>OX941080.1:117160000-119560000 GCA_954870635.1 Arctium minus | reverse complement strand
TATTACATAATGATAGTTGGGTATGTTATAAATCACATGGAATAAATAACATGTATCGAGACAGGATTTGTCCCTCCTTTATGACAGGAGTAATGTCTCTGTGACCCTTAATAAATATATACTAAGGAAATGCATGAATGCTCCGATAATTGATATGAGATATCATGATCTGTTTTATCAGTATAATAGAGAATCAAGAAACTAGAGATTGGACATAACGAGAATGACACATTCAATGTCTCATGTTCAATCTGGACATCAAGGACAAAATAATTAAATGTGTAAACTAAAATTGACTACAACTGCTAATTTGTTGTACACCAATTCTCTTCATTTGGGTGACGATAATGCTATAAATACGAGATTTATATTTATTACCAACATGTCGAGAACCTATTGGGTCACACGCTATGACAATATCTGAATAAGGAGTTTCAATAATTAAAATGTTTAATTATTATATCTGATTTGTATTGAATTAATCTGATTTAATAAAAATCAGATATTATTTTTGTTAGAAATTAAATAAGTTGACTGGGTATGGTTATGTAAGAGAGTGATGGTGCATGGTCACTTTTACACTCAAGTAAGGTGTGGAGATGGTAGTGATTTTAGGCCATACTTCCATCACTATATAAAATGTATGACATTTTGCAAGAGTGTAGTCTTGCACTTCTCTCTCAAAATCACCTACAATCATATGCTCTCTTTTTTTTCTAAGTTTTGAAACTGTGACTAGCATCACGAGAAGGCAAAGGATTTGGATTGTTCGAATGCATACAATGGAGGTGATAAGGTGGGTTTTACACCCCCTAACCAGACCGCAAGTGTACGGTGTCGACTCAAGTAATACGTACGTAAGTACGAGTATCAAACCAAAGGAGTCATGTACTGAGCATCACAATGACTATATTAACTATTAACTAGACGGTGAACAGTTTGATTTAATATTTGTACTGGAATGAATCACAAATAAAAGTAACTACTGATAAAAACCAACTCTTGAAAACAAGCAAAGACGGTTTTGGAAAATACTGTTGGGGGATTGGAATCCTCTCGGGTTGATTTTATCACAGAACAATTTAACTAACAAATAATTGGGTTGACTATCAATGAATTAATCACAAAATTAGTTATTATACTTTCTCAAGCTATAATAACAATTATAATTGAGATGAAATGTTTCTTGTCTCGATCTCGACAATTGATTCCCAACAATAATGCAAAACAGAATTAAAAACTCTAGAGTTGAATCGGTATATCTCTATCCGATTGAATCGGTATATCTCTATCCGATTTTTACCCTAGGCATACAACATTACCATCGAATCTTAATAAACTTTTCTCAAAGGAAATTAAGATCAAGAAATCATTCACTAGTTGATCAGGCTAATGAAAGCAATAAAATCCATGTCATATGCTTCATTGAAAACAAAAATAAACACAATACAATGTTCAATCACATGTTCATATGATTATCTAACACAAAATTCATCCAACCCCCAACAATTAAGGATTAGTTCATGTTGGGGGTGTTAAAAAACAAAATACTAAGAGAAGCAATTGAAAATCCAAACATTGTTCTAGACAAATGCTCAAAAGTAACAAAACTCCCTGAGGTATCAATTCTCCAATCACACGTAATGGCAAATAGCTTCAATAATCGGTTCCCACAAGATCTTCCCACCTTTCCGGCTTCCCCGTAGCTTCTTTGCTTCAAAAATCGCCTCTTCAGTCGCCGTCAACTTTCTGTAACCTTCAAACCCTAGCCGAAAATTCAACAAAAAAGGGAGTAGGTCGTGGTGCGGGTTCTAGCGCGGGTTAGGCCATGCAGAAAGTCACTCGCTAAGTCTAAACCTGCGTGGATCCAGGAAACCCGCCCGGAGACACGCCTGAAGCTCCTGCCTTTTGTTTTGAGATTTTTAAGCTTCTCTCCAACTTCCCTTAGCTTATCATGACTTTCCCCTATCGTCTAACGTCAATATTTTTTTCCCGATTTTACCTTGGATTGCTCTTCTTCCCTTCATTCCGTCTCGACTTGTACTTTCTTCCAAAAACCAATTAATTTAATCACTATTTCCTTTAGGATCGTGCATTTTCCACTAGGTTTAGATCATAAATAATGTCGTATTTTGGCATTATCAACAACCCCAAACCAAGCGTTGCTTGTCCCTAAGCAAAATAATGATAATAAGATAAAACAAAGCACCACAAAAATTTCGCATAACTACCCTGTCGTTGATAACATTGACGAGACATGAAGTCTATCGTCCAACAACAAAACTAACCAATCTTGAGAAACCTTATTTTATATAATTCAAATTTCAAAGCATTAACATTCATTGAGGATTGAACTACAATAGACTACACCACACCGATTCCAACCTAGGTTATTCATGCTTAGAGAGGATTTTGCCTTGACCCTACCTCACATGATACTTTCTATACACTCGAACCTAAGTTTCATACAAAACTTGTTCATGCAATTAGAGTTTATGCACAACGATTCATCAAGAGTAGCATGAACTATTTACCATGAAAGAACGCACAAATGTAAGCAAAGTGATCTTAGAAGGAATCAACTAACAAGACTGGGAATATTCGAGTACTCTATCTATCCTTCTTCATTCCCTACCAGATCATCCAAGAACTTAACACAGATGTTAATTGTGGGATTGGGTAAAGGTTAGGAATCTATTGTGATTGGATTCCTTCCCATGTCATTGCAATTTTTCCCATACCCTTGAATTAACAACTACCTTTTTCCACTCCTCTTCTTATTGTACAATTTTTTACCCCCTTCACCCATTAACACTACCTATTGTTCATAATAGAACAACTTTGACTTAAGGTAGGCTATTAACCCGACTGGGGTTATATTGGTGAGTTGAGAAGCTAGGCAAAAGGGTAAGCATTAAAACAACTCAAAAGTGCATCAAGTAAGGTCTTAAATCACTTCTTGCGGTTCATAAATCGGATCGACAGAGTTGGTACCCAAATCCCCTATAAAAGTCTTTGCTAGTCAATGCAAGATTATAGCGAGATCATGCTATAATTATGATAAAGAATCAATAATAAGTGTATATGATTTAGAAAGTAATTCTCTCGCAATTGATGTGCAATTAAGGCTCAAGGTTCTCTCGAGGGGTAGTCTCCACAAATGTCTCTAAGCTATCTGGTCTCCTAAGATTTCTTCTGTGATTCCAGATTCAAGCATTTGACAGTTTAGGATCAAGAAATGAAATCAAGAATCTAGAGAGAGAAAGTAGTCACAAGTCTTACAATAGTCATATATCTCACAAAAGTTACAAGACTTGAAAATGACAAAAGCTTCTTAGAAAATCTTCTAGAAACAAAAAAAGAAAAGGGGTATTTATATGGGTCAAACATTCCTTGACCTCATACAATACTTACATCAAAAAGTTAAACAAACAAACTACAAATTGATTCAAACTAAAGTTCTAACAATCTCCCCCTTTTGGATCAATTTGCAAATCTTCAAAAGAATTAACTGGTCCACCTTCTCGAACTGGTTCTCCTTATCCCCAAATAATATTTAAATCTCCTTATACCATTTCTGAATTCAATCCTGTCTTGAATAACAAGGATAACATGACCTGTAATGATTCTATCCATTCTTGGCAAATGATCATTTTCAGCTAATCTCTTCCTTTCATTATCGTCATAGATATCTTTCAGATTTTGTAGAACAATCTTTAAAGTTCCATCTGAATACTTTGCAACCTCAGCAACTCTCATAAAATTTTTCTCCTTTTCTCCATTCTTATAGACAACTCCAAGCTCTGGCTCTCTTAACACAGTGTACAAAGGAGTTTCTTCAAGATTAGGATGAGTCATGTCAGGTGCAAGCATATTGACTCTCTTTTGGTTGGTCTCCAAACCAAGTTGGAAATCATAACAATAAGTGTACAAAATATGTCTCCGGATGAACTTCTTGATTGTATCCATAACATATGTAACATTTGGAAACCTGATAGTCATGTTTCTGAACTCATGATACATGAACTCCAAATCATCAAAGTGAAGATTCACAAAGTCAACTTCAGAGAATATGTACTCCTTCATATCCTTTCTTTGAACAACAAACTCTAGATACCAAATCTTTATAAACTTCTTCAATGAAACCTCTTTGACAACCACAATTCCATGTCTACTCTTGACATCCTTAGAGGTTCTCTAAAAAAGCTCATCATTCTGACATACTCATACTGGTAATCAGAAGATTTATCTTGAATACCAAAAATCATATTTCTGTCCAACAACCTGATTTTCCTCAGAAAAATCTTCCTTATCTCTTCCATGTATGGATCTCTTAAAGCATGAAGAATCCTTCTCATTTCTTCTTTAGTAGGACCAAATTCATCATACCCAGCTAAAGTGTTGGAAGGACCAGCTTCATTGGTAGTACTAGAAGGACCTGCTTGACTTCGAATATCTGATACATGAAGTGGTTCTGACTTAAATTCAAGTTGAATCTGAGGGCTATTAGTCTTTGGTTGATAAGGCAACTCTTCTTCCATACTGGTACTTTGATCAACATTGGCCTCAAAAGAATGATCAACTTGAATCTCATTAGGATTAGGAAAACCAAACTCCTTGAAGGTAGGAAGAAGATGAACTTCAGTGTGACTTGGCTCAGGTATATCAGGATGAATCGGGTTCAAATGAAGATCTTCAGAAGAATTCTGATCAAACATAGCATTCAACACATCAGAATATTTATCTTCAAAAACCCATCAAGCACACTTTCTTCATTCTCTGGAACAACATCACTAGCTTTATCAGGAACAACCTCAATGATTTCAACTTCATCATCATCATCAAATATATTCATAAATTTTTCTTTCTCTTCCTCCTTTACTTTCCAGTACTACTTATACTTGTCATCAATATCTTCTTCATCATCATTTGGAGACAAGTTTATAACATTTACAACTTCCAAACCGGTCACCAGTAAGATCTCCTCTCTAGAAATAACCTTAGGCTTTGCAACCCTTGGTTCAACATTTGGATTCACATATAACACAATCTCTTTCCCTGTCACATCCCCTTGATCATTTCTCATATCACCATGATCAACACTATCTCTTTCCACATTCTAAGAACCATATCCACCAACAATTTCAGCAGCAACATCAGAATCATCTATCTGTTTCTGATTCATCTCCCCTTCATGGTCATGATCCGAATCATGATCATGCCTTGGTTGAGAAACAGAGGCCTGGGTCTTGAAAGATGTTTGAACCACCTTAGACAAATCTACAAAGGCAGCTTGCATTGCCTCTATAGACTTCAGAACATCTGTTTTGAAGGAATTAAACTCTGGAGCTCTGACCACATCTGTTGGGATTTGTACAAATAGTGGTGGTGGAGGTGTTTGGTGATGGGATTGCAAAAGAGTAAAGAGATTTGCATCTAACTGGTTATCAATTTCTTGGGATAACTATTTTTCAAACAACAAGGATTTCAGCTCATCTATGGTCATTTTTATTGGTTGAGATGGTAGAGGTGTAACACGAACTTGCTGCTCTGGTTCTACAATAAGATCTTTTCCCTTTAACATCCTTTTCACTACTCCAATCTCCTCCTTAAAATTTTCAATCAAACTGTTTTCAACAGCCTTTAAGGCGTCGTCGTGAGATTCCTGTGTCACAAAGACAAGTAATCTAACACCGAAGTCACTTAGACATTCCGTTGTCAAGACATTGTTGACTTGGCCTGTGTTCATAGCTGGCATGGTGTTAGCTATGACAGGACTTCCACCCGGTCCTTGTAGTCCTATAGCAGGAGCTACTCTAGGTGTTTCGGTCAGGTCACTAAGACTTCTGACAAAGATAGACGTGTCAACATGTGTCCTAGGAATTATAAAAGATGTAGCAATTCTCACTAGACTCAATTGTGAAAACAAAGAAAGTGAGAACTGGGGCTGATGTTCTCTTGATTCAATACCAGAGGTATCCAAATGAGAACTAGGTAGATTATGTGCTAATTCCCCGTGATTATGTGAAACTATCTCCTATTGAGAGGTGATAGAGTGGATGGCTTGGGTGTGCGAGTGCATAAGTGGGCTACTTATGTCTGTTTCAATACCTGCTCGGAACACATGCGGCGAGGTAGTGGATGTGGGTGCCCTTATGGATTTGTAGGTTAGGATTCTCACACTCTCACCATGTTCTTCTCCTTCCCTTCCACTATGTCTCACATTATCATTTTCAACATGAACTCCCTCATAACTTCTTATGTCTCCAACAACATTCCTGACAGTAGTATCCAAATCTAGTTCCATGGCATCATCATAGAATTCAGCAAACACATCAACTTGTTCATCATGATCTTGTGCACCACCACCTTGGTCATCATGATCATCATCACTATCACTATCATTATCATTATCATCAACAATAGTTTCAGCATCATCACCATCAACTTGTACATCATCATTGCCATCATTTGTTGCAGAAGGAATATTTTCTTCTTCAGACTCATCAGCTGCCGACTCAGTTTCAGAGTCTTGAATTTCATCAGCTGGAGGTGTCACTATATGTGAGGCATTATCCTGTGACCCTGAATCCTCAAGTCTATGTCTCCGACCCCCACCAGTACCCCTTTCATAATTTTTCCTCTTCACACCCCGTTCTTGCACCCCCATGGTGACAGGAACCCTCACTGACTCCTCTCTCCTAGGGATTGAGCCTGGGGTTGGGGAAACCGGTCTTGGTCGTCCCATAGACTCTCTATACTCTATTACATAGTCGGAATCTGGATCGGCATAATCCAATAAAGCTTCTGGAATAGGCATAGAATACCTGAATTCTTTCTTCTGCTTCATCAAAAATCTCATGGCATGAGCTGGTGCAAAAGGATAGTTGAGTCTTCTAGGTATATCCTTGTTACTTATACACATGATTCTTATGATAAGAGCAAGAAACCTTTGATATGGCACAAATGATGGAGCTTTGGAAGTCTTCTTGGAGATCACTCTCTCATATAGGTTAGTCCAAAATACCACAGCATAAGCCACATGCAAGTATAGATAATTGCATGGAAGAGCTTCAAAATATGGATGCTAGCATTGTCAGTTCCATGAACTTTGGCAGTCAGACAATGGTTGATCACAGAGAAGAGTGTGTAGTAGAATGGTGGCAGGTTGTTCTTCTTGAAATGGTTGACTTGGTTCAACTGTCCAACATACCCCATGTTTCTGATTCCCTCAAATACTTCAGTGTCGGTTGGGAATTCATCATAAGTATCTCTTCCCTCTCTGAAATTAGCTTCTAGAAGATTGAAAATGAATCTCAGCCTCTGGTAATCCAGGATAGATATGTAGTGATCAATTTGAAGTTCAAACTGTGGAGTTCTGGCATGTCCAAGAAATCTGATTGTCTTCCAAGCTTGCTGGACATAAAGTTCAGCAACAATACCCTGAGCAGTCAGTGCATATTTCAGTGGGTGGTTCTGGAGAATTCCTAGAACAAGTGGATCTATCTTCAGGTGCTGAAAGTCCACAAAATGATTATTTGGTGACAGCTTCTTCATTTCTGATGGTGTGATCAAGATTAGATCAGGATTGACACCAGGTTGAGGCTGGTAGTCAGATCTGGATGAAGGCATAGGATATTCCCTTGATACCTGAGGTGAATTTTCATCCATCTGGACTTATTGCTCACCTGATTGATTATCAGCCATTGGAATACCTGAAAAGATGAAAAGTATGGACATATGTCCAATTTGTCAGTGAAAACCCAAAATTGATTTTTGAAAAAATTTCTGAATTTTTTTTCCTAAGTATGAAATTCGCATGAGGCAATATACGAATTCCTCACTTGAAGGAATAACATTCAAACCACAGAATTCGCATGAGTCAATATGCGAATTCTTGACTTATGAAAAATTTACAATACAAAGAAACCAAAAATCGCATGAGACTTTGAATTCCAAGAACACGCATGGTGTTCCTCAAAAACTCATGAATATTCAATACAAACACAGATTTCAATACATGAATTTTCACTTGAAAATCAAAATTCCTTTTATAGATTGAGTCGATTTTAGGTCTAAAACAATGTTACACCAATGATTTTAACATTAAAGTCATTTAGATCAACACTTTTCAATTATGTTCAAGAACACGAAGAACATCAAGAACATCAGTAGAAGGGTCGAACTTGATTTCCAATCAAAAACCAAAAAAAATCATTATAATTCAAGAAAAGATAAGTTCAGGGTTCGATTATAACATCCAAACATGTTATTGAGTTCAAATTTTAACATTCAAAGAACAATTTAAGATTTGAAGTTCAAAAAATCAAAGTCTCAGCCGATGAATATGAACAGACGATGATCGAATCCTAAACCCTAAATATATTCCAGTCAATGTACCCTACAAAGATATCGAAGAAAACAACAAATATAACAAATACAAATCGAAATAAAAACCAATAACAACCTTTGATTCTGAAAAATATGAATAATCGAAGTCTAAAATCGAAAGGTTGCGCAAGAGGGGTTTGGAGGTTTTTCAAAGTGCAAGAACTCGTATAAATGCCAAGATGAGAAAAAGTGATTAATCCTGAGGAAAACAACCTATTTATACCCAAGAGTAGAAAAGACACGTGGCGCGAATAGATTGGAACATCACTTTTCGCATGGCTTGTGAAGTGAATTGTCTTAGAAAGAATTAAGACAATGTGTGTGAACAATCTGCATGGCGTAATATGTGGATTTTTGTGTCTAGAAAAGAATTCGCATAACCCTGCGTGCGAGAAGTGACTTTTCGCATGCTGTGGGGTGCGAAATCCACAAATTTGCATGCAACATGGTGCAGATTCCTAGAATTCGCATAGCACTGTGTGCGAATTTTAGACTTAGCAAAATTTCCAAAGTTTTTTCAAAAACATTCTAAATAGGAAAATTTGCCAACTTTTCAAAAATTCCAAAAATAGAAACTTTCCTAAAATGGAAATTTTCCAAAAATGGAAATTTTCCAAAAATGGAAACTTTTAAGCTCAATTTTTTTTAAAACAGTGACACATACACACTCACTTACTCCCCCTATGTATTTGCTCCCCTTTGAATAATGACATATGTTTTGCTCCCCCTTGACTTGATATATGTTTTGCTCTCCCTTGACTTGAGATGGACTTTTGATCTTATACAGATATACTCCCCCTTCATACCTGCATTCATTCAACTTATTAAGTGTTCTTGAAACTTAAATTTTACATTCTCCCCCAAAATATGATATTTCACAATTATAAGAAATACTCCCTTAGAAACAATTGACAATCAAACCACAAGGGTTGTGGCGTACTGGTTAAGGTTTGGGGGATGTGGTGGAAGATCCCATCTGCCAAGGGTTCGAATCCAGGCGTACAGAACAATTGTGGCACTGAGTTTTAATCAGGGTTGATGTCTTACAGTCATAATTTGCCAAGGGATTAGTCTCAGTATAGCTTAGGACACCCTTCCCAAAAAAAATGACAATCAAAGAATCCTTCAGTAGTATTCTTTTAAGCATGAGTCCTAATCTAAAATGATTAGAAGTCAATCCTTTAACATTGAAGACTGAGTCTTGAACTATTGTGTTCAGAAGTCATAACTCCTTTACTCCTTCTTGAGAGTTGATTCCTGCATCACATGCTGAACAGGTTTTGGTACCCATATGAACTTGGGTCCTTCTTTGTTAGTATTTGGAAACTTCTTAGAGTGGTTTCCACTTCTGTGAAATGCAGAGTCATATGAATAAACTTTGTATGATCCATACCAGTTTTGAATGTGTGCTTTGTGTACGAAATCATCAGTGCCACAATAAGAACAACATATTTTTCTTTTGGCTAATCTGATTAAGTGATTTGCAGACTTACTGAAATCAAGCTTAGCAAAAGATTTACCTTTAGATGACTTGTTCTTGTGTACCTTTGAAGCTTGTGCACTTGATTTCTGGTATTTGTCAGCTTCTGGAGATCCCTTAACAACCCAAATCATCTGATCTCTCTCAGATGCTTCTTTCCATATTTTGAAAAATAAGCAGCTTGTTTATCAATAGATTTGACATAGAATGAACTTGGAGATTTAATCTAATCTGTTTTCAAGAAATTTGATTTAACATTCTTTTTCTTTAAAACTATTTTCTGGAATAATCTAGAAACAGATTGAAAAGAAAAAATTGATTCAGCTGAGTCATCATCATAAGAAGATAAGTCAGTTGTATCAGCTGTTATTTTATCAGACAAATTAGCATTTGCTATTTCCAGATGTTTGATCTTGTCAGTTAATTTCAATTTTTCATTACAAAGCTTATCAAACTTGCTTTGCAGATCAAATTTACTCTTTTGTCCTTTCAAAATATCAGAAGATAAAATAGCTTGCTTGCTGGTTAGTTTTGAAATATCAGTTTCAAAAACTTTTCTCTCTGATTCAAAATCCTTTTCCAATCTTGTATTTTTCTCTGAAACCTCTTTGAAAAACAAAACATTTTTCTTTTCAGCATTTTCTTTTCTTTTTCAAAGATATCTCTTTCAGAGATTAGAATCTTTTCAAACTCAGAAACCTGCTTAGAAAGTTTTATACATCTGATTTCTAAATCTTTCTTTTCTTTTTCAGCTTTCTTAGAAAGATCAAATAATCTAAGATTGAAAGTTTTCTCAGGCTCCCCCGGAAACCCACGGTTACCAAAAAAAAAGTTTTCTCAAGCTCAGCCTTTTCATTCTTGCTTCTCTCTTCCACTTTCTTAATCCAATCAGCTCCTTTTGCCTGGTAGGTGGATACCTGCGAAAAGCATTCTTCACTTTGACATTCAGCTCAACATTCTTAGCTTTTAGTTATGCATTCTGAAGTTTAAGCTTCTCAATTTCAGTTTCAATTATCTGTATCTCAGGCATTATGTCACAACACAATCTATGTTTGTCAAGACAATGTTCTCTTTTTCATCTGTGTAAGGCATTTTGAAAATTTATCTGAAAAGATGCTTGAAATGATCGTTAGTCAGATAATCAGAAAAAAAATCAACCTTGAAAAGTACTCAGAAGAATATCCAAAAATATTCTAAGTGTACAATTCGCACACAAAAGAGAAATAATTCGTATAAACAAATAATTCTCACAAAGAGGATAAGAATCCTTCACTTTTCGCACAAAGTTTGATGCGAATTCTGACTTTTCGCACACTGTAGCATGTAGATTCCTACTTTTCGCAAAGAGTGAGGTGCGAATTCCTGACTTGATAGAATTCAACCTTGAACTTTTCACACAACAACAATAAGAAGCGAATTCCTCCCTTAGCCAAATTTGATACTCTAAACTTCACGTATCGATGCGAGAACCTCCCTTAGAAAAATTTTGAGTCTTCAATCTGCGAATTCTTCACTTTTCGCATAAAAGGAGGTGCGAAATTTAACTTCTCGTACACGTTTCATGCGTATTTCATCCTTTCGCATGTAGTTCGATGTGAATTATGTCCTTAATATTCTTTAGACTTTAATTGGATGCGAGTTCTTCCCAATATCATGTGAGTTCTTCAGATCTTGAGGATTCTGCACTTGTCGACTTCAAAACTCACTTTAATCCACTGAAAACCATTCAATCCTTTGAATTTGCCCACGAAACTTTGTGAATTTGATCACAATTACATTTAGAACAACCCTTATGTATCAATTACACCAAGAACAAACATGATCAATGTTCATTGGTCAAATTACAGTACGTGAAACTCAAGAACTCAAAAACTTACAAATTTGAGAAATTGACATTGAAATCTTCTGAATTAGTGATTACAATGTAAACCAAAAATGTTCTATAACACTATATGAATACAGTGCAACAAAATTTTTATCAAAAACATCATAAAATCACTCAATGAAATAGTAACATTTGAATACTTCATGATGAACAATAACTTCTTTGATATAGGGATCAAATTCTTCCAAATTGTTGATTGTTGATTGATCTATTTAATCTGAGTAAGCTCTGATACCAATTGTGATTCCAGATTCAAGCATTTGACAGTTTAGAATCAAGAAATGAAATCAAGAATCTAGAGAGAGAAAGTAGTCACAAGTCTCACAATAGTCATATATCTCACAAAAGGTACAAGACTTGAAAATGAAAAAAGCTTCTTAGAAAAGCTTCTAGAAACAAAACAAGGAAAGGGGTATTTATATGGGTCAAACTGTTGGTCCCGAAGGTGCTTAACAAGTTTGTAGAAGGGGGGGGGGGTTGAATACAAACACAGAAATTAAAGTTTAATAAATTGTTTATTGATAAATCAAAATACAATTTACAAGTTTGTTGCGGAATAAGATTAAGACAGACTCAATCTAAACAAACTTAAGAAACACTAAGATGGTTGCACAAGAAATTCAGAGAATGGGGGATTTTTAGAGAGATAGAAAACAAGGGTTTCTATTTTGGAGTTCAAGGATTGAGCACACCTTCAGATGAAGGAGTGAGCTTCCTATTTATACCCTATGCATTAAATGCATGGCAGGGTACTTTACACGTGGCATTCATAGATTGGCTTTGGTAGTCTCACTTTTGGAGACATGCTTTTGGCCGCTTTATGAACAGTGTAGTTGACAGAGTTGGTGTACGATTTGTGGCAGAGACGTGTCCGTTCTGACATATTGTACTGGTTGTGCAAGGTAAGACAAAAGAAAACTTGAGGCATAAGCTTTGTGATCGTTGATCGCTGAGTATCTCTTCTTCCAGAGATAAAGAAGTTCAGCTATCGCTGAAGCTTTTCCTCAGGCTTCTTCGCGTAAGTAGATGTCTGATCTTCGCTGATATCCGCATCAGGTCACTAGTAGACTTATCTATTGTTCAGTGGCTTTGTCTTCGATTCAGCTATGAACTATGTTGACGCGAGACTTGTCTTCAGGGATTACGTTAACTGTGTTAAATAGGAAACGATCAGTGATGACTGAACAGACTCAGTTTGATCGCTGAAAGTAAAACACATACATATTAATGTTTACAGAAAGGTCATCAGCGATAACTGAACAGACTCAGTCTGATCGCTGATGATGAAACACTAATACATATAATAACGTAACTTTCACTAAGTATAAAAGAGGGTCGTTATCAAATCACTGAGAGAGTTTGGATCAACAATCTCCCCCTATTTGATAATGACAAAGTAACAAAAGAAAATTACTTTGATTCAAAATATAGGAATAAAAAGGACTCATAGAATGCATGTCCCAATTACTATTTTGATGGATCTTTTACAGTACTGATAGGGTTAAGTACATCACTGCTATTTTCATTTAATTCAGGGATGGAATTACAAGATATGAAAAACATTACAAGTGAGTAACTAACTACTGTAGGTACAACTAACAGATTACAGAGAAGAAAACTAATCTATCAGTTATTAAAAGAAGATTTAGGAGGATTGATCATATACTCAGGTATTTCTTCTCCTTTCTGTCTTCGTTCCAAAGATTCTTGACTGATAATTTCTTTAATTTTTTCAGCAGCAGGGAAGAAGTCACACCATAAGCATAAGAGATCCTTGAGATGATTCAGAGGACAGATAGGAATCTCAGAGATTCTTTGAAATCTGAGTTCCTCATCATCATCTCTGAAGAATATTCCATAAGGATTGTCGATTACTTGACCAGCTTGGAAAGGACCACCAGGAGGCAGAGATAAGTCCAGAACTGAAAGATCAGGAGGAGGACCAAACAGTGCATCTCTTGAAAATTTGATAGAAGTTTCATTCCTGATGATGGCGACATCTTCAGAGGAGGAGGACCCAATTTTTCTCTTGAGTTTCAAAGATTTGGGAGGAAGAGGAGATGGCAGCTTTAGTACAGAAACGACTCTATTTATGAGGGCTTCAAGGATTCCTTCAACGTAGCCTCTGTATGTAGATTTGGATTTCTTCAGCGCATCCCAAAACTCTAATCCGAAGCTCTCAAGTTTTGATACGTACATTGCTTTTTGGGTTCCATCCTCTCTGGTAATCTCCATGGTCATTGAGAGTTGATCTTTCTTCTTGCGACCAGAGATAGTCACGGCTGATATTGGAAGAAGATCAGAACGATAATCCATCTTTTGTTTGCACCATTCGATAGACTTATCGTTGATCTCTTGTTCTTTGAAGCGTTCCTCTTCAATTTCTTTTAGTAGTGCTGCTTGAACTTCCACAGGTTTGCTTTTCAGCTTTTTGTCCTTAACTTGAGAGGATTGAATCTTTAAAGCGAGTTGGGCATCTCGTTTGCATTCAGCGATCAGCTTCTCAGCTTTGGCAGATTCTTCTCTTTCAGCTTCAGTGAGGAAGTCGAGCTCTGTGGATGTTTGAAGAGGGATTTTCAGCCGTTGACTTTCTAGTTGAGCGATCATTTCAACTCTTTTCTTTACCACTTCCTCTGACCATTGAGATGGTCGAGAGGGCCTTCCTGGATGGACCAAGGAATCTTCTTCTTCTCCTTCATCAATCTCAGCGATAGAGATTGGGATTATTTCTTCAGCGATAGCAGCTGGAATTATTTGTAGTTCAGAACCCTTAAGCAGGGGTGAGAACTGTCTGGTTAGAAAAAGAAGGAAAGAAGGGATAAGTGTATTTTTAGAACGAGAGAGATAAAGGCTAGAAAGGAATAGGGGTTTGGAAAGAGTAGAAGAGTGGTACAATTGAAAGACATACCTGAGAAGGATGCTCCCCCTCAGATTGTGATCCAGTCCTCAAGCATTCTTCAGCGATCGGTTGCTTGTCTTTGCTTTGCGAAGGAACACTTGAAGATGTATCACCTCTCACCCCTGTTTTGACAACCTCTTGCGAAGTTGTCCCTGATACGACGTTCGGCTTAGAGAACCACATAGATTGGTCTTCATCATCGTCGTCGTCATCGGAGGGCTGATCCTTTTCTTGATCATCAAGATCTAGATCATCTTCCTCTTCATCGTCTTCTTCCTCATCCTCTTCAAAGAGAATGGAGTGAATTGATGAGGATTCTTTTGCCTTCTCCCCCTCAGATTGAGAGGGAGGTTCCTTTGGAGTCTTAGCTTCCCCAGCAGTAATAGAAGTTTCTTCAGTTTTCTCCCCCACTTTGTCATTATCAGCGGTAGGGGATTGTTCAGCTGCTGGAGTAGCTGTTGAAGCTTTTAGCACTTGAACGTCAGCCTCCAGACGCTTAACCCGGTCTTCAACCGCAGGGATGTCGCATGTGGCATCATGAATGAATTCCACAGCGATGTTGAGGTTGGTACGATCATCTTCAGTGAAGGAGGGAGGCAGCGCTGGAGCTGGTGCATTCACTTTCTGTAGAATTTGCTGAAGAAGGGACGTGCAGAGATCAACCTTTGAAGAGAGACCCTGAACCTCAGCGGTAAGAGACTCAAATCGCCCTTGAAAGATTCGAGAGGACTCTCTGAGTTGGACGACTTGTTCTTCAACAGCTGAAAGTTGAGAGTTCTCAGCTTTAGATGAGCAAGTGGCGGTCAACTTCTTCAGCTCCTCACCAGCCTGATTTACGGCGCTGGTGGTTTCATTGATGGTGTTGGTGAGTGCGTCCACCTTCTCTCCTAGACTGTTGACATGCGTGTCAACAGACGCCAAGCTAGGACCTGAAAATAATGTTAGTTCAGATATGGGCTTATTTGGAGAGGGGGGGAGAGAAGTGTTTAGGATTATAGGTGTACCTGACGTATCAAACATTTTGTAGAACTGCATAGATTCCTCAAAAGTTTGATGCT
Organism: Arctium minus; assembly: GCA_954870635.1. Taxonomy (NCBI): domain Eukaryota; kingdom Viridiplantae; phylum Streptophyta; class Magnoliopsida; order Asterales; family Asteraceae; genus Arctium; species Arctium minus. The sequence continues at coordinate 119,544,287 of OX941080.1, read as the reverse complement.
CAGGTCCTATAGGGAAAGAAGAGGTGGCGGGTTCAGAGACCAAGTGAGGAGAGAAGGGAAGAGTTTTGGGGATAGAAGTAGGGATGGGGTTAATCTCAGGGAATGAGATAGTAGGTGGGGTTACTGATGATGTGACAGCAAGTGAGATTGCTGACACGGCAGTATGAGTGACTGCTGAAGTTGTGGAGGAAAGACCCACAAATGCATCTAAGGTAGCTTGTTGAGAAGCTCCCTCAGGTATAGTACTAGAGGGTGTACTTTCCTTAGTCTTTTTGGCCTTTTTGGAAGGACCAATCGGACTAGCTGATGGTCGTTTAGAAGTAGTGGTAGCGACAGGGATAGCAGACGAAGGAACCGTCTGCGTGGTCGCTGAAGATGAAGAAGAATGGAGAGAGAGACGAGAGCGAAGGAGAGAGATACTTACCTCGTCGGCGAGTGGCTTGACCTCCAGTGATCGTTGACCTACCCTGGCAAAGGTGCCATCATCTTTGGTGGGATAGGTGTTGGGATAGAGGAACTTGATATACGTACATATGAAACGTACGTATGAGATCTTGGGATCTCGTTCAGGCTTCTCTAATCTCGACCTCAGATCTTCAAAGATGGCTGTGGCGTAGTCAAAGTTTTGACCAGCGATAACGGAGTAGGCCATCTGCAGTTGTGTTTTGCTGGCTTGATCCAGCGAACCACTCTTCCCACTCATGCACTGAATTATGTGCGAGAAGATAAAGTTCAGTTGTGATGGCATCTGAGCTTTTAGGATCTTGGTGAGCTTCTTGTTGGGAATAGAAGATCTTGGTTTGTTTTCCCAACAATAGCCCATTGCGTCCAGGAAGGATATCAGCTCATCATCAGTGGGGAGTGCGTCGAACCCACTCTTTGGTTTGTCAGGGAATCTTAAAGATTTCCTGAGGCTAAGAGCGGTCATGCTCCCTGGCCCTAATTCCGTGCTGAACGAGATAGCAGGGACTCGTTCGCCTTTCCTGTTGGTAAGTTCAGTTGCATCAGCAGTGAACCAGAACTGCTGAAGTAGAGTCTTGGAGGGCTTAGGATCCACAGTGATCGCGTAAGCTATGCATGACTGCTTGAGGAATTCAGCAGCTTCCACCAGATGTGGGTATTTGTCAGCTTTGAAGTCGAGTCTGGCCAAATGATTACATTTAGTAATCTCAACTTCAGTGAGAGCGAATCGTACATGCTTGGAAGCAACGATTGAAGACTGTGTCATTTCTGTTATGGAAAGAGGCATAATAGAAGAAATGATTTAGATTTAAAATAATATGATTACCAGTTTCCATGAAAGAAGGGAAACTGGAAAACTATCAAGTTAGTTTTAGGAGAAAAATAGTGTTCTGGGTAGAAAGAATGAAGAACACTTTAAAACCAAAAGGTTTTTATTTAAAAACATAAAATCAGAAAGAATGATCTTTAGTTTTTACAAAAAAGAACGTTTAATAAAATCCATAGAAATCGAGTAGGATTTTAAAAAGAATAAAAACGTACGAACAAAGCATATAAACATGAAATAAACCTGTGTTTCTTGAAGAAAAAGAGTTGCAGATTCAATATTCTGGGTTTACTTGCTTGAGTGTTCTTGAGAGAATGCTTCTTGCTTTGAAAGTTTTGAAAGCGTAAACCGTATAAAGGAGAGAAGAATACCTTTTATACGATGAGATAGAAGAGAGAGAAGAGAGAGAATGAAGCGGGAAAAGAAAGAAAAAAAATCATCATGACATTGACACGTTCCACGAAGTTGATTGGATAGAAGGGCAACGGACGAACGTGTCAGAAAAGGCATGTCGTGGATTGTCGGTTCAAATGACGTCATAGAGGAGAGAGACTGTACATTTGTCCGTTGAAATGATCACTGAAGAAAAGTCAGCGATAGATTTTTTTCTTTTTAAAAGTATCCCTTTTAGAAAAGATAGTTTTTCCTTTTAAAGGATCACTGACTAGAAATATCAGTGATTAATGTATTTTTTAAAAAAAGCTTTTAATCATTTGAAGAAAATTCAGTGATTAAAGTTTTAAAAAAAATTTTGAGAGAAAGGAGAAAATATACCTGAGAGTCAGAATGTTTATCAGAGAATGATGAGAGGGGAACTTTTGATTACTAACATAATACATGAACGCTGAAGAATTATTCTTCGAGGTTCAGCATTCCAAGCTCACTGATGAGAAAGTTGAACCTTGTCTCATCAAGAGGTTTGGTGAATATATCAGCAAGTTGAAAGTCAGTAGGGATAAAGTGAAGTTCAATATCACCATTCATCACATGATCTCTGATAAAGTGATATCTGATCTCTATGTGTTTTGTCTTTGAATGTAGCACTGGATTGTTTGCTATAGCAATAGCACTAGTGCTGTCACAATAGATAGGAATCTTTGACAGCTGAAGGTCATAATCTAATAGTTGATTTCTCATCCATAAGATTTGTGAACAACAGCTTCCAGCGGATACGTATTCAGCTTCAGCTGTGGAAGTGGACACAGAATTTTGCTTCTTGCTTATCCAGCTTACCAACTTTCCTCCCAAGAGTTGACATCCACCAGTGGTACTTTTTCTGTCAAGTTTACAGCCTGCAAAATCACTATCAGAATAACCAGTTAGATCGAACCCTGAGTCTTTGGGATACCAAAGACCGAGGTTAGGAGTTCCTTCCAGATATCTGAAAATTCGCTTTACAGCGATCAGATGGGATTCCTTGGGTTCAGATTGATAGTGTGCACATAAACAAGTAGAGTACATGATGTCAGGTCGGCTTGCTGTAAGATACAGCAATGAGCCTATCATTCCTCTATAGGCAGTGACATTAACAGGTTTTCCAGATGGATCCTTGTTAAGTATCAGCGGTGGTGCCATAGGAGTTTTCATCGCTGAAGTTTGTGTGAGTTCAAACTTCTTTAGCATATCTTTAACATACTTACCTTGGCAGATAAAAGTACCTTTGTCAGATTGTTTAATCTGAAGACCAAGAAAATATGTCAGCTCACCCATCATACTCATTTTATATTCTTTCTTCATTCTTTCAGCAAAGCGAGTACAAAGAGATGGGTTAGTAGAACCAAATATTATGTCATCGACATATATTTGTACAAGAATTATATGACCTTTTATCTTCCTGAAAAATAACGTGTTATCAATCTTGCCACGTTCAAATTTTTCAGAGATAAGAAAAGATGAGAGAGTGTCATACCAAGCACGAGGGGCTTGTTTTAGACCATAGAGAGCCTTATCCAATTTATAAACATAATTTGGATGCTTAGGGTCATAGAACCCTGGTGGTTGTTCTACATAAACTTCTTCATTCAGCTTTCCATTCAGAAAAGCTGATTTTACGTCCATTTGATAAACGATGAAGTCTTTATAGACTGCATAAGCTAAGAATAGTCGAATTGCTTCGAGCCTGGCCACAGGGGCAAAGGTTTCATCATAGTCTATGCCTTCCTCTTGTCTGTATCCCTGAGCAACAAGTCGAGCCTTGTTGCGGGTTACAGTTCCATGTTCATCTAACTTGTTTCTAAACACCCATTTGGTGCCTATTACAGTTTTATCAGATGGTCTAGGAACGAGATTCCAAACTTGGTTTCGAGAGAATTCATTTAGCTCTTCTTGCATAGCGCTGACCCAGTTTGGATCTCTGAGGGCATCATCAGTCTTCTTTGGTTCTATTAAGGAGAGAAAGTTTACAAAGAGACAGATATTACCTGAGCTTCGTCGTGTCTGAATACCTGCATCTGGATTACCAAGAATTTGATCTATGGGGTGATCTCTGGTCCATCGCTGAGCAGGAGCAAGATTGATTATTTCAGCGATAGGATCAACAATAGGAGTAGTCGCTGATGAAGATGCTTGAGGTTCATCAGCTAGTAATTGTTGAACATTAGATACACCAATGCTTTCAGAAGGGTTTTCAGACGTAGATGGATTTGATGGTAGAAGTGTATTTAGAGGTTCAGCTGAAATCCATGAGTTGGATTCAGCGGTGGGAGGTATGATACTTGGTTCTTCATCAGCAGCTGGAGTTTCAGTGTGCTGTTGGTTTGAGAAGAAAGGTTCAGTTTCTCTATAGTGAGAGATCATCCAAGTATTCAGTTCTTCATTGTCAGCGATTGGTTTAGAGTTCGCTGAGCGCGTTTCATCAAACGTGACATGAATGGTTTCTTCTACGGTTTGTCTTCTTTTGTTGAAAACTCTGTAGGCTTTGGAGATGGAGGAATATCCTAAAAATATTCCATCATCGGCTTTTGGGTCGAACTTTCCAAGTTGATCTTTGTTGTTTAAGATAAAGCACTGACAACCAAAGATATGAAGAAAGCTGATAGAAGGCTTCCTTCCAAGAAAGAGTTCATAAGTTGTCTTCCCAAATCGCTTTATTATCAGCGATCTGTTTTGAGTAAAACATGCAGTGTTTACAGCTTCTGCCCAAAATTGAGTAGGGAGGTGAGAATCGCTGAGCATTGATCTAGCAGCTTCTATGATCGTTCTGTTTCTTCTTTCAGCGACTCCATTTTGCTGAGATGTTCTTACTGAGGAGAAGTTGTGAGAGATTCCTTTGTTCTCAAAGAAATTGTTCAGGGAACTATTTTTGAATTCAGTTCCATGATCACTCCTTATTGATCGAACAGTAAGATTATTCAGCACTTCCATCTTTTTGACAAAAGATATTAGTTCTTCTGGAGTATCATTCTTACAGCGAAGAAAAATAACCCAGGTGTAGCGAGAATATTCATCTACAATGACAAGCGTATATTTCTTTCCAGCTATTGATTGGATATTGACAGGGCCAAATAGATCCATATGCAAGAGCTGAAGAGGACTTGTTACTGAGGAAACTTGTTTCGACTTGAAACTAGCTTTTGTTTGTTTTCCTTTTTCACATGCTGAGCAGAGAGATTCTTTAGCATATGAGTGCTGAGGAAGACCAGAAACCAGTTCCTTAGATGAGAGAGAATTCAGGGTTTTGAAGTTTAGATGAGAGAGCCTTTTATGCCATAGCCAGTTGACATCAGAAGAGGCCTTAGAGAGAAAACATAAGTTATCAGTGATAGTAGAGTCCATATCTATTACATAGACATTTTCTCTTCTATAACCACTGAGAGCAAGTTTTCCTTTTTCATCTACCACTGAACATGCTTTCTTAGAAAAGCGAACTTCGTAGTCTTTGTCACATAGCTGACTGATGCTTAGAAGATTGTGCTTCAGTCCATCTACATAAGCGACTCTTCGAAAGGTAGTTGTCCCATTGCTGAGGACACCAAACCCACGGGTAAATCCTTTTCCATTTCCACCAAAGGTCACAGAGGGACCATTCTCTTCCTTGTATTCAGTGAGCAGGTCTCTTTGTCCAGTCATATGACGAGAACATCCGCTATCGAGATACCAGATGCCCTTTGATCCCTGCATACATAAGGAAGATTAAGCTTTGTTTGGTACCCACTTTTCAATGGGTCCTTCGGAGTTAGTGGATAAGGAAGATTCAGCAGTCTTCACCGCTGATGAAGATTCAGCTTCAGTGGTAATCTTCACTTTGGTTAATTTCTTAACCTTAGTGGTATTTTTCACTTTGGTGACTTTATTTGCCTTAGAGGCATTTTTCTTCACTTTGGCTGTTTTATCAGCTTCGGTGGTATTTGGACACTTGCTCGCAATATGGTAAGTGAATCCACAGTGATAACATTTTCTATATCTTATGGTGGTTTTATAACCAAAAGGTTTTGAAAACTTAAGATGAGCAGGTCCAGCTCCAAGAATGCCTTTAGCACGAGATCTGGGAGGAATTTTTATTTCTTCAGATTTCACGAGCTTTAGATCAACCTTCAGCTTTGGAGGACAGATATCAAAGATTTCTGTCACTGAGCTAGAAGGTTTATCCACTGAAGGTTTGGAGGGGACTTTCAGTTTGGTTTTCTTGGAAGCCTTCTGAGGGAGAATAGACTTTCCTTTATCTGCAGGCTTAGATTTTGCAGATATCTCCTCAGGGATGGGATTAGAAGAAGAACAGGGATAGAATTGATTATAAGAAGTGTCAAAGAAAGATGTGACAAAAGTTCCAAACTTAAGCGAGGAACTTTCTTCTTTAGGATCATCCTGTAGTGTCCAAAAACCAAGACCAGTTTTATCACTTTCAGGAGTTTGAGCATTTATTATCTCAGAGATCTTTGTTGATGATTTGCACCATTTTTCAACATGAGCCTTTTCTGCTTTTAGAGCAGCGATGGCTTGTTCGCGTTCAATGCTGATGATTTCATTTATAATGACTTGATCTTTTAGCTTTTCTTCTAAAAGATTTAGTTCACTGATCTTTTCATGACATTTCTCTAGCTCTTGTGTTAAGTAAACATTTTTATTTTCAGCTTGAGTTTTGTCGTTTAGAGCATTATAAAGGTCAATCGTCAGCACATCAACAGCGCGACTTCTCTCAGCTTCAGGCAGAGAGGGATTTGTTGAGATAGATACCTGAGATGATATGTAGCTCATAGAAGGTTCAGATGGTTCTTCTACTTCTTCTTTAATCTCAGCCATGAGGCAAAGATTAGCGACTTCTTCTTCATCAGAAGATGATTCTTCTGATTCAGCCCAGTCATGTTCTTCAGCGATGAGACCTTTACCTTTTTGCTGATAGCTTTTCAGCTTTTGATATTTGTTCTTCAGCTTATGATATTTGTCATCACTGGATCTTCTTGAGGTAGAAGGTTTGAAGACCTTTTTAGACCTGCACTCACTAGCAAAATGTCCAATTTTTTCGCAGTTATAGCAAGTGGCTGTAGCCTTATCAACCGGAGTTGATTTTGGCTTTTCAGTAAGAGAGAGAGGTTTACTTCTTCGGAAGTTACTCTTTCTTGCAAATCTCTTAAAAGAGTTTGTCAAGAGTGCTAAGGACTCATTAAACTCTGAAAGATCAGGGTCTGATAAATCCTCAGATTCAGAATCTAACTCAGTGATGGTGAGAGTAGATCGCTGGGATGGAATTATCTCTGATGAGACTAAAGCAACAGCAGTGCTTTTGGAGTCTTTAGAATCTTTTACAAGATTCTTCTTCAGGAGATTAGATTGCTCATAGTTGAGCAATATTCCATACAGAGTGCTAGGAGAGAGAGTATGTAAGTCTTTTGTCAGCTTAAGACATATTGAATAACTGTCCCAGCTTTCAGGAAGACTTTCCAAGAATTTTGTTAGGACCTCAGAATTAGAATAGGTCCTTCCAACAGTTCTTAGGTCAATGATCAGGCAGTTAAACCGCTGATGAATGTCAGAAAGAGATTCATTCTTACCAGCGATAAAACTTTCATACTGTCTTACCAAGTTAATCTTTCGGGTCTCTTGGATTTCAGTGGTGCCCTCATATTGAACACATATGGTTTCCCACATTTCTTTAGAAGTTTTTAGATGCATGATGGAATGGAAAACTTCATCAGGCAGAGCCATTGATATAATGGTCTTTGCTCTTGCATCTATGCCTACCTTCTTTTTATCTTCATCACTCCACTGTCTTATTTCCTTAACGACATATCGTTCAGGGACAACTTCAGTGGTGGCAGTAGCGGGAACCGCAGCTATAATTCTAACAGGTTCATAGGGTCCGTTTTCTATATATTCAGGTATAGTAGGATCCGCACCTTCAAGAAATAGCATCATTCGATTTTTCCATAGAGAAAAGTTATCTCTGCTAAATCGAGGAGGTTTAGAAAGTGAACCATTATCATAGTAGTTTGTGTTTGTGTTTAGTGCCATTTTAGAATAGCAAGGAAGAGTATACAGCAAGATCTTGTTTATTAGTTTAAACAAACTGCTCTGATACCACTTGTTGGTCCCGAAGGTGCTTAACAAGTTTGTAGAAGGGGGGGGGGGGGGTTGAATACAAACACAGAAATTAAAGTTTAATAAATTGTTTATTGATAAATCAAAATACAATTTACAAGTTTGTTGCGGAATAAGATTAAGACAGACTCAATCTAAACAAACTTAAGAAACACTAAGATGGTTGCACAAGAAATTCAGAGAATGGGGGATTTTTAGAGAGATAGAAAACAAGGGTTTCTATTTTGGAGTTCAAGGATTGAGCACACCTTCAGATGAAGGAGTGAGCTTCCTATTTATACCCTATGCATTAAATGCATGGCATGGTACTTTACACGTGGCATTCATAGATTGGCTTTGGTAGTCTCACTTTTGGAGACATGCTTTTGGCCGCTTTATGAACAGTGTAGTTGACAGAGTTGGTGTACGATTTGTGGCAGAGACGTGTCCGTTCTGACACATTGTACTGGTTGTGCAAGGTAAGACAAAAGAAAACTTGAGGCATAAGCTTTGTGATCGTTGATCGCTGAGTATCTCTTCTTCCAGAGATAAAGAAGTTCAGCTATCGCTGAAGCTTTTCCTCAGGCTTCTTCGCGTAAGTAGATGTCTGATCTTCGCTGATATCCGCATCAGGTCACTAGTAGACTTATCTATTGTTCAGTGGCTTTGTCTTCGATTCAGCTATGAACTATGTTGACGCGAGACTTGTCTTCAGGGATTACGTTAACTGTGTTAAATAGGAAACGATCAGTGATGACTGAACAGACTCAGTTTGATCGCTGAAAGTAAAACACATACATATTAATGTTTACAGAAAGGTCATCAGCGATAACTGAACAGACTCAGTCTGATCGCTGATGATGAAACACTAATACATATAATAACGTAACTTTCACTAAGTATAAAAGAGGGTCGTTATCAAATCACTGAGAGAGTTTGGATCAACACAAACATTCCTTGACCTCATACAATACTTACATCAAAAAGTCAAACAAACAAACTACAAATTGATTCAAACTAAAGCTCTAACATCCTCAATGCTATATTATCCCTTACAGCTTCATCCCTCAATGAAAAGATAAAATTACTTTCAATGCAACAAATAGGTAGAATCAACAATTAGGTCGCGTCACATACATAAACACACATGTTAATCACCGACACAACCCTAAACCTGGAATGCACATTGTCCTCAATGTGTATCATTTAAAACAGTTAAAACAATTCCAAGTAATAGTTATGCGAATTAAGTACAATCATCCAACGATAGGAATAAAAGTTGAAAGATTAATAAGATAAAAATGCATGAAAAAGGCCAAGCAACCCAACCCTCATTCGTCGTCATAGCTAGAAGAGGAGGTTGCACGTGTCGAACGTCCACGTACGCGGTGCGGAGGTCGACGGTTGGATGAACCGACCTGATCACGTCCCCGGAGCTCCCCTACCGAGTAATCGACGCATCACAACGAAGCCATCCCTCATCTCTATCTGAATATCTGTGATACGTGTGTCCAGATGGGTGGCCCACATGTGAAAATCGTATGGGCATCCGTGTTGTCCGTCACCATCGTCCTTCGGGTCATAGTCGACATTATCCACACCATATCATCTACATGCTCGGACACTTGGACATTTTCAGCCGCCACTGCCACTTGTCTCTCTCGGTTCCTCGCCGCCGTAAGTGGTGCTTGATAAGTGTGGCAAACAAAAGGGTCGGGTGGTGGTATGGTGTCTCCTACTTGAAGCCCTGCATCATGTAACACCCCGAATTTCGTTTGGCCGTTTTGCGAGGATGTTTAGAGGATTGGAGGTTTCTGCGTCTGTCTACTGGGCGCACGGGTCGTGCGCCCTCCTTCAGAGTAAACGCACGGGTCATGCGTATGAAACAAGCGGCGAGGCAGTGGGCTTGCGCACGGGCCGTGCGAGTTTCCTTCTTTGAGGGCGCACGACTGTCAGGTTGCTTTTTGGAGTTTGCTTAAATATCTCAATTGTTGGATATTTTCATAAAATATCTCAAAATTTCAGATCTCTTTCTCTCTTTTCTCTTTCTTTCTTCTTCGATCTTCGAGGCTCGTTTGGTTGCTAGTTTGCGGTGTTTCTAGCAAGGGGTCAGTGTTTTAAGCTTCACCTCTATGTCGCGATCGATATCTGGTTTTCTGGGTTTTATTCTAAAAACCTACTGGTGAGTTCCTACTACCATTTTACAAACTTTATACATGTCAAAACTCTTATTTGTGAAATCCGAAGTATTTCTACGGTATGATTTCATGTTCTCTACATTTTGACATAAATGAAGTTTTTGGTGATTTTCGGGGTTCCCGATCAGTTTTGACTAAAATGACTGTTTCCGCCTTATTGAAGTAAAATGATGTTTTACTTGCACATTATGTGAATATGTGAAAAGAATGTTTAAGAACTCATTTTTAATGATTTTCATTCTCACCAGAAGTTGAACTGGAAATGACATTTTGTTTATAAAATGTGTTTATACCATATGTTTATTTATGGTTGGTCACATATGTTGTTGTGACGAGTCTGTACCATTACTAGCGGATCCCTAGGTTTTGAGTCGACTGTATTGTTGGGATGTCATATTCCCCATTTTGTAGCTATAGATGCATATGATCCTCGGGGACAACTTGGTACGGTTATGTGAGGTCGGATACTAGCCATGGTTCATAGTGATCCTAGTGAAGAAGTATACATTGGTTTTGCTTGGGGGCTCGATCTCACGTTGTAGCATGGACCTATGTGTTCGTATCCTTGGATTCCAATTGTTTAGCTCATAACTCGGAATTTGGCCTACTTTGTGTTACGCCTCAATCCTTGGTAAAATGTTTTATCGTTGATCTTTTGATGACATGTTTATAACGGAAAAGCCCGGTTGTGGCAAAGGTTTCAATTGTAAGATTTAACCTCTTTGGAAATATTATCTTATGATACAAATGTTTATATCTTTTGAGCTTTATAAACTGTATGTTCTCACCAGGCTTTAAGCCTGACACTTTTCTCAAGTGATATGTATAACAGGTTTTCCTTAGCGGTGGGATGCACTGGGTTTTGAGAGACGAGTCGGGTCTCGAGGCATTTTGAGATGACTAAAGTGTTGATAGTTGGGCATTGTTAAGTCCCATTGTTTTGATGAATTTTGGATTGTCAACTAATGTAATCTAGATGGTTATGTTTAGATTAGTCTGTTGATGAATTCTAAATCCGCACAGGTTTTTGTAAAATCTTAAGGACTGATACACTTTTTGAGAAGTTTATATCAATTCAGATGTCGTATTGCCTACTTTATGAAGCTTTAAGTTACTCTAAATTTTAGGACGTTACAGGTTGGTATCAGAGCTCTAGTTTAAGTGAACTAGGCATTAATGTAAGATGTCTAGACTTAGATCGAGTATGATAAGAATTGATCCGCGAGATTGGGTAGAGTTTCTAAGATGGGTAGTCTTAGAGTCGACGGAAAGTACGTTTATCATGCGTTATGGCAATGGTGACAAGAACCTTTATGTGTTATATGTTCATAATCTCACTTAGCTAATGTTATTATGAGGATATTGTACGTAAATGTGCTTGAATTTCTGTTACTGTGACAATTAGTAATGTGGTAGTACGTTTCCTTTGTGTTTATTCAATCTCTCTCTCTTATCTCTTTTCCTGTTCTGTGAAGCAGTTTGGCATGGTGAATACGCGTGGTAGACCGCGTACGCGTGTTGATGGTCTGGAAGCGACAGCCTCCACTGCTGGTCAGTCGGAGGGAGTTGAGGTTGTTGTGCGACCACCTGTTCAGCAAGGGCTAGGTGGGGGGCCAGAGGTTATTCCGCGAGTAGACCTGGCTTCGTCCCACCCAGTCATCAGGGATGCTAGTTCCCCGTCTGAGTTAATGGCCAGCATGATGTTGGTAATGAGGGAAGAAATGGTAAAGCAGCAAGAGTTTCTGTTGAAAGTGATTGAGGACCACGATGTGAACAATCGGAGGAGTGAGACGGTTGTGGAAAACATTGTAGCGGGTCCTGGAGGCGCTGGTGCAGGGGTCAGGGCTGAGGAGCACGGGATTGTTGGTGCTTCGGGAAATAGGAAAAGTTGTTCCTACAAGTCCTTTCTGGGTTGCGGACCACCAGAGTTCTCTGGTTCCGACGACCCAATCTTGTGTGTGAAGTGGATTCGAGCGGTCGAGCAAGCTTTTGGCTCTTCCGAATGCGGAGATAATCAGAGAGTGCGGTTCGGTACCCAACTGCTAAGGGATACTGCGCTCATTTGGTGGAATGTCATTCAATCCACCCTATCTCCTGATGTGTTGGCTCAGTTGTCTTGGGCTAAGTTCAAGAAAAAGTTGTTAGAAGAGTTCTACAATGAAAGAACAATGGACCGAATCGAGAAAGAATTCCGGTCTCTGGTAAAGGGAAGCCTGACGGTGAGGGAGTATACCCGTCAGTTCATGGAAAAGCTTGATCTGGTGGGGCACGCTGCCCCAACAGAGAAGGATAAGATGAAGGCCTATTTGAATGGTCTACCCGTGGACATGCAATCTATGGTCCATAATTCTAAAGCTTCTAACCTCCGCGAGATGGTTGAGAAAGCTCAGTACATGGAAGAGATGTTCGCGAGGAACAAAGCTGAGAAAGCTGTGGTGGTGACTGATAAGAGAAAGTGGGAGAGCAAGTCCTGCTCATCCCAAGAGATCACGACCTTCTGGCGAAAACCGAAACTTCAACAATCAGCAGGAAGCTAGGTGGTGCCACAAGTGTCGAACTAAACACCACGGTGACTGTAACGCCACTTCTCAAACTTGTTATAAGTGTGGGAAGCCTGGTCACACTATCAGAGATTGCCCGATCAGAGGACTTGTCTGTTATGAGTGCAAGGCACCGGGGCACGTGAAAAGAGATTACCCGAAGCTTGTGTCGGGTAGCACGCCAGCAAGGAAGGAGAACCCTCCTAGGGTTCCGGGTCGAGCATTTCAGATGACGGACGATGAGGCCAAGGCATCCGCTGATTTGGTATCAGGTACTTTTCTTATAAACTCTGTACCTGCTCGTATTTTATTCGATACAGGTGCCAGTTTCTCTTTCGTATCTGATTTGTTCTGTCAGAAGATTTCTATGCCCACTACTAGTCTTGAGAATGCATTAGTAGTAGAGATAGCCTATGGTAGTCAAGTCACTGCCGATGTTAATCGGGGGTTTTGATGTTGTGGTCGGCATGGATTGGTTGTCAAACAATCATGCCGAGATCGTATGTTCCAAGAAGTTGATTCGACTTCCCAACCCCTCTGGCGAAGTCATTGTCATCTATGGTGAAAAGAGAGAAGGTGAAGTGGCAATAATCACAATGGCAAAGGCACACAAGTGCTTAGTAAAAGGATGTTCGTCTTTCCTAGCCTATGTGATCGATGCCAAGTTAGAGAAATCAAAGTTGGAAGATGTGAAGATTGTGCGTGAGTTTCTAGATGTCTTTCCGGACGACTTGCCCGGGTTACCACCCAATCGTCAGATAGAGTTTCGGATTGATCTTGTGCCTGGAGCAGCACCAATTGCTAAAGCTCCTTACCGTTTAGCGCCGTCAGAGATGCAAGAAATGATGGCACAACTCCAAGAGCTTTTGGAGAAGGGCTTTATAAGACCGAGTTCGTCACCCTGGGGAGCTCCGGTCTTGTTTGTAAAGAAGAAAGATGGCACGCTGTGAATGTGTATGGACTATCGTGAGTTGAACAAAGCTACAGTGAAGAACAGGTATCCACTTCCGAGAATAGACGACTTGTTCGATCAACTTCAAGGAGCGGGTTGTTTTTCCAGAATCGACTTACGTTCGGATTATCACCAAGTGAAGGTAAGAGAAGAAGATGTTCCGAAGACAGCTTTCAGAACGCGTTACGTCCATTACGAATTTCTTGTAATGCCTTTTGGTCTAACGAACGCACCGGCAATATTTATGGACTTGATGAATAGAGTGTGCCGACCATTCCTCGACCAGTCGGTCATTGTATTCATTTATGACATACTCGTGTACTCCAAGAGCGAGTCAGAACACGAACAACATCTACGAGAAGTGCTTGAAGTGTTGAGAAAGGAAAGATTGTACGCCAAGTTTTCCAAGTGTGACTTTTGGCTTAAAGAGGTACAATTTCTGGGTTACGTTGTCACTCAAGACGGAGTGAAAGTGGATCCCTCCAAGATTGAATCTATGATGAATTGGGAATCTCCCAAGAGTCCGTCAGAGATCCGAAGTTTCTTGTGTCTGGCAGGGTACTACCATAGATTTATCCAAGACTTTTCGAAAATCGCTTCTTCCTTGACAGTTTTGACTCGGAAGAATGTGAAGTTTGAATGGACCGAAACACAAGAGAAGGTGTTCCGAATACTTCAAAAGAAGTTGTGTGAAGCTCCGATTTTGTAGTTACCTGAAGGGTCAGAAGACTTCGCGGTTTATAGCGACGCTTCGAAAATGGGTTTAGGTTGTGTGTTGATGCAACGGGGCAAGGTAATCGCTTACGCCTCGAGGAAACTTAAAATACACGAGGAGAACTATCCTACCCACAATTTGGAGTTAGCAGCGGCGGTGTTCGCCCTGAAGCTTTGGCGACACTATCTCTATGGCACGAAGTGTACACTCTACACAAATCATAAGAGCCTGAAGTATGTCTTTGATCAGAAAGAGTTGAATATGAGACAACGGCGGTGGCTCGAGCTGCTAAAGGATTACGATTGCGAGTTGCTTTACCATCCTGGTAAGGCAAACGTGGTAGCCGATGCGTTAAGTCGGAAGGACTATAGCAGATGTATTCGGGCTACCCATTCGAGAATCGAGTTGGTGTCTAGCCTTGTTGAAAAGATCAAAGCATCGCAAGTTGAAGCATTGTTAGAAGAGAATCTCAAAGAAGAAGTCATGACAAAGCAGCGTTTGCTCTTAACGGAAGATAGCCGTGGGGTAAAACTGTTCAGCGGTCGCGTGTGGGTACCCAAGCTTGGGGGTAACCGTGATCTGTTGCTTGAAGATGCACACAAGTCCAAGTATTCCATTTATCTGGGAGGTACAAAGATGTACAGGGACTTGAAACTGCATTATTGGTGGCCAGTAATGAAACTTGATGTGGCACGTTATGTAGAGCGTTGTGTGACGTGTTCGCAAGTTAAGGCGGAACACCAACGACCGTATGGGAGTCTTCAGTCTTTAGAGATTCCTGAGTGGAAGTGGAAGCATATCACCATGGACTTCGTGACGAAGTTGCCTAAAACACTTCGAGGTCACGATACCATTTGGGTGATAGTTGATAGATTGACAAAGAGCGCTCACTTTTTGGCTATGCGCGAGACACCACCGATGGATAAGTTAGAGAAACTCTATATCGATGAGGTGGTCTCGAGGCATGGAATACCATTGTCGATCGTGTCAGATCGCGACAGTCGGTTCACTTCGAACTTTTGGGATGGGTTTCAGAAAGAGCTTGGTACGCGAGTTAAGTTGAGTACGACTTACCATCCACAGACCGACGATCAAAGCGAGAGAACGATTCAGACTTTAGAAGACATGCTGAGGTCTTGTGTCATTGATTTCGGGGGTGGTTGGGACTCTCACCTGCCTTTGGTGGAGTTTGCTTACAACAATAGCTACCACTCGAGTATTGGAATGGCACCTTTTGAGGCATTGTATGGGCGAAAGTGCCGGACTCCCATGTGCTGGCTTGAAGCGGGGGAAAAGCAGTTCGCCGGACCTGAAATAGTGCAAGAGATGTCCGATAAGGTCAAATGCATTCGTGAAAGAATGAAAGCGACTCAGGATCGGCAGAAGAGCTATGCCGATAAGAAGAGACGACCGATAGATTTCCAAGTGGGCGACCGTGTGATGCTTAAGGTGTCTCCATGGAAGGGTATTATCCGATTCGGAAAGCGTGGGAAGCTGAGTCCTCGTTTCCTCGGACCTTTCAAAGAGCTTAAACGGGTGGGTTTGCAAGCCTACCAGTTGGAACTGCCACCGGAGTTGAGCAGAATTCACAACACGTTTCATGTTTGTTACCTTCGAAAGTGTTTGGCTGTGGAAGACAACATCATACCCCTCTCAGAGTTAAGAGTGGACTAAGGTAACCGTTGTGTGGAAGAACCCGACGCCATCTTGGAGAGAAAGTCTAAGAAGTTGCGTCACAAAGAGGTCACTTTGGTCAAGGTGCAGTGGAAGCACCACCGGGGAGCAAATGTGACGTGGGAAGCCGAGGAGGATATGAATCGAAGATATCCTCACCTTTTTGAGTAGTTGGGATTTCGGGGACGAAATCATTCCCAAGTTGGGGAGGATTGTAATACCCTGAATTTCGTTTGGCCGTTTTGCGAGGATGTTTAGAGGATTGGAGGTTTCTGCATCTGCCGGTCGTGCGCCCTCCTTCAGAGTAAACGCACGGGTCGTGCGTATGAAACAAGAAGCGAGGCAGTGGGCTTGCGCACGGGCCGTGCGCATTTCCTTCTTTGAGGGCGCACGACCAGTTTGCTTTTTGGAGTTTGCTTAAATATCTCAATTGTTGGATATTTTCATAAAATATCTCAAAATTTCAGATCTCTTTCTTTCTTCTTCGATCTTCGAGGCTCGTTTGGTTGTTAGTTTGCGGTGTTTCTAGCAAGGGGTCGGTGTTTTAAGCTTCACCTCTACGTCGTGATCGATATCTAGTTTTCCGGGTTTTATTCTAAAAACCTACTGGTGAGTTCCTGCTACCATTTTACAAACTTTATACATGTCAAAACTCTTATTTGCGAAATCCAAAGTATTTCTACGGTATGATTTCATGTTCTCTACATTTTGACATAAATGAAGTTTTTGGTGATTTTCGGGGTTCCCGATCAGTTTTAACTAAAATGACTGTTTCCGCCTTATTGAAGTAAAATGATGTTTTACTTGCACATTATGTGAATATGTGAAAAGAATGTTTAAGAACTCATTTTTAATGATTTTCATTCTCACCAGAAGTTGAACTGGAAATGACATTTTGTTTATAAAATGTGTTTATACCATATGTTTATTTATGGTTGGTCACATATGTTGTTGTGACGAGTCTGTACCATTACTAGCGGATCCCTAGGTTTTGAGTCGACTGTATTGTTGGGATGTCATATTCCCCATTTTGTAGCTATGGATGCATATGATCCTCGGGGGCAACTTGGTACGGTTATGTGAGGCCGGATACTAGCCATGGTTCATAGTGATCCTAGTGAAGGAGTATACATTGGTTTTGCTTGGGGGCTCGATCTCACGTTGTAGCACGAACCTATGTGTTTGTATCCTTGGATTCCAATTGTTTAGCTCATAACTCGGAATTTGGCCTACTTTGTGTTACGCCTCAATCCTTGGTAAAATGTTTTATCGTTGATCTTTTGATGACATGTTTATAAAGGAAAAGCCCGGTTGTGGCAAAGGTTTCAATTGTAAGATTTAACCTCTTTGGAAATATTATCTTATGATACAAATGTTTATATCTTTTGAGCTTTATAAACTGTATGTTCTCACCAGGATTTAAGCCTGACACTTTTCTCAAATGATATGTATAACAGGTTTTCCTTAGCGGTGGGATGCACTGGGTTTTGAGAGACGAGTCGGGTCTCGAGGCATTTTGAGATGACTAAAGTGTTGATAGTTGGGCATTGTTAAGTCCCATTGTTTTGATGAATTTTGGATTGTCAACTGATGTAATCTAGATGGTTATGTTTAGATTAGTCTGTTGATGAATTCTAAATCCACACAGGTTTTTGTAAAGTCTTAAAGACCGATACACTTTTTGAGAAGTTTATATCAATTCAGATGTCGTATTGCCTAATTTATGAAGCTTTAAGTTACTCTGAATTTTAGGACGTTACACATCACGACAAAACTTTGTAATTAAGCATGGTAAGGGGAGCACACCTTGAAAATTATATGTGCCTGCATCGACCATCTCAAGTTGGATGATGTGCCCGATGTCCAATTGTAAATTATGTTGGATGCAATATAGGACTCGGGCCACCAATAGATCGGAATATGTGTTGTGAGTGGACGGTAAGAGGTTCGTCTTCAAGAATAGCATCCATATGGCCAGTTCAGGGGGAAGTTCACTCTTTCTAATTTCCGCATCCCGTTGTCGCCAATACCCATTTCCATTGGTACGTAGGGAAGATGCGATGACACTACTATGCTCATCATTGTTGGGGACCCCGAGGATTGGAGAAACCCCATAGGTGAGATCCAAGTTTTGAGACCTCGACACCCCATAGTGATGGCAAATATCTTCCATGTATGACCGCACAGTTACCCCCCGCATCTCCACCGTGTAGTAATCATTGAAGGTGGGTGGAATTTTTGATGCGTAAAACCCGCGCACCAATCGAGGGTCATATGGTTCCGGGTTGTGTGTGTACTGTAACCAACCCCGTTGTTGAGCAATTTCGGCCACCCGGGGTTATGTATGTCATCAAGTTTTAGCCCCCTTTCTGGCCAGATGGTCCGGTTTTTGAAATCCTTCATTCGCTCGACATACTTTGGGCTTGTCATTGTGCAAAGGTGCTGTCGCTCGGTATTCCCTAAGTTGTAGTACTTGGACCATCTACTAGTAGTGGCAGGATCTGTACGCATCCTGAAAATTAAGAGTAACTTGTGAGCACATAAACATCCCAACCACCCCAAACGTAATCCAAAGACTAGGTTTGCTTTAACAACGGGATGGCTACACCATAAAAGCTTGATGACCACCCCAAACCTAGGGTTTGGTTGTACTTCAAATGTAACAGTGAATAAACACCCACATCCAATCAAACAATGCACAAATAATAATCAGACAACTCTACCCAAAATTATTTGTAATCATGTATCCCAAACCATTCAACACATCACATAATGTAATTTACCATCAGAAATCCATATTTTAAACCAAAATTATGCTCCCAAAACACACATCCATATATTACCACAATCATCTACCCATTATTCATGAAAGGAAAGAAAAACTAGGAAGAGCATAAGCATCAAGTTACCTTTGCCAAAAACTTAAAATCCCAAAATTTCATGATAAAAGCATGCAAGAACAAGAATATATGGGAATCAAGTACAATAATTACTCAAAGATGAAGAAATTTCATACTCTTGCTTGAATGTGGAAGAAATCCCCAATTTTTGACAAATCTTACAAGAAATGGGGTAGAAACATACCTTGTACGGAGAGGAGGAGGAAGAATGGAGAATAAAGGAGAACGATGCCAGAAGAGGTTCTGGAACTCCGCCGAAAGTTGCAGGTATCGCCGGTGGTGGTGTTGATTTGGGAGAGAAAATCAATTTTTTGAAATTGGGGATTAGGGTTCTTATGACCAAAACGACGCCCCCCTTTTGTAACTGCAGGCGATGCAGGTGGGTTTTACCGCGGGTTTGGCCGCATGACAACTTGCGCCAAGGTCAAAAGGAATAAAGTGGACAGTGTTTCACGTGGGTTTCGTTGCGATTTTGCCTGCTTGGTTACCCACGACACCTTGGTCACTCCAGAACCTCCCGCGGCTCTCTCCGCAGGTTCACCCACATCCATACCTATGCGGCCTTCACAACTTTCAGAACTACAGTGCTTCCCGTGGGTTTAGCCGCGTGAGTACCTGTGCCATTTCTCCTTTCAAACTAATGTCAGTGCCTGGCGCGGTTTCCACTGCGGGTTGGGTCGCTCCATAACCCACGCCAGTGCCTTTTCCCTACAACACCTTTCCACCGATCAACTCACTTTCCTCATAGAGCGAACAACAAACAACAAAATAAAAAGAAAATATAGAGACGAAAAGAGAAAACAAACCTACAGTAGGTTGCCTCCCACCCAATGCCTTATTTTAAGTTGTGGCTTGAACCTTTACGGCGATTACTCATTGGGTTCTTGTAGAAATATGGTGTCCGCTACCATCGTTCTCCTCTTACATACGGCATCACTCGCTGACCATTCACCTTGAAGGTAGTTATGTCCTTGCCTTTTAACTTAATTGTTCCATACGGGAACACCTCCTTGACCGTGAAAGGACCCGACCATTTAGATTTAAGCTTCCCTGGAAATAAACGCAACTGTGAGTTAAATAATAAAACTTGCATATCCGGAACGATTACCTTTTGATAGAGACGTTTTTCATGGAATCTTTTTGTATGCTCCTTGTAAATGGCTGCATTTTCAAACGTGTCTTGTTGGATCTCTTCTAACTCATTCAACTGTAAGAACCTACATTGCCCGACTGCCTTTAAGTTCATGTTGAGCTTCTTGATTGCCCAATAGGCATTGTGCTCGAGCTCAACTGATAGATGGCATGACTTCCCAAATACAATTCGGTAAGGTGTGGTTCCGAGTGGAGTCTTGTATGCTGTCTGATATGGCTAGAGTGTATCATCTAGCTTAGATGAGCAATCTTTGCAGAAATGAATCCCACCGTCACTTATCAACGCCCTTGGGACTCCAAACCGAGAGATGTTGTTCTTTTGCAAGAAATTTATCACCACTTTTGAATCATTAGTTGGAGTCACTATCGCTTCGACCAACTTAGAAACGTAATCCACGACTACCAATATATATTCATTACGTGCTGAATTTGGGAACGGTCCCATAAAATCGATCCCCCAAACATCGAATAGCTCTACTTCCATGAAGATTCACATGGACATGTCATCTTTCTTTGTTGTGTTTCCCACTCGTTGGCAACGATCACATCAAGAAATGAATTCCCTCGTCTCCATGAACATCGACGACCAAAAGAAACTGGACTGTAGTACCTTCGCCACTGTTCTGTCTGTATTGAAATGGCCTCCATACTCCAACGCATGGATGCACAGTTCATCTCTGTAATACCGTTTTTCATCCGATAAAAACTTTTTCCATTGGTGGGAATTCATGTCGTAAGGAACAACTACTCCCACCAAATAATTGACTAAATTGGCATACCACGGTTCAGAATGACTTACCTTCAACAACTGCTCATCTGAGAAAGAATCATTGATGATGGATTCGTCTCTGTATTATTCTCCATTCCCCTCTAGTCTAGATAAATGTATGCCACCGTGTTCTCCGAACCTTTCTTATCCAAAATATCCAAATCAAACTCTTGGAGTAAAAGCACCCACCGAATGATTCTCGACTTTGCATCCTTCTTGGCCATTAGGTATTTCAAAGCCGAATGGTCAGTGTATACGATTGCCTTGGCACCCACAAAGTAAGATTTGGATTTTTCACACGCGTAGACAACGACTAGAAGCTCTTTTTTTGTAGTATCATAATTGACTTGGGCTTCATCCAATGTCTTGCTAGCGTAGTAGATGACATGTAATCGCTTCTCCTTTCTTTGCCCCAACACGGCACCCACGGCGATGTCACTTTCATCACACATCAAAACAAAGGAAGGTTATAGCCCTTAGTCATGGATGTATTTTTATATTATTTTTATACGGTGGTGTTGCAAATCAGTTTTATGTTTCAATGTGATTGAATATGCATAATGTGATTTGCTTGGTGAATGGTTATAGCCCTTAGTCATCGACGTATTATATTTGATAAATACGACTTGCACGTCGTGTCTTTCTCTTTATATTCTCTTTGTACATTTTTCTCTCATCCAATCCCCTCGAATGTAACTTGAGGTTTCTTTGTTTGAAATGTAAAGTATTTTTCTATAAAATAAAGCAACAGATCATGGAGGCGTTATGAAGTAATGAAGATGAGAAGACTTAGAACCATAGGAGTTTACTCTATGTAATGATATTCATACTTGGTTATATGAATATCACATAGGGGCGCTATAACCATCTCACATTTATTTTACGCTTTATTTTACACTTTATATATATTATGATAAATTGTGCGTGGTTGTATGTACGTGATACATGTTACAACATTTTAAAACAAAATATGATTTTAAAATATATAAGTGAAAGGAGTTTTACAAATCAAAATGAATTTAGATAAAATAAAAATTGGTATTTATATAAGATATAAAATGGACCGTCGATCATGAGTGATAAGGTCTTAGTACATCATAGTAAGATTTCAACCGGTTTTGTCACAAAAGACTAAACTTCCAAAGAAAGGAAGGTATTCAATTGATCATCGTAATCCTCCTCCAATCTGGATTCCGGTTAAATCAAACTATGATGAAACGATCTATTGCAAAATAAAGAATGGTAAAATCATACTAACTAAAATCCACACCAAAATATTAAGTTTAAGATGTCTTCCAAACATGTCACTTTTCAAGACATTGATCATCGAAGGTGGGTCATGCTAAAGTTGGGTACTCTCTTTAATCATAGTAAGACAAGGTAAACATAAGATTCCAACAAGCCATTTTGGGTCAGACATAACCAAATTAAGCCTAATAGGATTAGGGATTTGGATATGATGAATTTAAATAAAATTTATTCACCCACCTATCCAAGAGTTACATAGAGATGTAATTAGCAATGTTGTTGCTTACTTAATACATTATTGGTTGATCGGTTAACTAAAGTTAAATTGATCGGTAATGAGAATATGGATCTTGGCCTGCTAGAAAGCTTATAACGTTTTCCGAAACAATAAAGGAGGGTTTTTTATTGATTAAAATAGTGGGAGCTTGTTTGATGAAAGTCCTTACTAAACAATAATAATCTCATGACACTAAGAACTTTGCTTTTCTATTATAGATTACCAATGGCACAAACCAACAATGGAAACAAAAACAATTTGCGATTGATTCTTGAGAAAAAAAATTAAATGGAACAAATTTCATCAATTGGTATCATAATTTGAGAATTTTTCTCAAAGCTGAAAAAAAACTGTATGTATTGGAGAAACAAATCCTTGAAGAGTCTAATTCCATTGCTCCTAGAATTGAAAGGGACATTTTTTAAAAACATGAGGATGCTTTGGACGTCTTATGTCTAATGCTAATTACCATGGAACCGAGTCTTCAGAAGAAACATGAAAACATGGGGGCTTTCTATACCTGAAATTGATATTCCTAGAGCAAGCTAGACATGATAGGTACAAAACATCTAAGGAATTTAACCGTTATAGAATGTCCGAAGGAAGTCCCGTTGGCACTCATATGCTTAAAATGATTGGGCATATTGAGCGCCTTGAAGGACTAGTTTTTTCTTTACGAAAGGAGTTAGCCATTGATGTAGTTTTGCAATTATTGCCAAATAGCTACAGTCAATTCGTGATGAAATACAACATGCATGACTTTGATAAATCTCTTCCATAATTCCTCAATATGTTACAAACAGCCGAGCAAGAGCTTACAAAGAACAAGTCCACCATTTTGATGGTTTGTAAGGACAAAAAGGGAAAGGCATAAGAGAGTCCATTTCCAAACCCACTTCTAAATCTTTGAAGCCAAAAGGAGCTATTAAGAAACCCAAGGTAACTGTACCTAAGGAGGGTGAATGTTTTCATTACAACAAACTTGGGCATTGGAGGAGGAACTGTCCTCTCTACCTTCAGGAAAAAAAAAGAAAGGAAGTGTAACTTCCACTTCAGGTATCTATGTCATAGAAGCTAATATTTCTACTTCTTATACATCATGGTTATTAGATACATGATGTGGTTCTCATATTTGTAGAAAAATGAAGGAACTAAAAAGGACTAGAAGGTTGAGTAAAGGTGAAGTTGATCAGCGAGTTGGAAATGGGGCAAAGGTTGCTGCTATAGTTTTTTTTTTGGAGAGGGTATCCCAGACCACATTGGGTCCAGACTAATCCCTGACAATATGGGCCGAAGCCCAACTGCTAAAGCATGCAGCCCGGGGTCGAAGCCCCCGTACCTCCAGGATGCGTCCCCCAGGGTTCGAACATAAGACCGCTACTAGCTAGTCCACATGCCTTACCACTAGGCTAACACCCTTTTGGTTGCTGCTATAGTTGTAGGATCTATTTTATTAACCTTACCAACCGGATTAATATTAGAACTTGGTGACTGTTATTGCGTAACATCTATTTCTAAAAATTTGATTTATGTATCTTGTTTAGACAGGAAAGGTTTACCTTTTATATTAGGAACAAATGTTGTTCATTCTCTTTTGATAATATATATTATGGTGATACAAGTTTGATTAATGATCTTTACGTTCTTCAGTTCCATGAAGAGTCGAGCCTTAGCTTGGCACAAGGGTGAGTAGTTGGTGAAGTCTTCCGCAGATTGGAGATAGTGACCGTTATTGGGTTTTAGTAGCACCCGTCCTTATTATAGACTGTATGTATAGATTGAACGTGTGTATTGAGGTTAATTCTTAAATTGTAATTGTAGATGATACAATTATCGATGTATTTTGAAAATTTAAATTAGTTGCTATTTCCAGAATTTAGGGTGTTACAAGTTGGTATCAGAGCTTAAGTTTGAGAGATTTAGGTATTGATTTTTGGATGCCTAGACTCAAACTAGCGTTCTTGTAAGTGATTGAATGTGAAGTTGCACATTAGGCACCTTAAGATAAGATATCTTGGAGTTGATCGAGTCGCTAAAAACGGGAAATCTGTCAAGGGTCGCAAGGATGATCATGTATGGTACGTTCATAGTGACACCTAGTGTTATGGTGAACCTACATATTACATGTGTATACTTGAACTACCTTGGGATGATGACCGTTGGGGTAGTGAGAAAGTTTCTAAGCGAGTAATCTAAGGAAAGGTTAATGTCTATAGCAATGTCACGTTGAAGTGATAGTTAAGTGCGATGGATGCATTAAGTTGATCATCTTGAGTCAGAATTATTGGTTGGATTAGAACTATAAGTTCGTTAGACCAATTTTATTTCGAGGAAAAATTGTAAGTTAACCAAATTAGTGAGTTTGTGGCTCTAAGATATTTGATGCATCCGGATGACAATAGTATGTCGGGAAATGGAGGAATGTAGTCCTAAGATGCTGAGTGCCGACCAAATCTATGCACGAAAGGTATTTCTAAAATGAATTTGCGTAAATTATTACTCATGTCCTCGAACGTAAAGTGAGCTATATTATAAAGTCTCGATGAAACATTTATTTCTCATCGGATTTTAAACCACGAGTTTAAGCATGCATAAGATTGTTTTGTTGCACTCGATTGCATATTGTTGTTAAGAATCTCTTCGACCACGTTCCGTGACTAACGCTATTTTTCGGACATTGTAACATCCGTGTTTTAATGTTATTTGAGTTATTGGGCAAGTAACTGTAGAATTTTTGACCTTGACATTGGATCTTCTCCGCGTATGTTAAGGTTTTAAATGAAGAGTTGTCCCAGGTTCTGGAGTCAGGATTTTCTATAGAATTTTGGTCTATTTGAGTCGTGTCCTATTTTATGAAGTATAGTTTTGCAACGTTTCGGGCGTGTGAGTGTACCTTGTGTTGCGTGGATTTAAATTTTATTACGTGTAAATTTACGAACTTTTTGGGCGGCGTGTCTCATGAAGGTTTTGTTGAAAAGGGTCACTTCATCTTACATTGCGATTTAGAATTTGACATTTTGGATTTATTGTCGTATTACGTTTTTATTATTATATTATTATGTTGGGAAATGAAATTTTGACACTGTTTGATTTTAGCGTTATTGGATTTTATGAAAGTTCAGTTGGGTTTATGGTGTCTTATCTTACGACATTTTGCGTCGCGTAGGTAAATTTTGGGACGTGTATACGTACATTATTGTGTGCGTTGATTTATAAGTTTTGGTAATAGACGTCATCCCACGCGTTGTTTTGGGAGAGTTTCATTTTCACGTGATTTATCTCTGGACTATATTCAAGTGTCAATCGTTTTATACTAATTTTAATTGGAATAAATTACGTTGTTGGTGTGGGTAAACATATAAAAGAGTTACGTTCTTTCTGACAGGGCTTTTGTTTTTTTAGCATATTTCAGTATTGATTGTACTGTGAGAAATTTTCCGCAATGCACCAAACGAGTTATCGGTATTCATGTCGCCATAGTTACTATTTTGGTTAAAATGTGTTTATCTGTGCGGCTCAAAGCTTTAAACTCAATTCGAAATTTATTTGCATTCCCATCATTTTACCGAGCCTTGGGGAATAAACTGATGCATGTGGGGCTTGTTGAGAATTTTATACCGCAACGTCTTTGTGTGTCCTGAATCTAGTTTCTAATCACAATCAAACAATCACACAAACAATATAATCTCAATTACCTGTTTGATTTCAATTCAATGTTTACAAATTTCTCTCTCTAGAACTCCTTTTTCTCTCTCTACAATTCTCTCTCTGGATACGATCTCAGATTTTCAAGTTACAACTACTAACAAAAACAACTAACACTACTATTTATACCTATTACAAAAACAAAGGAAAACAAATACAAAGGATTTGACTTTGACTTTATTACAAAACAACTTTGAATTTTTAAAAAGAGTTGACTTTCCTGAACTTTGACATTAGTCTTCATGATCTTGTATCGAACATAATTCATGCTCTAACAATCTCCCCCTTTGGATTCAAGATCACTATTGAAAGATCTTACAATTCAGTCTTCTCTTTTAAGCTCTGTCAGATGCAATCTCACCCTTTAACATTGTAACCTTCCCAAGTCTGTCTTTGAAGAATTTAACAATCTTCCCAAATATGATAAACAAGGTCTTCAACAATCTCTTCAGTACTATCACAATACTCTTTCAGACTTCGGAAAGAAATTATCTTCAGATTAAGCTAAGATTGCTTCAGCAAATAATCTTCAATAAAAAATTTCTTCAAAATCAGCTCATCTTCAGAAAATCTTTGAACAAACTCTAAAATACTTGATTTCGGACATTTCTTCAAACAATATGTTCTCCCCATTTTTGATGAATAGAGCATCTGGTTCATCAAAACTTTCACCAAGAAATGTCATTTTCCGTTCTGACCACTGATCTTTCAAGAGCCACTGAGTCATTGATCCGTAACCATGTATTTATCTAGATCTTTGCAAATCCAGACAAAATATTCGTGTAACACATGAATCAACAAATGAATCAGTTAATATGCATGTCAGTAACACGAAGTTACTGTGTGTAACGGATACACATAGGAAATGAGCTTTTTGATGTTCACTCCCCCAGGGCTTCCATCCAATCATCGAAACACCACAAAGGCAATTTCTATGAATGTTATGACAAGAAAACAAATTCCTTGTGTGTTCGTGCAAGTGTAGAAAGAATTAAACACGTGATGATTGCTTTTATAAAGGCTCAACATTGTGTAAACCACTGAGACAACAGTAGATAAACACAGACTCAATGTGCATGATTGAAGTGCGAAGGTGGGGCAGACTTCCTTCTTTTTCAATATCCAGATTTTCCAAATGAAAATCAGATAGATTATGTGTTGCGTCCCCAGAAAAATATGAAACATTCTCTTTTTAAGAAGAAAATGAGTGGTTGGTGGGGTATTATCAAGAGTTGGCATGGGCTAGTTGCCTGTTTCAATAACGTTCACCAAAGAATTGTGAAACGCTAGTAATGTGGCTGCCCGACTCAGAAAATAGTTGGTGCAGAGTTTGATATTCTTTTACTCTGATCTCACACCCTCTTTCTTTTTAATTATTAAGCTCACATTTAACCAAACTCTCTTTTCCATTTTATCTCATCACACATCCCACACTCATTTCTTTTAGACTCCTCACACTCAATCACTAAGGATAAACTTCTTGGGTAAAAATCACTGGTTAATGTGATTCCATAGAAGTTCAGTTAAGTCCTAGCACAAAGAACCCATATTATCCTATTAAAGCATAATGTTGCTCAAAATGGTTTAACTTTATCAGTTAAAGCACAAACACAAATGTCGGAAGTATGCTCATAGATGTAATCATGAAGATTTGAGCATTTTAAACATTGAAGATATTTCAAACAAGTAAATTGAACGAATAGATATGAATGCAAGAAACTTGTTTGAAAAATCTGACATTGTATGAAAATGAACAGAAATGAATGATATAACAATCAAAGCTTATGGTCAAGAATAATAGATATTGTCTATATGAATCAAAATACAGACATTCTTGAAAGAACATGTTGAAATGAAATGACGCTAAAAAATTCTTTGAAATACAAGTGGGGTGTCTTACCATCGAAAAATATGTTTCAAAATTTGAGACATGGTAAGAACTTTTTGAACAAAAAATTAAACCGGTGTGTGTTAATACTTGAAAATATATAGAAAAGACAATACACAAGTATTTATCTTTGGAAACACACGGTTTGTATTCATTTAAGCATAAATAAAATGAAAACATTTAAAATCGCACTTCCAATTAATGAAATTTGTTTAAGAATCGAGAAGTGGTTTGAACATTTAAGAACATGTTTTATATGATTGAAAGTTGTCCTTCTTTCAACCATATATGAGATTAAGATAAGAAATTAACCTTTTCGCTTAATCTTAATTCTCATAAAGTCAGCTGAAGTCATAAAGATATGATCTTGATAGCTTCTCTCGTTCTGCAAAAATCTCAAAGTCATGTCAAAGCAACTTTTATTCACACATTAATTGAAAAGTAAATGACATAAAGCAGTAAAACGATTAAAAATATGAGTTCTGATCTGAGATAATCAGAAATCATAGTCTTAATCATTTGACTTGTACACTCCCCCTAAATTCATGCATCACAAAAATTTATCAGTTAAGTAAAATGCAGAAATTAGATAAACTCCCCCTCAAAAGAATAATAACCATCGTTAATCTTCTCTTACTCACTCCCCCTGAGAACAACAACAACATGTTAAAGTGCAGATATCCTTTCAGAATTAATGACAAAGAAACTTTAATAGGTAATTACTGATTAGACTTTGAGATTTAGCATACCAAGCTTAGATACAAGAAAAATAAATCTCTTTTCATCTAAAGCTTTGGTAAACAAATCTGCAAGTTGATAATCAGTCTTTACAAAGTAAAGTTCTATTTTACCTTTTTCTACATTATCTTTTATAAAATGATACCTGACATCAATGTGCTTTGTCTTAGTGTGCTGCACAGGATTAGCTGAAATCGCGATAGCCCTCTTTGAGTCACAATAGATCGGTATTTTATCAAACTTGAATCCATATTCTCGAAGCTGTGTTCGCATCCACAAGACTTGAGAGCAGCAACTGGCAACAGCTACATACTCTGCTTCAGCAGTCGATGTGGAAACACATAATTGTTTCTTTGATGCCTAGCTAACGAGCTTGTCTCCAAGAAATTGAATGTGACCTGAAGTGCTCTTCCTGTCTAGCATACACCCAGCATGATCTGCATCTGAATAAGCAGTCAGTTGAAACCTAGTATCTTTAAGATACCACAAACCAAGATCTGCAATCCCCTTCAGATATCTAAAAATCCATTTGACAGCAGCCAAATGGGATTCTTTAGGAGCAGCCTGATATCTAGAACATAAGCATGTTGAAAACATAATATCTGGCCTACTTGAAGTAAGATACATTAAAGAACCTATCATACCTCTATAAGTCCTAACATC
The DNA here is from genome assembly GCA_954870635.1 of Arctium minus. Classification (NCBI taxonomy): domain Eukaryota; kingdom Viridiplantae; phylum Streptophyta; class Magnoliopsida; order Asterales; family Asteraceae; genus Arctium; species Arctium minus. Next base: position 119,515,067 of record OX941080.1, on the reverse strand, counting down.
AACACTTTTACCCGAAGGATCAGTGCTAATATTAGTACCTGATGCCAATCGGGGTTCTAATTGGTTTACAATTTTCCATTTTGTATTTCCGAAGAATATCCAAAATGTACTTAGATTGGTTAATGAAAATCCCCGTTGAAAATTGTTTTACTTGTAATCCGAGAAAGAAGTTCATCTCTCCCATCATACTCATTTGAAAACGTGACACCATGAGGTTAGAAAACTTTTTGCAGTATTTAGGATTTATAGAGCCAAATATTATATCATCAACATATATCTGAATAAGGATGATATCGGCTTTTTCCGTTTTGATGAACAAAGTGGTATCGACTTTACCTTTGGAAAAACCTGACTTGACCAAGAATTTGGATAGAACATCATACCATGCGCGAGGGGCTTGTTTCAAACCATACAGGGCTTTTTCTAAAATGTAGACGAGATCTGGCTTATCTGGATTGACGAACCCTTTTGGTTGAGACACGTATACTTCCTCATTAAGAATGCCATTCAGAAAGGCCGTTTTCACGTCCATCTGATAGACTGTGAAATTCTTGTGAGCTGCGTAGGCTAGAAACATACGAATTGCTTCTATACGTGCTACTGGAGCATACGTCTCGTCGTAGTCTATGCCTTCCTCTTTCCGGTAACCTTTGGCAACAAGTCTTACTTTATTCCTTATGACAATACCATCTTCATCCTTCTTGTTTTTGAATACCCATTTAGTTCCTATCACAGTCTTTCCTTCTGGTTTTGGAACTAATCTCCAGACCTTTAGGGCTTCAAACTGATTTAATTCTTCTTGCATAGCAGATACCAAATCCGAATCAACAAGAGCTTCTGATACTCGAGTAGGCTCTATGTTGCTGAGGAATGAGTCATACAGACATTGATTCAAGGTTGTTGACCTAGTTTGCACAGGCTTGTTAAGATCTCCAATAATTTGGTGTAATGGGTGCTCTTTGGTCTAGCGATGCTCATGAGGGAGTGGAATAGATACAGATTGATCATGATAATCATCTTGAAATCCACTATCAGGCTCTTCAGTTTGAATAGTTGGAGGGGGTTTGCAATTGAAGTTTCAGGTGCAGAAGCATCAGTTGGAACAGCAGACTCTGGCTGATGAGTAGACAGTGTATCATACCCAACTGACACAGTTACTTCTGGCTTAGCAGTTACTTGTACATCTTCAACTGTAGGAGTAGATGTTGAAACGTGAGTTTCTGACTGAACGGGGGATTCAGATTCAGTTATGACTTCTGAAGTGACTGGATGATTGCAACTTGTGTCTTCAGACCTGTCAGTCACATCAGATTTAGGCAAATTAAATCCTAGAAACTCGTCATAAAAGAATTCAAATAACAAATCTAAATCAGATAAATGTGAAAGTGAATTAGAAGCGTTATTCGAATTGTTCTCTGTAGAAACAGGTTTTGGACTGATCGGCCCAGAAGCTAATACTCCAGTTATCACGGGTTCTGAACTAAGTTGTTCAGAAGCCATTTCTTCATCGAATGTGGCGTTTACGCTCTCAACGACTGTCTTTAACTTCTTCAGGTAAACACGATATGTAGTAGATGTCGAAGAATAACCAAGGAAGATACCCTCATCCGCCTTGGCACTGAACTTGTTCAGACTCTCTCTGTCGTTAAGCACGAAACACTTACAGCCAAATATGTGAAAATATTTGATTGTTGGTGTTCTGTTGTTGATCAACTCATATGGAGTCTTTTGAAAACGACGGTGTATCATGGACCGATTCTGAGTATGAGAAGCAGTAGACACAACTTCTGCCCACAAAAATAGAGGTAATCCGGATTGGTTAAGCATAGTACGAGCGGCCTCGACTAGCGTCCGATTTCGCCTTTTGACTACTCTATTTTGTTCGGGCGTACGAGCAGCAGAGTATTGATGTGAAATCCCAAGCGATTCGAGATATTCTTCAACAATCTTGTTTTTGAACTCTGTGCTGTTATCGGTGCTAAGAAGCTTGACTGGTTTCTGCAAATTCATCTGGGTCGTCTTCTGAAATGTAATGAGAACTTCGGGTGTCTCATCTTTTGATCGTAAAAATTTGACCCACGTGTATCTCGAATAATCGTCCACAATAACCAACACGTATTTCTTTCCACCCAAGCTCTGCGTTCGCATTGGACCACATAAATCCATATGTAACAACTCTAACGGAGAGCTGGTACTTGGTTCAGGCTTCGGTTTATGTAGAGCTCTCTTCATCTTTCCTTTTTCACATGCTGCACATAAGTGTTCTTTCTCATATTTCAGCTCAGGAAGTCCATTTACCAATTTTCCACTGACCAGCTTGTTTATATAACGAAAATTAAGGTGTGATAGTCGTCGGTGCCAAAGTCAACTTTGCTGCATCGAGGCTTTTGTCAGTAAGCAAACCTAATTGTCATTCTGAACCTTTGAAAGTTTGATGGTGTAGAGATTTGTCTTTCGATTGCCGACTAAGAGTTCATTGCCGTCTTCAGTATGAACCGAACATCTCTTAGCTTTAAAGTTGACCTATAACCCTTTGTCGCAGAATTGACCAATGCTAAACAAGTTATGCCCTAAGCCTTCGACATATCTCACCTTCCTAATCGTTATGTTGTTTTAAATGATGTCACCATATCCGAAGATTGGTGAAAACTGGTCGTTCCCAAATTGCACATTGCCGCTGAATTTCTCTGTATAATTAGACAATAAAGCTTTCTTCCCGATCATATGCTTGGAACAACCGCTATCCAGGAAACAACAATTTTAGGTACCCATTTAAAAACGGGTCCTAACAGATTAGCACATGATTTTGGTATCCATTTGAATATGAATCCTCTTTTCCTTTGAAAAATTAGATTTAGAAGAATAAACATGATAAGATCCAAACCAATCATTAGAAGTAAGATGATAAGCAAAATCATTTCTCCGATAATGAAAAGATTTATTAGTAGTAAGAGATAATTGATTCAATTGCTTTATTGAATAACGCTTGTAAGAAGTTACAAGGTTTTGTTTAGGAGAAGCAAGTTGACCAACTACATCAGTATCACTACTATCAGATCTATTACATGAGTTATCAGAAATTGATTCAGCTGTCTCATCATTCTTCCTTTTTGGTCGCCATTCAGTTCTTGCTTTCGACCTTTTCTTTCTTACATTTGAAACAAAAGATTTAGATTGATTAGGAAAATCAGATTTCTGAGATTGATTTTTTTTTTGTTTACCAGTGTTGATCCGTTTCTGTGATTGTTGTCTCTTATGTTTCTTACCTTTAGAATAATAATCAGCAGTCATAGAAACTGGTTCACCAACCTTAGTTGATGATTCACCAGTTTTAAAAACACTTGGTAACACTTTTCCATTTATAAGAAAAGTAGAATGATCTGGAAGGGAAACATTAAAATCAAACATATCAATTTGCTCTATACACCCATCATCAGAATTGAGAAAATCATTTGCAGACTCAAATAAGTCATCAAAGTTATCAGTCGAAGTTTGAGGTGCCTTTGAAACTGTAGAACACTTTGTAGATTTAGATTGAAAATTTGTGTTCTTTAAAACAGTAGAAAATACACTTTGTTCAATATCTACCAAAAGTCTTTCATCAGATAAGACATTTTGAAGCTCAACTATTTTGCTTTCAAGAATGAGTGGAGGAACATAAACTTTTGCAATTGTAGGTTTAGCCTCCATCTCAGAAATAGAATAACTAGCAAAATAGTCATTTGAAAGAACTTTTGGTGTTTCAGAAAGATAAATATCATTTAACTTTTCATCGTTAAACGGTAGTTGCATTTTCTTAACATTCTTTCTCTTTTCAGTTTCCTTGGCCTCAACTTCTTCTGGTAATTTGGTAACAAATTTGGGTTTTAAATGAGTATATTTACCAGCAACAACAAGAAAATCAAAATTATAAAGTGCTGGTTGTTTTCTGATGGCTTTCTTTAAGTAATGAGGGTTTTCATAACCAAGACCCCATTTGTCCTTAACATCAGCCTCATCATTAGGTGCATTAAGAAAAATAGTTTGATCTGTTTGACCTCTTGCATAAAGTTTGGCTTCCAGACCATTTACCTTCTTATTTAAGAGCTTGTTTTCAACCTGCAATTTATAAACAGTTAGTGCAGATTCTTTCTTCTCAAAATCAGACTTAGAAATTTTAGCTTCAAAATCAGAAATCTTCTTTTCAAAACAATCTACTTGAAGTTTAGAATCAGAAGCAGACTTGCGTAAAGAATCAATTAGATCTTTGTTCCCAGTAACGGACTTATTAAGCTCAAAGATCTTGTTGTTTCTTTTAGCAACTCTGTCTTTTTCCTTTTTCAGTTTTAATTGTAAGTCTTGAAGCTCAACCATCATGGCTTCCATTTTGGTTATGAAATCTTTTTCAGTTAAGTGCATTACCTCATCAACTGCTTCATCATCTGAATCATCATATTTCACCTCTTTGTTCATTAAACATAGGTGAGCAGCTTCTTCTCTCTCTTCCTCCTCATCAGAATGATCCAACCAGTATTCATCTTCAGCCATTAATGCCCTGCCAGCTTCTTGTTGTTTGGCCAAGAGCAATTTGTTCTGATAATACTCTGAGTTGCGAACCTTTGGCTTCCGACATTCTTTTGCATAATGTCCGAACTTGCCACAGTTGTAGCATTTGATCAGATCATTAGCCGTCTTCTTTTCAGTACTAGTGTAGTCATTCACAAACTTCTTCTTTTCTTCCGGTTTCTTTTCTACAAATCTGTTTCCTTCTACCCTTTCTCTGTGCTCATGGTTCTTGGAACTGGACGAAGAGTATCTCTGAGAATTGGATCCCGGCTTCTTGTAAAATTTCTTTTGGAATGCTCGGGTCAGTAATAGCATTGCTTGCTTGAGACTTTCTCCGTCATCTCCATCAGATTCGGATTCTGATTCAGAACTTGAAACCACTACCTTCTTCATTTTCTTCTTCTCTTTCTTTTCTTTCTTCTTCTCTCCGGCTACCAATGCTATGGGATCAGGAACTTTCTCTGTCTTCTTTTTCTTAGCTCTTTTCTCTTCCACCTCCTCTTCATTCTGCCGCAATGTTTCATAAACCTCATGTAACGGAATGTCATTTAGATCCTTCATCTGTTTCATCCTACGCGTATGCTTCTTCCATTCAGGTTGTAGGATGCTTAGAAACTTTACATTGTTCTCGATCTGCTTCTTTTTCACTTTGTTCTTGGACAATTCATTTAGAAGAAGGACAAACCGTTCATAGGTGTCTTCTAAGCTCTCATATTCTTTTGCTTTGAATTCCTCGTAGCTATTAATGCAGTTAGCCACTTTCATCTGATTGCCGACTTTGGAACCCATCATCATCTTCTGAAGTTAATCCCACATCTTCTTTGCATTTGCCTTGTAGCTATCTATCTTGATGTAAATCTCATTAGGAATGCTCTGAAGTAGAAGAGATCTTGCTTGCTTATCTGCTTTAAAACGGCTTTTCTGCTCCTCAGAATACTGTGAAAAATCCATTGGAACAGTTTTCATCTTTTGCTCTCTGTCCTCATCACCATCCTCACTGTCATATAAATCATCATCAGGAATCTGAACAATAGGTGGTACCATGGGACCTTCAGTAATTGAATGCAGAATATTTTCCCCATTTGCATGCCTATCCACAAAATCCAAAAATTTGTCTTTCCACTGTTCGTATTCCCCTTTAAACAGAATCGGGGGCTTGACATCCGTACCAATAGAAAGAGCGTCTTTGGAAGTCATCTAGTATGAACCTGTTTGAAAAGATATGCAATAAGAAACTAGAAACTGATCGTTAGTCCAAATATGAAATCACAAGAAATAAAACAATTCATAAACTCAGAAATTTTGACTAAGTGATAAAACACGCAAATCACTATTCACTAATAAACTCGCAGGATTTAGCTTGCGTGTTTGTGAAACTTGCATGCAAAGGTTTGCGTGTTTTGATAAACTCGCAGATCACTGTAACTTGCAGATCGTTAAAACTCGCAAGTGACTATTCACGATGAAACTCGCTAATAAAGACGTACGCTTTTACTGAACTCGCAAGACACTACTTGCGCGTTTTGAGCAAACTCTCTAACCACGGCTTACGTGAAACTTGAAAATATCTAATCACTGTTCGCGCAAAGTATAGGAATGCACTAGACACTGTTCGCGCAAAGCTTAGAAATGTTGTAGAAGTTGATGGCACAAAACTTGAAACTCGCAAGCTGAAGTTCGCGCAAAACTTGAAACACACTAAATGTTATTAGCGCGAAACACAAACTCGCAGGACGAAGATAGCGCGAAACTCAGAACTCGCATGACGAAGGTAGCGCGAAACTCAGAACTCGCTTGACGAAGGTAGCACGAAACTCAGAACTCGCTAGACGAAGGTAGCGCGTTTCAACACTTAGAATATTTTTCAAGAATTTCAAACTCGCATGTTGACTTGCGCGTTTTTCTACTCGATGAATCTTGCGCGTTTCTCAGAAGAACTAGCGCGTTTCTCAGACGAACTAGCACATTTCTCAGATCTTGCACGTTCTTCACTTTTCCTTGCGTGTTCTTGATCTGATCTATCAAAAATCAAGTAAAACTTGATTTCTGAATCTGTAACTTGTACAATTTCATCATTTCTATAAACAAAACACTATTACAACTCTGAATTTTACTAACAAACACAAATTAAACCAAATTGATTCAATTACAGTGTGGTTTGAACTCGTGAACAAACATCGACAAAAACCAAAAATTTGAGAAGAATACAGTGCCATTCACGAATTCAACTATACAAACTCGATTGAATATACTCAACATACAAATTCTAACCGATTACAACTCGAAATTTGCACAAGAACTTAGAAATCTATCTGGACTTCAACGACCTTTTCTTGAATTGATTTTCAATTTTGGATCTGCTCTGATACCAATTGTGTGTCCTGAATGTAGTTTCTAATCACAATCAAACAATCAAAAAAACAATATAATCTCAATTACCTGTTTGATTTCAATTCAATTCAATGTTTACAAATTTCTCTCTCTAGAACTCCTCTTTCTCTCTCTACAATTCTCTCTCTGGATACGATCTCAGATTCTCAAGTTACAACTACTAACAAAAACAACTAACACTACTATTTATACCTATTACAAAAACAAAGGAAAACAAATACAAAGGATTTGACTTTGACTTTATTACAAAACAACTTTGACTTTTTAAAAAGAGTTGACTTTCTCAGCTTTGACTTTCTTGAACTTTGACATTAGTCTTTATGATCTTGTATCCAACATAATTCATGCTCTAACAGTCTTTTTGGTGAAATAGGAAGAATTTAAAGTTAAAAATGGTGAATTTCCTTTTCGGAGTTGTACAAACATTTATCGCACGTGTTGGAGTGCAGGAATTTATTTTCATGTTAATAGTGTAAATTTTGTTACGCACCTTTTGTTACCATTTTATTTACGTAAATATTGATCAAATGAGTTTGGAAATGGTTTTATATGCGTAGTGTTGGTAACCAGTTTTGAAACCTGCCGGATGAACGATAGTGTATTTTCACGGTACAGTTAATCGTTATAAAGCTTATGTATTTAAAGGTTTTATGAAAGTTTAAATTGGCATATTGGTTGAAAATCTTTGAACTCATTAGGCTATAGATTTAAAACCCCTATCATGAAATGAGTTGTAATTCGGGACTAGAGGAGTCTTTGGGATTGAAGAGTCGGATGATCCGACTTGTGGTCAACCTTGAATTTGGGTTTCAGTTTGAATCGGGTCATGCAAGAACAGTGGAGATGTTAGACTTTGTTTCCCAGTTAGTTAAAAGATGATATTCATGCTTCGGTAAACCTGCAGATAAGGACTTGTACGATTCTAGGTATGGTTAGGTTGGATTTGTCGGGTCGTTGAACCGTTAGACATCATGCCTCACGTTGCTAGTATATCGTTTTGATGGGCTTGCATGAGCAAGGTAGGTATTGTGGTTCGTTGATTAGAAATGTAAGATTCAGAATCTTAGCCCCCTGTTAGGTGTCAACTTTACCGCGGCAATACTTCGGGAATGAAATATTGGGCGGGATGTCTACGTTTTTGATATTACCAGTTGGTTTAGGCGTCAACTTGTCCTCTTGAAGTCGAAAAATCATTGGAAGGTTTGAAAGTATCCCCGTCGGATCAAGAGAATGTTGGCCTCTTGGTGGTAGAAATTATAAGAAGGTTGAATGTTCCTTGGAGTTTGATGTCAAACGTTGGTTCTGGGTTCAGAAACATGTAGACCTGAAGTGGAATTGTCGATGAGAAGTTGAGGTCACAAGCTACCCTGGAGTAGTACGTGTCGCATAAGGTTGGGATGCGACCGAGATTACATGATTAGGAATCGCTCCAATAAGGGTTGATGTTCACTATAGTATGAGTGTATGGTATCAAGGTGGATTCGTAGGGTGGGTGTCTTTGCAGAAAATCAGTGTGGCAGTTTCGTCAGGAAGTTAATGGTTTTTTGCTCGAGGATGAAATGGTTTAGCTACAACTCCTTGGAAAGGGAAGCGGTCGTTTTGGGTGGTTGACAATATTGTGGTATACGATGTGTTGTGCCCTTTAAGGACCGAGAAAACCAAATAAGTGCTAAAGGTGGCGATGGAATGTCATGGGTGTGGAGTAGATTTTGAGGACGAAATCATTTTAAGGTTGGGAGGATTGTAACACCCGTGATTTTCGGTAAGTAAGGACCATCTGGACCTCGTTGCAACTTGGAAGTGGTGGGATTCGCGTTGGGAAATCATTATTCAAAAACCCCAAGAGTGTCGAGAGTCTTGGTGTCGAAAAGGCCAAATTTCGGAGCCCGGGGGAGTCTCGGCGATAGTGCCCACGACAGTGACAATTGTCACTGTCGCCGTGTCATTGTCGCGGGGGTGGTACCACCCGCGGTACACTCTCCGTGAGAGTGCCCTGGCACAATCGCCGGGCACAATCGCGGGCGGCCCCTGGTCGATTAAAATCTGATTTCAGCCCCTTTCCACTCAATTTGTCTTTTCCAACTCTTCTTCCTCTCTCTCTCTAAAACCGACCCCTTACACCCTCTCATGAACCCTAGCTTATTTTGGGGTTACCTCTCCTAAAATCATAAAGTTCTTCATCATCTATGCTAGTGGGTACACCTCTGGATTCAAGGCAAATCTTTCATCTTCAACCCTTGAGATTTTTGGAGTTCTTGGAGTTTTACACAATACCCACTTGGTAAGTTCATTATCCTCTTTTCTAAACGTTTATATAGATTATAAATGTCCTTTTGATGATCTCCTTGTGGTTGCACTTCTTAATTTTTGGACTTAATGATTTTGGTGGAATTAGACCAAAATTAGGGTTTTGGTGATGTGTTGAGATCTTGGGGTATTATGTTTGGGGAGCAATTATTTATGGTGGGATGAGTATATATACGGTTGGAAATGTGTGGATCTAGGTTTTGGAAGCTTGAGTTGAAAAGTTGGAATGGATGTCTTCGGAAGGCTTTGGGTGGGATCTACGCTTTGGAGGTCAATGGTTGGGGATTGAAAACTAGGTTTAACTTAACCTATCAAGGTGAGTTCAAGATGATTTATGAAAATGGTGTACATGCCAAAATGTTTCTTTTAAAGTATTTGTGTTTTACATCAAATTGTTAATTGCTGATAAGTTTTGGGTATTTGTTTATATCTCACTTTATAAACTTGTGTCACACACATATTTATGATTTTGGGCATTTTGACAATTAAATCAGTTTGATATGTTTCTTTGATGTATATATATATATATATATATAAATGGAGTCCATTTGATGTAAATGTCATTTATATGATTTTGTACTTACAACTATTTGGAAATTGTGTATAAATATGTCATGAGGCAATTTGGAAATATAAGGACAAAGAGTCCATTTGGAAAAAGGTTTGCCTCAACCACTGTTGCGTTTGAGTTAATTATACTTTTGGGTTGTTGTGTCTTCACCAGTCGGTTAAACGTGTTTTTAATGTTTACAAAGACTTTCGTTGGAGGTTTACGTATGGTGTTGAGCCTTTGGCTCGATTTTGACTAATTGAGTCGTGTGGACATTTGTCCGGATTTATAACCGTCATGGGTTTTGAGTATGATGACGATTAATTCGTGTCATTGGTGAGTTACATGTTTTGGGTGTGTTGGTTATTCATTTGGAGTCATGTAATGTTAGACAGTGTTGTAATGGATCCATAGGTACGCAAGTCTGTCTGTTTTGGAAAGCCTAAGTGTTTTGTTACTGTGGTGACCTCTTAGGTTTGCTAGCGAGTAGGCAATAGGTGGCTCGAGCCGCTGAGTTGAAACTCGCCTAGATTGGATAGGCACCCAGGTCTGTAAGTCCTTGAAAGTGGAACTCGACGGAGTAAGGCCAGATGCATAATCGGTCTGAGGTTGTGATGTCGGTGGTGGCATGGGAACTAGGATGTCGGGATGTGTGGTGAAATCCAATAACATCACGGGTGGCCCCACTCATATGTTCTCTCCATCCAAGATGGAAACGTTTAGATGACATGCGAGGAAGTTGTATGAGCGACCTACTTGCATGTTCCTCTATTCTCAGTGTATACAGAGCTCCTCATCGTTGATCCGTGGTATTTTAAATGGTAATGTCGTATTTCACCAGCTTGGGTTTTTATATGGCCGACGGTAACAGTTGGCATTATTATTGGGTTCTTCCCACGTGTATTAAGTTTTGAATGGAATGCGTCATTTCTACGTTTGGGTATTTGATTTCGTCCATTTTATGGTCGTGTGAGTTTTGGGTCTAGTGTCCGCGTTTCATGGAAATACTTAATTATATAGATTTTCATTTATAGTTTTTGAGTTGTGTATCATGTTCCACCCGTGTTGGGTATTTCAAGATATAACATGTTACCAGCGTTTTATAAAATTGGAGATTCTCTCTCTATTTTCCTTTTTGGCAAGTTTTGGTTTAAATCCAAGTTTACAAGAGTACGTTTCATATCGAGATCCTCGCCTTTAAAACAGTTTGGTTTGGTTAACGACTAACTCGGTGTCTCTTTCGTACAAAATGCATAGTTGTTGTTAAACGAGTCGTTTTCATAAGTGAAGCATATCATTTTGAAAGATTATGAATTTAATCACATTCTTCCTTTCTAAACGATTAATTTATTTATGTTGAAACTCTTGAGCTCACTAGGCGTCAAGCCTAATCTTTTTATTTGTCGGCATGTGCATCGGGTTCCAGTTTGGGGTTTGGTTCTTCAGTTCCATGAAGAGTCAAGCCTTAGCTTGGCACAAGGGTGAGTAGTTGGAGATAGTGACCGTTATTGGGTTTTAGTAGCACTCGTCCTTATTATAGACTGTATGTATAGATTGAACGTGTGTATTGAGGTTAATTCTTAAATTGTGATTGTAGATGATGCAATTATCGATGTATTAGAAAATTTAAATTAGTTGTTATTTCCACAATTTAGGGTGTTACACTTAGTGATGCATGTGGTCCGATGAACATACATGCTATAGGTGGTTAACTTCATTACATTTACTGATGATCTCAGTAGGTTCGGCTATGTATATTTATAGCGACATAAGTCCGAGTCCTTTAAAATGTTTAAAGAATTTCAAAATGAAGTATAAAACCAACTTGGAAAGAGTATTAATATTTTTCCATCTAATCGAGGTGGCAAATACTTAGAGCATGTTTTTCTTGATCATCTTAGAAATTGGTATTGTATCACAACTCACTCCACCTGGAACACCACATGGAATGGTGTCTCCGAAGGGAGGAATCGTACACTATCGGACATGGTACGATCTATGATGAGTCAAACTAACCTTTTGACGTCCTTTTGGGGACTTGCTCTAAAGACAACGACTTTCAAATTAAATCGAGTTCATGAAAATCTAAGACACCATATGAGATATGGACTGGGAAAAGTCCTAAATTATCTTTTATAAAGATTTGAGATTTTGAAGTTTACCTTCGCCGTCGAATCACAATGGAATTAGAACCAAAATATGATAAATGCATATTTTTAGAATATCCCAAAGAAATTATGGGATACTACTTCTATCATCCTTACGACAATAAAATGTTTGTTAGGCGTACTGATGTCTTCATAGAAAAGGAATTTATTTCCAAAGGTATTAGTGGGAGGAATGTAGAACTTGAAATTGTTAAAGATCAAAATATGTCAACACAGATGGAATCAACATAGACACCACAAGTAATTATGGATCCACAAAGTGATGTGGAAAGGCAGTCTGATGTTGTAACACAAAGTGCTCGTAGATCTAGTCGAAAACGGAAAGAGCCCGAGAGATGGATTTCTCACCACTCATACGAGGGATGTGATACTCATGGATGATGAGCCTACTAGTTACCAAGATGCTATGACAAGCACTGACTCCGAGAAATGGCTAGATGTTATGAGAATAGAAATGGACTCCATGTATGAAAACCAAGTTTGGAACTTAATTGACCCACCCAACGAGGTACGACCTATAGGGTGCAAATGGGTTTTCAAGAAAAAGACCGACATCGATGATAATGTGATTACCTATAAAGCACGATTGGTTGCAAAAAGCTTCAAACAAATTCAAAGTGTTGATTATGATGAAACTTTCTCTCTAGATGCAATGATTAAGTGTATTATAATTTTACTAGTCATTGCAGCATATCACAATTATGAGATTTGACAAATGGATGTCAAAACAGTTTTCCTTAACGGAAAGTTACTTGATGACGTGGGCTTGGGGAGTTCATAGCGCTCAACCCGGGTTCGAGCCCCACTAGCAGCACTTGTGGCCACTGAGGATAATCTCAGGGTTGCACGTTTTAGCAGCTGGGCCAAAGGCCATAATTGCCAGGGATTAGTCTGGGCCATAGGCCCAGGATACCCTTTCCAAAAAAAAAGTTACTTGATGACGTATATATGATACAACCTGAAGGTTTTGTCGCTTCTGAAAAATCTCATTAGTATGCAAGTTGCAACGATTTGTTTATAGATTGAAGCAAGTTTCAAGGAGTTGAAATCATCATTTTGATTGATATTTAGTAATTTATTTATTTTGTATTTCTTAATTGTAAATTAAATTTAAATAATTAATTTTTTATTAAAAATATAAAAAACAACATAAACAAAAATGTGAATAATTTAATTATTCTTTTAATCCATGAATGTGTGTTTTGCCTATTAATACGGATCCAGCATCATTTCCGAGAATGAGTATGTCTGTCGTCTTCTCCAATATTCAAATGTTTCTTATTTTCTATTTAAAAAGATCATTTTGGATTCTGCATATTTTAACTGATCAAAACATATGTTTATTTCAAAGATTAAATGTTTATAGTCGATGAAACCCAAAACACACCTGCAACAATTTGTTTTGAAGAGCAAGTATTTTATTGCCAACCAAAAAACACCATAACAGCAGAAACCAAACACTACTTACAACCTACCAAAACAGGAACATAAAACAATTTAGAACACCCATTAAGCCGCATTCAACATGTCTTTTGGTTAATTGATATCTAATTATATACTAATAGTTATGAGTTAAAAAACCAATACTAATAAAATTTGTAGATATGTTTTCCTTTTCGTTTATTTAAAACATTTTACCACACTTGCTCGTTTCTATTTCCATGTGTTCTGGCACAACTGGTTGTTTATGATCCTTCTACTAGTTTTTATGTTAAAGGCATAAGGAAGACTTAATAACTTATTAAAAAATGTTTAATTATTCGTTAAAACTTATAGTAAAAAGTATATGAACCAACATTATAGTTATTAATTTCATGTCATTACTAATGAATAAGATAATAAAATTTTATTGAAAAATTATCGAAAATTTTTGACTTATTTTTAGACAGCCCCACTACAACAAAACTACCCTATTGCGACGACAAAAGTCGTCGCTAAAGCTCCAAATTTCGTCGCTATAGGTCTATTGCGACGACAGTCGTCGCTGTAGCCTTCGTCACTGTACGCTCGTAGCTATAGCTCACTATAGCAACGACATGTCGTCGCAATAAGTATAAAATAAAAAAAATCATTTTTTTTCTACTGCGACTACATGTCGTCGCTATAGGAGAAAAAAATAAAAAAAATCATTTTTTTCCTACTGCGACAACATGTCGTCGCAATAAGTATAAAATAAAAAAAAAATCATTTTTTTCCTACTGCGACCACATGTCGTCGCTATAGGGGAAAAATAAAAAAATGATTTTTTATCTACTGCGACTACATGTCGTCGCTATAGGAGAAAAATAAAAAAAATGATTTGTTATCTACTGCGACCACATGTCGTCGCTATATATAGGAAAATAAAAATTGATTTTTTTATGAATTATAAAAATTAATATTTATTTAACCTGATTATAAAATATACTTTAATCAACTAATTTGATATTTAAATTACTAGAAAACAACTTTATATTAATATAACTAGAAAATATTTGAAAATCACAATACAAAATTGATGACAAAATAAACATTATCTCAAACATAAAAATACGTAAATATATAATCATCATACGAGTCTGTATCTGTGTCCTCATCCTCGTCTTCGTCCTGTTGTGGTGGCTGCTGTGGTGGCTGCATGTCTATAGTGGGTGGTGGGGGAAACTGAAAGCCAGGTTGAAAAGTCCTAATGGCATTATACATTTGATGCACATATTGGTTCAGAGCAATGTATGCATCATTCATCGGCGGCGGCGGTGGTGGCGGTTCAAAAAATGACTCAAATGCGGAACCCTTCAACTTTCGGCCAATCCCTACGTTGTGACCGCGCCATTGCCCAAGTACTTTGGTCATAATTTCCTTCTCGTTCATGGTAGACGAGGAGGTCGAGCCATCTTGTGTTTGTGAAGCTTGTTCTGCAAGCATCTCCTCCTGTATTTTTTAAGAAATATAATTAGTAATAGAAAAACTAATCATGAATTGCCAACAAATTTCCTATAGATAACTTAGCTGCCATCTTCCGTAATTAATCTTGAAAACAAATTACGAATGGACTAAACAAATTGACTATGGATACAACTCATAAAACAAATTGACCAGAGCCTTAACCAGTACGCCACAACCCTTGTGGTTGCCATTCTTGTTAAATTATAATCAAATATGACTTTGTGTAGTATAAAGTAAACCAAACCAAACAAGCCCAAATGCCAAATATGTCCCAAACTTAATCGCTTAATTCATACAGGTCTGGATATGACATGTTTTTCAATATGTCCCAAACTTAATTCATACAGGTCTGGATTAATTCATACAGGTATTTGAATAGCTACTAGGAGAACTGAGAATACATTTGTCATCTTGTTGTCAATATTAATACAACAGATTGCTTTCAAAATGATTCATGCATTGGATGTTATCTTTATATGCTTAGTCTTTTCAAAATCACTTCAGATTCGACAATTGGAAATTCTAATTCTAGTGGTATGACATGTACAATGTTGCTTTGAATCATAACTTCATCCATGTTGATGTATGATGATCATTATACTGCATGCTCATGTAAAGGAACATATAACAACATAAACTCCAATTTCTATTTCACGTTGTATTTTCACTTTATAATTATATAAAGCTATTAAAAAAACCATCCGCATAGAAACATTTGGTTATGCAGAAACATTTGAAGGAACATCCTACCTTTTGGCCTGGGAGACTAATGACCGGAAGAAGTAATGTGTAAGAATTACTTACATAATCTTTTCTTGCGAGGTCGTTTACCCATCCACGAGTTGGACTATAATGCATATCACGCCAATTATCCATTGACCCTTGCAGTTCATGTGTTTCCGGGTTTTTCTGTGACAAAATATTAATAACAAAAGTTAATAGTATACCATATTATAAACCATTGATGCATTCTAAAATAGTATACAAGTTTAACTTATTTATATCGTGAAGCAACGTATGATGTAGACCCATGAAGACTTGGGTACTTGGCACGACTCCTATTTTGTGCATTTTTCTTTGAACGCTCTTTGAATTTCGAATCAACAAAAAGATCCACAGCCTTATTCCATTTTTTAGCATCCAGGTGAGACGGTGGATTTCTCCGAGCATTTTCAACATTATCATACCCGCCAACTCGATCAAAATGACTCTTTAGTCTTGACTTTCTGTCCTTATAACGATCTTGGCAGTCTCGCTCGATGCCAGCTAGAATCCTGGGCCAATCGGGGACAGTTGGATCAAGGATGAACCATCTCTGCAAACCAAAAGCTGTCAGATTTCATGTAAAAATTATAAAGAATTAAATAATTAGTATGATATTTACCCTAAGTCTTCTAATTATCGATTGTTTGAACCCCGGAGAAACTTCATTCCAGCTTCGATGATGTGGAGAGGCGCTGTAACCGATCAAGTTTCCAAGATACCTTATAAACATACTTGCGTATTTCCCAACAGGTTTGTACGTCCCCTCTTTTACATCAAACTCGATTGGCAACGACTTTTTTCCATTAGCCTCAAAGGCAATGTCAAGATTTCTACTTCTGCTCTTCCCTCGTTTTTTCTTCTGTTTTGCTACAAGATTGAAGTAAGAAATTGTTAGAAGATACTACATTCAAAATTTTAAAAGAAAACTGAATTACAGATTTTATAATTACAGATTCATATAAGCACAAAGTTGTGGGCTACCAATAACCTCACCATGGTTTTAGGTTTGGGCTATGGATATGATTATGTTATGTCTTAAAAATGTCAAAAGAAGTCGTAATTAACTAGTGAAGGCTTTGACGAATAAAAGTTCTTTTTACCTGTTGCCTCGCAGACTGTTGCCTCGCAGACTGTTGCCTCGCAGACTGTAGGTATTCTATTTGGATGAGGAGAAGGATCACCCCCGGCATCTCCTCCATGTCCTCGAGCAACCGCCGCAGACATTACTGATTTTCCTGAAAGAACTATATACCTCACATCAATTATAAAATCAAGCAAGGTAACTGAAAATATATAATTCATATAAAAGTTCAAACAACGAGAGGATGATATAACCACAAAGTATTAATCTTGCAGACGATATAATTTTAATTTGAGGCAAGCCAACTGCTGTGAAGGAATTAAAAGAGACTGTTGGAGGAATTAAAGCTTGGTTTTTGTGACATCATGTGGATTAAGAGACTGTTGGAGGAATTAAAAGCAACTAATTATTCTTCTATGAAGTTACCTGATTTCCAGAAGGTAAAACCAAAACTAGACCAGCAGGTAAGTAACTCTTAGATTAGTGTGGTACCTGAAATTCAAGAAGGTAAAACCAAACAAAATACAAAGAGATTCGTCACTCAATCCATGCCAAAACCTGTCACTAAATCCATAACAAATATAATTGAAATTACAATATATCAATTAGATTCATCACTAGAACAATATTGAGCCACAAAATTAGCATTATCATTATCATTATCTACATCATCAACATCTTCATCCTCATCCTCATCTTCATCATTAATGAAATCTTCATCGTCAACAACAGGAGCAGTAGGGCTATCATTAACTAAACTTGATTGACCACGTCTTTCTAAACTCATACAAGGCAAGTCACCTAAGTCAACAACCAACACAAAATCGGACGAACTGTTGTCATGTACGACATCTATCTCATTAACAACATTGATGCTTGGACGATCCCAAATTTTTCGATGATTAACATCTTCTACGACCCTCCAGTTACGGCTTTGGGATGGATCTTCAATGTAGAACACTTGTTTTGCTTGTGTTGCAAAAATGAATTGGTCGTCTTTGTACCATTCAGAATTGATGTTTGATACTAGTGATGTTATTTTTGGAGATAGATCTCCCCTTGTTCGGATCAGTGTTGAACCATTTGCATCGAAACAGGACAACCGAGTAACCATTCAAGTAATAGAACTCTACAATCTCCTCAAGTTGGCCATAGAATGTAAAACCATCTATTCCTGGTACCGCTACACCGCTGTTTTGAGTGGTGCGTTGGATATCACGACTATGTACCACAAATCTTACACCGTTGACTATGCAAGCACTGTAAGAATGTGCATTGAAATCCGAACCATGTGCCAAAGATAGCAGTTCTTCGGTACACTCGGGAGACCCTTCTTGTCTTAGACCACACATCTATATATATAAAAAAAAAAAATACAAGTTTAAGTAACGATCCTTATTTAAAATTCTATTATATATGATATTTTTACCTTCCTATAAAACCATAGAGGAAATTCTTGTTTAAGATTATTACTTCCTTGCACTTCAGAGTTAAATTGACTGTATGTTCAAAAAAGATCTATAAATTAGACTTAATATCACAAAAGCCAAAATTTGTGTAAAGAAAGTTGAAGATACTTACTCCATGTACACTTGAATTTCAGGGCAGTTGTATAGTATAAACCACTCTGCAGTTTTTCGAACCGCTAGTTCAAGAAATATGATTTTTGAGGCACTAGTCGGTCGACATTGCGATTCAAATACTGACAACTGCCTTTTCGGAATGACAACATCCACATTCCTGTCAGGACGATTAAACTTAGTTTGTACACCCTGAAGATACATGGAGCAAAATGTCAAAGCCTCGTCTGCAACATAACCTTCTGCTATTGAACCTTCGGGTTTAGCCTTATTCCTGACATAATTTTTCAATTTCTTCATATATCTTTCAAAAGGATACATCCACCGCATGTATACCGGTCCTCCAAGAATGGAGGAAAATAGCTTCCTCCGGTAAATGCATAACCAAATGAATCATTATGTCAAAAAAAGCGGGAGGAAATATTAGTTCCAATTTGCATAATATAATAATCAACTGGTCCTCTGCCTTCTTCATATCTTCCACCATCAAAGTTCGAGCAGAAACTTGTTTAAAGAAGGTGCAGAGTTCGATAATTGGGGTTGAAATATTTTTATCAAGGTAGCCTCGAACTCCTAAAGGAAGCAATCGTTTCATAAGGATATGACAATCATGAGACTTCAACCCAGTAATGTTGGTATCATTATCAGCCACCTTCTTCTTAAAGTTCGATCCAAAGCCATCCGGTAATTTAACTCCTTTTATGAATTGACAAAAGCGTCGTCTATCATCTGTTGTGAATGAGTATTTAGGATGTGGTTTAAAAATCTTATTATCCTTCTCTTGAAGCCACAACTCTTTCTGAATACCCCACTCTTTCAAGTCAACTCTTGCATTGGTAGTGTCTTTAGATTTATCATTCATCAATAAAGTACCTAACAAACTATCACAAATATTTTTCTCCACATGCATAACATCCAAATTATGTTTCAGTTCAAGAGAAGACCAATACTCAAGCTCGAAGAAGATACTTCGTTTGGTCCAATTCAACTCTTTTGGATCACGTTTTCTTTTCACGCCTCCAAACCTTGGATGTTTTCCCGAAGTACGAATGGGAACATGAGTTAACTGCTTCAGTATAGCTGCACCATTTAATCTTCTAGGAGGAGGTCTTTTCTCAGGTTTACCATCAAACAACTTACTCTTCCTCCAACGATGGTTAGAGGATAAGAATCTTCTATGACCAACATAAGACGTCTTCCCAAGTACTCGACATGAAGGAGTGTCTTCATTACAAGTAGGGCACGCTTTATATCCTTGACCACTCCAACCAGATAAACTACTACGAGCAGGAAATCGTTAATAGTCCATAATAGTGCAGCACGCATTGTGAAGACGGTGTTTGTTACCGCATCTCTTGTTTGAACTCCTTCAACCCATAACATTTTCAATTCATCCACCAAAGGCCTCAAAAACACATCCATGTCCTTCCCAGGTGACTTAGGGCCAGGAATTAACAAAGTCAACATGAAAGAAGACTCTTTCATACATAACCATGGAGGTGTGTTATATATTGTCAATATAACTGGCCACATACTGTAAGATAGACTCAAATTACCGTATGGATTAAAACCATCAGCAGCCAAACCTAAACGAATGTTTCTAGGCTCCGCTGCAAACTCCGGATATCTTGTGTCAAAATCTTTCCATGCACTCCCATCCACCGGGTGTCGCATCGTACCAACTTCTGTTGATCGTCCAGTAGAATGCCAAGTCATATCTTTTGCAGTATGTCTGGAACCATACAAACGTTTAAGCCTAGGAGTCAAAGGAAAATAGCGCAACACTTTATGGGCAACTCTTTTCCCCTTTGTGTTTTTGTCAATCCATCTACTCTCACCACAAACTGGACAATTATGCTTCAATTCGTTCTCCTTCCAAAACAGACAACAATCATTTTTGGAAACATGGATCGACTGGTACCCTAACCCAATCTTTCTCATTTTCTTCTTAGCCTCATAGTGTGAAGTCGGGATCTTATTTTCTTTCGGGAATGCAAATTTCAAAAACTCTAAAAGTTGGTCAAATGAACTATTAGTCCATTTATTCACGACCTTCATATGCAACATTTTTGCTAAAAAGTTCAAGGAAGACAACCAAGTACAACCTGGGTATAACTCAGTTTCGACCTCCTCAAATAATTCAACAAATTCCTTGTCAACACCACTTTCACCTTCATCTGTTCCTTCATCTGCATCCTCTTCATTAGTATTTGTCTCCCCAATAATGTCATTGATGACATCAGTCATCTCATTTGTTGTTGGAGCTACATTGGCTACAATTGGAGAAGGAGTATCTACTTCACCGTGATACACCCACTTCGTATATGCAGCTTGAAACCCATTCCTATGTATGTGAGCCTCAACAATATCTGGTGTTTGATGCATAAAGTTCAAACACTTTTTGCATGGACATCTCACTTTGCCCTCACTATTGACATATCTCTTTGCTATCTTGATAAAGGCTTGGAGACCGGTCCAAAACTCCTCAGAGTTACGACGTCGACATGTTGTCCAACTCTTATCAATCGTCATAATGTACTGCTTCATCACCACACAGTTAGACTATATACTTTGACTATTAAGGAAATTATCATATGTGTACTTTCTATATTATCTAATATCGTTAATATTAGATCTTGATGTTGACACATTTCTTTTTAAAAATCTTTCTATCTTTTCTAGCAAATAACAAAACATAAATCTAATTGCAAGTACAAATCAAAAAACAGAACAAGATAAAAGAGCAGTTAATCCATTCTTATGTATCATCCTATAAACAACTTTGTATCTGTATTCACTTATTGAGACTACATATATGTAAATTTACGGATTTTACTTTTCATACATTTTCTATCTGATGGTAGGTCATATCTCAACCGAAAGCTCTGCTTTTTGAGTCACATATTTTACGGAGATTATTAGCTCATCTAATCTGCATATTTACTAGCTATGTAATGGTAATGTTT
Source organism: Arctium minus (assembly GCA_954870635.1). Taxonomy (NCBI): domain Eukaryota; kingdom Viridiplantae; phylum Streptophyta; class Magnoliopsida; order Asterales; family Asteraceae; genus Arctium; species Arctium minus. The sequence continues at coordinate 119,493,789 of OX941080.1, read as the reverse complement.
AAAAAAGCCGACTATTTGATATACTTTGTTAGCCAAAATTGGCTAGTTTTCTTTATCATACAATATCCAAAAGCATTGTAACTTTTCATTAAAAAAAACATTGTGTCTTATTGAATTCAGGAGTGAAAAAAGTGGATGTAGACTGGAAACAGCAGAAGGCAACAGTGACTGGATATGTGGATTCAAAGAAGGTGGTGAAGAAATTATCAAAATCCACAGGGAAGAAGGTGGAGGCATGGCCATATGTACCCTACACCCAAGTGGCTCATCCTTATGTTCTTGGTGTTTATGACAAAAAGGCACCAAATTATTCTGTTTATACATGTGTATTTATAAACAGATGACCTATTTATTCTGTTTTTATAAGAACAAAATAGGTCTCTGTAGTGACCCAAATTCACTAATAAAAAACTAAATCTAAAAATTCGATCCACCGTCAAATTTGAACTACGACTTCTCTAAGGTGATCACGGCTGCATTATTATATTAGACAAACAATACATTCATGATAATACAAAGAATAAAAAGAAGGGAAGGTTGAATTCAGATTAACATAGGATATAACATACCCATTAAAAATAACTTGTGTATCTCTGAACTCCAATTCAGATTGGTGCAATTAGAAAAATAAGTTTCTTATGAGTCCAAAAATATCATCGTTATATTTGCGTTAGTGACTCAATTTACATGAATAAAGAATATCCTTCTTTCTCTAGGGTTTTTAATCGTTTAGGGTTCTTTGTGTATGATGAAATTTAGATTTACGAATCAATAATGTGAAGGTTTACTACCTGAATTATCTTCCAGTGAACAAATGTCAGGAGCAGAGAAAGCCCTAGTGATGAGCAGCAATGGTAAGACGAACCGGCTGGAACGACGGTGATCGATCGAAGGTAAGGGTTTTACGTCTGAAACACCTACCTGTTTTCAGTCTCAAAATCAAAATCAAAATCAAAATCAAAATCAAAATCAAAATCAAAATCAAAATCAAAATCAAAATCAAAATCAAAATCAAAATCAAAATCAAAATCAAAATCAAAATCAAAATCAAAATCAAAATCAAAATCAAAATCAAAAATCAAAATCAAAATCAAAATCAAAAATCAAAATCAAAATCAAAAAATCCGTTACCTGTTTTGAGACTTTCCGATGAAAATCGAGATGCAAGAGATCGTTGTGTTTAACTGAAAATCGAGATGCAAGAGATCGTTGTGTTTAATCGAGATGAGAAGAGATCGAGATGGTACGAAAATGAGAAGAGATCTAGGGTTCCAAATGTGTCAATCGAGATGTGCAAGGAAGAAAATGGAGATTTTTCTAAAATCGAGATGTGGTACGTTTGGTAAATGTAAAAAAGAAAATAAAATTTGTTTTATCATTTAAGTTAATTATATAACCTTTTTCTAAAATTTAAAAAAAAAATCCAGATTTTAACCATATTGCGACGACAAATCGTGTCTATTCCTAATTCAGATTTTTTATTTTTAAAAAACAATTGTTAATTTAGTAAAAGGTTGAAAAAATTAAAAAAATGTATCTACAGCGACGACAAATCGTGTCTATTGCTAATCCTATTTTTTTTTTATAAAGCAATTCTTAATTTAGTAAAAGATAAAAGAAAATTAAAAATGTTTATCTACAGCGACTACATGTCGTCGCTGTAGGTTAAAATATTTATTTTCCTAATTTTCCATCTAAAACATATTTGTTTTTGAATTTATGTAAAATATAAATAATTATTTTTAACCTATTGAGACGATATGTCGTCGCTGTAGTTTAAAATATTTTTTCCCACATTTCCTATCTAAAATATATTTCTTTTTGAATTTTTGGAATATGAATTTAAACCTATTGCGACGACTTTTGTCGTCGCTATAGATTTTGTAGCTGTAGGTGAAATTTCTTGTAGTGCCCACAAAGAAAGGTGACATTTTTATGAGGAATAGCGAGAGTATTATTTATCACAATGTAGGTGTAACATCCCACACAACACAAAGACATAGGTTATAGTTCAAAGTATAAATTTTAATTCAACTTAAAATATAATGTTGGAAGGAATTGGTAATTTACAACTTGAAATGCACATGGAACAAGGTCCTTAAAATTTTTGGTGCTCAATGTATAGTTTTTAGCATTTAATTATATTTGTTTTAGTCTTTACCTAATTATATTTGTTTTAATCTTAAATCTGTTATAATGTTTTGAGTTTTTACTTTATTAGACAATTTGATGATTCTTGATTTTGACTTTTGATGAATGATTCTAATTAAAGTGAATTTCATATGTAACATTGTCATTTTGATTTATAAGAACTCTAATAGAATTTATTATATGATACAAGCTTTTATATTTCGTTTTATTTATAACCCGTGTCAAACTGTAGCTTTGATACATATATAACAAGGCATTTAAAAAGATTAATTGGAACATCCATCTTTAAGAAATAAATCAAAAACAAAAGAACCAAACTATGTTTTCTATTTCTTTCCCTACTTGATAAAAAACATGGTTATCTGTCGATTGTTGATCATCTACACTATTAGAAACTAGGTATCGCCGATGACAATTACCGACGGCCAACACCGTTGATGACCTCATACTGTCGGTGATTATAACCGTCTATGATTAGCCGATGATAGTGTTCGTTAGTGATCCACCGGTGATACCTTTACGCATGATATACTTTTGGACACTACAAAAAAACTAATTTTGCTGGAGAAAAATGACGCCGACAAAAATCTCGAAAGTCGTCGGCATAAGCTTCTGTGAAGATGTCACATTAAAAGTTTTTTTCCGACGGCTAAAAACTTTTGCCACATGATTTTATCTGTCGGGAAAAAGATCTCAGACTTTTTGGTCAAACATTTATTGGCCCAAAAATCCGCTGGCAAAATTGGTGCAGTCGGTAAAAACTGAAGTCATCGGCAAAGCTTCTTTGAATATATCACATAAAAGTTTTTTCCTGACGACTAAAAACTTTTTCCATGTATTTTTATTTGTTGGCAAAAAGTTTTTTGACTTTTCGGTCAAACACTCGGCGCAAAAATCTATTGGCAAAAGTTTATTTATTTATTTTTACTCGTAACTTTTTACTGACGCAAAAACTTGTTAGCAAAAGTTAGGTTTAACTCTATTGTTCAAGTTTTTGGTGACATTGAAACCCATCATCAAAAGTCAATTGAATTTTTTGGTCAACCATTTTAACCCTGCAAAAACCCGATGACAAAAGTTTTTGTTGACCTTATAATGAAATCTTTGTCGACGTGTTTGGACAAAGCTTTGTCAAAGAAAATAACAGATAAACAAATATAAAACCAACTTAAAACACAAATCGGTTAACTAATAAGAAAAAAACACTACATAAATATCTTTTAAACATAAGCCCAATCAAATCAAAATATCTTTTCAACATATATAAGAAAATAAAGGTAGATAAAATTGTATTAGTCAAGATTTTATGCACTATCATCTTCCTCGTGGACTAACTCATATTGTTGACTAGTAGGGGCATTGTCAAAGATAAATGATGGTGGGGGCGGAGGACAACAAATATTGCGGCACATTTAATCCGGGTATAAGGCCTTGAATATGTTGAAACAATTTTTTTCATCTCATTTATATCTCACGTTTTTCGCATCGAAAAATCATGTTGGGCAATCGCACACTGTCTGAGTTGCCCGTGTTCCTTTATGAGTCTGTCAATGTGCTCTTCTTGCTGCGTACTAGAGATGGAGGCCGAAATACATGCTCACTTCCCCCTAAAGGATCTCTCAAGAGAAAAAAATATCTCTCTCGGCATCACAATCTATTCTTTGAGCCTTGGTAATGATCCAAATCCTTTTTTATGTCGAGACCCAGAGCATAATCATCATAAACAATATCCATGTCCGTTGGAAACCAGGCATTATTACCATGATTAGACGAGACAACATGTGTACTTTGTGATACCTGTCTTTAATTATCTCTTTGCTATATAAAATAAAAATATATATATACAAACCAATTTATTATAAATAAAGATTCGATAAAAACTGACAATAGGATGTTAAATGAGTTATTTAAATATAGGATGCTTGTGTCTGTGTGTATAAATGGCAATGGGATGTCAATGTGCCCCGTTAAATTAACAAAAATGGTTGCAACCTATGGGTAGTGTCATTACATCTGATATTACAAGTTGCATGTTCAAATCCGATCCCTTTGCTGTCGAGTTTGGGAAGTATGTTGGTAAAAGTAACTTTTAATGGCGCTTTATATGAAATTCATCTGCAAAAGTTCATTTTTTACGGTGACAATTTTTCCTTCGAGAAAAAGTTAAACTTTTCCCGTCGGGGTGAAAAGTTCGTCGGTAAAATTAAGTTCTAGCAGCGTGTTATAGTAAATTCGTCGGCAAAAGTTCATTTTCGCCAACGAGTTTGGGAAGTCCGTCAGCAAAAGTTTAAGTGAAAAAAAATGTTAATTATAATAAAATACTTTTGTCGGCGAGTTAGTGAAATTTGTTGGTAAAAATGTCATTACCATTAAAATATTATTGATATTTTTGCCCCCAACAGTTTCCTTCGGCAAAAAGTTCAACTTTTACCGGCACCTTTCGTCTAAGTAGCTGGTAAAAGTTTCTTTTATCGACATATTTTCGAAATCCACCGGTAAAATTGTCTTTTCTTATAGTGCAACAGACTTTTATTGACGGATCCCACTTTTAGCGAAGGTTCTGTCGGCAAAAACTATACTTGGTTGTCGACATTATATTCCAATTTTTTTACACAATACCCTTTAACCAAGTGATGTTGGTGTCAACCATATTTCTATACATGATCGTGCAACTGCTCTCTCTTAGCTTCTTTAATTGAGAAAAGAAGGAAGCTTTCTCAAAAATTTCATGTTTTTGGTCTTTATCAACAAGAATAAAACAAATTTTGGTGTGGAACATATATTCTCCTGATTTCTTATAACGGGTTGCTTTTATTTGTAGCTAGGGCTAAATTGTAAGAGATTTTAATATTTTTGGCTAAAGTTGAATATTGGATAGTTTATGATATATGAAGTCAACTCGATTAAATGTACAATAGGGACCATGACTCGTTTATATTTAAGTGTGGGGTTACCAAGCTATTTTTGTTATATTGAACTTGGAATGTTTGATGTGTTCCAAACGAAGATTGAGGGGATGTTAAAATGAACAAGACATATGTCAATATTGGTGTGGAACATATATTTAATTTCTAATATATCACGTGTTGTTTTAATAGTACGGGTAAATTGTAAGAGGTTTTAAATGCATGTGGCTAAAGTTGAGGGTTAGAAAAGTTCTTGTTAAGGTCAGTTGGATTTATATTTTAGGAACTGCAACTTGTTTACATTGAAGTGTATAGTAATGTTACTGATACTACTTTTCTATTGTAGAAGAGCTGGAATGTAACATTGGAAAATACGAATAGCTTAGTTTTTTTTTTGTTAATTCATTATTAACGAAATAGTTTCTTTGTCTTGTATATTTCTTTGTACTGTAAAAAATCATATTTGTCACGCCAATCTATAGAACATAGTTATGAAGAATAAATGATGTCATTATCACATTATGATGTTGTTGTACATGTGCCACAATGGATTCATGATGCACCAACTAAAGATGTTGTCGTAGAGGAAGTCTTAAAAATACAATGAAATTGTAGATTTGGAGAGAGGAGAGAGGAGATGAAGATCATAAATATAGACTATAGTCCATATGATAAAAGAACTTCAATTGATATGGTCTTTTTCTCTAGAATATATTATGAACACTAGAAGAAAAATGACCTTCAGAGAAGGGTTTTTTTTTTTTTTTTGTATTTAAAAGTTTGAAAAACTTTTCTAAAGGTTTTAGAGAAGCTTTTCACCTCCGTCAATAATCTTCGCTATATAACGGTAGCTAAAAGTTTTAGGGAGGGTTTTCGAATGGTACATTTACATTAACCTTTAGAGAAGTTTTTTTGGGTTTTAGATACGCTTTCAAACCTTATCTAAAAGTTGACCAATTTATTTTAAAGAGTTTCTCTAAAAGTATGTTTTTGTGACGTTTTTGAGCATCAGTGACAATTTTCAAATGTCACTAAAAGGTACCTTCAGAGAAGGTTTTTGAAATAGCTTCTCTAAAGATATACACTTTATTAGTGACGTTTTATGTAATGCTTCTGTAAAAAGGAAACAACGGTTGACACCTCCAAAATCCATCCAGAAATGACAATCCCCCTTCCCTTTATAACCCTCATGAGATTTAAAATAAAAAACTCCCAAAACCCAATCTCTTTAAATCCAACCCAGATTGAGAGGGAAAATCCATAATAGTATAAAGCAAACTTGACAGATAGGTTAGACGAGCAACCATGTGTACATCTGAGTATAGATCAATAACCAAATAGATGATGCAATTTGGCTATAGGCCATTGCATAAGAAAAAAAGATGATATAGTAGCCACCAAATTGAAAATCCATGATAAGACCGACCAACCAAAATATGATCATAAATATAGTTATGAAACATACAAAACCACGATGGATGAGAATTAAGGGGATCTATATCAAAATAGCTCATGTAGAAGACACCCCAATCATGTGTTGGAAAATATGTTAGTTTGAGCCATTTCAGACGTAAATAATGATTAGACAAATGTCCGATTATTGTGGAAGTATATTTTGGATTTCGTTCATCACAAAAAGGGGTTTATATATAATGAGCTAACATTCGTCCAAAATGGAGCTCGTATTAATGAGAAATTGAATCTCAAAGTTGGTTCATTTAAGTGGGTGTTGTTGGGAAAAAAAATTGTCCCACATTGGTGGGAACATGAATTTTGAACAAGTTTATATATGATTTTGCAAATGGAAAGATTAAGATGTATTGAATGAAAGTCTCCCTAACGTGCGCGCACAGGGGGGGTGCAAATTGTGGACCGGTTGAGCACCGGACCACTGAACTTGTGTGCACGAGAGCTTCCTGCGGACATGAATGCAACCCTGCCGAGGTTATATTTATGAACTTCATTTTTGAAGAATTTATCAGTTTCCTTTTACAGAAACTATTGGCTTTCTGCTTATATTTATGAACTTCATTTTAACTCTCATGCCAAGATTATTATATAAATCAGAGCATGAGTTCGTTCTCAACATAGATACAACTACCTACCATCCAGAGAAAACCCTAAACAGGTGTGATCTCGGGGAAAAAGACACCACATGGTGAATCTGTTTTAAGGGAACTGTCAGACCTCGGCCAACCTCTTTTACTTATCTTCTGTTATTTGTTCTTCTTATTTCCTGTACTACATCATGCAACCAATATCTGTCAAGAGTAGCTCCAACAACAGAATAAAAATAAAAACATTAAGTCTGATTCCATAAAGGCAGAGGTCTACCCATCATATGCCAGCAAATCATTATCATTATAAAATCTATAATATCAAGCCAAAAAAAAATACACAGAAAATACCCTTAATGACAACATATTCGTTTGGAAGGATTACGAGGAGGGTTAGATTTTGCCGCCATTTCTTCCATCAATTTTTCAAAACCCTCCTACTCTATCCAAAAAGAAATTAACGTTAATAAGTTCCATTAAACAAATAAATAATCATCAATTAATGCAGATACATTTCCCCAGGTTTTCGATGTGATTTGATTCTGAAACTTTGAAAAACAAATTTCTAACGACATTAAACTAATTACAAGTTATATACATTGAAATTTGCTGGTACTATCAAATCCGCAACAAAAATCCATATCATTTTATGAATCTGAAGGTTACTAAGCAAAAGCAGATTCACAAAGCTATTGAACCGCTAACAGTAGTTATTTTCTCTGATTTTATTAATAAATCACCGAAAAAACGATCATCAGAGAAACCTTTCAATCGGATCTGCAAGTTATTGCACCATTTCAACAAAATCACTACATTCAAAAGTTGTTCACATGAATAATTCAAATAGAAAATCTAAGTTTTCAGTTTATGAAATCAAATAGGGCAAAATCATAAACAATATAATGACTCACCAGTTCGTAACAAATGCCATCAGCTTCGAACCGTTTGAAATGATTCCTTCTCGATTCTCCTTTCTAGGAATCGTCGAAGATAACAACAGTCGAGAATCGAAATCGAAGATCAAAATGAAAGAGAAACTGTGGAATCAAAGAACTCTAGCAGAACCCTAATTCAGAGAGAGATCGTGGAAATCGAACTCTAGCAAAACTCTCCGTTGATTTCTAATAATATCTTATTTTATCATTTTTTATTTATATAAAAAATTAAAAATAAATAACCCTTTATATATGTTTAAAAAAATTATAAGTGTAATTGAAACTTTTTATTAGTTGAAAAATAAAATATTTTATTCTTTAGTGACGGTTTGAAAAGGGTCGCCAAAGCTTCAGATTCTGACTTTTAATGACATTTTTCGTAAAAAAGTGTCTCTAAAAGCTTTAGAGATGGATACTATAGCGTATAATTTGGTTCTAAATCCTTCTTTGAAAGTAATCTTACATTCAGTGACATTTTTCACTTTTGTCATGTAGTTCCTTCTCTAAAAATTACATTTAGATAGTATTCTAAATCCTTCTCTAAAAACCTCTTTTCTTGTAGTGAACGGGTAAATGATGTTATTATCACATTATGATGTTGTCGTAGATATGTCACCATGGACCATGAGCTACCACCTGATAAAGTTGTCATACAACTAGAGGAAGTCTTACAGATACCATGAAATTATATGTTTGGAGAGAGCATATGAAGATCATAGACATAGTCTATATGATAATATATATATATATATATATATGAAGGGAGAGAGAGAGAGAGGGAGAGTTCACTTGCAAACCTGTTTTTCATTGTGCACTAGGGGAAATAGGAGAGCGTGACACGTATCCCATTCAACATGGATTATAAACCCCATTCATCATAAATAATGAATTTGATTTTTCTACAACATTCAGGATGAATGCACTACTCATGATTAATGATACACCATTAGTGATGAATATCCTGTGAATGTCTATGATACACGTGGCATGTTCTTCTTTGTCCACCATTAGTGATGAATATCCTGTGAATGTCTATGACACACGTGGCATGTTCTTCTTTGTCCACTGGTTTACAATTGAACTTATGTTTACAATTGAACTTAAGTTTGTAAGTGAACATGCCCCTATACATACATACATACATACATACATACATACATACATACATACATACATACATACATACATATATATATATATATGGCCGGTTCAAATAAGAAGACTGAAAGATAAATATGGTGAGAAAAGAAGGTTCATATGTGAATCATTAAAAAAATTCCAAAAGAATATATTTGAAGATACATGTGTGAACGGACGTGGTTATTCTTATGGGTTACTTATACATCTTCAAATGGATTTTTTTCATTTGTTTACTTATGAATCTTTCTTTAACCCTATTTTTTTTTTTACATTCTTGTGATATTTAACCCTAAATATTCATCTATAGCACGACATTTTGTAAGCAATTATACAAATCATTTACTATACTATTTATGACAACTTCCTTCCCTTGATTGACATCGTTTTTCATCAATCATAAGCAATGACAATGGCAAGTAGAAAAAGCTCAAGACTAGGGGGAAAAGCTTAGATAAGTTCAAAAATACTTCAAATACATCAATTTCCTTTGGTCACGAAAACTTACACCAAAGCTTACTCATGCTAATCATCAGAACTTATGTTTCAACAACTTTTAGATACTGTGAATGAAGTTACATAAGCTAGTTTAATGTATTTAAAAAGTAGTTTAAACTTATTTATATATGCCACAAAGGTATATCCATGTTTTTCTTAGAAATATTAGTTGGATAATTTATTCACTGTAGTTGTGTTTGATCACAATCTAGTTACAACACAAGTTGAAACTTCAAAGTAAGATGTCCAACTGCTTGAAGGCATGGATGCCTTGTTACTCATATTAAGGTAATTTTATGTATATAAAGGTAGTTGAAGGTTTTATTTGATAATAGTTCAACGTAGACAAAAATTATCTTATTGAACACCAAACGATGTTAGTTGCATGTGTATGAAACTACTTGAAGGTTTCATCTAATTAATAGCAGATTGATGTAGCAATAAACTAAGATATTGAACACCAAATGTAACTAGTTGCACGTACATGAATCTGTTAGAACTTAGAGTATCAAATCAGAAATTCGTTTCACAACAATCGTTGGTATTGATAACAACAAAATAATTTCATAAACAAAAAACGAATTCTATACAAATTTCGTATACATAATCGTAAATAGTAAAGAAACGATGACTAACTCAATTAACTTGATAAGAACTTGATGAAAATCGTTAATTGGATTGAGGCCTGCAATCGCAGTGTCCTTAGACAGAAATTTGTCCCTCGTACGGTTGACTTGTGGACGTCTATCTAGAGGATACAACAACCCGATCAAGTTACGAACTTGAACCCAACGAATCAAACATATGATTCCTTATGAATCGTTTGTCAGGAGAGGAAACCAGAAATTTTGATGTAATATTTGCCAAAAACGAGAGAAATTGAGGTACTTATATGTACCCCTTATCAACTGAATTAACCGACAAAAAACTGTCAAGCGCTCCGCGCGACTCTTCACGCGCCCGCGCCAGACACTATGTGCCGTAAAGGCCAGTGTCTTGCACGAGGCTTCATCGCACCGTAACCTGCACCGGGTTCTGTGACAAAATTCCACACGAGTATTCGCACAGACTAGGTCGCGCCACAATCCTCGAAAGTTCCTGATGTCAGCAAAAATTTCAAGTCATGGGAGAACCCGCATGTGCCTCTCATTCAAGTCAAGAGATCCCAAGAGGCTCAAGGCCTATCTTTGATATTTAATATGTGATAACCCACTTGGTTGGGTAACCTATTTTGATAATAGGTAGATGAATCCTATTATAAGGCAATTTTATTTTTCTCATTTGTTCTATGTGGGACAAGGCTTACAAGCAAATCCCAACAGAATCTAGTTGAAGATTTTAATTAATTGTTAAATGTTGGAAACACTTCACATATTGAACACAAACTACTACATTCATCTACCCTTATTTCAAAGACAAATTTATAGATTTTACAAAGTACCAACTACCATACATCTTCATTCAATAAATAAATATTAAGGTTGCACATTCTTTTCCATGTACCTCATTTATTCTACTTTCCTTCATATTATAAAACGTAGGCTAAAAACTATAATGAAAGCCCAAAATCTTCTCTATTCTTCCAACAATCTCCATAAACGAAGGCTATAAAAACTCATGAATACATGAATGCCTTATTCCTCAATTGATGTCCATTTGTTTTAAGGTGGTTATATGATACGACCGGACCCAGGCCGACCATGAACCGACTGAAACCCGACCCATCCGGGTCAAGAGAAGACCCATTCGTTATGCTCAGTGAAGACCTATTCAAGAGGAATTCCAAGACCCACTTTCCCATTTTTTTAGCACCTGCACGTTGAGTTGTTGCATGCATTTAGGATTGGAGTGGACCACTACTCTTGCATTGTTTCATGTTTATTTCAATTTCTAGTCAGTAATCGTGTTCCTTAAGTTTAGGAAGTCATGCATTGTAATTTGCTTATTTAAAGTTTGCATCAAGAAATAAAATATCAGTCAGAAAATTGCTCCATATTAAGTCTCTTCATCTTCTATCCTTCTTGGGAGATTGATCATCTCAAATTGATCTTAATATTGGGTGCTTTCATTCCCCGTCTTACCATGCCTCCACGTAAAGAACCACCCCCAATCGAAGAAACCATGGCTGCCATGGTTGACTCCCTAACCAAACTCATTCAAACAACTTCAATCGGCAACGATAAAATCCTCGCCAGTCAAACCACCTCGCAATCTCAACTCGACCTCATCGTCAAACAATTAGCCACCCAATACGAACAAACTTCCCTTCTAATATCATCCATCGCTCAAGCCGACCCCTCCAACCAAACTGACCCACCACCCCGCGGCAACCCACCACCTCCACCCCCACCACCACCAAACAACCCGAGACCACCGAAAATCCTACTCCCTACTTTCGACGGATCCAATCCCCTTGATTGGATATTCCAAGCCGAGAATTACTTCACATACTACTCCATTCCCCCTAACCAACGGCTGTCCCTCGCATTTTTCTATTTTACCGGCGAAGCTTTAAGTTGGTATAACCACCTAGCCAACAACCACCTGCTGGGAAATTGGCAAGAGTTTACCAGAGCCCTTGAGCTACTTTTTGGTCCTTCCACCTACGAAAACCATGAGGCCACATTATTCAAACTCCGTCAAACTACTACGGTCTCTACTTATCAGGCGGAATTTGAAAAGGTAAGCAATCGCGTTATTGGACTTTCCCCTCAAACCTTACGTAACTCTTTATCTCGGGGTTACGACTAGACATCCAATCTGAAATCACCTTACACAACCCTCAATCACTTAACCAAACTTACGGCCTAGCCAAATTAATCGAAGATAAGCTCGCCGCTAACCAGTCTCGTTTCACCTCCTTCACACGTACCACGAATACACCCACCGCCACCTTAACGAAGACAACTACACCACCCTTACTGCCCCCTCCACCAACACCCAAAACCACACTTCCCTTCACCCGCCTTTCCACCGAAGCACTTCAAAAACGATGTGCCGAAGGCCTTTGTTTTCGATGTCCTGAAAAATTCCACCCAGGCCATAAATGCAATCCCCCACAGTTTTTACTCATCGTTGACAATGATGAGTATGATTCATCCCCCACAACCGACACCAATACACCCTCCACCGAAACCATCGAACCAGACCCCGACTTCACCACAATGCCACCTCAATACTTTTTCCTTTCATCCGCTGCGTTTCTCGGTCTCACATAACCTAAGGCCTTACGTCTCACAGCACACATATCTGGACAGCCCGTGACGGTACTTGTGGATTCCGGTAGCACACACAACATAATCCAACCTCGTATCGCCTCTTTCCTTCACCTCCCCATCACCCCAATTCAATCGTTTCCGGTAATGGTGGGTAATGGATCCCACATCAAATGTATCGGGTTGTGTCAAGATGTGACCCTAAAGCTTCCAAACACATCCTTCACCATTCCCTTTTTCGTTCTACCCATAGAAGGAGCGGAAGTTGTTCTCGGTATGACATGGCTTAGTTCCTTGGGTCCTATATTCGTGGATTTTTCCATCCCTAAACTTTCCTTCAAATCAAAAGGTCGGACCATCACCCTCCAAGGGGAACGTCTCTCCACTCAAGCTTCACCCAGCACCATTTCTCACCTTATGCAAAAACAAGCATTGCCTCCCTGCATACACTTATCTCAAATTGATCTTAACAGTATATTAATGATGTTCATGAACACATGAATACCTTTTTCCTCAATGTTTTTCATTGTATATTGGAGTTAAACTATTTCTTAAGTACGTAGAATGTAGAAATACCAAGAGAAAGCATAAAAAAACAAGACAAAATAGAAGTAGTTTAATGATCAAAGGAAGAGATATGTTGGGTAGGTTTGATAGTCTTGGCTATTTTATCTTTTAATATGTATTTTAGTTAGGAACATATAACATCAAATGTCTGTTGGGAACTTTTAGGTAAGAGGATGAGAAATAATAAATGTATTATAATATCCTTATATTAATGTGAATATATGTTAATGAACATGCTTGTTTATTTTTGTTTTTTGTGACTTTGCATGTTAGCACAATAAATATATATATATATATATATATATATATATATATATATATATATATATATAGGGAGAGGTTCATTTGAGAAATGGTAAATATATGAGAAATAGAAACGTAATCTTAGCCATTCATCTGGTCAACATTTGCGGCTTTGACCGCGAAGCACCGGATAATTTCTTGTGTGGTTTATAGAAGGTAGAGGGGTAATTTCGTAAAATACACATGATGAGTTCATATATGAATCTGTATGAATCACAAAGATTCATATATGAATCTGTTAATTAGTTCAACTGATTCATATATGAATCTTTGTGATTCACAAAGGTTCATATATGAATCTTTGTGATTCACAAAGGTTCATATATGAATCTTTGTGATTCATACAGATTCATATATGAATCACAAAGGTTCATATATGAATCTGTTAGTTAGTTCAACTGATTCACAAAGGTTCATATATGAATCAGTTAAAAGAGTTCAGTTGTGAATTGCACTGGTTCATATATGAACATATAGTTCATATGTGAATTATACATGTTCATATATGAACACAGCCCGTGTGTTTTGTAAAATTTACGAAATTGTCCTTCTATTTTTGGGATAGCCGCAACTTTTGACCAGTCAAAGCCGCAACTTTTGACCGGTCAAAGCCGCAATATTTGACTAGTCAAATCCGATCTTGACCATATGAATGGGTAGGATTACTTCTCTATTTCTCATATATTTACCATTTCTCAAATGAACCAAACACTATATATATATATATATATATATATATATATATATATATATATATATTGTAAATTTTGCACTTTTATATTGCAAATTTTGCACACCTAAATCAACCAATCACAATATAGCAATTATTTTGTTTTATTTTTTAATTGAGATGGTTTAATAGTCATTTTGTTTTGAAAGATGTTATTTACGGTATTTTTGTTTTTTTTTTAATTTTCAGATATATTCTAAATAATGATCATTTTTACATTGAAGATTAATTTCCTTTCCCATATTAAATGCCAATTAGATTGTTTATTATGTTTTTTATTTTATTTTATTTTATTATTTTTGGATATATATGAAATTGTGACGTTTGGACATGGAAGATCAAGTTTTGATTTTTTTTTCAAAAGTAAACACCGATTTCCTTGTTCTCGCATTATGGTTTTATTTTCTAGTTTTCTTTTATAACTACAAATTCATTATGGACGAAAATAAAGTTTTATTATGTTTCATCGTGGTTTCAATACTGTTTCATTATTATTTACTATTGTTGCAATAAGGTTTCATCTATATGATGAAATATGTTTTAGAGTTTTGTTTGGAGGTGAAACTGTTTCATTATGTTTCAATATGGTTTCAATATGATTTCAATAAGGTTTCACTATGTTTCACAATGGTTTAATAAAGTTTCACTATTGCTTCTCTATTGTTTCACTATGTCAATGATGAACTAAGGTTTCATTATGTTAAACTATTTTTTCAATAATATATTGATGAATTTAAAATGTATTAAAAAAGAATTTATAATAAAATAATTTGGTTTCCTTTTATAAAAAAAATCACCCCGTTACCTTATTTAAATTTGGAATTGCAATATACCATTATGCCCTTCCATTCTATTTTTGTTAATTTATTATATTAAATTAATTAATTTATTAACATAAATAACACAAATGAATCTTAACCCTTGATTGATGATATCAATGACATCTACAAGGGTTGTAAAGTTTGCATCATAAGAGTGATTTTGCAAATAAAACCACCTCTCTCTCTCTCTCTCTCTCTCTCTCTATATATATATATATATATATATATATATATATAGGGGTTGGTTCAAACGAGAAGCTAACATTTTGCGAGAAGACGAGAAATGTGATATCATATATGATACACAATCGTAATCATATATGATTAAATACATATTACATTGGCAATACATAGACGTTTAATCATATATCATATCACACTTTTCGTCTTCTTACAAAATGTTTAACTTCTCGCATGATTCTTTTTCTATATATGAATATATATATATATATATTGAATTTATTTTATTGTAACATAATATTGTCCGATTGGATCAAGTCATTGTATGTATGCTCAGGGCTGTCCCTAGGGGAGGGCGGGTCGGACGTACGCCCAGGGCCCAAATGGTCCACATACTGACGTCAAATGATTTCAATCTATATATTAAAGGTATATATCATAAGATGCCTTTGATGGTGGAACTGATTGACGATGTTATGTAAAAATGATATAGTAGATAATATTAATTTAAAAATAATTATTGATTGATCTTGCGCTAGGAATACCGGGAAAATCGGTTTTATATGAATTGTTAGTATTTTTTGAATTCAATGTTATTTTTGATGATATAAATAATATATTGAAAATAATTTCGTAGTTATTGAGGGCCCATTTTTACATCTCGCCTAGGGCCTAAAAAATGTCAGGATTGGGCCTGCGTATGCTTATCTTAATTTGAGTGTTAACTTCTATATTAATTTCAGTGAGGATTTTCAAAGACAACAACTTAAAACATGTGTTTAGTTGACCAACTTTGACATATGTGAGTATAAATGAAGATAGTTGAAGGTAATTGTAGTTACAATGTTTGTCATAAAAAGCAATGTTTGAAACAACTAGAATAATTGCATTGAATAATTATAGACATATGATCGAATTATACGGGTGGTTCCTATGGTTTGCTCAAATTTTGAATTGGTTCCTCAAACAAAATATCTACATTGATGGTCCCTAACTTTCCAATTTCATAACACTCAAGGTCCCTTGAGTTAACCCCGTCAGTTAACAACCGTTAGAATGGACAAATCAATATTTGAGCAAACTACAGGGACCAAAAGTGTAATTCACTCTAAAATAATTGTGATTATTTTTAAAAAAATTATTTATTAGAAATATTTTTATTTACATATCTATACTATATTATAAAACATCTATAAAAAAACTCTTAAAAACAATTGATAAAGCTTAATGTACCGTTATTTAATGTTAATTACTTAAAATTTCTTAAAAGCAACCATTAAAGTTTTATGCACTACATTTAATGTTATTTATTAATTTTCAATCTTTATCTCTAACCACTTTAACTCCCCTAAAATCACTCCCAGGGTCAACTCCCCTAAAATCACTTCCCGCATAACAAAATTCAAGATAAAAATTAAATTTTAAATATAAAAATCTAACAAAATATATAATGTTTATTTTATAAAAAAACTGTATAATATTAAACCAAAAATAAATTAAATTATTATTAAACTATCGAAAATTCTTAAGAACAAGCTTTTATACATTAAGTACTGTTTATTGATACACATTACTTGAAATTCAAGATTACAAGTCATGATGCATGTGTACAAATTTTCTAAAGTTATATGTTTAAATTCATAACTAGCTGATAAACATAATCAAAACAGGATAAACATTTCGATTTAAATATAAATAATTTAAAATATATATGATAATCAGTGAATTTTAACAAATTATTTAATTTTTTTATATAAAAAGAATTATATAATTAAGCCTAAATTAAACAAATTTATAAAAAAAATCATCATCACTCTCTTAAAACCATCCAAAATCGTACTGTAAATCGATAAAAAAACAAAAAATAAAAAGAAATATTAAAATTGTGATGTATCTCGCTGCATTGTGCAATTACGCTTCTAGTTTATTCTAAAAAATTATTCATATATAATAATCAAAATATTATTTTTTTTGTTACCGTACTTCAAATATTCTTCACATTTATATAAAAAAATCTATTTACATATAATAATCAAAAATAAATTTTCTTAACAATATTTAAAATATTTTTAATAAATAATATTTTTAAATAAAATATGTGAATCATAATTAATTTTAGAGTGAATTACATTTTTGGTCCATATAGTTACCCAAATAATGATTTGTCTCTTCTAACGATTGCTAACGCCCTAACGATTGCTAACTAACGGCGTTAATTCAAGGAACATTGAGTGTTATGAAATTGAAAAGTTAGGGACCATTAGTGTAGATAGTCTGTTTTAGGAATTAAATCCAAAATTTAAACAAACTATAGGGACAAATAGTGTAATTCACTAGTATTACTTTTTTTTTTCATTGATTTCAAACTAATAATGATATTTAAATTATCAGTTTTAAAAATGTAACAGTAAGTAATCAAGCTGGGTGAAGGTAATGGCAAGTGCTTGAAGGTTTTTCTTAAAGTTTAATTTTCAAGCAACCATAGTATGAGATGTTTAGGTTTCTCAATAAAATATAGAGCTAGCAAATATGTCGTATCGTATCAGGTTCGTGTTGGGTTGGGTTAAACGTGTTGGGAGCGCCTAACCGGAACCCGACACGTTTAATAAACGAGTCAGAAAATCTGAACCTGAACATGACCTAATTTAGGACATGTTTGTTAGCAGCTTAATGCGCTTAATGAGACTCACAGCTTATTCAGTCAGCTATATATGACTGTTTGGTAGTGGCTTAATGATATAGAAAGTGACTTATTTAGTAAGATTTCAAGGGGGAACTTTATGCAAAAAGCCAAGTTTTTTCCAAACCAGCCTCTCTCATTAAAAAACGCATTCCTTCCATCTATGAAAAAACTATCTCAAATAAAAATCTTCTAAATCTATACAGACAAATTAATCCACACAGACAACTTTATCCATACAGAACTTAATGGAAAACCAACCAAACAGCCCCTTAACCCGCCTAACCCGACATGACACGATTAACCCGTTTATCCTCTTAACCCATTAAACCCGATCACCCGCTAACCTGTTTAACCCGTTTAACCTGTTTAATTTTCATAAAATTGAACATAAAAATCGAAAAGTTAAAGCATTAGAAATATAGTTCAAACTTATAGAAATCCAAATCCAAAGCATTGAAAATAAAAAGCATAAAAATATTACAACCCCAAAAATCTTTTAAGTTCTAACTTCAAAGTTCTAACCAAATTCAAAAATCAAAACATAGCTCCTCTTCATCCAGGTTGTTGAGTTTGAAGACTTTGATTCTATGATTCTTCCCGGTTATCGTC
The DNA here is from genome assembly GCA_954870635.1 of Arctium minus. Taxonomy (NCBI): domain Eukaryota; kingdom Viridiplantae; phylum Streptophyta; class Magnoliopsida; order Asterales; family Asteraceae; genus Arctium; species Arctium minus. The sequence goes on along the minus strand of OX941080.1, from coordinate 119,474,997 downwards.
ATCCTTTAATCTTAAAATCCAATTGCATAGCTCCTCTTCATCCGGATGCATTGATACTAAAACTAAGTAAAAGAATGTCAAAATTGAGTAAGTTAACGAATGCGTCAAATAAAAAATTAAAAGTATACCTTCATTAAAAACACAACCTCTAAGACAAACCGATGATTCAATAGTTTGTCGTTTCAACGAACTTCTATAGGCATCAATAACTCGTCCTCCAATACTGAAAACCGATCAGAAGCAATGGCAACATTAGCTCTCTGTTTATGGTTCATCTCCCCCTCATGGTCATGATTTGAATCATGATCATGCCTTGACTTAGAAACATAGGCTGGGGAGAATAAAAGATAAATTGATTGTCATTTTTAGGGGGAGTTACTATTCTCATCGGAGAATATGTGACAATGGTCCGGACGAGAAAACACAAAGGGTACTCCCTTTACTGAATCGGCCAAACCCCAAATTCGATCCAATACTCCAAATCAATCCAAGAAAATTTGTCAATTTGATCTAAAACACTGTTAGAACAGATTACAAACAAATGATTTCAGCAAAATCTCAGAGCCCTCTGAAGGTGGCTGTGGATATAGCCAAAGAGATGGGGACCGTCATAGTTGCACCTGTCATAGTCGTAGCAGAAAAAAGTGTCCAAGGAGGGCTTGGCGACATTGCTAGGCGACATTGCCCTGGGCAATGAGGAAAATAGAAGAGATGACAGAAGGGGTGCACAGAAGTTTGATTCACGGGTCATATGATTCTTGTTATTCAAGACAGAATTCGATTCAGAGGCCATCTCTCTCTTTGGCAAAACATCGAGCAGCATCAGACGTGAGGGGGAGAGGTCGATCAATTTCAGACCAGATGCGAGCTAAATCAGATGTACCAGAGTTAATAATTCCTTTTATTAATAAAATTCAAGTTCTTCTACAACTTCTTGCCAGATGAAGGGTTACCATAGTGTTCTTTAGTTTTCTGTTTTTTTAGGTTTTCCCCTGAGCCTCCCTCCCTCTCTCTCTCTCTCTATATATATATATATATATATTGTTAAGTCTGATTTTATAGTAATCATTGTATTTATTATCTTGTGCTAATATTGTGTTTAGAAGGTTTTATGTCTTGTGTTGGCCAAGGGTATTTAAGTCCCTTGTGGCCTTAGTAGTTTGTAACTTTGGAACTCATATTGAATATCACATTACATTTGGCCCTCTCTACTTTCTCTCTCTAGTGATTTAGTGATTCTTGGATTATCAATTGGTATCAGAGCCAATCTAAATCTGAGAGTTTTGAGAGAATCGTTTTTTGTATACTGAATTTGTGCATTAATCTGAAAATTTGATCGATTTTCTTGAATTTTTCAAGAAAATCTCGTTTTTGGATTTTTCATCAAATTCGGACTTGTTTTTGATCGAATTTTGTTGAAAATTGGTTTGTTGGATTCGATTTTAATAGATGAAATTTTTTGATTCACATCGATTTTCAAGAAATTCAGTATTTGGTGTTCAATTTTGAAAATTTTCAAGTTTTTGGAAAACTCGTTTCACGTACTGTTCATATCTGAATTTCAAGATTTTGTGGTTTTTGATCGATTTGTTTGTTTGAATTGTACTAGAAAATGTTTTTCGATCATATCTGTGGAAGAAATAGTCTGTAATTTCTAATCTGTAATCAAATTTGGTGATTTTTATTGTTTTACAGCGGTTTGCGCCAGATTCATTCTTTGTGCGAGTTCATCGAGCTTTGCGCGAAGTTCATCTTCTTTGCTCCAGTTCGTCTTGCTGAGTTCAGATTTCATCGTGCAGTCAAGAGTTGCGTCTCCTTAGTCTCACGCAAAGTTACATTTGCGTCTTCTCACGCAAAGTTAGCTTTGCGTCATCTTCAGTTCAAGAAAAGTAAACTTTGCGCCACTTACTTGTCACGCAAAGTTAAGTTTGCGTTAGCTACATATCGCGCAAATCTCTTTAATGCCACCTCTATCTCACGAAAAGTCAAGTTCTCGCCAGCTTCTTCTCACGTAATCTCAAGTTTGCGCCATCCGTGTGTCACACAAATCTAAGTTTGCGCAACCTTCTGCTCACGCATAGATTCTTTTGCGCCACTGCTTATTCACGCAAACCTAGCTTTGTGCCAGGTTATTCTCACGCAAACCTCTAGTTTGCGCCAGTTCAGTCCAGACTTAGAAATTTTTTCTGTCTCCATGGATTCTGCCAAGTTTGCTTTTCAAGCTCAGTTTTATAAAAGTGATCTCATGATGCAATTGGGAACAGATACTCGTCCACCAGTTTTAATCAATGAAGATGAGTTCACTCAGTGGCAAGATCAGTTCATTAATTTCATTGAGCGTCAGGCTAACGGAGAAAATATGATGAAGTCATTTTCTAAAGGACCGTTCATCAGACCTAAAAATGACACTCCTTTGACTGCTGAAGAAATTACACGCGAAAAAGCCGATCGAGAAGCAAAGTCTAATTTGATGCTAGCACTGCCTAACTCTATTTACAATCGAATTGATTGTTTCAAGAATGATCCAAATATGATGTGGACTCAATTAGAAAAGATCATGCTTGGGTCATCAATTGCTACTCAAATTCGCCAGACACGTTTCATGAATAACTTTGAGGATTTTGCCAGACAATGAATCCCTGAAAGTTATCTTTGACAGATTTTGCACTGTGATTAATGATCTGAGAAAAATTAAAGTGAAAAAGACTGAGCTGGAAACAAATTTGAAATTTCTCAATGCACTTCAAACGGAATTGAACAAATCTTGTCATCACTTGAGGAATGATGTCAGGATATCTTCAATGCAAATCCAAAAACTGTACGAGATTCTGATGACTGATGAATGCATAGTCATTGAGAAGAAGGCCAAAATTGAAAAGAAAAACAAGAAGACAGTGGACCCGGTTGCACTTCTAACGAGCCAACTGGCTGATCAAGCATTGTCTGATAATGCTTACAACGGGGCTACTGCTGATGATGGCGAGGATCTTCAGAAAGCAATGATCCTTCTCTCACAACATTATCAGAAAAAGTTCCAACCTCGGTCGGGTTCCAACAATTTTCGCTTCACTTCTGAGTCTAAAGTCAAAGTGCCCGAGCCAAAGACAGCTGCTGCATGTTACAACTGTGGTAAGTCGGGTCACATAGCTAAGGAGTGTAGAGTGAAGAAGGTTCGGGATTCGGCATACTATCAGAATAAAATGGAACTTGCCGAGAAAAGAGAGAACGGAACAGCTTTGCTCGTAGAAGAGGATTATTGGCTTGATCACTCCGATGATGAAGCTAACAATGTGGAAATTGCTCAAATGTGCTTAATCAGAGATGATCAGTCAGATGAAGATGATGATTCTTTCACTGATGAAGATGAGGTATATTCTGAGTTTGATTTCAACTTTATATCCTCACAAATGAACATCATCATAACTGCTTTACATGATCTTCGTTCGAAGTTATTATCTGAAAAACAGTTAAATATAGAAAAGTCAGATTTGATTGACAAATTACAAATTTCTTTGAAAGATGAAAAATCTATTCTGATACATACAAAAGAAATCTTTCAAAAGAAATTAGATGATTTGGAAATTTCAAATAAGACTTATCTTGATTCTTTGACTGAAATGACCAATTTAAAAGATAAGCTTTCGGATAAAATAAATAAATTGGAAGAAAAGTTATATCGAAGTAAAAAAACTGAGCAAACAATTTTCATGAATAAACCAAGAAGTGATGAGGCTATAAAAGAAAAATGTGGACTTGGTTTTGACAATCCTAATTGTTTAAACAAAGCCAAAACAGAAGTTCCTACTATCTATGAATTCGATTATCTAACTCTGGCTAGATATGCTACTCAGTTCAAATTTCATTGGACAAGTGAAAGCAAATTTTAGATATCGAAAATGAGAAAAGATTTAATTGTTAGCTCCATCTACCAAGATTGGAAGTGTTGAAAAATAGGCTAAGTATAGAAACTTCTGTAGTCTGTCAAGTCACCACAGAAGATGCAAAGCTCAGAGGCCACTCCGCAGAAGATGCAAAGCTCTTAGATCACAGAGCCTCTGTGATCACTCACAGAGCCTCTGTGAGGGCTAACCTCTGGAGATCAGTGTTGGAGTGGCAAGACTGTTTCAGACAAGACCATGTGCAGAACACGTGAGGCCTGCTGTACGAAGATCCTCAAGATCAAAGTAATGGGCGTCCCACGATGTTTTACTTTACAGGTAGCATTCCTTTTATGGATTGTCAGCCTTTGTCTTGTTTTATTATGTGCTCCCCTTGCTATATGAAGGGAGCACCTCCTGCTTTGTAAAAAAAGTGAAAAAGACGAGCACACACACAAACATAGCAACTTGTATAATCCTTGAGCATATTTGCACATACCAGTGCGTGTTCTTGGTGTTCTTCAGTAATCAATGAAACAGTTCTTTGAGTAACCTTCCTATAATACTGTACTTTTTGTTCATTAATTACTTGTGTGTTTACTACCTTGCATGTTCAATCTTTTCTACATATCGTAAACGCTTCCGCACTCTATTTAATCAATCTGTGTGTAGTAAAAGGTTAAATCAAGTTAAAGAACATCATAACTGGGATCTACAATTGGTATCAGAGCAGACTTTGATTTTCAATATCAAAGGATCCTGTTCTATTCAAGGTAGTAGTTTGAGTCTGTTCTTTGTCCCAAACTCCATTCACAGTCACACTCTGTTTTCTGAATCTATATCAACCTGTTTGGTATAGAAACAGGTACAGGTGTGCATCTTCACTAAAAGACAGATTCAAAGCTAGTTGTTTGGTCATCTGTTCATACTCTCCCTAGTTCATATCATACTCTGTTCTTCTCCCTAAAACTATCATGGCAAATGCTGTTAACTATTTCAGTGCTGGCTCTCAATCAAAGCCTCCTACTCTCATTAGAGATGAGTACCCTCAATGGAAAATCAGGATGGTACACTTCCTTGAAGGTGTGGATCCAGGTCTGGTTGAGTTTCTTCACAATCCTCCTTTCATACCAATGACAATTGTTCCTCGTGTTCCTGCCACTGCCAATACTCCTGAAATCCCTGAATATCAACACCCAAACCTGTCCTTGAATGGAGTGAAGAAGAAAAGGCACAACATGAGCTTGCAAAGAAAGCCAAAAGACTAATCATAATGGCTATCCCAAACGATATCTTTCAATCTCTTGACTCATGTGAAACTTCAAAGGACCTATGGTTAGAGCTAGAGAAACAACTTGAGGGTGGTTCCAAAACCCTCAAGAACAACAGGGCCTTATGCATAAATGAGTATTTTGCATTCAAATCCCTGCCGGGTGAATCCATTCAAAGCACTTACAATAGATACAATTCTTTGATAAACAAGTGTAAGAGGTATGGCATCCACAGAACCTCTGAAGAAAACAATGTCAGATTTCTACAGAGCCTCAATGATGAATGGCTTCATCTAACCATGTCCATGAAAGCCACATTGGATCTTGATGTTTGGTCCATATATGATCTCTTTGGAACACTGATTAGCCAAGAGAAAAGAATTTCCAAACTAACAACCCCTGTCGGAGGTCCTCTAGCTCTTGTAGGAAGTGCCTCAGAAGGCAAAGACAAGGGAAAGAAGGAAAAGGCAGCTGAGGAGGCACAGAGGAAGAAGAAGAAGGTACTTGTAGCAGAGAGTGAAAGTGAAGAAGATTCTGAGGAGGAGATTGACATGGCTGCTCTGGCCAAAACACTTGCACTTATGACCCGACAATTCAATCGTGGTCTCAAGAAGAAGCCAAAGTACTGAGGGAGAGAAGAAAGAGATGACAGAAGCAGAGGATATGGTGAGGCAAGAAGACATGAAAGAGAAAAGTCTGAGGAGCCAAGGCAAGAAGAGAGGAGTGGACAGAGGTCAGACGACAGAGGTGGTGACAAATTCCCAAAGCAAACTGTAGGCTGCTTCAAATGCGGGAAACCAGGTCACTTTGCAGCAGAGTGTAGGTCTTCTGCCAACAAAGGGAAACCCACAAGAGACGCTTCTTTCTACAAAAAGAAAGCAGAGTACTACACTCAGAGATCCCTAATGGCAGAACAAGAGAATCTTGTAACTGATGAATCCTCTGATGAAGAAGACAATGCACTCTTCTGTGGAATGGCAGAAGTCCACTCTTCTGACAACGAGAGTGAGGTATCCACTTCTAATCATTGTAACTCGGACTTTGAAAACAAGCTTCTTGAAATACAAAATGATCTTCTAGATTATAAAAATACATGCTCGAATCTTGAGAAAAAGCTTGCCTTCTTTGAAAGAGAAACTAGGCTTCTCACAGAGGAGAAGGACAAGCTTTACCTTGAAAACAAATCTCTTACCTCTGAGCATATTTCAACAAAAAAGGGTTTCAAGGAGAAAATCACAAATATTGACAAAGCTTTGAAAGATAAGATCAAAGAGCTAAAGAAATGTGAGAGTGATCGTTTAAATGCCATTTCTTTGAAAAGCTTTTTTCAAAAAGAAAGAGAAGTCCTTCATCAAGATCTATTCGACAGAGATCTCCAAATTAAGAGGTATCAGGATGCTTAAAAGGTTCATGAAAAGGTAAACACCCAGATCGGCAGAAGAGGATTAGGGTTCGAGGACATTGACCCTTACACAGGAAATAAAAGAAACAAATCTTTATCAAACATCTTCTGCCCTGGACAATTTTTAAAACCAAGTCTTCCAAACCTTTTATCCACATTTAAGAGGTGCAGAACCTCTGAAGGACCACATCTGAGGAAACCTCTGCAGATGGCAAATGTATGGTATGAAAACAATGATTTACCATCTGCACTTTCATCAAAAAGAAAATCTATACCAAAGAAATATCTGTCTCAAAACAAGATAGGGGTCTTCAGATTTGGTCATCCAGAAACACAAACTCAAATGGCTTTTGTATGCATGATGACTCCTGAAAAGGAATTGTCCTCTGAAGCTCCAGAGTTTGTTCCGGCCTCTGTGGAAGAAAAACTTTTTAAAAGATTTCTGGAAAATGACTTGAGAAAGACCTATGAAAACCATTTTCTTAATCATCCTGATATTATCTCTGAAGTAAAAGAAATCTTTGAGCAAGATCTTCAAAACTGTCTAAGTGTTCCTAAAATAACACCATGCTTTACAAAAGAGATAAATACTTCAAAGAACACCAATGGACAAAGTAAGGCACATACAGAAGGTCAGAATCTCATTCACAGAGACTTTCTCGATTCAGACTCTGAGTCAGAATCCGAGTCCTCTGTCGAAGATGAGACAGGGTCTTTGAAACTTGAGATAGTCCCCTGTGGTCCAGAGAAGAATAGACTTACGTCTGGCATTCTTAATAGAACAGTTCTTCCCAAAAGGAAAAGCACAGGTGTACCTATCTGTCCTGATTTCCTGGACATGTGCTTGCAAGCAAAGACTTCTCTTGAGCTTGAAAAATCTAAAAAGAACAAGATCTCTCATGTTTCAAAAGCTCCAAGACCATTAAAACAATTTCAAGGAAAATTCACTTGGCAACAGAAGGGTAAATGGCCAAAAATTGATAAACTTGATGCTTCTGCTGCAGTGAAAGCAAGGAAAGAAGATCAAAGGAGAGTACAATCTAAGAGCCACTCAAGAGGAGTTTCTGAAAAAACTCAACCTAGATTATACAAAGCTTTCTGTAAAAATAAACCCAAATCTAAAATGGGTTGTAGTAAAGTTTGCTCTGTACCCTCCTTTGACAATTTTAATGAAACTTTCAAAAAGCTTGCCTCCAATGTTCACAATTGTAAATGTTTTGATCTTATGCATGCTTTAAATCAACATTTCTCGAGGCCCTCCTGTCTCATATCTCACCCCAAATCCAAGAATGCAAAATTCAAGGGTGAGAAGAGACAATCTGGTACCTCTGCAAATGAGGATAAATCCAAAACCAAAGATGCTAAGGCATCTTCACAGCCTCCTAACAAAAATGGACCCATTTGGAAATGGGTACCTAAATCTCTCTAATCTGTCCACAGGAAAAACAACATGTGCCCATTTGGTACCTAGACTCCGGGTGCTCTAGACACATGACTGGCGACAGAGGGTTGCTTTCCTTTTTCAAAGAAAAACTTGGTGGAGGATCTGTAACTTTTGGAGATAACAAAAAGGGACAAATAAAAGGCTATGGAGTCATTGCCAAAAGAGACATCGATGTCAACAGAGTTGCCTACGTGGATGGCCTCAAGCACAACCTACTGAGTGTAAGCCAACTCTGTGACAATGGACTCGATGTGATGTTTAAAAGGCAGTATTGCTCTCTGTTGAAGGAAGATACCACCACAGAGCTTCTGCGAGCCAAAAGACGAGGTGGTCTATACCTCATGGACTTCAAATCAACTAACAGAGAAGAAACACTTTGCTTAGTCTCAAGTAAGAATGAAGAGACTTGGCTCTGGCACAACAGGTTCTGTGATCTAAACTTTCACACACTTGACAAACTTGTGAAACTAGACCTAGTAAGTGGTCTACCAAGTATTAGATTCGACAAGGATCATCTATGCTCAGCTTGTGAGATGGGCAAACTCAAAAGGGTTGCCCACAAAACTAAGTCTGACATATCTTGCACCAGACCTCTGCAGATGCTTCATGTTGACCTCTGTGGTCCTATATCTGTGCAAAGTCTTGGTGACAAGAAGTACATCCTTGTACTCATAGATGAATTCTCTAGATATACTTGGGTTGAATTCGTTCGAAAGAAATCAGATGTTCCTAAAGTACTAATCAATCTCATCAAGAGAATACAAGTTCTTTATGACTGCAGGGTACAGAGAATCCGAAGTGATAATGGGACAGAGTTTAAGAATTCAACCATTGAAGCCTATCTTTCGACAGAAGGCATATCACAAAACTTCTCTGCTGCAAGGACTCCACAACAAAACGGTGTTGTTGAACGAAAGAACAGAACACTAGTGGAAGCCGCAAGAACTATGTTAACTGCTTCAGGGCTCTCTGTTTCTTTCTGGGCAGAAGCCATTTCAACCGCATGCTTCACCCAAAATCGATCTTTGATAGTGAAGAGGCATGCAAAAACACCATACCACTTACTGCACCAGAGGAAGCCGAACATCAAGTACTTCCATGTCTTCGGCTGCAGATGCTTTGTGCTGAACGACAGAGAACAAATAGGGAAATTCAGTCCCAAAGTCGATGAAGCCAAATTTGTTGGCTATTCATCCAACTCCAAGGCATACAGAGTCTATGTACTCAAATCTAAACATATACTTGAAAGTATTAATGTTTCATTTGATTACTCTTTTCAGGTGACTTCTGAGCAAATCAGCTCAGGACTCAAACTTCAAGATGAAGATTCTGGTGGATCATCAAGAACAAATGATCTTCATCATCTGTTTGAAGAGATGTTCAATGATGATGGACCCTCTGAAGGTGACCGCAGAGCCTCTGAAGCCGAACCCTCTGAGGACCAAACAGGTACTTCTCTAACTGGTCCTAGCAATGCTTCACCCGCTTCTAGTAATGCTGCAGGTGCAACCATCGAGGGGGAGCACTCAGAGGACAATGCGAATCAAGGCTCCAAGCTCAGTCAAAATCATGGTCATCTTCAAAATCTCTCTGAAGGGTCAACACCAGATCAAGGATCCGCAGAGGTCTCTACCTCAATTCATGATGAACAACCAAGTCCTGTGGCAAGTACGAATGATCAATTCCTCTCAACAGAGAATGATCGAAATCAAAATGAACATGCTCCTGAGCTAACCACAGAAGTTTCAAATGATCACCTGCCTCGAATGATCAAATGGACCAGAAGTCATCCACAGAGCCAAGTAATAGGTGACCCATCTGACAAGGTTCAAACTCGATCAAGTACTGTAAATTTTTGTTACTATACAAATTTTGTAAGTATCATCGAACCTAAAAAGATATCCGAAGCCCTTGAAGACCCAAACTGGGTAGAAGCTATGCAAGAGGAGCTTCTGCAGTTTGAGAGGAACGAAGTATAGACCCTAGTGCCTCTGCCAAAAGGCAAAACGGCTATAGGAACCAAATGGGTCTTCAAAAATAAAAAGGATGAAGACGGTGTGGTGGTTAGAAACAAAGCAAGACTGGTGGCCAAGGGATACTGTCAAGAAGAAGGGATTGACTATGAAGAAACCTTTGCTCCTGTGGCACGACTCGAAGCAATAAGAATCTTTCTTGCCTTCGTAGCCCACAGAGGTTTCAAAGTATATCAAATGGATGTCAAGTCAGCCTTTCTGAATGGGCAGATTCAAGAAGAAGTATATGTCCAACAACCACCAGGATTTGAGAGCTCTAAGTACCCAAATCATGTCTATTTTCTGGACAAGGCTCTGTATGGACTGAAACAATCCCCCAGAGCATGGTACGACATACTTTCAAACTTCCTCCTTGCAAATGGTTTCGAAAGAGGTACAACTGATACGAATTTATTTTATAAGAAGAGAAAAGGTGAGATTATGCTTGTACAAATTTATGTCGATGACATTATTTTTGGGTCTACAAATGATTTATATTGCAAAAAGTTCGAGTCATTGATGAAAAGTGAGTTTGAGATGAGCATGATGGGAGAACTTACATTCTTCTTAGGATTGCAAGTCAAACAAACCACAGAGGGTATTTTCATAAACCAATCAAAATATGTCTCTGACATACTTGAAAAATACAAGCTCTCCGACTCTTCACCAATGAAAACTCCTATGGTCACTGGATCCAAGCTCCATGCAGATCCAGAGGGTAAATCTGTGGAGTGCAAACTCTACAGATGGATGATAGGATCTCTGTTGTACTTAACCGTGAGTAGACCTGATATAATGTTTGCCACATGTCTCTGTGCAAGATTTCAAGCTAACCCCAAAGAATCTCATCTTTATGCTGTCAAGAGGATCTTCAGATACCTAAAAGGGACCAAGAATCTTAGCCTCTGGTATCCGGAGAACTCTGGCTTTGATCTCATGGCTTATACTGTTAAAGCACATATTTATTGGATTCAAGATCATAATTATCTGAAGATGGAAATCTGAAGTCAAAGCTGATAAAGTCGTCTCAACAAATAGTTTACGGTCCTTTTGTAATAAATAGTCAAAGTTTGTTCAAGTATTTTCTATATTAGTCTTTATTTAAATAAGTTAATAGATTGTTTTAGTTGTTGGGCCCAAGAAAGCCAAGCCCATTAGGCTTAGTTAGCCTAAGTATAAATTAGTTTTGTTTAGTGGTTAATTAGGTGAAGGAAGCTAATTGGCAAAAATTAATTATTGAGAGGTTAGGGTGGTGGTGGTGGTGCGCCGTGAACATCAAGAAGAAGAGAGAAAGAGTTTGATCAAAAATCTTGTAATCCTTTGATTCTTTGGTATAATCGTATCAGGTTTGCATAATCGTTTCTGTTTATTCGTATTACTTGATTGAATCGTTTGTTATTGGGACACACATATACAGATTCAGACTATGGAAGATGCAAGCTCGACAGAAAAAGTACCTCTGCGAGTTGCCAATTCCTTGGAGGGAAACTTGTAAGTTGGACTTCCAAGAAGCAGAACTGTGTCTCAACCTCTACGGCAGAAGCAGAATATGTTGCTACTGACAGTTGTTGTTCCCAACTGGACCCCCGTGCTAAGTCTGCCTAGGGGGACAAAATTTCTTGTGTGATCAAATTTTATCTGGACTAACGATCAGTTCAAGTTTCTTATCAGTTTTGTGAAATCGTATTAGTAAGAATGTCATCTCGGGAAGCTCTTGCTATTGGAACCGATGTTAAGCCACCAGTACTCTTCAAGGGGGAGTACGAGCAGTGGAAGGACAGCTTCTTGGACTTCATCGATCGACATGATTTGGGAGATTATATCAGAAAATCTCTGAAAGAAGGAATCATGACACCTCCGTCCAAGGTTCTCACTGTAGCTGGAGAAAATGGTGAAGAAGAAGAGATAGAGTATAAATTACCGATTGGTGAATATTCTGAAGATCAGCTGAAGAGACACAAGGGTGACAAGATGGCAAGATCATTTATTCTCCAAGGCATACCAAATGAAATATACATCAAGATTGATAGCTACAATGCTACCGACAAGCAAATGTGGGATCAATTGGAGAAGATGATGATTGGATCAAAAGTCGGCAACCAGCTTAAAGTTTCCAACTGCTTGAATAATTATGAAGAATTCAAAGCCAAAGCTGGAGAATCACTCGAAGCCACTTATGACAGATTTGTCACATTGCTGAATGAGCTCAGCAAGAACAAGATCAACAAATCTCAAATTGAGCTGAATGTGAAATTTCTCAGCAACTTTCAGCCAGAGTGGAAGAGATTCACCAGACAGATGAGGCAGTTGAAAGATCTGAACGACATTCCACTTCATGAAGTTTATGAAATCCTCAAACAGAATGAGGAAGAGGTGGATGAAATCAAGGCTGAGATGAAGAAGGCTGACAAAGAAGTTGCTGATCCAGTTGCTCTTGTGGTCAAGAAAAAGTCCAAGAAGAAGAAGGTGATAGAATCTAAATCTGAAGAAGCTGATACTGAGGCAAAGTCTGACTCTAACGATTGTGAACAACTGAAGGAAGCCATGCTAATGTTAACCAAGGCTTTCCAAAAGAAGTTCTATAAAAAGCCAAACTCCAACAGTCAGAGGTACTCGTCTGGTCCGAATAACTACAAGCATAAGGAGAAAGTTGAAGAAAAGAGACCAGAAAACAAGAAGAAGGATGGAGCCGAAGGGTTCAAGAAGGAAGAACCGATGAAGTGTTACAACTGTGGCAGAATCGGTCATTTTGCCAAGGACTGCCGAAAACATAAAGTCCGCAACTCCGAATATTATAAGAATAAGATGCTTCTAGCCAAGCAACAAGAGGCTGGAAAAGCATTAATGGCAGAGGATGAATACTGGCTCGACCATTCGGATCAAGAGTCTGAAGAAGGAGAGAAGGATGAGACAACACATCTGTGCTTAATGGGGAAGAACCAGTCAGAAGCTGAAGCTGATTCTGATGATGGAGACAATGATGAGGTATGTAACTTGACTGAATCTGATTTTCTGAACCAAATGCATGCCATGATGTCTAAACTCCAAGAATTAGAGTCTAAACTGAAGCGTGAGAAAGGTGTCATCAATGAGAAAAATCAATCTATACATAAACTTAGTAATGATATTGCTGAGAAAAATGTATTAATTGAAACTTTGCACAAAAATATAGACACCTGCGCTAAAGAAAAGACTATAATTCATAAAGAGTTATCTGAAACTGTTTCTAAATATAAAGAATATGAGTTTAAGTCTATAGAGATTTATAAAAGGTATTTTTCTACTTCAAAAGAAAAGAATTCTTTAATAGACAAGGTGAATGCTTTGGAAGAGAAATTACATTCTTTAGGTCAAACTGAACACACTATTCATTTGAACAAACCTAAAGAGAAACCTGATACTTGGGGACTTGGTTACAAGAACCCACATCATCTCAAAAAGGGTATATCTGAAGTGCCTGCACTTTATGACTTTGGGTATGTTATTGTCTCCTCAACATCAAGAACTCAAACCCTTTTGGACTAGTCTGTCGGAAAAAGATAAAGCCAAGGAATATGATAAAAGAAAGAACACAGCTAAAGTTCAACTTCCATTTCGCTATGAGATGTTGAATAACAGTTATAGTTCTACTAAATCAAAATTTCTTTCAAATGATTATTTTGAGAGTTATTCTGTAAAAGAGTTGGAGGCTAAACCCATCGAAGGTAAGCTTTACGTACCTCCTCTAGTTTTGGAAAGTAAAACTTCTGAACTCGAGAATACTCTTACAGAAGAAAGACTTTTGATGGACTTAGAACAAACTGTATTTTCAACAGTGTTTAAAACTTCTAATTTTTCTAAAAACTCCAAGGCTTTAAATTCTTATGACAGGTCTGGTTCACTTGAGAATGATCTTAATTTCTTAAACTCTGAAGGTATTTTGAATGATTGTGTTGCTCAACTTGATTTTACTTCTAAACTTCCTGATCATTCATCTTGTGTTGTTAATTCCTTTGGATTACCCAGTGTTTTTGACAAAGGTGAAACATCAACGAAAGTTGATAAATCAGTTTCTGTGAAATCAAAGAAAGCAAAAGGTAAGAAACAAAAATCTCAGCTTTCACAGAAACCGATCCACACTGGTAAGACAAAGAAGAAGCATTCTCTTAATTCTCATCATTCTAACTCTAAAGTTTCACATGTTTCAGATTTGAGAAAGCAAAGGATTGGAGTTAAGACTGCATGGATACCGAAACAGAAGATAGACGAGAAAGCTAAATCTAGTTCTAGTTTTATTTTGAATAAAAAGACTTCTAGTAAAGATGATGTGATTGTGAATGTTGCTACTTTTAAATCTAATCTTGTTGATTCTCGCAAGAAGTACTCTATAAAGCAGTTATTCCAGTTAGCACCATCAAATAAAAAGTTTTTAAATTATGGTGAATGTGATTATGCTTCTCGTAAATATTCTGATGTTTGGTATGGTTCATATAAAGTTTCATCTTATCATTATCATTCGTCTTATTATGCTTCTGGTTTTCAAAGAAAAAGCGGACCCAGGTTTAAATGGGTGCCAAAATCAAGTACTAACAGTGGAGGTCCCATTTTTAAATGGGTTCCTAAACCTCTTCTTTCTTGATTTGTGTTGTGCAGACCCGTCATATGTGGTACTTGGATAGTGGGTGTTCCAAGCATATGACCGGGCAGAAGAGTATGTTGTATAATTTTACGGACAAATACTGCGACACCGTTCGTTTTAGGAATGATCAGTTCTCACCAATTCTGGGGTATGGTGATGTTGTACATAACAATCTTACGATCAAGAAGGTGAGTTACGTTGAAGGCTTAGGGCACAACCTACTCAGCATTGGCCAATTTTGTGACAAAGACTTAGAGGTTAATTTCAAGGCCAAGACATGTTCAGTACGCACTGATGAAGGGAAAGAACTCTTGGTCGGCACTCGCAAGTCAAACCTCTACACCATCAACTTGTCAAAGGTCTAGGCTGACAATCAGGTCTGTCTACTATCAAAGGCCTCGATGCAACAAAGCTGGTTATGGCATCGACAACTTTCTCACCTCAACTTTCGGTACATCAACAAGCTGGTCAGTGGCAAGTTAGTGAAAGGACTTCCAGACCTGAAGTATGAAAGAGAACACCTATGTGCAGCGTGTGAAAAGGGAAATATGAAGAGAGCCCCACACAAACCAAAGCCTGAACCGAGTACCAGCTCTCCTTTAGAGTTGTTGCATATGGACTTGTGCTGTCCTATGCGAACGCAAAGCTTAGGAGGAAAGAAGTATGTGTTGGTTATCGTGGACGACTATACGCGATACACTTGGGTTAAGTTTCTACGGTCTAAAGATGAGACTTCCGAAGTTCTCATTACATTTTTGAAGACGACCCAAGTCAATCTGCAAAAACAAGTCAAGATTCTCAAAATTGACAACGGCACAGAGTTCAAGAACAAGATAGTTGAAGAATATCTCGACTCGTTCGGGATATCCCATCAATACTCTGCTGCTCGTACGCCTCAACAGAACGGAGTCGTCGAAAGGCGAAATCGTACACTTGTCGAGGCCGCTCGGACAATGCTCAGCCAATCTGACTTATCTTTATTTTTGTGGGCTGAAGCTGTATCGACTGCGTGTCACACTCAGAATCGCTCCATGATACACCGCAGATTTCAGAAGACTCCGAATGCGTTGATCAACAACCGAACACCAACCATTAAATATTTTCATGTTTTTGGTTGTACATGTTATGTTCTAAACAAACGAGAGAATCTGAACAAGTTCAGTGCTAAGGCGGATGAAGGCATCTTCGTTGGTTATTCCTCTACATCTACTGCATACCGTGTTTACCTGAAGAAGTCGAAGACTGTGATCGAGAGCGTTAATGTTACATTCGATGAGGAGATGGCTTCTGAGCACGTCAGTTCAGAACCCGTAATTACCGGAGTTTTAGCTTTTTGACCAACTAGTCCAGGACCTGCACCTCAAGAGAACAAATCAGATGGCGCTTCATCGTCTACTTCTAAATTATCTGATTTGGATTTATTATTTGAACTGTTTTATGATGAATTTCTTGGATCTCGTTTGCCTAAATCTGTTGTGGTTGACAGGATGGAAGACTCGTTGACTACTCATCCAATCACTTCAGATATCTCTACTGAATCCAATTCCCCGATTCAGCAAGAAGTTCCAGTTCAAAATCCTACTCCAACAGTTGAAGTTGTGACCAACACTGATGAGACAGAAGTAGCTGACTCTGTAGGATGTACTATAAGGACTGATCAACAGATTGCCCAAGCTGTACCTATTGCCACTTCTGCAACGACTCCTTCAACTGAAACCCCCGTTGATTCTGAACCATCTGAAGGCGATAATAGTGGATTCCTAGATGCTGACAATGATCAACATGCATCTAATCCACTCCCTCATGAACATAAGTGGACCAAAGAGCACCCGGTACATCAAATTATTGGAGATCCTTATGCACCGGTGCAAAATAGGTCTGCCACATCAAATCTATGTATGTATGAATCCTTTCTGAGCAAGATCGAGCCTACTCGCGTATCTGAGGCCCTTGTCGATTCAGATTGGGTAACTGCGATGCAAGATGAGCTTAATCAGTTTGAAGCACTGAAAGTCTGGAGACTCGTACCCAAACTGCAAGGTAAAACCGTCATTGGTATGAAATGGGTGTTCAAAAACAAGAAAGATGAAGATGGCACCGTTATCCGAAACAAAGCACGACTTGTCGCCAAGGGATATAGGCAAGAGGAAGGGATAGACTACGATGAGACTTATGCTCCAGTGGCACGTATAGAGGCGATTCGGATGTTCTTAGCCTACGCAGCCCACAAGAACTTCACCGTCTATCAAATGGATGTGAAGACAACTTTTCTGAATGGAGTACTCAAGGAAGAAGTCTACGTCTCACATCCAGAAGGGTTTGTAAATCCAGATAAGCCGAACCACGTCTACATCTTGGATAAAGCTCTTTATGGACTGAACTAAGCTCCTCGCGCCTGGTATGATATTCTATCTCAACTCTTGGTCAAGTCAGGTTTTACAAAAGGTACGGTTGATACCACTCTTTTCATTAAAAAGGATAAATGCGATATCATTCTTATTCAAATATATGTGGATGATATTATTTTTGGTTCTACAAATCCTAAGTACTGTAAGAACTTTGCAAACCTCATGGTGTCACGTTTTCAGATGAGCATGATGGGAGAGATAAATTTCTTTCTCGGATTGCAAGTCAAACAATTTTCAACGGGGATTTTTATCAATCAATCTAAATACATTCTGGATATTCTTTGGAAGTTCAAAATGGAAAATTGTAAACCGATTGGTACCCCAATGGCACATGGTACCAAGATTGGCACCGATCTTTCGGGAAAGGCTGTTGATGTTAGGACTTATAGAGGGATGATAGGTTCCTTAATGTATCTTACTTCTAGTAGGCCGGATATAATGTTTTCTACATGCTTATGTGCTAGATATCAGGCCAATCCTAAAGAATCCCATTTGTCTGCTGTAAAGCGGATTTTCAGGTATCTGAAGGGGACCGCAGATCTTGGTCTGTGGTATCCTAAGGATACAAGCTTTGAACTAACATCTTATTCAGACGCAGATCATGCTGGTTGCATGTTAGACAGGAAAAGCACCTCGGGTCATATACAATTCCTCGGAGATAAACTCGTCAGTTGGGCTTCGAAGAAGCAATTATGTGTATCCACATCAACGGCCAAAGCGGAATATGTAGTTGCTGCTAGCTGCTGTTCTCAAGTCTTGTGGATGAGAACACAACTGCGAGACTATGGATTTCAATTCAATAGAATCCCTATCTATTGTGATTCGAAGAGCGCTATTGCGATTACCGCTAACCCTATTCAGCATACTAAGACCAAACACATAGATGTCCGGTATCATTTTATAAAAGATAATGTAGAAAAGGGGACAATTGAACTTTACTTTGTAAAAACCGATTATCAGCTTGCAGATTTGTTTACCAAACCTTTAGACGAAAAGAGATTTAATTTTCTTGTCTCAAGACTTGGTATGCTAAATCTTAAGACCTAATCGTTGGTTACCTATTAAAGTTTCTTAATTTGTCTCTTTATCATTTCTTTATTATTATTTCCGCATGATACCTGCTCTTTAATAGTTTGTTCATGATCTCAGGGGGAGTGTGAGAAGTATCTTATGGATGGTCAATGTTATTTTGAGGGGGAGCAATACTGAATGCATTGTACTTACTGATAATGTGTTAGTAATGCATGATTTTAGGGGGAGCGTTCAAGTCAAAAGAGTATGGCAATGACTTCTAATTATTTCTGATCAGAACTCGTACATTAAGTGTTTTACTGCTTTATGTCATTTCAATTTCAGTGAATAAAGTTACTTTGACTAGACTTTTAGACTTTTGTAGGTTGAGAGATGCTTCAAAGATCATATCTTTATGACTTTAAGCTTGACTTCGCGAGATGTGAGACTATACTCGAAAGGTATAATTTCTTTTCTTCATCTCATTCATGGTTGAAAGAAGGACAACTTTCAATCATAAGAAAACATGTTCTTAAATGTTGAAACCACTTCCCGATTCTCAAACAGATTTCTTGAATTGGAAGTGTGCTTTTAAATGTTTTCTGCTTCATCATTGAGCTTTAACTGATCAAGTTAAATCACCTGAGCATCATGTGCTTCATAGGAAAATATGGGATCAGTGTGCTAGAACTTAAAAGAAACTTCTATGGATTCACGTTAACCAGTGTTTCCTACCCAAGAAGTTAATCCTGTAGTGGTTGAATGTGAAGAGTTCAAAAAGAAATGAGTGTGGGATGTGTGATGAGAGATATTGTAAAAGAGAGTTCGGTTAGCTGTGAGCTTAAAGATTAAAAGAAAGAGGGTGAGAGATCAGAGTAAAAGAATTTTTAAACTCTGCACCAACTACTTTCTGAGCCGGGCAGCCACATTTCTAATGCTTCACAATTCTTGGTGAACATTATTGAAACAGGCAACTAGCCCATGCCAACTCTTGACATTACCCCACCAGCCACTCATTTTCTTCTCAACAAGAAAATGTTTCATTTTCAAAGGGGACGCAACACATATGCTATCTGATTTTCATTTGGAAAATCTAGATATTGAAAAGAAGGAAGTCTGCCCCACCTTCGCACTTCGTTCATGCACATTGAGTCTGTGTTTAACTACTTGCCTCAGTGGTTTACATTTTTTGAGCCTTATAAGCAATCATCTTATGCTTAATTTATTCTATCACTTCCACGAACACACAAAGAATTTGTTTCTTTGTCATAACGTTCATAGAAATTTCCTTTGTGGTGTTTCGATGATTGAATGGAAGCCCTGGGGGAGTGAACATCATATAAGCTCCTTTATATTGTGTATTCGTTACACACAGTGACTTTGTGTTACTGACAGACAATTTCAACTGATTCATGTGTTGATTCGGGTGTTACACTTCATTTTCTAATTTGTCTAGATTTGCAAATATCTGGATGAACATCTTAATGAATTGACGGATAATCAGTGGTTCTGTTTGCAAGATCAATGGTGGAAGAAATTTCTTGAAGACACATTTTGATGAACTCTTTGCTCTTTTCATCAAAAAGGGGGAGAAGCGTCAATCAAGAAATGGAAGATATTCTGAAGATATGCTGAAATGAAGAAATTTTCTTTGAAGATGATTTGCTGAAGCACTCTGAGCTGAAACTAGAGATAATTTCTTTCCAAGAGGTATTTTCATCGATTGGGGAGATTGCTACATTCTGAAGACAAAGAGGAAGATTACATTTTCCGAGCTTAAAGAATGATCTTGATCCAAAGGGGGAGATTGTTAAAGCACATATTTATTGGATTCAAGATCATAATTATCTGAAGATGGAAATCTGAAGTCAAAGCTGATAAAGTCGTCTCAACAAATAGTCTAGGGTCCTTTTGTAATAAATAGTCAAAGTCTGTTCAAGTATTTTTTATATTAGTCTTTATTTAAATAAGTTAATAGATTGTTTTAGTTGTTGGGCCCAAGAAAGCCAAGCCCATTAGGCTTAGTTAGCCTAAGTATAAATTAGTTTTGTTTAGTGATTAATTAGGTGAAGGAAGCTAATTGGCAAAAATTAATTATTGAGAGGTTAGGGTGGTGGTGGTGGTGCGCCGTGAACATCAAGAGGAAGAGAGAAAGAGTTTGATAAAAAATCTTGTAATCCTTTGATTCTTTGGTATAATCGTATCAGGTTTGCATAATCGTTTCTGTTTATTCGTATTACTTGATTGAATCGTTTGTTATTGGGACACACATATACAGATTCAGACTATGGAGGATGCAAGCTCGACAGAAAAAGTACCTCTAGGAGTTGCCAATTCCTTGGAGGGAAACTTGTAAGTTGGACTTCCAAGAAGCAGAACTGTGTCTCAACCTCTACGGCAGAAGCAGAATATGTTGCTGCTGACAGTTGTTGTTCCCAAGTTCTGTGGATGAGGACCCAACTTAGAGACTATGGATTTGATATCGAAAAAATCCCCATCCTCTGTGACTCCAAAAGTGCCATTGCGATCTCCGCCAATCCCGTGCAGCACTCTAAGACCAAGCATATCGATATCAGGTATCACTTTCTGAAACATCATGTGGAGCATGGAACAATAGAGATGTACTTTGTGCCCACAGACTACCAGCTTGCCGACCTTTTTACGAAGGCATTGGATGAGAAAAGATTCACTTTTTTAGTTGGCAAGATTGGTATGCTCAACATGAGTTGACCACAGAGCCTCTGTACCCTTGCACAGAGCCTCTGTTGTACATATTTACCTTTGTGCAACATATTTCTTGTTTGTAAATAGTGTCTTAAGCTCTCCCTAGTATATTTTTTTTTTCTTCCAATCTATATTTTGTACATGTCTTATCCTTATATGATCCAAGCATAGTTGAAGGGGGAGCAGACCGAACCATCAAAGACCAATCTTGATTATTCAAGGGGGAGCAAGACAACCTGCACAACACAGACTATAGAGTGAGGTTAGTCCATCTGAACCAAGGGTCAAAACTCTTTCTCGAGCACTTTGTACTCAGAAAAATCCCACTTTGTACCCAGCTTTCTGTCAAAACTTTGAAATGATCAAATCTTTGAAAATCTTTCCTAAAAAGGAAATTTTTGGTCTCAGAACCTCTGAGGTTGACCGCAGAGCCTCTGCGATCTGTCACTGAGGATGTTTGACCAAATGCACTTTAAAAAGAACTCAATCATTTCATCGCACTTTCCTCCCTCTTAAAATGCTCTGTTAATCACAACCTTGCCTATGACCTCAGAAGCCTCTTATCCTCAGAGCTTCTGTCATTCCCATCACTTGAAATTCTGGTCATTTGTTGCGGGTTATTTATTGAACGTCACTATCATGTGACAATAGCAAATGCCACGCGCGTGAGAATAGGGTGGCACACGTCCTAGATCGTGCACCGCTATCATCTGACGTGGCAATATTTTATTGGTTCGTAACCTGTACCGTCGTTTTTCAAAAACGACCTCTTATCCGTTACAACTCATGACGGATTTCAAATATTTATCTTTTACCACTAATTCTTTCTACCCACCCTCTCTGTATAAATAAACCCCTCTTCTCCTTCGTTTTCTTTTTACCTGCTATCTTCTTTTTCTCAAGAACTTTTCTGCAAAGGATCGATTGTTCTTCTATTTCCATGGCATCTCAATTTGCTTCCTCCAAGAAATCCAAGGGTTCTTCTGCATCAAACAACTCGATGCATTCTGAAGCCAAAAAGGCCGATTCCCATTCTGTTCAACAAGAACATGTCCTAACAAGCAGAATGCTCTCCTTCACACACCATGATTACCACTCCAGGCAACTGAATCTCAAGCCTAACAATCACTATGTTGTCTTGGAACCCAAGGAATATCCTGAGGAAACTGCTCCTTTACTCCAAATCCTGAAGAACCACATCCTCACAAAAGCCCTAACCTTGAAAAGAACTGATATTCCTGAAACTTACATTCAACAATTCTGCTTGAGTGCTAAGCATGAAAAACCGGATCATTATGGCTACTGTGTCATGGGTTATGCCACTCATCCTTCCACTACTCAAATACTGGACCTTGGTATAAACCGCAGAAGGGTCGCAGAGGTATTCGAGCTTCCCACCAAGACCCAGCTGAACCTGTTAAAATACTCTGACGAACCCTCTGACGATGAAATCCTAGAGTTTCTCAGATTCATAGGGTACGTAGCACCGATTTCCAAAAGAACCGACTTCAGACGACAGAACCTTCCACCTCTATGGAACATTCTCTTCTCTATCCTAAATCGTTGCTGGACTTGCAAGGTAGGCAGTCCTGACCAATCTAGCCATACCATACTTGCAATAATGTATGGTATGTACTACGATTTGCCTCTGGACTATGCAACACTTATTTTCAGGGAGATCAGAAATGCGGTCATAACCAAGCAACAGGACCAAGCTCGAGGCACAGAGCCCAAAAATCTTGTTTTCAACAGGTTCTTTGCACTTCTGCTAGGAGATGCTCTGATAGGAGAAGGGAAGTTACCTACAGAGGGTAAGATGATCAAAGTCTATGACATGAAGTCGCACAAGCCCACTGTTCTAAAATCTGGGTATTCGGGAGCAAGACCTCTGCCAGCCCGTATTTTGGCCTACCTGGGTAGTGAAGATGGGGTGAGAACTTACATTCGTGGGCACAGGACTCCTGAACCGAGTCCTGCAACCCCCCCCCCCCCACGTGTAGGATTCCAAGTGGGTGAGATAGCTGTTTACCTTAGGACAAAGATAGGTGAGGGAGCTGAAGTTAGAACAGAGGAGGGTGAAGGAGTTGAAGTTCGGACAGAAGCTGTAGTTGAGAAACGAGAAAAGAAGCATAAAAAGAAAAGGACACCCAAGAAGAGAGTCGCAGAAGAAGAGACTCCAAAGTCACCAACAGAGGTTGTCAAGCCAAAGAAGAAGGCTAAGAAATTGACCAAGGCAGAAGAAAATTTTGATCATTGAAAGCTCAGAAGAAAAATCACCCAACCCTCTTCATGTCGCAATGGACATAGCAATGTAAATTCAACAGCAGCACTCTGTGGGATTGGGTGAAACCGCGAACATTGAGGTACAAGATGTCACGGGGCTTCCAAGCTCTGAAGATGAGGGTGAAAAATATTTGGAGAAGGAGATAGGAGAAAAATATGCCATGGGCACACAACCAAAACTAACTCCCAGTGTAACCCACACCTCTACCCCTGCAGTTCTAGTGCAGAGGGGTATTGAAACAGGACCGCACAGTCCGAACCGAACCCTAGCCGACCGGACAGAGGATATTCCTTCATCCTCTGCACCATCCAAAACCAGGGAAACCAAATCCACCTCACCCTCTCAAAAGGGTGAGAGTGTTGCTCTGCGTGTCCATTCGCCCCAGGACACATCTCTTCCACACACAAAGGTATTCGTTACCTCTGTCACACACAAGAGTGACACCCAAACCACTTCAAAGTTGGTGGTGAAAGAACACGATGATTCTGTGGCTCTAGAACAACCACAGGATTCATTCAACATAGCTCTTAAGGGAGTCTCTGAACCCTCCCCCAAAGAAGATGTTGACAGAACTTCCATAGATGCTTCCTCTGTGGAACATCGAGGATTGGAAGGAAATCCCTCAGAGCTCAACATCCCCACAGGCTCTACGGGTGCCAAAGACTCGTTGGCTAAATCTGGAACATGTGTTGTTCTAGAGGTTACCGCTGACACTTTTGTCACAAAGGGCGAGTTTAAAGCCTTTGCTGACATGGTGCTCACAAAACTTAACGAGTTGCAAAGCTCTATCTCCAGAGAGTCCCAAGCCAACTCTCAAACTATTGCAGAGGCCCTAAAATCCAATACTGAAACTTTGCATGCCCTCAGAACAATCTGCGCGACCAGAGCTGAGCTTCAAGCTTGTGGTAAAACCATCATTGCACACTCCAATCAAATTCAGGTTCTCGGGGATCTTTTCACAAAAGAGTTCCCAAAGTATGCTACACAAGGAGTTCAGACCGGAGTGCATGAAATGTCCAGGCTCCGAGAGGAAATAAAGGACATGACTCGCAGTGTTATGGTCCCCCTCCATCCACAGGCATCAACCTCTGTACCTGACCCCTCTGCTTTCGCGGCAAAAGCCGACCTTGAAGCAATGGGCAATCAGTTTCTAGGCAACCTCAACCTCCTTCGATCCAACTTCAATGAACAAGGAGAAAAGGTGGCTACAGACTTGAAGAAAACCGTAGCCACATTTCGGTTCAAGTCTGACTTGGAAATCAACGAGCTATCAATGGCCGCAGGGGACGCTCTACAGAAGATCAATAAACATGTTGATAAACACCTCTACAAAAGGAAAAAGAGAAAGGCCCCGGCTACTTGCCAAGCGGAGGCCTCGCAGAAGGTGTCGAGACATGAGGACCAGGATCCAGATGTCTCTGGCCCTGGCCATCATGAGGGAAAGAAGGCCTTAACACCAAAAGCACCTGTCATCTCTGCCACTCCTCTTCAAGCCCTACCCCTACAAAGAACATCTTCAGAGGCACACAAAACACAGAACCTCATGCCCTGTGCCTCTGAGAACCCAATACCGACTTCTTCAATTGTCCAAGGAACAACCTCTGCAGTGTCGCTGAAGGGAAAGGTAAGTGTGGGCTCTGAACAGATCGCAGAGGGACTCACAAAGTTTGTAGAACCTTCAAGTCCTGAACTCATGCCCACTGCACCCACACCCGCTGTACAGTTTCAAAGCCTTGATCCAGTAAACGCTGCAGATACTTCAGAGACCTCTCCACGGAACAAAGATCAAAACATCTCTAAACCTGACAAGAAAAATCCCTCAGAACAGCCCTCAGAGCAGAAACATCAAGAGGACAGAGTGAAAGAGATTGTTAAATCGATGGACGCGATGAGAATTCCTATCCCAAGGCCTCCATCAAAAGAATTCAAGTTCCAAGAGAACATTCACACCTATCTTTACAGCGCAGAGCCCAAGGCTGTCTTCTTAGCACCGAACTTGCATCCCCTAATCAAAGAGGACATCAGAAGACGTTTTGAGCAAACTGCACAATAAAGGAATGAAGTGTTCTCCACAGAAGATATAAAGACTGTAATGAGGATCTCTCTGCACTCCTTCGCCAACAAGTCAATCATGTATGCTAAGTACTTAGTTGAGAGAAAAGATGGAAAGCAGTACACATTCACAGATGCAGACCTAAAGAACCTCTGCGCCTACGACCTTCCTCAACTACATGCCTTCACAGAGCAAAGACTTGAAAAGCGAAAGGAGTACATGATAGCAAATGGCAGGATCAACGAGGTGATGCGCGAACATGTAAAATATCACAACAAAATGGATTTCGAGGTTGCTCTACAACTCGGAGTCGAGAAACTATCGATCACCAAGCCACATGACCAATTCCCCATAATCGAAAACATTCCTTCCAACTCCTTAATCACAGAGCCTGAGTTCGGGTTCATCTACAAAGACGATGATGGGCTTAAGAAGATGTACAGGCCAAATCAAAGTCACAAGTACTCGAACAACACTCTGCTGAAGATAAAGAACACGATTCTAAGGAAGAAGGGCATAGAGACTGTACAAGTGGGACCTGCAGAGACAATGATCGGACAGATTGATGCTCAACTGAAGTACAGGGAACTCATTCTATCGATGAAGAGAACTCTAGTTGAAAGCTTTACCAACCCGATAAATGATTTTCCCCAATGACTTCTGTAATCTTTTGTTGTTCATTCATGTATTTCGATGCTTAATGTAATTGCCTTTTGGCATTTTTCTTTTATGAATGAATATCGTTTTTTCAGAGGTTGAGTTCCTTTCACCTCTTTTTGTTTCTATCTTAGGCAACACCTAAAAATTCAAAATTTTATTTTTCATCACTTAGGGGGAGATTGTTAGCTCCATCTACCAAGATTGGAAGTGTTGAAAAATAGGCTAAGTATAGAAACTTCTGTAGTCTGCCAAGTCACCACAGAAGATGCAAAGCTCAGAGGCCACTCCGCAGAAGATGCAAAGCTCTCAGATCACAGAGCCTCTGTGATCACTCACAGAGCCTCTGTGAGGGCTAACCTCTGGAGATCAGTGTTGGAGTGGCAAGACTGTTCCAGACAAGACCACGTGCAGAACACGTGAGGCCTGCTGTACGAAGATCCTCAAGATCAAAGTAATGGGCGTCCCACGATGTTTTACTTTACAGGTGGCATTCCTTTTATGGATTGTCAGCCTTTGTCTTGTTTTATTATGTGCTCCCCTTGCTATATGAAGGGAGCACCTCCTGCTTTGTAAAAAAAGTGAAAAAGACGAGCACACACACAAACATAGCAGCCTGTATAATCCTTGAGCATATTTGCACATACCAGTGCATGTTCTTGGTGTTCTTCAGTAATCAATGAAACAGTTCTTTGAGTAACCTTCCTATAATACTATACTTTCTGTTCATTAATTACTTGTGTGTTTACTACCTTGCATGTTCAATCTTTTCTACATATCGTAAACGCTTCCGCACTCTATTTAATCAATCTGTGTGTAGTAAAAGGTTAAATCAAGTTAAAGAACATCATAACTCGGATCTACATTAATAACACTAAAAAGGAGATTCCTTTTGTTTACACAAGCGAAAATGTCAAATATTTTCCTGATAAATCAAAGAAAGGCAGGAAAAGTTTAAATGACATATCTCCCATTAAGTCTTCTGTATCTGATGATTTTGTTGATTTATATGCTACTAAATCTGATAAGGAAAATATATCTCCAATTTTTTATGATTCTAAGAGATATACTCCTCCATTAATTCTAGAAGGCAAAATCACTGATCTTGAAGATAAAATGGAAGATCAAAATATTCAAAGAGATATTGAATCAAATGTATTTCTTTCTTTCATGACTTCAAGTCTTGAAGAAAAATTAATTTCTCAAAATCATGATTCAATTTCTGTTTCTGGTCTTTCTTCTTTTAAAGAAAACAAAAAGGAAGTTCTAGTTTCTGAAAAATTTTCTCACAATACTTCTGACTCCGAGGAAAGTTCAAGTTTATTATCTAATCAGTTTGGATTCTTAGATAAAAGTGTTTCTTTTGATTTAAATCTTAAATCGAAAATTCTTGATGAAACTTTTACGCTAAATGATCTTTTTTATAAACCAAAGCGTAAAAGAAGAAGGTCAAAGAAGTCAAAGAAGAAAGAGTCAGTCATTTCTGATAGTTCTAACTCTAATGATTCAAATGTTTCAGATCGGACTTTGAACAAATCTTCAAAGCAGCTATGGAGGGTGAAGCGAACATCGGATGAATCTCAGACTGATGAGGATAGATATGTAGACAAACAATATAAAAGTGATTCATTTGCTTCTTGTAATAAAATTTCAAAATATTCAATAAAGCAAATGTTTTAAATTTCCAAAAATGTCTTATATTCTTCTTCTGATTCTAGTTCAGATGATTATGCTTTCTCTTCTGATAATTCTTATGATCATTTGTCTGACAATATTTCTCATGCATTGTATGTCAAATATTACAAATATTTCCCTACAAGAACTGCAACTAACTTTCATGGACCCAAATACAAGTGGGTACCAAAATCTCAGATTCTTTCTAAGTTGCAGGCACCTAATGTCAAGGGGGAGTAAGAGAAAAATGGCTTCTAAGTACATCAACTTAGAACCCAAACTTCAATGGACTTTGACTTCTAAACATATCAGTTTAGGACTCGTTCTTCAATGCATATAGCTTCTGAATAATGAGAAACTGTGAGTACATCTACTTTATTCCGCTCCATTTATCTCTGTATATGATGTTGTTCCAGTTTTTCTCAAAAAAATTCAAGAATCTGAGCATGTTCAACTCACTCTTGAACTTGTATAACCCATTTTTTTTCATTTGAGACACCATTTCATTATACATTATGTGGACGAAGGTATTATTGAATTTTATTTTGTTTCGACTAAATATCTATTTAAACGTTTAAATCTTTACAAATTTTATTCTATAAAGTAAATGTTTTACAAGTTTTCTTTCTTTTGAATAAAATGTGTGTCTAGGATAAATTTTCAAGTAGCTTTGTTTATATTGAAGTTTTATATGTTCAACTTTCAAGTCTTACAAAGATTGAAAGGTCAGCAACATGTTTGAAGCTTTTGCATTCTGCTTTAAAGGTATGTGATTCGGAATATTTATAGTTTACAATGCTTGGAAATCCTAAAAAGTCTGGATTATGGACTGTAATGAAAATATGGGCTAAGCACTTAGGTGTAGAACTGAGTGATTGAGATGAAATTTCATATATAAAATACATAAATCTCTAAGTTTAAAAGTTTGTACTTGTGGCCTTTCTGGTTTAGGAAAGTAAGTTCCGTGGGATGCTTGTCATCTGGTCCCTTAAGGTCAATTGGTCTGGGAGTGATTGAACTCAAATCCTTCTATAGAACCAGATCGAAAGTCATGTTCTACTGGTATGAATGGGTTTAGGATGTGTCGATGTAGCCTTTCTGATATGGGAGAGTAAGTTCCAAGGGGTGCTTGACATCTAGTCCCCTAAGGCCAACTGGTATGGGAGCGGCTGACCCAAATCCTGCAATAGGGTCAGATAGAAAGTTACGTTTACGGCATGTTCTTTACTTACAAACTTTTTGATTAAAAGATGCCAAAGTGCACAAGCTTAAAAGATGCCAAAGAGAACACTCTTGTGAAGATGCCAATGTGCACAATGCTAAAAGATGCCAATGAGCACACATCTCATGATACTTGGTGATATGTTTGAGTTGCGATAAACCTGTAAATTTGTGAAAGTCTTAATTTTTGATGGCTTAGTGTGAGTACATGCAAAGTTTTCTATTATATTTTTAGAATTGCATTTTCTTGAAGCTAATCGAAGTTCGCATGCGAGCACACTGAATAGATTCCTGGAAGTTTTTGAAACTGAACATGTCTTAACTTGATATGCAATGAAACATGTATTTGTATCCAACAACACACACTTGATTTTATCTGATTGATAAATCTGCGATATTTTACTAAGTAGAATTCAATTTTTTTAGTGTTTAAAATTTTATGTGTTTAGTTGTTTCAAAATTTATATTCAGTATATTTTTCTTTCTACAATGATGTTTAAATTCTTGTGTTCTTATTTTTTTTAAATGGGTTTGTGCATTTTTCAAGGGGGAGTGAATAAGGAAATTTTCTGAAAAGATCATATCTGTTTTCGAGGGGGAGTATCTGATTCTCTATGTGAATGCTATCTTGAATTTTCATATTTTAGTGCATTTGTGTAGGGGGAGTCAAAGAGCATAACAGGTGAAATATTTCTGAGTTTAAGTCAGCTTTGCGCCAACAGTTGGTAGCGCAAACCTCACTTTGCGCCATCTTCGTCTAGCGTAAAACAATCTTTGCGCCACCAACGTGTAGCGCAAACCTTCCCTCTTTATCTTTAAATCTGATTTTGCAGATCTTAAGTTGTCTTGTCTCCAACATTTGCATGACCAAGTTGATCCAGATCATCAAGGTCATGAGGGGGAGAAGTTAAGGAGAAGTTAAAGAGACAAAGAGCTCAAACGTCTATCTGCTGATCAAGATTCGCTCAAGATTCTATATTTTCTCAGCAATTAATTCTTTTGTTGTTCTTGCTTCGATCACCATAGTTCATTCAAGTACATTTAAAAGAGCAAAGGCAACACAAACTGAAAGATGCTGAGAAGAATTTTTTTTTTTAGTCAAGAAAGCTTATTCGCAAAGTCGCTTAGATGGTCTGTGCTGATTTAGAAGATGATTTTAAAGACCACAGTGCCAATGATAACTAAGGGGGAGATTGTTAAGTCTGATTTTATAGTAATCATTGTATTTATTATCTTGTGCTAATACTGTGTTTAGATGGTTTTATGTCTTGTATTGGCCAAGGGTATTTAAGTCCCTTGTGGCCTTAGTAGTTTGTAACTTTGGAACTCATATTGAATATCACATTACATTTGGCGCTCTCTACTTTCTCTCTCTAGTGATTTAGTGATTCTTGGATTATCATGTATATATATATATATATACAACTTCTTGCCAGATGAAGGGCTACCATAGTGTTCTTTAGTTTTCTGTTTTTTAAGGTTTTCTTTTGAGCCTCCCTCCCTCTCCCTCTCTCTCTCTCTATATATATATATATATATAATGGAAAGGGAATATGAGATGTGTACGACATTTACTTGTGATCTTGAAATGTTCTATGTGTGGATTATGGTGTCTGTGGATTGTGGGATAAATGACATGATAGATTATGTTATGATTACTTGAATTTATATATGATCATATCGGTGATTTTGATGTCTACTTCTTCGTGCATGAGGATATAGACTATGTAATTCATTTGTCACATTATATTGGCCATCTTGGGCCACTAGCGAGTAGGCAATAAGGAACATTGAATTCCTTGAGGTGTAACTCGTTTAGATTGGGTAGACAATAATGTCGTGTAAGTCCTTGAGATGTAACTCGACGGAGTATGCAATAAAGGCATGTGACGGTTTGAGGTTGTGATGTCTTGATGGCATGGGAACTAAAACAGGGACATGAGGTGTAACCCAATAACATCTTAGGTGACTCCATTAACGTGTTCTTGACACTTCAATGGAAACCCGTCTCCCCCGTATTTCAAGAGATATCTCTTATTTGTAGTGATCAGGTGTGAAGTATCAAGAAAAGGTTGAAACTTGGTAAACTTGATATCAAGAGGAGTCAGTATTTCCACTATAATTGCAAATGGATTAATTTTATAAGATCTCACTGGGTTTTGACCTAACACTTGTTGTTGTATGAATGTGGATTACAGGTCCCACTAGTGGTGCGACTAGGACGCCTTAATTTGCCGACCGTGCATATAGGAGCACTTGAAGTGTCGAGCTTTTGGGGAACTTTTGAGAGAGAGATTTTTGGAGATATAGCGACACTCATGTTAATCTAGTTTAATTTGTTTCTAGATTAAGTAGGTTGTTGTGTTTCATATCTCAATATTTATTACTTTAGAAATTGTGAAAACTATCCCAACTTTTATGGGTTTTAGTTGATGTATTTTGGAAGTTTTTATTTTGCCCATTTTCCGAGGACGAGTTATTGATGCCTATAGGAGTTCGTTGAAACGACAAACTGTTGAATCATCGGTTTGTCTCAGAGACTGTGTTTTTAATGAAGGTATACATTTAATTTTTTATTTTACGCATTCGTTAACTTACTTAATTTTGACATTCTTTTACTTAATTTTAGCATCAATGCATCCGGATGAAAAGGATCTATGCAATTGGCTTTTAAGATTAAAGGATGACGATGATCGGGAAGAATCAAAGTCTTCAAACTCAACAATCTGTATGAAGAGGAGCTATGTTTTGATTTTTGAATTTGGTTAGAACTTAAAAGATTTTTGGGGTTGTAATATTTTTATGCTTTTTTTTTCAATGCTTTGTTTTTCTAATGCTTTGGATTTGGATTTATATAAGTTTGAACTTTGAAGTTTGAACTATATTTCTAATGCTTTAATTTTTTTGATTTTTAAGTTTAATTTTATAAAAATTAAACTGGTTAAACGGGTTATCAGGTTTATTTATTGGGTTAAGAGAATAAACAGGTTAATCGTGTCGTGTCGGGTTAAGCGGGTTAAATCAGGTTGTGTTCAGGTTAAGATTTTCTGACTCGTTTATTAAACGTGTCGTGTTTGGGTTAGGCGCTCTCAACCCATTTAACCCTTGAACCCGACAGGACACAACACGTTTGTCAGGTCTATATTAATTAGACCTGGCAAAAACTGACACTACACACTAACCCGACGCGAACTCGACACGAAATAAACGGGTTTGCGTAACGCATTTCAACCAGTTTAAGTAAACCATTTGATATGACCCGACACAAAAATTAAACGGGTAAGGTCAAGGTCAAAAATTTCTACTCGATAGTGACCCGAATAACTTGTTTATTATTATATAATTTATATATTATTTTAAATAATTATATACTTTATATTAGGGCCCTTCTTTCAACTATAAAATTATGGGCTTCATTAATTATCCAGGTTCACATTTGGGCTTTTAATATTAAACTAAATATGGTTATATGGCTTTTGGGCATCCATACTCGGCCTTTAGGACTTAATTAGCCGCACAAACACACAATTATCATATTATGTTTGAATTTTGATCGCTGGAATTACAAAATTAAGAATGCTCGATCGTTAAATATGGATAGAGGAAGTACTCGTCCGACGGCGGGATTTCAAAGAGTCATTTCGATGTTTTATTCAAAGATTGAAATCCCTAATGCTAATATTCAACTACTTATGATCGATTTTCTTGGTTTGTTTCTCATATTTCTCCAAGTATGCTCTTGACTCTTCTCTTCTCTTCTCATTTTTTGGTTTTCAAATATTCATTTGATAGTCAGATTTGTCTCTCTTATCAGGTTCAAATTTCAATTATTTATTCTTGCTAAATACGTGATGCTCTTGCTAAATTTCAATTTCTTTGTTGTTTGCTCTTTGATTTCTTTGTTGTTTGATGAACTTGTTGTTTTCATTTGGGTGTTGGCCTCCGGGATGAACTTGGTTTTACTTTTGTAAATGCTCATTGGTTTTTTATTTGGTTTCTGGCCTCTGGATGAACTTTCTAGTTTTTACCCTCTTTGTTTATTTTATCTAGTGCTAAATGCTAAGTTTGCTAAATGCTAATGTTGACTAAATATGTGTGGTGGTGGGTGTGCCCCCAGTCAAAATTTTGGTTTACTATTTTGTTGTTTTAAGGCAGAAAAAAGGCCATTTTGATTACCTTCTAAGGATTAGATCAATGCATAGTTGTGCACTCTGATTTGTTGTTTAAGGAAGAAAAAACTTCTTTCATAGCTTTATTATCATTCCTTTCTGAAGGCCTGTCATGTTATATTATTTGTGGTACTGTTTTATTTGGCTTATGTGTTTATATGGGTATTTTCTTGTTGTTCTCTGAAACAAGCAAGCCATGATTTCTATTAACTTGTAAGCTTATATGAGTATTTTTTTTGTTATGATTTCTAATTTGTATGGTTTCTAGTGTAAGTCATTCTAATTCGGTCGGAATTCACCCTAATGTATGCTTTCTAATCTGTATGGTACAACTTCTAAGTTGGTTATGGATTCTATTAACTTGTCTGCTGATGAAGTGGAAGAAGAGGTCGGTAGTGCGAGTACAGATAGGTAAGAAGTTCTAGCAGCAACTTCTAAGAAGGGCAAAGAAGCAAGTTATCTTAAACCCATATTATCTGGTAAGCCAATTAAACGCCAACGTAAGCTTACTTCTACTATTTGGATTGATTTTGAAATGATTGATGAATTATATCTTAATGGAAATATGCAATGCAAATGCAAGAGGTGGGGCTAAATATATTGCTGAAAGTAGTCATGGGATGGGGAATATGCATAGGCATCTTAAGTCTTGCAAGGGAACAATTATAGAGATATTGGGCAACTTATTTTACAATCTAATTTGAATGGTTCATTGGAAAGTAAATCTCCTAGGTTTAACCAAGATGAATTTCGGGAATTGGCTGCAATTGCTATTGCTAGACATAATCTCCCTCTTCAATTAGTTGAATATGAAGGTATTAGGAGTTGTTTTGCTTACTTGGATCCTGAAGTGAAGTTTTTTTCAAGACAAACCACAAAAACTGTCATACTCAAAATGTATTCAACAGATAAATCTAAGCTTCTTAATTTTGTTGCAATTTGTTCCCGGTAGAATAGCTTTAACATCTTATTGTTGGACTTCTTTGACCACTGATGGATATTTTTCATTAACTTCTCACTTTATTGATAAAAATTGGTGTTTGCAAAAAAGAATTTTAGATTTTACTTGCATGCCTCCTCCTTATACTGGTGTTGTTTTGGCTGAAAAAGTTTGTGCTTTGTTGAAAGAATGAGGAATTGATAAGAAAATCATGTCCATAACCTTAGACAATGCATCTAATAATGATTCTATGGTTGATGGATTGGAATTTGATTTGGATTTGATGTCTCACGAAGATTATTTCCATGTTCGTTGTTGCGCCCACGTTCTTAATTTAATAGTGCAATATGGTTTAGAAGAATTAGATGGAGTTGTTTTGAAGGTGAGAGAGTATGTCAAGGGTTGAAAAGGTTCTCAGAGTCGGAAGCAAAGATTTAGACATTGTATTCAACATGTTGGTATTGAGTCCACTAAAGGGTTAAAGCAAGATGTGCCTACCCGTTGGAATTCTGCATTTCACATGTTAGATAGTGCATTATTTTACAAGAAAGCACTTTTCCATTTAGCAAAGACTGATGCTAATTTTGTTTATTGCCCAACTTCTGATGAGTAGATGAAGATTGAAAAATTTTGTAAGTTTTTGCAAGTTTTCCATGAAGTAACAGTAAAGTTTTTGGGCTCTAAGTATCCATCCTCCAATCTTTACTTTCCTAATGTTTTCAAAATAAGATTGTTTTTGAAAGACGAGATAGAAAGTAGTGACAGATTTTTGAAGGACAAGGCTAATAAGATGAACTTGAAGTTTGACAAATATTGGCGTGAGTTTAGTACCATCATGGGTATTGTGTTAGTCCCAAAGTACGTAAACAAGGTTTTATAGAATGGGGGGTAGAATACAAAACACAAAAATTTACTTAATTTTAATTCTTTATTGATATAAGTATCAAGAATTACATTTAGAAAACAAAGATTGTTGCGGAAGAGAATAGCTAAGCTATTCTAACAATCTAACACTTAGAACACTTTTCAACACAAAGACAAAAGGCTTAGAGAGACTACAAACTAACAACTTGCTAAAAATTGCACTTGGAAATTCTTGATCTGAAAGCGTGAGTTGCATGGAGTCATCTTCATCCTTTATATACTATCCAATGCATTGATTGCAAAAGACACTTGTCATCTGATGAATGGATCTTTGGATATCTTCAATAAATTATTAGATATTTGAAATGACTTGTCAAGATACAAAAGGTAACTTTTGTACTATGATAAGACAATATCCTAATATAATATACCTGGTACAAATCTTTTTGAGATCTTTAAAAGAGAAAGTCACAATCAAATCAGAACACAAGTGAATATCCTTTATGCAATAGAAGTTTCCATTCCCTATGTCAGAAAATCATTGGGAATGAGGAAGTATGTCAAATCATGAGGTTTTAACATAATGAGATTTTTGCCGATCAAGAAGTGATCGGCAGAGAGAAGACTCCACCGAAGGATCGGTAGAAAGAATCTTTGCTGAAAGATTGGCAGAGTGATGCCGAAGAAAGGAGTTCGTCAAGGGATCCTCATGCCGAATTTAGAAGGAAACTTTGGCACAAGGAGTGTCTGCCGAAAATATTGCTTCTTCGGCAGATATAGCTCAGTCTTTTTGAAGTTCATCTTGATCCGCATCAGAGACTTGCTTCATTTTGAATTCAGTTGGTCTTTGATTCACCGATCTTTTAAAGTATAACTAAGCTATTACAAAGAACCATGAGATTTTCTAAGTATGAAAATATACAAACATTTTACAGATGAACAATTACAAGTTAAAGGAGGGATCATCTTCAAATCTTAGATGACCCAACAATCTCCCCCTATTTGATGATGACATCTCATACTTAGATTAAAGAGATAAAAGTTGAGTAATGCATTTTGAATCTTTTTCATACTCTTTTTGGGTTATTTTTCACATAGACCATTCTTTTTGTTTCTTTTTGGATTTTTTTAGAGTATCCGCTATTTACAAGTATAAACGAATGAAAGAATGAAACATTTACAGGATAATTACTTCAAGCTAAAATTGCACATTGTATTAATATTTGAGAAAGATTACAATACAAGTTCAAAAATAGAGAGATGACAATGAAAGTAAAAAAAAATTTAGATAAAAGAAAAACTAAGGAGAGACACTCATTTTCTTCAATTCAACGGTTACAGCCACATAGATGTCCATTGCTTGAATGGGGATGATTTGAGTAATCCCATTAAGAAAGGTGGTGTCGGAAATGGAAATTTCTCTTGATCTAAAGAACCGAATTTGACCATAGGCATCATTGAAGAAGATTCCTTCAATCGGGTCACGAAATACTGTGGTAGAAGGATGAGGAACCAAAGTCGGTAAAGATTGGTCAAGGTTAGAAATATTTGGAACTTTTCCTAAAGTTTAGTTCTGGCAAAATAATTGAAATTTTAGACGTTTTGTTTGTACAACAAATTCGAAAGAATTTGGTTTCCGGTAGTGTCTTGAATAAGTTAGGATATAGGCAAGTATTTGAGTCAGGCAAGTTTATCTTGTCACAAGATGGCTCTTTTGTAGGATTCGGTTATTTGATGAATGACATGTTTATGTTAAATTTAAATAAAAAGAGTTTTGTTTCAAATTTTGTTTATGTTGCAAATGAAAATATTGTTTATTCTAGTTTATGGCATGCAAGGCTTGGTCATGTGAATTTTAAAAGAATGGTTGAAATGTCAAAAGACGGTCTTATTCTGGCCTTTGACATTAAAACCGAAAAATGTAAAACTTGCATGTTAACAAAGATCACTAGGCAACCTTTTCCTAACATGAAAAGGGACTCGTCGGTGCTTGATTTAATTCATAATGATCTTTGTGATTTGCATTTAACTCCATCTTTGGGTAATAAAAAGTATGTTGTTACTTTTATTGACGATGTTTCATGTTTTTGCTATGTATTTTTGTTACACTCAAAAGATGAAGCGTTTGACAAATTTTGCTGGGAATTACAGAATTGCACAAGTATGGTTAATGTTGCTAGCACAACATGGTTACTACTTCTGAGACAGGTTAATACTGCTGAACCAGATTAATACTGCTTGATGAAGTTACTACTGCTAAGCAAAGTTAGTACTGCTAGTAGTTAGTACTGCTGTGTATTAATACTGCTCATGAAGATAGTTCTGCTTATGAGGTGAAGACTTCGTATGGCAATGAAGACAGCTGTATTGATTGAAGATATTCATGGAAAGCTTGGAGATAACTATGGAAGATTATACTGAAGATCTTTTATATTTTGTAATTATCTTTTATCTTTAGTATATGTATAGAATTAGTCTGAATAGTTTGAAAGACAATAATTCTAAGTTTTTGTTTTGATAGAGAGAATTAACCTCAAGGTTTAGAACCCTAGTTCTAGAGAAGTAGAATTCGTATTGGCGAGCCTGTTCATCAATATTGAGGTTTTGTGTGAAATCTTGTAGCTTCAAATCATTCAATAAAGTTTGCAAGATTGTGATTTCTGATTCACTGTTACATTGATCTGTGAATATTAAAGTGTTATTCCGCAAACTCCTTTAATATTGTTTCTGAGTTCATTATTCTTATTAAGAATTAGATCCTGGCAAGTGGTATCAGAGCAAGTATTCTCAAAAACCTTCAGTCATCATGGAAAACACAGTTGAATCAAACAGTACTCTTGTCTCAAAGGTTCCAATGCTCAGATCTAATGAATTTGACATGTGGAAGATTAGAATCAAGCAATACATTCTCCTTACAGACTACTCTATGTGGGACATCATTGAGAATGGCCCATCTGATGAAGGAAAGATTGGTGCAGATGGAAAAAGAATCCCACCAAAGACGGATGTAGAAAGGAAGACAAGGCAGACATAGATGAAAGCCTTGAGTACACTGCTCTTCGCTATTCCCAATGAGTATCAACACCAATTTTGCAATTGCACTGATGCACAGATGCTTTGGAATGCTCTAGAGAAGAGATTCTCTGGTACCAAAAGTACCAAGAGAAATCAGAAGGCAATATTGAAGCAACTGTATGAAAACTTTATGTCAACTAAGAATGAGTCCATGCCTCAAACTTTTGACAGGTTTAACAAGCTGATTGGTGAACTAGCTACTATGGGAGTACAGATTGATCAAGATGATGTAAACAGAAAGTTCTTAAGGTCCCTTGGAGATGAATGGACCATGTATACTGTTTCATTCAGACAGAATGAACAATTGGAAGAAAAGGAACTGGATGATCTGTACAATGACCTGAGAGTGTTTGAATCTGAGGCGGAGGCAAAGAAGAAGCCTACTGGGTATGTTCATAATGCTGCACTCCTATCAGGATCAATTGATTCTACTGCTAACCCTGAATCAGTTAATGCTGCTAATGGAGTAAATCAAGAAAAAGGCACTGAATCTGTTTTTGAAGCCTTTCTTTCCAGCCATGGAAACTCCTCTTTAATTAATGATGATTTGGAACAACTTCATCCTGATGATCTTGAAGAGATGGATATTAAATGACAGATGGCCATGCTTTCTATGAGGGTGAAGAAGTTCATCAAGAGGACTGGGAGGAACAACTTCTCCCAAAGAAGAGAAGATGGAGCAGGATTTGATAAGTCAAAGGTGGAGTGCTATAAATGTCATCTGAAGGGACACTTTGCCAGAGAATGCAGAAGATGGAGTGTCTCACAACAACCACCAACAAGCTCATACTGGAAGCTTCAACCAGAACAGAAACTCTGCTCAAGCCCTTGTTTCTCAACAAGGAATGGGGATTGACTGGAGTGATCAAGCAGAAGAGGCTATTCAAAACCAAGCTCTCATGGCAGAGGTATCTGATCTCCCAACTGAGGTACTTTCTAATCTCTGTTCTCAAACTTGCATAGATACTGTTAAAAGGTACAGGGATCACAACCAGAACATGAGTAATGACCTTAAGAGATTAGAAAAAGATATAAAAGACTATGTGAGAATTGTTGAGAGGTTTGAGGAACAGATTAAAGGTTTTCAAGCCAATGAACTTCAACACACATATGATACCAATTACTGGAAGTGGGAGAAGAATGATCTAGAACTCCAACTGACAAAGTCCAAGGAGGAGAATGAAAAGTTGAGAGGAGAGCTAGCCAAAGTTAAGCTAGATGTGGAAAAGTTTTCCAATGCTTCTAAAGCAATGGACTCTTTACTACAAACCCACTTTTATGACAAACTGAGAAGAGGAATTGGGTACAATACCACACCACCACCATACAACAACAACAACTACATCCCTCCTACATCAGACTTACTAGAGACGAAGGATAGGAAATACTTGAAGGAGGGAGCCACTGATATAGATCCCTTAGATGGAGTAGTTGTTGAGGACAAGACTGAGAAAGAAGCTGGTAAGAGTAACGAGAACAATGTGAGTGGTGAGATTCCTCTAGAGAATCACATTATTACCAATGAGGGTTGTGGAAAGATTTGGGTAAAATCTAAGGACATAGAGAAGACTGAGGGAAAGTCTAAGAAGGTCCATTACAAATAGACCACAGTTGTGAATCCTGTTCCTTGCAAACAGTGTGCTTGTAAGGAGTCTTAGCCCCTAAAACATGATAAAAGGAGGGGAAATCAAAGGAATTCGAATAATCAGTGGGCTCAGAAACAAGGAGTTGATCTGAGTAGAATCATCAGACCAAAACCTTGTTTCTGTTAAGTCTAAATATTGTATCCAAGATTTAATAGGAAAGTCAAATGTGTAAAAGTCAACATTGACCTTGTAATAGTTAGTCAAAGCAAGTTTACTTTCCTTAATAGTTAAGTCTTTGTTAGATATATGGTTGTATAAATAGGTTTGTGTTGTAATCTTGTGATAACGAACTAGTCTAAGCATATTGTAATTCTAGAGTTGATGTAATTCAAGATCTACTTTCTCTCTCTAGATTCTCTCTCTAGTTCTTGATCTTAATGTTCATATCTTGAGTAATTAGCTTGATTGATTGGGATTTATGATTAACAATTGGTATCATAGCTTAACCAAACTTTTCAGGAAAGATTTGATCATGATTTGAATTGAAATCTGAAGTTTTAAAATCGAAAATTTGAAAATTTCGAAATTTTTCAATAACACGAGTTTGGGTACTGTTCATCCGAATTTCATGTGAAAAATCGTTTTTGATGCAAGAAAATGGATTCATTGGATTCGTTTTATATGTAGGATTGATTCTTGTTCTGATTACATTTCATAATTCTATCAATTTCGATATCAATTTTCGAAATTTGAGTTTTCTGGAAATATCGAGTTCAAACTCTGTTCTTGATCGAATTCCTTTGATTTGTTGTTTTAATCGAAAATTGATTGTGTTTGTGTGTTTAGAACTGTTTTTCGATGATGCTAACAGGTTCTTGAGATCAATTGTGCAGGTTTCGATCGATTTAAGTTTGAATCTGTCAAGAACTCGACTTTGCGTTTCATTCATCACGGTTTGCGTGTCCTTCATAAAACTTTGCGTGTCCTTCATAAAACTTTGCGTGTCATTCATGTTATTTTGCGGTTCATTCATAAATTTTACATAAATTTCAGGTTTTCGGTTCAAGTTGAAACCGCAAAGCTCATTGTGTGTCTCAAGTGACACACGCAAAGTCAGGTTCTCGGATCTTACTACACGCGCAAAGCTTCACTTTGCGTTTGTAGTTAGACCCGCAAAGCTTCACTTTGCGTTTCTCTCTGCACCCGCAAATCTTAGTTTGCGTTTCTGTCTTCACCCGCAAAGCTCCACTTTGCGGGTCTCCCTGTCTCTCTAAAAAAAAAAAAAGTCTGGAAAATTTTTTTTGGTCATCTATGGAAATATTTTTTTTTTACACTGCGAAATAACAATTATTGTTCAAATTTCAATTTTCACGAAATATTTTTTTTAAGATTTCAATTTGATCTGATTTTTGATTTTCTGATACATTAGTTTGGAACGATCATTCACTGTAAGCTGATTACTCTTTAATCATGGGAATTATTTCAGATCTTGAAGAAAAGATCAGAAAGGTGGAATTAGAGAAGATTAATCTGGGTCATGAAGTTGATTTTTATTCTCAAAAGACAAGAGAATACTATGCTGAAACTATATCTTTGAAAGAAGAACTCAGTGCACTAAAGATTCTCAATGAAGATCTTCTGAAAAGATCTTCTGGGCTGACTGATGAGAAGATTCAGAAATTAGAATCTGAGAACTCTGAGCTTAAAAAGAATTTATCTGATTTGGAAAAACAGCTTGTTGCAAATAAAGCTGAGTTTGAAAGTGAAAAGAAAATTTTTTCCAAGAAGTTCTCAGACTTTTCCAAGAAGTGCTATGAAGAAAAGAAGTCGGTGGAGCTTAAATGCTTAAAATTTTCTCAACAAATCTCAGATTTTGAGAAAATTCTGATTTTAGAAAGAGAAAAGTTCGCTAAAGAGAAAAAGGCCATAGAACAAAAGAATGTAGGATTTTTTAAAGAATTATCCGGCCAGAGAACAGAGTCAGAAAAAGGATTTGAGGAAGAAAGATCCATTTTTGAATCTGAAATCAAGAAGCTAACTTCTAAGTTGTCTAAACTGTCTGCAGCTGCGCTGAAAGAGCAAAGGACGAAGTCTGAATTCACGACAAAGATTGACCAGCTTGTGAAAGAAAGAGACAACTTCGCCTCAAAGATCAAAGAACTTGAGAAATCTATTTCAAGTTCAAATCAGAAATTTATCTTTTCAAACAGGTCAGTCAAATCCTTTAATTAGATTCGTCGCACTAACCTTTTCTACGATGATTTTTTAGATGGTTCAGATACTTATCCAAGAAAAAGTTTCGAGAACGAGAAACTGGTCTGGATGAAGAAATCAGTCAAAGATGACAAGACTGATGAGCTGAAAGAGAAGAAATAATGTGTCCATGTACACAGAGCAAAGAAGAACAAAGCACCTAACGGTAAGAAATTTTATTGTTCTATTTGTTGTACACATGATCATTTTCATAAAACAAATGATCATTACTGGTATGGATCTTACTCCGTAACCCCCACACGCACTGCAACTAACATTTCTGGACCCAAATACCAGTGGGTACCAAAGAAGAAAATTGATACTATGTTGCAGGCACCTCAATCCAAGGGGGAGTGAGAGATCAATGGCTCTTGAATAACACAGTTCAAGACCCGCATCTCAATGTCAAGATTATGGCTTCTAAGCACATCAGCTTAGGACCCGTTCTTCAAAGGAGTTTGACTTCTAAACACAACATTTTAGGACTCGTACCTCAGAGATCAAAAAGACCTTACTCCTGTATGCTTGCATCCGATGGATATTGATGGTCTTCATCCCGAGTGAATTGATCTGATCTCTATCCTAAACTTTTTCTTTGCTAAATTTTTCTGATATTGATGGTCTAACAATTCAAAGGGAGTGTTTGATCTCTATCCTGTTTTAACTGACATATTTCAGATGCTTAATTTAAGGGGGAGTAAAGGTGATGACTTCTGATTATTTCAGATCAGAACTCATTCTATAACCATTTTACTGCTTTCTGTCCTTTTATTTTTGAAAAAAATAATATGAATAAAGTGGCTTCTGATCACATGACAGATCAGGACCCGTTTATCAATGATCAAAGACGGATATTGTGCTAATATCCAGGGGGAGCTTAAAAGATTAAATCTTTATATCATGTTTTGAGGGGGAGCCGAAAAGGTAAAATCTTCTGATCCTAAATCTCAGGATTGTTAGAAAGAAGAACAACTTTCGAACATGAAAAACCTTTTCTTAAATGTTCAAACCACTTCTTATTCTCAAAAGATTTCATGAATTTAGAAGTGTGCTTTTAAATGTTTTTCAAAATTTCGAGCTTTATTGTTTAACTGACCGTGTGTTTCCAAAAGATCAATACTTGTGTATTATCTTGTCTATATACTGTCAAGTATTCACACACACCGGTTCAGTATTTTATTTGAAATTGTTATTACCATGTCTCAAATTCAAACAATTTTTTGATGGTAATACTCCTGTTTGCGTTCAAAGTTGTTGTGCATCATTCATCTTGTTCATATTTGTGCTTTCTTTGATAAATTGTTTATATTCGTTCATATAAACAAAATTACCAATTCTTTGATACCCTAACCAATTGATTTGATCTGATTGATTCATTGTCAGATTCTCAAAACAATTCTCTTGACTTCATTTCATTCATTCAATATCCTTGTTTTGAGAAATCTTCAAAGTTCAAATGCTCAAATTTCATTCATATTTTTAAATGAGCATACATACACTGACATATGATTTCTTGTGCTTCATTTCAAGAAAATCATTGATAAGCATGTACTTTTAGGAACATGGGATTCAGTGTGAGTGCTTAATAGATCTTCTATGGATTCACGATAACCAGTGTTTCCTACCCCGGAAGAAATCCTTTGAGTGATTGAGGGGAGAGGGGTGTAAAAGAATTGAGTGTGGGAGTGAGCAGAGGTAAAATGGAAATGAGAGTTTGGTTAGATGTGAGCTTATATGTTTAAAAGAAAGAGGGTGTGAGAATAGAGTTAAAAGAATATCAGAACTCTGCACCAAACATCTTTCTGAGCCGGGCAGCC
This sequence comes from Arctium minus, assembly GCA_954870635.1. Taxonomy (NCBI): domain Eukaryota; kingdom Viridiplantae; phylum Streptophyta; class Magnoliopsida; order Asterales; family Asteraceae; genus Arctium; species Arctium minus. The sequence continues at coordinate 119,431,636 of OX941080.1, read as the reverse complement.
ACATTACTGATTGGTTCACATTTCTTTGGTGACCATCATTGAAATAGGCAAATAGCCTATGCCATCTCTTGCATACAACCCCACTAGCTACTCATTCTTTTCTTAAAAAGAGAATGTTTCACATTTTCTGGGGAAGCAGCACATAATCTATCGGATCTTCACTTGGAAGATACTGATATTGAAAAAGAAGGAAAGTTGCCCCACCTTCGACCCTTTCTCATGCACATTGAGTCCATGCATAATCATTGTTGTTTCAGTGATTAACATACTTTGATCCTTTATGAAACACAATCATTGTGCTAAAATTCTTTCATACACAAGCACGAGCACACAGAAAATCTGTTTTTCTGTCAGAACATTCATAGATAAACCTTGTGTTTTTCGATGATTGAATGGAAGTCCTGGGGAGTCAACATCAATCCAACTCCTTATATTGTACATTCGTTGTACACAGTGACTCCATGTTACTGACAGGCACTTCTAACTGTTTCATTTGTTGAATCAGGGTTACACGTTTATTATGTCTGAATTTGCAAAGATTCGGATATAAACAGTTCATGATTCGGATCTTCAGATCAAAGCACAACATTTATCAAAGGGGAGATTGTTTCAAAGGGGTTATCAAAATCTAAGATGAAATTGAAGAAATTTTGATGATCTGATGCTCACATCATTAAAAAGGGGGAGAACAATATAAAGATTCAATTTCAGAGTTCAAGTTCAAAGTTCAAGTCTTAAATTCAAAATGTTTCCGCTGCTGTTTCAAAGACTGTTTCAAAGTCAAAAGTTTCTGATAAAGAATTTCAAGTTTCAAGAAGGTTTGTTCTTCCGAAGACGATTCGGTGATCAAAGTGATGAAGATACAAGTTTGATCAAAGTCAAAAGTTTTTTCAAAGTTAAAGTTTACAAAGCTGTTTTCAAAGTTTCAAGTTTCCAGTTTTGTTCAAGGCTTGTTGACTTTCAGAGCTTAAATGTTGAAAAAGACTTTCCAAGATTCTTCAAAGGCAAAAGAGTAAATATTGTGAAAGCTTCTATGAGACAAAAGCTGAAGAATCAAGAGCTGAAGATCAGTATCAAATTTTTATTAAATCTTAAATACAAAGGGGGAGATTGTTAAGTCTAAATATTGTATCCAAGATTTAATAGGAAAGTCAAATGTGTAAAAGTCAACATTGACCTTGTAATAATTCAAGATCTACTTTCTCTCTCTAGATTCTCTCTCTAGTTCTTGATCTTAATGTTCATATCTTGAGTAATTAGCTTGATTGATTGGGATTTATGATTAACAGTTTCATATGTGGCAAAATGAATCATCTTGCCAAGCACTGTTACTATAATCCTATGAACCAAAGGATGAATTTTCAAAGAGCTATGCAAAAACCCTTTGGTTATAGAAAGGATGAAAGGAACCATGTGGCTAAGAAACCTGTCAAATCTAAAAGCCACATGAAGAAAAAGACTGTGGAAGAAAGTGTCAAGATGTGGGTTCCTAAAAGCACTAAAACTGTTAGTACTGCTACCACAAATAGTGCTGCTGACAAAGTTAGTGCTGCTAGAAGCAATACTACTGTTATCAATGTTAGTGCTGCTGACATTGTTAGTACTTCTTCAAATGTTAATACTGCTAACTCTGTTAGTAATTCTAAAATTAGTACTGCTTCTAGTGCTTGTGCTGCTAGACCAATCATTTTGACAAAGTACTCCAGTAAAGAGTGCTCTGTTTTTAAAAATCTCATCAAAAAGGAATGTAAATACTTTGATGAGAAAGGGAGACCCAAGACCACTTTGGCTTGGGTTCCCAATCAATACTAATTGTTTTATCTTATGTGCAGGGCAACCAGCAGCTCAAGGGGAAGAGCATCTGGCATGTTGATAGTGGTTGCTCTAGACACATGACAGGGAACATGGCTTGCCTCAAGAATTTCAAGAAAATTGATGGAGAACATGTTGCCTTTGGTAATACTCCAGATGGAGGTAAGATCAGCGGTAAGGGAGATGTATCAAAAGGTAAAATGACCTTTGAAGATGTGTTCTATGTTGAGCAGTTAAGGTACAACCTGTTAAGTGTATCACAGGTTTGTGACAAAAAGCATAGTATATTGTTCACAGATACAGAATGCATTATCCTTGCTCCTGGATTCAAGGTAGTTGATGAAAAGATGATACTACTAAGAACTCCCAGAAAGGATAATGTCTATTGTTTGTATATGGAAAGTGTTTCAACTGATTCATCCCTAAACTGTCTTGTTTCAAAAGCATCTTTGGATGAATCATCATTTTGGCACAGAAGGATGTGTCACATGAACTTTAAAACAATGAATAAACTTGTTAAAAACAACCTTGTAAGAGGTTTGCCTTCAAAAGTCTTTTCATGTGATGATCATTGTGTTACTTGTCTCAAAGGCAAACAACACAAAACTTCTCATAAGTCCAAAGAGTTGAACACTATTGCTAATTCTCTTCAGTTGTTACATATGGATCTGTTTGGTCCTACAAATGTTATGAGTATAGGTAAGAAATCATACTGCTTAGTTATTGTTGATGATTACTCTAGATTTACTTGGGTATATTTTCTAAGGACTAAGGATGAGACATGTGGATTGATCAAATCATTTATTCTAAGAATTGAAAATCAAACAAATCAAAAAGTAAAAGTCATTAGGTCAGACAATGGTACTGAATTTAAAAATCATGACCTAAACACCTTTTGTGAGGAAAAGGAATTGGGAGGCAATACAGTGCTCCTAGGACTCCACAACAAAATGGTGTTGCTGAGAGAAGGAATAGGACACTGATTGAAGCTGCTAGATCTTTGTTAGCTGATTCCAAACTTCCAATTACTTTATGGGCTGAAGCAGTTAATACTGCCTGTTATGTCCAAAACAGAGTTCTAGTGGTCAAGCCTAAAAACAAGACACCATATGAGCTTTTAAATAAAAGAAAACCATTTATTGGATTTTTCAAACCTTTTGGGTGTCCTTGTACCATTCTCAATACCAAAACTCACTTAGGAAAGTTTGAGAGCAAGGCAGATGATGGTTTTCTTGTTGGTTACTCATCTTAGAGTAAGGCTTACAGAGTGTTTAATTCTTCTTTTAGAATAATTGAGGAAAGTGACAATGTCAAATGCAATGAGAACACACCAAATCCTATTGGTTCAGGTCCTCAGTGGTTGTTTGACATTGATTCACTAACTAACTCTTTGGGTTTCAGTAGTAATGATCATGCAGGTTCAGGAAGTGGAGGATCAGGGGATGTACAAGTACAAGACATTATTCCTCAGTCTGTGATATTTCCCATACCTACAATAGAACCTGTTGAAAAATGTGAAAAGGAGACTATTACTGAACAAATTCAGAGTGAAGAAGAAGGAAGAGATAAGGAGAATTCAGAGCATGAAGAGCCAGAAGTAGCTGATGAGATCTCCTCAGCTGACTTAAATGATTCCAATCTAGATGTTGGAATTAATGAAGAACCTAGTCACCAGACAAGAACTCAAAAGAATCATCCTCCAGAGCTGGTAATAGGAGACATCTCTTCTCCTATGGTAACTAGGAATCAAAGCAGACTACAAGAGTTGCAGGATCAGCAACATACAGTACTCTTTTGCTTTCTATCTTAGATTGAGCCTAAGAAGGTTTATGATGCAATGAAAGATTCTAGTTGGATAGAAGCCATGCAAGAAGAGTTACTACAGTTCAAATTGCAAGAAGTTTGGGACTTGGTGGACCTTCCAACAGGTCATAGAGCTATTGGCACCAAGTGGATTTTCAGGAATGAAAAGGATGAGAGAGGAACAGTAATCAGAAACAAAGCAAGGCTAGTGGCACAAGGGTACACTCAGAAAGAAGGCATAGATTATGAAGAAGTCCTTGCTCCAGTTGCAAGGGTAGAGGCAATTAGGCTATTTCTAGCCTATGACTCATACATGAAGTTCAAGGTATATCAAATGGATGTGAAGAGTGCCTTTCTATTTGACACAATTGATGAAGAAGTAAATGTCTGTCAGCCCCCTGGATTTGAAAATCCATCATATCCTGACAGAGTATATAAACTGAAGAAAGCACTTTATGGTCTACATCAAGCCCCAAGAGCATGGTATGATACATTGTCTACCTATCTCTTAGAAAATGGGTTTGAAAGGGGAATAATTGACAAGACCCTCTTCATTAGAAGAAGTAAGAAGGACATCCTACTTGTTCAGATCTATGTGGATGACATCATCTTTGGATCTACAAAAGAACAGATGTGTAGAGACTTTGAAGAGTTGATGCACAAGAGCTTCAAAATGAGTGCAATGGGTGAACTTACCTTCTTCCTTGGGCTTCAAGTGAAACAGCAGAAAGATGGGATCTTCATAAGTCAATCAAAGTATGTGAAAGACATCCTGGACAAATATGGTTTAACAGACTCAAAGCCAGCAAGCACACCAATGGAAACTCACAAACAGATCACTGCTGATCTTGAGGGGGAGGATGTTGATGTTCATCTTTATAGATCAATGATTGGATCTATCATGTATCTCACAGCCTCAAGACCAGACATCATGTTTCCAGTGTGTGTGTGCCAGATTCCAAGTCAAGCCAAAGAAATCACATCTTCAAGCAGTTAAAAGGATTTTCAGATACTTAAGAGGGCAACCTAGATTAGGTCTTTGGTATCCTTATGAATCTAACTTTGACTTGATTGCTTATTCAGACAGTGACTTGGGTGGTGCTAATATGGATAGAAAGTCTACTTCAGGGGGATGTCAGCTTTTGGGTGCAAGACTAGTATCTTGGCAGTGTAAGAAGCAAACCACAGTGTCCTTATCAACAACAGAAGCTGAGTACATTGCTGCTGCAAGTTGCTGCTCTCAGGTTCTATGGATTTAGAATCAAATGTTGGACTATGGAGTAACCTTTCTTCACACTCCAATATTCATTGACAATAGCAGTGCTATCAGCATTGTTAACAATCCAGTCAAGCACTCCAAAACAAAGCATATTGAGATCAGGTATCACTTTATTAGAGATTGTAATGAAAAGAAGCTTATTCAAGTTGCTAAAGTTCATACTGACAACCAGTTTGCTGATCTATTCACTAAAGCTTTTGATGTGGGTAGATTCACCTTCTTGGTCACAAGTGTGGGCATGATCAACTCTGAATGAGTTCATGTTTAAAAAGTGATTGTATACCTGTTATTTTGTTGTTTTTAGTGTTACTAATCATCTTTCTCAGGAAGTAAATTTCCTTGTTCAGACCAACACAAGATTCAAGAGTGTAAGTGTAGTTAATGCTGCCAGTGCAGTGTTAATACTGCTAGTGGTTAATACTGCTATCAGTTAATACCGCTAGTTCGTTAATACTGCTAGTTGGTTAATACTGCTCTCAGTTAATACTGCTAGTTAGTTAATATTGCTAGTGGTTAATACTGCTCTCAGTTAATACTGCTAGTTAGTTAATACTGCTAGTGGTTAATACTGCTCTCAGTTAATACTGCTAGTTAGTTAATACTGCTCTCACTTAATACTGCTAGTTAGTTAATACTGCTAGTGGTTAATACTGCTTCTTTCCCGAATCGTATAAATACCCTTCTTGACCGCCTAAAAGCTCATAACGACTCTTTGATTACTATTCATCTTCTCTCTAATCCTTTTTCTCTCAAGCGCCTAGTAAGTTTCAGGCAAGAACACTCAAGCTCGATGGCATCCATGGCGTTCATTGATGAGCACAACGAAATCGCAATGCTTCAAAAGCCGAAGCAGGCTGATGGATTTCACCAGATAGTCGATTTTCTCAAGACAAGCCATATTGCGTATGCTCTTACAGTGTCACCATCCATCTACATTGAGCACTAGAATCAATTCTGGGCAAATGCAACCATTGTTATTGAAAATGATGTGCAAGTGATCAAGACAAGGGTGTGTGACAAACCCTTGACAGTTTCTGAAGAAGTTATTCGCATCAGTCTACGTCTAGACGATGCTTCAGGTATCTCATCTATCTCTAATGATGAACTGTTTTTCACTCTAACTAGAATGGGGTATGGAGGCCCATTGGGTGTTTTCAAGTTCTCAAAAGCCAAATTTTCTCCCCAATGGCGTTTCTTTGTCCATACCCTGATGCATTGTATTTCCAAAAATACTACTGGATGGAGTGAGTTCAGTAGTACCATTGCTTATGCTTTGGTCTGCTTGGCCACTGCCAGAAAGTACAATTTTTCAAAAATGATTTTTAATGACCTTGTGTCAAACTTGGGAAACAAAAAGAGTTTCTTTATGTACCCAAGATTTGTCTAGGTAGTTATAACCAATGAATTGACGGATATACCTCAATTTGATGAGGTATATGTACCTAAAATCCCCAAGGGAAAGGTCTTTTCAAATATGAAGAGATCTCCATTGGACTCGGAAGGAGTTGACACCCCATTGTTCTCTACAATGATGGTGGTGTCCCACAATCCAGAAGGTATGGCTTCAGGGTCAAGGCCCTCATTAGACCATCCCACTGAAAGCCAATCCCAACCTTCAATCAGTATATCAATCCCACAGTCCCTTCTTCAAAAACCAACTTCACCAATCACCAATACATACATCAGGAAAAAGGTAAAGAAGGCTCCTTCCCTCCTTGTACCTTAACCCACAAAGCCTTTAAGCCCTCTAATGGAGAATTCTCCATTAGAGAATATCTATAGGGAAACCACAGGGGTGTCTCCCAACCCCAAGGAGGTGCTCAATGAGGAGATGTATGAGCATATGGGTGAGCAGGCTGCCACTACTCCTGCTAGCACAGAGGAGGACAGTGGTAACATCAATAAGACCTCCCCTATGGCAACTTTGAATGAGCAATCATTCAAAGGTCCCAGATGCCAAGAAACCAAGGGGGTGGAGGGTGCTTCTGCTAGGCAGAAGACTTCCACTACTAAAAGATCCAATGATCCTTCAAAGGGGGTTAACACTCCTGGAGAAGGTGGGGACAGATATGACTACAATGAATTGATGGAAACTATGGGCAACATTAATATGGATGTCATCAAGCAAAGCAAAGACATTGAAGAAATGAAAATGGTAATTCTGTCTCAACAAGTACAGATTACCAAATTGAAGAAAATGGTGACAAGATTGGTGCAAAAGAAGAGGAGAAGGCAGTTTGTTTTGAAGAAGAGGAAAAATGCTAATGATGCTTTCAACAAGGGGGAGAATCAAGAGGCTGAAGCAGAGAAGGAAAGTACATCTGGGATGGGATTTAAGTTTGAGGGGGAGAAAGTTGCAGAAACAGAAGCACAAGCAGCAGAAACAGATGAGGTTCAAGCAGCAGTAGTAACAGAACAGGTAGCAGCAGTAACAGGGTTATCTGTTGAAGAGTTGGAAATAGCAGAAACATTGGTAAAAGCCAAGAATGACACTCCTAAGGCTACTCAAAAGGACAAGGGAGTGGTCATTAAAGAAGGAGGCCTTTCAAAGAAAAGAAAAGAAAGTAGTGAGACAAGTTTAAAGGATGTAAAGGGAAAGGGAAAGATGGTTAAACCTGAACAACCTTCAAAGAAGAAGAGTCATATTGAGTTAGATGAAGAAGTGGCAAAGCAGCTTCAAGCAGAAATAGAAAAGGAGGAATAATTACAATCTGAAAAAGACAGGGAGCTTGCACTGAATATGGCCAAAACACTCAATGAAGAGTATCAAAAGAACATGAAAGCAGCAGTTGAGGCCAAGAAAATAGCAGTCAAAGCATCAAAGCAAAAAATGTCATTCAAGAAGCAGAAAAGACAACCTTCTAAGACATTTTTGGCCAATCAGGAAAGGAGAAAAATGATCAATTTCTTGAAAGGTTCAATTGGTGTCAAAGGAGAGAGGTTTACTAATATGGCATACAGTCAAGTTGAGGAGCTCTATAAAAAGGAAATGGCTAAGCTTCAAGGGGACTCCTCATAAAGGGAAGAGGCTGAAAGAAGGATGAAGGAGAGACATGATCTCAACATTCAACAACCATTCCCTGAGGAAGTCACTCCTACCAAAGAAAAGGCTGAAGAAACTAAAGAAGAGAATGCTACTGAGGAAGTAAAGTCTGTAAAGAGAGTGAAGACCATAGCTTCCAAGAAACAGTCCAAGAAGCCAAGGGTTGAAGAAGCTGAAAAAGAGGCAGAACCTTCAGTTACCCCTTCATCAGAATCTGTGCAGAACCCAGAGCAGTCTAATAAGCAATCTGATGAGCATGTGGGGCTGTATATGACTTTAATAGAACCAGTTCAGGCTGTTCCAATTTCTGTGAAGGCTCCAGAGATCATCTTCTGGGATATCTTGAGGGAAAATAGAAAGGATTACTTCAGGTTGAAAAGAGTTGGTGATATATTTGAAGTATATGCCACTTGGGGGAAGTAATTAGAAGTTGTTCCAGAGCTGGCCTAGAAGAAATGCATAAGGTAGGAATGAAGCTTTATGAGCATGTTTTGAAAGGATCTGAAGAAAATCTACTCAAGATTGCAATGGAATATCTTTGTATGATGTTTGAACCAGAAAAGGTGGTGCACAGAATAAAGGATCTACATCATGGGTATGTGTTTAAGAAGATTGATAAATGGATACTCTTTGGAAACTGTGGTGTATACATGATCACAATTGATAATTGTTATCATGAATACTACCTAGTGGACAAAGTGTATGATCATAGCAAGGAGAAGCTGAATGGGATGCTGAAAGCTAAGCTAGTATGTGCAAAGGAATCAGAAATGACCAGAATTGTGGTAAGAAGAACAATCAATCAAAGTCTGGGTCTGGATCCGAATTTGGGCAACTAAGCTGTAGTGTTGAAAGCATCTTGAAGACCATAATTGAAGAACTTGACTTCTCTTCCTAAAAGTCAAGTTAGGGGGAGATTGTTGGGAATTACAGAATTGCACAAGTATGGTTAATGTTGCTAGCACAACATGGTTACTACTTCTGAGACAGGTTAATACTGCTGAACCATATTAATACTGCTTGATGAAGTTACTACTGCTAAGCAAATTTAGTACTGCTAGTAGTTAGTACTGATGTGTATTAATACTGCTCATGAAGATAGTGCTGCTTATGAGATGAAGACTTCGTATGGCAATGAAGACAGCTGTATTGATTGAAGATATTCATGGAAAGCTTGGAGATAACTATGGAAGATTATACTGAAGATCTTTTATATTTTGTAATTATCTTTTATATTTAGTATATGTATAGAATTAGTCTGAATAGTTTGAAAGACAATAATTCTAAGTTTTTGTTTTGATAGAGAGAATTAACCTCAAGGTTTAGAACCCTAGTTCTAGAGAAGTAGAATTCGTATTGGTGAGCCTGTTCATCAATATTAAGGTTTTGTGTGAAATCTTGTAGCTTCAAATCATTCAATAAAGTTTGCAAGATTGTGATTTATGATTCACTGTTACATTGATCTGTGAATATTAAAGTGTTATTCCGCAAACTCCTTTAATATTGTTTCTGAGTTCATTATTCTTGTTAAGAATTAGATCCTGACAAATTTAAAATTTATAAAACGAAGGTTGAATTGCAAATGAATTGTTTTATAAAATGTTTACGCACCGATCGTGGTGGGGAGTATTACGACCCCATGTTTTTCCAATCCGTAGGAATTACTCATGAGACTACGGCGCCTTATACACCACAACAAAATGATGTAGCGGAACGGAAAAGTAGAGTTCTCAAAGAAATGGTGAACTCTATGTTATCCTACTCGGGATTGAGTGATGGATTTTGGAGTAAAGCCATGTTAACGGCTTGTTACTTATTAAATCGAGTTCCCAAAAAAAGGAATAAGATTACCACATACGAACTTTGGTTCAAGAAAATGCCTAACTTGAGTTATATTCGAGTTTGGGGTTGTCGGGCGGTTGTTCGACTACCCGAACCCAAAAGGAAAACTTTGGGTGAGAAAGGTATTGATTGCATCTTTGTTGGATATGTCGAGCATTCCAAGGCCCATAGGTTCTATGTTATTGAACCTAATGATTCTATAGCGATTCACACCATTATAGAATCAAGAGATGCATTATTTGATGAAACTAGATTCTCTTCAATACCTAGGCTGAACGACATACTTCCAAGTACTAGTGGAATTAGTGAAGTTGAAGAACAAACAATTGTTCCAACCAAATCTCCGATGCTTCGAAGGAGCAAAAGAGAAAGGATTGAAAAATCCTTTGGTCCCGATTTCCAAGTATACTTGGTAGAGGGATCAAGAGATGAGATTGCATCACAATTATCTTACTGTTATAGTATTGAGAAGGATCCAAAATCATTTGATGAGGCTATGAAGTCTCAAGATGTTGTTTTCTGGAAAGAAGCAATAAATGGACTCATCATAGGGAATAATACTTGGGTATTATCGGACTTGCCACACCAGGTTGTAAACCTTTGGGATGCAAGTGGATCTTCAAAAGGAAAATGAAAGACGATGGATCAATCAACAAGTTCAAAGCTCCATTAGTAATCCAGGGGTTTAAGCAACGGGAAGGCATCGATTATTTTGATACCTATGCCCTACTTGCAAGGATCTCCACGATTAGATTGTTGATAGCCTTATGAGTTATCCACAATTTAGTGATTCACCAAATGGATGTCAAAACGGCATTCTTGAATGGTGACTTGGAGGAAGAAGTTTACATGAAACAACCGGAAGGTTTTATTATGCCCGGGATGGAGCATAAGGTGTGTAAACTTGTAAAATCATTGTATGGGCTGAAACAAGCACCCAAACAATGGCATCAAAAATTTGATGAAGTTATCTTGTCCAACGGTTTTATGATAAACTAAGCGGACAAGTGTGTATATATCAAATTTGACACATCCGATAACGGAGTAATCATTTGCTTATACGTTGATGACATGTTCATCTTTGGCACCGACCAAAATCAAGTTGACAAAATCAAAGAGTTTTTGTCATCAAGTTTCTCCATGAAAGATATGGGAGAGGCGGAGGTGATCCTTGGAATAAGGATCAAGCGTGAGAACAAAGGGATTGCAATTACGCAATCTCATTACATTGAGAAAGTATTAAAGAACTTTAATTGCTTTGATTGTTCTCCGGTGAGTACTCCATTTGATCCGAGTGTGAATCTTATGCCTAACTCGAGTGAAGCGGTGTCACAACTCGAGTACTCAAAGTCTATTGGATGCTTGATGTATGCCATGACAAGCACTAGGTCGGATATCGCTTTTGCCATAGGAAAGTTGAGTAGGTTTACAAGTAATCCTTGTATTTATCATTGGCAAGAGATTAGACGAGTATTTAAATACTTGAAGAAAACCATTGATTATGGTTTGTCATATGTTGGGTTTCCTTCGATATTAGAGGGATATTCTGATGCAAATTAGATTACCAATTTAGAAGATCACTCTTCTACAAGTGGCTGGGTGTACTTGCTTGGGGGAGATGCCATCTCATGGGCTTCCAAGAAGCAAAATTGCATCATGATTTCAACTATGGAGTAGGAATTTATGGCATTAGCCACTGCCGGTAAAGAGGCAGAGTGGCTAAGGAATTTAGTCCATGAAATTTCGTTATGGCCGAAACCAATATCACCCATTTATATCCTTTGTGATAGTGCAACTACTTTGGCTAAATCTTATAGTCAAGTATATAATGGCAAGTCTAGACACTTAGGTGTTAGATATAGCATGATTTGTGAGCTAATCACGAATGGGGTGATTTTGGTTGAATTTGTTCGGTCACAACAAAATCTAGTGGACCACTACACGAAGGGGTTAGCTAGGGACTTGGTTCACAAGTCGGTGATAGGGATGGGATTAAAGTCTATCTAAATCTCTAAAAGTGAGATACCCAATTCCCTTCTAATACAACGTTAGAAGTTGAATTTAATGGGAAAGATCACACAAAGGGATTGGAGCACAAGATAATCATCCCAAGGTATGTGTTTGGTACTGCAAGTGAAGGAGGTAATAGTTCTTTTATAAAAGTGCATGTGCAGGTGCATGATGAAAGGAACTATCTATATGAGTGTGATGTGTGGTCGCTTTATGAAGCTTGGACTTGGCTTTGATGCACTCACGAATGGATAAGGACGCATGGTCTGTATAGTATCAAGTTTAAACTTTAGAGAATTATTTAAATTCATGTGTATGTTATTTTCTGGTATTCAAATGGGTTGAAGGGTTCAATCTATAGGACACCCGGATTCTCGAGTATTTGAAATGTGCAATGTACTAAGATGAAAATTCAATCTTCTAGATATTTTCATTTATGCATGAGTTTGCTTTCCTATATTAACTTTTGTTTGTGAATCAAAGATTGCACTAAAATGGGGGAGGATTGTTGGTGATTTTAGTAAAATCATCGGTTCATTTTATGTAATTGGATTCACAAGATAATAATGGGGTTGGTAGCTAAGCTATAACACAAGTTAGGAGGTGTGGAGTGCACACTCGTGTAAGCTAACTATGACCCGGGATCGTTGGATGGTCATGTTTGGCGGGTTACTAAGTGGAAAGTATATGTGTACGATTATGATATCATGTTTGGTGGTTTGATCAGTCTTGTAACTGATATCCTTTTTCCGCGACGCGGACGGGTTGTGCCACGGGTTAACCCGTGCGGCTACTCGCGCCTTGCACTGGAATGTGGGGATGAAATAGTGACCGGCACGGTTTGTGGCACGGGGTTACACGCGTCGAAACCCGCGTGGTGCACTGTAACCGTTATCTTTTTATAACCGCCTCTTTTTATGATATTAATTTTGTAACCACCAACATTAATGTCCACAAACAATCTCATTTAATGAGAAATTATTATCATTATTAATATAGGATCGGTTATGATTCTTAAGGTGTTTAAATAGATTGATTTCTGCCTAAATCGATATCGGAGAATTAAGAATATCCTCGAGTGAATTTCGTGATACCCGGGCATAATAGGGTCGAAATATCACTTAAGGAAAGCGAGCTCTCACGCGATCTCTAATTCTTTATCCGAGTTCTAATCACTCTCTTCTTATCCATAGATTTCTGCACCTCCCCAACATTGAGAACCTAAACTGTCGATAGAAGTTGTATATGAAGCTTAAGATGTTGTACTTAAGAGATTTTAAGGAATTATGCTTTTAAAAAAGCAATATTATGTGCAACAAAACTTGTTTTTAAGACTTTATGCATAAATCCGCGGTATATAATAGATCAGAAGTTGTTTTAAAAAGCAGTACTATGTACTACAAAAACTTGTTTTTAAGACTTTATGCATAAATCAGCGGTACATAGTGCATCAGAAGTTGTTTTTAAAACTTTTATGGATTTGCTTTATAAGGTAGTATAGATAATCATATATAAATAAAGTTATATTTTATATAAAAAGTGAAGTGATGTTCATAATAATAACCACTATTGTGCAATTTTATTGAGTTTATTATATTGAGGTGACAATGACGTGGCAAGAAAAAGATGCATTGAAAGTGAGATTTTTGTAGGTCTTTCCCTTGTAGATTCTAAAGAACCCATCACTACTATAAAAAGGGGTATCAGTGATGGAAAATTCCGTCGCTAATTAGTGACGGATTGGTGACGGATAGATTCTGTCACTTGTTAGCGACGGATTAGCGACCGAATAGATTCCGTCACTAATTAGTGACGGATTAGCAACGAAATATATATTTTTCTATTTAAAAAATAATAAAAAAATGAAGATCCACGTCTCCGTCGTGGATATATTGGGCCTTAATAGATATATTGGGCTTTAATTAATTCTATTGGACTTTAATCAGTTATATTGGCCTTTAAAGAGTTTCATTGGGCCTTAATGGATATATCGGGCTTTAAAAGGTTCAATTAGGCTTTATAGGGTTTCATTGGGCCTTAGTGGATCTATCGGGCATTAAAGGGTTTCATTGGGCCTTAATGGATCTATCGGGCTTTAAAGGGTTCTATTGGGCCTTAATGGATCTATCGGACTTTAAAGGGTTTCATTGGGCTTTAAAGGGTCTCATCGGGCCTTAATGGATCTATCAGGATTTAAAGGGTTCTATTGGGCTTTAAAGGGTTTCATTGGGCTTTAATGGATCTATCGGACTTTAAAGGGTTTAATCGGGCCTTGATGGATCTATTGGGATTTAATTAATTCTATTGTCCTTTAAAGAGTTTCATTGGGCCTTAAAGGGTTCTATTGGGCTTTAAAGAGTTTAATTGGACTTTAAAGGGTTTAATCGGGCCTTGATGGATCTATTGGGCTTTAATTAATTCTATTGGCCTTTAAAGAGTTTCATTGGGCCTTAAAGGGTTCTATTAGGCTTTAAAGAGTTTAATTGGACTTTAAAGGGTTTAATCAGGCCTTGATGGATCTATTGGGCTTTAATTAATTCTATTGGCATTTAAAGAGTTTAAAGGGTTCTATTGGGCTTTAAAGGGTTTTATTGGACTTTAAAGGGTTTCATTGGGTCGTAAAGGGTTCTATTGGGATTTAAAGGGTTTCATTGGGCCTTAATAGATCTATCGGGCATTAAATGGTTTCATTGAGCTTTAAACTATTCACCAAAGCCCCAAAGGCCAATACAAACATATAGGAAGCCCATAATGGCCCAATAAGGTTAACTAATAGTCATAGAAGGCCATTACAAACATATAGGAAGCCTATAATGCCCCAAAGCCCAATACAAACATATAGGAAGCTCACAAACTCCATCCCTCGCTTTACAAGGAAATTGATCTAGTGTATCTCATTAGTGGTAGTTCTCTTCAATTAGACAGCTCGACTCGATACATTAAGAATCATCAAAACCCATGAATGTCCAATACAGTTCATGAATAACTAGTGAGTCTAATACGACCATCAAGAGAAAATAAGTAGTAAACTTGAATTTTAAAAGTATTTAAAAAATATAAGATAATTGTTTTAGACTTAATTAATTATGTCCAATAATTATGAAAATAATCGAAATATTTAATATTTATTCACTAATTATGTTAGACAAAAGAAAATCTCAAGTTTAAAAAAAAACTAATAAAATTTTTCATATTTCTTAAAGACAATTAAAAAAATTTATTATTAAAACTTTTAGTATTCCCTCCTAAATTCCCAAAATTTTAAATATCCTCTCCCTCATTTACTTTTACTTTCCCTCTATTTGTATTTCACCTAATTTATTTCAACCTAACCTAAATAAACCCTAACTTGGTTAAACAAACAACCGACTTCTCCATCCTCACGAGACCAACTCGGGTTCGACTCCATTTGCTTGGATTTTTGCTCAATGGGATCAATTTCTCTATCTCTGTTCGATTTCTGCTCAATAGGCTCGATTTCCCTATCTTAGGTTCGATTTTTGTCCCATTTCTCATTCGATTTCTATCTCGAATGTCTTGTTTTAGACTTGTTCGATTTCAATGTCTTGTTTTAGACTTGATTTCAATTTCGAATGGTTCACGATTTTGTATCTGTTGTTTCGAATCAATATGTTAGGACTGAAAGTCCTAGTGCGTTGAAAGTTGTATAATGCATTTATAGGGTTTAATTGTTTCATTATTTAAAGCGTTGTAAAAGCCTATTTTTGTATTTGGGCTTTATTTGGTTGTTGGACTTTTGGGCCCTAGGCTTTGTGCGTCTCATATATATGGGTTCCTAAACCTATTTTCTAGAGGAGGAGAGGTTAATGGTCATTAGAAAGGTTTACCTAGTCGTATTGAAATTTTTTCTGTAAACCTTAAACCCTTTATTGATAAATCTAATCATATGACCAGTAGTTGTGATTCAATAATTATTGTTTCTTGATCATTACTGTTGATTGCACTGTTTCTGGGATCTACAATTGGTATCAATAGCCATCGGTGCGAGGTCAAAGGCAGGGATAGGCGAGGAAATAGGAAAATTCACATGAATTATTAGAAGAATTTCCTCGGGTCTCTAAAACCCTTCTATTTAATCGATTTTTTTATTCCGCCGTTCATTGTGTTCTTCATATTCGAAGTGCTTTGGTTTGAATTTTAGTTGTTTTTCTGCAAAATTAAAGTTAGGTTTGTGATTTTTAAGCCAAAAAGATCGATTAAATTTTAAGTTTGAAAAGTTGTGTCGATTTCTAAGTTAATAGTCGCGGATCGACTAAACCCAGATTTTTGGTGTTTACGTTGTGTTCTTTTTAGTTCATCAAAATTGAAATCTTAGTTTGTGTTTTTAGTGGCTATTTTGTTGAATTAAACCTGGGTTTGAAGTTTCTAAGGAAAAACTTTGGTTATTTTATGTTTTAAAAAGTTGATTTTGAGTCGATTTTAAAGTTATCGCCGTATTTGTCGAAGAATATCGAAGAAACCCAGAAATTCTTCGATCTCCCGGTTCCCACCATTTTCCCGGTACCGGGACTTACTACGGGTTCATATCATTTTCCCGGCTCCCAGTAGTTCCGAGGCCCAGTTTCTGGGACCGACCTCACCATCTAGGAGTTACATTGAACCGGGAGTTATCCACTGCCATCCGGGAGTTCAACTACCGAGACTTAGGGGTTGTTTTTTTTTTAAAAAACCTCTTAATGGCTCTTAAGTCTGAATTGTTCAGACATTTTTACATACTACCTCTTATTAATCATAACTAAAATAAGACTTCAGACTTTTGACCTCTTAAAAAACAAACAGCACCTTAGCATTAGACCGGGAGTTTGAGTATTATCCGGGAGACTCCATTCCATCCAGAACTTGCAACAATTGTGTCTTGGGTTTGAGGTCTTAAAGTTGCCATTCATTTTTTTCAAATTTTAATTGTGATTGGGTGATAAATAGATAGTGAGTCGGTGCATCTAACCTTGATTGCCGACGGCGGTGGTATCTAAATATATGACCGGCGAAGATAAACTGTGAATTACTATTTTTGATTTCCATTGGCAACTGTTAGTGATCGATGGTGGATTTGATTGTAAATGACAGTGTTGAAATTTGATAATTGAAGCTATGGAATCCATGAGTTTTGATTTCAATTATATATATATATATATATATGGATGGATGGATGGAGACGAGTCAACAGTTTTAGGGTTGATTTGGACCGTTTAAATTCAATCTAAAATTTAATCCTACCCGTTTAAATTAGGAAGTACAAGTTTTTTTTGCATTTTGTACAGTTTAAAGAACGGTTAACCTAAACTTCCTTCCATGTCCCTGAATCATCTCCACCACTTCTCCTCTCAAACATCATCTCCACTTCCCTGAATCATCACTTCCCTCCAAAATCATATTCTTCCAATGTTCTTTACAATTTCTTCAATTTTCTCTTCTTTGAACTGGGCCATTTCCTGACCTAATTTGGATGAAACTTGACTAATTGTGACATTTTTGAGTCAAAATTTCATCATTGTTAGAGTGTTTTCTTGCAATTTTTTATGCTTTTCTTTTCAATTAACCTCGAAACTCATACGTTAAATTTCGTTTTGCAGATAATAGGAATCGGTGACGCTGATCAATTTAGAGGTGCGATTGCATTTGATTTCCGTCGTTTTTTAGGTTTTGGGGGCTTTCATTTTGTTTTTGTGGTTTAATTGTTAAATAAGGGTTGCAGGTATTGGTAAACATTAATTAGTTTTGGTTAAATTTTGATGAGTTTTGTTGTTTTTACAGGGATGGCGAGGTATGGAGTTGACATCGACGACGTTGTTGGCCAGAGCCCTAACATTGATCGGACTAACTGAGATGGATCGTAAGCCTAGAATTTAAATAAGCAATCCCAAACGTATTAAAAGTTGTTTTGTGATTATCGTTCTTTTTGGTGTAGTTTCCAAGTGTGAATTTTGCTTCAAGTGAAAGATCGTTGTCTTTCCAAGTCTATTTTTTTCGAGCATCTATCAATTGATTTTTTTTTCATTTTCAAGTTTAAAAAGAAATATGATTTTTTTAATTTATTTTCACTGATGAGATTGGATTATTTTTATTGTATGAAGAGTTTTAAAATATTGTGGTCATGAAATTATAAAATATTTTAATAATAAATTAATGTTGAAATTTCTAAAATAATGAATTATTGGAGTCTAATGTAATCTTTTTAGAGATTATAATTTCTGATTTATCTATTTTAAAAAATCATAGAGGATGTAATGGGTATTCAAAATATTACTTTTAGGTCATAAATAAACGTTTATATTTCTCTTATAATGTGTCTTGAAATAAATGTCCCATTTCGAAAGCAAACGCTTATATTCGGTGCTACTCTTAATTAATTATTTATGAGGTGACAAATTCATTACTTTCTTTGATATTATGGAAACAATTATTATTTAGTTAATTAATACATATAATAATTACATATTTAAAAAAATTGTGGGCATTTATTTTATGGCTCAAGATTATTTGATTTTTTTATTAACATTAATAATTTATTAAGTTACATATGATCATCAAGTACTTGTGGTTTGGTGTTTTTTTTAGCAGTGGTTTGGTGCTTTAACTATCGAGATTTGTTTGTTGATTGTTCAGTTTTGGGTTAAATGCAAAATCTTGACTGCAAATTTGATCTTTTAGTAGTTTGTGTTACTTATGTTCCAACAATTTAATTTATTCATTTAATCTTGTCCAATGAAGAAGAAATTCCAGAGAACCCAAAATGATGGGTGATGAAGATCCAAACGAATTGATAAAATCTGATTGCCAAATGTATGCCAAGATCATAAAAGACACGTTGACGATCGATAGACATACCAAGTTTCTTCGTATTATGAGAAATTTTCATAAAAGCAGGTTTGTCTAACTCAATATTTCTTCCAATTTCATCATATTTTTGTAGTTGATCCGCTATAAATGTATAAAACATTCATCAAATTTTTGGTAGGATCGACTTCGCGGGTATTAAAGAAAAGGTGATGGAACTGTTTGAAGAACATCCATAACTACTTACAGTTTTCAACACCTATCTCCCGAACGAATTTAAAATCAATCTCCCACAAGAAGATGAGTTTCGCGAATCTAAGAAGCCGTTTCAATATGAAGTAGCCATGAAGTTTGTAAACAATATGAAGGTGATAACATCATAAGAGCAAGTTGACTTATAATTTTCCTTTAAAATGTTTATAATTCTAATGGTTATTTGCTTGCAGATGGGACTTCAAGATAGTTATCATATTTACATATCTTTTCTTGAGGTCTTGAATTCGTATCGAATGGGCAAAATATCAGTTTTTCAGGTCCATCAAGATGTATATATGTCATTGAATCTAGACTTATATATTTGTAACTGTTTTTAAGGTGGTAGGTGTTATATAATAACTTATTATTATTATTATCTTGTTTCAGGTTACTTATCTTCTCCGTGATCATCAAGACTTACTTATGGAGTTTACAACCTTATTTCCTGATTACCATAACGCTCACAATCAACATACTAGTTCTGGAAAGGTGATTCTCTAGCCATGGTCAAATTCCAAAACTTTCGAGATAAAGCTAAGATTATGCGACTCTATATATAATTGATCCTCACACTTGCCAAATATATCATTAACTTCCTGTTTCATCATCGATCATTATAATAAGTGTTTATTTTCTTTATGTTTAAACATTTGTTTGTTGCTAGGAAACTATTGGTTCTCATGCTGAACACAGTCAGTATGTTGGCCAGCGTGATCCGGATAACGAAGGCAGCAAGCGACATAGATCTACGCGCGAAAGTTATGTTCGTAGTCTTGAGAACGTTGTTCTCAATCATTTCCCCACAGGTATCTTCTAATCCAGAAATTAAGACTGAAATTATCCTCAATATTTGCTTATGTGTATCATTATTACTATGTCATACATTTGACAACCACCTATTTTCATAAAAAATGATATATCATTAACTATAAAAACTTGTAAGTAACGCTACAAGCATATATTTAGCAAGATTTTCATCAAGCTATTTCTATATGTTTTATCGATATAAGAAAAATACTTCAGAATGCTTTGATGGTCACTGTTTAGGAGCAAAATTTGTTCCATGCCTAAATATGGAAGAATAAGAGGCTTCTTAATTAAATTTGTTCGCTCTTTATGATCCTTACATTCAAGTTTTTGGAAGATATGCATGATCGAGTTGTTCGTCTCTGCAAGACAGTGAAGGGACAATTATGCAACCCAGATAACTACGCATAGTTTTTGAAGTGCATCAAGCACTACCAAACTGAAAACATAAGCCTATAACAACTGCAATTGTTGGTAATTTTGTATTTTGTATTTATGTTATTTCTATATCAATCAGGGTATGTTTATTTTAAAGCACACAATGCAAACGTTAATTATGTTAAACATCACTACTCAGTCTACTCTTTTAAGTTTCCATGCTTTGATAGTTTTGGTTTTAAGAAACTTTCATTTTTGTTAGGGGCATGATTTACTTCAAGACCATCCAAACCTCGTGAAAGAATTCGGTGAAGTTATCAACCACATTGATAAGGGAAAGGGGAAACGGTATGCTACTAGCAGTTGAATGACACTCAAACAGGGAAAGAGGAAAAGATCTCGAGTATCACAGGAAGTCAAGAACAAAGTGAAATCACTTCATGAACTTGACTTATCTAATTGCAAAAGCTGCACTCCTAAGTTTTAGACTTGTCCCAAAAGAAGTAGTTTCTCTTGCATCATAGACTTCTAATTCTTACTTAAAAGAAGAACTAAAAGGCATAGATGACAGCGAACATATTGCAAGAACCAACATCTCCAACGAACTGCTTATGAATTCTAATGCAGCTATTACTAATTAATGGAGCCGACAATTTCCTTTGATTCCTCAGAATGAGATCGATTTTTCCCCAATTGTAGATCTTGAAAAAGGGGGATTTGCATCATTTATGCATGATAGCAAACAAAATCACAATCAGGGAGGTGTTTCAGGCAGTGAAGCAGTTTCTGATATGCAGTAGAAACATCTTCTAACGATCGTGAGAATGTTGATATCATCCATGAGGAAGATCGATCAATGATGTTTTATGGAGATGATGACTTCTACGTTTTCTTTAGACTTCATTAAGTAAGCCTTATTTTGCTATAATCCTTGATTTCTACTTTTCAGTTTATCTATTACTATATTTGATCTCTTTATTTAATTAACAGGCACTATATGAAAGGCTCGAAGAGGCCAAGCGATAGATGAATGATTGTGTGATTTCTTATATTGAAAAATGTTGAGGTAGATAATAAAGGCATCATATATAAGTTTCAGAAAATGAAAACTTGTCGAGATCACTTTTGAAACTGTATAGGTTGGTGTTTCAAAAATAGATGATCGATATTTTTGCTTACTATTTTGAAAAAAATAATATTTACCTTCTTTAATTCATGGTATTTATAATTGTTGCTCCCCCTAGAGCAAAATATTGTCTTTGCCACTGCATGTAGATGATTTATACATAGGGATGTTGTTTGTATGCATATAAGAGTGTGTTATATTGCAAGTCAAATGTGTTAGATTGCAATTTATTTGGCCAAGGAACACTTTTGCTTTGATAGAATCAAACTGTCGGTCCAACAATACTTATCAAGTTTATAGAAACAACGACACAATAACGATTACCAACCTGTATTGAATATATCAAACGATTACAAGGTTGATCGATTAAGCTTTTGATGTGTTCTCTATGTTTTCTCTCAAATACACCTTGATGTGTGTGTTTGTGTGTGTGATCTATGATCTGATGTATGAGAGATTGAGAGATACACTTAGATAATATCTAGAATAGATATTATCTAAATCTAATCTACCTAACAACTTGCAAGAGCAAGTTGTAGTATTAAACTAATATAACTACATAATATCTAACAAATAGATATTATGTCTAACTAAGTTAATATATAACTAACTAAGTTACCTAAGTTAACTAATATCTAACATACTAGATATTAAGTTAACTTTTACAATAATAAACAAATACATTGATTACATTGACATTTATTACAAATAGACATAGATTTTTATATCGAGAGTCGACGTTCCGGCTTTAGCTTCAGATTGCGATCTTCAGATTGGATGATCTTGAATCCAATGAGACTGTGTCTTAAAAATCTCCCCCTTTGGATCAAGATCATTACGAAAGTCATTTATCAATACAATCTTCTCTTTCAGCACAGAAGAAGATGCAATCTCTTTCTCTAAAATCAGTATGTCTTCAATCTAACAATCTCCCCTTTTGAAGAGTAGACGTGATTCTTGAAACATGTGATCTTTGCCATTTCTTCTGTAGTCATTCTCCCCCTTTTTGATGTTAAGTGCAACGACTTCATCAAAATTTGTGGTAAGAAATGTCAATCTTGCGGTTAGAGCCCCTGATTCGTCAATTCATAATAGATTCATCTAGATCTTTGCAAATCCAGACAAATGTGTCGTGTAACACCTGAAATCAACTAATGAATCAGTTAGAATGCCTGTTAGTAACACTAGGTCACTGTGTGTAACGAATACACATGGGAAAGGAACTGTTTGATGTTGACTCCCCCAGGGCTTCCATTTAATCATCGAAACACCACAAAGGTAATTTCTATAAACGTTATGACAAAGAAACTAATTCCTTGTGTGTTCGTGCTTGTGTTGAAAGAATTAAGCATAGATGATTGCTTATTGGCTCGAAATTGTGTAAACCACTGAGACAACAGTAAGTTAAACACAGACTCAATGTGCATGATTGAAGTGTGAAGGTGGGGCAGACTTCCTTCTTTTCAATATCCAGATTTTCCAATTGAAAATCAGATAGCAAATGTGCTACATCCCCTTTGAAAATGAAACATTATCTATTTGAGAAGAAAATGAGTAGATGGTGAGGTTTGATCAAGAGTTGGCATGGGTTAGTTGCCTGTTTCAATAATGATCACCAAAGAATTGTGAATCACTAGAATTGTGGCTACCCGGCTCAGAAAAAGTTGGTGCAAAGTTGTGATATTCTTTTAACTTTGTTCTCACACGCTCTTTATTTTAAACTTTTTGCTTTCTCTAATCACACTCATTTCTTTTCTATTTTCACACTCAAACACTAAGGATTAACTTCTTGGGTAGAAATCACTGGTTAAGGTGATTCCATAGAAGTTGTGTTAATACCTAGCACAATGATTCGTTGTTTTCCTATGATGCATGTGATGCTCAGATTGGTTTAACTATTTCAGTTAAAGCACAATTTAGATCATGAAAACATTTAAAATACACTCCCAAAATATAAAATGTGATGAAAAATCGGGAGGTGTTTTGAACATTAAAAACAATGTTTTCTTATGATTGAAAGTTGTCCTTCTTTCAACCATATGTGAGATGAAGATAAAGGTTTATACCTTAATGAGTGATCTTTCATCTCATGAAGCTAAGCGTAAAGTCATAAACATATGAACTTGTAAGCTTCTCTCAAAAATTCTGCAAAAGTCTAATGTCAAGCCAAAGTAATAATTATTCACTTATATTGAAAAGACAAAAAGCAGTAAAACTTTTAAAGTACGAGTTCTGATCAGAAGTAATCAGAAGTCATATCCGTACTCCCTTTTTGACTTGAAGAGCTCCCCCTAAAATCTTGCATTACAAAAAAATTTGACATTTTAAAAGGTATATGCAAATTTTATGAGCTCCCCCTCGAAGTAATATTGACCAGATGTCAATTTCTTCTCATACTCCCCCTTCTATCATGAACAGAATGTTAACTTGCAGATAGCAATCAAATTTAAGAATAAGATAAGGATGAAAAAGTATACAATTAGAAAACTTTTATAGGTAATTACTGGTTATACTTTGAGATTTAGCATACCAAGCTTCGAGACTAGAAAGGTAAACCTCTTTTCGTCTAAAGGTTTGGTGAACAAATCAGCAAGTTGATACTCAGTCTTTACAAAGAAAAGTTCAATTGTTCCTTTCTCTACATTATCCTTGATAAAATGATACCTGACGTCTATATGCTTTGTCTTCGTGTGTTGAACAGGATTCGCCGTTATTGCGATGGCGCTCTTGGAATCACAGTATATCAAGATCTTGTTGAAGTGGAAACCGTAGTCGCGTAATTGAGTTCTCATCCACAAGACCTGAGAACAGCAGCTAGCAGCAGCTTCATATTCTGCTTCTGCCGTGGAAGTTGAAACACACAGTTGCTTCTTTGATCCCCAACTTACTAATTTGTCACCGAGGAACTGCACATGTCCTGACGTGCTCTTCCTGTCTAACATACAACCTGCATGATCTGCATCTATGTAGGCTGTTAGTTCAAAACTAGTATCTTTAGGATACCACAGACCAAGATCTGCAGTGCCCTTTAGATACCTAAAGATGCGCTTCACAGCAGACAAATGGATTTCTTTAGGATTGGTCTGATATCTTGCACATAAGCATGTTGAAAACATTATATCTGGCCTACTCGACGTAAGATACATTAAAGAACCTATCATCCCTCGATAAGTCCTAATATCAACAGCCTTTCCCGAAGGATCGCTGCCAATCTTAGTACCTGGTGCCATTGGGGTACCAATCGGTTTTGAATTTTCCATTTGGAACTTCCGAAGAATATCCCTAATGTACTTTGATTGATTGATAAAGATACCCGTAGAAAACTGTTTGACTTGCAATTCGAGAAAGAAATTCATCTCTCCCATCATGTTCATCTGAAATCTAGACACCATAAGGTTTGTGAAATTCTTACAGTACTTAGTATTTGTAGAACCAAAGATAATATCATCTACATAGATTTGAATTAAAATGATATCGCCTTTTTCCTTTTTAATAAACAAAGTGGTATCCACCGTACCTTTTGAAAACCCAGACTTGACTAGAAAATTAGAAAGGACATCATACCAGGCTCGAGGTGCTTGTTTCAGACCATAGAGTGCTTTGTCGAGAATGTATACGTGATTTGGCTTCTCTTGATTGACAAATCCCTCTGGTTGAGAGACGTAGACTTCCTCTTTCAGAATTCCATTGAGGAATGCTGTCTTCACGTCCATTTGAAAGACCGTGAAGTTCTTGTGGGTTGCGTAGGCTAAAAACATTCTGATGGCCTCTAATCGCGCCACAGGAGCATATGTTTCGTCATAGTCTATTCCTTCCTCTTGTCTGTATCCTTTGGCTACTAGTCGTGCCTTGTTTCTGATGACGGTTCCATCTTCGTCTTTCTTTATTTTGAACACCCATTTCGTACCTATTATGGTTTTACCTTGAGGTTTCGGTACGAGTCTCCAGACTTTAAGTGCATCGAACTGATTTAGCTCTTCTTGCATTGAGATCACCCATTCTGGATCAGCAAGTGCTTCCGATACGCGTGTTGGCTCGAACTTGCTCAGAAAGGAGTCATGCATGCACAGGTTTATTGATGCTGACCTAGTTTGCACCGGTTTTGATGGATCGCCAATTATCTGGCTTATCGGGTGCTCTTTGGTCCATTTTTGTTCATGAGGTAGTGGACTAGATGATTGTATGTCAGTTGTATCATCTACAAATCCACTTGTACCTTCTTCTGTTTGTTCTGGAAGAATGATTGTTTCAGTTGAAGTGGTAGGTTCAGAAGGCTCAGCAGGTACAACTTGATCTGGCTGTAGATGGATCTGTACAGTATCTCCTACTGTTTCAGCTACTTCTGTCTCTTTATCACATGGAACTTCTTCAACTGTTGGAGTCGGCATTTGAATTGTAATTTCATGTTGAATCGGGGCGTTTGATTCAATAGAGTCATCTGTACTGGTTGGATGAGTAGTCGTTAAGTCTTCCATCCTGTCAACCACAACAGATTTCTTTACATTAGATCCAAGAAATTCATCATAAAACAATTCAAATAATAAATCTAAATCAGATAAATGGTTAGTTGAAGTTGAAGCTTCGTCTGATTTAGTCTGTTGAGACGCAGGTTCTGGACTGAGTTGCCCAAAAGCTAGTACTCCGGTTATAACGGGTTCTGAACGTTGTTGTTCGGAAGCCATATCTTCATCAAAGGAGACGTTGATGCTTTCAATCACCGTCTTTGACTTCTTTAGGTAAACACGAAATGCAGTCCCTGTTGAGGAATATCCAATGAATATTCCTTCATCTGCCTTAGCGCTGAACTTGTTAAGATTCTCCCTATCGTTTAGTACGAAACACTTACATCCAAATATATGGAAGTATTTGATTGTCGGTGTTCGGTTATTGATTAATGCATAAGGAGTCTTCTTGAACCTTCGATGTACCATGGAACGATTTTGTGTGTAGCACGCGGTCGAAACAGCTTCTGCCCACAAAAACAGAGGTAAGTCTGATTGACTTAGCATAGTACGAGCAGCCTCGACTAGTGTTCGGTTTCTTCTTTCAACCACTCCATTTTGTTGAGGCGTACGAGCAGCAGAGTATTGATGTGAAATCCCGACAGATTCGAGATATTCTTCAACTTTGTTGTTCTTGAACTCTGTGCCGTTGTCTGTTCTTAGAATCTTGACCGGTTTCTGCAGATTCACCTGGGTCGTCTTCAGGAATGTAATGAGGACATCTGGTGTCTCATCCTTTGAAGGTAGAAACTTGACCCATGTGTATCGCGAATAATCGTCCACGATCACGAGTATGTACTTCTTTCCGCCTAAGCTTTGAGTTCGCATCGGACCGCATAGATCCATATGCAATAACTCTAACGGAGCTTTTGTACTTGGTTCAGGCTTTGGTTTATGAGGTGTCCTCTTCATCTTCCCTTTTTCACAAGCTGCACAAAGATGTTCTCTTTCGTATTTCAGTTCTGGAAGTCCTTTGACGAGCTTTCCACTGACCAGATCGTTGATGTACCGAAAGTTGAGGTGAGAAAGACGTCGATGCCATAACCAACTTTGGTGCATCGAAGCTTTCGATAGTAGACAAACTTGCTTGTCAGTCTCGACATCAGATAAATTGATTGTGTAGAGGTCTGATTCTCGTTTACCGACCAAAAGTTCTTCGCCTTCTTCATTGCGAACGGAACATCTTTTGGATTTGAAGTTGACCTCTAAGTCTTTGTCACAGAACTGGCCTATGCTGAACAAGTTGTGTCGTAAGCCTTCTACATAGCTCACCTTCTTGATAGTGACATTGTCATGTTGTACATCACCGTATCCCATGATTGGAGAAAACTGGTCGTTGCCAAATCTTACTGTTCCACAATATTTTTCTTTAAAGTTGGAGAGTATCTCATTTTGCCCTGTCATGTGCTTGGAACAACCGCTGTCCAAGAACCACGTATGACTGGTCTGCATAAGAAAAATAAGAAAATTTAGATTTGTATATGACAACATTGGAATCTACACTTTGATCATCGAAGTGCGGGTCTTGAACTGATTTGTTCAATAGCCTATTTTATCTTTGATGTTCGGGTTTTGAACTGCATTATCCAAAAACCTATTTTGACTTTGAAGAACGAGTCCTGGTCTGTACATAATCAGAAGTCGCTTTCTCTTTAAGCTTTGTGTGCCTGCAACACAGATTTCGCCTTAGGTACCCATTGGAATTTGGGTCCTTCTGTGTTAGCACAAGATTTTGGTATCCATTTCAAATTGGATCCTATTTTCTTTTGAAAAGTATGTGAAGAATGGGTATGAGGTGAATGCACATGGTAATTTCCAAACCAATCTTCAGAATCTTGACAAGAGATAGATATATGTTTATCATAAAAAGAAGACTTTCCAGCAGATAAAGATAACTTAAATAATTGCTTCATTGTATATTGTTTACGAGAAACAGCAAGTTTTGGGTTCAAAACAGCAATATCAGCAATTACAACATCTTTAGTAAGCGAAGTCTTATTACAATTAACACTACTAGACGTTAAGACGGTCTTGTCAAGGTTCCGTTTGGGTTGCCACAGAGAATTTGCTTCTGGCCTTTGATTGCTCATATCTGAAACATGTAAAGCTAGTGAGTTAGACCTTGGAGCAACAAACGAATGCTTCTTCTTGGAATTACCAGTAGTGGTCGGTTTCTGTGAATGCTGAGATAAATTCTTACCTTTAGCACTTTTAGCGTTCACAGAGACTGATTTATCAACGAAAGCTTTCGTTGATTTTGCACTGTTCAGGCTTACTGCTTTTTCTTAAATTTTTCTTCACAAATGATGAATGGTTGGGAAGTTTTGTATTAAAGTCAAAGAGATTGGAACCATCATCTAAACTACCGTCAGAGTTCAAAAAATCAATTCCTTTATTTGATGAACCAGACATCTCCTTAGAGTTTGAAGCTTTTGAAAGAACAGTATTTGAAAACACGGTTGTAAAAACGCTTTGTTCAATATTTATCAAAAGTTTTGCATCTGATAAAGAAGTCTCGAGTTCAGAAATTTTACGTTCTAAAACGAGAGGAGGGACATATAATTTACCTTTGATAGGCTTCGCCTCCATTTCCTTTTCAGTATAACTTAGAAAGAAATCACTTGAAAGAGTTTCCTTCTTTTTGTATATTGGGTTTTCATCATAACTATTATTCAACTTCGCATAATAAAATGGAAGATGAACTTTAGCTGATTTCATCCGTTTTTCCGTTTCATTGGCTTCATCCTCTTTTGATAGCTTAGTCCAAAAAGTTTTAAATGCGGGGAGTCTGCGGGCTAATTGCATATTAAGATGATCATAAAGTCCTGGAACTTCAGACATCCCCTTTTGTAGACAGTGAGGATTCTTATAACCGATTCCCCATCTCTCTATCTCCTCTTTGGGTTTGTTCAGAAAAATAGTTTGTTCAGTTTGACCCATTTTATACAACTTCTCTTCCAAACTTTTTAGTTTTCCGAGTAAAGAAAAGTTTTCTTTTGTACAAGAAGCATGCAACTTTTTAAGCTCATAAATATCTATCTCACTCTTTAGAAGTTGAGACTTAAGATCAGAATTCTCTTTTAGAATTATTGTCTTTTCCTTAGCGTTGGTGTCATTATCTTTATGTAAAACCTCAATTAATACTTTCTTCTCAGCAATTTCATTGCTAAGTTTCTGTATCAACTGGTTTTTGTCTGTCATGACACCATTATCTTGCTTAAGATTAGATTCTAACTCTCTTTGTTTCATACTCATGGCATGCATTTTATTCATGAATGCTAAATCAGATAGATTACATACCTCCTCTTCTTCATTGTCAGAATCAGCTTCAGCATCTGATTCTATCTTGCCCATCAAGCACATGTTGACGGCTTCTTCTCTATTTTCATCATCTTCTTCTTCATCATCTGAGTGATCGAGCCAGTATTCGTCCTCAGCCATCAATGCCTTGCCTGCCTCTTGTTGTTTTGCAAGAAGCATCTTGTTCTTGTAATAGTCTGAATTTCTGACTTTAGATCTGCGGCAGTCTTTGGCAAAGTGACCTGGTTTGCCACAGTTATAGCATGTAGGCGGTTCTGGCTGACTTGATCCTTCAGCTTTGAATTTCCTTTCTCCTGGCCTCCTCTCCTCAATCCTTTTTCCTTCCGACTGAAACCTTCTCTCTTCCGGTTTCCTCTCCTCTGATCTTCTCCCATCAAATCTCTTCCCTTCGTATCTGCTACCTTCAATCCTTTCTTTATGAATGTAGTTGTTCGGACCAGATGAATATCTCTGATTATTTGATGTTGGCTTAGTGTAGAACCTTTTCTGAAAGGCATTAGTCAGCATCATCATTGCTTGTTTCAGCTGATCATTTTCATCTGATCCTGAGTTTGCACAACCTTCATTTTCTTCATCTGATTCATATACAGTCGCCTTGTTCTTCTTCTTTCTGACTACAAGGGCGACTGTGTCTTCAACTACCTTTCCTCTCTGTCTCTTCTCATCCAGAATTTCATCCACCTCTTCTTCATTCTGACGGAGGGTTTCATACACCTCGTGAAGTGGAATCTCATTCAGGTCTTTAATCTGCTTCATCTGACGAGCAAATCTTTTCCATTCAGGTTGAAGAATACTAAGGAATTTGATATTCAGCTCATTTTGAGATTTGTGAACTTTGTTCTTGCTAAGTTCATTCAGCAATGTCACAAACCTGTCATAGGTTTCTTCTAAGGTTTCTCCCACCCTGCCTCTAAATTCTTCATAGTTATTTAGGCAGTTGGAGATCTTCAGCTGATTTCCAATTTTTGAACCCAGCATCATTTTCTCGAGTTGATCCCACATTTCTTTACCTGAAGCCTTGTAACTGTCAATCTTGACGTATATTTCATTTGGGATCCCCTGTAATATGTATGACTTTGATAATTTGTCGCCTTTGGCTCTTCTGAGGTTATCATCTTGTAGCTCGTGATACTTCAGTTCAACCTGAGTAGGCACGTTATCAAT
The DNA here is from genome assembly GCA_954870635.1 of Arctium minus. Lineage (NCBI taxonomy): Eukaryota > Viridiplantae > Streptophyta > Magnoliopsida > Asterales > Asteraceae > Arctium > Arctium minus. The sequence goes on along the minus strand of OX941080.1, from coordinate 119,401,496 downwards.
TACACGAGTCGTCATTGGTGGTGTCATAATCCCTTCTTCAATAGATGTTCTGATATAATCACCCAGCTCGTGTCTATCAATGAAGTTTAGAAACCTATCCTTCCACTGTTCGTATTCTCCTTTGAAGAGAACTGGTGGCTTGGTGTCAGTTCCTATTGCAAGGACTTCTCTGGATGTCATCCTGTATTGAATAAGAGAAAAAACTTGACAGATATGATCGTTAACTTAGGTAAAATTTGATCACACAAGAAATTCAGCCCTTGCGGGGGTATGGGGGCAGCGCCCCTAGAGAAAAAATTTATGACTATTAAAGACCCTATTACAGTTTCGAAAAATTCTCAGAAAAATATTCTAAGTCTGGATTGGAGCTTTGCGATTGAGAAGGTTTGCGTTTCAAGTTGGGAACGCAAATGGAAGTTTGCGGGTCTAGAGAGGAACGCAAAGTTGACTTGATCTTTTGAAGTCTTGAGGAATGCGGGTCTTAGGTATGCGGGTCTGAGGTATGTGGGTCTGACTTGGAACGAGGTGTGCGTCTCTGAGCTTTGAACCGAGAAGTTGAGGAATGCGGGTGCTTTGGGACCCGAGTTGTAAGGAATGCGGGTGCTTGAGGACCCGAGTAGTCGAGGAATGCGGGTGCTTGAGGACCCGAGTTTGAGGAATGCGGGTGCTTGAGGACCCAAGTAGTTGAGGAATGCGGGTGCTTGAGGACCCGAGTTTGAGGAATGCGGGTGCTTCTTCCTCTGGAATGCGGGTGTTCGTCCTGAACTTGCAAAATTCGTCTAAATCTTTGTTCCTGTAACGATTAGCACAACCAAACACTACCAATGTGTCTAGAATCACTTCTAGAACTGAATGTAAGCACTCGATCTCACTAAAACACTCTTTTTCGAAATAAGATCGATGGCACAGTAACTTACCCACTTCTACTATTTTCAGTTAAAATCACCAAATTGGAACTCGATTTAAGCTTAATAATGAAATCAAATAGCAACAACTCGATCTAGCATGTAGTACGATCACAACCTGATCGATTCTAACACCTAAAACAGTCAAAATCACAAAATCGAATTTTGTTCAAGAACACAGAGTCGATTTTCTCTAAAACTTGTTTTGATCTTAATCAGGCTCTGATACCAATTGTCGGTCCAACAATACTTATCAAGTTTATAGAAACAACGACACAATAACGATTACCAACCTATATTGAATATATCAAACGATTACAAGGTTGATCGATTAAGCTTTTGATGTGTTCTCTATGTTTTCTCTCAAATACACCTTGATGTGTGTGTTTGTGTGTGTGATCTATGATCTGATGTATGAGAGATTGAGAGATACACTTAGATAATATCTAGAATAGATATTATCTAAATCTAATCTACCTAACAACTTGCAAGAGCAAGTTGTAGTATTAAACTAATATAACTACATAATATCTAACAAATAGATATTATGTCTAACTAAGTTAATATATAACTAACTAAGTTACCTAAGTTAACTAATATCTAACATACTAGATATTAAGTTAACTTTTACAATAATAAACAAATACATTGATTACATTGACATTTATTACAAATAGACATAGATTTTTATATCGAGAGTCGACGTTCCGGCTTTAGCTTCAGATTGCGATCTTCAGATTGGATGATCTTGAATCCAATGAGACTGTGTCTTAACAATCTCCCCCTTTGGATCAAGATCATTACGAAAGTCATTTAGCAATACAATCTTCTCTTTCAGCACAGAAGAAGATGCAATCTCTTTCTCTAAAATCAGTAGACGTGATTCTTGAAACATGTGATCTTTGCCATTTCTTCTGTAGTCACAAACCAAGACAATGAATCAAGAAAGACAGATGTTGTGTTCTTTGGTTTCAAAAGAGATGTTTATTGACATTGATCCTCTATATAATTTATTGAATAGAAAATCGGAAAGAAAAATCTTTGGGCTTCTTACTAAGAACTTCCTCAAGCTTTTCCTATGCACCATTGTGAGTAAATTATTCAGCTCCTCCTTCATTCTTTAATCTTGTGCTGCAAAACGTTTCTTGATAAGTTCAACTTTAACTCTTTGCACAATTTTCTTTTAGTCGGATATGCTTTCTCTTGATGATGCTGCAAAAATATTGCTTGGAGATGCTCGAAATCCATTATTGACAAGAAGTAACGACTCTTGACATTTCTTTAAGTTTATAGATCCATAATATATATTTACATCGTTGCTAATGGTAGTTTGGATATATTGTTGCAGCTAAAGTCAAGAGGCTATATGATATTGCTAATGTGTTGTCTTCCATGAACTTCATTGAGAAGGTAAACTATCTACTATGATGTATTCTTATTGCAATATCCTTCTTTTGTCACTTACCCTAAATAGTTGGGGTTTCATGTTAGAGCCGTTTATGGAAAATAGGGCTCGTACAACCTATTAAAAAACGGGGTTGGACAACTATTATTGAAAAAATGGACGGGTCCGGCTGGACCGAAAAAATTAATGGGGGAACCCACGCGAAGAAAACAGTTATGGGCAGCCCCTTCGACCAGTTTATATTTTTTGAATAATTAAATTTAATATACAATTAGTACTTTATTATTTTCTATTAAGAAAAAATTAAACAAATGCTTGCTTTTGGGTGGACTCCCCCAATACATAGCACCAACGATCTCTCACATATATACAATAAGTCATATAGTATGTCTCAAATCTATATTGACTCCTCATAACTCAAAATCTCATATCCTAAAATCTTTAAGCTACAAGATATTATGTCTTTGTCTAATTTTAAGTTAGGAAGAAAATTATTTATTTTGAATGATTTCCCATAACTTAGATTTTATATAAGTTTTGTTTTTTTAAATGTAAAATATTATTTAGGCCCGTTAGCTAGGCATGGAAATGCGGCGGGGACCTCAATCCCCGTCCCCGATCCTCATCTCTATCCCCGTCCCCGTCCCCATCCCCGCCGGGGAATATGATCACATCCCCATCCCCAACGGGGAACGGGGATCCCCAAAGGGGAAACGGGGATTTTTTCCCGTTTATATAAACTATTTTAAATCAAATATGTGAGACACAATACGTCTTTAAATTTCACAAATTTCCAAAACCTAAAATCAAAAGGAATTTAATTTTATACAAAAAATCATATCATATGATACTTAATTAGCTAAAACCAATATAAATCCAGTTTAATTAAAAAAAAAAACCTTAACGTCACACGTCCAAAACATATCGAGTAATATCCAAAACACATCGACTAATTGTATATTGACTTGACATCCAAAAGATTACATACTAACATCCACAAAATGACAATTTTAGATTCTAAACCTAGTTAGAAAATACAAAATTATGAATTACCGATTTAGTTGAAATAAATAATATATTTAATTTATTAGTTAATATAACGAGTACGGGGAAGGGCGGGGCAGGGAGTACGATACCCGTCCCCATCCCCATCCCCATCCCCAGTTTGAGACAAATGGGGATCCCCGTCCCCGTCCCCATCCCCGGCTTAGCGAGGAATCCTCGTCCCCGATCGGGGCGGGTGAACCGGGTTCCCCAACGGGGCGGGGGTCATTTCCATGCCTACCGTTAGCCAATAGGCAAATATGGCTTGTAAATAGGTCAGGTAAGGGCAAGTTATCAAGTTTGCAAAAACGGGTTTAAGTTCGTTATATTAGATTTTTTAGACAAAAAATAGGTTAGATCTGACTTGTATCAGGTCCAAAGCGGCAAATGATTATCCCTATTTCATGTGTTCTACCCTTTGTCTTGGAGGGCATGTTTGTGTACATCCCAGCGCCAAGCCATACTTTGTGCTCTAGATATTGGGTTTGTTTGATTTGGTTGCGACTCACCCTAAATCTATTTTTTCATGATGAGTAGATTCACCATCCAGAAACCCGAAAGCCTGCCTTTAGGTGGCTGGGGATGAGAGGTCAAACAGATAGCGAAAGAACAACCAATGCTTTAGTTCCAATAGAAAGAGGTAAAAAATTTCTGGTCTCTTGAACATTTCCGTTTGTCTTAATCTAACATAATAGAATTTTGACTTCATTTTTTTTTGTTTTTCCACTTGTGAACTTATACTAATTTACACACTTGCCATTTTTTCTGTTTTCACCTGAACGTCTTCATTCTTCACATTTTTTTGACTTCATTTGATCTGAACTACCACATGTCATTATGGTGAAAAGATACTTTAGATGGTATCAGGATAATTGAAGAGACTACATTGATATAATTATATCTGCATCTTCTACCAACATCTTTTTCTGATATTTTGAACTGTTGCCAAGATTTCATTCAATGAACCTGTTATTTTTATGTACATTTGTTGTGTTACAAAGGTGGAAACATGTTATTAAAGGGTAGTATTTATAGTATTTATCTTCATGATCTGGATTTAAGTTGGTTGCTCATCTTCTAGGTAAAACAATGGCGACTCTTACGCATCACAAGAAATCTGTGTGTGTATTGGCTCAACATCCTACCGAGTATGTAACTTTACTTCCTATAGGTTTATTATCATAATCCGACTATTTTGTTTTTTGTTAACATAATATATAACATTAATTTATGACTGCATTTTTAAATTTACGACATTTATTTTATGCAACACATTTTGATTAATTGACTATATATAATCTTTTTTATGAAAGGCGATAATGGGAGTTTGTGGTTTTGGGACCGGAAAAGCGGTCATAGTTTCCAGCAATCTCAAACAATCGTTCAACCTGGTATGTGCCTTTCTTTTATCCCTTCAAATGTCAATCTACTTTTACATGTACATGAAGAGTATCTAAATCTTGTATTTCATTTTTAGGTTCACCGGATAGTGAGACTAGAATTTACGCGTTATCTTACAACGTAACGGGATCGAGGCTCATTACATGTGAAGTCGACAAAACGATCAAAACATGGAAAGAAGACGAAGATGCATCCCTTGAAACTCATCCCGTCAACTTCAAGCCACCGAAAGACATCCGTAGGTTTTTAATGCAAACTCCCCCCATCAAGTTGAATCCCCCTAAAGCAATCATGGGTTTTAAGTTTGTTTTACATCATGCCCAAAAGGCTGGAATGAAGCTGATCCATCATCGGGTCCCTTGCAGGGCACAATTCAAAAGAAATTTTCGTTTTCTAATTGTAACTATGAGTTATTTAGTACTTGAAAACGTGTTGTACAAGGGTTTTAGCTAAAATAATAGTGACACAAATGGGACCAGTGTTTAAGATTTAAGAAAGGAGGGCATTTGCAGGTTAGTTTTGAAAATATGCTTCCTAAAAGCCAAGTAGCATGCATGCTTCTCTACGTATTTACTCATGTTATAAAGCATGTTTGACTTTGTCAAAGAAAACTTTTTGAGGGGCCAAAGTCATATCGTGTATCCGACCAATAGATGGGTATAACACTATATTAAATAATTGAAATGGTAAACAAACATAGAATACAATAAAGAAACATAACTTTTGAAATGGTAATATCAAATAACGAAATTTAGATTAAAATCGTGTCGTTTACCCAACCAACGGACGGGTATAACACTAGTTATTATTGGTTATAACATGATAGTGGGTCATGGATGAAAATTGGTGTTTGTCGGCTGTTTTTTTGTGACTGGATAAAGATTGCAATCGGCGGCTGATTGTTGTTTTTCTTTTAAATTGATTGCAAGTTAATCAATATTTTTAAGAAGCACTAGGTCGGTGGAATTGATTTGCAATTGGTCGGTGGATTGAATCATAAAAAATTATTGGTGATTGAAGTACCGGGAGTTGAGTTACACGTACCGGTTTTTTTTCTTTTGAACATTTGTAACCGGGAGTTACATACCTTGTCATCCGGGTTTGGTGATGTTGTTTTACTAACCGGTTTTTGAGATCCTTTGTATTCGAGAGAGAGTAATCGTTGAACCATTAAAGTTTTGAGTTTTCAATCGGTTTTCGAAATTTTTTCGGTTGTTTCGGTAGTGATCATGGTCGAACCTTTTCGGTTTTAAATTGTTAAGGTTTTTTTTACGAAGCTTAAACGATCGATTTTGATCGAAAATTTTTCACCCATGTCGAATCTTTGAGTTTTCGATCGATTTCCGAATTTTTTTTCGGTTACTTCGTTTTTAATCGTGAATTGATCGTTTGGTTTTTAAACTGTGAAGGAAGGTTTACGAAGCTTCAAAGATCGTTTTTGGTCGAAATTTTTTAACTCGCGTCGTGTTTTTGATTTTTTGATCGTTTTCCGAAAAATTTTCGGTTGGTTCGTTTGTGATCGTGGGTTGATCGTTTGAGTTTTAATTTGTTAAGAAGTGATCAGGGAGCTTTAACGATTGTTTTGCATTGAATATTTCTAACCGTTTCGAGTTTTTGCAAGTCGTCTCAACGAAGAAGACGATGAATAGTGTTTCTGTTAAGTGACAGCTAAATTCGTTACATGTTGGTCCTTTTTTCCGTTAGTTCAGTTAGTGTCTGTTAATTTGTTAGTTTTCTTTCTTATTAAGTCTATTTTCAGTTAGTGTCCAGTTAAGTTTGTTAGAAGTTCCACTTTTTACACTTTTAGTCCCTCTAGTTAGTAGTTTTAACTTATGTCATCTTTGGTCCTTCTAGTTTTAAGTTTTGATTTATTTCACTTTTAGTCCCTCTAGTTTGTAGTTTCCATATGTGTCATTTTTGGTCCTTCTACTTTTAAGTTTCACTTTCTGTCATTTCTAGTCCCTCTATTTTTAAGTTTCAGTTAGTGTCACTATTAGTCCCCATACTTCAAAGTTTCAAAGTTTGTCATTTTTGACCGCTGAACTTTAAAGTTTCATTTTTTTGTCAATTTTGACCCTAAACTTTCAAGTTTCACTCGTTGTCACTTTTGGTCCTTGCTCTTTAAAGTTTCATCTCTCGTCAAGTTTAATCCCTGGACTTCAAGTTTTTCAGGCAACAATGTCTCATCCAACTTATTCTAAGGTAAAAGAGAAAGTTTCTCGTTTAGAAGCTAGGGTTGAAAGACAACATAACACCATTGATAGGCAACTTGTAGAAAATGCTAGAAACTTGTGCGAAATTTCAAGCCTAAAGAAACAATGCAATATTTTTTCAAAAGAAACTAAGGAGTTAAAGACCAAAGTAGATGAACTTACTTCAAGCTTCGTATGTCAGAAAATGAGAGAACTGAGATTGTTAGTAAAAGTGTTTCTTGTAAAAATGAAAATAAAAGGTTGATTGACAAGTTAAAGGATCTCGAACTGAAACTTTATAAAATTGGTCAAAATGATCAAACAATCCACATGAACACACCCAAATAGTTCAAGTACTTTAATCCTGAATATGGAATCAGATGTGATAATCCTCATTATCTGAAAAGAGCCTTGTCCAAGGTGCCCACTTTATATGCTTTTGAATTTTTGGGTTTGGACAAGACTTACCCAGAGTACAAAATCAGATGGACCAAGACACTTGATAATGAGGATCCAGAACTGGAAACTTTAAGAAGGAAAAATACTGTCACGATGCAACTTCCTTTTGTGTATGACTCACTAAATGCATCATATAACAATGCTAAACCCACTTTTCTATCAAATGACTATTTTCGAAGCTATTCTCAAGCTGAACATGATTCAAAATCCGTTGAACTTGAGGAGGAATCGATGGATCACAAAGTCTATGTTCCACCTCTGATTTTAGAAAAGAAAATCGTTCATCTAGAAGAGTCATTTGCACATGAAATAATTATTTTTCAAAAGGAAAAACAAGACTTATTATCCAAACTTGAGTGCCTCAATTTCAATCAAAAGGAGTCTGGATCTTGGGAGGAAAAGGAATATCTTCAGACAGAGATAAACAGGCTTACTTCTCAATTGTCTGCCTTGGCAGCAGATCTGATGCAAGAGCAACTTCACAAAGTTGAGCTTCAAGTTAAGCTTGACATACTCCAAGGTGAGAAAATTAATCTGTTAGAACATTCTTCTCCACCCTTAGATACCTCATCCTGTAAAGCTTTTCTGGGTGATTTTTCACCAAATTCTTTTGATCAAGCAAAATAGCCTCAGTTGAAGAGTCTCAAAAAGGATCTCCATTCTGATTTTCAAAATTCTTTCGCAAATGATCCTTTAAAAGGAAAAAATGCATCTAGTTCCTCGAATCCAACAAGTGATAATGTCACATCTAATGAGGAAATGGAATTTTCAACATTATTGAATTCAGACCTATGTTCAAACAGTAAGTTAGACCAGTTTGATTTCGATCCAAAACTTCCAAGTTATGTTGATTTTTTGGATTTAACTGGTGAGCCACTAGTCAAATTTTATAAAGACGAATGTTCAACATCTGCCTCTCAAAAGGTTTCTATGAACAAATCTTCAAAGCAAAAATCTAAAAGATGTTCACAGAAACAAAGAAAGATCGACACCTCTAACAAAAGACATACTTACTACTCCAGTTCTTCTGATTGTGAGCTTAATGATTCTTCAGATAATGATTTTTCATAAAAGTAAAGATGGTTTGGAGAAAGAAACCAACTAAAGAAGACAGTGAAGGAAACAAGTCTCATGATTCTCCTGTAGTTGATACAAAGTCATCTATTTCTAAGAATGATTCACCTACTTATGTTTATTCTACAAGAAAGTTGATCAGTCTAAACCGAGCAAAGATCTGTTGCACTCATTGTGGAAATAGTGACTTTATGGACTCAAGGTATGTAAATAGTTGGTATGGTACTTATAGCATCCCCAATCCTCAGTTTCATAGCTTCAAAGCTCAGGCATCTAACCGTCAAGGATCCATCACAGCATGGATACCAAAACCAAAATCTTCCAAATCTGTTTTGCAAAAATGTCATGTGTGATTTAATTCAGATTATTCACGTCACATGACTACAATCAAGGGTTAGGCCATCTTTTGAGGGGGAGTACCATGTTGTTTATTTTTCATATCGACTTCTGAACACTTCAATTCAGAACTCGTTCTTAAACGTTGTCGACTTCTGAACACTTCAGTTCATAACTCGTTCTTAAATGTTGTCGACTTCTGAACACTTCAGTTCAGGACTCGTTCTTAAATATTTTTGACTTCTGATTATCTCAAATCAGAAATTTTACTTCAATGTTTTATCTTGGTGAGTTAAAGGAGTGTTAGGGTTTTTAATGTTTCTATGGTCAATCCAGAACCGGGGGGACCTACCCAAGAAATACATCCAATTCATATATATCAATGAGGGGTCTAGATTGATAGACAAGTTCAGAGTGAAAAGAATATGGTGAGGATGTGACAGAACTTAAAAGAATTATTGGTCCTTACCAAACCGAGTCAGTTATCCGGGTTACCACATAATCTATTCATTCTCGTTCTTTGGCGATGGATATTGAAATAGACATGGACCCAGTGTCGATAACTAGTGTCACCCCACCCAGCCACTCAAGTATCTCACAAAAAATACTTGCTTAATATATGCACGGAGATTTAACACATAATCTATCTATTCCTCAATCAGAGGTCTTAGATATTGAAAAATGAAGACATCAGCTCCGATCTCCGAACTTCATATTCTACTCACTATGTCTATTGATTTCTAACCTACGTCCCAGGTTGAATCAATCTTTGAGCCTAATCGATATGATTTATACTTCTTTCACACACGCACGAATCTTTGTGATTCCCCTTGCATATCTTTGTGATATTGCCAGAACAGTTTGAGAAGTAATTTATTTTAATATTTTACTTCAGTGATAACTGGAAGTCCTATCAGAGATACATCGATGCCAACCCTGAAAATAGGCCACACAATTTTTTTTAATTGTTTTGATAACAATGACTAATGTGTCTCTGTGTTAGTTGATTACCCCACCTTGGTTCTTAACAGTTTCATGTGATATTTTGCTACTCATCCGGTTAGTCTTTGATGATGCATGATGCTCAGGATGCTCCTAATCATCATGAGGGGGGGAACGACACAAAATTCAAAGACACAGATTATCATATTGAGGGGGAGTTAGCAAATTTTGAGGGGGAGTAGCAGAATTTCTTAAATCTGAGGTTGAAAAGCCATTGGATTTCAAGATTGCATTTATGTAATTGATGTGATTGTTTCTTCTTATCCCTTATCATATGGTGTTTTCTACAAATTGATTCCTCCTACGAGCTGATTGAAACAAGGTCTGAAGCTGAAAGCATATTTAACTCGCGGTTCAAAGACAGATTCCTCTGTTTTTAAACTGAAGATGCACTATGGAATGTCACGTAACTCACACATTATCTTTCTTGTGTGTTGATCCGATGTGTTGAGTTTCTACAGTTGAAAGTTGCTCAATAGTGCGTTCAGTCGATGTTGTTGTACATTGAATCTGGTTACAAAGTTGAAATATGAAGACCAAGAGCTTTATTAATGGGGGAGCTTGGAAAGACATGAAGACATGTAACACCAAAGTTTTTCAAAGATTTAAGAGGGAGAGAAGATCAAGTCTGAAGATTTCAAGATAATAAATGCCTTATTCAACTTTAGGGGGAGATTGTTCAGTCCTAGTGCGTTGAAAGTTGTATAACGCATTTATAGGGTTTAATTGTTTTATTATTTAAAACATTGTAAAAGTTTATTTTGTAATTAGGCTTTATTTGGTTGTTGGGCTTTTGGGCCCTAGGCTTTGTGCGTCTCATATATATAAGTTCCTAAACCTATTTTCTAGAGGAGGAGAGGTTAATGGTCAATAGAAAGGTTTACCTAGTCGAATTGAAATTCTCTCTGTAAACCTTAAACCCTTTATTGATAAATCTAATCATATGACGAGTAGTTGTGATTCAATCATTATTGTTTCTTGATTATTACTGTTGATTTTTCTAGGATCTACACAATAGACTTTTATCTGCTGTTTTGGTTCTCGATTTCAGAAGGTTGAATGGTTGTTGATAATCTTCATGATTTTTTTGGTTGTGTGCTTGTAAATGTAGTACATTGATCTTCAATGTTTTTCAGTGGCTTTTTTGTTTTTCCATGTGACTTCAATATATATAATGTTGTAATAGGTGATAGTTTTTTTAGATCTATTATGGTCCTAGATCATTGTTGCTAGCTTGATATATATGTATCATAAGTTTGTAAGGTTCACAAACTATCTTCAGAATGTTTAACCTGTTCATCATGCTCTATTTATTATCTATTCCTTGCATGCTTGATTGGCTGCAAACGTGTGCACTTGGCTTGTATTTGGCTAAACTTAAGTGTCTTTTCTTTTCCATCAGGTTACATATCACTTCTTTCACTGGAAGAAGGGAACACCCTTTGGACAAAAGAAGTTTTTAATTTATTATGGATTAAGTGTGCTTAGAGTACGACACATTTACCAATCTCTAAAGCATGGGTCTCTTTTGTTTCTGAGGGAGAATTATATTCTTTTCAATCCTTTATTTTACTTACCCCACATTGGATACAAAAAAAATAGCCAATGGACACACTTCCCTATCCGTCACAAGTGTGTCATCTCGATCAATCTTTTGTGAAAGAAGTATACAATAGTGTTAGGTTGTTAGCTATATGAAGATTAATATATGATCACTGAAGTCCTTGGTAATTAGTGATTATGGAAAAAAAAATGTTTTCTCACTTGATGTGATGCTTTTTTTAGGATATAGTAATATTATCTATTCGTTACAAGATTGCTTATCGATAGCAGAAGCCCATGAAAAAAGAAGTTTAAGGTTGATTTGATGGGCTATCTGTTCTATATCTTGGTATATTGAGTGGTTAAGACCTCTTTTAACTGTCGCTCTAGGTGTGTTATGCTCTTTCCGTTTTGTTGTATAATTCCTGGTTTAGTGTGTGTATGTGATCTGCATATATATGCAATTTGGACTTTTACTTTACATGTCCATGTGATTGGTGAAATCTTGTTTGAGTCGTGTAAGAATTTTGATAAATTTGCATTTGAATAGATGGTCATATATTTTTTTCCGGGAAGGATTGATAACCCAATTGGGTTTTGCATATCTGCCAACTTAAACATAGTAACCATCATCCCACTAATGATTCCCTTAGTTGTATTGAAGCATGCAAGCTTGTGTGGTTTGCTTCTAAGTCCCGTGTCCTATTAAATTGTTATGCTGTCATTTTTATATCCATAAAATTTGGTGTTTGTTCTGCTCTATCAATCCCCACAAGATGGGGGGTGGGGGAGGGGTTTGCAACATTAAGCTAAGTAAATCCCATGGTTGGTTTATCTGTTAAAACTGACAACAAAAGATACATTTAATTGTGAAACTCGACAGAAACAGAAATAAAGTTGATTGTTAAGGCCATATACCCCATATCTGGTATTCTTTTGTTTATGATGATCTATTTAGATGTTGTCTACAATACATTATTTAAGAGAATACACGATTTACTCTGTAGGAACATATTAGGTGGGTCTCACTGGACTTTGCATTATGTCTTAAGCTTGTATCTTTTCAGCACATCTCCATGCTAGATCAACGTATTTACCCTATGTATTTCCCTTGATGCTGTCCTTGGTCATTTTTTTAGGTTATATACTATACCATCTTGTGTGTGCAAGCAGCAATAAGATAGGTAAAATAACAGGTAGAATAATGTTAGAGCATAAATGTGTTGGATGCAAGATCATAGAAGACTGGAGGTCAAAGTTTAAGGAAGTCAAAGCTGAAAGTCAACTCTCATGCAAAGTCAAAGTCAAATTCAATAAAGTCAAAGTCAGTGTATTTTGTTTTTAAGCGTGTAGTTCTGTTTTGTTGTTAGATATATGACTAGTTTGTGTTAGAAGATGAGAAGTTGCTCATAACAGAGTTCATACGCAGAGAGTTAGAGAGAGAAGAAGTTCTAGAGAGAGAAAGAATCCTGAGAGAATTGTAATTGAGATCTTGAAGTAAATATTGAAATAGGTTGAGTTTTAATCTGTGAATTTCATCTTGTTTGATTGTTGTTGAATCAATAAGAACTTGAATCAGGGACTATCAATTGGTATCAGAGCAAATTCAATCAAGAAATCAAGAAAATTGGAATATCGACACTGTTCTATCAAGTCTATATTTGTTTTTGATTAATTGTGTGAATTAGAGGTTGTATTTGTTATTGTTGTGTTCATATTATGGTCTAGATTGTGTTTGTATGGTTTAATTCAAATATTTCACTGTAACTGATCATTAATTTTGAGATTCTACAAGTTGTTGAGTTCACGAGTCATGCGCACTGTAATTGATCAGTTTTGTACTCGGTAGTGTTCTTATTCGAAATTCAGTGTTTGAATTCGATTCTAGAAATATAGGAGAATGAATTGTCGAAGTTACAGATTGTAATTCGATGATTAGATAGGTTTTTGTGCAAAACAGATCAATTTTTCATTCGAGATTCGAAGAACTCGCAGATTGAGCAGATTTAGTAGAAATCCTTGAAGGATTCGCAGAATTACATTAGAATTCGCAGATTGTTGAAGATTTCGCAGACTTTTCTTTAGATTTCACATTGTGTTAAAATTTACAATTGTAGAATTCTCAGGCTTGTATTTTGCGAATTGCATAGTTTTCACAGATCAGAGTATTGCGAATTTCTCAGAATTCGTAGATCTGTGTGGATATTTTTAACAAAGGAAAGAATTCACAGAATACTATTCTACGAATTCCTTGGATTTCGCAGAAGAGTAGTCTACGAATTCTTGTTGATCTTATGAAAAGTGTTTAAAATTTTCTTAGTATTGGATTCATATATTTCTATCGTGCGAATTCTGTTTTAACCTTGCTTGCGAATTCTGAGTAGCTTGCGAATTCTGAGAAGTTTACAAATTCTGTGTGATTTGTGTTGTATGCGAATTCTTGGAATTTCATTGTGTCTTGCGAATTCCAGACTTAGTGAATTTTTGAAAAATTCATTTCTTGTTTTTTTTTTTTGTATTTTTACTTGATTTCATTTTGAACTAACGATCAGTTTCAAGTTTCTTATTGCATATATTGAAACAGGATGACTTCAAAGGACGCTCTCTCAATTGGCACTGATGTCAAACCCCCTGTTCTTTTCAAATGGGAGTACGAGCAATGGAAAGACAAATTCTTAGATTTCATTGACCTGCATGCAAATGGAGAAAACATTTTGTTGTCAATAACTGAAGGACCAATGGTACCACCAACTGTGGAGATACCAGATGATGAATCCTCTGACAGTGAGGATGGAGATGAAGACAGAGTAAGAAAGATGAAAACAATTCCTAAGGAATTTACACAGTACTCAGATGAGCAGAAAAGTCGTTTCAAAGCTGATAAACAAGCTAGATCTCTTTTACTTCAGAGTATCCCGAATGAGATTTACATAAAGATCGACAGCTACAAAACTAATGCTAAGAAGATGTGGGATCAGCTACAGAAGATGATGATGGGCTCTAAGGTTGGAAACCATATGAAAGTGGCTAACTGTATAAACAGTTATGAAGAGTTTAAGGCCAAAGATAATGAGAGCCTGGAGGAAACTTATGAAAGATTTGTGCTTCTTTTGAATGAACTTTCCAAGAACAAAGTCAAGAAGAAGCAGATAGAGAACAATGTTAAGTTTCTAAGCATTCTGCAGCCGGAATGGAAAAAGCACACACACAGAATGAAATAGATGAAGGATTTGAGTGACATTCCACTGCATGAAGTTTATGAGACTTTGAGACAAAATGAGGAGGAGGTTGAAGAGAAAAGAAATGAAAAGAAGAAGAAGGTTGAGAAAGTTACAGACGTATAGCTTTGGTAGCTGGAGAGAAGGAAAAAGAGAAGAAAGAAAAGAAAGAAAAGAAGAAAAAGAAGAAGATTGTGATTCCCAGTTCTGATTCAGATTTAGATTCGGACAGTGATGACGGGAAAATCTCAAGCAAGCTATGCTTCTACTGACCCGTGCATTTCAGTAGAAATTCTACAAGAAACCGGGGTCAAATTCTCAGATATACTCTTCGTCAGGCTCAAAGAATCATGAACACAGGGAGATAATTAAAGGAAGAAAGTTTGAGGATAAAATATTTGTGGAAAGAAAGCCGGATGAGAAGAAAAAGTATCTGAATAATTATACTAGTACTGAAAAGAAGACAGACGACCTGATCAAATGCTACAATTGTGGAAAGGTCGGTCACTACGCAAAGGATTGTTGGAAGCCAAATGTCAGAAATTCAGAGTATTACAAGAACAAAATGCTCTTGGCCAAGCAACAAGAGGCTGGCAAGGCATTGATGGCTGAAGATGAATATTGGTTAGATCATTCTAATGAGGAGGAGAAAGAAGAGTCAGCACACATGTGCTTGATGGGCAACATGGTGAAATATGATGACCGTGATGATGAGACAGTTGATGAGGTACTTAATCTTTCTAAATATAATTTTATGACTAAAATGGAAGCCATGATGATTGAACTTCAAGATCTTCAAAATAAACTGAAAAAGGAAAAGAGCAGAGTTGCTAAGAAAAATCGAAAGATCTTTGAACTTAATAAAGTTGTTGTTGGGAACAAAGATCTGATTGATTCTCTGAACAAATATGTTTCTAATCTTAAACAGGACAAAGATGTTTTGAAAGTAAGATTTCTGATTTTGTTGCTAATATTTCTAAGTCTGATTTAGAAAAGCAAGAATGTGTTCTAAAAGCTCACAAATTGCAGGTAGAAAACAAGAGCTTAATAAAGAAGGTAAATGGTTTGGAAGCCAAACTTTATAAACGAGGTCAAACAGATCGAACTATTTTTCTAAACACCTCGAATGAGGAAGCTGATGTAAAAGAGAAGTGGGGACTTGGTTATGAGAACCCATATTATCTTAAGAAAGCCATCAGAAAACAACCAGCACTGTATAATTTTGATTTTCTTTTTACTGCTGGTAAATATCCTCATTTGAAACCCAAATTTGTTACCAAATCACCTGATGAGGTTGAGGCTAAAGAAGATGAGAAACGAAAGAATTTAAAGAAAATGCAACTACCATTCTGCTATCAAAAGTTGAATGATAGTTACAATTCTGAAAAACCAATGGTTCTTTCAAATGATTATTTTGCTAGCTATTCTATTTCTGAGATGGAGGCAAAACCAATTAAATCTAAAATTTATGTTCCTCCACTTATTCTAGAAAGCAAAATAATTGAGCTTGAATGTAATACCCTTGGTAAGTATTTAACTATTTATATACTTTAAATATATATATATATATATATATATATATATATATATATATATAAGGGTGCTAGATGTCAATAGCCTTATTTGAAAGGTCTAAGTTGTTATTTTTAGAACTTTTGAAAAGGTGTCATCATATTAAGCCATCACTTTTCTCTAGATTGAATTTATATGTAAAAGAAAGTTTTGGTGTGTGTGGCTTATGGGTTCTGCGAAATCTTAGAAGGAGTAAAGTGGATTCTTGAAGTTTTGCTTTGGAAAATTCTCTTTAAAAGCTTGGTAAGAATTTCTTTTACCTTTAAATTTTAGATTTACTTCCTTGGGTTAGTTTAATTCTTGAGTTTAACTAGGTTGTGTTCATATTTAGTTTACCTCAAAACCTTTTATGGTAAAATTCTACAAGGATAGTTTTGTTTGGTATTTTATAATTAGATTCCTTTTGATTAATTTAATTTATTTTGATGAATGTGGGTTTATCTCCACGTTGGTTTTAAATTGGTAAGTTTTTTTGTTTTGGGTTCTTGTGTAAAGAATGGAATTTTAACCTTGGATTTTGATTATATTTTTATGATGAGAGAATTTTATCAAGGTTAAATTTATACTTGGATAGGTTTTCTTTGCATCTTAGTATTTGGAATCAGTTGGTTGTGATTGAAATGGTGGTGAAGTTTTCTTTTTTTTCGTTGCTTGTCGTTTTGGGGTATTTTAGGGTATCGGTTAGGTGCCTTAGATGTTGTTAAGAGCATTGGTAAGATTTATATGCTTAATTTGTGATCCATATTAATTTGATTCAGATTTTCGTTCGATTTCGAGTTTTGCTACCGGTTAACTTCGTGTTATCATATATCTTTATCGAGGTGAGTTTTCTTTAACTATTTCCAATGAAATGCTTATATATTCAAATACTTAACATATTGATATCGTATATTATTGATATGTTTGGACTCGGATTGGTAAACGTGATATGATAATTGTTACATGTTTTATTATTAATACATGTAATGTGAATTATTGATTCTTGAAATATAAATGGACTTGCACAACAGAAGCCGCGTGTGCTAGGACTGTAATGGTTCGAGCAGGGAATTATATGTAGTGCCCACGAATTTGTTTCGTGTGGTGGGCCACAATCGGTAGTGATTGCGATCTTATCGGTGTGTGTGCAATTAAATTGTGACAACTGTTGTGGTTAGTTTCCTGGGAAGAATGTTAATTCAGTTTACTTATTTCATCAATAACTGACTTGTTATTTCATTTTATCGGGTTTATTGAGATTGTGAAACTGACAGGGATTTTCTCACTAGACCGTATGGTCTAACCCTCATTTTGTTTTCAAAATATGCATTTCAGGACAAACGCGTATAATTGAAAAAGGGAAAGGAAAGTTATGAGCTTATCAGTTTACCTGATTATATGTGAAGCTGGCATATGAGATCTGGAAGTTGTTTTTGTTTGAAAGTTGTCATATTAATATTATATATTATGACAATTTAGCGAAAAGTTAGTTGTGACTTTTGATATAGTTGTACAGTTTTGTATCAAAAGACCAACTTGTATCCTAGATGTGTTTGGATATATGTGAATTATGTGATATATGGTATGTGAATTATGCGGGTTGTTATAGTTGGTATCAGAGCCTAAGTTTAAGGGATTTAGGTATTTAGATTTATACCTAGACTTAAACTGTATGATTTTATGTGAAATTAAGTTGTCCCTTTTATGTTTAGAACCCGTGGGATATTAAATATAATAAGTAGAAAGAATGACATGTAAGGTAAATTCAAATTACATGTGGCCAATGTAATTATGAACTTACAAGTGAATGTTGTACTGAATACTTTATTATATTTGGGTATGTGATCAAATGTATATATTCTATGCTTTAACAGATGGCAAGCAATTCTCGTCGTTCTGGAAGAATTGTCTCGGTTACTCCAGAAGGGGTGGATCCTCCGACTGAGAATGTGCCAGTTGGACCCTCAAATACTCAAGAAAGAGGTATGAGACAGGAAAGGGTAACGATTGAAATTGGAGCAAATCCTGAAACAACATCTGTCAGAGGTCGGGGTCGGGGAAGGGGCCGGGAAAGAGGTCGGGAACGAGGGAGAGGAAGGAGTAGGGGATTATCACTAGAACCAAAAAATTCTGTTCAGGAAAGTTCAAATAGTGGTCGGGGCAGGAGTCGAGCCAGTGGTCAGGGTCGGACTCAACCTTCTAAATATGTTACACCGAGGGATTTAGACGCGGCAATGAATAAACTCCAAACTAACTTGCAATCTTTGTTTGGAAATCCTCATCGCACAGAAACACAACATCCTGAACATCCTGAAACTACTAGAGGGAACGAGGTAAATGCTCCTACTACTGTTATCAAAGGATGTGATTTCAAAATGTTTTTAGCATGTAAACCACCAACTTATTCCGGTGAACGTGATCCTGTGAAAGCTATGAAGTGGTTGAAAGAAATTGAATCAATTTTTAATACCAGTAAATGTTCAAATGAGGACAGAGTTATGTTTGCCGCCGGTGTATTGAAATCTGATGCCTTATATTGGTGGGAACTTATGATATCTTCAAAAGGACCAAATATTCTCACAACTTTGTCCTGGAATGAGTTTACTGAAGCTTTCAAAGAATACTTTTGTCCAGAAGCAGCAACAAGAAAGTTAGAAGAAGAATTTCTGAGTTTGGAACAGGGTAATTCAACTGTTCAGGAATACACGGCAAGATTTATAGAAAAATCTCGTTTTGCTGAATGTTATCTATTTTCAGAAAAACATAGAGTTGAAAGATATATTTATGGATTTCAATCTTCTATTCGGGAACTGGTTATGGCCATGCAGCCCAATACTTTTACATTCGCAGTTGATGTTGCAGAAACAACTGAAAAAGATAAAAACCGACAATTGGGTGAGAAAAGAAAGTGGGAAGGACTGCCAAGTGATTCTAGAAAACAAAAGTTTACTCGATTTGATAGTCGTCCGAATCCCAGATTTGGTGTGAGACCGTGTCCAAAATGTCACCGAATTCATCAAGGTGAGTGTAGTCAAGATCAGAAGCATTGTTTTCGATGTGGAAAATTGGGTCATGTTGCTGTTAATTGTAGAACCACTCGACTTTGTTATCAGTGTAATTCACTAGATCATATTAGACCTGATTGTCCACAGTTGAGAGGACGGGGAACAAATCATCCAGGGATTAGTCAGGGAAATCGGGGAGATACACGAAAACTCGATCAATCCAAAGCAAAGGGACGTGCATTCCAGATGTCTACAGTTGAGGCCGAACAGACTCCTGATATGGTAACAGGTACATTTTTAGTAAACTCAGTATGTGCGAAAGTGCTATTTGATTCTGGTGCAAATCGTTCCTTTGTGTCTCCCTCATTTATTAATCGTCTGCATGTGAAACCTAAAGTGTTAGATTATGTGTTAGTAGTAGAAACTGCTAATAATAATCAGGTTTCGGTTAATGAAGTTTTTGATAATTGTTGTATAAATGTGGATGGGTATACGGTACCTATTCAATTGTTCCCCATGTCATTGAAAGAATTTGATGTAGTAGTGGGGATGGATTGGTTGGCTGAAAATCAGGCCAATATTGTGTGCAATAAAAAGATGATTAATATTGACTTACCTGGGAAAGGGTCGGTTGTGATTTACGGTGACCATAGAGACCGACATACTAGTTTGATTGCTATGTTAAAAGCCCGTAAATGTGTTAAGAAAGGTTGTCCGAGTTATTTGGCCTATGTAATTGACACGAAGAAAGAAAAGAATGTTGTTGAAACCATACCGGTAGTTAGTGAATTCCCAAAAGTCTTCCCAGATGATTTGACTAGTCTTCCACCAGACCGATCTATTGAATTTAGAATCGATTTGATACCGGGGGCCGCGTCGATTGCTCGGGCACCGTACCGATTGGCTCCGTCCGAAATGAAAGAAATGATGTCACAGTTACAGGAATTGTTAGATAAAGGTTTTATCAGGCCCAATACTTCCCCGTGGGGTGCACCAGTGTTATTTGTAAAGAAGAAAGATGGGTCGATGAGAATGTGTATCGATTACCGGGAACTCAATAAACTGACAATAAAGAATAAATATCCGCTTCCGAGAATCGATGACCTGTTTGATCAATTGGTTGGGGCTAGTTACTTCTCAAAGATTGATTTACGATCCGGTTATCATCAGTTGAAAGTTCGGGAAGAAGATGTATCGAAAACTGCATTTCGTACCAGATACGGTCATTACGAGTTCTTAGTGATGCCGTTTGGTTTGACTAACGCGCCGGCAGCTTTTATGGATATGATGAACCGGGTATGTAATCCTTATCTTGATAAATTTGTGATCGTTTTTATCGACGATATTCTTATCTATTCTCGATCAGAAGTAGAACATGCTAATCATCTTCGTTTGATACTTGAACTGTTGAAACGGGAAAAGCTTTTCGCTAAACTTTCTAAATGTGAATTTTGGTTACGAGGAGTTCAGTTTTTGGGGCATATTGTTTCTGAAAACGGTATCAAAGTGGATCCTGTAAAAATTGAAGCTATTGCAAAATGGGAACCACCGAGAACACCGACTGAAGTCAGAAGTTTTCTGGGTTTAGCCGGGTATTACCGTAAATTTATACAGGATTTTTCTCGTATTGCAACTTCTTTAACGATGTTAACGAAAAAGAACGTAAAGTTTGAATGGAAAGAAGCTCAAGCCGAGGCCTTCCAAAATTTGAAAGAAAGATTGTGTAGTGCTCCAATTTTGTCTCTACCGGATGGTTCAGAAGATTTTGTGGTTTACAGTGACGCTTCGAAATTGGGTTTGGGTTGTGTATTGATGCAGCGTGGAAAGGTTATTGCTTATGCTTCTCGTCAGTTGAAAGACCACGAGAGACAGTATCCGACTCACGATATGGAATTATCCGCTGTTGTGTTTGCTTTGAAAATTTGGAGACACTATTTATACGGTACCAAATGTCAGATTTTTACCGATCATAAAAGTCTTCAACACTTGTTCAATCAACGGGAACTGAATATGCGACAACGACGGTGGTTAGAACTGGTGAACGATTACGATTGCGAGATTTTGTATCATCCGGGAAAAGCAAATGTGGTGGCCGATGCTTTGAGTCGTAAAGAAAAAAGTGGACACATCAAAGTCGTTGCGTTACGAGCCGAATTGTTACCAAATATTTTCGAAGAGTTAAAGAAATGTCAGATCGAAGCTCTGAAAGAAGAAAATCTGAAACGAGAACGACTCGCAGGTATGTCATTTGTCCTAGTGAAAAATGATCGTGAATTAATGTGTTTTGAAAATAGAATATGGGTACCTCGTTTGGGTGATATTCGTGATAGAGTTTTAAATGAGGCTCACAAGTCTCGTTTTTCTATTCATCCGGGTACTAACAAAATGTATCGAGACTTACGACAATTTTATTGGTGGCCGGGTCTAAAGAAAGATATCGCACGATATGTGGAGCATTATTTAACTTGTTTACAGGTTAAAGTGGAACATCAGAAACCGTTCGGTAAATTACAATCGTTAGAAATTCCGGTTTGGAAATGGGATCATATAACGATGGATTTCATAACGAAGTTGCCGAGAACACCGAAGGGTTTCAATGCTATCTGGGTCATTGTGGATCGATTGTCAAAGTCGGCTCATTTCTTACCGATTAAAGAATCGTATCTGTTGGAACGGTTAGCAAAGTTATATATTGATGAAGTGGTAACTCGTCACGGTGTACCGTTATCGATTATATCGGATCGAGATAGTCGGTTTACTTCGATGTTTTGGAAAAGTTTTCAGAGGGAAATGGGTTCTCAAATAAAGTTGAGTACGACTTACCATCCACAGACAGACGGTCAGAGTGAACGAACGATTCAGACGCTCGAAGACATGTTACGAGCTTGTATTATCGACTTTGGTGGCTCGTGGGAAGGACACTTACCTTTGATTGAGTTTGCCTATAATAACAGTTATCACTCGAGTATCCAAGCGGCACCTTTCGAAGTTTTATATGGTAGAAAATGTAGAACACCGTTGTGTTGGAATGAAGTTGGAGAGAAACAGTTGGCCGGACCAAAAATTGTACAGTTAACTACGGATAAGATCGGTCAGATTCGGGAACGTTTGAAAATGGCTCAGGACAGACAGAAAAGTTACGCCGATAGACGCCGTAAACCGATAGAGTTTCAGATTGGTGACAGTGTGATGTTGAAAGTCTCGCCATGGAAAGGTATAGTTCGATTCAGGAAACGGGGTAAATTAAGTCCACGATATATTGGACCATTTGTAATTATTGATCGAATTGGTGAGGTAGCTTACCGGTTAGAACTTCCGTCTGAATTGAGCGGTTTTCATAACACTTTTCATATGTCAAATTTACGAAAGTGTTTGGTTAATTCTGAAATGGCCGTACCGTTACCCGAAGTTCAGGTGAATGAGAAATTGCATTTTATAGAAGAGCCGGAATCTATAATCGATTATAAAGTTAAGAAGTTGCGAAACAAAGAGATTGGGTTGGTAAAGGTTCAATGGTGTTATCATAAGGGTCAAGATGCTACATGGGAACCAGAAATCGAAATGAGATCAAAGTACCCAAGTTTATTTCAGTGACTGAATTCCGGGACGGAATTCCTTTAAGGGGGAGATGTTGTAATACCCTTGGTAAGTATTTAACTATTTATATACTTTAAATATATATATATATATATATATATATAAGGGTACTAGATGTCAATAGCCTTATTTGAAAGGTCTAAGTTGTTATTTTTAGAACTTTTGAAAAGGTGTCATCATATTAAGCCATCACTTTTCTCTAGATTGAATTTATATGTAAAAGAAAGTTTTGGTGTGTGTGGCTTATGGGTTCTGCGAAATCTTAGAAGGAGTAAAGTGGATTCTTGAAGTTTTGCTTTGAAAAATTCTCTTTAAAAGCTTGGTAAGAATTTCTTTTACCTTTAAATTTTAGATTTACTTCCTTGGGTTAGTTTAATTCTTGAGTTTAACTAGGTTGTGTTCATATTTAGTTTACCTCAAAACCTTTTATGGTAAAATTCTACAAGGATATTTTTGTTTGGTATTTTATAATTAGATTCCTTTTGATTAATTTAATTTATTTTGATGAATGTGGCTTTATCTCCACGTTGGTTTTAAATTGGTAAGTTTTTTTGTTTTGGGTTCTTTTGTAAAGAATGGAATTTTAACCTTGGATTTTGATTATATTTTTATGATGAGAGAATTTTATCAAGGTTAAATTTATACTTGGATAGGTTTTCTTTGCATCTTAGTATTTGGAATCAGTTGGTTGTGATTGAAATGGTGGTGAAGTTTTCTTTTTTTTTCGTTGCGTGTCGTTTTGGGGTATTTTAGGGTATCGGTTAGGTGCCTTAGATGTTGTTAAGAGCATTGGTAAGATTTATATGCTTAATTTGTGATCCATATTAATTTGATTCAGATTTTCGTTCGATTTCGAGTTTTGCTACCGGTTAACTTCGTGTTATCATATATCTTTATCGAGGTGAGTTTTCTTTAACTATTTCCAATGAAATGCTTATATATTCAAATATTTAACATATTGATATCGTATATTATTGATATGTTTGGACTCGGATTGGTAAACGTGATATGATAATTGTTACATGTTTTATTATTAATACATGTAATGTGAATTATTGATTCTTGAAATATAAATGGACTTGCACAACAGAAGCCGCGTGTGCTAGGACTATAATGGTTCGAGCAGGGAATTATATGTAGTGCCCACGAATGTGTTTCGTGTGGTGGGCCACAATCGGTAGTGATTGCGATCTTATCGGTGTGTGTGCAATTAAATTGTGGCAACTGTTGTGGTTAGTTTCCTGGGAAGAATGTTAATTCAGTTTACTTATTTCATCAATAACTGACTTGTTATTTCATTTTATCGGGTTTATTGAGATTGTGAAACTGACAGGGATTTCCTCACTAGACCGTATGGTCTAACCCTCATTTTGTTTTCAAAATATGCATTTCAGGACAAACGCGAAAAGTTAGTTGTGACTTTTGATATAGTTGTACAGTTTTGTATCGAAAGACCAACTTGTATCCTAGATGTGTTTGGATATATGTGAATTATGTGATATATGGTATGTGAATTATGCGGGTTGTTACATTGAAAACGCTTTATCTGATGAAAGAATCTTGGTAGATTTAGAACAAAATGTGTTTTCAACAGTATTAAAAAACATTGTTTTCAAAACTACATCTAATGAGTGTTCAACATCTTCTCAGACACCTCAAACTTCTGAAGTTGATTTTGATGACTTATTTGCGTCGGCAAATGATTTTTTAAATTCTGATGAAGGGTGTGTAAATGAGATTGATATGTTTCATTTTAGTGCTAAACTTCCAGATCATTCTACTTTTGTTATTAATGGCGAAGTTTTACCAAGTGTGCATGAAGTTGGTGAATCATCGACTAAGGTTGGTGAATCTGTTTCTGTGAATGATGATTATTATGCTAAAGGTAAGAAGCAAAAGAAACAGCGCTCACATACACGGAACAACACTGGTAAACATAAGAAAAGACAATCTCAGAAATCTGATTTTCCTAACAAATCAAAATTTTTTGTTTCAGATTTAATAAAGAAAATATCTGAAGAACGAAAAGAATGGCAACCAAAAAGGAATGTTGATGAGAGTTCTGAATCAATTCCTGATATGGATTGTAATAGATCTACTGGTAGTCATACTGATGTAATTGGTATTATTGCTCCCAATAAACAAAATCTTGTAACTTCTTACAAGAAATATACAATAAAGCAATTATTCCAATTATCTCAGTTTACTGCTAAGTCGTCTACTTATAGACGAAATGATTTTGTCTCTCACCGATATTCTAATGATTGGTTTGGTACTTATCATGTTTGTTCTTATAAGTCATTTGTTTCAAAAGGTTTTCAAAAGTTCAGAGGATCCATATACAAATGGATACCAAAATCTTGTGCTAAACCGTTAGGACCCACTTTTAAATGGGTACCTAAAGTTATTCTTCCCTGATTTCTCTTATGCAAACCCGTCATATGTGGTACTTGGATAGCGGGTGTTCCAAGCATATGACGGGGAGGAAAGCTTTATTGTCTAATTATACAGAGAAATTTTGTGGAAATGTAAGATTCGGCAATGACCAATTTTCACCAATTTTGGGATATGGTGACGTGATACAAGACAATGTGACGATAACGAAGGTGAGTTATGTGGAAGGTTTAGGGCACAACCTGTTTAGCATTGGTCAGTTATGTGACAAAGGATTAGAGGTGAATTTTAAAGCCAAAAGTTGCTCTGTGCGTACTGAAGATGGCAAAGAACTTTTGGTCGGAACTAGAAAATCTAACCTCTACACAATCAATCTTTCAAAGGTCCAGACTAACAATGAGGTTTGCTTACTGACAAAAGCCTCGATGCAGCAAAGTTGGCTTTGGCACCGAAGGCTGTCACACCTGAATTTTCGTTACATCAATAAATTGATCAAAGGCAAAATGGTGAAAGGACTTCCTGAGCTGAGATAAGAAAAAGAACATCTGTGTGCAACTTGTGAAAAGGGTAAAATGAAGAGGGCAGCTCACAAGCCGAAACCCAAACCGAGTACAAGTTCTCTGCTTGAACTTTTGCATGTGGATCTTTGTGGTCCGATGAGAACTCAGAGTATAGGAGGAAAGAAGTATGTTTTGGTAATAGTGGACGATTATTCGCGTTAGACATGGGTAAAGTTTCTAAGGTCAAAAGATTAGACGCCCGAAGTACTCATCAACTTTTTGAAGACTACCCAGGTAAACTTGCAGAGGTCAGTAAAACTTCTAAGGACAGACAATGGCACAGAGTTTAAAAACAAGACTGTTGGAGATTATCTCGAATCTGTCGGGATAACACATCAATTATCTGCTGCTAGGACGCCAGAACAGAATGGAGTAGTAGAAAGACGCAATCGAACTCTAGTCGAGGCCGCTCGCACTATGCTCAACCAGTCGGATCTACCTCTGTTTCTGTGGGCAGAAGTTGTATCTACTGCATGTTATACGCAGAATCGCTCCATTATTCATCGACGGTTTGGAAAAACTCCTTACGCATTGATTAATAATCGTACACCTAATATCAAATATTTTCATATCTTTAGATGTAGGTGTTTTGTGCTTAATGATAGAGAGAACTTAAATAAGTTCGGTCCAAAGGCTGAAGAAGGAATATTCATTGGATATTCCCAGACATCTGCTACATATAGGATCTATATGAAGAACACAAAGACTATTATAGAAAGCGTTAATGTAACATTTGATGAGGAGGTGGCTTCTGAACAACACAGTTCAGAACCCGTACTCACCGGAGTGTTAGCTTCTAGACAAATCAGTCCAGAACCTGTGGTTAAAGAAACTAATTCAGATAAAGTATCAACTTCTACATCTCACTTATCTAAATTAGATTTATTGTTTGAATTTTTCTATGTTGAGTTTCTAGGATCTGAACTTCCTAAATCTGTTGTGGTTGACAGGTCTAACGATTCCATAACAAATCATCCAACCACTTCGGATGTATCTAATGAACCAGTTCCCCCAGTTTAAAAAGAAACTCATATTCAAACACACACTCCTATGGTTGAAGTTACACCTGAACATGTTGAAACAGAAGTTACTACTTCAGTTGGATGCACTGAGATTGATAATCTACAGCCTGAACAAGCTGTTCCAACTGACACTTCTGTACAAGAAACTTCATCTGCACCCCCAACAACTGATGCATATGAAGAAGCTGACAGTGGATATTTAGATGAACTTTATGATAAATCTACATCGAATCCACTCCCTCACGAATATAAGTGGACCAAAGAGCACCCGATAAGCCAATTAATTGGTGATCCACATTTACCGGTGCAAACTAGGTCTGTGACTTTAAACATGTGTATGCATGATTCCTTTCTGAGTAAGATAGAGCCAACTCGAGTATCAGAGGATCTTGCAGATTCAGATAGGGTTACTGCCATGCAAGAAGAGCTAAATCAGTTTGAAGCCTTAAAGGTCTGGAGACTTGTGCCAAAACCAGAAGGTAAATCTATTATCGGCACCAAATGGGTATTCAAGAATAAAAATGATGAAGATGGTATCGTCATTAGGAACAAAGCACGACTTATTGCAAAAGGCTACCGGCAAGAGGAAGGCATCGATTACGATGAGACTTACGCTCCAGTGGCACGTATAGAAGCAATCCGAACGTTTCTTGCGTATGTTGTTCATAAAAACTTCACTGTCTATCAGATGGACGTGAAGACTGCCTTTCTAAATGGCATTCTTAAGGAGGAAGTCTACGTATCACAACCAGAAGGCTTTGTGAATCCAGGTAAACCATATCATGTCTACATCTTGGATAAAGCACTTTATGGTCTTAAACAAGCGCCTCGAGCCTGGTACAAGGTATTATCAAAGGTTTTGGTCAAGTCGGGCTTCACAAAAGGTAAAATCGATACTACTTTGTTCATTAAGAAAGAAAAAGTCGATATCATTCTTATTCAAATATATGTGGATGATATAATATTTGGCTCAACTAATCCTAAATACTGTAAGAATTTTTCAAACCTCATGGTGTCTAGATTTCAAATGAGTATGATGGGAGATATGAACTTCTTTCTCGGATTACAAGTAAAGCAATTTTCAATGGGGATTTTTATAAACCAAGCTAAGTACATTTTTGATATATTTTTCAGAAATTCAAAATGGAAACTTGTAAACCTATTGGTACCCCGATGGCACCAGGAACTAAGATCGGCATGGATCCTTCGGGAAAACCTGTTGATGTTAGAACCTATAGAGGAATGATTGGTTCTTTGATGTATCTTACTTCAAGTAGGCCAAATATTATGTTTTCTACATGTTTATGTGCAAGATATCAGGCTAATCCTAAAGAATCCCATATGTTTGCGGTCAAAAGGATCTTTAGATATTTGAAGGGGACTGCAGATCTTGGTCTGTGGTATCCTAAAGATACTGGTTTTGAACTGACGGCTTACTCAGATGCAAATCATGTTGGTTGTATGTTATACAGGAAGAGTACATCGGGTCATATACAATTTCTTGGAGATAAACTCGTTAGTTGGGCATCAAAGAAACAACTTTGTGTTTCCACATCAACGGCTGAGGCGGAGTATGTTGCTGCTGCAAGCTGCTGCTCTCAGGTGTTGTGGATGAGGACGCAACTGCGAGATTATGGATTCAAATTTGACAAGATTCCGATTTACTGTGACTCGAAGAGCGCCATTGCCATATCAAAAAATCCTGTACATCATACAAAGACCAAACACATCGATGTACGGTATCATTTTATCAAAGATAATGTCGAAAAAGGTACAATAGAACTTTATTTTGTAAACACTGATTATCAGCATGCAGATTTATTCACCAAGCCTTCAGACGAAAAGAGATTTAATTTTCTTATCTCTAAACTTGGTATGTTAAATCTTAAGATATAATCAGTGATTACCTACTAAAGTTTTCATTATTGTGTTTTCTTCATTTCTTTATTTTTAATCTGAAAGATGTCTGCACTTTAAGGTATGTTCATGATTTCAGGGGGAGTGAGAGAAGATGAAACGATGATCTACATTCAATTAAGGGGGAGTTCATGTTTTTGATTTATGCTTATCACTGATAAATTTTTCTAATGCATAAATGTAGGGGGAGTAAGAGTAAGAGTTAGAGTTAGGAGTTAGGAGCAATGTTTTAAAAAACTCGCCGCACAGCCACCATGGCGCGCCATGGCACCAAGGCTTGGGTCTCACGCCACGTTAAGCTCGTGGCATGCCATGGCCTAATGTACAATTTCGTAATGCAATATTTGATTTTTCTTTAGTTTTTAATGTCTTATTTGCAATTTTTTTAATATATACCATAATTTAACTTGCTTATTACTATTGACTAATTGAGTAACACTACAAAACATATGTTTTTCTATATAATGATATATATGAATTAGAAAAATGACGCCATAAGTCACGCCTTGAAAACGCCATGGTCACGTCGTGGCTCCTAAGGCTTGAGGCTTGGCCTTGCCGCCACGCCACGCCTCACGCCATTTAGAACCTTGGTTAGGAGTAAGGAGTATGAATTATGACTTCTAATTATTTCAGATCAGAACTCGTACAATTCAATGTTTTACTGCTTTATGTCTTTTATTTTTCAATAAGTGTTGTGAATAAAGTTTTGCTTTGACGGATTTTGTCACTAATGCAGATTGAGAGGATGCTTACAAGATCATATCTTATATGACTTGCAACTTGACTTGATGAGATTTAAGCTGAGCGGAAAAGGTTAATTTCTAATCTTAATCTCATAAGTATCTGAAAAAAGGACAACTTTCAGGTATGAAAACATGTTCTTAATTTTTCAAACTACTTCTGATTCTTAACCGATTTCATGGATATAGAAGTGTGATTTTAAATGTTTTCATGATTAATTGTGCTTACATGTTTATAAACTGTATGTTTCTAAAGATTAATACTTGCGTATTATCTTTTCTATATACTTTCAAGTATTCCCACACACAGGTTTAATATTTTGTTGGAAATGTTCTTACCATGTCTCTAGATTGAAACAAATTTTCGATGGTAAGACACCCCGATTGAATTTCAAAGATTTTGAGCGTGATTTCATTTCGAAACGTTCTTTTTCAAGACTTGTCTATATTTTGGTTCGTATAGACTATATCCAATTCTTGCTGACCTAAGCTTTAATTGATAAATCATTCAAATTTGATCCATTTTTCATACAATGCGTTCATTTCATTCATTCAATATACTTGTTTGAAATATCTTCAATGTTTCAAAATGCTCAAATCTTCATGATTACATATCATTGAGCATACAGACATCTGACTTGTATCTTTTGTGTTTTAACTGAAAAGTTAAACCAGCTGAGCAACAGATTCTTATTGGATTACATGGGTTCATTGTGTGAGCTTAACAAAACTTCTATGGATTCACGTAAACCAGTGTTTCCTACCCAAGAAGTTAATCCTTGAGTGATCAATTGTGTGAGAATTTTATATAACTGAGTGTGGGTTGAGCGATGAGGTAAAATGGACAGAGAGTTTGGTTAGCAGTCAGCTCAATGATTAAAAGAAAGAGGGTGAGAGAACAAAGTAAAAGAATATTAAACTCTGCACCAACTACTTTCTGAGTCGGGCAACCACATTACTAGTGTTTCACAATTCTTCGTGAACATTATTGAAACATGCAACTAGCCTATGCCAACTCTTGATAAAAACCCCACCAACTACTCATTTTCTTCTCAACAAGAAAATGTTTAATATTTCAAGAGGACGCAACACATATGCTATCTGATTTTCATTTGGAAAATCTGGATATTGAAATAGAAGGAAGTCTGCCCCACCTTCACACTTCGATCATGCACAATCGAGTCTGTGTTATAATGTTGTTGTCTCAATGGTTTACACAATTTTGAGCCTTATAAAAGCAATTTTCATGTGATTAATTCTTTCTAACACTTGCACGAACACACAAGAAAATTTTTTTTCTTGTCATAACGTTCATAGAAATATCTTTGTGGTGTTTCGATGATTGAATGGAAGCCCTGAGGGAGTAAACATCACAAAAGCTCCTTTCTAATGTGTATTTGTTACACACAGTGACTTTATGTTATTGACAGTCATTATAACTGATTCATTTGTTGATTCAGGTGTTACACTCTACTTTGATTGGATTTGTAAAGATCTAGATGAATATCTTTTTGGATCGACAAATAATCAGTGGCTCAGTATGAAAGATCAGTGGTCAGAAAAGTTTCCACCGACATTTCTTGTAAAAGTTTTGATGATTTCATGCCTTCTTTCATCAAAAAGGGGGAGATGACAAAGTTAAAGAAATGTCTGAAAGAATTGTTTGGAAAAGAACTGTTTGTATTATAGATGGGGGAGAAGATCAAGAAATATTTGTGTTCAAGAGTTATTTGTTTGAAGTTTGGCAAAGATTGAAAGATCAAAAGAGCAAATTCAAAGATTTCTGAAGATAAGATGAATTTTTACATAAATTTTCTTTGAAGATAATCTGCTGAAACAAGCCGAGCTGAAACTGTAGATAATTTCTTTTCTGAAGTCTGAAAGAGGTTTGAGATAACCTTGGGAAAATTGTTGAAGAGCATATCTACCATCTTGGGGGGGGGGGATTGTTATTTGTTTGAAGACAGACTTTGGGAAGATTACAAATTGTTAAAGATCAAAGAAAGAAGAGATTGTTTCAAGCATTAAGAGAAGACTGAGCTTCAATGTCTATTCTGGTAAAATTCAACAAAGGGGGAGATAAACTTGAAAGAAGTCTACAAAGGAGGAGATTGTGATTTTTGTGCTTAAAAGAGAGATTGATTTGCAAAATCTTTTTAAAGATGATATTGAATCCAAAGGGGGAGATTGTTAAAGCATAAATGTGTTGGATGCAAGATCATAGAAGACTGGAGGTCAAAGTTTAAGGAAGTCAAAGATGAAAGTCAACTCTCATGCAAAGTCAAAGTCAAATTCAATAAAGTCAAAGTTAATGTATTTTGTTTTTAAGCGTGTAGTTCTGTTTTTGTGAATCCAAGATCTCTAAATCCTAGAGAGAGAAAGTAGAGAGAGAGTTCAAAGCGCAAAGTATCAAATGTATTGAATGTAAGCGTGAAAGTATTACAAGGAACAAGGACTAAAGGGACTTAAATACCCTGGTCAGATACAACACAGTATACGACACTAAACACTGTATAAGATCAAGCCTATAAATACAATGATTACTATAAAATCAGACTTAACAATCTCCCCCTTAGTAATCATTGGCGCTATGGTCTTCAAAATCTATCTTCTAAATCAGCATGGACCAACTAAGCGACTTTGCAAAGCAGCTTCTTGACTAAAAAAAAATTTCTTCTCATCTTCTTTTAAACTTTGTTTTCTTTGCTGCCTTGACAAGACTGGATAACATCTTGTGCTCTAGACGACACACCTCTTTTAAATTGTTGGGTCTGAAATATGCCAAGGATGGTTCAACATGGTTACTACTTCTAGTTCAACATGGTTACTACTTCTAGTTCAACATGGTTACTACTTCTAGTTCATCATGGTTACTACTTCTGAATTTAATATTCATCATGGTTACTACTTCTGTGGTTAATGTTGCTAGTTGTAGTTAATGCTGCTGGAACAAAGTTAATGCTGCTAGAAGAAAACAGTTAATACTTCTAGTTAATACTTCTAGTTAATTCTGCTAGAAGAAAACAGTTAATACTTCTAGTTAGTACTTCTGTTCTTTAATGCTGCTAGTTGATGGTTAATGTTGCTCAACAAGATTAGTACTGCTAGTTCAAAGTTAGTACTGCTTGAAGAGATTAATGCTGCTGAGTATGGTTAGTACTGCTAGAGTTAATACTGCTCAGAGTATTAATGCTGCTTATGATTAATACTGCTTATAAGATGGAGATCTGTATGGAAAGGATGACAGCTGGATAAACTGAAGATATTCATGGAAGCTTAGAGATAATGATGGAAGATATTCTGGAGATATTTTATTTATTGTAATTATCTTTGTTTTCAGTATATATATTGTATAGTTTAGAATAGTGAGTTAACTTTGGTTTTCTTCATTCTATTAGAGAGAAAATCAACCTCAAGGCATAGATCCTAATTCTAGAGAAGTAGAATTCGTATTGGTGAGCCTGTTCATCAATATTGAGGTTGAGTGTGTAATCTTGTAACTTCAAAGCATTCAATACAAGTTTACAGTTTATTCTTCATATCTACTGTGTTGATTTACTGTTTTGATTAAATATCAAAGTGTTATTCCGCAAACTTCTTTGATATTGTTTCTGAGAATTAATTCTTGTTGAGAATTCGATCCTGACAAGTGGTATCAGAGCTAGTATTCTCAGAAACCTGCAATCATCATTCTTCCTTGAAATCAGAAATCATCAATGGCTAAAGTTTCAGATTCTTCAAGCACAGAAATCCCCACAGAGGTAATGTCTAATCTTTGCTCTAAAACTTGTATGGAAACTGTTAAAAGGTACAGGGATCACAACCAGACAATGAGTGATGACCTTAAAAGATTAGAGAGAGATATAAAAGACTATGTAAGAATTGTTGAGAGTTTTGAGGAACAGATCAAGAGTTTCCAAGCCAATGAGCTTCAACACTCTTATGACTCAAACTACTGGAAGTGGGAGAAAGATCAGTATGAGTCTAAGCTTAAACAAAAAGAAGAGGATAATGAGAAGATAAAGAGTGAGTTTGAGAAATCAAAGCTGGATATTGAGAAATTTTCCAATGCTTCTAAAGCAATGGACTCTTTGCTCCAAACTCAAATCCATGACAAACTTAGAATAGGAATAGGTTATAACACCACACCACCACCATACAACAACAATTACATCCCTCCTATATCAGACTTGCTAGAGACCAAGAATAGGAAGGAATTGTCTGATGAAGCCACTAAGGTAGATCCATTAGACAAAGTGGTGGTTGAAACAGACTCTGAAGAAGAGTACTCTAATAATAAGAGTAAGGAGAACACTGTGAGTGGTGAGATTCCCCTAGAAAATCACATTATCACCAATGAGGGATGTGGAAAGACTTGGGTCAAATCTAAGGACATAGAAAAGACAGAGGGAAAGTCTGGTAAGGTCCACTACAAACAGACAACAGTTGTGAATCCTGTCCCTTGCAAACAGTGTACTTGCAATAAATCTGAGCCCCAAAAACATGATAAAAGGAGGGGAAATCAAAGAAACTGGAATAATCAGTGGGCACAAAAACAAGGGGTTGATCAGAGTAAAATCAATAGACCAAAACCTTGTTTTATCTGTGGAAAGCTTAATCATGTTGCCAAATACTGTTATTTCAATCCTATCAACCAAAGAGTTAATTTTCAAAGACAAACTCAAAACTCCTTTGGTTATAGGAAGCAAGGAAGGAATCAAATGGCTGAGAACAGAGCACCTAAAAAGTCTCATGTTCAAAACAAGTTTGCTAAAACTAAGAAAAATACTTCAAATAAACAAAGGAGTAACTTAAAGACAAAGAAAGCAAACAACTTTGCTCAAGTTTGGGTTCCAATTACAAAGAAACCTGTTAGTACTGCTATCCCAGATAGTATTGCTAACAAGAATAGTGTTGCTAACTTGATTAGTACTGCTAACCAAGTTAGTACTGCTAACAAGGCTAGTGCTGCTTCTAGTAGTAATGCAGCCAAGCCTATAATCTTGACAAAGTACTCAAGTCATGAGATTCCTAAACAACTCATCCAGACCAAACTGACAGATTATATTAATGAGAAAGGTCAACCCAAGACCACTTTGGCTTGGGTTCCATCAAAGACTAACTGATTTATCAAGTGTGCAGGGCAATCAAAAGCTCAAGAGGAAGAGCATTTGGAATGAAGAGAATGATTGCTCTTGGCACATAACAAAGAACATGGATTGCCTTCAAATTATTTAAAAGATTTGATGGAGGACATGTTTCTTTTGATCCAGCAGAAGGTAAGAAAAGTGAAAAAGGTATAGTTTCAAAAGATAAAGTAACTTTTGAAATTTTTATGGTATATGGTACTACTAACCTTGTGTCTGTAAGTGTTTCAGGTTGCTAATACTGAAAGGTAGTTAGTACTTCTAGTTCAGTGAAAACTGTCAGACTGTGTTAATGCTGCTGGTATGTGTTACTACTGCCAGTCTGTGTTAATGCTCCTGATAAGTGTTACTACTGCTAATGTAAGTTTTCTATACCTAAAAATGATCTTCAATGATTTAATGTCAAACCTGGATATCAATCAAAAAGCTTTTATCTGTATCCAAGGTTTGTACAAGAAGTACTTAATAAGGAATTGACGGATTAACCTCATTTTAATGAGATATATGTACCTAAACCCCCTAAAGGCAAGGTTTTCTCAAACATGAGAAGATCTGCTAGGGACTCGGAAGGAGTTGATATACCATTGTTCTCTACAATGATGGTGATGTCCCACAATCAAGAAGGTAAGGCATCAGGGTCAAAGCCCTCATTAGACCAACCCACTGATGACCTATCCACACCTTCCACTACCAAGCATAAATCTTCAGATTCTTTTTGTCAAACCAACATTCCCCATTACTATATTATATAAGGAAAAGATACTGAAGGTTCCTTCCCTTCTTGTATCTTCAACCTCAAAACCTACAAGCCCTCTGATGGAGCATTTTTCATCAGAGAATATCCAAAGGGAAACCATAGGGGTGTCTCCCAACCTCAAGAAGGTGCTCAATAAGGAGATGCAAGAGCATATGGGTTGTAAGGCTCACACTACTGACTTTGCTCAAAGTGCAGGACAGGACAGTGTGAACATATCTAAGACCTTCCCCATGGCAACTTTAGATGAGTAATTATCTAAAGGTCCCAGGTGCCAAGAAACCAAGGGAGTAGAAGGTGCTTCTGCTAGGCAGAAGATCTCTACTAAAAGATCCAAGGATCCTTCAAAGGTGGTAAACACACCTAAAGGAGGTGAGGACAGATTTAACTACAAAGAATTGATGGATACACTTGGTACAATTAGTCTGAAAGTTCACAATCAAATTATGGAGATAAAAGAGATGAAAAGGAGCACAGATCATGATTATTTCAAAAAGGGGGAGACTTAAACAACTGAACTTGAGAAGACATGAGAAGGAGAATCAAGTTGATATGAAATCTTATTTTGAGGGGGAGATAAGTGAAGAAGCTGAAATAAAGCATTAACTACAGCAGAAACAGAAAAGAAGATAACAGCAGAAACTGAATCAAGAAGAACTAGAAGTTGCAGAAAGTTTTGAAATTATCATAAAGACCCTATGTTGAAGAACTTAATTTCTCAGTTTTGAAAAGTTAAGTTAGGGGGAGATTGTTGGGTCTGAAATATGCCAAGGATGGTTCAACATGGTTACTACTTCTAGTTCAACATGGTTACTACTTCTAGTTCAACATGGTTACTACTTCTAGTTCATCATGGTTACTACTTCTGAAGTTAATATTCATCATGGTTACTACTTCTGTGGTTAATGTTGCTAGTTGTAGTTAATGCTGCTGGAACAAAGTTAATGCTGCTAGAAGAAAACAGTTAATACTTCTAGTTAATACTTCTAGTTAATGCTGCTAGAAGAAAACAGTTAATACTTCTAGTTAGTACTTCTGTTCTTTAATGCTGCTAGTTGATGGTTAATGTTGCTCAACAAGATTAGTACTGCTAGTTCAAAGTTAGTACTGCTTGAAGAGATTAATGCTGCTGAGCATGGTTAGTACTGCTAGAGTTAATACTGCTCAGTATTAATGCTGCTTATGATTAATACTGCTTATAAGATGGAGATCTGTATGGAAAGGATGACAGCTGGATAAACTGAAGATATTCATGGAAGCTTAGAGATAATGATGGAAGATATTCTGGAGATATTTTATTTATTGTAATTATCTTTGTTTTCAGTATATATATTGTATAGTTTAGAATAGTGAGTTAACTTTGGTTTTCTTCATTCTATTAGAGAGAAAATCAACCTCAAGGCATAGATCCTAATTCTAGAGAAGTAGAATTCGTATTGGTGAGCCTGTTCATCAATATTGAGGTTGAGTGTGTAATCTTGTAACTTCAAAGCATTCAATACAAGTTTACAGTTTGTTCTTCATATCTACTGTGTTGATTTACTGTTTTGATTAAATATCAAAGTGTTATTCCGCAAACTTCTTTGATATTGTTTCTGAGAATTAATTCTTGTTGAGAATTCGATCCTGACATAAATGAACTTGAAGAATCTGTGATGGTCGGAGCTTGAACAGCAAAAGACAAGTATAGTTGAAGAAATTTTGAATCTTGAGCGAATCTTGATCAGCAGATTACCATTTGAGCTCTTTGTCTCTTTAACTTCTCCTTGACTTCTCCCCCTCATGACCTTGATGATCTGGATCAACTTGGTCATGCAAATGTTGGAGACGAGATAGCTTAAGATCTGCAAAATCAGATTAAAGGAAAAACAGGGAAGGTTTACGCGACCCATTGGTGGCGCAAAGGGAGGTTTGCGCTAGCCAAAGGTGGTGCAAAGAGAGGTTTGCACGACCAACTGTTGGCGCAAATCTGACTTGAACTCAGAAAACTTTTACCTTTTTAAGCTCTTTGACTCCCCTATACTAATGCACTAGATTTGACAATTCAAGTTAGCATTCATATAGAAAATCAGATACTCCCCTTCGAAAACAGATATGATCTTTCAGAACATTCTCTTTTTTCACTCCCCCTTGAAAAATGCACAAACCCATTTATAAAGAAAATATGAGAACACAAGAAATGAAACATCAATGTAGAAAGAAAAATATACTGAATATGTATTTTGAAACGACTAAATATATAAAAAATTTAAACAATATACAAATAAAATTCTACTTAGTAAAATATCACAATAGAATCCATCAGATGAAATCAAATGTATGTGTTTGGATACAGAAACAAATTTTATTGCATATCAAGTTAAAACATGTTCAGTTTCAAAAACTTTCATCAATCTATTCAGTGTGCTCGCATGTGAACTTTGATTATCTTCAAGAAAATGCAATTCTAAAAATATAATAGAGAACTTTGCAAATAATCACACTAAGCCATCAAGAATTAAAGACTTTCACAAATTTACAAGTTTATCGCAACTCAGAAATATCACCAAGTATCATGAGATGTGTGCTCATTGGCATCTTTTAGCATTGTGCTCTATGGCATCTTTACATGAGTGTGCTCTTTGGCATCTTTTAAGCATGTGCACAATTGGTATCTTTTTAATCAAAAAGTTATGTAAGTAAAGAACATGCCGTAAACGTAACTTTCTATCTGACCCTATTGCAGGATTTGGGTCAGCCACTCCCAGACCAGTTGGCCTTAGGGGACTAGGTGTCAAGCACCCCTTGGAACTTACTTTCCCAGATCAGAAAGGCTACATCGACATATCCTAAACCCATTCATACCAGTAGAACATGACTTTCGATCTGATTCTATAGAAGAATTTGGGTTCGATCACTCCCAGACCAAATGACCTTAAGGGACCAGATGACAAACATCCTACAGAACTTACTTTCCCAAACCAGAAAGGTCACAGGTACAAACTTTTAAACTTAGAGATTTCTGATTTATAAGAATTTAATATTCATCTCAATCACAAGGTTTTACGTGTAAGTGCTTAGCCCATATTTTCATTACGATCCGAAATTCCAACTTCTTAGGTTTTCTAAGCATTGAAAACTATAAATATTCCGAATCACACAACTTTAAATCAATATCAAAAGCTACAAACATGTTGTTGACTTTTCGACTTTTGTTAGACTTGAAAGATGAACATATAAAACTTCGATATAAACAAAACAACTTGAAAATTTATCCTTGACACACATTTTATTCAAAAGAAAGAAAAAATTGTAAAACTTTTACTTTATAGAATAAAATTTGAAAAGATTTAAACTTTTAAAATCAACATGCCGATATTTGAAAATAAAAAAAATTTGATCGGTAAGTTTATATTCAGTTGAAACAAAATATAATTCAATAATATTATCTTTCACACACTGTAAAAAGAATATGTGTCCCATTTAAAAAAAATGGGTTGAACAAATTCAGGAGTTGAATTGAAAAGCTCAGATTCTTTTAAAAACAATTTAGAAAAACTGGAACAACATCAATATCAGATATATATGCAGGGGAATAGAATAGATGCACTCACAGTTTCTCATTAATCAGAAGCTGAAAAACATTGAAGAACAAGTCCTAGACTGACATGTCTAGAAGTCGTAGTCTGTGAAGTACGGGTTCTGAGCTGAAGTACTCAGAAGCCAATTTTCTCTTACTCCCCCTTGACATGAGATGCCTGCAACTTAGAAGCAGTTTGAGATTTTGGTACCCACTTGAATTTGGGCCCATGAAAGTTAGTTGCAGTTCTTATGGGGAAATATTGATTAAATTTGACACGAGAAGCACGAGAGAGATTATCAAAAAAATAAGCACAGTCATCAGATGAATACAAAGCATAATCATCTGAACTAGAATCAGAAGAAGAATATGAGACATTTTTGGAAATTTGAATCATTTGCTTTATTGAATATTTTGAAATTTTCTTACAAACAGCAAATGAATCACTTTTATAATATCTGTCTACATATCTATCTCCATCAGTCTGAGATTCATCAGATATCCGCTTCACTCTCCAAATTTGCTTTGATGACTTGTTCAAAGTCCTATCTGAAAAATTAGAATCAGAAGAATTAGAATTATCAGGAATGACTTTATCTTATTTCTTTGACTTCTTTGATCGTCTTCTTTTACGCTTAGGTTTATAATACTGATCATTTAGCATAAAAGATTCATCAAGAATTTCCGAATTAATATTTAAATCAGAAGAAATAATTTTACCTAAGCAACCAATCTGATCTGACAATAAATCTGAACATACCTCGGAGTCAGAATTACTTTGAGAAAAGATATCAAATTTAGAAACTTCCATTTTGTTTACTTGACAATCAGAAGAAGGGCTATAAATAGAATCTTGTTTTGAGAAAATAATTTTTCTTCAAGACTAGACGTCATGAAAGAAAGAATAATATCAGATTCAATTTCTTTTAAAATATTTTGATCTTCCATCTTATCTTCAAGATCAATGATTTTGCCTTCTAATATTAAAGGAGGAGTATATTTCTTATAATCATAAATGATTGGAGAAATATTTTCCTTATCAGAAATATTGGCATAAACATCAACAAAATCATCAGATATTGAAGATTTGACAAGAGATATATCATTTAAAACTTTTCTGCCTTTCCTTGATTTATCAAGAAAATATTTGGCGTTTTCGCTCGTATAAACAAAAGAAATTTCGTTTTTCTTATTATTCATCATTTTCTCATTTTCGATATCTAACACTTGCTTTTCACTTGTCCAATGAAATTTGAACTGAGGAGCATAATGTGCAAGAGTTAGATAATCGTATTCATATATAGTAGAAACTTCAGTTTTTGTTTTATCTAAAAATTGAGGATTTTCAAAACCAAGTCCCCATCTTTCTTTTATAGATTTATAACTCCTTGGTTTGTGCATAAATATTGTTTGATCAGTTTGATCCCTTCGATATAATTTTCCTTCTAAATCAAATATTTTATCCAAAAAACTGTCTTTTAAAGTAGTCATTTCAGACAAAGATTCAAGATAAGTCTTATTTGAATTTTCCAAATCATCCAATTTCTTTTGAAAGATGTCTTTTGTATTTTCCAAAATAGATTTTTCATCTTTTAAAGAAATTTTCAATTTGTCAATCAAATCTGACTTTTCAGAATTTAAATTCTTTTCAGATATTAACTGAGAGCGTAAATCATGTATGGCAGTAATAAAGATATTCATCTGAGAAGATATGAATTTATAGTCAAATTCAGAAGGTACCTCATCAGCATCGGTTGATGAGTCGTCATCATCGTCAAATTGATCATCTCCAACAAAGCATAAAGTAGCAGTTTCAACTTTGTTAGCTTCATTGTCGGAGTGATCCAACCAGTACTCCTCTTCAGCAAGTAGAGCAATTCCATTCTCTCTCTTTTCTGATAGCTCCAACTTTTTTTCAGTTGAACTTATGTCAAGATATTAGCAAGGGAGATACATGAAATTTGCAAAGAACTCGGGGATCCCTGGCATAGGAATGATAGATAACATGGATGTGATCAAGATTTTAGTTCACATCTTAGAGCATAATCTTACTCTTATGACTAACTTGTTCTTTGTTACAATTTTGTTGTTTCTTGCAGTTATGTGATGTTCTAACTTTCAAAGGGTGTGTAAGCATGTGAGATATGGGGATATATATGGATAGAGGGAAAGAGTCTGAGTTGCTCACATATTTGATCCCAATTCAGTTTAGTTGCATATAATTGCTCTACTTAATTTAAATGTGACCCCATGAATGTAGATGTGGTTCAGTGGGCAAAATGACATGTTTGTTGTACTTGCTTGCTTGCTTGATATACTTTCTTAGAATCACATGGAAGTTTTAGGTTGTAACCTTGATAACCAGCTAGAACTTATGATTACACAATGTTACTTTCTATTACTGTATTGGACATCTAGGTTATCCTTTTTGTCGATGCATATTCAATTTAAACTTCTTGTAACCTTAATTTTCTAGTATTTTAACAGAGCTTGATCTCAACTTTTTATAGGTCTATCATTCATCCATCCGATGAATGTTTAACCCAACCCAACCCAACCCAATTTGCACAGGTTGGGACTTGGGTTCGATTATACTTTAAAAAGTTTGAGATTTTCTTGGCCGAAGTTGTTGGGTTGGGTTGTTCAAATTTCCCCAACCCAGCCCATGTGCACCCCTACTTTGGCCACATGCACTATGCTTATAACATCCACACGTCTAATTTCCTGATATTGTTGCATATTTGTTTTGTAGGCATACAATCGTGTTGTAACTTATATAACAAGTTCATTTTAAGAATAAGGCTCTATACCAAAGATCTTTCAGCATTTCTGGACATCATGAGCACCACTACAGTTGGAGCAAACCTAGAGATTTCTAAGTACGCCATTAGACCCTCTTGCCAGAAGTCATACAGTTCTTCCTTTTATGCAAGTACATGCAATTTTTTTTGCT
Source organism: Arctium minus (assembly GCA_954870635.1). Classification (NCBI taxonomy): domain Eukaryota; kingdom Viridiplantae; phylum Streptophyta; class Magnoliopsida; order Asterales; family Asteraceae; genus Arctium; species Arctium minus. The sequence continues at coordinate 119,359,716 of OX941080.1, read as the reverse complement.
TGTCTAGGAGATATACAACACTATTTCTCACTTCAAGGAAAGTAGAGAACAAAAAATATTCAAAAAATGAAATTGCATGCTTGGTTAGCAGCAATCTTGGGGGAACTATAGAGCAAGAGGGCCTTACGTATAAGGAGGCTGGTGTTGACATAGATGCAGGATCAGAGCTTGTACGAAGGATTGCAAAGATGGCACCTGGAATTGGAGGCTTTGGTGGACTGTTTCCACTTGGTATGGTTTATTAACTATGGCACTTTTCATTCTTGTATCCTTTACACTTTATTTATATTGATTGCTTGTGGTGTCATGTATAAAATCCGAACAAGTGATGGGAAATTGAGGACATTGTTTTAAATATTTTTCTTCCCATGTTTTCTCCTTACACTTTACATATTACTTTAGAAAGAGAGCAAATTTTCAATTATCATAACTTTATGTGTAACATTTCTCATCTTTCTGAGCAGGGGATTCATATCTTGTAGCCGGTACAGATTGTGTGGGAACTAAACTTAAGTTGGCATTTGAGACTGGAATCCATGATACCATTGGTATTGATCTGGTATGGTATAATTTACATCTTCTCCGAGTTATTTTGTATGAGTGCTGTCATTACTATAACTTTATCCTTAGGTTGCAATGAGCGTCAATGACATTATTACTTCTGGAGCAAAGCCTTTATTTTTTCTTGATTACTATGCTACAAGCCACCTTGATGTTGATCTTGCTGAAAAGGTGTGTAGCCTTGTCCTTGCACAAACCTGTTACAATTAGAAATACTCCATTCTCAAAATGAGTGACCACATTTCTATTTTTGTCTCATAATAAGTGTCCACTTTCAAAAGTAAGTGCCTACTTTCCAATTCTATCGTTATGAGATAGAGATATTCATTACTTCCTCTATTATAAGGGTAAAATTGTTATTTAGTTAATTAAAAAGTGTAATAATCACATATTTAAAAAACTGTGTGCCTTTTTCATTGTGGACATTGGGACCAAGGGAGTATTAATCATGGTGACAAAGAGCTAATTTCGTGATTCTTCAGGTTATAAAAGGAATCGTTGATGGTTGCCAACAATCTGATTGTACCCTTTTGGGTGGAGAGGTAACTTCGTTATGTGTTTGGTTTCTTTAGTACTTTTGTGGGAGTGAGTACTCTTGCATTTAGAATTAGTTGCTGTCAAGTATTTGGTTAAGTTTGTTGACATATGATCTTCTGAATAGTTAATAATCATTACTTTATACAAGGATTCGTTTCTCCCACCCTTGTTTAGAGGTGCTATGGTAGGGATTCACTTTCCAATTATTGACTTTTTGAATCATCCTTCCTGATTTTTCGTTCCGACAAACTATCGATCTTGACTTCTTGCAAAATTGCGGAAAAAAAGTCCAACACCTTTTAGAAAGAGCGATTTTGACAAAAAGATTAGAAGTGCATCTTTTTTGCACTTACATTTATCTATCTATCTTCCCCCATTCTTGCAAAAGATAGTTTTTTCTTTGGGATTTTCCACAAAAAAATTGTAGCTAGTTTGCAAATGAAAAGCTAAGTACGATATGGTTCAAAAGGTCAACTTCTCGTTTACTTTCATACTTGTCCTTGACTTTATAGATTTTAATTATATGGGAAATTCACTAATGAATTGAGCAAGTGAAGTTATTTCATACCTCATAAAATTCAAAGGAAAAATTAAACTGCATTTTCTTTAGATATGATTTAGACTTATCTCGAGTCTTGACGCACCTTGCCTACAGTTAAGTTGTGTTGTTTTGTCTTTCAGACTGCAGAGATGCCGGATTTTTATGCAAACGGCGAGTATGATCTTAGTGGCTTTGTAGTTGGCATTGTGAAAAAGGAGTCTGTTATAAATGGTAAGAACATTGCGGTTGGAGATGTGCTCATTGGCCTGCCATCTAGCGGAGTTCACTCAAATGGGTTCTCTCTTGTTCGAAGGTTGACCATCTTGTTAAAAAACCGACCTTCATATGATCTAAAGGGCACTTCATTGGTAGCGGTTTAATTTCTTTATTCTCATATATTGTCAATATATCGTTCTAGGGTGCTAGCTCGAAGTGGCCTTTCTTTGAAGGACAAACTCCCTGGTGAATCCATTACATTAGGCGAAGCTTTAATGGCACCAACTGTAATATACGTTAAACAGGTCATCCGTTGCTCTTGTTCTCCCTTCTTTGTTAGTATTTGTTCTTTTTTTTTTCTCATTTTTCGATCGTGTTAATGTAGGTGCTAGATATTATCAGCAAGGGGGGCATAAAAGGAATTGCCCATATTACTGGTGGCGGTTTTACAGATAATATCCCTCGAGTTTTCCCTAAAGGCATTGGCGCTCTAATTTATAAAGACTCTTGGCTAGTTCCTCCTGTCTTCAAATGGATCCAAAAGGTATGGTTTTGATTTTCAACTTCGCTTCAGTAGTTCGATTTATGTAGCATGATACGTACAATATTCCTCCCCCTATCCGAAAATAAGTGTTCACATTTATATTTTAGTTTGTCCCAAAATAAGTGTGCACTTCCAAAAGTAATTTTTTACTTTTCAATTCTACCCTTAATTATGAAATGGAGAAAATTGTTATTTAGTTAATTAAAAAGTGTAATAATTGCACATTTATTAAACTGTATGCCTTTTTCATCAATTTATTTTGGGACGGAGGGAAGTATTGGGTTAACAAGTGACTACCTATTTTCTTTTTGAAATTATTACATTTTTTAATTAAATAAATGACAGTTTTACCTGTCAATAATGAATTTCTGCATGTCAGAGTTTGAGAAGTAGACACTCTTTAGTTGTTGACATTTGTTTTGAGATAGAGGAAGCATTGGTTAACATCTGTTCTTGGAAAAGGAGAACCACATTTTCCAAGAACGCTTGATTTTGGACATGAAAGCCATTCACAATTTTTTTTTGGCGTTTTTACGGTCTACGAGTTGTCACAATTTGTTTATCGTTGCAAACTAGTGTTCTTTTATACAAATTTTTAGGTAGTTTACAACGAAAAGGTTCAGAAAGTGGATCGCCAAGTTTTTAACGAAGCAATGCTCTGTTTTTCTTCTCTTTTTCAGGCTGGAATGATTGACGATGCTGAAATGAAGCGAACTTTTAATATGGGAATTGGGATGGTACTTGTTGCTAGCAAAGAAGCTGCTGAAAGGATACTTAATGAAGGCGAAACGGCATACCGTATTGGTGAAGTCATAAGTGGTGATGGTGTAAGTTACCAATAACAGGTCTTTAAAGAGTTGCTTCTCTTGAAGTATGTGATTTACCAACAAAAACTTCCGGTGTTTACTTGTATTGTTGTTTTAGCGTCGTCTTTTTAATTTATTTTTCGAGATGAAAAGTAAATGTTTCAAAATTTTGTGACTTAGAAGCACACACTTGTGTGCATTTTGAAGTTGTTTTAAAATGGATAGTTGGTATTCTCGTATATGAATCGGAAAATGAGTCGTGTACCCATGGAAGTCATTAGATTCTTGAGCGAAGGAGCATGCAAATCTGCGAAAAGCACGATATTTCTTTAAAAAATGACTTCTTTGGTCAAGAACGCATTTAAAAAACCTTAGCAAATAATCATTTAAAGTTGATGATAGTTACGTTTTAAAAATTCTCTAATATTCTATGTTAGTCTTACGTCTCCAATAACACTCATCACATGTTAATATATATCCTTAACAAGTGCCTAAAGTTTGCATGTCCAACCTTAGTTGTTCATCCCATGTTCCTCTTGCGCCTCGTTACACTTCTATCCTCTTCACCAGAGCTGCCATCTGTTTCTTATGAATGTGACCAGATCACTGCAATTTTCTCTATCTTAGCTTCTCTTTTGAAATATATATATATATAATATATATATATACAACAAATTAAACTCACACTCTCATCACGTGTGATGAGCCTTGAACTCCTTAATCTCAGAAGGTAAGGTTATTGGATACCATTTGTGATTGCCACAACTTCCGACAATACCTGAAACTAAAAGAAATCGTTTTCTATTTGTCAAAAATTTCAAACATTTAACTAAAACTCTTATATATATATATATATATATAGGGTGTGTTTCTTTTGCAAACCAAGCAATTTGTACAAACTATGCAAACCACTATTTTAGGAAACAATAGATATATTTATGGATAATGATTATGATTCATTAATAATAATTGTGATATATATGGAAAATGTTAAGTTTATTCATTATAATCATGATTTTAAATTAGAAATGTTAAGTTTATTCATTATAATCATGATTTTAAATTAGGAAACATAATAAAATTATATATTCATTAGACTTGATGAACGGCTAAGATTGGTTCACAAAGTTTGCACAATCTGACTGGTTTGCAAAAGATACGTCCCCTATATATATATATATAGGGGTTGTTTAATTTGCAACTCTTAAAAAGGTTGCAAACCTTGCAACCCACATCTTAACCGTCGGATTCATGATCGGCGGTTAAAATAGATATGGGGCCCAATATTTTTAATTAAAAAAAACAGAAAAATAAAAATAATAGTGGAAGGATATTTTACAACCCTTAAAAAAGTTGCAACCCTTGCAACCCACATCTTAACCGTCGGATTCATGATCGACGGTTATTTTATTTTTATTTTTCTGTTTTTTTTAATTAAAAATATTGGGCCCCATATCTATTTTAACCGCCGATCATGAATCCGACGGTTAAGATGTGGGTTGCAACCTTTTCAAGGGTTGCAAAATATCCTACCCCTATATATATATATATATATATATATATATATATATATATATATATATATGTTCAGGGGAAAACCTTAAAAAAACTGAAGAACACTCTGGTAGCTCTTCATTTGGATGGTATGTACTTGTGCATACAAGTAATTTGTAACATGCATAAGTGTATAATACACTTGTGCATAAAAAACAACATAATTTACCTTTATGCACAAGTGCATACCGTCCAAATGGAAGGCTACCAAGGTATTCTTCAGTTTTCCGTCCAAATCCGATCTTGACCATATGAATGGCTAGGATTACTTCTCTATTTCTCATATATTTACCATTTCTCAAATGAACCAAACACTATATATATATAGTCAGGTTTAAGGGAAAACCTCAAAAAAAATGGAAAACTGAGAAAAACCCTGGTAATCGTTTATCTGGATAAAAAGATTTTGATACCAAGAGTAGTACTTGAAGGAAAAAAAAAGCTTTGGAGTACCTGGTCCTAGAATGGCTTTGGAACACTACAGTGTAAACTCGTGCAATACTGCGACATGTAAAATTATTAATAAGATAGACAACCAATTCTTTCACTGTTATTGTATAAAATGGTGTAAAAATCAAAGCTAACCAATAAATTTCATTTGAAAGTTAAGTGGGAATGAGATATACACAATCTGTCATCTATCTTAAGGGTGCGTTTGGTACGCAGACGGGACAGGACAGAACAAGACAGATGTCCAGCGTTTGGTATAACATGATAGGAATGGACAGGACAGGTTAAAATGACCAATGTACCCTTGATGTCAAATAACCATGACTCCATACTAGAAAATTGATGTCAAATAACCATGTATAAGATTGACATAAGAATCAAAATCAAACAAAAAAATGGTTATTGTAAATAACCATTTATCACTCCACAACACAAAATGGAACGAACAACAGTAAAAAAAGAAAGAAAATCGAAGACTTACAGCATCAAATCGATGAAATACAACAGCAAATCGATGAAATACAACAGCAAATCGATGAAATACAACATCAAATAGAAAAAATACAACAGCAAATCGAACCTGTTTCGAACATGAGCAAATCGAACCTTTTTCGAACATGAGAAGAAATTGATTTTCGAACCTGTTGATTGAACCTAAGAAAACGATTTTCGAACCTGTTCCAACAGAAACTTGATGTTCGAACCTGAGAAAATCGAAGACTTGTAACATCAAATCGATGAAATACAACATCAAATAGAAAAAATACAGTAGCAAATCGAACCTGTTTCGAACATGAGCAAATCGAACCTTTTTCGAACATGAGAAGAAATTGATTTTCGAACCTGTTGATTGAACCTAAGAAAACGATTTTCGAAACAGAAACTTGATGTTCGAACCTGAGAAAATCGAAGACTTACAGCATCAAATCGATGAAATACAACATCAAATAGAAAAAATACAGTAGCAAATCGAACCTGTTTCGAACATGAGCAAATCGAACCTTTTTCGAACATGAGAAGAAATTGATTTTCGAACCTGTTGATTGAACCTGAGAAAACGATTTTCGAACCTGTTCCAACAGAAAGTTGATGTTCGAACCTAAGAAAACGAAAGTAAACCATGAGAAGATGAGAGATTGAGCCTTCAATCGAACAGAGAAAACTTGAAAGATGAGCCTTCAATCGATCGAGAAAGATGAGCCTTCAATCGATCTGAGGTTTTGATCGATCTGAGGAGATGAAAAGTTGATTTGGAACCTGAGGTTTTGATCGAACAGATAGATGTGCCTTCAAGATGATTTCACGATGAAGTCTCCAAGATGATTTCAATCGATCGAACTGAGGTTTTGATAGAACAAGATGATTTCAATCGATCGAGAAAGATGAAAGATGGAGTCGCCAAGATGATTTCACGATGGAGCGTATAGTAGGTTTTAATTTTCAGGGGTAAATAGGTAAAAAATGACCTTGTTCCATCTAGTTCCAGGGGGGTGAGGGTGAACTCATGTGTCCCACTCTTGTTCTAGTGTGTTCCAGCGTGTTCCACATTAGGACACACCAAACGTGGGACAAGTCTGTCCTGTTCCACTCTGTTCTGCATACCAAACGCACCCTAAAGGATATAGAGACTAATAAAGTGCATATAATTATTAACTAGAAGTGTACTCGTGCAATGCAACTAGATACATCACGATTTTAATGTTTCATTTTATTTTCTGTTTTTTGTCGATTTACATTACGAGTTTGGATGGTTGTGAGAGAGTGATAATGATTTTTTTATATAAATTTGTTTAATTTAGACTTAATAATATAATGTTTTTATAAAAAAATAAGTATTTTGTTAGAATTCAATGATTATGAGTTAGTTATTAATTCAAACATATAGCTTTAGAAATTTGTACTCATGCATCATGACTTGTATTCTTGAATTTTAGGTAATGTGTATCAATAAACAATACTCAATGCATAAAAGTACAAAAACGACGACCAAAAAATCAAATTGGTTCTAAAAATATAAAACCATAACTTATTACAATAAATTATAAATTTAAAAATACATCAATAATAATCGAATAGGGATATATAAGATAGTAAAACATAATAATTGAACTCAATTACAAACTTAGGTACAAAATATAATGTAATTTATTTTGGTTTAATAATATAATGTTTTTTTTTATAAAATAATCTGTTAGATTTTTTAATTATATTTTAGATTTTTTATATTTAAAATTTGATTTATATTTAATTATGCTGAGAGTGATTTTAGGGGAGTTAAAGTGGGAAATGATTTTAGGGGAGTTAAAATGGTTAGAGATAATGATTGAAAGTTAATAAATAGCATTAAATGTAATACATATAGCTTTAATGGTTGTTTTTTAAGGGGTTTTAAGTAATTAGTATTAAATAGCGGTACATTAAACTTTAAGACTTGTTTTTAAGAGTTTTTTATGTCTGCTTTATAATATAGTATAGATAAGACATGGATAAACCCATCAATATGGTACCCATAAACAAATTTTCGGCCTTTTCTTTTCAGTTTTGCAGTCCAAGAATTGCATCTGAGAATATTTATCGTCAACTTTGATCTATTAGTTAGAAACGAAGTCCATCCTCCAAATTATGATTTACGTGTTTTTTTATATAAGTCTCATATTTTGTAAATCATGTTCAGAAATGAATAACGTAAAATATATTCATAAGAAAAGTATGACCGATTTTTCTTAAAAAAAATTATGACATGAGAACACCATGAGTTCCATCCATGAACAGTGGCGGACCCAGGATTTTAGGTGAGCGGGTGCACAAACAAAAAGCTTAAGAAATTGTTGTCGATGTGTTTTTAGCCGAATTCTCCTATAGGGTGACTTTTTATGTTTTTGGTTGATTTCGAGGGATTTTGTAAGCTTTTGTGTTGATTCGATGGGCTTTTTTGGTTTTTTTGTGTTGATTCGAGGGATTTTTTGGTTTTTTTTTTTTATTAATTTCAAGAGATTTTTTTCGATCTTTTGATTGATTTCGAGAGTAAATTTTGGTTTTTTTGGGACATGTGCACCTTTCACCCCTCAAAAACGTATATATCTCGGAGCAACCCCTGTAGTTGAGCGGGTGCACCTTACGTACCGAAAAAAAATTCGCCCTTACGAAACGAACTTTAGCGGGTGCACAGGGGACCCCCCCCCCCCCCCGGGGGAAGGGTAGGTCCACCCCTGTCCATGAAGTTGTATAATGCAAGAACCGACATGGAGTGAAGACAGATAAATCACGACTTCTCCATTGGTGAACATATAGCGTTAGACATGTCGAATAGCCAAAACATCACCATTCATGTTGCAAGCTGTGCATGTTGCCAGCCACCTAATTCATTCGATACTCTTATGGTTCACATAGATTGGATAAATATATAAATAGAAAACACATGCAATCTAAACAAACTTTGTAAAGAAATTTTTGTATTAGATGCAACTTACTATACCCCCAAGATAAAAAATTACTTGAAGCACTTACCAAGTGAATAACATCAATGCTCACTTCACCAGCTTCTACACTCTCAACGGTTAACCATAATGGTTGTGGCGTAGTGGTTAAGGTTTATCCCATTTGTCCGGGGTTTGAATCCAGTCGTACATAACAATTGTGGTTATTGGGGTTTAATCAGGGCTGATCATATGTGAGCAGAATTTTTGATTTGTTTTGAAAAAGGATTAAAATTGATTAAGAATGATTCAATTAAAACTGAATCATCAATAACAAAGAAAATCAGAAGAACAACTAACATTTATAAAAACGCAAAAACCCACAAACAATTTCGCAAACTCTATGCATTAGATCTCTCCTCTTGTTTGTATGATGGATCCCCACGGCTGTTGTCAACAACACTCGTGAAAATTCCTTCAGTTCCCCATTTCCAACTGCAGTTGCTCTAAAACTTAGTAAACAACCTCCTTTCATCGAATGTACTTTTCTTCTATAGTCTATATATATATATATATATATATTGAGTTCTTGCAAGATGACATGTGGAAGATGGTTGTTCTGATAAATAGTTGTATCTTAACACCCCCTCCCTGTCAACCGACATTAAGAATGCCAACCAAAATCGACAGTAAAATCATTCAAATCAAGAGCGTATAGAATAGGCAGAGTAGAGGAAGTGCAAACCGTGAATGGTGGGGTGAAATATATATGAAACATAAACAAAGAACCTAGTTTTCTAACAATCTGCTAGATTGCGCTAGGTACGACGGAGAAGAGATAGAAACCAGAGTAAAATCAAGAGATGGAGATGGAGATGGAGATGGAGAAACCAAGTGTATCATTGTGACTTTGTTTTGGTTGGCAAGGCATTGAAAAGTTGTACATTAAGCAAAAAAAAAATAATTGTACCTTTTAATTTTCAACATGTAACTACTATTGTTGCTTATATATATATATATATATAGAGAGAGAGAGAGAGAGAGAAAGAGAGTATAGATATAGATGAATGATCGTGTTAGAAGAAGAGTTAAAGTGAGAAGGTAAGAAAAGGTATGGATCATTAATCACTTTAAATCTCATCCCAAACCCATGCATTGCCCTTGATACGGGAATTGATCTGGTGCATCTCAGTGCATCTCATCCTAATATGCATCCAATGATGGAAATTCCTTCTTACCCTTCTCATCATAACTTTAATTTTCATCGGAACCCAACATATATATATATATATATATATATATATATATATATATATATATATATAGGCGAAGGATCGTGTGAGAAGTTAAGTTAATGGTGAGAAGTGGATCTCAACCGTTGATCTCTTTTAATCTCAAGCCCTCCCATGAATTGCGGCTTAGAAGAAAATTGATCCGGTGCATTTCGGTGCATCTTATCTCGGTGCATCTCATCCTAATGTGCGTCCATTTCTCATCCAACGGTTGATAACCACTTCTCACGTTTCTCACGTTAACTCAACTTCTCACCGGAACCCAACCCTATATATTTATATCTATACTACTTTATAATGCATTCATATCAAACTCTTAAAGACGACTCTTCAAGCATGAGGTACAATCATTTTAAGCATGATATTCAAAAATCTATGAATTACAAGTGTTTAACCATAATATACAAGTTCTTAAGGCATACACATAAGTACAGATTGCTTTTAGCTCACCCACCACCAAATTAGAAGGTTTACATAATTCTTTCATTTGTTGAGAAAAGTCTTCTACTCTCTTCAAGCTTTAATATGCAAAAGAGAGGATCTCCAAATTTTGTATGCTCCCAATGTTGTTCTATTATGGTAGGTTCAAAGGTCCTTTTGGAAGTTCTGGTCGACTTTGTTTAAAGATGTTGTTTTTTAAGGAAAAAGCTTTTTTGAAGAGGTAACTTACAGGGGTTACTTTTGCTCTTTTTCCTACCAGTTTGATGTACCAGGACAACTGTATTGAATGGTTTCAAATAATCTTTAGCATATAACATGTTGTAGAAGGTTTGGTTTTCTCTATTTTCTAAAGCCCAACATCATTTGTAAGCTCCCAAGCTCCAAAATTCTCTAGGTTGAGTTTTACTTTCATTTTGATTTTGATTTTGTAGTTCACCACCTCTGTTTCTTTTGTTATCTTTAACTTTACAAGAAACATAGTGATACTCGATCTGTGCTCGGGTAGATTGGTTGAAGTTGTTGTCCTCTACTCTGCGTAGTAAGGTACCTCTATTTGCTCAAACAATTGTACATGTTTTTATATGAAAAAAGAACAATATGGTCATGTGTATGCACCAAATTTTGCCTTTTATTATATAGTAAATAAAAAAATTGAATACAGAGTTGAGATTTACAAGAATGCATAGATCTAACATTTTTATGTATTCTTTCTCTATCCTAAATCTGTTTAGTTCCCAAGAGTGGCAATCAACCATGAACCTCATTTATATGTGTCTCCATTATATAAATGAGGGAAGAATAAGAACCTCAACCTTGAATGGATCCTGGCATTGGAGAGCAAAAAGGACGATTCCAAGTGATTACTGATTTGGGTGTTTGGTAATAGATGAAATATACCAAATGTATTCAGTGGCCACTATGTAAACTTAAGTTAGGATGGGATAAAAATTGTTGAAATAAATTGAATCAGATACAAAAGAAGAAAATGTGTAACACTCCAAGTGATCATCTCTTTTATATAATATTTATTCAAGATGAGCAAGCATATGAATGTAGAATATGAATGTAGAATTTCAGGTGCATCCAAGCACTACGTTGTTTGCAAATATTATTCTATATGACCTGCAAAAAAGCATTTTTTTTGTAGATTGTGTTACCAGAGAGGTGCATTTCGGGTGTGATGTGTCCTCAAGTCACCATCAATTTTTTATTAGTAGTATATTATTAGCATGTATGTATGTGTAAGGTGTTGTTCGGTTCGTTTTCTGTTAAGACCTGTATGGATATAGTTGTATGTATGGATATAGTTTTCTGGGGGTTAACAGATAAGTTGTTGTTTGGTTGTTGTGCTGAATAAACTGTCTGAATGTCAAAAATGACCATTTTACCCAGTCTTTATTTTTGTCTGAATAAAACAACTGTTTGATAAAAATGTCGAATAAATGACTTATAATTATAAAAAAAATATCAATTTTAACGTTTTTAAATAAAAACAGTTTGATTTAACATAATAATATTGTAACACCCCAATTCTTCGAAAGGTATGGTTTCAAGTTAATACAGAAACCGATATATCAAGGAAAAATAGGATATTTTATTTTGGGCTTGAATCCTTGATTTTATAGTCTTGATAGATGAAGGATTCAATTACGAGTCCAACGGTTCTTTTCGGAGCAAAAACGGAGCTATAACGAAGAAGTTACGGCCAAAACAGTGAACGAGAAGAAGGATGGCTGGATGCGACTATGACCAGCGACATTGCCCTGGGCAAGGGCAATGTTGCCTGGAAAAGTCGCCCAAACAGTCCAGGGGTCTGTTAAGTCGCGAAAATCAGCTATTTCCTCATTTCTTCACACCCAAACTTCTTCTATACTCTCCCAATTCGTTTTCCTTCTTCCCCTTTCAAACCCTAGCTTATTCGTGGCTCAATTCCTTGGATTTCATGAAGAGGGAACACCATCAAGTGATAAAATGGAAATCTTTGGTCAAGGATTCACCATCTCCATCTTCATCTTCAACCTCAAGCTCATTGTTGGGTTTTCTCGGTTTTCATCAAAACCTAAGTGGTAAGTGTATTCCTTCCATTTCTAAACCTTAACATAAGTTATAAATGCTCCATTGATGATTATCCTAGTGTGTGGTTTATCAATTTCGGGTTTGATGGTTTTGGAGAAATCTAGGTCGAAATTTGGGTTTGGACCAAAATGGAGATTTTGATGCGTAATGTTTGGGGAATGTTTCTATATGGTTGAATGTGGCTATTTATGGTTGGAAATGTATGGATATAGGTGTTTGGAGACTTTTGGCTCGGAGGATTCAAGTTTCTTCAAAGGAGCTCTAAGTGGGTAAAATCTAGATTTAGCCTAAATCTAGCAAGGTGAGTTCAAGTTGATTTGTGAAAACGGTGTACATGCCAAAATGTTTATTTTAAAGCGTTTTACATGAAATTGTTAACTACTGATAAGTTTTGCTAACTGCTGATAAGTTTTTGTTAACTGCTGATAAGTTGAGTATTTTTAAAGGTGTTTAACTTTATAAACTCATTTAGCCCACATCTTTGGGATTTTGGAGCATTATGATAAATAAATCATGTATTTTGGTATTTCTATGATTTATTTTATGGAAGTAGATTTTGAGTATAAATGTGTTTTGATTTGTGTTTTGGAGAAATGCATGGTTTTGTGTTAGGGGACGTTTTGAAAGAATAAATGTTGTAAACTCACTTGGAAAATGAATTGTCCCAATCTAAACTACGTTGGAGTTAATTATATGCTTTGGAGCATGGGTTTATATAAATATGGGTTGTTTATATTTGATTTCATTTTATGAATTTCGACGTTGGGTCTTTGGATTTGTTGAGCTTATGGATCGGTTTGGATTTTGTTGGGTTTTGAGGACACTTGTTCGTTTTAATTGCGCGATGTTGAGCGTCTGGTTATGTTTTGCATTTACTGCATCTTAGTTGAGCATGTCATGTTTTGAACGCTTTGGTTCATTCATTTTGAGTCATGTAATGTTTAGACTGTAATGCATTGGATCCATAGGCATATGAGTCATTTTGTGAGGGATGAGCATCCCTGTTTGACACGTGGAATAAGCATGGGTCTGAATGGGTAATAGTTGTGGACATTAAAGTCGGGCAACGGCCAATGACCAATAATTGTAATTTCCAAAATGTACCAAGAAATAGGCATGGGGTCAAAATGGGTAATAGTTGTGGACTTCAAAGTCGGGCAGCGGCCAACGACCATTAATTGTAATTTCTTGTGAATGAGTGAAATCTAGAGTTAATGGAATGACCATTGATTCGTAGTGGGGCTCTTGAACATGTATATGTGACCTACTTTCGTGTTCCGTCACATTCAATGAAATCGGGTCTCCCCCGTCACCGAGAGGTGTCATTTAGGCATTGTATTTTAGTATCCATGTTTTCGGTGACGTTTTAAGTATATGAGTTTTATCCATGATTTTAGGGTTGAGTTTTATGTTCCACCGGTGTTTCGGGAAATAAAGGTTTGTCCGCACTTTATTTAATTCGGAGTTCTATTTCTATTCCTGTTTCGTGTGAGTTTTGGGTCTAATGTCCGTGTTCACGACAATATTCATTTATATAGATTTTTCATCTATGGTTTAAGAGTTGTGTATTATGTTCCACCCGTGTTGGGTATTTCGAAGTATAACATTTTCACCCGCGTCTTATAAAAAAACTTGGGAGTCCTCTCTCTAGCTTCCTTTTTAGCAAGTTTTGGGTTGAACTTAAATTTACGAAAGAACGTGTTATATCGGGATCTCCGCTTCTATAAACACTTTGGTTTGGTTAACGATTAACTCGGTGTCTCTTTCGTCAAAATACATGATTATTGTTAAACGAGTCGTTTTCATAAGTGAAGCATATCATTTTGAAAGATTATAATTTAATTGCATTTTTCCTTTTAAACGATTAATTTATATATGTTGAAAACTCTTGAGTTCACTAGGCGTCAAGCCTAACCTTTTTATTTGTCGGCATGTGCATCAGGTTCCAGTTGGGAGTTTGATTTCTAGCAGTACCGAAGAGATGTGCTTTAGTTTTCACAAGGGTAAGTAGTTGGTGAATTCTTCCGCAGTTGGAGGTAGCGACTGTTATGGGGTTTTAGTAGCACCCGTCTTTATTATAGACTGTATGTATAGAATGAAATGTGTGTATTGAGGCAAATTAATAATTTGTGATTGGAGATGTATCATTTATCGTTGTATTTAGAAAATTTTAAATTAGTTGCTATTTCCATTTTTGAGGGTGTTATAAGTATGTTAAGTTTGATAATAAAAAAAATTCAATGATTATAATATCCAAAAAAAATATTAATAAAAAATTGGAGATAAATTAGGATATTTGATTTTTTTTTTCATTATTATCAAATTAGTAAAAAAAAGGTTTGAAAATGGAAATTTTAAACCAATGATTAAGATTGCTTCCTCCATTCTTAAAATTTTAGGAATTCTCATCTAAACACCTAACATATTATATATGTATATATATATATATAGGGAGAGGTTCATTTGAGAAATGGTAAATGTATGAGAAATAGAGAAGTAATCTTAGCCATTCATCTGGTCAACATTTGCGGCTTTGACCGCAAAGCACCAGATAATTCCTTGCATGGTCTATAGAAGGTAGAGGGGTAGTTTCGTAAAATAATCGGGATGAGTTCATATATGAACCTATATGATTCACATATGAACTATACGTTCATATATGAATCAGTTAATTAGTTCATATGAGAATCGGTTAATTAGTTCATATATGAATCTGTTAATTAGTTCAACTGATTCATATATGAACTTACAGTTAATTAGTTCATATGTGAATCAGTTAATTAGTTCATATATGAATCACAAAGGTTCATATATGAATCAGTTAAAAGAGTTCAGATGTGAATTACATTGATTCATATATGAACATATAGTTTATATGTGAATTATACATGTTCATATATGAACACAACCCGTGTATTTTGTAAAAATTACGAAAGTGTCCTTCTATTTTTGGAATAGCCGCAACTTTTGACCAGTCAAAGCCGCAATATTTGACCTGTCAAATCCGATCTTGACCATATGAATGGCTAGGATTACTTCTCTATTTCTCATAAATTTACCATTTCTCAAATGAACCTAAGGCTATATATATATATATATAAATATATATATAGTGGAAGGATATTTTGCAACCCTTAAAAAGGTTGCAACCTTTGCAACCCACATCTTAACCGTTGGATTTCTTGATCAACGGTTATTTTATTTTTATTTTTATTTTTTTAATTAAAAATATTGAGCCCCATGTCTATTGTAACCATCGATCATGAATCTGACGGTTAAGATGTGGGTTGCAAGGTTTGCAACCTTTTTAAGGGTTGCAAATTAAACAACCCCTATATATATATATATATATATATATATATTATATGGGGTAGGTTATTATGCAACTTTTTATATGGTGCAACTCATGCAACCCCTCTATCCACCACTCATTTTATTTTCACATTTTTTAATTAAAAAAGTAAAAATAAAATGAGTGGTGGATAAAGGGGTTGCATATGGTTGCTTATGCTGTTAATATCGCGATATATCGGCGATATATCGTGTATCGCCCCTACGTAAAATATTGGTGGTAAAATATCGGACATTATATCGGCTGCCGATATATCGGCGATATTTACCGATATATCGGCGATATTTACCGATATATCGGCGATATCTTAATCAAAATATCGGCCGATAATACCGATATTTTGATAATACAAGTTTGGGCCTATTTTTTTATTTGTAATACATTATACTGGGTTGGGCTTTGTTATATCATTCATATGGGCCTTTTTTTTAATATGTTAGAAATCTAACTTAGGTTTTAGATTATACGGCTTCTTCTTCAATTGTTTAATCGACTTCTCTTCAACACAAGTACACAACAGTCTCTTCATCGACTTCTTCTTCTACTGTTGTTGGTTCTTCTCTTCTTCAGGTCGAATTTTTATCTTTCTTTCCTGCTGTTGTTTGTCTGTATGGGTTGGAGTTATAGTTAGAGTTAGAGTTATAATTTATAAACTTATAATCTGTTATTAAATTAGAGTTATAAAGTTATAATCTGTTATTAAATTTATAGTTAGAGTTAGAGTTATAATTTATAATTTATAATTTATAAACTTATAATCTGTATGGGTTGGAGTTATAGTTAGAGTTAGAGTTATAATTTATAAACTTATAAGTTGATGTTGATTGTTGAAACTATTTTAAGTTGATGTTTTAATGCATATGATATGTTTATGGATTGCATACTGAATTACTGATATAAATATATATATAATTATATATATATATATATATATATATATAATTCTGAGAAATATTATATGAACCGATATTACCAATATATCACCGATATTTCCGATATATCGTGTATCGGTCCCTGACCGATACACCACCGATATCCGATATTAACGGCATAGGTGGTTGCACCTATCAGATCGGTCCCTGACCGATATCCGATATCCGATATAATATTTTTATGATATATATTATATTATATAAATATATTATATAAATGTAATCTAGATATATTATACTAAAAATATTATTTATATTACATATACTATTTGAAGATTATAATTAAATTATCAATATTTCAATGGGAGGCCGTGAGTCATGGCCTCTCTCCACTATCAGATCGATGTGTGAGGGAGATGTGTGAGAGAGCAACAATGGAGAGAAGCATGTCGTTGTTTGAGGGAGCAGCAATGGAGAGAATGCGACTATAGTAGGGTGTTTTCTTTTAATGGTGGGTAGTTGAGATAAGGGTAGGTTGGGAAAATTAATGGCTGAATGTAGAGGACTTCAATTTTTTAGTTGATCGATTCAGCCATGGGCTGACCGAATAAGCCGGTTCCGAACACCCAGATATGGTTGTGCAAATCAGTCATATCTTCCATACAGACCATTAAGCCACAAACGAACAACCCCTAATTCAGACAATCGAACAGTCAGCCTTCTCATACTCACTTTTTTAGTTTCTTCCTAAATGCCTTTTCTTGTAGTCATGGAGGAGGTTATAAAGTAAAAAAGAAAAAGCTAGGCATCGATTTGAGGCACAATTAATATCTAAAATACCCCTTGATAAAAACGAGATAAAGAAACTTATGGACAAAATTGAATGTTGTGATATTTTGTTATGCTTATTGATAGCAAAGATATCTTTGGATTGAACTTAGATATAGAATCAAATTCAAAAATCCAGAGTCCAACTCAAATCCAATAAAGAATAAAGAAACACACCTTTTGTAGCTTCGATCTGTGTCTATGGAATAAAGGAACTCACCATATAGTAAATGGATAGTTCATATAATGTTGAAGTGTTTTGATCCCTACAACACGGATATGGTTGGTGGAACTTGAGAACTGTCCGAACGTAGGTGTTTATCCACCTGAATCAATATTCTTACACGTCTAACTTTATATGTTGTTGTCTAGAGGGATATCAAGGGCAATACAAAAGTATTAATGAAGCCTATGAAAAACTTCAATCATGTTACATATCAAACATCGTTTATAAAGAAGTTTTACGTGATGAATAAGGTACAATAAGCTAATTACTATTACACATCTGGTATTATACGTTTTTATTTAGAATAATTATGTTTTTTTTTTGCACAACATGCTTACGGATTGACGCTTCACATATCTTATCATAATATGAATCTACGGGTGTGCATTTTTACATATGATTGTAATGTCTGTTTTGTTTAGTCATTAATTTAAAAAAAATTACTGAGTTGTGAATATATGGATTTGGAAACTCGGCACTTTTGCGATTATTTTCCTAGATATCTTGTCAATAACATACTTTATGGTAATAACTATTTTGCAATTAAATCATACCAACCTTATAAAAAACCGAGAGAAAAGGAGAATAATATGAACAAAAAACATGAGTGTCAGATAAGTTATTACCTTCAGAATTGTGATTCACCAGCGTTGGATCGCACGGGTGGATAGCTAGTATATATATATATATATATATATATATAAGATTATGTTCATTTGAGAAATGCTAAAAATATGATAAATAAAGAAATGATCCTAGCCCTTTATCTGGTCAACATTTGAGGCTTTGACCGTGAAGCACCGAAAAATTCCTTGTGTGGTCGGTTGAAGATAGAGGGTTAGTTTCGTAAAATACGCGGGACGAGTTCATATATGAATCTGTATGATTCACATATGAATTATATGTTCATATATGAACCAGTGTAATTCACATATGAACTCTATTAACTGATTCATATATGAACTATACGTTCATATATGAATCAGTTAATTAGTTCATATGTGAATTACAAAGGTTCATATATGAATATGTTAATTGGTTCAATTGATTCACATATAAACCTACTGTTCATATGTGAATCAGTTAATTGGTTCATATACGAATCAGTTAAAAGAGTTCATATGTGAATTACACTGGTTCACATATGAACATATAGTTCATTGTTCATATGTGAATAATACAGGTTCATATATGAACTCGTCCCGTGTATTTGTAAAAATTACGAAACTGTCCTTCTATTTTTGGAATAGCCGCAACTTTTGACCGGTCAAAGCCGTAATCGTTGACCAGTCAAAAACGCAATATTTGACCAGTTAAAGCCGATCTTGACCGAATAAAAGGCTAGGATTACTTCTCTATTTCTCATATATTTAGCATTTCTCAAATGAACCTCTCCATATATAGGGGTGGGTTCAAACGAGAATGCTAACTATTTAAGAAAACACGAGAACGACCGTTAATGTACAAAATCATATATGATTCACGCGACTTTGTCCTGCGACTTAAGTCGTGGTCAGAGTCACCCGCGTCCATTTTGTGCCGGTTAATGTAAAATCACATATGATTTTGTACATGATTTGTTGTTTTCTTGTTTTTCTTAAGTAGTTAACGTTCTCCTCTCTCTCTCTCTCTATATATATATATATATGCTTCCAATAAAATGGTTGTTGTGGATATAACAGATACTACCAACATGTACAAATGGTCGAATAACAAAATTTTGTTAAGAAATGCAAAGAAATTGGTAGGCATTAGATTTTATTGAGGCCATTGAAAATATAAGAGATTAAAAGACATGGGTTAGGCATAACTTGATCTAGGATAGTGAACCGGATCCGTTATTTTTAATCTGATACTCAGTTCTTGATTTTATAAAAATTAGCTTTCGGTTCAAGTTTTTTACAAATTGTCTCTAACTTTGGTTTCATGCCCCACCTCTATCACTTACGGTTCAAGTTCTATTTAGATTTTTTGGTTCCAAATGCTTGTAATGTTATAATATTTAATTATATTATATTTGATTTATGTTACACGTGAGAATTAGAAGCCAAACTTGGCATCCAAGCTTGCCAACTTGCTCCCCAATCCATGAACTTGGTCATCACTCATAAAACTTGATCACCACTCAAACTTGGTCACCACTGCTCAAGCTTGGTGCCTACTTCTCCCATTAGTATAAATATGGTCTCTCCTCCAACATTATTGATCATCCCTTTCTTGAGTTTCTCTAGATAAAACACCAACAATACTCTCCCTAGCATATTCTTTCAATATACATAGTTTATGTGAGGTCGAGAGTATTCTTGATATTCGGTGGTGTTCGTAAAGTTTTGTTAGGCGATCCTGGATCTCAAGATCCTTGTCAAGCACTTGCAATTTTCCTTGGTGGTAATAAATTATTGCTCTCTCTCTCTTTGGTGGAGGTCGCTATCACACCGATAGTGGAACCACTTTAAATTCCGGTGTTATTTGTTTTAAACTTGCGATATTTATAGAGTATTTTTGTGCAACATTTAGATTATTGTTATCTGCATTTGTTGTTAGGTTTGTTGTGCACTTGGATTTCTACAAGTTTGGGACCTTATAAATCACTTGTCGGCATTGTATTTGTGAGGCACACATTTCCCTAACATGTACATTTGCATGATGTAGTTAGGAGACGCTTGGTTTGATGGAATGGTTTTGAGAGATTTGGATTTCGAGAAGGATTTGGATTTGGAAGGATTTGAAATCTTTGGTGTGTTTCGTTTGTAGGATTTGGAATGAAATGAAATTATATTATTTATAAAAAATTATTAAAGAAACTATAAAAAATTATAAAAAATAATTAAATTACCTTTTGATTAATTGATTATTAGAAAACAAGTGTTTTTAACATATTTTTAAACATTATCATATACACATTTTACGAAATCCCATGAAATCTCAACCACCCCCGTGGGATTTCAAAAATCCCATGTTTGATGGATTTCAAAGAAATCCTAGGATTTCAAATCCGAGCAATCTTGCGAACCAAACATGGGATTGGAATCACGGAATTGGAATGGATTTGAATTCTAAATCCCCCAAATCCTTTCCATTTCCATTCCTACAAACCAAACGGACCCTTGTGTATTAAAAAGAATTATAAACAAGTAAAATGTAAGGCACGTGAAGGACACTTAACAGGTTCTTAACATCTGTTAGCTCTAGTGCCTTACATGAAAACAAATCAATACGTTAGGGGAGTTGGTGTAATTTTTTGCAAATAAGGGCAATACCGAGAGTTTGCCGAAAGCATTGGAATGATTTGTGTAATTTAAACTAATAGCTAACAACACTAGGGTCTTATCTGACTTACCTCTGGTTTTATGCTCGTCAGATGTAAATCAGGGTAAAACATAATAGACTTGTGGCATAAAGATTAGCCAACAGAAAGGAATATATTATTTGGATACATATGCACCGATAGATAGCATTACATCCATTTGAGTTCTTTTGGTTTAAGCCTCAATTTATGATTTACATGTACATCAAATGGATGTAAAAACATTTTTTATGAATGGTGATGTAAATGAAGAAGTGTACATGAAGCAACCTCAAGGCTTTGTACATATTGGAAATGAAAAGTTTGTAGGTTAGTCAAATGTTTACAAGGTTTGAAACAAGCCCTTAAATAGTTCCATCTTATCACATGATTTCATGCATAATTCAGTAGACATGTGTAAATATTCTAAGTTTACAAAGGACTATGGAATCATTGTATGTAAAGATGTGGATGATATGATAATTGTTAGAACATACACGAAAGACATTAATGAAACTAAACATTACTTAAGTTCTTGTTTTCAAGTGAACAACTTACAGTAAAGTTGATACTATTTTGGGTATCAAAGTTAAAATAAATAGTAGAGATTTTTCTTTAAGTCAATCTCATTATATTTATTAGAGATATTGAAATATCAATGTGAGATATTGTAATATCGATGTATATTTTGTTTTCGTTTATGGTTCCATGTAATTAGTGTCGGTTACCTAAGATCATGCCATGCGATTAGTGTAACCGATGGAATACCTTGTATATGAATATTGTCTCATAATTCAATAGATGACACGGTGAAAACACTTTTATGGTATCAGAGCTACCATCCTCATTCTTCATCTTTCTTCGATTTTCACTATTTTCCTGTCATTATGGTTAACACCGATGACAACACCGACAAAACCAACGCCAATGATACTCGATCACCTACCTACCACCCCGCTCTCACCGTCTCCAATATAAAATCCTTCATCCCTATCTTGTTGGAAGTTGAAAAGGTTCAGTATACTTCATGGGCTGAACTTTTCAAAATCCATGCTAGAGCATATCTTGTCCTTGACCATATTGTGCCACCTAAAGAATCTCCATGGACTCCGCTCTATGGAGCCGTTTAGACGCGGTGGTACTCCAATGGATTTACGGTACAATCTCTAATGATCTCTTCTCACCATTTTAGAACCGGATTCCACCGCTTAAAATGCGTGGAATAGATTGAAAGACATCTTTTTCAAGATAATAAAAGTTCTCGCGTCGTCTATCTCGAGCAACAATTCTCTCGCAATCGCCAAGAAGATTTCCCATCCGTTTTGGCTTATTGTCAAGCTCTTAAAATGCTTGTCGGCCAACTATACAATGTTGGTTCTCCGGTGTCTGAACAACGTCTCGTACTACAATTAGTTGCTGGACTACAGAGAATTATGATGGTGTTGCTACCATCATTCAACAAGCCAATCCTTTACCTCCGTTTTATAGGGCACGGAGCATGCTCACACTCGAAGAGGCATGCAAGATGAAACAAACGGAGGCTTTGGCCGGAAGTCCTACCACCCTTGTCTCCAACACCACCTCGAATTTTCCTTCCCCACAAACAAGAACACTCGTTCACTTCGGACACTTCTTCTGGTTCTCTTCGCAAGTCTTTTTAGGGACGAGGTCGCTCGGGTCGTGGGGGTCGCGACAACTACTGGGGATGTGGAAGAGGGAGTCTGCCCCCATGGCACAACAATGGACCTCCGCATTGGAATCAACCACAATGGACACATTGGAAACCTCCTCCTTGCCCATATCTGACAACCGGATGGACTCCCCACTCACCTCATGCTCAACACCCAAACTTAGGTCGTGGTATTCTAGGTGCCCGTCTACCACAAGCACACCATGCATCGGCTACTCCATCTTACACTCCTACCGATATTGATGTGGCTTTCCACACCATGTTGTTACAACCTCCCGACGACCATTGGTACATGGATTCTGGGGCAACGTCTTATATGTCGTCCAACCAAGGTAAGTTCTCTCATCTTTTTAATTTGTGCAACCCTTATCATATTCTAGTGGGTAACGGTAATTCTATTCCTATCACCGTGTATGGCAACTCCGAATTATCTTCACCTTATCCTCCTTTTTCACTAAATAATGTTCTTATCGTTCCTAAATGTAACACCCTCAAATTTGGTAAGAGCAACTAATTTAAAATTTCGATAAAACATCAAGTAAGGAACAAAACTTCCTACTACAACTCAAAACTCAAAATAACTCAAGGTAAAATTCTATAATTAACCTCAACAATTATAAACTACATTAACATACAAGGACTAAACCGGAGTCGGGTGTTACTTAACCCAAATACAAATTGCTCTTCCCAAAACAACAACGGAAGACTTCACCAAGCTATTCACTCCTCGAACACACATCTAGCACTCCTTTCTTCACAGTGTCGCTAGTACTAATCCTCAGCCAGAACCTGATGCACATGCCAACAAATAAAAAGGTTAGGCTAACGCCTAGTAAGTTCAAGAGTTTTCAACATGAACAAATAAATCGATAGGTGGATTTAAACCATGATTTCTAAAATGGTAAATATAAAAGTATAAAGTCAACATGTTTCTTAAAACTCGACATTTTCGTGATGAAAATACCAATACCAAACATTCTGTCAAAGATGACTTCGAAAGCCCAATACTCACCCAAAACATAAAAATAATAATCTATATTCAATATTGAAAACCTGGACAAACTCTATTATCCAAAATATCCAAAAACATGATAAGGTTTAATAGTTAAAACCGCAATTCATGGGTAACGATCCCTATACAAAATGTCACCAAAACATGATGAGGCTCAATACCCAAGACAACGTCATTCTGTGATGGGGGAGACCCGTCTCCATTGAACGTGGCGGGCACACCAAGCTAAGCCACGTATCTATGTTATGAACATGCCTCGAGGATGGAAAAGCCTATGACATCAATCCAAGTCTAGATCTTTAGTCATTATCAACATCGACTCAAACCGAGTATTTAATCATATCGGACATCAACCCTATCTAGGTCTTTAGTCATTACGGACGTCAACTCAAACCGAGTCTTTAGTCATTACGGACGTCAACTCAAACCGAGTCTTTAGTCATTGCGGACATCAACCCTATCCAGGTCTTTAGTCATTACGAACGTCAACTCAAACCGAGTCTTTAGTCATTGCAGACATCAACCCTATCCAGGTCTTTAGTCATTACAGACATCAACTCAAACTAAGTCTTTAGTCATATCGGACATCAACCCTATCCAGGTCTTTAGTCATTGCGGTCTCACCATCCACGACAAGTTTGGCCATTTAGAAACTACATCATGTAACCAATGTCTATTCCAAATCACAACTTGGGAATTCTATCCCACATTTACACAATAAGGACGGCTTCTATTGCCTATGGATCCATTGCATTGCAGTCTAATAAGTTACATGACTCAAACGAATGAACTAACACATTCAAAACATGTAACTCTCGAATAAGGTGCAACTAAGTACACCATACGTCAAAGGCTCCTTAACGAGCTACCAAAACTGAACAAATGTTCCAAAGACTCATCTGAGTGTAAACCAAGCCCCAAAAGGCATAATGAACGTTTGGCTAAAATACACGGGCCAACATGGTTGTATAATCCAAAATGCATCATTTCCCAAAACTTTGTTTCTTAAATCACAATTGGCCTTCGGCCCAAACCAAAAAGGTCTTACTATTTTCAAAATGTTCATAAGGCCAGAAATGACCATAAATCAAAGGACCCACACATATGTATCTTCAAAACGTCCTATTTCATAAACAATGCATACTTCCAACAAACACCAAAAAGGCACGTTGACCCAAATAATCTTCATTTATGCAATAAATCGTCAAAACGTTTTCATGCATTGCTTATTTATCAAAAAGCCCAAAATCCCAAAGGTGGATGTTTTACAAGGTTTATAAAGACAAGCACCGCAAATAATCAAAACCCACCAATAACTCAACAAGTAATAATTTCATGTAGTATAAACACTTTAAAATGGACATTTTGGCATGTACAACGTTTTCATAAATCAACTTGAACTCACCTTGTTAGGTTAAGTTAAACCTAGGTTTCAAACCCACATCCTTAGCCTCCAAGAGTGAAGCGTCCATCTTCAACACAGCATCATCAACAATGAGCTAGGTTTTTCAAATAACCCATTTCTCTAAATCTAAGGAAATGGACCACCAACCAGTAAAACTCTTTAGATCTACAAGGATCCTCATATAATAACTTGAAATATACAAGAAACTTACCACAATCAAATCTTTGACCTTCCAACCAACTCACTTCCATGAGATATTTTCCGAACTCAAGCTTCCAAAACACAAATCTTTGATCTCTTTGAGGTGGATTCACTTCATGATGCTCCCAAATTGATATTGGAGTTCCCAAAATCGTCCCAAGAAGAAGAAGAATGGAGAAGAGAAGTGGAAATGAGAGAAAACCCTAAAAAGTTGGATCTTAATTGATCAGGCTCCCGCGGCCTTGGTCGCGGGCCAAGTCGCGCGTGCTACATAGGTACATATGACAGTGGGTTGCGCGGGTTTAGCCGCAGCTTTGAGGCCACGGGCTAAGCCACGCGTGTCCCTGGTGTGCCTTCTCACCTCTCGTGTTAAACCACTCCCTGATCGTTTCTCTCGGTCGATCGCTGACTGATTTCCTTAGTTGATCATAAACTGTTCTTTAGAAAATTACGGGTGTTACAATCCTCCCAACCTTAAAAGAGATTTCCTCCTCGAAATCTGGTACCGGCCAACCTTTCCAACATCGTATTTAGCGGGACTGTTTAATTCTCTGTCCCAAAAGGGATGCCTTCGCGATACCTTGCCTCCTGGACGAAACCGATTACATCCCGGTGGAGGTTGTCACTGAATTTCTCATGACGAACCGTCATAAAACGTAATTCCAAGATTCGTTGTACCTTACCGATGACGGAAAGAACATCGGGTCCTTATTAAATCATTTTCCTATCGTTAAGATCTCAGTTGCCTCCCAGGCTTAGATTGAATATAAAGTCAACATGTTTCTTAAAACCCGACATTTTCGTGATGAAAATACCAATACCAAACATTATGTCAAAGATGACATCGAAAGCCCAATACTCACCCAAAACACAAATAATAATCTATATTCAATACTAAAAACCTGGACAAACTCTATTATCCAAAATATCCAAAAACATGATAAGGTTTAATAGTTAAAACCACAATTCATGGGTAACGATCCCTATACAAAATGTCACCAAAACATGATGAGGCTCAATACCCAAGACAACGTCTTTCTATGACGGGGGAGACCCGTCTCCATCGAACGTGGCGGGCACACCAAGCTAAGCCACGTATCTATTTTATGAACATGCCTCGAGGATGGAAAAGCCTATGACATCAATCCAAGTCTAGATCTTTAGGCATTATCAACATCGACTCAAACCGAGTATTTAATCATATTGGACATCAACCCTATCCAGGTCTTTAGTCATTACGGACGTCAACTCAAACCAAGTCTTTAGTCATTGCGGACATCAATCCTATCCAGGTCTTTAGTCATTACGGATGTTAACTCAAACCGAGTCTTTAGTCATTGCGGACATCAACCCTATCCAGGTCTTTAGTCATTACGGACGTCAACTTAAACCGAGTCTTTAGTCATTGTGGACATCAACCCTATCCAGGTCTTTAGTCATTACGGACATCAACTCAAACCGAGTCTTTAGTCATTACAGACATCAACCCTATCCAGGTCTTTAGTCAATACAGACATCAACTCAAACTGAGTCTTTAGTCATATCGGATATCAACCCTATCCAGATCTTTAGTCATTGCAGTCTCACCATCCACGACAAGTTTGGCCATTTAGAAACTACATCATGTAACCAATGTCTATTCCAAATCACAACTTGGGAATTCTATCCCACATTTACACAATAAGGACGGCTTCTATTGCCTATGGATCCATTGCATTGCAGTCTAACACGTTACATGACTCAAACGAATGAACTAACACATTCAAAACATGTAACTCTCGAATAAGGTGCAACTAAGTACACCATACGTCAAAGGCTCCTTAACGAGCTACCAAAACTGAACAAATGTTCCAAAGACTCATCTGAGTGTAAACCAAGCCCCAAAAGGCATAATGAACGTTTGGCTAAAATACACGGGCCAACATGGTTGTATAATCCAAAATGCATCATTTCCCAAAATTTTGTTTCTCAAATCACAATTGGCCTTCGGCCCAAACCAAAAAGGTCTTACTATTTCCAAAATGTTCACAAGGCCAGAAATGACCAGAAATCAAAGGACCCACACATATGTATCTTCAAAACGTCCTATTTCATAAACAATGCATATTTCAAACAAACACCAAAAATGCACTTTGACCCAAATAATCTTCATTTATGCAATAAATCGTCAAAACGTTTTCATGCATTGCTTATTTATCAAAAAGCCCAAAATCCCCAAGGTGGATGTTTTACAAGGTTTATAAAGACAAGCACCTCAAATAATCAAAACCCACCAATAACTCAATAAGTAATAATTTCATGTAGTATAAACACTTTAAAATGGACATTTTGGCATGTACAACATTTTCATAAATCAACTTGAACTCACCTTGCTAGGTTAAGTTAAACCTAGATTTCAAACCCACATCCTTATCCTCCAAGAGTGAAGCATCCATCTTCAACACATCATCATCAACAATGAGCTAGGGTTTTCAAATAACCCATTTCTCTAAATCTAAGGAAATGGACCACCAACCAGTAAAACTCTTTAGATCTACAAGGATCCTCATATAATAACTTGAAATATACAAGAAACTTACCACAATCAAATCTTTGACCTTCCAACCAACTCACTTCCATGAGATATTTTCCGAACTCAAGCTTCCAAAACATAAATATTTGATCTCTTTGAGGTGGATTCACTCCATGATGCTCCCAAACTGATATTGGAGCTCCCAAAATCGTCCCATGAAGAAGAAGAATGGAGAAGAGAAGTGGAAATGAGAGAAAACCCTAAAAAGTTGGGTCTTAATCGATCAGGTAGCTCCCGCGGCCTTGGCCAACTTGAACTCACCTTGATAGGTTAAGTTAAACCTAGGTTTCAAACCCACATCCTTAGCCTCCAAGAGTGAAGCATCCATCTTCAACACATCATCATCAACAATGAGCTAGGGTTTTCAAATAACCCATTTCTCTAAATCTAAGGAAATGGACCACCAACCAGTAAAACTATTTAGATCTACAAGGATCCTCATATAATAACTTGAAATATACAAGAAACTTACCACAATCAAATCTTTGACCTTCCAACCAACTCACTTCCATGAGATATTTTCCGAACTCAAGCTTCCAAAACACAAATCTTTGATCTATTTGAGGTGGATTCACTCCATGATGCTCCCAAACTGATATTGGAGCTCCCAAAATCATCCCATGAAGAATAAGAATGGAGAAGAGAAGTGGAAATGAGAGAAAACCCTAAAAAGTTGGGTCTTAATCGATCAGGTAGCTCCCGCGGCCTTGGCCGCGACCTCCAAGCCGCTCGTGCTACATAGCTGCACATGATAGTGGGTTGCGCGGGTTTAGCCGCAGCTTTGACGTCATGGGCTAAGCCGCTCGTGTCCCTGGTGCGCCTTCTCACCTCTCGTGTTATACCACTCCCCTATCGTTTCTCTCGATCGATCGCTGACTGATTTCCTTAGCTGATCATAAACTGTTCTTTAGAAAATTACGGGTGTTACACTAAAATACATTAAAAATCTACTTTTAGTTCGTCAACTTACAAAGGATAATTTTGTTTCTATTGAATTTGACCCTTTCGGTTTTTGTGTGAAGGATCTACATACGGGGACTCCTCTTATGAGATGTAACAGTACTGGAGATCTTTATTCAATTCCATCTACGGTCGATCATCCTCTAGGCCATCAACTTTTTTGCCACCACCACCTCTCTTTGGAATGCTCATCTTGGCCATCCTGGCTCTACTATCCTTAGCAAATTATGCATTGACAAATTAATTTCTAGTCCTAGTTTTTCTTTTCCGAGTGTTTGTGTTTCTTGCAAATTGGTAAACATAATAAATTACCTTTCTTTTCTTCTATGTCTAACTCTATTTCTCCGTTTGATATCATTCATAGCGACCTATGGACCTCACCGATCTTAAGTACAGGTGGCCATAGGTACTATCTTTTATTTTTGGATGACTACACAAATTTTGTATGGGTTTTTCCGATGGCACACAAATCTCAAACTTTCTCGTTTTTTCTTCAATTTCGGCAATACATTAGAACTTGATTTGACAAAGAAATCAAAACCTTTCAATATGATAACGGCCGAGAATTTAATAATTCCATGTTTCATCAACTTTGTAACCAACATGGCATCCGTTTTCGTTTTTCTTGTCCCTATACTTCTTCCCAAAATGGTAAGGCGGAACGTAAATTATGAACTCTAAACAACATGTCACGGACATTACTCTTACATGCTAATCTCCCACCTACGTTTTGGCACTATTCGGTCAACATGGACACATATCTCCATAATATTCTTCCATCTCAAGTTATTAACTATTATTCTCCAACCTCTCTTTTATATCATAAAGTCCCGTCTTATTCTCATTTACGCGGTTTTGGTTGCTTATGTTTTCCTCACAATGTCGAACCCCACCATGAACTCCTTCCCCGTTCTACTCTGTGTGTGTTTTGGGCTATCCGACTCATCATCGCGGCTACCTTTGCTGCAGTGTTTCTGAAAAACGTATTATTGTCTCTTGACACGTCACTTTTGATGAAAACACATTTCCTTATTCCAACCCTCAAAACCACTCCCAAAAATAATCCCAAGCATCGTCAAATACCTTTGATACTCCTTCCTTAAACCAACCTATTGACCCACATACCAACTACCCATACACACCATCCATCCCTACACCTATTACCCGTGACATCACCCATTCTTCTATGCCACATCATTTCTCTCCTCTAACTACTCCTTCCTCTCCTCCCTCTACTACTCCCTCTCCTCCACCTATTCCTCCCTCTCCACTGCATTAACCAATCTAAGTACATTTTTGATATTCTTCGGAAATTCAAAATGGAAAATTGTAAAACTATTGGAACCCCAATGGCACCAGGTACTAATATTAACACTGATTCTTCTGGAAAAAGTGTTGATGTTAGGACTTATAGAGGTATGATAGGGTCTTTAATGTATCTTACTTCAAGTAGACCAGATATAATGTTTTCAACTTGTTTATGTGCTAGATATCAGGCTGATCCTAAAGAATCCCATTTGGCTGCTGTCAAACGGATCTTTAGATATCTGAAGGGGACTGCAGATCTTGGTCTGTGGTATCCTAAGGATACAGGGTTTGAACTGACTGCTTATTCAGACGCAGATCATGTTGGGTGCATGTTGGACAGGAAGAGAACTTCAGGTCACATTCAATTTCTTGGAGACAAACTCGTTAGCTGAGCGTCAAAGAAACAATTATGTGTTTCCACATTGACTGCTGAAGCAGAGTATGTAGTTGCTGCCAGTTGCTGCTCTCAGGTCTTGTGGATACGAACACAGCTGCGAGACTATGGATTCAAGTTGACAAAATACCAATCTATTGTGACTCAAAGAGCGCTATCGCGATATCAGCTAATCCTGTGCAGCACACTAAAACAAAGCACATTGATGTCAGGTATCATTTTATAAAAGATAATGTAGAAAAAGGTACAATAGAACTTTACTTTGTAAAAACTGATTATCAACTTGCAGATTTGTTTACCAAAGCTTTAGATGAAAAGAGATTTAATTTTCTTGTATATAAGCTTGGTATGTTAAATCTCAAGGTCTAATCAGTAATTACCTATTAAAGTTTCTTTTATTGTCATTTTTTTTTCTTCATTTCTTTATCATTATTTCTGAAAGGATATCTGCACTTTAACGTGTTGTTCATGTTCTCAGGGGGAGTGAGACAAGCTTATAAGATAATCAATATTATTCTGAGGGGGAGTTTATAGAATTTTATTGCTAAATTTTTTTCTGATGCATGAATTTAGGGGGAGTTTATGCGTACAACAAAAGGAGTAAGGATATGACTTCTGATTATTTCAGATCAGAACTCGTACTTTAATTGTTTTACTGTTTTATGTCTCTTACATTTGAATAAGTTTTTTTTTGTGAATAAAGTTGCTTTGACTAGACTTTGAGACTTGTGCAGTTTGAGAGATGCTTACAAGATCATATCTTTATGACTTAATGCTTGACTTCATGAGATTTAAGACGAAGCGAAAAGGTTAATTTCTTATCTTAATCTCATATATGGTTGAAATAAGGACAACTTTCAATCATAGAAAACATGTTCTTAAATGTTCAAACCACTTTCCGATTCTTAAACAAATTTCATGAATTGGAAGTGTGATTTTAAATGTTTTCATTTTTATTTGTGCTGAAATGTTAACAAACCGTGTGTTTCCAAAGATAAATACTTGCGTATTGTCTTTTCTATATACTTTCAAGTATTCACACACACCGGTTTGATTTATTGTTCAAAAAGTTCTTACCATGTCTCAAATCTTGAAACATATTTTTCGATGGTAAGACACCCCGCTTGTACTTCAAAGAAGTTTGAGCGTAATTTCATTTCTAAGCGTTTTTCAAGAATGTCTATATTTTGGTTCATATAAACAATATCCATTATTCTTGACCATAAGCCTTAATTGTCTGATCATTTTTCATACAATGTCAGATTTTCAAACAAGTCTCTTGCATTCATATTCATTCATTCAATTTACTTGTTTGAAAATACTTCAATGTTTAAAAATGCTCATATCTTCATGATTATATCTTTGAGCATATACATATCTGACTTGTATTTGTGCTTTAACTGTTCAAGTTAAACCATTTTGAGCAACATAAGCTTCATAAGAAATTATGGGTTATTTGTGCTATGACTTAAATGAACTTCTATGGATTCACGATTACCAGTGATTTCTACCCAAGAAGTTAATCCTTTAGTGATTGAGTGTGAGGAGTCAAAAAGAAATGAGTGTGGGTTATGCGTTGAGGTAAAATGGAAATGAGAGTTTGGTTAGCTGTGAGCTTAATGATTAAAAGAAAGAGGGTGTGAGATCAGAGTAAAAGAATATCAAACTCTGCACCAACTACTTTCTGAGTCGGGCAGCCACATTACTAATGTTTCACACTTCTTCGTGAACGTTATTGAAACAGGCAACTAGCCCATGCCAACTCTTGATAAAACCCCACCAGCCACTCATTTTCTTCTCAAAAAGAAAATGTTTTATATTTTTAAGGGGACGCAACACATATACTATCTTATTTTCATTTGGAAAATCTGGATATTGAAAAGGAAGGAAGTCTGCCCCACCTTCGCACTTCAATCATGCACATTGAGTCTGGGTTTATACTACTGTTGTCTCAGTGGTTTACACAATGTTGAGCCTTTAAAAGCAATCATCATATGCTTAAATTCTTTCTACACTAACACGAACACACAAGGAATTTGTTTTCTTGTCATAACATTCATAGAAATTTCCTTTGTGGTGTTTCGATGATTGGATGGAAGCCCTGGGGAGTGAACATCAAAAAGCTCCTTTCCTATGTGTATTCGTTACACACAGTGACTTAGTGTTACTGACAGACATTTTTACTGATTCATTTGTTGATTCAGGAGTTACATGAATATTTTGTCTGGATTTGAAAAGATCTAGATGGATACATTGTTCGAATTGGCAAAGGATCAGAGGCTCAGCTTGACAGATCAGTGGTCAGAACAGAATTTCAGTGACATTTCTTGACAAAGTTTTGATGAACCAGATGCTCTATTCATCAAAAAGGGGGAGATGATTTTAAAGAAATGTCCAAGTCAGAAATTTCAAAGTTAAAATATTTGAAGATGACAATGTTCAAAGTTTGAAAGTTTGAAAAGACTTCTGAAGATATGCTGATTTGGAAGAAATTTTCTTTGAAGAACTGTTTGATAAAGCATTTCGTGCAAATATGAAGATAATTTCTTTCCCGAAGTCTGAAAGAGTTTGGTGATCATTCTGAAGAGATTATTGAAGATTGTTGGTATTTCTTGAAGATAGATTTTAGGGAGATTGTTTTGCTAAATCCTTTTGTGATGATCTTGAATCCAAAGGGGGAGATTGTTAGAGCATAAATCTGTTGTATACAAGATCATGAAGACTGAAGGTCAAAGTACAAGAAGTCAAAGCTGAGAAAGTGAACTCTCATTAAAAGTCAAAGTCTTTGTAATAAAATGTAAAAGTCAAAGTTCTTGTATTTGTTTGTTTCCTTTGTTATTTGTAGTGGGTATAAATACTTTTCATTTGCTGTTTAATAGATAGATGAGTTAGAGTTTGAGTTTAGAATTTGAGAGAGAGTTTTAGAGAGAGAAAATCGTCTAGAGAGAGAAAGTAAAAATAGAGTTGTAATCGTTTGAGAATTGAATTGAATCAAACGGGTATTTGAAAACATCTTGTTTTGTTAATCATTGTTTTCAATTAGAACTAGAATTAGAATTATCCCTGTCCTCCACCTCCCCATCTGATGGCCACTCGAGGTCGTAACGGGATTGTCAAACCGAATCCTAAATATGCTTTCGTTGGTGCATCTTCTGATATCTCTCCTTTTCCTAAGTCTTACATTGATTCCCTTCGCGATCCGAATTGGCACCAAGCTATGATTGACGAGTTTGATGCTCTTATTAAAAATGACACATGGGAACTAGTTCTGAGGCCAAAGGACATTAATATTATTCGTTGTATGTGGATTTTTACGCATAAATATCGCTCCAATGGTGTTCTTGAGAGGTACAAAACTCATTTGGTGTGTAATGGCAGGTCTCAACAAGTGGGTATCGATTGCATGGAGACTTTTAGTCTGGTAGTTAAACCAGCTACCATTCGCGTTATTCTTAGTCTTGCACTATCAAAGAATTGGAATATACACCAACTTGACGTGAAAAATGCTTTTCTTCACCAACGTTGGAAGAGACGGTTTACATTCATCAACCGTCGGGTTTTCGCGACGAATCATTTCCACTTCATGTTTGTCGTCTCAAAAAGTCTCTTTACGGTCTTAAACAGGCACCGAGAGCTTGGTACCAACGGTTTACTGGTTTTATTTCTTCGATTGTTTTTTCACAGAGCTAATCAGATAATAGCTTATTCATATACCATCGAGGGAATGCAACCGCGTACTTGCAATTATGTGGATGACATTATCTTGACGACTTCATCTAATGATCTTCGAGTGGAGCTTACCAATAAACTTGGTACGGAGTTTGCCATGTAAGACTTGGGTCCGCTTAATTGTTTCTTGGGGATCTCGGTATCTCGTACCACTTATGGCTTATTTCTTTCTCAACAAAAATATGCTCGGGAGATCCTTGAACGGGCGAACATGACATCTTGCAATTCTACAAAGACACAGGTCGATACTAAAGCCAAATTAAGTGCCTGGCCCACCGGTATCCAATCCGACATTGTATCGCAGTTTGGTCGGGGCACTTCAATATCTTACCTTTACTCGCCCAGATATTGCATATGCGGTCCAAAAAATATGTTTATTCATGCATGATCCCCGAGAACACCACATGCACGCTTTACGTCGCATTTTACGATATATTAGCGGTACCCTACACTTCGGTTTACAAATTACACCATCGTCCGATTTACGGCTCGTTTCCTACACGGATGTCGATTGGGGCGGCTGTCTCGATACTAGACAATCGACATCAGGCTATTATGTGTTCTTCGGAGACAATCTTGTCTCTTGGTCCTCAAAATGGCAACAGACTTTATCTCGATCTAGTGCAGAGGCAGAATACTGAGGCGTGGCAAATGTCGTCTCGGAAACATGTTGGTTGAGAAACCTTCTCCTTGAGCTATGTTGTCCACTCTCCTCGGCGACCATTGTGTATTGTGATAATGTCAGCGCAATTTACTTGTCCGGGAACCCGGTTAAACACCAACGTACGAAGCATGTAGAACTTGACATCCACTTTGTGTTGGGAAAAGGTGGGTCGTGGTCAAGTGAAAGTGTTACATGTGTTGTCTCGATACCAATTTGCAGATATTTTCACCAAAGGTCTTCCAAAATTATTGTTCGATGATTTTCGATCCAGTCTTAACGTTCGGGAACCTCCCATTCCGACTGTGGGGGCGTATTAAAGATATTGAAATATCAATGTGAGATATTGAAATATCAATGTATATTTTGTTTCCGTTTATGGTTCCATGTAATTAGTGTTAGTAACCACTTGGGTTGTGGCGCACTGGTAAAGCCTTTGGGGAATGTAGTGGAAAATCTCATCTGCCCAGGGTTCAAATCCAGGCGCTGCCAAAGCCCTTGTGGCCATGGAGGTTCACCTGCGTTGACTCCAGGCCATTCGTGGTCTCCTGGGGATTAGTCAGTACGCGTAAGCTGGCCCGGAAACCCACGGTTACAAAAAAAAAAGAAAAAAAAATTAGTGTCGGTTACCTAAGATCATGCCATGCGATTAGTGTAACTGATGGAATACCTTATATATAAATATTGTCACATAATTCAATAGATGACATGGTGAAAACACTTTTAATATTGATAAAATGCTTAATAAATTTGAGCATTGGAAATTTAAAGAAGCTAACATCTTATATGATACTTTTGTAAATTTATTAAAATTGGGTTTGCACAACTTCAATATGCTAGGATAGTCCCATGGGCCATTTATCAAACGCTTATGGGCTAAGAGTTTACGGGTTGTCACTTTCCTTAGTAGGTGGCATGACAAAGACCAAGAATTTTACTCGGTAAGAGGCATTACAAGGACCAATAATTTTATCCGGTAAATGAGTGAAAAGACTCTTACCCGGTAAGTGCTTACCAGGTAAAAGACCTTACCAATAGTCCATTTTGATGGCCGAGAATGTTACCCAATAAAGTAAGTGAGGGTGATGATTGTTATCGGTAAGCGCTTACATGACAAGTATTGATAAACGGTTCCTAAGTTTTAAAACATTCATAAGCAATTGGTAGAATTTTTGGTTACTTGAAAAGAAACAGGAAATTTGTTCAACACTATAATGTTTTCCAACAATTAAGTCTACTCTGATGCTAGTCAGATCACAAAGATGATAAATGGGAAATTTAAGTTTCAATGCTTATGTTATCACTCTTAGAAAAATATGCTTAGTTTTCAAATATTCCTTCACATAAGCATGTTCTTTTTTTTTTTGGAATAGTGTCCTAGGCTATGCCTAAACTAATTTCTTGGCAAATTATGATTGTAAGATATCAGTCTTGATTAAACCTCAGTAGCCACAATTGGATAGATGAGATATTCCACCACATCCCCCAAGGCCTTAACGAGTACGCCACAACCCTTGTGGTTATATGCATGTTCTTATTTCCAAAGTATGTTTAATAGGGACCACCACAACTTCCCATGTATGCCATCTCGATAGTAGAACAATTATTTATAGATTTATGAGGTGATCCACTTGTACTTGCACTCTTATTTTTTCCCATGATGGTTCGATTGAGTTGCATGAACACCATTTCGATAGATAATCAACTATTTATTGAATTATAAGATGGTCCACCTTGATCTTTCACGCTTTCTTTATCTTATGGTTCGATTTAGTTGCCTTGATGCATTTTCAACTGAGAATCAATTATTTATGGATTTATAAGGTGGTGGTCTACCTTGATCTTTCATATTTTCTTTGTTTCCCTTTTGTCAATGAAAAGTTGGAAATTTGCTCACATTTTTCTTAAAATGCAGAACAGTTGAACATATGTTCGTTGAGTAGATATTAAGTTGTTATCAAACATATTTAAATAATATGTATTGAATTGAATTTTAATGTACATCAACAACTATAAAAATTGTTATAAAACCCATCAAACTTGTACAAATTTATAGAAAATATCAGAAATTTTAAAGTTTATTCTTCGAAGAACAAAACAAAACTTTTCTCGTTTGTATATTCACACATTGGATGACCTACAACATGCTTAAGGGGGTCAATTGACCCATAAACATATAAACTTTTTGGTGCATTATAAATTTTATATTTTATAACTATATATATATATATATATATATATAGGGTCACGTTCACGTGAGACCAAGTTGTTTCCGTGAGACCGCGTGAGACCAAACCTTAAAACATGAAACTTCACACCGAAACACTGTGAAGGTAAAAAACATTCGAACCTTCATAATGTAATCATACTATGAAGGTAAAAAAACCTAAACCAAGTTAAAAAAAATCAAACCTTCACAGATAAAAGACTGTGAAGGTATATCCAAACCTTCACAGTGAAGACGCTGTGAAGGTAAAAAAAAGCGAACATTCACAGCGAAAAACACCGTGAACATAACATTTACGGTGTTTTCCCTATGAAAAGTTCGATTTTTTTACATTCACAGTTTTTTGGTGTGAAATTTCATACTTTAAAGTTTGGTCTCACCGGTCTCACGGAAACTGTTTGGTCTCACGCGAACTTAAGTCTCTCTCTCTCTATATATATATTAATATTATTTCGATCTCCAATAAAAATAAGGTTCATACCCACAAAAAACTTAACCCAATTTATTGTCAATTTTTAATATAATTGTTAGGGTTAGAGTTTATTAGTTGATACCTAATTGCTAAGTTTTTGTTAATTGTTAAGGTTACAGTTTACTATTAGTTGACGTCTTTTTTGTTAATTATTAGAGTTTGAGTTTATTATTAATTGATGCCTATTTTGTTACATTTTTTTTTGTTAATTGTTAGGGTTAAAATATGTCAGTTGATGCATAATTATTATATGTTTGTTAATTGTGTTATTATTTCGTTACAAAAATGATTTTTTTAAAATACCAATATCCGAAATCGATGCCGGTGGCTATAATTCTTTTTATATCCTTCGATTAACTTTGTCTATTTTTTTTTTGAAAGACAACTTTCGAAAGTTTCCACCCACTGGGCTACGCTTTCAGGAGGTATCGGGCTCCCACTTAAGGGTGCCACCCACTAATCCCCCCCTCGATCCAGACCCGGCCTAAAGTTCATTTGATGCCTAAAAAAGTTCATTTGAATGATCTGTGATCCATTCCAAAAAAAATATATTATGATATATCATTCTAAAAAAAATACTTACATTACTTTATCAACTACATAACCTTAATTCCGATCCCATCACCAAAATCTCTGAATCCATTATTATATTCACATGCACAATAAAGAAAACATAACTTAGGTGTCGTTTGTTTTTTAAGATGTCTAAAGTCTGAAGTCTTATTTTAGTTATGAGTAATAAGAGGTGATGTGTAAAAAAGTCTGAACAATTTAGACTTAAGAGTTATTAAGAGGTTTTTTCTAAAAAACAAACAACCCCTTAGAAAACATAGGATTGGACGAAGCAACTCTTCTTGATTCTCTGGTTTCAATAAGAAATGAAGGATAGGAGAGATTTTGTTGTTTGTGGGATGGTAGACAAATTAAAAATAAATATTTTTCCTATAAATTTTGGAGGTGGGTGTTTCCGAAACTATATTTTACAAACCAAACAAACAAACTACAATTTATTTTATAGACTCCATTTCATTTTTTGTCAATTAAATAAGCCTACGAATCAGACAACCCGAAATATATAAGGAATTGTTGTATTTAGGAGCACCCGATAAGAACTTGTAGGGTCATTTAGCTTACCCGGGGAACATGGCAAGAGACGAGAATCTTACTCTGTATGAACAATGATAAGAATGGAGATGCTTACCCGATGAGCACTTATCATGTAAATTGTTGTATATGATACCGTTTTTATTTGACTAAAATCTTACCCAATAAAATAAGTTACAATATTGAATCTTATCAATAAATTTTTATCAGATAAGTTAAATAGCGATTTAGCCTTCAATGATGACTTATTTTGGACTACCACATAGGATGGGGGAAG
Organism: Arctium minus; assembly: GCA_954870635.1. Taxonomy (NCBI): domain Eukaryota; kingdom Viridiplantae; phylum Streptophyta; class Magnoliopsida; order Asterales; family Asteraceae; genus Arctium; species Arctium minus. The sequence continues at coordinate 119,320,706 of OX941080.1, read as the reverse complement.
AAAATATTAATGGTTATAAATGTAAATTCTTCATCGCATATGAATGAATTGAGAGATGACCTAAGGGGCTGTTTGAATGGTTTAGTACAGAATGATTAAGTGGTTTGAATGACCATATGTGGGACATGTTAGAACTAAGTGGAACAAACATGGGACACACTTGTCCCACTCCAACCCCCTGGAACTAAGTAGAACAACAATATTTTGACTAATATACCATTTGTTAAAAACAAAAACATAAAACATGTCTTCTCATCATCAACACCTCCAAGCTAGGGGTGTGCAAAACCCGAATAGTCCGAAATCCAAATCCGCATCCGAACCAAAAATAAGGTGTTTTGGCAAAACCCGAATACCCGGAAATCCGATAATCCGAAACTCGACATTTGGGAGGATATCTGGGTTCGGATTGGTTTGATCGTTGGCCACCCAACCCGTCCGAAAACCCGAAATAACATAAATCTATATTTTAAATATATATATATATATAGACGGAGGTTCAAGGGAAAACCTCAAAAAAACGGAAAACTGAAGAACACTCTGGTAGTCCTTCATCTGGACGGTATGCAGATAAATTATGTTGTTTTTTAGTTTTTATGCACAAGTGCATTATGCACTTATGCATATGCACAAATGCATGTTACAAATTACCTGTATGCACAAGTGCATACCGTCCAGATCAAGGACTACCAAGGTGTTCCTCAGTTTTTCGTTTTTTTGAGGTTTTCCCCTGAACCTGACCCTATATATATATCTAATTATTTTCTTGAAAATCGTAAATTATATCTATTGAAATATTTTCTAAATTTTAAACTTGCTATCGATTTCATCAATCTTTCAATCGATTTTATTCATCCTAAAAACGATTGAATTTATATAACTTTTGCATTATATAATACCCGAACCCGACCGACATCAACCCGAAACCCGACCAACCTAAACCCGAAACAACCTAAAATCCGAAACTTAAAATTTGGGTTTTGATTTCCATATCCAAAATCCAACCGTGATAAATTAGTTTTATGTTTTTGATAATCCATTGCACTATGTATTAGTGATGTAAATTAGTTTTATTTCATCAGGGGTAAATTCGTCATTTAACCAATCTAATCCTGTTCTGTCCAGTTCTGTCATGTCTTGCCAAACGCTGGACAACTGTCCTGTTCCGTCCTGTCCTGTTCCATCTTGTCCTGTCTGCGTACCAAACGCACCCTTAAGAAAGAGTCAAGATACAAAACCATTAAGAGAATTTTAGAACCAATAAGAGGCAATACTTTTTTTTGTCAAATAAGATTTACCTCTTAACGATTCAGATGTTACCTTTTAATGTAACCATTAAGAGGTAAACAAACAACCCCTAAGTAGTGGGCTTGCGTCTCTCTTTTGGTATGTTGTATAATTTATTTAATGCAAAATTTTATTATTATCATTTAAATATTATAGTAAACTACAATATTGTTCCATGTGGTTATCCAACTACTACGAACAACCCTTTAAATTTCATTACGTGTACTAATGATCTTAAATTTTCGTTAATTAAGAGTCGTTTTAGTTATTTTATCTATTTTTTTTGTTTTCTTTTAAGAAATTAAAAAATAAATTTTCTGCTAAAATAGATAATAATAAAGTGAGAATGAGAATTACGAAGAAAATTTGATTCATTAATCGGCGAACCCATGTCGCGTACTCTGGCAAAGGGGAAAGAGACGATGGTAACGCACCTCATACAAAGAGGGGGGGGGGGGGGTCGAACAACCTTGCTTATTAGCTCTTTAGTTTGATTATAGCTAGCACGCCCCTTTTCTTTCCACTTTATCTTAGTCAAGCTTTGAAGCCCCTACTGGGATGGGATATTTGAAGAAGTGCAGGTTTGGAACAGGGCATCCATCCAATGCATTCTTTTCGATCTTGTACCCACGGGGCGGTACACTGAACACCAACTCAATCGAGACGAAAAAAAAGGAATAGATAGATAGATAGATATTAGAGTAAATTACATTCCTGGTCCTGTGGTTTAGCCATATTTTAGATATGGTCCCTAATTCGCGTTTATTACACTGGGCGTCCCTGTGGTATGCATAAATGCACATAGAAGGTCCCTCCGTCTAATGAAGTTTGTTAACCCAGTTAACTCAAAAGGTATTTTTGTCTTTATACACTTGTTTTTGTCTTTTTCCTAATAAAAAATTAAAAAAAAAACAAATTAATAAATAATAAAGACAATGGACCCCACTCCCAACCCCCCAAACAATACAACCCTCACCCTCACCCCCACCCCTAAACACCTTCTTCTTCCTTCTCACCCACATCACACACACACACACCACCTTCCTCATCCAGATCCGCCATTGACAACCTGCATTTCAAGCTTCTAAAACCCACCACCAAAGACGACGCCAACAAGAAAATTTGTTCACATTCTTTATTATACTGTTTTGTTCATTTGTTGTGTTGAGAAAAAAAAATTAATTTTGCCTTTCGGAATATGAATTTGTGGGGTCATCTAAATCGATACATATCGTCATTAGCAGTTTAGCACTCTTTCCAATAAAATAGTTAAGCATGTGCTTGCTGTAAGATTTCTATGATGAAACAAATTGGTATACGAAATCGAAAACAATTTATCAATTTCAAGAACATCATTTTGCATATCATTTTAGTTTGACATATCTGTGAAGTTGTTGCATATAATTTTGCGAATCTGTAGTTTTTAAAAAAAAAAATAGGGGAAACATGAAGAGATTGGACTCAGATCTACGCAATATACGGTATGGACGATTGGCAAACACTGGTGTTTCTCCTAATCCATGCAATCTTCTACTCCTCCGTCGCACTCCGTTGGGACATGGCACAACACATGGTCAGCGTCGTCCACGACTGGTCAACTGTCAAGACCGCCCTAGACGTCGGCTGCGGCCGCGACATCCTTCTCAACACCGTCGCAATGCAGCTCCAAAAGGATGGTTAAAAAGGAGGGAAAAATTTTAATGACCATTTTACCCTTGGCACTAACGGACCAAATAGACGGTGTTATTGTCCAGGGAGCCCTTTCAAAACAAAATTCAAACCATGAGAACCAAAACTTGAATTATTAAACCACAAGTTCCTCTTTCAAAGAAAACACCAGAACTCAGGGACCAAAATTGGAGTTTACTCATAAAAACACAAAAATATAGTAGTCATTATTCATTAACACGCTCCTCGCACGTGCCACATTTCAAATTTATTCATATACGAAAAGATAGAAGACTAGGGTTTTAGAAGAGACAGGTCGGCGACCTCGGGCAGTTCGGTCATCTGCCCGTTTTGCAAATTTTCTCTTTCCCCTTCATCCCTCCCGCTTCCTTTTCTTCATTCGAAATATATACACCCCCAGATACTTTCTAAACTACACACTCTCTCTCTCTCTCTCTCTAAATTTACACTTCGTTCGGCTCCCGTGAGGCACTAGAAACTTCTCCGGCTACCATCGTATTTCCCCCTGAATTTAAGGTATAATTTGTTCATTATTTTCTAATTTCGGTTTTAGGGTTTATTCGATTCTTAGTTTTTGAACAGCAGATCTATGTTTAGGTTATGTTTTGCTGTGGCAGTAATAAGGGTTTTGGTGTTTCCAAAATCTGTGTTTGCCGATTGGATTTGTATTCGTTAGGGTTTATTCGTTTGTAGAGTTTGTTGGTTGTTTAGTGTCTATGCTTTACTTACAGATCTTAATTTACTCGTTGATTGATGTTATTACTTCTAGGTTACTGACTTCTTCGCTTAGTAGTTGCTAACAGAGTAGGTGAAGTTCGCAACGCGTTTTGGAGTAAAAGTGTAACCTTCCGCTCATTGGATGTTTTCGATTGCTTAAATTTTTTGTTCATAGGTCGTTTCTAAAGATAGAGTTGGGGGAATGCACCAATATACCCTAGTAATTAGTATTCGAAGATGTGGAACATATCTTTTGAATTATGGTGACTAGGTTCTTTTCCATTACTTCGTGATGCTAAAATAGGATCCTGAAATATGTGACCTTACGGAAGCTTAATAAAAATGATGAAGATTTACACTTTCATCTCATGGTAAAATGTTTAGTAAAATTTTGGTTGATTTTGATTAAACAATTTTTGTAATATGATGAATATGGTACCAGGAAGTTTCATGAAAAGATAAACATAGTGACAAATTTATTTGGTGTTTTTTTCTTCATGTGCACCTATGGATTTTTTTTAAAGTCCCAAATTTTTTGCTTTGGGAATAATGAGGAAAGTGATTGCGAGGAGCTTAAGTAATAAATAAAAAAGTGGCATTTTGAATGAAATTTTTTGTCAAATTGTCAATTGTTGCAATCGTTCTACAGTTCCAGAGTTGTTTTCAATCTTGAATTTAAGCATTGTGGTACTCTTTAGCTTCCTTCAAAAGCATTTGTAACATTCCATGGAAAAATCTAATACAAGTTTGTGAACTGTAGCACCACCATATTCTTTTCTGATTGTCACACAAGTTATTAAGGTTGGTTCTTTAGATGCTGTTTGTGATTGTTTGCAAACTTGACAGTTATCATGTATGTTATGTGGAAACTTGGTGTTTATGTCATGATGTTATATTTGTAATGATGGTGTTTGATATAATTTTTAAACATAAGCTGCATGTTTCCATTCTGGTTCTGTTGTAATACGTATTGATTTTTTTTCTCTCAACTGTGTTTTTGGCTCATCTTATTATTTGGAAAGGAAATTCTGGAACTATGCTTAAAGATTTCGGCCAAATATGATAAATAATTGATTGTAATTCTTGTATTTTTTGAATAGGAAAAAATGGCTGTGGAGATCACGGAATTTCTATTATCTGCTCAATCAGCAGATGCAAAGGTCCGAACTGAGGCAGAGAGTAGACTTCGGCAGTTCCAGGAGCAAAACCTTCCTGGATTTCTTCTGTCTTTATCACTTGAACTCTCCAATGATGGTAAACCTCTGGAGTCTCGTAGATTGGCTGGTATTGTGCTCAAGAACTCTTTGGATGCTAAGGATGCTACTACAAAGGAACATTTAGTGCAACGGTGGGTGTCAAATGATGTTGCATTCAGATCCCAAATCAAAGGCTTGCTGTTGAATACTCTTGGTTCATCTGTGTCTGAGGCAGGGCACACTGCTGCCCAAGTAATTGCAAAAATTGCTTCGATAGAAATTCCAAGAAAAGAATGGCCTGAACTAATTAGTTCGTTGCTTGGAAATATGACTCAACAAGATAGGCCAGCATCATTGAAACAATCAACTTTGGAGGCACTTGGGTATGTATGTGAGGAGATATCTCACAATGATCTTGTCCAAGATGAGGTTAACTCTGTCCTCACTGCTGTTGTCCAAGGCATGAATGTTACTGAGCAGAGTTCTGTACGTCTTGCAGCATCTACAGCACTATACAACGCTCTTGATTTTGCACAGACCAATTTTGAAAATGAGATGGAGAGGAACTACATAATGAAAGTTGTTTGTGAAACTGCCATGGCCAAGGAAGCAGACATCAGACAGGCAGCTTTTGAATGTCTTGTTTCAATAGCATCAACATACTATGACGTGCTGGAGCCTTATATGCAGACTCTTTTTGAACTAACTGCAAATGCCGTCAAAGGAGATGAGGAAAGTGTTGCTCTTCAAGCAATTGAATTCTGGAGTTCCATCTGTGATGAAGAGATTGAGCTTCAAGACTTTGATGGTGGTGAGAGTGGGGATTCATACCCTCATTCACGTTTCATTGAGAAGGCTCTATCTTTGTTGGTTCCCATGTTGCTTGAAACTTTATTGAAGCAGGATGAAGATCAGGACCAAGAAGATGGTATTTGGAATCTCTCCATGGCAGGGGGAACTTGCCTTGGTCTTGTTGCCAGAACTGTTGGGGATGCGATAGTCCCCTTAGTAATGCCTTTTGTGCAGGATAACATATCAAAGCCAGATTGGCGATCTCGTGAGGCAGCTACATATGCATTTGGATCAATTCTTGAAGGCCCAAGTGTTGAGAAGCTCTCCCCAATGGTCCTCTCTGCATTAGACTTTCTGCTTAATGCTATGGGGGATCAAAACAGCCATGTGAAAGACACCACTGCATGGACTCTCAGCCGTATTTTTGAGTTATTGCACAGTCCTGCCACTGGATTTTCTGTTATTTCACCTGCTAACCTTCAACGAATTGTGGGGGTCCTCTTAGAAAGTATCAAGGATTCTCCCCATGTTGCAGAGAAGGTCTGTGGGGCTATTTATTATCTTGCTCAGGGATATGAGGGTTTTGAAACTGGCTCCTCTGTTCTTACACCATATCTTGCAGATGTCATAACTTCTCTTATTGCAACTGCTGAACGAACAGATGTCAATGACTCAAAGTTGAGGTCAGCTGCATATGAAACCTTGAATGAGGTTGTGAGGTGCTCCAACCTTGCTGAAACATCTCAAATAATAACACAACTTCTACCTGTTATCATGACCAAGCTGGGACAGACAATTGAGCTTCAGATTCTGTCATCAGATGATAGAGAAAAGCAAGGAGATCTACAGGCTTTGCTTTGTGGTGTCTTGCAAGTTATTATTCAGAAACTTAGCGGTATTGATGAAACTAAGCCCGTTATATTTCAAGCTGCAGACCAGATTATGATGTTGTTTCTCAAGGTGTTTGCTTGCCGTAGCTCAACAGTACATGAAGAAGCAATGCTTGCCATTGGTGCTCTTGCTTATGCCACTGGACCAGAATTTGGAAAGTATATGCCAGAGTTCTACAAATATTTGGAGATGGGTCTCCAGAATTTCGAGGAATACCAGGTTTGTTCCATCTCCGTTGGGGTGGTTGGTGATATATGCCGTGCTTTGGATGACAAGATGTTACCTTATTGTGATAATATCATGACCCTGCTCCTTAAGGATCTATCTAGTGGTGATCTACACCGCTCTGTCAAGCCTCCAATTTTTTCATGCTTTGGTGATGTGGCCCTTGCTATTGGGGAACACTTTGAGAAGTATGTTCCTTATGCTATGCCAATGATGCAAGGAGCTGCTGAAGTGTGTGCTCAGATAGACATCAATGACGAAGAGATGGTGGAATATGGCAATCAGCTCAAGCGAAGTATATTTGAGGCATACTCGGGTATCTTACAAGGATTTAAGAATTCCAAGGCTGAGCTGATGTTACCTCATGCTCCACACCTCTTGAAGTTCATAGAAGTGTCTGTCAAGGATGCCCACAGGTATGGATATCTTTTCTCGTCTTTGCTCTTTCTTTACTCATGATTTTTCTCTAGTTGCTACCCATCATACCAACTGGAGTGCCTATGTGCTTTTTAACCAATGGTGTGCGGTTTATTTTAGAAGTACAGTAATATAGTTTCTTCATGTTTGTTTTGTGACCAAAATACATTTACAAGAACATCAGGCTGCCCTTGCAATTGTTTTTTATTTACACTTTCCAATGTGCAGCTAACCTCTATGACCACACAAAATGTAGGTAGCATAGTGGGGTATACAATTTGAACTTAGTCCCAGTTTATTTTTCTGTTAGTGTTAAGCATGAAATGTTGAATGAAATTATGAAGAATTAAGCTGCATCATGAATGCTGATTATTGAGGTGGTTTGATTAACTGAAAGAAACATCCGAATGTGTGTTTTGACTGATATATTATAGAGCCATGACAATAAACAATTTATTTTTGGGTTTAGAGATATTGTTCTCTTACTTAAATAGCAGGTTTGAACTTTTTCTGAAGTAATTTGTATTTATACCCCACTATACTTGTATTAATCATTGGAAAGTTGTTTTATGTAACTAGCCACACATGGCTATAGATCATGGATGAGTGTTTTTTTTAAAGAAAACTATTTTCATCAGCATCTTTTATTTGGTCTGTAAATCATTGTTTTACACACTTGGAGATGATTTGAATGACACCCTTTTGGTGTGTGTGTGTATATATATATATATATATATATATATATATATATATTAAATGTACTTCTGCTTATGTGCTTTATTTTTGGAATGGGGGTGATGTAGGGATGAGAGTGTGGTAAGAGCAGCGGTAGCAGTGCTGGGAGATCTTGCAGACGCACTTGGATCAAATGTGAAGATGCTATTCAAAGATTTGGCATTTTGTAGCGAATTACTAGGAGAGTGCCTTCAATCTGAAGACGAACAGCTCAAGGAGACGGCGACTTGGACTCAAGGGATGATCGGGCGTGTATTTTCGGTATGCGGGTAATTATTGGTTGTTTGTCGTTCATTGAAAAATGCGCTTTTTCATTTACGAATCATGTTTGGGTAAATGCATGGGTGGCTGCTTGTGTCTTTTTTGTAGTATGGATGAATCTTGTGTCCAAAATTTGATACGAATCTTGGCATTAAGGCCACTATAACGGTGCCTGATCATTTTTATGAAACTCTCTTCGGTTCTGGAGTTTATGCTTGCTGCTTCGTTTATGTTTTGTCATACCGAGTTGCAATATTTTTATTTTAAGAATGGCTTCGATTTTTTTTTTCTGTGGTGGAATATGTCATTCATTGTTCACATGGTGTTACATTTTATCTTGTTGAGCTCTGCTAAAATCAATAATTTGGAAAGCATTATGATGTGAATTTACCTCTGTTGAATTCTGGATTGAAACATATCATCACTTTTTGTTAATACAAAACATGAGATCGTGTATAATCAAAACATTATGATGTGTATAATCAAACCACCTCTATTTGCAAAAGACTGTTTTCGTATGATATTAAGATTCATGCGGTGGAGGTTCAAACGAGAACTATGTCGGTTTATGAGAATATCTGAAATAGACAACCATCGGAGATGAAATAGTGTGTGGGTTGTCGTGACCAAGATCGTGTCCAGTCGTATGTTTATCTGCCTCATAAACATTAAATCCCAAATACATGCATAAGGTTTTAGCAACAAAACATTTAAATTTTGACTTCATCACATAACTTTATAAAATCATGCAAGGGATTTTGGACGGAATGTTACCTTTATTGTTGCGATATCAAACCTCTTTTTCTTGTTTCTCCAAAAAATATTAGTAGTTCAACTTTCTTTTTCTTTCTATTCTTGGGCCTTTTCTTAAATTGGGCCTATTTGCCATCATAGGAGCACGGACAAAGTGTTAGGGGCTGTTTACCAAACACTTATTCGGGTAAGCGCTTACCAAGTCACCTTACTTTACCGGATGCATATGCAAGGACCAATAATCTTACCCGGTAAAGGGCGAAGGCAATGACCTGGAGACTTACCCGGTAAGTGAGGGTCGTCATCTCTTACCACGGTTATCGCTAACCGGATAAATTGTTGCATACGATACCCTTTTTGTGGACTAAAGTCTTACCCGATAAGTAAGTAAATGTATTCGGCCCCTTAGTCTAATGAGTAATGACCATGCAACAATTTTAATTTAACAACCTTAATTAATTAACTTTTTCAATTAAAGAAAATCAGAACGTTAAATTGGTAATGAATTAATCGTTTAACTAAGAAATCTCATGTGGTGTCTTCACCGCAAATTTACATGCACCATGTCATATTTTTCCTTCTTCTCTGCTTCATTTTTTTCAAAAACCCATGACCTTTTTAATTTATTGTATTTGTGTGTGTAACTGTTTAATCTCTTAATCTTACTATCTTTGTCATTTTAAAACCATAATCCACCACTTTCGTCTTCCATCGAGAATAATCAAGATTGAAATCAAACCATACATGATTGAGAACCCTTTGAGAACATATCGAAATCAATCGATAACCCATTCAGAGACCCATCAATTGACTTAATGTGTGTTTCTGTATGTACAACCGTAACCCACAACCTTCATCTTCCATCGAGAACCCTTCGAGACCGATCAAAAACCCATTGAGAACCCATCTTCCACAAAAAATATCAATAATAATTAATGAACCCTAATCATCTTCCAAAAATATTTCAATTGATTCATAATATAAAGGAAGTTTCAAACGAAAACACTAATTATTTAAGAAAACAAGAAAACAACAAAAAACAACAAATCATGTACAAAATCATATGTGATTTTATACTAACCCCAAAAAATCGGACGCAGACGTTGTCCATCGCGACCCACACGCGACCCACGAGTCGCGCATATAATCGCGTGAATCATATATGATTTTGTATGTACTTGGCTATTTTCTTGTTTTCTTAAATAGATGTTGTTCCCGTATGAACCCACCTCTCTGTGTGTGTGTGTGTGTGTGTGTATATATATATATATATATATATATGGAGGTTCAAGTGAAAAACTTAAAAAAATGAAAAACTGAGGAACACCCTCGTAGCCAGTGTTTAAAAAGGCGTGCCATGGCGCATAAGACACGTCTCCGCCGTTACGAAATGACCCATAACGTTTCTGTAAGGCGTGTCTCACGCTATGGCGTCTTAAGGCGTGCCATGGAGCGCCGCGGCGCACGTTTTTTCAAGACGTGATTTTTTTAAATTTTTTTATCTTTTATGTTTTTACATTTTTAACTTTATATTTAACACTTTTATAGATTTATCTAATCACATCACTCATAGTTTCATGAAGTAATAAACGTTATGGACTCACGATTAAACGAAGTTGTAAAATTATTTTTCTAAGTTCAATTTTAAATATTCAATCAAAAACTATTTTTATACTAGTAATTTATATGATTTTTCTTCTTCCAATATGAATGTACATTCTATAATATCATTATTTGATTAGAATAATATATATATATATATATATATATATATATATATATATATATATATATATATAACATATACGTATATATATATATATATAATTTTGAATATGACATACAAATTTGCCGCCTTATGTCACGCATTTAAAAACGCCGCGTCCTCGCTGTGGCGTGTAAGGCTTAAGGCTTGACCTCACCCGCCACGCCACGCCTCACGCCATTTTGAACCTTGCTGGTAGCCCTTGATATGGACGCTTGTGCATACAAGTAAATTAAGTTGTTTTTTGGTTTTTATGCACGTGTGCATTATGCACTTGTGCATGTTACAAATTATTTGTATGCATAAGTGCATACTGTCCAGCTAAAGGGCTACCAGGGTGTTCCTCAATTTTCCGTTTTTTTGAACTTTTCCCCTGAACCTGACCACACACACACACACACACACACACACACATATATATATATATATATATATATATATTTTCATGCGAGAAACAAGCTAATTTATGAGAAGGCGAGAAGTAATATAGCCCTCTCATGAATTGCGCCTTAGAAGGGAATTGATCTGGTGCATCTTATCTCGGTGCATCTCATCTTAATGTGCATCCATTTCTCATCCAACAATTTATAACCACTTCTCACGTTTCTCACGTTAATCTCAACCTCTTATTGGAACCCAACCCTATGTATATATATGTATGTATAGAGTCAGGTTCAGAGGAAAACCACAGAAAATAAAAAACTTAAGAACACCCTAATAAGTAATAACCATTCATCTGTGTGGTATGCACATGTGTATAACATGTACACATGCATAGAAACCAGGAAACGTCTTCCATTACTTGTACGTACATGTGCATATCGTGCAAATTAATGGTTATTTCGGTGTTCCCCACTTTTTCATTTTTTTGGGGTTTCCCCTTAACCTCATACATAGTCTCTCTCTCTCTCTCCCTCTCTGTGTGTGTGTGTCTATATATATATATATATATATATATATATATATAGACAGAGAGAGAGGGAGGGAGGATCATGCAAAAAACAAATTAATTTACGAGAAAACGAAAGGCATATAGGCCACATACGTCATTTAATAGATGAATTAAATAAAACATTAGTTAATTAAATTAAAAAGGGTATACTGTCATTTTGTTTTGTGTATGTCGTTATCTATAATCGTGGAAATAACCCGTAATAAATCGGGATTGAGTTTGTTTCCAAATTGATTTCTAATAATTCCTAATAAACGGATTTCATCACAAAGATAAATCTGTAACAATTTGATAATAAGTTTTTATCACATATGATAATTTGTTCAATAATCACATCAATGCAATACTTTTTGAATAGAAAATGTCAAAATCTGTGACGTGTGTTCATGATCATTTATCATCTGGAGATGAAGTTGAAAACACTGTCAATGTTGCTATGAATTCGAATGAATTAAGTGAATCTGATCCTAAATACAATCCCTCTGAATCTCCTATTGATGTTACTGAAAGTGTTGTACCAAGCGTAAACTTAACACTAAGTGAAGCTGCGTCATGAGCTTCAATCCCTGTTACTAATACTGATGTCCCTGTAAATGAATTTGTTGGCTGGAATCAACAATTGTGGTCTGAAGTTAGATCCAACAAAATTCAAGGATGAACATCAAGTTGTCATTGGAAAATCTTCAAGAATCACTCATTTAAAAGACTCTTGTGTGATCAACCAACTGTTCCTTACTAATATCTGCAACAGTGGGGGAAGAATCCAATATTCAACTCAAGTACAAGGAACATTGAATCCAAAATTACTGGAAAATCATTCGTTACCACTTTGGAGAAATTTAGAGACATTTTGTGATTACGACAGAAGAATGGTGTTGAAGGGAAGAATGCTTTTGATGATGAACCTACATCAGAGAGATTAATCAGAGACATATTGTGTTTGGGATATTTGGAAATATTAACTACAATGAGTTTATCATAAGCAATAGTCTGCGACATGTATAGTAATGTTTGTTTTCAATTGTGAATAGATGTCTGACCGAATAGAAGGGAGGTCAAGATCAGGGCAGTTTTAGATTGTTGACCATATTCCATGGGATTATAAAGTGCAAACACTATGACTATGGTTTCTTAATCTTGGAGGACATTAAGGAATACCTTGTTATTTCTAATAAGTACATCCCTTATCAGCGATTTTGGCTCATGGTGACAGAGTGCGTTATGCAAGAAGATCAATCAATTGATAGAATAATTGAAGACCCTGTTGCACCTCATTACTTCATGGATTCTTTGAGGGAATCTACTTTAGTCATGACTTTCTCTAACCCAAAGCTACTTACTTTTGCTCTAAGGTCTTACATTACATATGGTGAGGTGTCAATTAGATATTGTGCTTTAATGGGTTTACAAGAACAAAAGAACAAGAGGTTCTTGCACTAGCCAATACTAGCTGGCAAGCCATACAATCTGTTGGTCCATACTTTTTGGTGGCCAACAATGAATCAGGGAGTGAGTGTAACACTCGAAAAATCTAAGGTAAGTATTCCCCTCGTTCCTTGACTATTGGATAAATTAAGAATCCCACCGTGTGCTTAATTTGTGTTTTACCGACCTGTTAATTGCATGTTCATCCGCATATTTATCTTCGCTTTATCGAACCTTAGAAAAATCAAGTTTTCGGTGCCGAGGGGGTGTGGCGCGATAGTGCCACGCGACAGTGCCTTGGGCACAGTCGCTGGTCACTATCGCGGGAACTGTACAGTAGGGTCGAGGGTGGTCGCGATTGTGCCACCGCGATAGTGCCCTTGGCACAATCGCCAGACACTATCGCCTGAGTTGTACCGTGAGTCGATTGAGTGGTGCGATTGTGCCCCTGCGATAGTGCCATGGGCACAATCGCCAGACACTATCGCCGGTGGTGTCTGAGGGTATAAAAATCCAACTTTGACTATTTTGACTTCACTTCTCATCTCAAATCGTTTTGGGGCCGGATTGGAGCTAGTTAGGGAGATTTTCTTCCACCTCTAAACCCACCAAACATTTATTGAAACCATAGATTAGTTGGGGACATTTATTGGTGTTTAAGGGAGTTAGAAGATCATTCAAGGAAAGCATTCAAGTAGCATTCAAGTCTTCACCTTCTCACCATCCAATCCAAGTTTTCTAGGGTTTTGTGTAAAACCCTAGATAGTGAGTTTCCTCCTAATATTTTCAAATGAGATACATATCTTGTACATTTACTTACTTAGCATTTCATGTTTACATAAAAGTTGATCACCTGATAAGTTTGACCTAACTGTTATATTTGAGTTGTGGTAAGTATAGTCTTGGTTATTATTGTGGATATTGAAGAGATCATTATTCTTGGTATTTGAGCTTAATAATATGTATTTTGATGAGCTATGGGTAATATTTGAGTATGTGCATATTTTAGAGTTTTGTACCTAAATTATGCTTGGGATTGTTGAAGTCTTATACATGTATCTTATGGGTATGGAATTATGTATAGAGAAGGACATTGTACGTACATAGAACGAACCATGAGTAAGTGCTAGGAGGATGTAGTCTTAGGTGCCACTATAATGGTATGCACCTAGACCTCCGCCATTTGGAGTAATGCCTGGGAGGTAGTCTTCAAGTGTGCCGGACCTTCGGGATGTTGTTCATGCGAGTGAACATCAAGGTACATTGAGTTGAGATAAAGCTCATTGGTGTGATGGGTCTCCCCCATGATTGACCCCGTATGGACTTTGGTGATTGAAGCGTTATAACTGTTCATAACATGCTTTATATATGTATGCCATGTTTTTTATGCAACTCACTAGACTCGTTTGGTCTAACACTTGATTGTTGGTATGTATCTCAGGTTCTAGTGGCACAAACGCCAAGGAAGCTTAGCCGGACGTTAGTGGTGAGCATGGGAGCATTTTTGGGATGCCATTTGTGAAGACAATTCTTTTGAATATAGTTGACAACCGACCGTAATCTTATGTCTAGAAAGATTTAGATTAGGAAGTTATTATCTATTATTGCTTCTTTTTACAAACTTGTAATTAACAGGCATTTATTGTTCCCTTTTTGTATGAGCTCATGTTTTGGCATTTTATGCATTCCAAGTTTCCATTTTCCGGGAATTTTTGTTAGTCCCATTTTTGGGGTGTTACAAGTTGGTATCAGAGCTCTAGTTTAAGTGAACTAGGTGTCGACTTTGGTATACCTAGACTGGTTATGCTTATAGAATCACTGTCCATTTGGGCAGAGCATTCTTAGGTGGGGAGAGTATTAGGATTTTGGAATTGCATTGATTGAGATTTATGATGATGATAACAAGGATTCTTGTGTAAAATACGTTAACAATCTCACTTGGCCATTGTTGTTATGAATTTATAATTACGTGAGCATACTTGAAGTTGTTATTATGATGACTGATCCTTGTATTAGTACATATTGAACCGGTTATCTTTTCAATAATTAACCGGTATGACTCTTATCATATGTGGCAGTTCCTAATGGTAAACACGAGGAGTCGGGTCAGGGTGACCGAGGATGTAAATGAGGCAAGTGTAACTGCCCCAGAGGTTACTCGGAAAGCAAACGCAACGACAAATCAAGTCATTCCACCGATACCCCGAATGCTAGAGGGGATCATAGATGCGGTTCCTCAAGTGAACTTGGAACCCGAAAACCCGGTTGTTCAAGAAGCAGACCCTCAGTCGGTTCTATTGGCTAGCATAATGCAGATGATGAACTCTGCAATGGACAAACGGGATGAGAGACTCATGAAAGTCTTGGAGGACCGGGATGCAAGCAACCGGAGGCACGAGACGGTGGGGGACAATGCAGTGATGGGATCAGGTGGTGCTGATAATGCACCTGGAATAGAGGAGCATGCAACCAGGGTTGACAAGAGGAAAGAAGGGGGTTGTTCTTTCAAGACCTTTCTGTGTAGTCGCGCCCCGGAATTTTCTGAGACGACCGACCCGTTAGTCTGTATGAAATGGATTCAAGATGTAGAAATGGATTTCGAGTCAAGAGAGTGCGCGGAATCTCAAAGAGTCAAGTTTGCCTCTCAACTGCTTAGAGGGGATGCTTTGAGTTGGTGGAACATTACCCGAAGAACGCTCACACCGGAGGTTTTGGCCAAGCTCACTTGGCCAACATTCAAGAAAAAAATCATGGAGAAATATTGTAACGAGAGAGCGCTCGACAAAATAGAGGAGGAGTTCCGAATTCTTAAGAAGGGTAATCTATCGGTCGTCGATTATGCCAAACAATTCTTGGACAAGCTCAATTTGGTCGAGCACTTGGCAACTGATGAAGGGTATAAGATAAAGGCATTTGTGAAGGGATTATCGACGAAGATGAAGATGGGCGTGAGGAATGCTCATAAGTCTACTTTGCAGGAAGTGATCGAGGCATCCCAGTTGGTAGAGGATGATATCCTACAAGAGAGAGAGAGAGAGAGAGAGAGAGGAGAAGAAGCAACAAGGCGAGAAGCGGAAATGGGAGGGGCCAACCGGGCCCGTGCGACTTTCCAAACCCTTTAACGGGGGGAGGAACACTGATCCGCGACGAGAGGCGAGATGGTGCCCTAAATGCAAGAACAAGCACTTCGGTCCTTGTAATCTGAAGTCGTTTTCTGGATCTATGGAATGTTTCAAGTGTGGGCGAAAGGACTACATGAGTCGGGATTTCCCCTCACGGGGAGTTTGTTATGAGTGCAGGGAATCAGGGCACATCAAGCGCGATTGCCCTAAGCTAGCAAAAAGTAATCAAGGGGTGTCGAGTGGGGCTTTGTCGAAGAAAGAAGTTCAACCGAAGGCGCCAAGTCGGGCCTTCCAGATGACGGCTAGTGAAGTAAAAGAGGCGGCGGACGTAGTGTCGGGTACGTTTCTAGTGAACTCTCTACCTACCCGTGTTTTATTCAATTCTGGTGCGAACCGATCTTTTGTGTCTACCTCTTTTTGCAAGAACCTCACTATTCCTTGTAGTTTGTTGAATGATGCTCTAGTGGTAGAGGTAGCCAACGAAGAGCATATGGTTGTTTGGAGTTGTTACGTAGGATGTACCTTAAAGTTAGATGGAGAGCCCTTCGTTATAGATTTGTTACCGACTAATATTGGAGGATTTGATGTAATAGTGGGAATGGATTGGTTAGCTAAGCACGACACCGACATCTTTTGTTCTAAGAAGTTGATTCGAGTACCCTTGTCTAAGGGTGGTGAAGTGATAGTACGGAGAGAAGAACCGAGGAACCAATATGATTATATCGTCACTCAAGGCACACAAGAGCCTAGACAAAGGATGTGAGTCGTACTTAGCCTATGTGATCGACTCGAAGCTAGAGAAGAAGAAGTTGGAGGAAGTGGAGGTGGTGTGCGACTACCCGGATGTCTTTCCGGATGATCTACCTAGACTTCCACCAGAACGACAAGTGGAGTTCCACATCTACCTTACTCCGGGAGCTGCTCCGATTGTTCGTGCTCCCTACCGTTTAGCCCCGACAGAAATGCAAGAGACGATGACTCAACTCCAAGAACTAATCGAGAAAGGATTTATACGACCGAGCTTGTCGCCTTGGGGAACGCCGGTGTTATTTGTGAAGAAGAAAGATAGGTCTATGCGGATGTGTATAGACTATCGCGAGATCAACAAAGTTACCGTAAAGAATAAATATCCACTCCCTCGGATCGACGATCTCTTCGATCAACTTCAGGGAGCGGGATGTTTCTCAAAAATAGACCTGCGATCCGGTTATCATCAAGTGTGGGTGAAGGAGAGCGATATACCGAAGACGGCATTCCGAATGAGGTACGGTCACTATGAGTTTCTAGTTATGCCGTTTGGGTTGACCAATGCTCCGGCTGTGTTTATAGACTTGATGAACCGAGTATGTCGACCTTTTTTGGACAAGTCGGTTATTGTCTTCATCGACGATATCCTCATCTACTCTCGTGACGAGTTGGAACATCGATGGAATTTGCGAGAAGTCTTGGAAATCCTTCGAAAGGAGAAATTGTTTGCAAAGTTCTCAAAATGCGAGTTTTGGCTTCAAGAGGTTCAATTCTTGGGCCACGTAGTGTCCAAGGACGGAGTGAAAGTGGATCCGGCTAAGATAGAGGCGATGATGAATTGGGAGCCACCGAAGAGTCCAACGGAGATCAGGAGTTTCTTGGGATTGGCCGGTTACTACCGACGGTTTATTCAAGATTTTTCGAAGATTGCCTCACCACTCACATCGTTGACAAAGAAGAACGTCAGATTCGTATGGACCGAGACGCAAGAGAACTTCTTCCGAACTCTTCAAAAGAAGTTGTGTGAAGCACCGATACTATCCTTACCCGAAGGAATTGAAGATTTCGTGGTTTACAGTGACGCATCTAAGTTGGGATTGGGGTGCATTTTGATGCAAAAGGGGAAGGTGATCGCGTATGCATCGCGACAACTGAAAGATCACGAGAAGAATTACCCTACGCATGATTTAGAGCTAGCGGCGGTGGTATTTGCTTTAAAGTTATGGTGGCACTACCTTTACAGGACGAAGTGTACGTTGTTCACCGATCATAAAAGTTTGAAGTACATCTTCGACCAAAAGGAACTCAATATGCGACAAAGAAGATGGTTGGAGCTCTTGAAAGATTATGATTGTGAATTGCTTTACCACCCCGGTAAAACCAATGTGGTAGCGGACGCCTTAAGCCAAAAGAGTTACGGAGGGGAAAGTAAAGTTACGTTTGCTAGAATCGAGGTGATGTCAAGTCTTATGAGGGACATCAAGAGGAGCCAAGCCGAAGCACTTCGCGAGGAAAATCTCAAGGCCGAGGTCATGGTGAAGCAAAGGGAGTTATTATCGGAGGATAGCCGCGGTCTTAAGTTATTTCAAGGGAGGATTTGGGTGTCGAAAATCGGGGGAAACCGCGAGTTGCTCTTGGCGGAGGCACATAAGTCAAAGTACTCCATCCATCCCGGTAGCACCAAAATGTATAGAGATTTGAAATTACATTATTGGTGGCCGGTAATGAAGCTCGATGTGGCCAATTATGTGGAAAAGTGCGTCACATGCCTTCAAGTCAAGGCGGAACATCAAAATCCCTATGGAAGCTTGCAGCCGTTGACCATCCCGGAGTGGAAATGGGATCACATCACTATGGACTTCGTCACCAAGTTGTCGAATACCTTAAAGGGACATGACACTTTTTGGGTGGTGGTGGACAGACTTACCAAGAACACACATTTCTTGGCAATGCGGGAGACGTTACCGATGGACAAATTAGCTAAGCTCTATATTGATGAAGTGGTGTACCGTCACGGTGTTTCGTTATCCATAGTCTCAGATAGAGATAGGCGGTTTACTTCCAAGTTTTGGGATGGATTGCAAAGGGAGTTGGACACGAAGGTTAAGTTGAGTACGTCATATCACCCCCAAACCGACGGACAAAGTGAGAGGACGATCCAAACTCTCGAGGACATGCTTCGATCTTGCGTCATAGACTTTGGAGGGACTTGGGATTTGCACTTGTCGTTAGTGGAGTTCGCCTACAATAACAGTTACCATTCGAGTATCGGGATGGCCCTATTTGAGGCACTTTACGGGCGGAAATGTAGGACACCGGTGTGTTGGCTCGAGGCAGGAAAGAAACAATTTGTGGCTCCAGAAATTGTGCAAGCAATGACGGATAAAGTGAAGGGCATTCGAGAACGATTGAAGGCAGCCCAAGACCGACAAAAGAGCTATGCGGACAAAAATCGAAGACCAGTTGACTTCCAAGTGGGAGACCGGGTTATGTTGAAGGTGTCACCTTGAAAGGGGATCATCCGTTTCGGGAAGCGCGAGAAGCTTAGTCCCCGTTTCCTTGGGCCCTTCACGATTTTAGAAAAGATCGGACTTCAAGCTTATCGGTTGGACTTACCGCCGGAGATGGACGGAATCCATCCTACCTTTCATGTTTGCTACCTTCGCAAGTGTTTGGTCAAAGACGGAAGTGTTATCCCTTTGACGGAAATTCGGGTGGACAACGGGAACCGATGTATAGAAGAACCGGAAGCTATTCTAGAGTCAAAGACAAAACAGTTGCGGCATAAGGAAGTGATGATGGTGAAGGTCCAATGGAAGCATTATCGGGGTGCTAACGTGACTTGAGAATCGGAAGAGGACATGAAAAAAAGATATCCTCATTTATTTTAGTAAATAATATTTCGGGGACGAAATCCCTATTAGGTGGGGAGGATTGTAACACCCGAAAAATCTAAGGTAAGTATTCCCCTTGTTCCTTGACTGTTGGCTAAATTAAGAATCCCGTCGTGTGCTTAATTTGTGTTTTACCAACCTGTTAATTGCATGTTCATCCGCATATTTAGCTTTGCTTTATTGAACCTTAGAAAAATCAAGTTTTCGGTGCCGAGGGGGTGTGGCGCGATAGTGCTACGCGACAGTGCCCTGGGCACAGTCGCTGGTCACTATCGCGGGAACTGTACCGTAGGGTCGGGGGTGGTCGCGATTGTGCCCTTGGCACAATCGCCAGACACTATCTCCTGAGTTGTACCGTGAGTCGATTGAGTGGCGCGATTGTGCCCCTGCGATAGTGCCATGGGCACAATCGCCAGGCACTATCGCCGGCGATGTCTGAGGGTATAAAAATCCAACTTTGACTATTTTGACTTCACTTCTCATCTCAAATCGTTTTGGGGCCGGCTTGGAGCTAGTTAGGGCGATTTTCTTCCACCTCTAAACCCACCAAACATTTATTGAAACCATAGATTAGTTGGGGACATTTATTGGTGTTTAAGGGAGTTAGAAGATCATTCAAGGAAAGCATTCGAGTCACATTCAAGTCCTCACCTTCTCACCATCCAATCCAAGTTTTCTAGGGTTTTGTGTAAAACCCTAGATAGTGAGTTTCCTCCTAATACTTTCAAATGAGATACATATCTTGTACATTTACTTACTTAGCATTTCATGTTTACATAAAAGTTGATCACCTGATAAGTTTGACCTAACTTCTATATTTGATTTGTGGTAAGTATAGTCTTGGTTATTATTGTGGATATTGAAGAGGTCATTATTCTTGGTATTTGAGCTTGATAATATGTATTTTGATGAGCTATGGGTAATATTTGAGTATGTGCATATTTTAGAGTTTTGTACCTAAATTATGCTTGGGATTGTTGAAGTCTTATACATGTATCTTATGGGTATGGAATTATGTATAGAGACAGACATTGTACGTACATAGAACGAACCATGAGTAAGTGCTAGGAGGATGTAGTCTTAGGTGCCACTATAATGGTATGCACCTAGACCTCCGCCATTTGGAGTAATGCCTGGGAGGTAGTCTTCAAGTGTGCCGGGCCTTCGGGATGTTTCTCATGCGAGTGAACATCAAGG
Organism: Arctium minus; assembly: GCA_954870635.1. Taxonomy (NCBI): domain Eukaryota; kingdom Viridiplantae; phylum Streptophyta; class Magnoliopsida; order Asterales; family Asteraceae; genus Arctium; species Arctium minus. The sequence goes on along the minus strand of OX941080.1, from coordinate 119,299,641 downwards.
TACATTGAGTTGAGGTAAAACTCATTGGTGTGATGGGTCTCCCCCATGATTGACCCCGTATGGACTTTGGTGATTGAAGCGTTATAATTGTTCATAACATGCTTTATATATGTATGCCATGTTTTTTATGCAACTCACTAGACCCATTTGGTCTAACACTTGATTGTTGGTATGTATCTCAGGTTCTAGTGGCGCAAACGCCAAGGAAGCTTAGCCGATCGTTAGTGGTGAGCATGGGAGCATTTTTGGGATGCCATTTGTGAATACAATTCTTTTGAATATAGTTGACAACCGACCGTAATCTTATGTCTAGAAAGATTTAGATTAGAAAGTTGTTATCTATTATTGCTTCTTTTTACAAACTTGTAATTAACAGGCATTTATTGTTCCCTTTTTGTATGAGCTCATGTTTTGACATTTTATGCATACCAAGTTTCCATTTTCCGGAAATTTTTGTAAGTCCCATTTTTGGGGTGTTACAGTGAACCCATCCCAACTCTTGTAATTATCCCACCCATCCATTCTTCAATTTCTTAATAGATTGGAGTTTCATTGACACAAGGGGAAGCAAAACACATCTACTATCCACTCTTCATTTAGAAGGGATGGATATTGAAAATGAGGTTATTCTTCCTCAACCTCAAACTTCATTTGATATGCACATATACTCGGTGACATCCCCTGCACAGTCCATGCAATGAAAACTCTCTGAGCCTAATAAAGCACATGATGCTATTCTTTCTAACACTAACACAAGCCTGAGTGGCTTCCATGAACAATTTGTGAGTCAAATTGTCACAACAACCATATAAAACAAGAAGTCTAGGATTGGTTGGAAGACCTGATGAGATGAACATAACAAAAGGCTCAGATTTTGTTCATCTATTGTATATAGCGGATCTGTTCCACTTTTAGGCCAAAATGCTTTTGCATCTTTGATAATAAAACCACTTGTTGGGACTAGTCTAAGAAACTTTCACTTGAATTGCCAAGCCTCTTGTGGTAACGCCCTTGACGAATTACGTTCAACGCCCCTTTATGACTTTCCCGACCGGCGCCCCGGGTTGGTAACCGGGCTCCGGGACATTACTACCACGGCGACTATCGACCCGAGCCCAAAGAAGGGAAAAAACGAACGGACTAAAGCGAGTCACTAAGAGTGAATTCTTAGATTTTAGTGATTACTGTAAGAATGAATTTGCAAAGGTTCATTCAAAATTTGATGAATTGATGGATCTAAAGGGTATTAAACTATCTATGGAGAATCAATTTGAAAGTTTAAGTGACAACTTTGATGATAAAGTTCAATATTTGGATGGTTCAGTACAATTAGTCTCTGATGAAGTGGAAAAGGTGAAGAAATCTCATAAAATAGTACAAGAGAGTGTGGATAAAGTGATTGCAACAATGCCCAAGTCTGATGATGTTTTGAAGAAGTCATATTTTGTGGATTTTCAGAAAGCCATAATGCAGTCCTTTGCAAGCCTGTCAGAGAACCTATTTAAATTCCATAAACATGCTATGTTTCCCACAGTCCCTCAATCAACTGAAGATCAATCTGCTAAGAAACCTATACCAGCCATGCCAAAGTCCTACCTCTCTACAAGCCTTCACCATTTGAAAGATATGTTAGCCAAGTGAAGTTTGAGGGTGTCAAAGAGAAAGTGGAAGAAGTGGAGGAAACCTTAAAGGAGATTAGAAAAGACCTTGCACAATATCACTCTGATACTTGTAAGTTACAAGCTAACTTGGGAAAAAGAAGATATGATGATCAGGATGATCTTGATTATCATAAAAGGGAGAAGAGGTAGCGGGTTGAATATGAAGTTGTGGGTAATGTGAATGGATCTGGGTTGAATATGAAGTTGTGGGTAATGTGAATGAATGTGGACAAGCAAATGTGGTTATGGAAGAAAATCTGGAAACTCATGGTCCATCAGATAAACAACAAGTTGATCATGTTGAACAATAAGAGGAGATGAATGCTGAAGATGTTGTTTTTGAGACTGAGGAAATAGATAACATTACAGATAGAGAGGTCCTTCTTAATGTTATAAGAAAATTGAACTTTGATTCTGATGATGAGATGGTTGAAGCTGTTTCAGAGGAGAATGTATGTAGAGATCTAATTGTTAGGCCATAATCTTCAGATATTGATATTCAAGAGGTTCATACTTTGGAAATGTGTAAATCTTATCTAGTTCAAAGTCTAACTACTCATTCTCTTGGTGATTTGTCAGTCTTTGAGAGGTTTATGAACTCTAAGCTTATGTATGTTTAGGCTGAAAAGAAGAATAAATTTAAGGATTTGGAGGCAAGGTTGTTTGGTTATCTACCATAGTTCACAAGGACAAAAGATGATGTTATTATCAGAGTATATAGAGATCAAATCATAATTCTCGAAGTCTCATTTCGTATGCTTGAAGAACCTTTATTGGATCAGATCTTTTACAAGGAAGAAATGTTTGCTGAACCTGATGTGATTTTCAATACATTGGTGTTTTTTGAAGACAGTTATTCTAAGGTATACATGGAAGAGGTAGTAGGTTTATTCATAGATCAAGAAGTAAAGGATGAATTTGTACTAGTTGAGCAAGTATGTATTTGATAGATCTTTACCAAGAGGGTATCTGTGTTGTAATATAAAATATATTACATATGCTACACAAGATTAAAAAAAAAGGCCAAGACTTAGCCCTTAAGTTTTGGTTACTTAACCTCCATCTTCTCATCTCCAAGACTTAGTCACTAAGTTATATAACTTAGTCCCTACTTCTCCCACTAGTATAAATAGGAGTCATTCTCTTCATTATTCATTATCCCTTTCTTAAGCTTCTCTAGCTAAACACCAAATAACTCTCCCTAATATATTCCTTCAATATACTTAGTTTATGTGAGGTCAAGAGTGTTCTTGATATTCGGTGGTGTTCGTGAAGTTTTAGTTAGGCGATCGTGGATCTCAAGATCCTTGTACAAGCACTTTGTAATCTTCCTTGGTTGGTAATAATATTCTTGCTCTCTCTCTTTGGTGGATGTACACTATCACACCAATAGTGAAACCACGTTAAATCCCGGTGTTATTTGTTTTGAACTTGCTATAAATATAGATAATAACGTTTTTGTGACTATCTATATTTTTGTGGGTTTATTATTCTACATTAGAGAATTATTGTGCAACATCTAGATTATTGTTATCCGCATTCGTTGTTGGGTTAATTGTGCACTTGGATTTCTACCCGTTTGAGACCTTAGAAATCACTCGCTAGCATTTGCATTTGTGGGTCACACAATTTTACCTAACAATTGGTATCAGAGCTTTGGATCTAGATTTGGGTTTGTGTAGAAAATATACATAAACCAATTGGAATCAGTGCTGGTTCCTCAAACCAGACCTAAAAACCGTACCAAGAAGGTACATTTAATTTGTCCAGGGATGGGATTCGTATACAGACATGGAATGGGGACGATGACTTTGGTAAATGACAGTTCACAACATCTGTTGCAGTTAAGAAAAATGGAGTCCATCCCGTAGTATTTGCTAAAGACGAGTTAGACCCTAACATGTCTGAACGTAAGGCTAAAGAAATGGAAGCATGGGCATTTACTACTTTGCAGATGGCTATGGGAGAAAATGTTATATCTGAGATTGTGTCTGAAAAGACAGCTGCAGGTATTTGGAGCAAGATTGAGAATTTATATCTCAAGAAAACTTTGACCAACAGATTGTTACTGATGCGGTTTTGTCTCTTCTTCAAAATGAAGGAAGGCACAACCATTAAAGCTCATATGACCGACTTTGAAGATATTATTATGAAGTTAAAAGCAACAAATGCGCTTCTTGCTAAAGATGAAGAAGCACTTGCTATGATCCTGTTGTATTCACTTCTCGAGAAATATTCCTAATTAACTAATAGTTTTATTTTTGGAAGAGAAACTCTTTCTTTGTCTGATGTGAAAACAGGAATGAATTCTGAAGATCAAAGAATTCAAATGAGGATCGGTAACAATCCCAGGGAGAACAATTGCAGACAAGGGCTATTTGCTGATAGAGGCCGAGACGATCAACAGTCTTTAAGAGGAAGAAACCGTGGGCACTCTCAGTCCCATCGGTCTGGTTCTCGTGGGGAATCAAAGACATGTGGCAACTGTAATTATTGCTACAAGACAGTTCATTGGGTGAAAGATTGTCCAAGTCTTAAAAACAAAGACAAAGACAACGCCGAATCATCAACTGTTGCAGCCGAAGAGGAGCAAGATGGCTTCTCTGCTACAGTTACACCACCGCAAGGTGACAGGCGATGGGTGTAAGATACCGGTGCATCTTTCCATATGACACCATTCCGGGATTGTTTCTCTACCTTCGAAAAAGTTGAAGGTAACAGTATTTTTATGGGAAAAAGTACTTCGTGTGTTACTAAGGGTATCGGTACTGTGCAGATCAAGATGTTCGATGGGTATATTCGAACATTAAATAATGTCAAGTTTACTCCATCCATGACTCGTTCCTTGATCTCTGTTGGACAACTGTCCAAATTGGGTTGCAAGATTCAGATTGATGTCAGGAGTTTGCGCATCTCCCGAGGGAGTATCATTGTGATGAAAGGCGAATGGGCGGAAAATAATCTTTCCACTTGATTGGTGAAACAATTTCTTCTGAATCGTGTGTGGCCGAAAGCTCAAAGAATCTTGATGTTGCTCGCTTATGGCATCTTCGTTTGGGCCACACATCCGAGAAGAATTTGGAGGTTTTATGCAAGCAAAAACTCATTAAAGTCGTCGTACCTGCTAGGCTGGAGTTTTGTTCAGGATGTGTCAAAGGAAAGCAGACGCGTGTTTCTTTTGGTGTTGGAAAACACAACACTAAAGGAATCCTCGATTATGTTCATACAAACGTCTAGGGACCATCTAGTACTCCATCCCTCAGTGGAGGTAAATACTTTGTTTTGTTAATTGATGATTTCTCACATAAGCTTTGGGTGTATGTATTGAAGTTAAAGTCAGATGTATTTGATACGTTCAAAACTTGGTTGGCACGAGTAAAGGTCGAGACTAGCAAGAGGTTGAAAGTGCTGAGATCTGACAACGATGGAGAGTTTACTAGTGGTAACTTCAAAGACTTTTGTTTACGTAAAGGCATCCACCGTCACTACACCACAACTGGAGACCCTCAATCTAATGGGATTGCCGCGCGGATAAATAGGACTTTTCTTGAAAAGGTCCGATGTATGTTGTCGACATCGGGCTTCCCCAAATCTTTCTGGGCTGAAGCACTTCACATCGCAGTGCACATCATTAACAGGTTACCTTGTTCGGCCATTGGGGGAAAGATTCCGGAAGAGGTTTGGAGAGGTAAAAGAAACATCTGTCTGAAATACATACGTGCTTTTGCTTGTTCTGTTTATTTTCATGTTTCAGGCCAGGACAAACTGAATTCTAAAGCCACCAAAGGATTCTTGCTTGGCTATACATATGGTATCAAGGGTTACCGAATCTGGAACCCCTTGACTCGTAAAGTGATTGATTCTCGACATGTCACATTTGATGAATCAGTCCTGTTGAAGTCCCAGGATCCTCAGTTCTCTCAAGATCTGAAAGCTGTTACTACTGTTGCTCCGACTGACGATGATATGGAGACAGTAGACAATCCTTATATTCCCAGTTCATCCACTCTTGATATTATCTCAGAATCACCCGTTAATATTGAAGAAGTCATTTCGCTAGTGACTTATACTAGTGATTCTAAAGAAGAGATTCTGAATGATGGTGGAGATGATGGCGATACAATCCCAACTATTGCACCTACCAGGCATAGTCGAAGAACTATTCGTCCTCCTAACAGGTATGGAGATTAGGATTTTGCTAACATGAGTTTTACAGATCAAATGGAGTTTGCTCTGCATGTAGGGAAAGATGAGCCGCTTGATATAAAGAAGGCATTGTCCTCGACCCACAGTTTTAAATGGCTTGGATCCATGGAAGAAGAGATGGAAGCTCTCTCGAAGAACAACACTTAGGACTTATGTCCATTGCCGAATGGCAGCCGTGTTATTGGTTGCAAGTGGGTTTTCAAAGTCAAAGATGACAATCGTTACAAGGCTTATCTCGTTGCTAAAGGCTTTGCACAACAGAAAGATATCGAGTATGACGATATTTTTGCTCCCGTTGTACGTCATACATCTATTTGTGTTCTTTTGGCGATTGTGGCTATTCACGATTTGGAGCTAGAACAGTTAGATGTGAAGACCGCCTTCCTACACGGAGACTTGGAGGAAACTATCTATATGAAGCAACCTGATGGTTTCGTTTCCAAAAGCAAACCAGAATATATATGTAAAATCAAGAAGTCCCTTTATAGACTTAAACAATCGCCTCGTCAGTGGTATAAGAAGTTTGATTTGTTCATGCTCAATCTGGGATTTGAGCGAAGTGAAAAGGACGCTTGTGTCTATCATAGACAAAGCGGTGGCGTTTTCACTTACTTACTTCTTTATGTAGATGCCATGCTTATAGCCTGCGGGGACCGGTTAGAGATCAAACGTCTGAAAGATAATTTGAATTCAGAATTTGAAATGAAATATCTTGGCATGGCGCAGAATATTTTGGGCATGGAAATCGTGCGGGACAGAAAGTCCCGAACACTTAGATTGACACAACGGGCGTATATACAAAAGATATTGAAGCGGTTCAATCTTGATGGTGCCAAGACGTCTAACACTCCGCTATGCCAGTGCGGTCGGAAGTCTCATGTACGCCATGGTGTGTACTCATCCTGATCTCGCACATTGTGTCGGAGTGGTGAGTCGGTTTCTTAGGAATCCGGGTCAATCACCTTGGGCAGTAATTAAAACGGCATTCCGATATTTGAAGGGAACTGAGACACATGGTCTTATATTTGGTTTGCACAATGACTGTGAAATTATTGGATTTTGTGATACTGACTATGCAGGTGATTGAGTTGGTTGGAGATCCACACCCGGTTATGTATTTACCTTGGGTGGAACAACTATCAGTTGGAGATCACGTTTACAGTCCATTGTTGCATTGTCAACCACAGAAGCCGAACTTGTTGTGGTGGTTGAGTCTGCAAAGAAAGCGGTCCATTTAAAAGAATTGATGAAGGGCTTAGGCTTTGAGAAACCTTCCATGCACATTTTCTGTGATAATCAAAGTGCCATCCATTTGGCAACTAATTTGGCTTTCAACTCCCGAACAAAGCACATAAATGTGCGTGTATCTTGTGAGATTACATGAAGTGAATATTGTCTATTTGAATAAAGTCCCGACAGATAACAATGACGCTGATATGTTCACTAAGTCTCTACTCCCGGCTAAGTTTGAGCATTGCCAAACTTGATCCAAATACGTTTTTGTTAGTGTCGTTGGGCACTTTGTTATAGAGAGAGAATATATTACCACAGGTGACAAAATGACATCTTTGAAGGAATTACTTTGTTAAGTTCTTAGAGCTTTGCCTATGCTCTACCTTCTTTAGTAGATTGTGCATTTGAGGTTATTTTTTTGCTTGTAACTTTGACGGGTGATGGCCATGCCAAAGCTCATCACGGTTGGGATGCAATTTTGCTACCTCGTGCCAATTTACTTTGCTATCTACTTGTGATGATCAACCATTGGGAGAACTCGGGTTCGTTCGATTGAGATTCTTTTCGCTATCGAGGATCTTGTGCATCATGGTGGAGTGTTGTAATATAAAATATACTACATATGCTACACAAGATTAAAAAAAGGCCAAGACTTAGCCCTTAAGTTTTGGTTACTTAACCTTGTTAGGATATTTATATGTTAAATAAAAGTGCAGGGTGAATATTGTAATTATTCCATAGTTTATTTGATAGTTGGGCCCAAAGCCCTTTAGGCCCATTAAGCTTGTACGTGCCATATATAAGGCATGTTTAGTTTCATAATTACGTTTAGTCTCATTCATTATCATTCTAGTCAATAGGTTTACATTTACTGATCAGATATTCTCTCTGTAAACCTCATCCTTTATTGAATATTAATCATATGACTAGAAGTTGTGATATATTCATTGTTTTTCATTGATATTATTGTTCGTGATTGCACTGTAACTGGGATCTACAATTGGTATCAGAGCGAAGAGACTGAAGTTTTGATCCAAAAAGGTTTGTCTAAAACTCTTAATCGTTATTCTAATCCATCTGAGTTTATGGTTTTTCTGTCGATTAGTTTTTTCTGGATTGATATATGTTCTTAGATTTTTTTTTTTAAAATCTGGATCTGGATTAATCGATTATTTAGATTGTTTCTGGATTTCTAATCGATCTGTGTTCAATCTGAGTAAAGGTCGATCGATTAAAATCTAGAGTAAAACTTGATTTCTGGGTTAAGTCTGGTTTGATTCTGCATGTTGTTCTTATTGGTCGATTTCATGTTTAATGAGATTCTGCGTTCTGCATAAAATCTGGGTTTGATTTTCTGGGTCGATTGTTTGATTTCGATCGATTTTCAGATTTATCGATTTTTTCGGTGATTATCTGTTATCGATTGCGTTTGGTTAATCTGGTTGTTCAAAGTGCTTATCTGTTAATTGATTTGCTGCGAATTATCGATTGCTTTTCGACCGGACCCGTCCCTTCGAACGAACTCATTCGACCGGTCTCTTGTTGACCGATATTCTGCGACCGGATCTTTGTGGTACCTTGACTCGACCGGATCGCTTTGGCGACCGGTACTTTGGTTGACCAAATTCGTGTCTCGACCGGTACCGTGACCAGTACCTTGTTGACCGGTGCCTTGTGCCCGGTGTCCTGTTGACCGGACTCGTGTCGACCGGACTCTCTTCGACCGGGTCCTTGCTTCGACCGGGTCCTTGTTTGCTTATTATATATTTTTTGGATCATCTTGTTTGTCTCACGATCGCTACAGTGCATTTTAAGTTTAAAGAGTTAAGATGAATTCGAGAGACGCCCTAGCCATTGGTTCAGATCAAAAACCCCCGGTGCTCTATCGAGGAGAATACCCACAATGGCATGATCGCTTCATGAACTTTATCGAAGCGAAACCAGACTACGAGGAAATACTCAAGTGTCTGAAGGAGGGGCCGCAACCCTGGCCGATGAAAGTTCTGCCTGAAAACCAAGATGAAGGTCGACCAACCGTTATGTTCGGAAAACTCTCAGTGAGTTTACCCCTCCAGAAAGGAGCATGTATGATGCAAAAAAGCATGCAAAGTCCTATATTCTCCAAAGCCTACCCAACGACATATATGCTTGCATCGATAGTTACAAGGAGACAGCAAAAGGAATGTGGGACCAGATTGAGAAGATGATGATGGGTAGCCGAATAAACACTCAGCTGAAGATCACAAACTGCATTACCCGATATGATGGCTTCAAAGCAAGAAAAGGCGATACACTCACAGAAACCTATGAACGGTTCAATCTGCTTCTTAACGATCTGCTTAAAAACCAAATCATGAAGACAAACACCGAGAACAACATCAAGTTCATGAACAATCTCCAGCCGGAGTGGAAGACGTTCGTCTCTCATATTCGACATACTCAAACCCTGGAGAAGATCCCTCTACACGAACTATATGAAATGCTTCTCCAGGATGAAGAGGAAGTTCTTGAGTTGATGGGAAATCAAAAAGCAGATGAAAATCCAGTGGTTGATCCGTTAGCGCTTGTCTCAGATAAAAGAAGTAGATCTGTCAGCCGCACGACTGAAAAGGAGCCAGTGAAAAGTGATTCTGAACCCGAAGATCCTGATAGCGACTCGGACCCAGAATACACTCAGATTAAAGAAGCTGTGTTGTTCTTAACCCAAGCGTTCCAGAAAAGGAAATTCTTCAACAAGTCTTCATCAAACAAGCAAAGATACTCCACCACTCCTCTTAATCGACGTGATCATAAAGAGAAGAATGAAGGGAAGAGACGCGTTGATGAAGGTAAGAAGTCTGAGAAGAGACATGAAGAGAAAGCAAAAGAGGAGCCGATCAAATGCTATAACTGTGGTCGGTTGGGTCACTTTGCCAAAGATTGTCGAAAGCCTATCGTGCGCAACTCAGAATACTACAAAGCCAAGATGTTGCTGGCCAAAGAAAAGGAAGCAGGGAAGGCTCTCATGGTAGAAGATGACTACTGGCTAAATGTATCTGATGAAGAAGAAGCTGATGAAGAAGCACACTTGTGTTTCATGGGCAAGCATTCAACACAGTCCGATACTGATGATGATGATCGTAATTCCCCATGTCAGGTATGTGCTCCTTACCAAGAAGCCTTAATTGATCAGATGAAAATCACTATGAAAAAATTAGACTCCTGCAAGCCAACCATAAAAGAAAATGAACAACTCATCTCATCTCTGAAAAAATGTGTGTCATCACAGTCTGAATATATTGAAAAACAAAGCATAGAAATTACTGGCAACAAGTGCATAATTTCAAATCTAAAAGAAGAGTGTGAGAGTTGTTCAAAAGAATCAAAAGAGTTAAAGACTAAAGTAGATGATCTTTCCTATAAGCTTCGCATGTCAGAAAATGAGAAAATTGATATTGTAACTCAAAGCGTGACTTATAAAAATAAAAATCAAAGGTTATCTACTCAGTTAAAGGATCTTGAACAGAAACTTTATAAAATTGGTCAATCTCATCAAACGCTAAATCTACTTGCACCTAAAGAATTCAAATATTCAGATACGGGATCGGTTACGATAACCCACGTCATCTGAAAACGGCCTTATCCAAAGTTCCTACGTTATATGCGTTCGAATTCTTTGGAATAGACAAAACCTACCAGAGTACAAAATCAATTGGACCAAGCCACTTGATGATGAGAAAACGGAATAGGACAATTTGCGAAGGAAGAACTATACCAAAATGCAACTTCCTTTTGTTTATGATTCTTTAAATGAGTCTTACAACGATGAAAAACCCTGTTTCCTTTCAAATGACTATTTTCGAAGCTACACTCAAGCTGAATTAGATGCTAAAACCGTTGAAACTGAGGAGGAACCAATAGATCATAAAGTTTATGTTCCACCTCTGATTTTAGAAAAGAAAATTGTTCAACTAGAAGAGTCATTTGCACAGGAGAGGAACATTTTTCAAAAGGAAAAACAAGAGTTATTATCCCAAATTGAGTGTCTCAATTCCGATAAAAAGGAAACCGTGTTTAGGGAGGAAAAGGAACATTTTTAGGAAGAGATAAAGAAGCTTAATTCACAACTGGCTGCTTTGGCAGCAGATTTGATGAAAGATCTACTTCACAAAGCTCGGCCTCAAGCTAAGCCTGAAATTCTTCTGTCTGAAAATTCCTATCCACCCTCGGACACATCTTCCTGTAAATCCTTTTTGGGTGACTCGTTACCAAGTTTTTCAAAACAGGAAAAGAGCCTCAATCTTTAGAAACGGATCATTGTTCTGATTTTCAAAATGCTTCCGCCTATGATCCGCTTAAAACAAATCCTTCCGATGTCCTGAATTCGTCAAGTGATAAGGCTCCTTCTGATGAGGAAATGGAATTTTCAGCCTTTCTGAATTCTGAGGTGTGTCTAGACAGTCAATTAGACCAATTTGATTTTAATCCTTCACTACCAAGTCATGTTGATTTTCTAAATTCTACTTGTGAGCCTCCGGTAAAATTTTACAAGGGTGAATGTTCCACATCTGCCCCACAAAACTCTTCTGTGAACAATTCTTCAAATTCTAAATCCAAAAGGCGTTCACAAAAGAAGAAAAAGACCGGTCGCTCTAAAAAGAAACAATCTTCAAAGTTCAAATCTTCTGACTATGGGTTTAACGGTATTTCAGATACTTTTGGTCGACACAAAGAAGTCAAATACGAGTGGGTAGCTAAGAAGCCTAAGGAGAGCACGGCGACGACAGAATTACTTAATCCAGTTTTAAATTCTAGAAAAACAATAACAGTCATGATGTTTTTAATTCTAAACCTTTGGTTGAATGTAATGGATTTTTTCCTTTAAAAGTTTATTCAATTCCGCAATTACTTCAACTGTCTCATGATTGTCTTTGTTACTCCTACTGTGGATTGAATGATTTTGTTGATCGTAGATTTGCATCTGATTGGTTTGGGTCGTATCATGTTTCTAATTATCATTCAAAGTTTGATGCTCCCCGCCATAGAAACAGACCCAAGTCCAAACGGGTCTCCCAGTCGGGTGTTAAGTCTAATCCAAAAGGACCCATTTACGAATGGGTACCTAAAAAGCCTTAACTTGTTTTGCAGGACGGTCATGTGTGGTATTTAGATTCAGGCTGCTCCAAGCACATGACCGGAAGAAGGGAGCTTCTCACAAACTTCATCGAGAAGTTTTGTGGAAATGTACGTTTTGGGAATGACCATTATTCTCCAATTCTGGGATATGGTGATATCGTTAAGGACAATCTCCCAATTAAGAAAGTGTCCTACGTCGAAGGTCTTGGTCAAAACCTGTTCAGCATCGGTCAATTCTATAATAAGAATCTAGAGGTCATCTTCAAAGCAAAAAGGTGCACCGTTCGGACTGAAGATGGAAAAGAAATTCTTGCTGGAATGCGTCGCACAAATCTCTACACGATTGACCTCTCGTCTCTGAAAGCAGATAAGGAAGTTTGTTTGATGTCCAAACCCTCAGCCGAAAAAAACTGGTTATGGCATCGTAGACTCTCGCACCTGAACTTCAAGACTATCAATAAGTTGGTGCTCGGTGGACACGTCAGGGGAATGCCAGATCTTAAGTTTGAAAAAGATCACTTATGTGCCGCCTGTGAAATGGGCAAGATGAAGAAGGCTTCTCACAAGCCTAAAGCCACTCCAAGTACTTCTCGCTCCATGGAACTAATCCATATGGATTTGTGTGGACCGATGCGCATTCAGAGTATCAACCACAAGAAGTATGTCCTGGTAATGGTTGATGATTTTTCTCGCTATACGTGGGTTAGATTCCTTCGTTCAAAGGATGAAACCCCCGAACTGATCATCTCTCTCCTGAAGAGCATTCAAGTCAGTCTCAACCAATCAGTTCAGACCATTAGGACGGATAACGGCACAGAGTTCAAGAATAAAGTGCTCACTAGTTACCTGACGTCAGTGGGTATCACCCACACTTTCTCAGCTGCTCGTACTTCTCAGCAAAACGGGGTAGTAGAGAGCCGTAATCGAACTCTCGTAGAATCCACGCATACGATGTTATCCCAGTCCAAGCTCCCGCTATATTTATGGGCAGAAGTAGTTGCTACCGCATGCTACACACAAAACCGTACTATCATCAACAAGCGGTTCAACAAGACCCCATACGAGAACATCAACAAACGCATCCCGAACATCAACTACTTCCATGTATTCGGATGCACGTGCTTCGTACTGAATGACAAGGACGATCTCGGCAAATTCAGCCCAAAAGCGGACGAAGGAGTGTTCATCGGCTATTCACAGCAAGCCAAATCTTACAGAGTCTACAACAAACGGACCAAGACCGTCGTTGAGAGTGTGAATGTGACTTTTGACGAGGCCGCTGATATGGCTTCTAAACACCTCAGTTCAGAACCCGCTTTAACTGGTGTTTTAGCTTCTGGACAATTATGTTCAGGATCTACACAATCTCCAGTAGATCCAAATCAAGCATCTACGTCAAGAGAACATCTTTCAGATTTGGATTTACTTTTTGAGTATTTTTATGATGACTATTTTCCTTCCATGCCTAATGCTATATCATGTAACAGGAATGATGCTCAAGCACAATAAGTGACACAGGTCACTGGTCCAACAGACTCAGGTGATTCAACCTCGCCTAACCCCCCTCCAACCTCTCAAGTTCCTACTGACGCACCGACAACAGTTGGAACTCCTGAACCGACCCCTGCTGAAGGTGCTACCAAAGCTCCCTCTCCGGCAATCCCGGACACTATTATAGTTTCATCACCAGCTGAGTCGTCCTCTGCTTCACGCCCGACTCCAGCTCAGGAGCTTCCATCTCACAGGCCGTCATCACTCGAAGCAGTTCAGGATCTACCCCCAGGTGGTTATGTGGATTCCGACACCTCACAACAGACATATCAACCTCTTCCACACGCCACCAAGTGGACACGAGCTCATCCCCTACATCAGATCATCGGTGATCCCAATTCACCTGTTCAGACTCGATCCACCACCGCGAATGACTGTCTATTCTCTTTGTTCCTTAGCCGTATCGAACCTTCAACCGTCTCCGAAGCATTGAATGATCCAGACTGGGTGATAGCTATGCAAGAGGAACTCAACCAATTTGAGAGCCTTAAAGTATGGCGACTTGTTCCCCGGCCAAAGAATAAGACGGTAATTGGGACAAAATGGACTTTCAAGAACTAGAAGGACGAAGACGGTATCATAGTCCGGAACAAAGCGCGTCTGGTAACCAAAGGATATCGCCAGCAGGAAGGAATAAACTATGATGAGACGTTCGCACCGGTTGCACGAATAGAAGCGATTCGCATGTTCCTTGCCTACGCCGCTCACAAGAACTTCATCTTCTTTCAAATGGATGTGAAATTCGCGTTTCTAGATGGCGTTCTCAAGGAGGAAGTTTATGTATCGCAACCCGAAGGCTTTGTGAGCTCTGAAAAACCGCATCACGTCTATTTTCTTGACAAGGACTTATACGGTCTCAAACAAGTGCCACGAGTCTGGTCTGATGCACTCTCATCCTTCTTAGTTAAATCTGGCTTTTCCAAAGGTAAGATCGACACCACTCTATTTATTTAAAAGGAAAAGCGTGATATTATTCTTGTACAGATCTATGTCGACGACATAATCTTTGGCTCAACAAACCCCAAGTACTGTCAGAACTTCTCAGCCCTCATGAGTAAACATTTTCAAATAAGCATGATGGGTCAAATGAATTTTTTCCTGGGTCTTCAAGTTAAACAATTAGCTACAGGAATTTTCATTAATCAATCTAAGTACATCTTGGATATTCTTCGGAAATACCAGATGGAAAATTCTTCACCTATGAAAACCCCCATGTCTACCGGTGTAAAGCTACACCCCGATCCTGACGGAAATGATGTGGATGCTATAACTTATAGAGGAATGATAGGTTCACTGATGTACTTGACGGCTAGCCGGCCAGACATTATGTTTTCAACATTCTTGTGTGCAAGATTTCAGTCAAAACCGAAAGAGTCTCACTTATCTGCAGTGAAGCGTATATTTCGTTATTTAAAAGGTACTGCTGATCTTGGTTTGTGGTACCCGAAAGAGACAAGTTTTGAACTGACAACTTATTTAGACGGTGACCATGCCGGAAACATGCTGGATCGGAAAAGCACGACGGGACATGTACAGTTCCTGGGTGATCGTCTTGTCAGCTGGGCGTCGAGGCAGAGTATGTAGTAGCCGCCAGTTGCTGCTCGCAAGTCATTTGGATGTACACCCAGCTGAAAGATTATGGCTTCCATTACTCGAAGATCCCCATTTACTGCGACTCGAAGAGCGCCATCGCGATATCAAGCAATCCCGTCTAACAAACGAAGACGAAGCACATTGATGTGCGCTATCACTTCATAAAAGACCATGTAGAAAGAGGTACCATCGAACTCTACTTTGTTAATACAGAACATCAGATAGCAGACCTGTTTACCCAAGCCTTGGATGAAAAACGTTTTAATTATTTTGTGTCCAAGCTAGGTATGCTGAATCTGAAAGTTTGATGTTTCTACAGACCCCGCCGAGCTTTATTCGATAACGAATGACTGTGACTTAATGCCCCGGTGACTTGTCTCTAGATGTTCATGATCACACTCATTGGTTGTTGCATTTTACACGTTATGTTCTGTGCAAATTTCAAACTTCTGTATTAATAAATTAGATTTCGTTCGTTTTATTTTTCTCGTGTGTTTCCTTGTTCTTCGTGGTGTTTCTTTTTCTTTTGCAGTCCAGTAGTTCGATCACTGTATGTCGTTTGTGGAAAATTTCTCGAGCTGTTCATGTGTCTAGGGGGAGCACTATCGACAGATGATCAGTTAGTGTTTCGAGTTCTCATTCCAAGGGGGAGCAGGTAAGTTCTCTCGGTAATCGTCAAGGGGGAGGGAGATTTTTTCGTAAGTTGTTCCTATTTTGAGGGGGAGCCGTTTTTTTTAAAGTGTTTGTTTTTTAAATTTTTTTACTTTTACTTTAGTTTTATTTTAATTCATTCCTTAGGATTATTTTTTTAAGTTCTTTTATCAAAAAAAAAATTGTTTTGAACCGGCCCATATCGGAACCGGCCCAAATCGGTACCCGATTTTCGGCACAACCCAAACCCGACCTGGGGGAATCCTAACACCACGACCGGGGTTTTAAATACTCCGCTCTCTCTCTTTTTCCCTCATTCTCTCAAATCACTATCTCTCTCTCTAAATCGCTCTCTCTCTCTCTCTCTCTCTCTCTCTCTCGACGACCGATTGCCTCTCTCGACCTCTCTCTCAATCATCGTTCGCTAACAGGTATTCCTCTCTTCTCACTAATCTCTCGCCGGTGAATCGACCCTCGGGATGATGTTCATCGTTCACACCAGTCGAAGTTCAATCGACCACGGTCGATTTCCTTCAACCCCGGTTGACCCCCCCTTCGTATCACCACCGCCGCCGCTGACCTCCGGCTACGGCTGGTCCACCGTTGTCCCACCATTATCGGCTCATCGTCGATTGTTTGGACACGGGGTTTGTGTTTTAGATCGATTTTATGTCGATTTAAGGGGTCGACTACAGCTCCTGATTAAGTCAAATTAGCTTTGGTTCGTTTTAAAGTTTATGTTTGGTACTCGAGTGTTTTGTAATGTTATTATTGATGCTTATTATATCTTGGTTTGGATTGTTTGTGTATTGGGTCTGTTTGTTGACACCGGTCGTAGTCGACACCGGTAGATTGGGGTTAGATAATATTTGCCCTAATTGACCCCGGTCATTCGTATTCCCCGGTAGTTTAGACACCGGTCGAGTGATGATCTAGACCCCAGTCGGAATAGACCCCGGTCGGAATAGACTCCGGTAGACGACCCCGGTCGATATATACCCCGGTCATTTTTTGGCAAGTGTCGACACCGGTCTGTGTTAAACACCGGGCGATGCTAGACTCCGGTCGGTGCTCAGACCCCGGTCGCCGTAGACCCCAGTAGCCCAAGACCCCGGTCGATGATCCAACAAAGCCTTGAGCACTGCCCCGTCCGCGCCCCGTGCGCCGCCCATGCGCAGGCCTAGTGCCCGGTGCCTTGCACCTCTATGTGTTTCTATCGACATAATGGCCATTTTTTTGAAAACTTTTTCTTGTTAACTTCTTTTCAAGTTGACTATATTTCATATGTGGTTCATCTTTTAATGCTAAGGCTTGGTTGGTTGTTTCTCTAAAAGTGATCCCGTCAGACCTCGTTTGGGAAATGAAGTTGATTTGGACTTCGTTTTCAAATCTAACAACTCCAACTAGATCGGTTTGTCAATGTACCTAAGTACTAACATGTTCTATCTTAATAGGTAAAATGGCTCAAAATCCGAACCAGGATATTGATCCCATAGCTGACGCCGAACTGATTCATCCGGATCAGTTCCTTCCTCTCACGCCAAATAACTTCCATCTCGACGTCATTCAACCTGAGTGCCAATACCAAGTGATGGTGGAGATCCTTCGAGGCCACCCTCTCTCCTATGCTCTCACGGAGACCGTCGATGTGCCTCATCTATACCTGCAACAATTCTGGCGCTCACTTACTCCGGTTGAGGCCGACGATGGCTTTCATCTGGAGGGCCGAATCGACACAACAACCGTACTGCTCACGCGAGAACTATTTTGCCAGTTTCTCCACTTACCGAATGCCAATCGTCCCCGATGTTATTCTCTGCTCAGACATACAGTCTTTGGAGTACCGCACGCCTCTACGTCTTCCATCCACCTTCAACAGGAAGAATCTAACTACCATCTGGTACACCCTATTCACGTACCTCAATCGGTGCCTGTCGGCTATCACGAAAGTCATCGATCAGTCGAGTATCAACATCCTCCGCCTGTTCCATGCCGTGGCATTCTACCGCCATGCCAATTATGCGGACATTCTATGGTTCGAGCTAGTCCAGAAGGTCCGAGACAACGCAACAAAACGACAGAACTTCATTCCGTTCATGCGCTTTCTCCAGATACTCATCCGCCACTACATGGATCTACATCTAACCATTGCTCACCGATCTTCACATCACATATGTTCGCATAACCAAACTCATTGTATCCCTATTCGTCCTGATCTCAAAGGTATAGTCGCCCGACAGATTCCAGACGGATTACTGGCCTATGCGAGTCCGACGGCGCTGAGTGTGATAAATTATAGGCGCACACACAACCTACCAGCTCCTATGGTCCGTCCAAATCCGGAAGGACCTCCTTAGGGAGCGAGACCTAAGCGACGTGAGGGTCCACGTACGTGAGGCGGTATAGTCCGGAGGGTTGGGGCTCCCGGACAGGGTGTGCAGAGAGAAATTATTGTGAGGGGTTCTGGAGCGGGCAGCGCCGTCAGACAAAGCCAGTCCAGTACTTCTCACCGATCGCCTACACCATCACCGACAAAATCTCCAACGGTGGAAGAGGACACAACTATAGAAACCACTCACGTTCAGTCCTCTTCTTCCACCGAATCTGAGGAGACAACAGGTACATCCGACACTCAGTCGGAATCAGCCACCGAAGCATCGGAATCAAGTGATGAGTCATCTGACTCTGATGGTGACGATGACTAGCCTTCACCTGGAGAGACAAGGAGAGCGGAGGGAGTTATAGTTGAACATGATATTGTGAGCAGAGAGAGGGAAAGGAAGAGTAAACATGATTCTGAGCGAAGACGAGTGATGAGGCAACCATCTATGGTTGACCTCCCCCTAACCTCATCCAGCCAGGTAGCCACATCTGCTACCCAGTCTCATGTGTTGAGACAGGGTATTGAAGAAGCCGTCGTGGACCTAGCGACGTAATTGCACGCCCCCAGCCACTCCGACATCTCTCAACAGATGTTGGTTTCATTTTCTCACGGGGATTTAGCACAACCGCTACCGGTCTCTCGCTTGGAGAGTACTGGTATTGAAGCAAGAGGATAGCAGCCCCCCGTCCTCGCCTTCTTTGGGTGCACAACGTCTAGAGCCCTTTGATGTTATATCTCCTATTCCTAGGACACAGGTACCTTTCTCGGCTACTGCTGGAGGCCTTAGTGGCCCGGCCGGAACACCCATAGTAATTCCAACTTCGGTTGGTTTACGAGGATTGGGTGGAAGTCCTACCACAACTATCATTACGCCAGCTGTGAACGTAGGCGGTGCGACTTCTACAGTCATCACCACAACTGGAAGTCTAAGTGACCCAGGAGTTAGTCACCCTGAGTTCGTCTCAAGGGAATTTATGGACGATGCCCTAAAGGCTGTCCACACTATCATGCGTTCCGAAATGAGGGAAGAGGTAGATGCGTTGAAACGACTGATCAAAGGCAAAACTCCAACTACTGAGCCTAAACCACTACCTCCTACACCACAACCCTCTACTACTGCTACCGATATGTCTATCGATGACCTTAAATCCATCCTCCTAGCCAAACTACTTGCCCAATCTCAAATCGAACCCACATAAGATGCCGATCTACTTTCCTTACTACGTGCCGAAACATCTATTCCAACACCCCCACCCCCACCCACGATATCTCCTGAAGCCTTCCAGCACCAAACAACGCTCCTTCAGTCTTTGCAGCACACAATATCTGTATTGACTGAACGGGTTTTATCCTTGGAGGACACCTGCCGAAGCCAGGCAGAGAGGCTCAAGTGCAAACATGATGATCAGGATGATCCTGATCACCATGAGGGGGAGAAGCGCCAAAGACTATCCGAGCCGGAGATACAGACAGTGGGCACAGAACAGGTACAACAGGAAAGGGGTTCGGGTTCCGGGACTCAAGCACAAGGGCAGGAACAGGTCTAGGAACAGACGATGGACTTGGTACTTTATGATATTCCAATGGTTGAAAAGACTGAGGAACAATATGAAGGTTCATCGATGGATCCGGAAAAATGGGCTATAATCGTTGATCCATATTCAGATACAAACCCGACAGAAGAACAGGTTAACAACGAAAGAGCACTGGTAGTCTTTCAGGCCGAGATTTATGAGCTTCTGAATTCTGAATTTATGGCTCAAGATTATCAGTCAGATTTACAACCTTCTGTCGAGGTACCGCTTTTGACATATACTGCAGTTCACCCTGATCTTTCACAGCCAGACATTCCTGAACGATCTCCTCCAGCATCGCCAACATCACCAGTTTTAGGAAAAGATCGTACTCCGCCAGTCCAGCCATCCAAATGGGAAAGAGTTAGAATTAAAGTTCCATTTCTTGAAGAAAACCAGAAGAAAATCTTTGCCCATTGGATTCGTCAGTATGATGAAATCGTAGCAAATGGTCTTCAGTCGATGAAAAGCAGGGAGAAGCAACGAGAACTTATGTTCGTGTATAAACATTTCAAAGACAGTTTCGCAAAGACAAATCTCAGAATTAAACCTGTCGATCAGATTCACTCCTGCTACTTCAAAAGTGTAAAGTATTCCTTCTTTATAGTGACAAGAGAAGATGATAAACAGTGGCCTTTTTCTGAAGCTAATTTTGCACGTCTTGAACCAAGAGATCTTCTATTCCTGCTTAAAGACTTAAAGAACATAACTATCCGACCAGGTGAAGTTACAGATGCAGTTGAAGCCATAAAGAGATACATGAAGTGTGCAATGAAGCTTGCCTCGGTAGAAGACTTTCAGATTGGGTTAAAAAGCAATCAACCGAAGATAAATCTGCTTAAACCCGATTTGAGCATTCCTTCAGACGCCCAGAATGTACCAACGTTCAAATTTCTAAATTTTCCAGAATTCGGTATGACATACATGAACGACAAAGGTGATATGCGTTTTATTCGATTTAGTTAGATTGCTAGATTCTGCGATGGTACTTTGATGTTGCTTAGAGACAAGTTGAGGAACTCTGTTGATCAAGATGAAAAAGGTATTCAGCTTCTGGATCCGAATTACAAGAGCCTTGTTCTCGAAGCACTGGGTGTGATCATAGAGCGGCTGGAGTACAGAACGTCAATGCGCCATTTCGAGATCAGTTTCGGGTTTCGAAAAACATATGTTCCGAACTGGCGTGATTTTGAACTTCTATTTAAAGGGGGAGATTGTTAGGATATTTATATGTTAAATAAAAGTTCAGGGTGAATATTTTAATTATTCCATAGTTTATTTGATAGTTGGGCCCAAAGCCCTTTAGGCCCATTAAGCTTGTACGTGCCATATATAAGGCATGTTTAGTTTCATAATTAAGTTTAGTCTCATTCATTATCATTCTAGTCAATAGGTTTACATTTACTGATCAAATATTCTCTCTGTAAACCTAATCCTTTATTGAATATTAATCATATGACTAGAAGTTGTGATATATTCATTGTTTTTCATTGATATTATTGTTCGTGATTGCACTGTAACTGGGATCTACAAACCTCCATCTTCTCATCTCCAAGACTTAGTCACTAAGTTATATAACTTAGTCCCTAATTCTCCCACTAGTATAAATAGGAGTCATCCTCTTCATTATTCATCATCCCTTTCTTAAGCTTCTCTAGCTAAACACCAAATACTCTCCCTAGTATATTCATTCAATATACTTAGTTTATGTGAGGTCGAGAGTGTTCTTGATATTCGGTGGTGTTCGTGAAGTTTTAGTTAGGCGATCGTGGATCTCAAGATCCTTGTACAAGCACTTTGTAATCTTCCTTGGTTGGTAATAATATTCTTGCTCTCTCTCTTTGGTGGATGTACACTATCACACCGATAGTGGAACCACGTTAAATACCGGTGTTATTTGTTTTGAACTTGCTATAAATATAGATAATAACGTTTTTGTTACTATCTATATTATTGTGGGTTTATTATTCTATGTTAGAGAATTATTGTGCAACATCTAGGGGGCGTTTGGTTCGCATAATGTTTTTGGATGGAATGGAATATGTCAAAGGAATTTGACTTTGAAGGATTTGGAATGGAATGTTGTCAGGTTTGACCACCTATTTGGTTCACAGAATTGGAATGGAATCTATTAAAGGAATTGGAATTTTTCTGTTTGATTCACAGATTATAACTTCGGAATTGGAATGGAATTTTGGTAAATGACCAAAATACCTTTTTTGATTATTTTAATTTTTTCAAACAAAAAATACTTTAATGAAATAGTCATTAAATAGTTTAATTTTTAACTAAAATTGTTTTGATTATTTTAGGACACAAATGATGCACACAGAGAGATAGAGGAGAGAGGAGAGAGAGAGAGAGAGGAGAGAGAGAGAGAGAGGAGAGAGAGAGGGGAGAGAGAAGAGAGAGTGAGAAGGAGAGAGGAGAGAGAGGGGAGAGAGGAGATAGAAGAGAGAGGATAGAGAGAGGAGAGAGAGGAGATAGAAGAGAGAGGATAGAGAGAGGAGAGAGAGGAGAGGGAGAGGAGAGAGAGGGAGAGGAGAGAGAGAGAGAAGAGAGAGAGAGAGGAGAGAGAGAGTTGGTATGTGTTGATAATCAATATCAGTAGGGTTTAGTTTGGGGTAAAGGGTAACTTTGGAATTACCAAAATATGATATTCCATTCCATTGAAATCCTTGGGTTTTATGATGGAATGTTCAAATCCTATATCTATGGAATTTATTGGAATTCAAAGATTCCATCCATTGAAAAACTTGAACCATACAAGGGAATGAAATCTAGTCAAAGGAATTCAACATTCCAATTCCATCCAATTCCATCACATTCTGCAAACCAAACGCCCCTAGATTATTGTTATCCGCATTCGTCGTTGGGTTAATTGTGCACTTGGATTTCTACCCATTTGGGACCTTAGAAATCACTCGCTAGCATTTGCATTTGTGAGACACACAATTTTACCTAACAATCAGATCATGTACTCTGATTTTTTTTCAAGGTTCAGACAAAGAAAGAAAAGGCTAAATGGTGAAAGTCATATTCAAAGAATATAATGCTTTGAGATGAATTTTTTTGACTTTATAGAATATATGGTATTTGTAGTGCTAAGAAAGGATGGGTCAACATGTGTGATTACCACTGTAGATTTATATAGTGTGAGACTTGAAGATCATATGTTCTTACTAAAGTATTTTGAGCTTTTAGATAATCTGCTTTTGAACTTGAAATAAAAAAGGTCACGGGGATATACATAAGAAATTTTGCTTTGTATGAGTTCCAGATATCTATTGAAAGTAAGTTTAAGAATACAAACATGAAGATGTTGATAACAAATTATTATGACATCTCAATACCAAAGAGAACTTTCATAAGTAATGCAGTACTTGGATTTACTTATTTGGAACCAAGTTGAGTTGGAACTCAAGTGTTGACATTTTTTGAGTTTACAACTTTTCCTTTTCTACATTAAAATGGTTGTATGATCAGATGAAGGTGGTAACTTATGGAGACCAAGTCTTGAAGGAAGAATTTATGAAAAAGTATTGAAGGGAGATTGACACTTAGAGAGCTTGTCAGAAAATGATTTAAGGTGTGTTTAAGTGAATGCAATTCAAAGAAAGCTCATCCTCAAGATGTTTACATGTCAAATGAATTTTCAGTGGAGGTTAACATGGAAGATATCAATAAAAGACAACAAATATTGAAAGCCTAGTATGAAGTTGAAGCTGTTCAGACAAGTCAGGAAGAGATGGAGCAAGTGGATTTTGACTCTTGGTTTTTAGAGTTTCAGTTTGTTTGTAAAATAATAAGAGAAGCAGCCTATTAACTATGTCCACTCAACTTTTATCAAGGAAACAACCTCTTACAAGGCCAAATATTCACTTATTCTCAAGAAGAAAGCAACGTCTGTTGCATAAGTCGTCTTATATATTAAGAATTGTAAGTCTTAAAGAGGTATTGATCAGAACTTATCAAGATGTTGAGTATCCACAGTTTAATGTTTTCAGGGAGGATCAAAAAGTTTACAAATTTACTGAAGCTAACTTTCCAAATGTGAATTGGTTTGATCTATGGGAGCTGAGAGCACTGTTAATCCCTAGAGAAGATAAGCATATGAAGCATAGAAGAGCTCTAGAAGTAGTCACAAGAGGGATTGTCCGAGTGATAAGATTGGATACTTTTATGGGCTTTCAGATTTTATTTGCGATGAAGAAACCCAAAGTGAATCTGATTTCTCCTAACAAAGACTTGAAAGGAATAAAGGAAATAAGCACTGAGTTTGTCATTTATGATCCTTAAGATGGTTTGATCTACAAGTATAAGCAGATCAAATACTTTTCAGAGCAAGTGACTGATAAATACAACTATAGAAGTTTGAATTTATTCAAGAAAGGCTTAGAGAAATAGAAGAACAAAGTTGAAAAGACGAAAATATGCTCAAGGATTAAAAGAATAATAAATGCTCAATTTAATCATAGAGATTTGGTTTTAATAAAGTTTTGCCACTGATTGCAGAGCATCTTTGCTCAACAAGGGGGAAATTGTAAGTCTTAATTTTAGTATTAATTCAAAAATAGTCTAAGTGTAGAAGTCTCAACGAAGACTTGGATATCTGAACATAAGAACTCAGAGATCTGAAGAAGGAAGGATTAGAGATCCTAAACAGAAGGCTCAGAGATTTGAGATAAAACTTGAGATGTATATTCAGAATTGGTACTTAAAAGCTAATGTTTAGATCTCATACAAAGGATGATGAGCATATTAGAACACATGGTTCAATCTTACTTGTATGTTTCTTACAGTCATGTGTAGTTAGTGAATCCTTTGTTGTATGTAATGTTTCTAGAGAGTCTGTTTGTTAGTAATAGCTTTTGATAGTTAATTCAATTGTGTCTAATTGTGTTGTATACATTGCTTGATTAGATATGTTTGGTACTCACAATAAATATAATAAAGGTAATGATATAGAGAAATATATTTTTTTAGAAAAATATTATTTTACTTATTTAGCTCAGTTGTTTATATTGATATAGAGACATCTTATTTATTTATAAAAGATGCGCAATCATTGCCTTCATTAGTTTCTAAGATTGTTTAAAATTTATCAAAGGGGGAGGCTTTTTGCACCTCTATATATTGCTAAATGCACCCCTTCTTAGTAATTTCATCCTCACACACATCAATATCAAAACATACTTTTTACATTCCCAATGTATGACATGACATCATTATGACATTAAAGGGATGTAAATAGCATTGTCCTATAAAATGACAAAAATACTTAGTGATTTTCTAAAAGGATTTAGGGTAAGCGACTGTAACACCCCGAAATCTCTAGCCGAAGAGAAGGCGAAAAACGCCAACAATGTCCCGCATGACCCTCCACACGAGTTGAGTCGTGCCGGGAATCGCGCGAGTCTCTGTTTGCTCGCGACTCAAGAGGCCCGCATGACTCTCCGCGCGAGTCAATCTATGCCAACCCTCGTGCGGAGCCACTTTGAGTATTTATAAGGCTAAAACCCTCAAATCCCTTCCCATTTTCACCAAAACCCTCAAATCCCTTCCCATTTTCTCTCCCAAAACGACCCCTCACCCTCTCATATGAACCCTAGCTTGTTTTTGGGGGTTTCTCTCCTAAAAGCCAAGTGTTTCTTCATTATCTATCAAGGTTTGGGAAGCTAGAACTAACATATTTTCATCTTCTCCATCATCACCAAGTTTCCTTAGGTTTTCACCCAACCATTCTCACCATTTTGAAGATTGGGAGTTTGAGGATCATTTTGGTGACCTAGAAGAGTTTTGTTGATGGATTCAAACTATGGTAAAGGTAATCTTCTCTTCTCTTCAACTATGGAAAATTAGGGTTTTGGGTACCAGTTGAGGTCTTCATGTTTAATGTTTGGGGAATGTTTCTAAATGGTTGGATGTAAATATTTATGGTTGAAATTTATGGATCTAGGTTTTGGAAGTCTTGGGCTCTAAAGATTCAAGTTTCTTTAAGGAAGCTCTAAGTGGGGTAAAAATCTAGATTTAGCCTAAATCTAGCAAGGTGAGTTCAAGTTGATTTCTGAAAACGTTGTACATGCCAAAATGTCCATTTTAAAGTATTTATGTGTTTTGCATGAAATTATCAACTGTTGATTTATTTGGTAACTTTTGATTATTTGAAGTGTTTAGCTTTACAAACTTTGTAAAACACCCACATTTGGGATTTTTGAGCATTTTGATAAATAAGTCATGAATGAAGATGTTTTAATGATTTATTCATAAATGAAGATTATTTGGGTCAAAATATACTTTTAGTGTTTGTTGGAAATATGCATCATTTATGTAATGGGACGTTTTGAAGGAACGAATGTGTGAGTCCTTTGATATTGGTCATTCCCGACTTTAGGAATATTTTAGAAATGGTAAACCTTTTAGTTTTGGGCCGAAGGCCAATTGTGATTTGAGAGACAAAGATTGTTGAGAAAAGACGTATTTTGGTTTATGTAACCCTATTGGCTTACGTATTTTAGCCAAACGTTTATTATGCCTTTTGGGGCTTGGTTTACACTCAGATGAGTCTTTGGAACATTTGTTCAGTTTTGGTAGCTCCTTACGGAGCCTTAGACGTATGATGTACTTAGTTGCATCTTATTTGAGAGTTACATGTTTTGAATGCGTTAGTTCATTCGTTTGAGTCATGTACCATTTTAGACTGTAATGCATTGAATCCATAGGCATATGAGTCAGTCAGTTGGTTTAGTTGGGGACTTTATGTAACACCCTTAAATTTGGTAAGAGCAATTAATTAAAATTTCGATATAGAATTAACATAGGGAACAAAACTTCCTTCTAGAATACGAAACTCCGAATACTTCAAGAGTAAAATTCTAATATTAACCATAACAAATATAAACTCCAATAATATACAAGGACTAAACCGAAGTCGGGTGTTATTTAACCCCAAACACAAGTTGCTCTTCCCAAAACATATGCGAAAGACTTCACTAAGATATCCACTTCTTGAGCACACAACTATCACTCCTCTCTGCACAGTGTCACTAGAACTATTCCCAACCAAAACCTATTGCACATGCCGACAAATAAAAAGGTTAGGCTAACGCCTAGTGAGTTCAAGAGTTTTCAACATAAATAAAGTTAGCGTTGAAAAGAAGTAATGAAATTTAAATCATAATCATTCAATTTGATATATCTCAAATATGAAAACGACTCGTTTTCCGATAATATGCATTTTAGGCCAAAAAACCCCAATGTAACGTTTTTCCATCCAAACTGTTTAAGGACCAAGATCCCAAAATAACACGTTCTTTTGTAAATTAACTTTAACCCAAACTCATTCAAAACGAGAATAGAAATCAAACTTCCAAGTTATGAAAAGCGAATAAAACTTTATATGCCGAAACGCCCAAACCCGGGGGAGACCCGATTCTATTGAATGTACACAAAGTTAAGCCACATGTCTATGTTATAAGCGTATCTTCAAGGATAAACAACCATTGACATCAACTCTCTCCAAGTCTTTAGTCAAGGTAGACATCAACTCTATCCAAGTCTTTAGTCGTAATAGGCATCAACCCTATCCAGGTCTTTAGCCGTAATAGGCATCAACCCTATCCAGGTCTTTAGCCGTTTGAACATCAACTCTATCCAAGTCTTTAGTTCAGTGTAACCGTGGGTTCAACTCTATCCAAGTCTTTAGCCCCAAAGAATCACCAAATTCAACCCTATCCAGATCTTTACCTTGGGATCTCACCCTCCTTGACACGCTTGATTATTTAGGACTTACATCGTATCACCAATGCCTATTTCTATATTACAACTCAAAAATCATATCCCACTTACAAGTAGGGGTGTACAAAAAACCGTCAACCGCTAACAACCCAATTAAACCCAACCCACCAAACCGCCAACCCGCAAATTAAGAGGGTTGAAATTGGGTTACGTTTTTTTCAACCCGCCAACCCGCCGCTAATATATAATTTTTATAAAATTATATATATATATATATAGCCTTAGGTTCATTTGAGAAATGGTAAATATATGAGAAATAAAGAAGTAATCCTAGCCATTCATATGGTCAAGATCGGATTTGACTAGTCAAAAGTTGCGGCTTTGACTGGTTAAAAGTTGCGGCTTTGACTGGTCAAAAGTTGCGGCTATTCCAATAATAGAAGGACACTTTCGTAATTTTTACAAAATACACGGGCTGTGTTCATATATGAACATGTATAAAATCACATATGAACTATATGTTCATATATGAATCAGTGTAATTCACATCTGAACTCTTTTAACTGATTCATATATGAACATTTGTGATTCATATATGAACCTTTGTGATTCATATATGAACTAATTAACTAATTCACATATGAATTAATTAACTGTAAGTTCATATATGAATCAGGTGAACTAATTAACAGATTCATATATGAACTTTTGTGTTTCATATATGAACTAATTAACTGATTATCATATGAACTAATTAACCGATTCATATATGAACGTATAGTTCATATGTGAATCATATAGGTTCATATATGAACTTATCCCGTGTATTTTACGAAACTACCCCTCTACCTTCTATAGGCCATGCAAGGAATTATCTGGTGCTTCGTGGTCAAAATCGCAAATGTTGACCAGATTAATGGCTAAGATTACTTCTCTATTTATCATACATTTACCATTTCTCAAATGAACCTCTCCATATATATATATATACATATATATATATATATATATAATACAAGAATAAAAAACAATTAGTCTATTACAAAATTTTATAGCTCAAACTATATTATATATATATATATATATATATATATATATATATATATATATAATAATAATAAATTTTGCTTAACCAAGCAAACTAATGAGATTTGTTCGTGTTCGTTCATTATACTTAACCAAACAAATGAATGAACACGCATGGCAAAATAAAGGAATTTTTGTGTTCATGTTCGTTCGTTAAGAAAATATGTGTTTGTTCGTGTTCATTTACGTTTGTTCGTTAAAATGCTAAATGAACGTAAACATACAAATATAAATAAACGAACACAAAGAACAAAAAACAACATCATTAATTATCATTTCATTCCAAAATAACATAAAAAATGAAAAACCGGGTAAATTTAGGAATGATAAAAAAGGAATTTTAATATCATAATATATATATATAGGACGATAATCAAATGAAAACCAAAAATAGGTTGAGAACCGTGAAAACCGATCTAAACCATTAATTAATTTTAATCCATGGTCATTAAAGGCAATGACAATTTTGAAATGAACTAGAAATGAAACAACCTTTATTAAAACCACAGGATCAAAACCAAATTACGGCTTAGATCGGTTCTCACAGTTCTCAATCTTTTTTTGGTTCTCACATGATTTAACCCCTATATATATATATATATATATAAACAAACGTAAACAAAAATAAATAAACAGACATTAACGAACGTAAATGAACGAACGAGCTCATTGTTAATGTTCGTTCATTTAACTAAACGAACACAAAAATGTATTCATGTTCGATCAATTCTTAAATAAACGAATATAAACGAAAATTTTCCCGAACGGTTCGCTAAACGTTTGTATATTCTAATTAGTATTTATCGTATTTTATTCTACAACTTTATATAAACTACTAAACCGCCCAACCCGCCCAACCCGCCATAACCCGCAAGGGTTGGGTTAGGTTATACTTTTGAATGGGTTGGGTTGGGTTGAGTTTTTCCAAACCGCCATAATTGGGTTGGGTTGTAAAAATGTCCCAAACCGCCCAACCCAACCCACGTACACCCCTACTTACAAGATAAGACCGACCTCTATGCCTAAGGATCCATTGCATTTCAGTCTAAAATGTTACATGACTCCAACGGATGAACTAACGCATCAAAAACATGCAACTCCCAAACGACACGAAATGAACGTCGTCGAGCTCAAAACTTCACAATAGCCATTAAACCGGACAATTGTCCTCACGACTCAACTTAGTCAAAACCGAGCCAAGACTTCACAAAAGCACTTGATCGTACAATAAATGTCAGTGTAAACAATATAACACCTTTAACCAATGGCTATGCAAACACAAAAAACAAAAAGGGTAATTAACCCAAAACCCCTCATTGGTTGAAACAAAGCGTTTTCCAAATGAACCCATTTTCTTCATGTTTCCAAAATGTCTCATAACTCAAAGATATGCATTACTCAACGGTTTATAAAATCATATGCACCAAAAGGGACAATTACATAAAATGACCTTCATTTATACATCGTATCATCAAGGGATCATATCAAAATGATTTATTTATTAAAATGCCCAAAGATGTGTATTATATGAGTTTATAAAGTTAAACACTTCCAAATACCCAAAACTTATCAGCAGTTAACAATTTCATGTAAAACACAAAACACTTTAAAATAGGCATTTTGGCATGTACAACGTTTTTACAAACCAACTTGAACTCACCTTGCTAGATTTAGGCTAAATCAAGATTTTACCCCAACTTAGAGTTTCCTTGACGAAACTTGAATCCTCCAAGCCAAAACCTCCAAAACCACTTAGCTTTTGGTGAAAACCTAGAAAACTAAAAAATCTCTAGGTTTGGAGATGAGAACCTCATCTTCCAACAAAAGGTGAAATCACTAGCATGATGTAGGGAAGGAACACTCTAAACTTCATGGAAAAGCCTCTAAAATCGATTAAGGTTTATGTGGGGAGAAAGGGAAACATTTTGGGAGAGAAATGGAATAGGGTAGAAATGGGAAATGAGAAGATTGGCTGAATGATCACACATTTAAGGCTCTAGTACCCATGGGCGACATTGCCCATGCGATTATGACCATGTAAATGTCGCAGGGCATAGTTGCTTGGGCTGTACCGTAGGTACTCTCCCACCTGGGACATTCCCAGGCGACAATGACACTGTCATAACCACTTGGCATAGTCGCCAGGCTTGTACCGAGCCCCAAAACTTGACTCTTTCAACTCCAAGGCCCTAGATACTCTTAGGAATTTTAACCAATGCCTTTCCCAACAAAACCCCACTGTTTACAAGTCACATAAACGTCTGAATGACCTTTATTTACCGAAAATTACGAGTGTTACACTTTATCCCTGTTTTAGGACTGGAAATTATTTACGGCTAGAGGGAGCTTGAGGTATAGATCATGGGTGGTTGAATTTGATAACAGTGTAACCTTTAGTGAATGGCTCGAGGTATAGATCGTGGGTGGTTGAACTCGATGCCCATTTGTAATCCAGTCTGGTTACTCATCGTGGAATTTAGTGTCCACCTTTGAAGTCTAGTAAGTGGTCCCCAAGTCATGTTTTTATGTAAGCTTGCGGTCGTTCTCTGTAGAGCTGTATACATAGCTAAGTCTTGCGGTGGTGCCCATAGTGAGCCAGATAAGGGGACTTGTGGCTTTTATGTTGACACTCATCTAGAGGTCGAGTAGACACTAGGGTCATTTGGGTATCTTGCGGTGGTTGCTCGGTAAGGAGCCGTATACGGGGATCCATGACTCTATGTGAAGCTCGAGAACATCGATAAGTGGCTTAACTTTGTGTGTTCGCCACATTCAATGGAATTCGGGTCTCTCCCGTCACGGAAATGTATTGTTTTGGGTATTGAGTTTTATTTTCCATGTTTTCGGTCACATTTTGTTCATATGGGTTTTTACCTATGGTTTATGGGTTGAGTATTATGCCCCACCCGTGTTTTGGGTGTTTCGGGATATAAAGTTTTATCCGCATTTCATAAATTGGGAGTCCGCTTTCTATTCTCATTTTGTGTGAGTTTTGGGTTGAATTTAATTTACGAAAGAACTTTTTATATTGGGATCTTAGTCCTTAAAACAATTTGGTTTGGAAAACGTTTATATTGGTGTCTTCTTCTTCTTCTAAAATGGATATTATTGAAAAATGGGTCGTTTTCATATTTGAAGCATATCATTTTGAAAGACTATGATTGTAATTGCATTCTTCTTTTTTAACGATATATTTATTTATGTTGAAAACTCTCGAACTCACTAGGTGTTAGCTAACCTTTTTATTTGTCGGTATGTGCAACAGGCTTCGTTGGAATAGTTCTAGTGACACTGTGAAGAGAGGAGTGCTAGTTGCGTGCTCGAAGAGTGATTAGCTTGTTGAAGTCTTCCACCTTGTTTCGGGAAGAGCAACCTGTGTTTAAGGTTAAGTAACACCCAATATACTGAGTTTTGAATTGTATGAGGGAGTTTTGTTCCTTATGTTGATATTATACCAAGATTTTAATTAGTTGCTCTTACCAAATTTAAGGGTGTTACAAGTTGGTATCAGAGCTTAAGTTTGAGAGAAGTAGGTGTTGATTTGGAACACCTAGATTCAAGTTAGTGTTCTTTTAAGTGATTGAGAGAGATAATTTCACCAATAGGCACTTTAAGATAAGATGTTTTGAGACTAAAGGAGTCACTAGGAATGAGAATCACGTCGAGGGTATCAAGGATGATCATGTACAGTACATTCATAATTGCACCTGGCCAGTGTTATGGTGAACCTACGAGTTACATGTGAATAATTGAACTACTGGGATGTGATGACCGTTGGGGTTGTGAAGAAGTTTCTAAGTGGGTAACCGTTGGCAGAAGTTGATGACTTTAACATTCGTCACTTGGGGTGACAGTAAGCATGAGAATTGTATTAAGTGAACCATTTTGAGTCGGGATGATTGGTTGGATTAGAACCATAGGCTTGTGGAACTGACATTATTCAAAGAGAAGTTGTAAGGTGAACCTATGAAATCCTTGATTATTGCCTTAAGATGTTTGAGCATCGGGATGATGATAGTGTGACTAAGAAATTGAGGAGCGTGGTTTCGAGATATTGAGTGCCGATCAACTTCACACACATAATCTATTTCTAAAATAAATTGCATCAATTATTTCTCATGTTTTCAAATCTTCATGTGGATCATATTACAAATATTGGAGCAATGTTTTAGCACACACAAGGTTTTAAACTATTATTTCGAGCATGCACAAAATTGTTTTATGGCATGAGGTTGCAAACTTTGTTGAGGATTTTCTTTATTCTCATTGTTGTCCAACGCTATTTTGGGTTTTGCGATGTGCGTATTTTGATGTTGTTTAGGGTCTTAGACAAGTAACTGCGGTTTATGACTTTAACATTGGATCTTCTACACATATGTTAAGGTTTTGGACGAATAGTTATCTTCCATTATCTTGGTGTTTGAGTTTTATTGAGAATTTTACTCCATGCGATTTTGTGATTTAATGGGGTGATTTTAATGCCGTCTCATGGTATTGTTTTCCTTGAGCTTTGTGTGAGTTGTTTGGTTGCATATAGTATGCATACATGTCTATTTGGAACCTCCGTCATAGTGTGTTAACTAACATTTTTGAATGATGAGAGCATATCATTATTTGGCTTTGAACTTGAAACCGACATAGATTTTTTCATGTTTTTTTAACCAGAGCACATACACATATCACCTTACTAGTCTTGTGAAACAAACCTTCTCATGCAAGTTTTGTTGTGGGATCTTCTTTTGTGCTGTGTTGTGGCTAAAAGAGAGAAAACTTTGAGAGTTTGATATCATGAAAATTCTGCTTTGGATTTTGCAAGCATTTTATCTGTACGACCTAAAGTTTGGAATCAAACTAAATTATTCTTACATTTGATCAAATCACATGGATCTATCTTTTACTAAGTTTTGGGGAATAAACTGATGTATGCGAGTCACGTTGGGAAATTTTATTACAAGACATTATATGGTTAATGTGAAAATTTCTGGAATTTGATTTCATGAATTTTCCCTTATGTAGTTTTGTACAAACGCCTTGTTATACACTGTTTTAGTATGTAAAACTATATCTCATTTATGGCGTAAATTTATGCATGTTAGGACCATAGTGGTCCATTCGAAAAAAAAACTTATTGTATATCCTTGTTCATCGTCATTATTAGCTTGAATAATAATCAGATAGTCTTCAAAATGATTTTATACATGTGACATTGGTGACTACTTTGTATACCTACCAAGTAAACGGTAGTAGATTTTTATTCGTATGACTAATCGTTATAAAGTTTTTACATTTAGAAGTTTTATAAAAGTTCAAAGTGGCATAGTAGTTTGAAAGACCTTGAACTCATTAGAGCTATAGATGTAAGCCCTCTTGTGATAGATGTCGTGATTAAGGACTAAAGGAGTCCTCGGAGATTGAAGTGTCGGAGGACCTGATTTATGTTTAGTTTTGAATTTTGGACTTCAGTTCATGAACTGGTTCATGCAGGAGTATTTGAAACGTTAGATTTATGCTTTTTCCCAGTTAATTAAGTGATGATCTTTACGCTTCGATAAACCTTCGAGTTAAAACCTTGTGCAGTTGTTTATGTATGGTTGATTTTGAATTTGTGGGTTAATGGTACGACGTCATACTATGTGTCCGTGGTGTACTATCTTAATGGGTATTTGTGAATGATGATGAGGTTATGGTTGGCTAGTAAAGCTGTTTGATTTGGGATTTTATTTCCATGAGTAGGTGTCAACTTTATTCGACATTGCAACTCTGGAAGGAAATATTTGGTGGTATATCCCGTTGCAGATAGTTGTTTTGAGGATAGGTGTCAACCCTTGATTTGGTGGGCAGTGACCGTTGAAGTGCTTCAGTGCACTTTCATTGAAATTGTGTATGTCTGGAAGTTAAGTGGTAACCTTAAGGATATTAGATGCTAGCGATTAGGGAATTTCATCAAGGAAGGAATATAACGTCACTCCATAAAGGATGATTAGAAGTATTTAAAGGTAAATTCTCCTTGGGGTGTCCTTGGTGGAAGTAGTTAATTAAGAACGTAAGGTGCTTTTGAGGTGATACGTGTAATCAAAGGTTGGGAGGCGACCGAGATCTTAATGTTAGGAAGATGATTAAATAAGGATTCGATGTTCATTCCATCATCGGTAAGGTATATCGAGCGTTTAGATCGGGTGCGTGGATGCTTGTTATGAGGAATACAATGAAAACCTTAACCGGGATGTAATCAGTTGTGTATATGAGGCAAGGTTTCGTGAAGGTATCCTTTTTTTTTTGGATAGGGAACCAGTTGATCGTACTAAATGCAAAAATGTGTGCTTGACCAGTTCCAGATTTCGAGGACGAAATCTCTTTTAAGGTTGGGAGGATTGTAACACCCCGAAACCTTTGGCCGAAGAGAAGGCGAAAAACGCCAACAGTGACTCACGCGACCCTCCCCACGAGTTGAGCCGCACCGATAACCGTGCGAGGCTCTGTTTGCTCATGAATCCAGAGGCCCATGCGACTCTCTACGCTAGTCAATTCGCGCCAGTGCTTGCGCGGAGCCACTGTGTGTATTTATAAGGCTAAAACCAACCTCCCTCCCCATTTTCACCAAAACCCTCAAATCCCTTCCCATTTTTCTCTCCCAAAACAACCCCTCACCCTATCATATGAACCCTAGCTTGTTTTTGGGGGTTTCTCTCCTAAAAGCCAAGTGTTTCTTCATTATCTAGCAAGGTTTGGGAAGCTAGAGCTAAGGTATCATCATCTTCTCCATCA
Organism: Arctium minus; assembly: GCA_954870635.1. Lineage (NCBI taxonomy): Eukaryota > Viridiplantae > Streptophyta > Magnoliopsida > Asterales > Asteraceae > Arctium > Arctium minus. The sequence continues at coordinate 119,264,086 of OX941080.1, read as the reverse complement.
TTACCAAGTTTCCTTATGTTTTCACCTAACCATTCTCACCATTTTGAAGATTGGGAGTTTGAGGATCATTTTGGGGACCTAGAAGAGTTTGTTGATGGATTCAAACTATGGTAAAGGTAATCTTCTCTTCTCTTCAACTATGGAAAATTAGGGTTTTGGGTATCAGTTGAGGTCTTCATGTTTAATGTTTGGGGAATGTTTCTAAATGGTTGGATGTAAATATTTATGGTTGAAATTTATGGATCTAGGTTTTCGAGGTTTTGGAAGTTTTGGGCTCTAAAGATTCAAGTTTCTTTAAGGAAGCTCTAAGTGGGGTAAAATTCTAGATTTAGTCTAAATCTAGCAAGGTGAGTTCAAGTTGATTTATGAAAACATTGTACATGCCAAAATGTCCATTTTAAAGTGTTTATGTGTTTTGCATGAAATTATCAACTTTTGGGTTATTTGGTAACTTTTGATTATTTGAAGTGTTTAGCTTTACAAACTTTGTAAAACACCCACATTTGGGATTTTTGGGCATTTTGATAAATAAGTCATGAATGAAGGTGTTTTAATGATTTATTCATAAATGGAGATTATTTGGGTCAAAATACACTTTTAGTGTTTGTTGGAAATATGCATCATTTATGTAATGGGACGTTTTGAAGGAACGAATGTGTGAGTCCTTTGATTTTGGTCGTTCCCGACTCTGGGAATATTTTACAAATGGTAAACCTTTTAGTTTTGGGCCGAAGGCCAATTGTGATTTGAGAGACAAAGATTTTTGGAAAAAGACGTATTTTGGTTTATGTAACCCTATTGGTTCAAGTATTTTAGCCAAACGTTCATTATGCCTTTTGGGGCTTGGTTTACACTCAGATGAGTTTGTGGAACATTTGTTCAGTTTTGGTAGTTCGTTAAGGAGCCTTGGACGTATGATGTACTTAGTTGTATCTTATTTGAGAGTTACATGTTTTGAATGCGTTAGTTCATTCGTTTGAGTCATGTACCGTTTTATACTGTAATGCATTAGATCCATAGGCATTGAGTCAGTCAGTTGGTTTTGTTGGGAACTTTATCCCTGTTTTGGGACTGGAAATTATTTATGGCTAGAGGGAGCTCGAGGTATAGATCGTGGGTGGTTGAATTCGATAACCGTGTAACCTTTAGTGAAGGGATCGAGGTATAGATCGTGGGTGGTTGAACTCAATGCCCGTTTGTAATCCGCGTTTGAAGTCTAGTGAGTGGTCCTCAAGTCATGTTTTTATATAAGCTTGCGGTGGTGCTCTACAGAGCCGTATACGGAGCTAAGTCTTGCGGTGGTGCCCATAGTGATCCAGATAAGGGGACTTATGGCTTTTGTGGTGACACTCATCTAGAGGTCGAGTAGACACTAGGGTCATTTGGGTATCTTGCGGTGGTTCTCGGTAGGGAGCCATATACGGGGATCCATGACTCTATGTGAAGCTCGAGAACATCGATAAGTGGCTTAACTTTGTGTGCCCACCACATTCGATGGAATTCGTATCTCCGCCGTCACGGAAAGGTGTTGTTTTGGGTATTGAGTTTTATTATCCATGTTTTCGGTGACGTTTTGTTTATATGGGGTTTTACCCATGGTTTATGGGTTGAGTATTATGCCCCACCCGTGTTTTGGGAGTTTCGGGATATAAAGTTTTATCCGCGTTTCATAAATTGGGAGTCCACTTTCTATTCTCATTTTGAGTGAGTTTTGGGTTGAATTTAATTTACGAAAGAACGTTTTATATTGGGATATTAGTCCTTAAAACAGTTTGGTTTGGAAAACGTTTATATTGGTGTCTCTGTCGTCTAACATGCATATTATTGGAAAACGAGTCGTTTTTATATTTTAAGCATATCATTTTGAAAGACTATGATTTCAATTGCGTTCTTCCTTTTTAACAATATATTTATTAATGTTGAAAACTCTTGAACTCACTAGGAATTAGCCTAACCTTTTTATTTGTTTGCATGTGCAACATGCTTCGTTGGGAATAGTTCTAGTGACATTGTGAAGAGAGGAGTGCTAGTTTCATGCTCGGAGAGTGATTAGCTTGTTGAAGTATTCCGCCTTGTTTCGGGAAGAGCAACTTGTGTTTAGGGTTAAGTAACACACGACTTCGATTTTGTCCTTGAATATTATTGGAGATTATATTTGTTGAGGTTAGTTATAGAATTTTAAGTTGAGATTCATACTGAGTTTTGAATTGTATGAGGGAGTTTTGTTACTTATGTTGATATTATACCAAAATTTTAATTAGTTGCTATTACGAAAATTGAGAGTGATACAACGACCAACTCGATAACAAAATGCAAACAACATATATAACTATTTTCCATGATTATTTTTTAAGACGCATCGGTCATAGTGTAATCCACCATTCTTTTCTTACTTTATAGTTTGAATCCCAAATTGGATGCGGGAATAAAAGAGGCAAGTGTTTACAAAAAAGCAAGGACCACAATGATACAATTATATCTTCATCGAACTTTTGGATAAGATCAAGTGTACTATTTGTTCTTATAGTTCAATAACTGATACGTGGGTGATTGGTCCACTTAACTTTGTCTGGCATTCCTAACAAAAAAATATTGTCACCTTCCATCTTGCACAGTGCAAACACTAGTCTATACAAAAAGGAGATGACACAAAGTATTAAGTGGAAACTCGAAACATGATAAAACCATGAATGGAGAATCACTAATAAAAAATGTTTTTTTTAAGACAAAGGGAAATGGACCATTACTGGGCTTAGGCATTGCCATCACCCGGTCGGGTCTCATTCATAACATTAGAACAAAGATTGTTACAATCATTGTTAATACAGGAATTGAGAAACTGAGGCATGCTATCAAAATAGACATTACAGACTAGATTACATGCACACCTAGCCATTAAGTGGGCCGAATCGTTTGCAAGACGGTTGATCCAATGAACGGAGATGTGATCTTTTGAATTTAGATTGTGTATGATGTCTTTGATGATATCTCCAAACTCCGAATTGTCAATGTCAGTGTGTTGGATCATAATTGTATTCAAGATTAAAGGGTCTAAACTGTATTTGTTTGATAGTTAAAGTTTGGGGTTTAAATTGTAATAAGTTGATAGTTATTTGTAAATGGGCCTTAAGTCTATCAAGCCCATAAGCCCACAAGGCTTAAGTATTTAAAGTGTTAATTAGTTTAGTTTTAGAGTTAGAATCCTCACAATCACTTTCATAATCATATAGTGAGGTAGCAAGTTTTCTCTGTATTCAAGGGTATCAAGAACACACAAGGTTTAACCGTTTATTCAAGGGATTGGTATGTTTTGTTAATCTTTATATCTCTTGATTATTATTGTGTTTGTGTGTTTGTTAATCAACTAAATTAAACTGGGATAACAAGTGGTATCAGAGCTAGAAGAATCAAGTTTTTTTTTTGGATTTTGAATTTAATTATCGATTACTGTGTTCATAGACTGTTCTTCGACATGCATATATATGTGAAAATCGATTTCTGAACTAACATGCTATTATGCTCAAAATCGATATGATTGGATATGTTTTATGCCACTGAACGTAATCTGATAGTTTGATTGCACTATAATTCATCAAGTAATTTGATTTATTGAATTTTTGGTTTTCTGGATTCGACAACTTCATATAGGTCGAACACTGTGTTTGTCAAACTGATTGGAAAAAGGTTGAAATTAATCTCTAATCTTGACTGTTGTGTGATCTTTAATTGATTTACTGCATTCAATTTGAGGTTTTAAGTGTTTCTGAGTTGCTAATCTGGACTGTTCATCATCGTTCTGGGCCGAACAACATCATACCGGTCGAGACCATAAGAACATATCGGTCCTTACACTTTTTCGGTCGACAAGACACCGGTCAATAGACCAGTACGGTCGAGAGGGTTACCGGTCAAATATTTTTTTTGCCTGCATCAGTTCCATTCACCGGTCCAAGCATTGTATCGGTCGATTCTTTTTCGGTCTTGCACAATACCGGTCGACATTGACCCGGTCATATCACTCTATCGGTCGAAGCATTGTCATTCCCGGTCGAAGGCAGTTTACCGGTCTAATCCATATATCGATCGAGAGTTCATAACTACATCCCGGTTGATTGCTTTATCGGTCAAACTTTTTGTCCGGTCGAACTCGATACCGGTCAACACCTTATCGGTCCATATCAGTTTACCGGTCCAAGCTATATTCCGGTCTAAGTGGTTTACCGGTCTTACAAGTTCCCGGTCGAACTCTCTACCGGTCTTTACAAGTCTCCGGTCGACTCAATACCGGTCGAAGCACATCCCCGGTCGATTTTTGCAAACTGTAATAGGGGGACAAAGTTCTGTTCGAGATCAACATTTTCTTTTTGTTCAGTATTATTTGAAGTTTTATACTGATTGAAAGGACTACATTTAATTATTTTAGGAAATTTTTTTCTGGAAATTTTTGAGTGTGGTTTTTATTTTGATTATAACGATCTCTTCTAGTTGATTGTGTTGATACAGAAAAGTTTGATTACTAACCATACAGCCAGGATGTCGAATAAGCTAAATATGTCTGAAGGTTATAGCCATGATTTTAACAACATGACTCTTTCAGAAGTAAAAGCAAAGGCTAAACAACTTGCTGGACGGTTATCAATATCTTCTCGCATGGTTGATGAGCATGACATAGAGGAAAAAATGTTCAAATCTGAGATATCATCTCTTAAATCTGAAAACAAGGCTTTACAGATTCAAAACTCATCTCTTCTTATTCAGGTCAATGCTTTAAAAGAAAATTCAAAAGATTCTGATTCTATAATTGACTTTGCAGGAATGATTGAGTCTAAAGAAAAAGAGATCTTGGATCTTCAAGCAAAGTTGAAAAGATCTGAATCAAGCTCTACATGGTCAAAGAAGGATGCAATCAAAGAGAGCTTGAGGAGCTTAGAAGGAGTACAAGTGTTGCAAAGGATACTAGTACAGGACTAAGACAGATAAATTCTCAACTCTATGCGGACAGAGATAAGTTTAAAGATAAAGTTCTCAGTCTTGAGGTTGAGATTCAAAAACTGAAAGAAAAGGCAACCCAAGACAGAGACAATACAATAGCTCAAGATGAGATGTTGAAGATTGAGAAAGAAAGAAAAGAACTTGCCAAGAAATTCTCTGACTTCTCCAGAAAAGCCTTTGAAGAAAAGAAATCATTAGAGCTTAGATGTGTTAAACTTTCTCAACAAGTTTCAGACTTTGAGAAGGTTATCATTCTATAGAGAGAAAAGGCTGAGAATGAGAAGAAGAAAACTGAGCTGAAGGATACAAATATAGACTTTTCTGCAGAAAAGAAAGATCTAGAGACTGAGATAGCTAAGCTGACAGGAAAGTTGTCTGAATTGTCAACAAACATCATGAAGGAGAAGAATGCAAAATCTGAGTTGCATAAGAAGTTTGACCTGATTGAAAAGGAAAGAAACAATTTGTCTTCAAAGGTAAAGGAACTTGAAGAGATCGTATTCAAGGTGAAGCTGACTGAGCATAAGACGCCAGAGTCAATAGCTCAATCACCGAGAGATGATCTAGCTGATTCAAACAGTTCATTAAAAACAGCTTCAAGTTCACATTTTTCAAATGTTTTCTATAATCCTTTCTATGATTCAGATGATAGTATTACTTCTAAATCTACTGATCAGATTCGTCCTTCTAACCCTTTCTTTGATAAAAATGTTGATGGTTCAGGTAATTTAAAGAAGAACAAGTCTCAAAAGAAAAGCTTCTGGAGAAGGGATGATGAGAAAGAAAGAGGAAACTGGATCTGGAGAGTTAAAGGATCATCGGAGGAAAAGAAGAAAGAAGAATCATTTGTGCATCCATCAAATCCTAAATGGAACTATGCTACAAAAGGTAAAACTTTTGGCAAACCTGATCTGGTTTACACAATCCATCAATTGATCAGGTTAGCACAAAAGAAAATTAGTTGTTCCTACTGTGGCTCAGATGATTTTGTAAGAAAAGATTATGTGAATAACTGGTAAGGTTCTTACTTCATATCTCCCACTAGAACTGCAACTAACCCATTAGGACCAAAATACCAGTGGGTACCAAAAGCTAAATCTGTGTTGCAGGCACCCAAAGTTTAAGGGGGAGAAAGAACAATGACTTCTGATTACTACAGCTCAGGACTCGTGCCTTATTGTCAAAATGAAGGCTTCTAAGTAAATCAGCTTAGAACCCATACTTCAATGAAGAATGACTTATAATTACTTCTGATTAGAACCCGCACTTCAGTGCTCTATTTATTTTTCTGCTTTATGTTAAAAAAAATCAGTTAAGGGGGAAAATATATGTGATTTTAAAAGATTATATGACCGTGTGTTCTTAAAGATAAATACTTGCGTTTTATCTTGTCAATATACTTTATCAAGTATTCATACACATAACGGTTCAGAACATTCTATTTGACTTTGTTATTACCATGTATCAAAAGTTAAATCTTTCTATGGTAATACTCACGTTCTTTGTATTCACTGTTGATTGAAGCAAACGTCATTTCATGTGCTTTCATTGAAAATATGTTTATATATTGTTCATATAAACAAAATTCGTTTTTGATTCTCCAGCATATTATTCTTCATGACAAATTGATATGAGCTTATTGCCAACCACTTTTAGGTTGAGGGGGAGAATTGCATCGTCAAACAAAACTGTTTTGACTTCTCCAAAATTTTTATGCTTCATGTAACAAGTGGTATTTGTGCTTACATGTACAAAACGCCTGTTGAACAGCATGTTCTTTTAGGAAAATACATGGGATTCAGTGTGAGAACTTAACAGAACTTCCATGGATTCACGATAACCAGTGTTTCCTACCTAGGAAGTATTCCCTGAGTGATTGAGGGGAGAGGGGTCAAAAGAATTGAGTGATGGTGTGTGAAGAGGTAAAATGGAAAAGAGAGATTGGTTAAAAGTGAGCATTAAAAGAAAGAGGGTGAGAGATCAGAGTAAAAGAATATTAAACTCTGCACCAAACTCTTTCTGAGCCGGACAGCCATATTATCTGATTGGTTCACATTCTTTGGTGACCATCATTGAAAAAGGCACCTAGCCCATGACATCTCTTGCATACAACCTCACCAGCTACTCATTCTTTTCTCAAAAAGAGAATGTTTCACATTTTCTCGGGAAGCAACACATACGCTATTGGTTCTTCATTTGGAAGATACTAATATTGAAATAGAAAGAAAGTTGCCCCACCTTCGAACCCTTTCTCATGCACATTGAGTCTTTGTATAATTTGTTGCTGTCTTAACAAGTTTACATAATTTGAGCCTATAATGAAAAGCAATCATCTATGCTTAAATTTTTTCATACACATGCATGAACACACAGAAATTTGTTTTCTGTTAGAACGTTCATAGATAACCATGTGTTATTCAATGATTGAATGGAAGACCTGGGGAGCCAACATTAAACCAGCTCCTTATATAGTAACTTTGTGTTACTCAATGACTTTGTGTTACAGACAGACATTCTAACTGAGTCATTTGTTGATTCAGGGTTACACCTATTAAACTGTTTGAATTTGCAAAGATTCGAATGGTTACTACTTTCTATTTTAATCTGAAAAGATTGAAATAATCACTTTTTCCATCTGGGAAGACTGCTCTTATTTCCACACAGGGCTCGTTACATGAAGATGGTGCTACATTGAAGTCTATAAAGACAAAAGGGGAGATTTTTTCATAAAGGGGAAGATTGTTTTGACATGTTTTGATGATGATTCTTTTCACCACTCATCAAAAAGGGGGAGAATATATTAAGGGGGAGAATACAATCTGAAGACTGCTGAAGATTTTTCAAAAGTTTTGAAGATTTGAAGACTATTTAAAGATTTAAAGTTTTGAAGTTATCAACGTCATATCTGAAGTTTTTCAAGAAAAGTGAAGACCCGAAGACAATTGCAATTTTTTTTTAATCTTGAATCCAAAGGGGGAGATTGTTGGATCATAATTGTATTCAAGATTAAAGGGTCTAAACTGTATTTGTTTGATAGTTAAAGTTTGGGGTTTAAATTGTAATAAGTTGATAGTTATTTGTAAATGGGCCTTAAGTCTATCAAGCCCATAAGCCCACAAGGCTTAAGTATTTAAAGTGTTAATTAGTTTAGTTTTAGAGTTAGAATCCTCACAATCACTTTCATAATCATATAGTGAGGTTGCAAGTTTTCTCTGTATTAAAGGGTATCAAGAACACACAAGGTTTAACCGTTTATTCAAGGGATTGGTATGTTTTGTTAATCTTTATATCTCTTGATTATTATTATGTTTGTGTATTTGTTAATCAACTAAATTAAACTGGGATAACACAGTGTCGTAAATTGCGTCCACAACAACCTTGGAGTCGGATTCGAGGATGACATGGTTATCATTTCGTCTATCAATCCACTGGAGAGCATCTCGAATAGCAATGGCTTCACACTCTCTAGTGGATGGTAGGAAATAGCATGGGGAGGCAGAAGCCAAGATGAAGGAACCCGTGTTGTCGCGAAGGACGACACCAATACCCGCTCTTGAATCCGAGTCAAAGACCGCAACATCCATATTGCATTTAATAAACCCATAACGAGGCGGTTGCCAGCTAGAATCGTGAGGAGGTTCGGGTGGACTTGAAAGCCATCGGGTGTAGATTTTTGAAGCCCTCCAATCCGACAAGGAAACTCTAGCACTATGGATCCCAGTTGATGGTGATCGAGGGCCATTTTTCCAAAGAACATCATTTCGACGATACCAAGTGTTCCATAATAACATGAGAAAAAGGTCACACGTCTGATGGGGGTTGTTATTGGTGAAACCAAAAATAAAATCGAGGAAGGAATTGGAAAAGCTCGTTGATTCCTCAATCTCAATCCCTAGACCCGCCTCGTGCCAGATTTGCCGAACCAAAGGACAACCAACCAAAGTGTGCCAAACATTTTCCACGTTTCGGTTATAAAGGGGAGAAATGGCCGAAATCCTAGATCCCCTTGATTGAAGGGAACATCGGGTGGGCAAAACATCTATAATAGCGCGCCAAACGAAGAATTTGACCTTGCAAGGGATGTTGGCATTCCACAGATTTTTCCAATCGCCGCTTAAAAAGAGATGAGATGACGGGGCTATTAATTATGTGATAGTACGATAGCTAGACTTGACGGAATAAATTCCATCAAGAGACCAATGCCAAATGAGAGTATCCTCACGATTGGCGGAAGGAGGAGGAAACTTGAGAATTTTAAGATAATCCTGATGGGAAAATAATTGGGTGAGCAGCACAGTGTTCCAACCACGGGTAAGGGGATCCACGAGGTCTTGAACAGTCAAATGGGGTCGACTAGCATCAAGGGGGGAATTCGATCTTAAAACACGAATCATCTTTAAGCCAAGGGTCTTTCCAAACGTTGATAGCGTGACCGTTACCAATTTTACACCAAAACCATGCTTTGAGAACAAGTTGCGAATGCCAAATACTTCTCCAAATGAAACTCGAAGAATTACCCAAATGAGCCGTCATGAAATCTCCATGCGGGTAGTATTTAGCTTTAAGGAGATGCCCAATGAGAGAGGATGGGTTAGTAATAATCCTCCAACCTTGTTTACTAAGCATAACAAGATTGAAAGCGGTGAAATCACGGAAACCGAGACCTCCAAGCTTTTTTGGGGTGCAAAGTGTATCCCATGAGATCCAATTGATGGAGCCATGTTCATCTGTTTTACGGCCCCACCAGAAGGAACTGATCATTTTTTCAAGTCTTTGGATGACTGAACTTGGAATGAGGAACACATTCATATAATAAACCAGGATGGCTTGGTCGACGACTTTTATGAGGGTGGATTTTCCGGCGGAGGAAATGGGTTTTTTACTCCAAGACTGAAGTTTTAGTCCAAAGTCTATCACGAATATGCCGGTAAATGAAATTCTTAGAACGACCCACAAGAGAGGGAAGCCCCAAATAGTGACCCATATTGATGGGGTTGTGGATCCCGAGGATTTGGGTAAAAGCATGCATAAGTTCGGGAGCCAAGTTACTGCTTCCCATGATGCCCGATTTGGAATAATTAATGGATTGACCCGATGCTTACTCAAAGGTCATGAGCATAACTTTTAGGTGTCTAATATCGTCAATCGAGGCCCTACAAAAAAAGAAAGCATCATCCGCGAAAAAAAGGTGAGAGATAGAGGGAGCACCTTTGGCCGCTTTACATTCATGAATTCGACCGGCCGCGTAACCGAAACACCTTCCATGCAAATAATGAAGAGGTAATGAGAGAGCGGTCACCTTGTCGAATACCTCTTTTCGGAAAAATAGGACCCACCATCTCGTTGTTAACTTTCACAAAATATTTAACGGTTTCGACATTCATCATTATCATGTTGACCCAATGAGAAGGAAACCCCAAGGCAATTAGCATGTGTTGCAAAAAGTCCCAATTCAAGCGGTTGTAGGCTTTGCTAATATCAATTTTTAGAGCCACTTCCCCCATCTTCTTCCGTTTATTGCGATTAGGGGTGCTTACGGGTTGGGTTGATCGGGTTGAACGCGTTTCAACAACCCAACCCAATGTTGGCGATTTGAGAATTTTCAACCCAACCCAACCCAAAAAAAGTGCAACCCAACCCAACCCAACCCGTTTGGGTTGGTCGGGTTGATCGGGTTATGTTTAAATAAAGTAAAAACAATATTGAAAACCTAAAAATAAGACATTTTTTCTTTGAAATACGATCCATCATTCAAAAGAATATACGAGTTCGTTAAATATTTAGGTATTACCTATAACTTTCCAATAATGTCCTCTTATGAGTTCCATTTCTCGTTATTGTCGAGTTGTTTTTGGTAACTTATACATATTAAAGAGAAATATAAATAATTTTAGAGAAATCGCTAAAACGTTTATCGGGTTGGTCGGGTTACTTCGAGCCTAACCCAATATCAACCCAATAGCTTCGGGTTATCATAATTTTGTATCGATTATATGTTGGGTTAACTTAGGTTGATTTTTCCCCGGGTTGGTCGGGTTGGGTTGATCGGGTTGGTCGGGTTGGTTGGTTGTTTGAGCACCCCTAATTGCGATGCATGGAATGAAGCATTTTAAAGGCGATGATGATGTTGTCTGTGATCAAGCGCTCTTTAACGAAGGCCGTTTGATTCGCCGAAATGATAGAAGGGAGAATAGGTTTGATTCGGTTGGCCAAGACTTTGGTGACCGCTTTCATAATTATGTTGCAAAGCACGATGGGTCTATAATCTTTAAACGATGTCGGGTCATCAACTTTAGGAATGAGGGTGATGAAAGTGTCATTAATGCCAATCGGTAAAGACCCGTTATCAAGCCAAAGTTTTCCAGTGTTAAAGATTTCGTCCCCCAAAATATCCCATTTCTTTTGGAAGAAACAAAGATTGAAGCCGTCCAGACCCATCGATTTGTCCGGGTGCATTTGGAAAAGCGCGATTTTGAACTCCTCTTTATCGAAAGGGGCTTCGAGGCGAGTAAGATCTTGGGTGGAAAGTCTATTGTTAACATATTTGGTGATCTTCTCCGGGTTTCCAGAACTCATCGAGAAGGTCCTATTGAAGTGTTCGGTAATAAGATTGTGAATTTCAACTGGGTCCTCAATCCATAAGCCATCGTCGGTTTTCAACTTGAGGATTCAGTTTCTTTTTCGACGCCCATTTGCGACAGCGTGAAATTTTTTTGTGTTTCGATATCCCTCTTTGAGCCAATGGGCTTTAGCTCTTTGCCTCCAATGGGCTTCCTCCTTAACAAGCGTAGCTATAATTTGATGTCTTCCTTCTTCATAAGCCGCTGAAGCTCTATAGCCTGTCAAGATCCGCAAGGCTTTTAACTTGGAATAGGCTTCCTTAATTTATTTTGAACGAGGCATTAAGGTTTCTTCCCCACTTGTTGAGGACCTGTGTATGAAGGGCAATCGGGGAATGGTCTGATATAGGTGCGATGAGATTATAAACCCAGTAGTTAGGGAAAAGGTTAAGCCAATGATGATTTCCAACCGCTCGGTCAAGACGTTCATAAATCTCGTTAGGTTTCCCTTTGTGCCGACACCAAGCGAAAGGAAAACCATGCATCTCGAGATCAATCAAATTGCAATATGACAAAGTGTCTCTAAAACCACGAATACACAAATCCAGGTGATCATTGAGAACCCGTTTCTCGTTTTGAGAAATAAGGTCATGAAAGTCACCCATGACCACCCAAGGATGGTTGGAAACGTCTGCAAGGGTTCTAAGAAGGTTCCAAGAATCTGTACATCGATTCCTTTCGGGAAACCATAGAACCCGGTGATTCTCCAAGACACATTCACGTTATCAACGATATCCATATCAATATGATTTTGCGAGTAAGACAAAAGAGAAAGGTGATAGTTTTCATTCCAATAAACACAAATGCCACCACTATGGCCGATAAAATTGACCGCAAAACAACAGTTAGAGCCCAAATGAGATTTTAAGCTAGAAGATCTCACTTGGGAAACAAGGGTTTTATAAAGAAAAAGAACATCTGGGCGAGAACTACGAATGAGCTCCCGAAGGACCGGAATTGCCCGAGGGTTGGCTAGGCCTCGATAGTTCCAACTGATGATGATCATTTGTGTAGGCGGACTTACGATGCAAGTATCGCCTCTAGTATGTTTGATTGCAATGGGGCATCCTTCTCAAGGGTGGTGGAGTCGTCGGATTACTTTTTGATATCCAAGTAATCAGCCAAATTCGCCCTCATTTTCTTTCCACTGAGCTTCCGGGTTTTCTCTATGATGAAGATACGTTTTCTTGTCGGAGGGGTGGTGACGGAATATGAAAACCCAATGTCAAAGGCGTGTGGGTTATGGGGAATGTGAGATTGCATGAGATTATTAGCGACATATTGCATGGGGTTACTTGCGAAGGTTTGCATGGGTTTATTTGCGATGGCTTACATGGTTTTGGGAGGCATAAGGTGGTTTGCATGGGGATTATTAGGACAACTTGGTGGATTTGGGATAAAAGGTGACAAGTATCATGGGTAGGAGTACACTATAGGAAGATTTATTTTGAACAATTGAAAGTGGGTGAGGGTGATCGTCTGATTTTGTGGAGGGATGGAGGGGACCATCTTTTTGGATTGACATGATGGAAGGATGGGTAGTTGGTTCAATAGGTGGAAAGTGTGATGGGAAGGTACTGTTGACATGTGGAGAGATAATCCTATTAGAAGCCTCCAAAGAGGAAGAAAAGTCATAAGTCCCATCCTCTTTGTCTTTTTTGAGAGAAGTGCTTCCCATCAGACTAACAGTAAGGGTCAACTCCTTGCTGTTGAAGTTGTCATAAGAAAGCTAATTGACCAACGGATATGAGGGAGTTTTAGAGAGAGATTTCTTGGAGGTTGGTTTTGTCATAAAGTGGGAAAGATGATGATTACTCTCTTTAGGATGGTTGACCTTTCAAAATTAAAAAGTAATCTTACTTTTATCTTTCTCAAAAGATGGTTGTGAAGATACCTGTTAGGTAGGTGGTACCGGCAGCAGTAAGGACTTGCCGAAATTTTCGCCGTCGATGGGATCTTTGGTATTTGAGGCCCCTTCCTTGGGAGAAATGAGCTTCTCAACTCTCCATTCGTCTTTAGCATAGAAGGGTGTAAAGCGTTCTCCGGTGTAATTTCCGGAAAGCCAAGGACTGAAAAGTTGCAAGAGTTTTCCTTCCGGGTCATCCGAGTCTCTAATCGCCACAAGTTTATTTGTGCAATCTTGCTTGTCGTGACCCCAATTACCACATTTGTAACAAATAATCGGAAGCCTTTCAAACTTGAATTGAAGCCATTTTTCCCCCCCTCGAAAGTGATGAAGAGTCCAACACATGGACGTTTATCAACCAGAAAGTTAACATGGGTTGTGATTCTAGCACGGATCATCTCGAGGTTTGAACCTTTCCTTCTAAGCTTGGCATGGGGGTCCGCCATTTTTATCCAAGAGGAGAGATTGTTTTCCGTGAAGAGCCTTAAAGGAATATTGTTGATGGTTAGGTGAAGCGGTATCGTATCTAGTTTAGGTTGCCTGAAATAGGCCAAGACGTCCCAATAAGAAAACCTCTGCTAAAGCACCACGACATTTTTTGGAGGACCCAATCTTGGTCCGACGGGGTTGAAAAGGATAAATCGAAGAATGAGTTAGTGTCGTCGTTCCCCGTGATCGAACTTGCCACGGCCCTCTGAACTTCCACATCCGGCCAAAAATCGTTTTGAGAAAAGAGACTGAACAACCTTTTCTAGAGAAAACTCTCGCAACCGTATTAGAATCCACGAAGACGTCGAGATGGAGCTCCTCCACAGATTGAACGACGATGATTTCCGTAGCGTCTTCCACATCGGAAGGATATTGGGTTTGGGTAACATGGAGATTGTTGGTTAGGGATGTGAGATTGTCGATGGTTTCTTGGTTCGTTGCCATGAGAGATGGAGAGGTGGGGGGAGACAAACTTGATTGAGATGAAGGAGGGAGGTTGCTACAAGCGGAGAGGGTGAGCGAAGGGTGGCCGGAGATTGGCCGAAGAGAACACCTTGGCCACTTAGGGGGAACCACTAAGGGTTTTAGAGAGAGTTTTCTTTTACAAATTGGGATGTTAAGACCTCTGGCTTATACAAATAGAAAAATAAACAAAATGCAATTACCAATAGAAATTGTTAGAACTATAAAATTTTATTCAAGCCTAGGGGTGTCTTTTGTGAAAATCCCTTGTGATATAAATAGATTTGTGTTGTAAGCATTAGGCACCACTAAGAGACATATCAAGAATCATTTTGTAAGGAGCTCTCATTGTAATATTTCTCTCACTAGAAATCATATGAGATATTGAGCATTCTTGATCTTCTACTCTAAATTATTATAACTTGAATCTTGGGCTAACAATTGGTACAAATCAGATTTAGTGTGATCTACAACAAAAATCGTGAAGATTCATGAAGATTTTTAAGTTCTCTCAGAAAAGTGACTGTGTTCTTGATTTTTTTCAATTTGATGATTTTTGCTTGAATTTTATACTTAAGCGATTTGATAATCATCATAGATTTTATTTGAATTGATTTTGTTTCTCGATTTTTCAAATAATTGAATTGATTTTGAAATTTTTGGTGTTCATGAGAAAATGATATGTTCTTGAATTTTTTTGGTGAAAATCTTGATTTGATGATATTTTGATTTGATTTGTTGGTCAATTGGTTCGAATATGTTTATAGAATCAATCTGATTTGATTTCAAACAATTTTAAAGTTGTTCAAAGAATTTAGATCGGTTTGGTGTTTTTGGAAAACGAAATGTTCTTCATGTTCTTGAGGAATTTTTGTTAAAATTTGGTGTTTTGATCCAGAATTTCTGATTAATCTTTCACAAATTGTGCTTCTAAACAAGAATCGATCATAGTTTTAAAGGTTTAACAATTAATTTTGACTTTTGGTTGATTCAAAAATCGAAGGGATGATGTTTGTTTCTGAGCTTCAAGGTTATCGCACAGCACTATATTGGGAATAGTAAATGTATAGCATGAAGAAGCTACGATAAAAGATTTTATCGCATGACACCACATGACTTTGCTGTTGTATTTGGGATTCACAGATTACAATTGTTTGCTTATCATTTGCTTATCACATTGTGATAAGTGGCTTTATTCTAGAGCATCCAATCATTTATCGATTTCATGCGTTCTCAAGTTCAACAAATCTGGTGGTGTTTCTCTTTATAATCTTAGTAGGACACATGGGTCATTCATAAATAAACCAAGTATAACGGAACCACCAGTTTATTTATCGCACGACAATATGCGATAGTTGAGATGTATCGCACAATTCACTTAGGTTTAAGGCTGTTGTTCTTTATTCTTATCGTACAACAAAGTGAATTCATTGCACAAAGAATTATAACTATCGCGTAAGGCTGTTATTACACAAGGCTGTTATCGAACAACAAAGTTGATTTTAATGGAAGCTTATCGCATTAAAGGCTGCCACTTTTGGTTAGTTTATAATCGCACAATATAGTTGCGATAAAAGAGGTTGTCGCACGACACATGGTTCAAATTGTATTGCTTACTAGTTAAGAGGTCAACTATCACACAAGGTTGACCAATAGTTTATCCTTGTCGCAAGATTAAGGTGCTAATTGCCAGGGATTAGTCTGGGCCATAGGCCCAGGATACCCTTTCAAAAAAAGATTAAGGTGCACGACTGTCGGTGGCTGAATGTGAACTATCGCACGTCATTGTTGGTTTACAATTATCTTATCACACCATTGTCCTGTGAGATTACTATTCACCGTGCAAGTTCTTGCGAGAGTTCAAATTAACAATGTTCATAGAGTTTAACATCCTTTCGCGACAGATTCTGATTATTTGCGACAATTTGCATATTTTTGCGACAATTTGCATATTTTGCGACAATTTTTAAATCTTTTACGACAACTTATATTTCATGAGAGAATATTGACTATTTTCTAATTGACTTTTCTTGTTTGACTTTCAGGTTTACCTTCAAGAATTGACCTTTTAGTTTGACATCTGAGAGTTGACTTCCATATTTGACTTTTGAGATTTACCTTTGAAGTTTGACTTTTCGTGATTGAATTTTTTCAAGAATTAACTTTTCGTGTTTGACTTTTCAGGATTCATTTTTTGGAGTTGACTTATAGATTTGCCTACCAAGAGTTGACTTTCTATTTGACTTTCGAGAGTTGACTTTCAATATTTGACTTTTCTAGTTTGACTTTCTGATTAAAGTTTGAGTTTTCGTTAAAATTTCACGTTGTTCTAGATATTGATTAATGATCATTTCAGGTTCGAAAATCTACATTGATCAAAATGCCTATTGAAATTAAGATCATATCAAAGGAAGCTATGGCGTTCAGATCAAATCAGAATACACCGTTCTTTTCAAAGAAGAACAAGGAGCTTTATTGGCAAAGAAAGATCCTTGGATGAATTTCTCAAACAGTGACGAAGATACTGAAGTTCATATGTGTTTAATGGTTAAGAAGAAAAAATGAATGCTATTCTGATGTTGAGGTAAATGATAATTCTTATTCTGCATTTGAAGATCAATTGCATGAAATGATGCTTAAAATTTTAGATTTTGAAAATAAGCTAAACAAGGAGATAAGTTTGGTTTCATCTTTGGAGACTAAATTGAAGAATGAGCATGAGCTAGTTTTAAAATTTTCTGCTGAAAATGCTCAAAATTTAAAGTTTATATCTTCTTTTAAAGAGGAGAAGAAAAAATTTAAAAATGAAAATGAAAGATTGATAAAGAAGATATCTGGATTATTTGAAAAGCTTGAGATTTCAGAAAGCGAGAATGGTAAAAATGCTCGTAAACATGATTCAATTTTTTTGCTGAAACAACTAATTTGTATGCAAAAATCAAAGACCTTGAGTCCAAATTTTGAAAAGAGGTCAAACAGATCAACTATTCATCTGAACAAAACGAAAGAATTCAAATTTTACAACCCAAAAGAGGGTTTAGGATTTGTCAATCCACAATATTTTAAAAAAGCGCATTTCTCAAGCTCTGACCATGAATGACATTAGATACATGGATCTTGGTTATAAAATGTTTTTTTTTACAAAGACATCAGATGAAGTAGAAGCAAGAGAAGATTTGAACAGAACAAGGACCGATAAGATGCAAATTCCTCTTGATTATAACATGTTAAATGAAAGTTATGAAACGGGAGAACTTACTCTTTTGGATGATTACTTTCATAGCTATTCTGAAGTGGAACTTTCTTCACTAACTGCTACTCAAGTTTCTTATTCCACTTTAAAGGGTATCTATTCTTTAGAAAAGAAGATATCTGAGCTTGAAAAAGATCTTGAAGTAGCAAGAAGTTTTAATTTTGATTTATTTTTTTTGATCAAAAGTATTGGGTTATTCATTCAAATTCAGAGTTTGAGTCTTGTACTTCAGAAGATTATGAACCAAATGTGGTTTTATCTGAAAACATATCAAATGATTCAAAAGCTTCTACCTGTAAAGCTTTTATGGGAAATATCTCTTGTACTTCAAAGGCTTCAACTTCATCAAATGAATTTGTGAAATCAGATACTGAAAAGGAATTTGATGCTCTCATGAATTTTAAAGTGAGTTCAGATGATAAAATTGATTGTTTTGACACTCCTGAAAACCTAAGTGTTCTTCTCAGCCTGATTTGAAAGATAAAGGAAAAGAAAAGATTATTCCGACAAATATATTTATTGGTGAATGTTCTCAAAGTGATTCTAAGAGTGTTTTTGATAATACCTAATATTCTTCCAATAAAACAAAGAGCTATTCTCAGAAACAATCTTATAAGTTCGGAAATTTTTCAAAAGTCGATTCTTAGTACTCAAGCAATTTTGATTCTAACTCTTATGATAATTTATATATTCACTTCAAAAGAGTTAAAAAAACCACAGGGGTTGTGGCGTACTGGTCAAGGCCCTGGGGGATGTGGTGTAATATCCCATCTGCCATAGCCTAGGACACCCTTTTCCAAAAAATAAAAAAGAGTTGAAACAACTTTGGAGAGTAAGGGATCTAATGATGATGTAGATATGACAAAGTCATTTGTGTCCAATTCTCATGTGAAAAAGAACAATGTTTCTCTTGTTGGTTCTTTTGTTAAACCTGATGTTATATATTCTATAAATTAGTTGATCAGGTTGTGTTAAAAGAAAATTTGTTGTTCTTAGTGTGGAAGAAGTGATTTTGTTCATAAATATTTTGTTCAAGATTGGTATGGTACATATAGAATCTCCTCAAATAAAGTGATTGCACTAAACAAGCCAGGATATATGTTTCGATGAGTACCAAAATCTACTTAATCTATTTTGCAGCTCAGTCCTGTGTGACACTCAACTTCATAATGTTTATAACACATGACTGGAAGGAGAGAAGAAGTGTGTGTAGGATTTTGTACTAAAATGTTTTTGAATCATGTGAACCTTTTATAAATCCAATTCAATATGTTGTAAATTTTTCATTTTACATTCAAAGATTTTTATTTGATTGTTAAAATTTAATATTTCCATCATCTCCGAATTTTCTCTATTTTTGATTCATTTTTCAAAATTTAATTCTTTGTACTTATGTTTAGAACTTAGACTTTAGATATATTGACTTCTAGACACACCAGTTCGGGACTCAAACCTTAATGTTTTTTATTTCTGAAGATCTCAGTTCAAAACTCGAATTTCAGATATAATGGGGGAGATTGAAGATGTAAAGATAGCTCAGACTTCTCTATTCTGACCACTTCTCTATTCTCAAAATGTTTAAGTTGGATTTTCAACATTTTCATAATTCTGACTGTGTGTTTCCAAAGTTACTACTTGTATATTTTCTTTTCATACTTGTATATCAAGTAATCATACACCACGATTCATCTTCTTATTGAATTTGTTCTTACCACATCTCATAAAAAAACCTATTTAGTGGTAATACTCCCGGTCGTCTTTCTAATTGTCCTCTTATCCTATATTTTTATGTGAGCATCACATATTCTTTCAACTCAAATGTTTCATGATATTCTTTCAAAATTTGTCTATATAATTGTTCATATAGACAACATTCAAATCTTTCACGAACCGTATCTTTCATTGTGCTATTTGATCTTATTCTTTCTACTCGTAACAATGTCTGACACTTCATGATGATATCTTAAAGGCATTCATTCTGATGCAATTCATATTGATGAGACTCATTTTATTCAAATACAGACTGTTGATCATTCACGTTCTTTTCAAAGTATTTTAGGACTTATATTCTAAAAGCACATTGTTCTGAGATATCTAAAGGCATACTATTTTGAGACTCATATTACTTTTGTGAGAATAATTGTGCTTCTATGGATTCACCACAACCTGTGGATCCTACCCAACAAGTAATCCAAGAGATATTGAGGGATGAGGGGTCATACAATATAGAGTGGGAGAGGAAGCTTAATCGAATGAAAGGGTTGGTTAGAAGTGAGGATATTAAAAACATGTAGAGGGTGTGAGAACAAAGTTAAAAGAAAAAGAGAACTCTGCCCCAACCACTTCTAGATGGGCATCCACATTTATTGTTGGTCCACAATTCTTTGGTGGCCATCATTGAAAATGCAGTGAGCCCATGCCAACTCTTGATTTAACCCCACCAAACTACTCATCTCTTTCTTATCAAGGAGGTGTTTCATATTTTCAAGGGGAAGTAGCATACAATCTATTCAGTCTATATTTGGAAGGCTTGAATATTCAAAATAAGAAAGTCTGTCCCACCTTCGTACTTTAATCATGCACATCGAGTTTGTGGAAAACACATTGTGTCTCAACAATTTACATATTTTGAGCCTAAAATAGCATAAAGTGCTTCAATTCTTTCAAACATATGTAGAAGCATACAGGGAATAACTTTTCCTGTCTTAACATCCATAGATATTCCCTTGTGTTCTCAAGGATTGGAGGGAAGCCCTGGGGTGTGATCATAACTAAAATTCTTTTCCAAAGTACATTTGTTGTACTAAGTGGTCCCGTACTACTTACATGCCAATTCTTCTCAGAAAGATTGTTAACTAAACCATTTGTAGATATAGGGTTACCACTTATTCTGAATTTGAAAAGATTTATAAACATCTTACAGAATTGACGAATGATTATGGTGTTTCTATTTTGGAGAATAAGGGGGTTCTTATCAAATTTGCAAAGGAGATTGTTGTTAACAAGTTCTGGGGAAATTGTTAACTGGGAAATTGGTCTTAAAGACAAACTTCTCATCTGTAAATGCTAAAGATTGTTAAGATCTGTGAAAGAAACTGGAAATGCTATGGCAAATATTAAAAAAAGAAAGTTTGATATGTTAAAAAGTGAGGTTTTGATGTTCAAGATGCTCATGATCATCAAAAACGGGGGAGATGAAATAGAGATAAAGTGATAAAGAATTTGGTTATATTCAGTGTTGGGAGAGATGAATGATGAGAAGAAACAACATTGCATATCATCAAGGGAAGAAGAGATAAAGATCAGCTAAATAGAATTCTGTTGTGAAGTTAGTGATTTGGTGTTTTACATAAAGTTTGCTCAAAGTTTTTCTTGTTGAAGAATCATGACTGGTCGGTGAGATACATATTATGTTACAATTTGTTAACATACCGATTATAAGAAGAAATAAAAGGGAATTAAAAAGTCAGAGAAAGTTGTTGATTTTCATATTCAAGTAAAGATGATTGAAAAGACAAAAGGCTATTTTGTTGTTCATGCTGTCTAATGATGTCAAAGAGGAAGATAAGATGTAAAAGAAAAGAAGATTTTGCTGAAATGAAGGAGGTTGATAAAATTCAGTGCTCAAATCCAAAGGGGAGATGAAGTTCATTTCTAGACAACTTGTTCAATTTCTTTTTGAAAGAGTTTGGGAGAGATTGTTGTTGAAGAGAAGATTGCTCCAAAGAGAAGATTATTTCAAAAGGGAAGTTTGTTGGACTTTAATTGTTGTATTTTTCTTTATTTGTTGTAATCTTGAATAAGGGGGAGAATATTAGAACTATAAAATTGTATTCAAGATTAATGGGGTCTTTTGTGAAAATATCTTGTGATATAAATAGCTTTAGGCACCACTAAGAGACATAAAAAGAATCATTTTGTAAGGAACTCTCATTGTAAGATTTGTCTCACTAGAAATCATATGAGATATTGAGCATTCTTGATCTTCTACTCTAAATTAATTCTTATTCGGAACTTGAATCTTGGGCTAAAAGAAATCCACTAGTAATGATAAAGATTGCATTGCATAATCAATGGAAAGTGGTGTTGGAACATACAAAGCCCTAAGGGGTTATTGCAGAAAAAGTTGTACTAATTTTTTTGGTTAATAGAAATTGTATGATATTTCTATCTCACGGAAGTTGCCAGAGACTTCCCAAATCATCTAGTTGCTCAACCAGTTGTTCTTTCCAAGTACGCACGACATCTGGGGGATTCACAAGTATATTAACGTCAATTGGATTTTCGCCGTGACTAATCTCCACACCAGTAATCTTTCTTCAGCCTTGTACAATGAGTTCTGCTGGAAATTTGAGAGTGAGGTTGGAATGTTTCCATCCCACATTGGTAGAAATACAAAAGAAGCTTAAGTTTATAAGCCTAGACTCTCAAGTGGGTCTTGAGTAAAATGATGGGCTTATGGTGGGGGTCTCAAAGAAGTGCAACGCACGCACGCGCACGAGGCCGTGACCGTGGCCGCGGGTCGGTTCTCGCGAAATGACGCGCACTTTGCACTTCGAATCGGAGCTGAGGAGCCTCGCCCCGAGCACCGAGTTTCTTTTTATGGATCGAGATGTAGAATTAATTAAATGATGAGCAGATAATTAATTTTTTCAGATAAAGTTTTAACTTTAATTATTTTGAGCAGATAATTTAGTTTTCCAGCTCATAAAAACGTGGTGATTATCTTTAATTTCAATTGGAGACTTAGTCTCCAAAACTACCCATTTTTCACTGATTTCGAGGAGAGAAATGTGGGGAGAGATCAGGTTAATATCTGATTTCTCAGCTATAAATTAAACCTTCTCCTCCACTTTGTAAACCACCAGAAAACAATATGCAATCTGCTCTCTCTCTCTCTCTCTCACGATCTTCTCTCTCTCTCTCTCTCACAATCTGCTCACTCCAGAAATCTGCTATCTAAAGAGACTTCTGTGTTCACAGTTTTTCTACCAATTTTCTGTCGAAGATTTGTATTAAATAGTTAAACACTATAGCTGTTAGTGTTTAATTGATACTGCATCAAATCCTGGGCTAAACGACAACAGACTCACAGCTTCATAGAGTGTCGTCAAAACCTTTAAGGACAGGAATATGTTTCCGTGCAGTCCACTCTGTTTGAATCGATCATCTAATTCGAGGTTGGTTTTACTTTAACTGTTGTGTAATTTACTTTTCGTTCACTGAGTGAACATTCTGTCTTCTACTCCTTTTTTAAACGGTTTCTATCGTGAAGGATAGAATCTGTTGGTTCGGGAGCTTATTCACTAATAAATAATCATTGGTTAACGATCTCCATTAATGTAGTCTCTATCTTTATTGATAAAGTTGTAATCTTTATCAATAAAGATTTGATCTTTATTAATAAAAGAGTTTTTTTTTTCGAAATCTTAGTTTTGCTATTAACATAATTTTTCAACATTCTTAAAGGTTTTTGATATGGATTTTGGAAGCTCTGCCAACATACGTGTGATGAATCAAGAGATCGTGAAACTTGACCGGTTCGACGGGTGTAATTACACTCGTTGGGCTGAAAAGGTCAAGTTCATGCTAATTGTAATAAAACTCTATCATGTTATGGACCCGAACCTCCCGCCTATCCCTGATAATCCCATTCCTGATGAAGGAAACGATCCGAATAGGGAAAGAATAGCCGAACTTAATAAGTTAAGGCTAATCCGCAAGGAGGAGAAATCCTTGGCCTGCGGACATATAAAAAAATGCCCTATCCAATAGGCGCTATGACTTATACTCACCGATTATCGATCCAATAGAGTTATGGAATGCCCTTGAATTCAAATATAAAACACAAGAGGAGGGCACCAATAAGTATCTCGTGTCTAGGTTTTTACGTTTTCAAATGATTGATGAAAAACCAATCCTAGAGCAGATTCACCATAACTCTTCCAGAAATTTTCCAAGTGGGGGCGGTAATTGATAAATTGCCCCCATCTTGGAAAGATTTCTCAAAAAGAATGATGCACAAGTCGGAAGACTATTCTTTGGATGACCTGCTCAAACATATAAGGATCGAAGAAGAGACTCGTAATCGGGATAAGTGGGGTAAGTTTGTGATGGTTGCAAACAGCGTGCAGGCTGGCAATAAGCAAGGGAAGGGAAAGGCAGGAGGTCCTAGTAAGAAGTGGAACCTGGGTCCACAAAAGAAGAGTTTTAAAAGATCCGGACAACACTCCAAACTTGTGCAACAATTCAAGAGAACCGGGAAATGTCACGTCTGCGGAGAGACGGGACACTATGCCCGAGAATGCAAGGAAAGGAAATACGGACCGCCAGTAGCCAACTCAGTTGAAGTAATCCAGAATCTTGTTGCAAACTTGCATATGGAGGAGATTGATATGATCTCGGAGGCAGCTACCAGAATCAATGCTAGTAGAGGAGGTTGGTACTTGGACACGGGAGCAACAGTTCATGTGTGTAACTCCCGGTCCAAGTTTATTGAATATGGTCCTGTTCGAGAAGGAAAACAGGTGATAGTGGCTAACAATGGCAAGGCTGATGTTGCGGGTATGGGTACGGTGCTACTCAAGTTCACTTCCGGGAAAACTGTCACTTTGAGGAATGTTCTTCATATTCCTTCCATCAACAAGTGCCTCGTTTCTGGGAACAAACTCGATGAACATGGGTTTGGACTCAACATCGAGGCGAGGAAGCTAGTGATTTACAAACGGAAGACGTTCATAGGAAAAGGATACAACCAGTTGGGTATGTATCGACTGAACTTGAGTGATGATGAGAATGGGGCCGGGCCGAGTGGGGGTAGTAATGTTTTAGCCATTTATGATGAAGTTTTTGTTTCTACTATCGATGTAACTCCTACTGATTTCAATAAAGTTAATTCTTTTGTGTACTTTGCTTGTTCAATATCTTTATGGCATAAACGTCTAGCACACACCAATGTTAAAAATATTGAAAAAAATGCAAAATAAAGGATTAATTAAAGTTGACAACAAAGACTTTGGAAAATGTGAAACTTGTGTAAAATCAAAATTTACAAAGAAACCTTTTCCATCAGTTAAACGGGATACTACTATTTTAGAGTTGATTCATTCCGATATCTGCGAATTGAATGGAATACTTACTCGTGGTGGTAAACATTATTTCATTACATTCTGTGATGACTTCAGTCGGTATTTATACGTTTACTTATTACATTCAAAAGACGAAGCTTTTGATGCTTTTAAACTTTATAAATATGAAGTGGAAAATCAACTTGAAAAACGAATCAAAATACTTCGATCAAATAGAGGCGGGGAATACTTTAATAGAGAATTTGATACTTTCTACGAAGAGAATGGTATCAAACATGAACGCACCTCACCGTTCACCCCTCAACAGAATGGTCTGGCGGAACGAAAGAATCGTACTCTTGTTGAGATGGTCAACTGTATGTTGAACCAATCAGGACTGCCAAACAACCTATGGGGAGAAGCCCTATTGACTGCTTGTCATATTCACAATCGGATCACAAGTCGTGTGATCCCAACTAGCCCATACGAGCTATGGAAAGGTAGAAAACCCAATCTGAACTACTTTAGAGTCTGGGGTTGTGTTGCCTACTATCGAACTCCTGATCCTAAAAGATCCAAGCTGGGAGCCCGTGCTATTAAAAGCATATTTGTGGGATATGCTAGAAATAGCAAGGCTTATAGGTTGTTGGATAAAGAATTAGGAGTAATAGTCGAATCCAGGGATGTGGAATTCTTTGAAGACAAGTTTTCAGAAGATGCTGAAAACTCTGAAAGAAATTTGGCTTCAAATCTTCCAAGTACTTCTCATGACAGTTCGAAAACCTCAAACAAGGTTGACGAACCATGTAGACGCACTAGAGCAAGAAAAGAGAAAAGTCTAGGAGATGATTTCTTCTCCTGCCTAGTAGAAGGAACACAAAAGAAGGTGACTAGAGAAGTCATTTTATCGATTAACATCGAAGATGATCCTAAGACTTTTAAAGAGGCCATGTCTTCAAGGGATGCTCCACTATGGAAGGAGGAAATAAATGATGAAATGGATTCCATTATAGGGAATGGAACTTGGGAATTGGCTGATTTGCCCAAGGGAGTGAAACCCATAGGTTCCAAGTGGGTATTCAAAAGGAAGTTGCATCCAGAAGGATCAATATCAGCTTTTAAGGCAAGATTAGTGGCTAAAGGATATAGACAGAAAGAGGGTGTCGATTATTTCGACACCTATGCCCCGGTTGCTAGAATTAGTTCTATTCGAACTCTTATAGCAATCTCAGCTATAAAAGGACTGTACATTCATCAAATGGATGTGAAAACAGTCTTTTTGAATGGGTATCTAAACGAAGAAGTTCATATGGAGCAACCTGAAGGGTTTGTGATACCCGGACAAGAGAACAAGGTATGTAGACTTGTTAAATCTCTATATGGGTTGAAACAAGCGCCTAAACAGTGGCATGAAAGATTTGATACGACTATCACTTCTTTCGAGTTCAGACATAACGGGGCTGATCGATGCATTTACTCAAAATGCACAAAAGGATCACTGTAGTCATTTGTCCTTATGTAGATGATATGTTGATCATCAGTACTAACCTTGAAGGTATCCTTGAAACAAAGGACTATCTTTCTTCTATCTTTAAGATGAAAGATCTAGGAGAAGTAGACACTATTCTTGGAATAAAAGTAAAGAGGTCAGGATCACAAATCTCCTTAAATCAATCACACTACATTAGGAAGATACTGGCAAAGTTTCAACACTTGAATATAAAGGAGTTTAACACACCTTTTGATTCAAGTGTAAAACATGATAAAAACTCTAGAAGAGCAGTGGCTCAACTAGAGTATGCCAGTGCAATAGGATGCATGATGTATGCAATGCATTGCACTAGATCGGATATTGCATTTGCTGTGAGTAAATTGAGTCAATATACTAGCAATCCGGGTCCAGATCACTGGAAGGAAATTAGTAGAGTATTAGGTTATTTGAAAAGAACTATAAATCTAGAACTGACATACTCTACACATCCAGGAATATTGGAGGGATATTCTGATGCCAGTTGGATAGATCACTTAGGTGACTCTAAATCCACAAGTGGGTGGATTTATACTCTAGATGGGGGAGTTGTTTCCTGGGCAAGCAAGAAACAAACTTGTATCGCTCATTCAACTATGGAACCCGAATTCATTGCCTTGGCAGCTACAGGAAAAGAGGCTGAATGGATTAGAGATCTGTTGACAGATATCCATTTGTGGCCTCGACCAACTTCCTCGATTCCATGTATTGTGACAGTGAGGCCACACTGTCAAAAGTGTACAATGTTGTGTATAATGTCAAAATCTCGATACATAG
This sequence comes from Arctium minus, assembly GCA_954870635.1. Lineage (NCBI taxonomy): Eukaryota > Viridiplantae > Streptophyta > Magnoliopsida > Asterales > Asteraceae > Arctium > Arctium minus. Next base: position 119,236,992 of record OX941080.1, on the reverse strand, counting down.
GTCTACGACATAACTATGTTCGAGAATTGATCGAAAATGGTACCATTAGTATAGTGTATGTCAAGTCGTGTGGAAACTTGGCAGATCCATTGACCAAGCCTCTGACGAGAGACTTAGTAGGATCAACTACCAGAGACATGGGGTTGAAACCACACAGAATTGGTTAGTGATGGAAACCCAACTTGAATTTAGTGCTCCTATCTATCAAGTTTAATGGGTAACAACAAGTCACTTGACCGATAGAAGGTACTATCAAATGTTAGACCCATGTAAGGTATATGCTAGTACGTCGTTGCCGAGAACTAGGATGAGGAAAATCTCTTAGCAAAATTTAGAGGCATCTTAGCAACGAAGATGTTATAGAATTTTGCCTATATGACTGAGAGGTGGTGCCGCTTCAAATGGAGAGTTATGGTTTCTCTTCTAAAAGGTCATGAAATAGGATTTTAGCGCATGGCCATATTCGTGCTCAATGAGAATGCAAAGACAAAAGATGATGTGTGTGAATTAGCCGAAGTAGTCACAAGATTCAAAGTTTAAATCCTAAGGATACTTCTGAATTGATTCCTTCTTGCTTATTCACATTAAACGGGGTTTAATCTTAGTGACACTACTGTAACATCATTTTTTCTTGAAAGGCAGAAAACTTTCCAACCTGGTGGGGGATTGTTGGAAATTTGAGAGTGAGGTTGGAATGTTTCCATCCCACATTGGTAGAAATACAAAAGAAGCTTAAGTTTATAAGCCTAGACTCTCAAGTGGGTCTTGAGTAAAATGATGGGCTTATGGTGGGGGTCTCAAAGAAGTGCAACGCACGCACGCGCACGAGGCCGTGACCGTGGCCACGGGCGCGATTCTCGCGAAATGACGCGCACTTTGCACTTCGCATCGGAGCTGAGGAGCCTCGCCCCGAGCACCGAGTTTCTTTTTATGGATCGAGATGTAGAATTAATTAAATGATGAGCAGATAATTAATTTTTTCAGATAAAGTTTTTAACTTTAATTATTTTGAGCAGATAATTTAGTTTTCCAGCTCATAAAAACGTGGTGATTATCTTTAATTTCAATTGGAGACTTAGTCTCCAAAACTACCCATTTTTCACTGATTTAGAGGAGAAAAATGTGGGGAGAGATCAGGTTAATATCTGATTTCTCAGCTATAAATAAAACCTTCTCCTCCACTTTGTAATACCAATTTTGGGAATTGCTACCTTGCCTGTGCAATCGATTGTGACTACTACCACGCCAGCACCGAATATGATGGCAAATCATGCTGAAAAACCGGAGAAATTTTCCGGTTTGAACTTCAAGAGGTGGCAACAGAAAATGTTTTTCTATTTGACCACCTTGAACCTAGCGAGGTTCCTGACTGGAACCGCTCCTCAACTTAGTGGAGGATAGGCCGACGTTCAATCTGTGAGTGCGGTCGAAGCATGGAAGCACTCGGAATTCCTATGCCGCAACTATGTGTTGAATGGCCTAGCCGATGCACTCTACAATGTGTATTGTAAAGTAACTACGGCGAAGGAACTGTGGGAGTCCTTGGATCGCAAGTACAAGACTGAAGATGCGGGAACCAAGAAGCATGTTGTTGCTCGGTTCGTGGATTTTAAAATGATTGACTCAAAAACTGTAATGAGTCAAGTCCAAGATCTTCAAGTTATTATGCACGACATACTTTCCGAAGGAATGGTTGTCAGTGAAGCCTTCTAAGTTGCAGCCATGATTGAAAAGCTTCCTCCCGGTTGGGTAGATTTCAAAAACTACCTTAAACACAAGCGAAAGGAAATGTCCGTGGAGGATTTGGTGGTACGTCTTCGTATTGAAGAAGACAACCGAATTGCCTTGAAGGGTGGTTATGCTAGCTCTTCAAAAGCTAATGTGGTAGAAGTTGGTCAACCTTCTAAGGCCAAGGCGAAGAAGATTGACAAAGGCAAGGGGAAAGCGAAAAATCTTGTCCCTCGAAAAGGAACTTTCAAGAAGAAGTTCAACTGTTATAATTATGGCCAACCGGGTCACAAGGCGGCTGATTGCAAGTTGCCCAAGAAGGAAAATCCGCGCCAAGCTCACATGATGAACGAAGACTTGGTTGCTATAATCACGGAGTTTTCGGCCATGGGAGTTGCTACCATGGTGTCGGAGGCTAACGTGATAGGTTTGAACTCTATGGATTGGTGGGTCGATACGGGAGCTACCCGTCATGTATGTCATGACAAAAGCAACTTCATCTCCTTCAAAGATGTTGATGATGGGCAAAAGCTCTACATGGGAAATGCCGCTACTACCGATGTTAAGGGCATTGGAGATGTGCTTCTAAAAATGACTTCCGGAAAAGAGCTCAAGATTAGAGACGTTTTGTACGCACCGGAGCTTCGGAAGAACCTTGTGTCGGGTTGGTTACTTAATAAGTTTGGTTTTAAACTTGTGTTTGAGTCGGACAAATTTGTTTTGTCCAAGAATGGTATGTATGTGGGAATGGGATATGCTTTAGATGGCATGTTTAAGTTGAATGTAACCGTGATCAATGGAATGAATAAAAATGTTACTACTTCTATTTATTTGCTTGAGTTTTCAAACATTTGGCATGGCCGTTTAGGACATGTAAATTTTAATTCCATTCAACGATTAATTAAACTAAACTACATACCGAAATTTGATGTTGGCTCAAATCACAAGTGCCCCACATGTGTTGAATCCAAACTTAATAGAACGTCTTTCAAATCGATTGAAAGGAAAACCGAACTCCTTGATTTAATTCACACTGACGTGTGTGATTTAAAATCAATTCCTACTAGAGGTGGGAACAAATATTTCATCACGTTTATCGATGATAGTACGAAATATTGCTACGTGTATTTACTTAAGAGTAAAGATGAAGCAATATACAAGTTTGTCTTGTATAAAAATGAAGTTGAGAATCAACTTAACAAGAGAATCAAGGTGGTTAGAAGTGATAGGGGAGGTGAATATGTTTCACCGTTTGCTGAATTTTGTTCTAACAATGGAATTCGACATGAATTCACAGCACCCTACTCACCTCAGCAAAACGGTATGGCTGAAAGAAAGAATCGCACCTTGAAGGAAATGGTGAATGCCATGTTGATCAGTTCTTGACTAAGTCAGAACATGTGGGGGGAAGCTATTTTGTCAGCTAATTATCTTTTAAATAAGATACCCCGCAAGAAAAAAGATGAGACCCCATATGAACTTTGGATGGGTAGAAAACCATCTTACAAGTACTTACGAGTGTAGGGGTGCCTAGCTAAAGTGGTTGTACCTCCTCCTAAGGTACAAAAGTTAGGACCTAAAACAGTGGATTGTATATTCATTGGATATGCACAAAATAGTAGTGCTTATCGGTTTCTTGTGTATGAATCTAAAAATCCCGAGATACACAAGAATACAATTATGGAGTCAAGAAATGCTTCATTCTTTGAATACGTGTAAAGAAATTGTTCAAGATGATGAACAAATTCTATCTGATGAAGAAGATGTGGAACCTAGAAGAAGTAAACGAGCTCGGGTTGAAAAATCGTTTGGTCCGGATTTTCTCACCTACGTGGTGGAAAGTGAACCTAAAACCTATCGTGAGGCGGTCACATCTTCGGAGGGACCTCAATGGAAAGAAGCCATCAATAGTGAGATAGAATCTATCTTACAAAACCATACATGGGAACTAGTGGACCTACCACCGGGTTGTAAGCCACTAGGTTACCGTTGGATATTTAAAAGAAAGATGAAAGCTGATGGTAGTATTGATAAATACAAGGCGAGATTAGTTATCAAAGGATATAGAAAAAAAGAAGGTCTAGATTATTTTGATACTTATTCGCCGGTGACAAGAATAACATCCATTAGATTGGTGTTAGCGATTGCAGCCATTAGAAATCTGCAAATTCACCAAATGGATGTAAAAGCTGCTTTTCTAAACGGAGATTTAGAAGAAGAAATCTATATGGAGCAGCCCGAGGGATTTGTTGCCCCGGTACAAGAGAACAAGGTTTGTAAACTTATTAAATCCTTGTATGGCCTAAAGCAAGCTCCAAAGCAATGGCATCAAAAGTTTGATCAAGCCATGTTAGAAAGCGGTTTTAAGATAAATGAGTGTGATATATGTGTTTACATGAAAGACACCACTCATGGATATGTCATCTTGTGTTTATATGTTGATGATATGCTTATCATTGGCAGCGATGACAAAATGATAAAGTCCACAAAGGATATGTTGAAATCTAAATTTGACATGAAAGATTTGGGTTTAGCGGATGTGATTCTTGGGATAAAAATCACAAGAACCCAAAATCGTATGGTGTTAAATCAAACACACTATGTGGACAAGATTCTTGAGAAATTCAATGAAGGAGATACTAGTATAGCTAGAACTCCAATTGATACTAGTCAACATCTATCTAAGAATAGAGGGGAAGGTGTTGAACAAGTAGAATACTCAAGAATAATTGGCAGTTTGATGTATCTTATGAGTTGTACTAGACCTGATTTAGCATATGCACTGAGCAGGCTAAGTAGGTATACTAGTAATCCCAGTTTAGAACATTGGAAGAGTATTACTAGATTGTTAAGATATCTAAGATACACACGCGAATATGGACTGCATTATGGAAAATATCCAATGGTAATCGAAGGTTACAGTGATGCAAATTGGATATCTGATATTAAGGATTCCAGATCAACAAGTGGATATGTGTTTACACTTAGAGGTGCGGCTATATCTTGGAAATCATCCAAGCAAACTGTTATAGCCAGATCTACGATGGAATCTGAATTTATTGCCTTGGATAAATGTGGTGAAGAGGCAGAATGGCTACGTCAGTTCATGGAAGATATTCCCAAATGGCCTAAGCCGGTAACGGCCATATGTATACATTGTGATAACCAATAGGCGATTGGTAGAGCTCAAAGTACAATGTATAACGGGAAATCTAGACATATTAGACGCAGACATAATACGATTCGACAATTACTCTCTACTGGAGTTATCACAATTGACTATGTGAAGTCAAAAGGATAACATTGTGGATCCGCTTACGAAAGGCCTAAGTAGAGACTTGGTGTACAAGTCGTCGAGAGGAATGGGACTAAATCCCTTAAATGAGTAATTCATGAAAAGGAAACCTTACCCAGAAGACTGGAGATCCCAAGATTTGGGTTCAAAAGGACAACCTAGTTGTATGAATAGAGGAGGTTACTGTGGGGGAGTTCATAGACTTCCAATTCCAATTCTGGAATCAGTGATATTGAGGCTAAGCCTATGGCTTTTAATGATTATTGAAAATCACCTATGTGAGAGAGAAGTGGGGTCGCTTCGAAGGGAATTGTGGGGGGCTCAATTTCTATCAGCTCTCGCTGAACCAGGCTAGTGTTCATGACCATAATGAACACGACTATGAGGATATGACCTTGTTAGGAAGAATTTTGTGTGAAATGTATTGTCGCCTACATAAAGGGCAGTTCAGTTCAAGGACATCGAGTCTACTGACAGCTAGGAGGCTAAATGTGTTTCACAAGGGAAGGTTCAAAGGATAACACCTACCTATCCTATGCAAGATTCGACCATTGGAAATTTCGTAGGGAAATTTCGTATGCAAAGATCGATCTCCATTCATGTGGGGGATTGTTGGAAAATTTTAGTAAAAAATGTGATTTTTTACTAACTTTGGACACAAATAAATACATGTATATAGTATATATCTAACTCTTCGTGGGTTTGTGTTCTCCTATATGAGAGCTTGAAAACGATATATTATATGTCCAAAACGGAATATGTGTGAATGAGATATCGATGCTCAAAGTTGAGTGTTTGGGATGAAAATTGGCAAAACCAAGTGGGTGTGGGAACTTGTCCCACATAGGAAGGAGGACCAAAATTACGCGGGTTGTGCTGCGACTTCACCCGCGTGGTAAGTCGCGAATTTCTTTGGTTCAAAAACCGTTTTGTAACTCCTTCATACTCATTATTGGAAATGATTAATAGGATTAATTAACATTAATCCTTCGGTTTTCCAATCTTCAGTATAAATACAGGAGTCTGTTTTTAGTCCAATACACAACAATCTTGAACACACAAAGCTTTCTGAATTCTCTCGTGCATACGTCACGTTGTTTCTCCGACGAATTTTCCAGGCAAGTAGAATTATCCGGCAGTACTTCTGCTCTAGCTGTTGTATCTGGGAACAGACGGCAAATCTGTTTAAGGGAATCGTGTTCAACACGAGCCTCAACCTCGTTACGGTTTATTCGATTTTATTTTTCAGTCGATTCCCTGTATTTAAATTTCTCTAATCATTTGTTGATTATATTAAGTTATTTCCATTATTTTATTTTATATGTATTATTGAAATACATATATGTGTACTAACAGGTTTTACTTTAACTGTTGTGTAATTTACTTTTCGTTCACTGAGTGAACGTTTTGTCTTCTACTCCTTTCTTAAACGGTTTCTATCGCGTAGGATAGAATCTGTTGGTTCGGGATCTTATTCACTAATAAATAATCTTTGGTTAATGATCTCCATTAATAAAGTCTCTATCTTTATTGATAAAGTTGTAATATTTATCAATAAAGACTTGATCTTTATTAATAAAAGGGTTTTTTTCGAAATCTTAGTTTTGCTATTAACATAATTTTTCAACAAGTTCTTCAAGAAACAAGCCATATTTTCTTTTCCAACACTGAGAAAAACCTTGGTGATTGTTTTTATGTTCTTTGTTTAACATATCGCAACTCAAACTTGATTCAATTGTTCATGTGAGATCCTCTTGTAAATGAAGGATTAAAGAAAATTTTCTTTATTCTAGTGAATATGAAACCTCCAGCTATTTTAATTGAATTCAAACCCGACCAATAGGAACTCATAATAGGAAAAGGTTAAATGTTCCTTACGCACGTTATGTAGCAGCCTTCAAATAGACACCGATGCTATCAATATAATAGCCGGCACGGCCATAAAATCCAGCAAATGAACCCTCCTCCCATGGTACTGTAAAAGGTGTCCCTCTTACATGACCAAAAGGTCCATGGGTTTTTTTATTTGTCACAAATGATATTGATGAAATTATTGTGTATCCAGCATAAGTTCCTCTTGACAACGCAACTGTACCATCGATGGCATTTATTTCCTCGTTCCAATCGAATATTACCTGACCATCAACAGAAAATGCAAAAGTAAATACGTAATTAAACTAGGGAAGTAAAGTGACATTGATTTAGAAAGTACTAGCTAGTGTTGTAGTCGTGATCTTGGGAATACATTTATTTCTTGCCGGTGTGGCTTGCTTTGGTTTTGAAGAAAAAAGATAAACAATTGAGGCGAAAATCTATTTTACGTTATAGCTAGATGCTTATGACCTCCCTCTCTATTATGGGACAACTCATAATGATCATATCGATCTATTATGCGCCTTTGCATCTAGCGATACAACAAGATGTAAAATTTTATTGTAAATCGGGATCGAAAAATTAATGCAACTTTTCATTAGAAAAGGAAATTTGAATTTTATATATGTTTGAAGGTACGCGACAAAAATGGCCCCAAAATATATCGACATTAGTGTCAAATTAAAGACTAAGAATTTTTTGATGTTTGAATATAATTTTTTTAGTTTCAAATTTAAATATAAGAACGTAATTTATTTTATTTTTAACGATCGAGTATTCTCCTCCATGTGTTGGTTATTAAACATAAAGATATAAAATGATATACGTATAATAATAGATTATACAATAATAAGACGTATCTAATGCTAATATGTTATTCTTTAAATTTTTTAGCAAATGTTTTATGATGTAGGAAAGATATAGCAGAGTAAATTGTTTAAAGAACGCTTTAATTAATTACCTCAGAAACAACATCTCCACGGTTCCAACCACCAACCTTTTCAGAAGTGTACGTTAAGCCTCTATATTGTGTAGTGAATGTGAGAGAATATATGAGATCACCGTGATCAATGGCTATCTTCTTCAATCGATGATTTCTCTCAAGCCGAAAAGACCAGATATTTTGCGGGCTTCCCGGTTGAGTTGATCCCCATGTTCCGACCCTAACGGTTTCTTCAGAAGCTTTTACGTAGACACCAAGGCCATCAATATAATAGCCAGCAAGGCCGTAAAACCCAACCAACGAACCTTTGTCCCATGGAACAGAGAAACCAGTCTTCGTTGCTTTACCAAAAGGTCCATGGATCCTTTTGGTCGTCTCAAAAGATAGTGAAGAAATTATCGTATAACCATCACGAGTACCGATGGTTCCTTTAATGCCAATTATTTCCTCGTCACCATCGAACGTGACCTGCAAACGCCAATGCGAACATTATGCCGGGTTGAAAATACACTGAAATTGGCTTTACAGGACGCCAAAAATGTCTAAATGTCCTAATAGATTGCTGGATAGAATTTAAATATAGGACCAAATAATTACGAGTCTTGTATAAATTTGCTATGATAGGATGTTACGATATATTTGGGCATTCTAACAAATTTTAGGATACTTTTGAAATACAATGTCATAATAGTTGTTTTATAGGACATTTTTTAGAATTGTCTTATGAAAATAGCTTTTTATAGGACATTTGTTTTGCCAACACACTTCTTTTCAAATAACGTCATATATTATGAACATAGCTTTTTATAGGACATTTGTTTTGCTAGCACACTTCTATCCAAATAACGTCATATAAAAAGACCAATGGTCCTAAAAAAGTTGTTAGAAATGCCCAAAAGTGTTCTATCAACTTATAAACACATCTACTAAGGGGCCGTTTGGTTTTGTTGCCTTCGAAGGAATTTGAAGGAATTGGAATAACCAATTCCATTGACCAAATTCCAAGCCTATGTTTGGTTCACGGAATGAAAGCGAAGGAATCCTTCCAATTCCATTGAATTCCACAAGTTAAGAAATTCGTCATTCCTACCAACCAAACACGTGGTCAAATTCCATTCCACTTCCTTCAAAGTCAAATTCCTTCGTGGATTCCAATTCCATCAAATTTCATCCTGTGAACCATATAGCCCCCTAAGACTTATGTACAATTGCGTGGTCTTATAAACTGAAGTCATATAGAATAATCTATTAAGACATTTAGGCATATTTGACCCCATTTTGTTGCGACGAATGTTAACGGGTGAAGTTAAGATCTTAATTTTTACCTCTGAAGCTGTGTGTCCACCGGCCCAACCACCAGCTTTGTTAGAAGTGTGCATAACTCCTCTATATTGACTGGTGAACATGAGAGAATATACTACATCCCCGTGATCAATGGTTATCTTTACAAGTTTATGATCTTTCTCGAGTTCAAAAGACCACTTATTTTGAGGATCTCCACTTCGTCTTCCCCATGTCCCAACTCGAATAAACCCTGCTGTTTTGCTACAAGCCTTGCAACAAATTAAGAGAACACAGATTATATATTTGAGGTAAAAGATGGAAACAGAGTTAAGACATTAATATCCTTAATTTCACATAAAACTTACTTGAAGTTCCAATGCCTTTTCAAGTTTTTCTACAATCCAACTCATTGTTGGGCGTTCACTTCGATTTTCTTTCAAGCATTGATATGCAACCATTGAGAACATGTTCAACGAATCTTCCTTCATTTGATTGATGAGATTGGGGTGGATGATCTCATCTAATCTGTTTTGTTCGCAATAACGTGGGGCTAGTGAAGCAAGAAACCGACGCTCATCTTGATATTGGTTAACAAGTGCCGGTCTTCCACACAAGATTTCGAATAACACCACTCCAAATGAATACACGTCAGATTCCTTTGTAAGAATGCCGGTTCTAACATATTGCGGATCAACATAGCCGTAGGTGCCACAGGCATTAGTGACGAGAAAAGTGAATTCAACATTTGAAGGGCCTATTTTTGACAATCCAAAATCAGAGATTTTGGCTTCCCAATTTTCATTCAGGAGAATGTTTGAGCTCTTTATATCGCGATGAAGGACCCTATGTTGGGGTCCCACATCATTGTGAAGATAGTTAAAACCACGGGCTGCTCCAACGCTTATTTGAAGACGTTGCATCCACGAGAGCTCGGTGCCACTTAGATATTTGTCGAGGCTTCCATGTTTTGCATGCTCATACACAAGGATATTTTCTCCATTCTCTTCACAAAACCCAACAAGTGTAACGAGGTTTTTGTGCCTATAACACGAAAGCATTTGAATTTCCATCAAGAACTCACGGTCCCCTTGTCCCAATGTACGATCTAACCTCTTCACAGCAACGATGCTTTGCTTCCCGGAGAGGTTGAGTTTGCCTATGTACACCTTCCCAAATCCACCGTGTGCGATGAAATTTTCATCACCAAAGTTGTTGGTGGCCAACTTTATCTCTTCGAGTGGAACTTTTAGTTGTTGCACTACTTCCATGAGTGCCATTATATATAAGTGTATAGTATAAATAGAATGAAACTAGAAGCAAACTCTCTCGACCCGGTCTGTCGATTAAATCACCTATTGGTACCGATAAAGACAAAATGTTATCCAGAGTTGGCTGCAATCATTAACAAAACCAACCTCTATTACTTCTTTTATCCCGTCTTAATTATGACTGAAATCCAGAATCATAAAACAACCATACTTTTTATTAATTTCAGGGTCATAAACTATGAGACCCACTCGGACTAATTCAAGTAAATGGAACTTTAAAGAAATAAGCATTATCAAAAGAGTTAAGAGCTCAAAGGAGAGCCCTTTATATGCTATTTGTGTCTGTTCTGTTTTGCACACATTATGTGCAGAAATAAACTTCCTCCCAAATCAGATCACACGACATCATGTGCATATAAAGTCTGCTAAACGGATCGAATGATAAAACAAACTTCCTCCCTAGTTAGATCAGACATGGCTATTTTGACTGAAAAACGTGTATCAGGACCTCAGATTTTCTTTAGAAGTGAATGTAAACAGCTTAAAAGGGAAATATTCGTGCAGCAAACAGTGATAAGTTCAGAAGTCTTGAGTTTCTCTAAAACGCTAATTAACTAATCAATGCCCCTAAAACCAAATATTTAGAAACAAATTCCTAAAAAAATACAACATCATTTCACATTTTTAGCAGTAGTAGAACACAAACCTAAACGGATTTGAAATGTACACAGTAAAGCAGTTTTTGACGGTGGTAGGTTGCTGTTAATTTTGGGGTGATCGGATTTTGATGAAAACGAATAAGATGATGAAGTTAAGGGAAAAGATTGAAGTGGAAAGAATTGCATAACCCTTGATCATTTGGTTCTTGAAGAAAGTTAAAGGAAGTAAATGATAGCAGCAGGTACAATAATGATTACAGACCAAACTTTATTTTTTTTTTCTTTTTTTCTTTCCGATCTATATATCTATCAATATATACTTAGAAGGAAAACCAAAAAAAAAAAAAATGAGGTGAGATACTAAGAATTGAGAATTCCCCATTTTTTGGATTATGGTTGATTTTGGTGTATCCCACGATAATGGAGAAACAAAAGATTGATATTGAATTGTAGATATATATATATGGAGGTTGAGATGCCTATATAAATCATTCACACGCCGATTATTTCACCATGCAACTTTAGTTCTTAACAAATCACTCTCTCTCTCTCTCTCTCTCTTTTTGTGTGTGTGTATATATATATATATTAAAATTTCAAGTAATTAGATTATACTAACTTTTACAAATATATTATTCAAGAAGGGAAATAGGGAAATTCTAAATCTTCCCCTGCAAAAATTTTATAAAACCATACCCCTTCCCCCTCACAAGAGTACTTTTTTGCTTTTTTTTAATTTATAGTTACAATTTTAGTACCTGAACTCTTTTGATTGATTTACTTTATACCTTTTGATTTTACATTTTATATTTTACGTTTTACATTTTTATTACATTAACACATATAAACATATATTAACTAAAATACGTTAAAAAATAATTTTTAATTTTAACAAGTTACACCATTATAATCGTCTCGTCAATGTCTTCGAAATGAGCCTAATATTGAAAATTTTTAAATCAACATAGTCACGAGGGGTGTCCACGATGGCACGTGCCACCGTATTGTTTCACCCTCGCAAGGTAAAAAAATTAAGGTTTGTGAAAGGTGCAACCGTATCGTTTTAGAAGGTGCAACCGTATTATTTTAAAAGGTGCAACCGTATTATTTTAGAAGTGCAACCGTACCTCGTAATCAACCAAAAAACCAAAAAACCAAAAAACCAAAAATAAAAAAAAAAACTTTTAAATCAACCAAAAAACCCGAAAATGTCTCTTGAAATCAACTACAAATACCGAAAAAATCTCTTGAAATCGATAAAAAAACTTAAAATCCCTCGAAAAACTTTAAAAGTCCTACAAACCGGCGGAATTAGGCTAATAACACATTGGACGATATTGAATGTTGGTAAAAAAAATGAAGGCATGTCGATAAAACCCATATAAAAAACTATGGTGCCACCGTATGAAAAAGTCCCTGTGTCCGTCCCTCCGTCGCTGGTTGAACCGAACCGCACCGAACGGTTATCGGATTTTTCGGTTATCGGATTTTTTGGTTTCAGATTAAACGGTTCGGCTCGTTTTCTTGGTTTTCCGGTTTTTTTGAACACCCCTAACAAACACATGTTTTGCAAAATGACTTGGAACCCTGTCGAATGAATAAATGAAATTGCAATGCAAATAACGTTGAACCATGTCGAGTGAAAAATGCAATTGCAATATACTCCATACCAAAACTTATTTTTAAACGTATTTTTTGACATATTTTAATATATAATAAAATAATTAAATTAAAAAATATTCAATATTGGGCTCATTTCGAAGGTATCGAAGAGACGATTATAATGGTGTAATTTGTTAAAATTAAAAGTATTTTTTAAACATATTTTAGTTAATATACGATTATATGTGTTAATATGATGATGGTGTAAAATGAAAATTAGAAAAGTAAAAGGTATAAATTAACTAAACTATTAATAATCGTAAATCAATCAAAAGAGTTTATGGATCAAAACTGTAACTATTAATAAAATAAAATAAAAACCCGGTGTGAGAGAGATAGATGAGGTAGGGGGTATGGGGGTGTGAGAGAGAGATGATGTAAGGGGGTAGCCTTAGCAACACCCTTCAAGAATTTGAAAAAAATAGGGATATCATGACTTGAAATTTGAAAAAATAGGGTTGGTTAAAAATAACCTTTAGTTATCGTATTCTTTTTCTAAGAAATACTTTCTTTTAAAAAATAGAGTTGGCTTATTTTAGCCGAATCGTATTTTTGCAAAAAAAATTATAATTATTAATTAGTTGAATACAACTTTTAACCCCCATGAAAACAAAAATTAGTTATCGGCTAAATCTTGGAAATATGGTGATAAATTCATTGTCGTGCGTTGATAGATAGAATAAAGTTTGACAAATAATAGTGCGTATATAAAATGAAGATATCATGAAATAAAATTGTAAATTTTGGGTGGTTAAATATAACTTTTAACAACCATAATTTTACAAAACAATTATGTTTAAAAAAAATATATATATTTGTTAGTGTATTATTGTATCCAATATTTAATAGGAAAAGTCAAGTCAAGAAATGTCAACAATGTCAAAGTCTAGATAAGTCAAAGTCAATCTTGTAGTTTGTTGTTTTGACTTGTGAGTATTATAATTCTTAGGTATAAATGCATTGTTGCTTTGTTAATCATGTAACACCAAGAGCTTAATTGTCATAATACAGATTTACTTTCTCTCTCTACTCTCTCTCTAAACTTTGACATTGTCAAATCTTGATCTTGAGATATTGCTTGATTGTGATTAAGAATACATTTTCAATTGGTATCAGAGCCGTACCAAACATTTTCAGAAAAGATTTGCACAGAAAATTAGATCGAAATATGGAATTTTTGGATCAAACTGTTGAATTTTCTTGAAAATATCAAGAACACTGAAAATTGATCATTCTCACAAATTTTCATTGAATCATTGTTCTTTGATCGTGAGATTTGTTATATTGGATTTATATTGTGTAATAGATTTGATCTTATTCATATCTTTTCACAACTTACTCACTAGATCATTAGAAATTTGGATTTTGGCGATTTCTTGAAAACATGAACACAGAACACTGTGATTTCATTGATTGGATTGTATTTTTCTGTTTTTGGATAATGTTAGGTCTATTTTGAATAGAAATCAATGTATTTATTATCTGTTGTCTAAACTGTGTTTAGTGAGCTTATTTGTACTGTTTTACACCTTGGGTATTTAAGGCCCTTTGGTGCCTTTGTTTTGTAACTTTGAACCTAATATTGAATATCAGTTTACATTTGGCGCTCTCACTTTCTCTCTCTACTTTCTCTCTCTAAGATTTTGAGATTTTGGGATTATCAATTGGTATAAGAGCTATTCTGAATCTGAGAGGATTGAGAGAAACTGATTTCGTTTCTGAATTTGTGGATTAAAGCAGAAAATTTGATCGATTTTCTTGAATTTTTCAAGAAAGTCTCGTTTTTTGCTTTTTCATCAAATTTGGACTGTTTTGTGATCAAATTTTGTTGCAAATTGTTTCTTTGAACTCGTTTTTGATTGTAGAACATTGTTGATTTACATAATTTTGCAAGAAAAATGGTTTTTGATCATCAATTTCATATTTTTTCAAGATTCTGAAAACTGATTTTTGACGTACTGTGATATTGTCGATTTCTTGATTTTGTGGTTTTTAATCGAAATGTTTGATTGAAAAGTGTTAAAAAGTTGTTTTCGAACTTGTTTGTGTAAGAAAATTGCATCAAATTCAGTTTTGTAATCGATTTTTGGAAGATTTTTGTGTTTCCTCTTCGTTTTGCACCAGATCTATAGTTTGCGCGAGTTCATATAAGTTTGCGCGAGTTCATATAAGTTTGCGCGAGTTTCTTGTTGTTCTAATCTTTGCGCCAGTGTATTTCAGGTTTTCGTCTCGAGAAATTCAGCTTTTCGTCTTGGGTTATTCACGCAAGGTGCAATTTGCGTCATCCCTGTATCGCGCAAAGTACAGTTTGCGTCTCCTTTTATTCACGAGAAATACAGTTTGTGCCACCAACATCTCACGCGAAGTTCAGTTCGCGTCTCTTCTGTCTCACGCAAATTTCAGTTTGCGTCATCAAAGCATCACGCAAAGTTTAGTTTGCGTCATCTTCTCCTCACGCAAATCCTAGTTTGTGTCTTGCACTTCTCACACAAAGTCTCATTTGCGTCTCTTACTGTTCACGCAAACCTCCAGTTTGCGCCAGTTTACCATATTTCAGACTTTGATTTTTCAGACTGTGATTTTGTCAAAATGTCTCTTCAAGCTGAAGTATACAAGAACGACTTGATGATGTCTTTGGGGTCCGACACTCGAACTCCTGTGCTGATAAATGAAAACGAATTTCAGCAGTGGCAAGACCGATTCATAAATTTCATAGAGCGACAACCAAATGGTGACAATATGATGAAATCGTTGACTGAGGGTCCTATGGAGAGACTTATGAAAGAAATACCAGCTACTGCAACTACTTAAGCTACAAGAGTTGAGAAGGCTATAAGAGAATATGATGCTGACGAGCTCTTAAGATATCAAGCTGATAGTCAAGCAAAGTCAAATCTGATTCTTGCTCTACCCAATTCAATCTAAAACATAATTGATTGTTTCAAGCAAAATCCTATGCTCATGTGGACTCAATTGGAAAAGATAATGCTTGGATCAGCTGTGGCTACTCAACTCCGTCAGACTAGATATATGAACAATTTTGAGGAATTCAAAGCTAAAGATGGAGAAAGTCTGAAAAGCGTGTTTGATAGATTTTTGGCGATAATAAATGATCTGTACAAGATAAAAGTGACGAAGACTGAACTTGAAGCAAATATGAAATTCTTAAATGCCCTTCAACTAGAGTGGAGCAAATCGTGTCATCGAATGAGAAATGATGTCAGGATTTCCACAATGCCAATTCAAGAATTGTATGAAATCTTGATGACTGATGAGAACATGGTAATGGAAAAGAAAGCTAAGATGGATAAGAAGAATAAGCCAAAGTCAGTGGATCCGATTGCTCTTCTGGAAAGTCAGCTGGCAGAACAAGCTTTATCGGAAAGTGCTTATGATGGATCAACTGACGATGATGGCGAGGGCTTGGAAAAAGCTATGATACTTCTCACTCAACATTATCAGAAAAGGTTCCAACACAGATCAGGATCAAACAACCTTCGCTTCACATCCGGTTCAAAGAAAGTAGAACCCGGTGCTCCATCAAAGCCATATACTACAAAGTATGAACATGTTAAAGTGACCGAGCCGAAAAAGGAAGAGAAGAAGGTTATGAAATGCTTCAATTGTGGGAAACCCGGGCACATAGCAAAGGAGTGTAGAGTGAAAGTTGTCAAGGATTCTACTTTCTACAGGAAGAAACTGGAATTGGCAGAGAAAAGAGAGAATGAAACTATTCTTCTTGCTGAGGAAGAATATTGGCTTGATCATTCTGACAACGAAGCTGAGAATGAGGAAACAGCAGCAATGTGTTTCATTGGAGATGACAAGAGTGATGATGAAGAAGACGACACCTCCACTGATGAATCTGAGGTACTTTCTGAGTTTGATTACAATTTTATTTCATCTCAAATGAACGTTATTATCAATGCTTTACATGATTTACGTTCAAAGTTCACATCTGAAAAGCATGATAATCAAGAAAAGTCTGTTTTGATTGAAAAACTGTGAATTTTTCTGAAAGATGAAAAGATTATTTTAACTGACACAAAAGAGAAATTTCAAAAGAAATTGGATGAGTTAGAAAATTCAAATCAGACTTATCGTGATTCTTTGACTGAATTGACTACGTTAAATCAAAGTCTTTCTGATAAAATAATTGTTTTAGAAGGAAAATTATATAAGAGAAAACAAACTGAGCAGACCATATATATGAATAAACCAAGGAGTGATGAGGCAATCAAAGAAAGATGGGGACTCGGTTTTGAAAATCCACATTGTTTAAACAATGTTATCACAAAAACCCCCCACCTTGTATAATTTTGATTATCTAAATCTTGCACATTATGCTCCTCAATTTAAAATTGAGTGGATGAATGCAAAGCAAGAATTAGAAATTGAAAATCAGAAAAGAATGAACAACAAGAAAATGGAAATGCCATTTGTTTATACGAGTGAAAATACCAAATATTTTCCTGAGCAATTAAAGAAGTCCAGAAAATCCAAAAATGTTTTAAATGTCAATTCTTCCAATAAATCTTCATTATCAACTGATTTTGTTGATATATATGCCAACAATACTAATAAGGAAAATGTATCTCCGGTTTCTTATGATTCTAGGAGATATATTCCCCCATTAGTGTTAGAGGGTAAAATAGTTGATCTTGAAGATAAATTGGAAGAACAATGTCTTCAAACTGATTTAGAAAACGATTTATTTCTTTTTATAATGAAAACAAGTTTTGAAGAAAAAATTACTTCTGGATTTTTTGTCAATACCAAGGAAAATACTCAAAATTTTAAGAACAGTGAGCATTTGCGCCAACCATTGGTAGCGCAAACTGACAAATTGCGCCAGACGTTGGTCGCGTAAAGTTCATCTTGCGCCACCAAGGGATCGCGCAAACCGTCTCTAGACTTGTGTTTTTCTAAAAGTTCTCACTCCAAGGCAAGTTCAAATGTGTTGAATGCTCAGTCTGATTTCTTAGATAAAATTTCTTCTTCTAATTCAATTATTGATGATTCTTTTATACTAAATGATCAGTATTATAAACCAAAGCGTAAAAGAAGAAGATCAAAGAAGTCAAGGAAACAAGATAATGTCTTGTCTGAAAAATCTAATTCTTCTGATTTTTCTGTTTCAGATCGGACTGTGAAGAGATCAACTAAGCTAATATGGAGGGTTAAGCAGCAATCAACAAAATCTGAATTGTTAGAGGATAAATGTGTAGAGAATCTTTGTCATACTGATACATTTGCCTTTTGTAATAAAAACACAAAATATTCAATTCAGCAAATGATTCACATTGAAAAGAATGTCTCATATTCTTCTTCTAGTTCTGATTCTGATGATTATGTTTCTTCCTCTATTGATTATTGCTTTAATGAGATTTCTAAAAATAAATGTTCGAAAAATAAAAGACACAAATCTAACAAGAAGGGACCCATAAGCATATGGGTACCTAAATCTGTGTAGTTTCTGTATATGCAGCTTAGTCATTTATGGTATCTGGATTCGGGGTGTTCCAAACACATGACGGGCAACAAATCTTTGCTTTCAAATTTTAAAGAAAAATGTTGCGATCGTGTTAAGTTTGGAAACTGCGAGACTGCTCCCATTCTAGGTTATGGTGATCTTGTTCAAGGTAATATAGCTGTCAAGAGAGTCAGCTACGTCGAAGGCCTTAGTCACAACTTATTCAGCATAGGACAGTTTTGTGATAAAGATCTTGAAGTCAGCTTCAAATCTAAACGAGTAGTTGTAAAGAATGAAAGTGGCAGGGACTTACGGGTTGGAAAGAGAAGATCCAATTTGTATACAATTGATCTTTCCAAGGTTAAAATTCCATCAGACATCTGTTTGTTATCCAAAGCCTCTATTCATGAAAGATGGATATGGCACCGACGACTAGCTCATCTCAACTTTAAATACATGGATCGCCTTGTCAAGACTGATTCAGTGATAGGTCTCCCAACACTTCGTTTTCAGAAAGACCACCTCTGTCAAGATTGTGAGAAAGGAAAGATGAAGAAATCTCCTCATAAGCCAAAGCCTGAACCCTGCACTTCGGACATTCTTGATTTACTTCATGTTGATTTATGCGGACCGATGAAGACAAATAGTATTGGAAAGAAAAGATATGTCTTGGTGGTTGTTGATGATTACTAGCGGTATACATGGGTTAAGTTTCTCAAGTCTAAAGACGAAACTCCCGACATTCTTATCAACCTCATCAAAACAATTCAGACCAACAAGCAAAAAGCGGTTAAAGTTGTCAGATCAGACAATGGTACTGAATTCAAGAATAACACTCTTCAAGCCTTCTACGAAGATCAAGGTATTCAAGAACAGTTTTCTGCTGCTCGAACACCGCAACAGAATGGGGTTGTTGAACGAAGAAACAGAACACTTGTCGAGGTTGCCAGATCGATGCTTGCTTATTCTGGTATTCCTTTGTCTCATTGGGCTGAAGCCGTCTCAACTGCTTGTCATACTTAGAACAGATCAATCCTGCATCGCCGATTCAACAAAACACCATATGAGCTTATGAACGGTATCAAACCGAATGTCAAATATTTCAAATCATTTGGGTGTAAATGTTATGTTCTGAATGACAGAGACAATCTCAACAAGTTTAGTCCAAAGGCAGATGAGGGTATTTTTCTTGGGTATTCTTCTACTTCTACGGCTTACAGAGTCTTTCTTACTTCCGCAAGAAAAGTGATAGAGAGTGTCAATATCAAATTTGACGAAGCTGCCGATTTGGTTTCTGGTCAATCAGATCCAGAACCCGCACTTACAGGGAATTTAGCTTCTGAACAAGTCAGTTCAGAACCTACAATTCAACCGACAAATCAGGATCCTTCTTCTTCCTTACTTAATCTTTCTGATCTTGATTTTCTTTTTGAAATTTTTTATGATGATGTACCTAAATCTAATTCTGAAAATGCTTCATTTGTGAATCAGGAAACTGTGAACGCATCTACTACTAATTCCGCTGCATCTATCTCTGACACTGATGTTGTTCAAGTTATTTCTGAACTCCCTCAAGATCAATCAGAATCTAAGCATGAGATTATTGAATCTGAGCAAGAAGTATCCGTTCAAGACACATCTGTACAAACAGAACCAGTTCAAGAAGCAGAACAAGATGCTGATATTCCATCAACACTTCCAGAGTCTGATTTTGAAGTTGTTGAAATACCTCCTCCTCCAGTTGAAACTGTTGATGTTTCTTCATCTGACATAGAAGCTTCTAAACCTCCTTCTCAACATTTAGAAGTTGTACAAGAAAGTATTGATCCTCTTCCTCACACCACCAAATGGACAAGATCTCATCCTATTCATCAAATTATTGGTGATCCTCAAGCAAGTGTGTCTACACGTTCCAAGACGGATACTCCCAACGAATGTCTCTTCACTTGTTTTCTAAGCAAGATTGAACCAACCAAAGTATCTGAAGCGTTGGAGGATCCGGATTGGATTATAGCAATGCAAGAGGAGCTCAATCAATTTGACGCATTAAAAGTTTGGAGACTTGTTCCACGGCCTAAAGGAAAGAGCATAATTGTCACAAAGTGGATATTCAAGAATAAGAAAGACAAACATGGTATCGTTGTTCGTAACAAAGCTAGATTGGTAGCCAAGGGTTATCGACAAGAAGAAGGAATTGACTACGATGAAACTTTTGCGCCGGTCGCTCGATTAGAAGCTATCCGTATGTTTCTGGCTTTCGCTGCTTATCGGAACTTTACAGTATATCAGATGGATGTGAAAACAGCCTTTCTGAACGGGAAACTGAAAGAAGAAGTCTACGTTTCTCAACCAGAGGGGTTTGTTGACAAAGAACGTCCTGATCATGTCTATTTTCTCGATAAAGCATTGTATGGTCTGAAACAAGCACCGAGGGCATGGTATGATGAGTTGTCAGCCTTCTTCATCAAATTCGGGTTTACCAAAGGATCTATAGATACCACTCTTTTTATATATCATTCTAACTTGGATATCTGCTTAGTTCAAATTTACGTAGATGATATTATTTTTGGTGCGACTAATCAATCATTATGTACTTGGTTTTCTGATCTTATGACCTCCAGATTTCAGATGAGTATGATGGGAGAAATCAATTTCTTTCTCGGCTTACAAGTGAAGCAACTTCCAGATGAAATTTTTATCAACCAGTCGAAGTACGTGTTTGACATTTTGAAGAAATTCAAGATGGACAAATCCTCTTCAATCGGTACACCAATGGCTCATGGTGCCAAAATTGGATTAGATACAGATGGAAAAGCTGTGGACGTCAAGACTTATCAAGGGATGATCGGATCACTCATGTACCTAACTGCAAGTCGGTCGAACATAATGTTCTCTACCTGCTTATGTGCCAGATTTCAAGCCAAGCCAAAAGAATCGCATCTCTTAGCAGTCAAGCGAATTTTCCGTTACATTAAAGGAACTCCTTATTTAGGTTTGTGGTACCCTAAGAGTTCTGACTATAAATTGATTGCTTATTCTGATGCATATTTTGGTGGAAATCAATTGGATCGGAAAAGTACATCAGGTCACCTTCAATTCCTGGGTGACAGACTGATAAGCTGGGCGTCAAAAAAGCAGAACTGTGTTTCTATCTCAACTGCAGAGGCAGAGTATGTCGCCGCAGCTAGTTGTTGCGCTCAAGTGCTTTGGATGAAGATACAACTTTGGGATTACGGGATGCTATACAAAACAGTTCCTATCTATTGTGACAGCAAATCTGCAATCGCGATATCAGTTAATCCGGTCCAACATACAAAGACAAAACACATAGATATGCGGTACCATTTCATAAAGCATCATGTGGAAGAAGGTACTATTGAATTATATTTTGTACCAACTGAATATCAACTTGCTGATATTTTTACAAAATCTCTAGATGAAAAACGTTTTAATTTTCTGCTTTCAAAACTAGGCATGTTGAATTTAAAAGTTTAAATATTTACAAATTTTATTCTATAAAGTAAAAGCGTTACAGATTTTCTTTCTTTTGAATAAAATGTGTGTCTAGGATCTTTTTCAAGTTGCTTTGTTTATATTAAATTTTTATATGTTCAACTTTCAAGTCTTACAAAAGTCGAAAAGTCAGCAACATGTTTGAAGCTTTTTGATACTGCTTTAGAGATATGTGATTCAGATTATTTATGGTTTACTTTGCTTTGACAACCTAAACGATCAGAATTTTAGATCGGAGTGAAAATATGGGCTAAGAACTTAGATGTAGAACTGAGTGATTGAGATGATAATTCTATATATAAAATACAGAAATCTCTAAGTTTAAAAGTTTATACCTGTGGCCTTTCTGGTTTGGGAAAGTAAGTTCCGTGGGATGCTTGTCATCTGGTCCCCTAAGGTCAATTGATCTGGGAGTGATCGAACCCAAATCCTTCTATAGAACCAGATCGAAAGTCATGTTCTACTAGTATGAATGGGTTTAGGATGTGTCGATGTAGCCTTTTTCATCCGAGAAAGTAAGTTCCAAGGGGTGCTTGACACCTAGTCCCTTAAGGCCAACTGGTCTGGGAGCGGCTGACCCAAATCCTGCAATAGGGTCAGATAGAAAGTTACGTTTACGGCATGTTCTTTACGTACCGAATTTTTTGATTAAAAGATGCGAAAGTGCACAAGCTTAAAAGATGCCAAAGAGCACACTCATGTGAAGATGCCAATGTGTACAATGCTAAAAGATGCCAATGAGCACACATCTCATGATACTTGGTGATATGTTTGAGTTGCGATAAACCTGTAAATTTGTGAAAGTCTTAATTCTTGATGGCTTAGTGTGAGTACATGCAAAGTTCTCTATTATATTTTTAGAATTGCATTTTTCTTGAAGCTAATCGAAGTTCACATGCGAGCACACTGAATAGATAGCTGAATGTTTTTGAAACTGAACATGTCTTAACTTGATATGCAATAAAACTTGTTTCTGTATTCAACAACACACACTTGATTTCAACTGATTGATAAATCTGTGATATTTTACTGAATAGAATTTTATTTGTTTAGTGTTTAAAATTTTAAATGTTCAGTTGTTTCAAAATTTATATTCAGTATAACTTTCTTTTTATACTGATGTCTTCATGTTTGTGTATCCATATCTTTGTTAATTGGTATGTGTATTTTCGAGGGGGAGTAATAATCTGAATGATAAAATCTGATAACTTCTGTTTTAGAGTGGTCAAATTCAAAGCTGATAAAATACTTCATGTGCTGATCAGAAATTCATAAGGTAAGTTTTTCTGATATTTTTATGCAAATGTTAATCTGATTTGTTATATTTTGTGCATTTGTGTAGGGGGAGAAAAAGGGCTATTCAGGTAATTTTTCATATTTTTTTAGTGTTATTTTTTTGGTATTAGTTGTATTTTTTTAGAATGTTATTTTTTTTAGAGTGTTATTTTTTTAGTTTTAATTGTTTTTAGTATAAATAATACTTGTCCTGTTCATTTCTTCTTTTCTCGCTTTCTTTTCTATTTTGAACTACCTATCGATTTTTTCATTTTCCCTCTCCATTTTCTTTGTTTTCATCTTTGTTCTTCGATTAAGGTTTGTATTCCCTTTCTTTTTATCTTTGATTGTGGATATTTTAAGTATAGTTTTGTGGTTTATTCGATTTAGCTTCTAATACGATGTGTTTTCTGTGCGATTGTGTTTACTGTTCATTGTCTCCTCCATCAGATTGAAAGTTTCTTTGCTGAAATTGCTACTTGGGTTTGTATTAGATACCATTTTCGATCATCAGGTATGTGTTCTTACTCTTTGTTTTGTTGCTTTAATTTTGGTTTTTGGTGTATTTGCGCAAGTTCATCTTTGGGTTTTTTAAAAATTTTCAAAATCTTGGGTTGAATACTGATTTTAATCAGTATTTCTTTGGTCGAAATATGTTTTTTATTGTTCCTATATGTTTTTCGATTCACCCATTTTTCATTTAAAACCGGTTTATTTGAATTTTTGGAACTTAGAAGATGAACTCACGCAAACATTGTTTTCTAGGGTTTGTTGCGTGTTAAGTTGGTCACGCAAAGTTCACTTTGCGTTAACCATGGATCACGCAAACTTAAGTTTGCGTTACCAGTAGGTCACACAAAGTTAGGAACTGGTAACGCAAAGTAATCTTTGCGTTACCTTCTAGACACGCAAACCTTGTGTTTTGTGTGAATTTTGTTTAGTGTAGTTTGCGCAACACGTTGGTCGCGCAAAGTTTACTTTGCGTTACCTGTTGGTCATGCAAAGTTACCTTTGCGTCATCTATGTGTCACGCAAACCTTTGTGTTTCCTTTTTGTTAATGAATTTTTTTTCAGGTCAAGTTTTCTTCACAAGTGTATCACGCAAACCTTATTTTGCGTTATGAATTGTATATGCAAACCTTAGTGTCTCATGCTTGACGCGCAAACTTTTCTTTACGTCTCTAGTTCATCGCGCAAACCTCAGTTTGCGTTTCACACTTGTCACGCAAACCAGACTTAGATTTTTTTTTCATTATTTGTGTTTTCTTTCTTTGTCTAATTTTTCTTCGTTTTTGTTTTCCAGGTTATTCAATGGCTTCTCAAACCAATACTGATCCAGTGATTCAAGATGAGAATGTTATTCTCGATGATCCTTCTGATCATGCTTATCATAAGACGCCTATGCCGTCTGTCCCTTCTGTTGGGGAAAATGTTTCTGCTTCACGCAGATCACCGAATGATGTCTTTCCAACACTGATGTACATCTTGCCCTACAAGCTGAACAATTACTTTGTGGATTTTGACAGAATCAAAATTCATCCAGTAATCTGAGCTATTCTCAAAGGTCATCCTCTAGCTCCGGCTCTTGTCTCCTGCGCTGATGTTCCTGAAGTCTATCTTCAGCAGGCATGACATTCGATTACAAAGAATGAGCTTGCTCGTCCTCACAGATTCGACTTGCAAATCGATCAGTTCGATTCATTTTTATCCTACAAGCGACTAAGACTTATTCTGGAGCTTCCTGAGCCTAATTCCAGACCTGGTCGTACATCTTACGACAGCTTTCCTTCGGAAGTGGATGTCTTAGAGGGTGTCCGAAATCTTGGATATCTTGGTGCTTTAAATAGAGTAAGTGACTTTGACAAGTCCAATCTACCTCCAGTATGGTATGCTCTATTCTCCGTTCTCAACAGATGTCTCACGTCAAAACATTCTGGCACGGATAATGCGAGTCTGCATTATCTTCGTTTGTTCCATGCAGTCGTATATGACTTGCATGTCGACTACACGTATATCTTCTGGACCGAACTTTCGGAGAGAGTGCAAGACAAACTGACGCATAAGAAGCGCAAGTTTATTCCGTTTGTCCGATATATGAAGCTGATTGTTCGCAGTATGCTCAGAAGTAATTCTAATATTCCTCGTCGTCTATCTTGGCCTCAAGTTCCAGATTCTGAGATGACTTATATTCAGAAACCAAAGCAGTCTTTCAACTACTCGATGACAATTCCTTATGCTCTCATAGCAAATTATGCTGATATGACTGATGACAGTGTTGTTCAATACTGCTTGGAAAATGATTTTTTGGAAGCTGATCAAGAGGAACCATCTCATGATGAACGAGCTGAATCTTTTCAAGCTGAACAAGCAGTTCAAGCAAATGTTGCTAATCAACAAATAGGTGATGTACTTGCTGCTATTGTCCATGATGATTCTGCTAATGCTGATGATACTACTGATGGAGATGGAGATAGAGATGCAGATGCTGGTAATAATACTGTTGGAGATGAAGATGATGTTAATGATGACACTGATGGTAATGATGGTGACCAGCCTGGTGTTATTGTTTATGAAAGGAAGTCCAGGGAACCAGAAGTGCATATTCAAGATGATTTTATGTCTGAAGCAAAATCCATTCCTATTAATCCTGCAGTTGCTGATCTTCAAGTTGATGAGCTTGATATAGCATTTGCTAATGCTACGACTCAGCTTCGAGATCAAGGTACAAAATTTTCTCATTCTTCGCCCGAGCTAATTTCTTGTGTCGAGACTTCTTCAGTTGAAATATGTGATACGACGGAGAAATTCACAACTCTGAATGAGGTTATTCGTCAATTGACTGATCGTATGGATGCTGAGAAAGAGGAACAAGTGCAAAAGCTAAAGGCTCTTTTCAAAGGTAAGATGCCAGAGATTGATGCTACTTCGATTCCACGAGAAATTCCATTCAGATGACCGACTGGGGTGGTTATCCGTGAACCTTCAACTGTGTCTACCACTGCTCCAACGATTGTTTCTATTCCGCTTCCTCCACCATTTACACAATCTGTTGGCGTTTCAACTTCAGTTTCTCCTGTTTTTACTTCACGCTCTTCTGTTCAAGATCTTCCGATTACAGAATTGACTGATCTGCTTTATGCTCGCCTGATTTCAATGTCTCCGCCTGTCAACAAAATCAGGACATGATTTCTCTGCTGAGGACTTTTCAGCCAACCCCGTCTCCTGCAACTACTTCTGATTCTGATAGGATCACTGCATTATCTGAAGAATTCAATTCTTTCAGATCTGAAGTTAGATCAAACTTTTCTGATCTCAAATCATTCATGACTCAAGCTTTCTCTGAATTATCTAACAGATTTGATGTTCATGAACAAAGTTGCAGAACTGAAGCTGATTCGTCTCATAAAAGGAGACATGACCAAGATGATCCCGATCATCAAGGTCATGAGGGGGAGATGATGAAGAGACAAAGAGTGGAAGGGTCTTCGGCTAGAGAAGATCAAACTCAAGAAAAGGCGGTTGACAAAGAAAAGAGTTCTGAAAATGTTCAAGAATGCAGTGTTGAAGATCTTGTGAATATTATGATAGACAATGTTGATTTATCTGTTATGTCTAATGTGATGAACATTTCTGAAGATAATATACAGAATGATATGCAGATAGTTGTCTATGTTGATCCAGACAATGCAAC
Source organism: Arctium minus (assembly GCA_954870635.1). Taxonomy (NCBI): domain Eukaryota; kingdom Viridiplantae; phylum Streptophyta; class Magnoliopsida; order Asterales; family Asteraceae; genus Arctium; species Arctium minus. Next base: position 119,210,329 of record OX941080.1, on the reverse strand, counting down.
AAGATCAATTGAGCTAGATGATTCTGAGATTGCAAATGATATGAGATCCTTCTTTGCAAACTTCATAGAAATCAACTCAGATGATGACGATGACATCCGATATGAGAAGATTTGCAAAGTTAAAGAAGATGATTGTGATGACATAATCATCTGTTAGATCACATATCTATTGGATTCAAGATCATCCAATCTGAAGATCGCAATCCGAAGCTAAAAGCTGACAAGTCACTCTCAACAATAGTCTAGGGTCTATTCTGTAATAATAGTCAAAGTTAGTTTTAATATCTAGATATTATTTAGATATTAAGTTTTAGTTATTATATTAGTTTAAATATAATATCTAGATATTATGTTAGATATCTCTCTCTCTCATATACACACACAGATCATATATCGTTCATTAATAGAACACATACAACACACATACTGAAGGTGTAAAAGAGAGAAAACAGAGAGAAAACTTTTCAAGAACTCAACCGTGTAATCATCGTTTTGTATATCGAAACAGGTTGGTAATCATATATCTTTGTTGTTTGATTTATCTGGTAAACGATCACGGACTCACAATTGGTATCAGAGCTGATCCAGATTCAAAATCAAATTTCAAAGTCTCTGTGTTCTTCATTTCTTAAAGATCACTGTGCTATCATTCAAAAGTTAATTTTGTGGTTGTTTTCGAAATCAAAGTGTTGTGTATTGTTGTTGTTGGTAAGTAGATTATAGTATCAAATTTTGGTGTGGTAAATCGACTCCTAGATAGGTCGATTTGAAATTTACAGGCTGTTTTATCGAAGAAGAAGGATACCGGTCGAAAATCTCATTTACCGGTCGACACACAAGTTTGTGCGACCAACATACCGGTCGACCCTTTGTTTTATATACCGGTCGAAGGATTTGCATGGTACCGGTCGAAGTCAAAGCTTAATACCGGTCGAAGTCACAATTATATCGGTCGAGATAAAAGAATTATACCGGTCATCCCACAGCCCCGGTCTTCTCATAGTACCGGTCGAAGTCATTTTCTTCCCGGTCCTACTCATATACCGGTCGAAGGCATTCACTACAGGTCGAAGTCACTATTCCCGGTCCTCTTTGTACCGGTCAAGCTGTTCTCCAATATAACAACCCCGGTCGAATAATTTTCTTCATACAGGTACAAGCCCAAATTCCGGTCAAATCCCATTTACCGGTCCAACATTTTACCGGTCTAACATCTATCCGGTCGAACATTTTCCCGCTCTTTACAACTTACCGGTCGACGCAATCATCCTGTCGAACATATTACCGGTCAATTTGTGTTTTGCGCCACCCACGTGAAATGCAAAGCCAGCTTTGCGCCATTCAAGGCTCAAGCAAACCTCCGGTTTGCGCGACTCAAGTGAAACTCAAAACTCCATTTGCGCGCCCACTTTAAACGCAAACTTCAACTTTGCTCCACCCTCTTCTCACGCAAACCTCAAGTTTGCTCCACCAACTGCTCAAGCAAACCTCAACTTTGCTCCACCCTCTTCTCACGCAAACCTCAAGATTGCTCCACCAACTACTCAATCAAACCTCAACTTTGCGCCATACACGTCTCGCGCAAACCTCCCAGTTCGCGCGACCCGCTTTTCGCGCAAAACCCATTTTGCGCCAGCTTCTTCAAACGCAAAGTTTGAATTTTTCTCCATTTCCAGACATGGTTAAATTTGGAAATTTTATTTTTGAATTTTTTATCTGTTTTTATTTTGGGCTAACGATCATATTCAGTTTTTCTAATCTTAACAGAATGTCTTCCTATTTTCCAATGTTGAATAAAGGAGAATACGAAAAGTGGAAAAGGAATTTTTTCAGCTTCATAGATGATGATGAACTGGGTCAAAACATGAGATTATCATTGTCTGAAGGAGCACAACGAAATCATGCTGATTATAGAGCTAGAATATATCTGAAAAAGAGTATTTCTAAAGACATATATGATTTAATGGATATTCCAGAAACTTCAGGGAAAGAGATTTGGGACTATCTTGCATTAAACTCTGAATGGATTGTCTCAGACCGAAACGTTTTCTTAAAAGGAAAAGATTTGGAAGCTGAGAATGATGCTCTAAAAAGAAAGATTTCTGATCTGGAAGCTCAAATACAAAAGCAAGAGTCTGTTGAGAGCAATGAGAAGAAATCAAAAGATTTGGAGAGTGCAAACACTAAGCTACAAAAGAAAATATCCGAGTTTGAAAATAAGTTCTCAGATATTTCCAAGAAGGGTGTTGAGGAGAAGAAGGTGGTTGAGCTTCAAAGTTTAAAGCTTTCTCAACAAGTTAGCAACTTTGAGAAAGTAATCATATTGGAAAGAGATCAGTTTGCCAAAGAGAGGAAGGCAAATGATCAGAAGGGTGCTAAGAAGGGATTCGAAAAAGAAAGAAGCATCCTTGAAGATGCTATTAGGAAGCTTAATGCAAAGCTATCTGAATTGTCTAAATTTTCACAGAAAGAGAAGAAAAAAAAGTGTGAGTTTGAGACGAAGATTGATCTCCTTATCAAAGAAAGAGACCGTTATTCTTCAAAGGTAAAAGAGCTTCAAGATATTATTTCAAAGATGGTGGTGGTGACTGAGCGAACGACTCCAGAGTCAAAAATCCACTCACCTAGAAATAATTCAGTTGGTTCTAACAAACCAGCCGCAAGCTCACATCAGAAAACTGCTCTATTCAGAAGGTCAGTTAAATCTTCTAATCAGATTCATTCTACTAATCTTTACTATGACAAGAATATAGATTGTTCAGGTACACATCAAAGAAGGAGAAGAAGCTTCCAGGAAGAAGTTGAACTGGTCTGGAACAGGAAACCAATTAAAGAAGAGCTGAAATGTAAAAACTCATGTGTACATACGCCTAATGCCAAGAAGAACAATGCGCATAAAGGTAAACCTGATTTTGTTTACTCGAGAGATCAATTAATTAGTTTGTCAGGTAAGAAATTTTATTGTTCTTATTGTCGTACACATGATCCTGTTCACAAGATAAGTGACCATTACTGGTATGGTTCTTACTCAGTTACCCCCATACGAACTGCAACTAACACTCATGAACCCAAATACCAGTGGGTACCAAAACCTGTTAAATCTGTGTTGCAGGCACCTACTGTCAAGGGGGAATAGGAGATCTAATGACTTATAAACACAACAGTTTAGGACTCGCACTTCAAAGATCAAAAGACCTTACTCCGTCCTGAAAAAGAGATTGTACTCCGATACTCGAATGAGGAAATCAACCATCAAGGGGGAGTACATACATATTTGTCTGAAATTTTATGCATATCTTTTACAACTGATAATGTACTGATGCATAATTTCAGGGGGAGTAAAAAGGTGATGACTTCTGATTATTTCTGATCAGAACTCGTAGTTTAAATAGTTTTACTGCTTTTTGTCTTTTCAATTTAAGTGAATAAATTTTACTTTGACTTGACTTAAGACTTTTGCAGAAGTTTGAGAGAAGCTTAAAAGATCATATATTAATGACTTTAAGCTTAGCTTCATGAGATATAAGATCATACGTTCAGGTATTATCCTTTATTTTAATCTCATATATGGTTGAAAGAAGGACAACTTTCAATCATTGAAAACATCGTTCTAAAACGTTTAAATCACTTCCCGATTCTTCAACCAGATTTTATAATTCGGAAGTGTGATTTTCAATGTTTTCTTATTCAATTGAGCTTTAACTGTTATGTTAAACCAATCTGAGCATCATATGCTACATAGGAAAACATGAATTTCATTGTGCTAGGACTTAACACAACTTCTATGGAATCACCTTAACCAGTGATTTCTACCCAAGAAGTTAATCCATAGTGATTGAGTGTGAGAAGTCGAAAAGAAATGAGTATGATTAGAGTGAGCTAAAAGTTTAAAAGAAAGAGCGTGTGAGAACAGAGTTAAAAGAATATCACAACTCTGCACCAACTTTTTCTGAGCCGGGCAACCACATTTCTAATGTTTCACAAATCTTTGGTGATCATTATTGAAACAGGCAACTAGCCTATGCCAACTCTTGATCAAACCCCACTATCTTCTCATTTTCTTCTTAACAAGAAAGTGTTTCACATTTTTAAAGGGGAAGCAGCACATTTGCTATCTGATTTTCATTTGGAAAATCTGGATATTGAAAAGAAGGAAGTCAGCCCCACCTTCGCACTTCAATCATGCACATTGAGTATGTGTTTAACTTACTGTTGTCTCAGTGGTTTACACAATTTTGAGCCTATAAGCAATCATCTGTGCTTAATTCTTTCTAACACAAGCACAAACACACAAGGAATTAGTTTCTTTGTCATAACGTTTATAGAAATTACCTTTGTGGTGTTTCAATGATTAAATGGAAGCCCTGGGGGAGTCAACATCAAAAAACTCCTTTCCAATGTGTATTCGTTACACACAGTGACTTAGTGTTACTAACAGGCATGTTAACAGATTCATTAGTTGATTCAGGTGTTACACGACTATTTTGTTTGGATTTGAAAAGATCTGGATGAATATCTTTTGAATTGACGGATCAGGGGCTCCAACTGAAAGACATTTCTTACTCAAAGTTTTGATGAAGTCGTTGCACTTTTCATCAAAAAGGGGGAGAATCTAAAGCTTGAAGAAATGTCCATTTCATTACAAGATAAAAGAAGAGAAAAGCTAACCAAGAACTGCGAGATCAAAGTATTCTGAAGACATGTTGATTTCAGATAAATTTTCTTAGAAGATACTTTGCTAAAGCATTCTGAGCTAGAGAAAGAGATTGCATCTTCTGTGCTGAAAGAGAAGATCGTATTGCTAAATCATTTTCGTAATGATCTTGATCCAAAGGGGGAGATTGTTAGATCACATATCTATTGAATTCAAGATCATCCAATCCGAAGATCGCAATCCGAAGCTAAAAGCTGACAAGTCACTCTCAACAATAGTCTAGGGTCTATTCTGTAATAATAGTCAAAGTTAGTTTTAATATCTAGATATTATTTAGATATTAAGTTTTAGTTATTATATTAGTTTAAATATAATATCTAGATATTATGTTAGATATCTCTCTCTCTCTCTCTCTCTCATATACACACACAGATCATATATCGGTCATTAATAGAACACATACAACACACATACTGAAGGTGTAAAAGAGAGAAAACAGAGAGAAAACTTATCAAGAACTCAACCGTGTAATCATCGTTTTATATATCGAAACAGGTTGGTAATCATATATCTTTGTTGTTTGATTTATCTGGTAAACGATCACGGACTCACATCATCATTTCTGATACTGAAGATGATAATGTTTTTATGGATGCTAAAGATGAAGAAATTGCAAACATGCTGTACAGAGATCTTCCTTCTCAAGATGAGATTCCTGAAGATACTCAAATTCCGGAAACTGCTCCAGTTACTTCTACTCCTGTTGATGGTACAACTCCGACTACCACTGCTCCTTTAAGTTCATTTGAAGTTGGTCAGTCGTCTAGAGCACAAGCTGATGTTCTTCCTTCTGAACCTGTGATTTCAACGTCTATCCTAGAAGAAGGACCGGCTTTGACTAGACAACAGAGACAAAGAAGTTTGCAACAACGCCATATGGCTTCAAGGCTAAGATCGGCTTTTCTAGAAGACTCTCAGAGTAATATTTTTGTTTCTAGGAGAAGACCGATCAACATTCATGCAATTCTTGGAGTTGAAAAGGAGTCAGCAGATTATCAGTATGAATACTTGATGTTCATCAAATGCCAACGCCGTCAGAGTCTCGTTTCTTCTCCACATCTGATTGTTCGGGTTATCAGTGTTTCGATAAAGAAGTTTGTTAATAACTGGTATCCAACATTTGTAGTGGAAAGAAGAGATTGCAAATTATATACATTCTCGGAGGCAGACTTTAATGATCTATCTGATATTGTATTCCCCAGATACAATCAAGCAATTCTCAATTCAATATTTGACAATATCAAGATCTTAGAGAGAGAGTAGTGAGAGAAAGCAATCTGATGTGTATTGATATAATAGTGTAATACAATGATTCTAGTTACAAGATTATCAAGGCAATAGGTATTTATACCACAAGTCTAAAATCACATGCTTAACAACAAAGTAAACTCTAAGATTGACCAAACTAAACTTTGACTTTGTTGACTTATCTTGACTTGACTTTTCCTATTAAATCTTGGATACAATAATACACTAACAATCTCCCCCTTTGTATTCAAGATTTAAAAAAAATTTGACACTCGTCTTCAGCACTTGATTCTTCAAATTTTGTCTCTGACAGTCTTGAACTTTGAGACTCTAACAATCTTCAGTCTTTAAAGAATCTTAATAATTCTTTAACACTTTGTATCTTTGTAAAGTCAACAAGTTTTGAACAAATCTTTGAAATCTTTGAAAACTTCTTTGAAACTTCTAGGGATCTTTGAAAACTGTATCTTCATCTCTGTAATCTCTGATCAGTCTTCAGAAAAACAAACTTTCTCGAATCATCTTATTTGACTTTGAATGATCTCAGAATGATTTCTTTGAATCTGACTTGAACTTTCTTGAACTTTGTAGATTTCTCCACAAGTCTTTTCACTTTGAACTTTCTTCATGATTTTGAAATTGATCTTTGTAGATGTCTCCCCCTTTTTGATGATTGTGAGCATCATGATCATCAAAACTTTCTCAATTTCAGCACTTTCTTTGAATCTCCCCCTTTTACAAATATTCTCTGCACTTTGATCTGAATAGCTGAATCATGAACTGTATATACCTGAATCTTTTCAAATCCAGATATAATGAACGTTGTAACCCTAATTCAACAAATGAAACAGTTAGGAGTGCCTGTCAGTAACACGGAGTTACTGTGTACAACGAATGTACAATTTAAGGAGCTGGTTTGATGATGACTCCCCAGGACTTCCATTCAATCATTGAAAAAACACAAGGTTTATCTATGAATGTTCTGACAGATAAACAAATTTTCTGTATGCTCGTGCTTGTGTATGAAAGAATTTTGCACAATGATTGCGTTTCATAAGGCTCAAATTTTGTAAAATGTTGAGACAACAACAAGTATTACACGAACTCAATGTGCATGAAAGAGGTGCGAAGGTGGGGCAATGTTCCTTCTTTTTCAATATGTAAATCTTCCGAGTGAAGACTAGATAGCAGATATGCTGCGTCCCCAAAGAAAATGAAACATTTCTTTGTTAAGAAAGAAACGAGTGGCTGGTGGGGTAATTGCAAGAGTTGGCATGGGATCACTGCCTGTTTCAATGATGGTCACCAAAGAATGTGAACCAATCAGAAATGTGGCTGCCCGACTCAGAAAGTAGTTGGTGCAGAGTTTTGATATTCTTTTAACTCTGATCTCACACCCTCTTTCTTTTTAACATTTAGTTCACTTCTAACCAAACTCTCATTTACATTTTACCGCTCCACACAATGAGAAAAACTCAACCGGATGAGTTATCTCCCCCACTCTTTGATTTATGACCCCTCACCCCTCAATCACTCTAGGATAATTTCCGGGGTAGGAAACACTGGTTAACGTGAAACCATGGAAGTTCTATTTAAGCTCACACATGAATCCCATGTAAGTCCTAAAAAGAATGGTTGCTCAACAATTTAACTTTAGCAGTTAAGCTCAAAAATGTATGATGACATTGTCAAAATGTATGCTCATGAGATTTGAGCAATTGAACTTTGAAGATTTCTCAAAACAAAGATATTGAATGAATGAAATGAAATCAAGAGAATTATTTTGAGAATCTGACAATGTATCAATCAAATCAAAATGAAATGGTTAGGGTATCAAAGAATTGGATGGTTTGTTTATATGAACAAATATAAACAATTTAGCAATGAAAGCACAAGATTAGAAATGATGAATGATGCTCAACAATATTTGAAAGCAAGCGGGAGTATTACCATCGAAAAATTGTTTCGTTATGAGACATGGTAATAACAAATTCAAATGAAGTACTGAACCTGTGTGTGTGAATACTTTACAGTATATGGACAAGATAATACGCAAGTATTGATATTTAGAAACACACGGTCAGTTAAACATTAAAGCTCAATAATGAAAAACATTTAAAATCACACTTCTTAATTCATAAAATCTTTTGAGAATAGAGAAGTGGTTTGAACATTTAAGAAACTGTTTTTCTTGCTTGAAAGTTGTTCTTCTTTCAAACAATCAGAGATCTAGAATACAATATATTTACCTTTAAGCTCCCCCTCAAATCATTATAGAATGATTTAAGTCTATTAAGCTCCCCCTGGATATTTGCATAATATCCTTATCTGAACATTGAAGAACGGGTCCTGATCTTTCATGTGATCAGAAGCCACAGTCTTTTAACTTTGAAGTACGGGTCTTGAACTGAATTATTCAAGAGCCTAAGTTCTATGCTCCCCCTTAAACTTTGGGTGCCTGCAACACAGTTTTAGCTTTTGGTACCCACTGGTATTTGGGTCCTAATGTGTTAGTTGCAGTTCTTGTGGGGATACATAATATGAACCATACCAGTAATTGACAAAATTCTTACTTACAAAGTCATTTGCTCCACAGTAAGAACAACAAATCTTCTTTTGAGCAACCCTGATCAAATGGTTAGTAGTATAATACATATTAGGATTATCAAAAGATTTACCTTTATTCACACTGTTCTTGTTTGCATTGGTTGTGGATGCAGATACTTTGTCTTTCTTTTTCTCTTCATCTGAAGAACTCTTCACTCTCCAGACCATCTGATTTTTCTTAGAATTCTTTCCAAGAGATTTGACATAAAAATTTGCTGAACCATCAACAGATTTGTCATAAAATAGATTAGATGGTTTGATCTGACTTGATTTGACAGTTTGTGATTTGATACTTTTGTTTTTGCAAACATTTTTTGTCATGGATAGAACTTGAAGCAGTTTTAAAAGAGCAAACTGATTCGGTTGAATTGTCAACTGGTGATTGATTGATCACATCAGCACAAACTTTTTCTGATAAATCAACATTTGCAGCTTCTAAGTTCTTTATCTTTTTTCAGATAAAATATTTCTTTCATAAATCAGTGTGTCAAACTTGTGTTTCAAATCAGATCTGGCCTTCTGTTCTTTAAGAATATCTGATGATAGAGCAGAGATCTTAGACATGAGCTTGGATATTTCAGTTTCAAAATATGAACGTTCTTGCTCAAAATCTTTTTCCAAGTTCTTGTTTTTCTCAGAAATATGTTTGAAAATCCCAACATTTTTCTTTTCAAATAATTTCTTTTCTTGCTCAAAAGACTGCTTCTTTTCTTTGAAAATATTTCTTTCCTTTTCTAGCAAGTCTTGTAAAGTAGAAATTTTCTTGGGAAATTCAGTGTTTTTATCTTCAAGAACTTTTCTTTCTTTGGCAAAAGTGTCTCTTTCAGTGATTATAACTTTTTCAAAATCAGACACTTGCTTTGAAAGTTTAATGCATCTCAGCTCAAGATCCTTTTTCTCTTGTAAAGTTTTCTTTGAAAATTCAGATGCCTGTTGAGTAGAAAATGTCTTCACATTTGATTTTTCTTTTTCTGCTTGGAGGCTTGTTTTTAGTTCAGCAATTTTCTTCTCCAAAGCAGATATCTGATCTTCAAAAGCCTTCAACTTGTTTTGAAGCTTGATTGATTCATCTTTCAGCTCAGATGATTTCTGTTCAGTTATCTTCAGTTGGCTTTGAAGATTTGAAATCTTTCTGTCTTTCAGCTTGATTTCTTTTTCACAAGCTTGAATAGTATTTCCTTTTATTTCAATCATTTCCTCTTTCTCTTTAATCTTCTTCTCTCTTGCACTGATGATACCTGCACAATCAGATTTAGCCATATTAGCACACTTTTTACAGTCAGAAGTTTTATCAGAACTTGACAAATTTAATTTCAACTCCTGAATCTGTTTAAGAAGCTTTGAATTTTGATTTTTCAGATTGTCTCTTTCTGCTTCTATTTTCGGTATCTCAGGCATGTACAAAACAGCCATATCTCTTGCAGATAAAACAGTGTTTCCTCTCTCGTCTGTAACAGGCATCTTGTCAGAATGTTAGCTTTTTTTTTAAAAAAATGATCGTCAAAAATCAGAAAATTATGACCACTATCAAAATATGTCCCCCTCCGCAGACTTATCACACAAAAAAAAAATTAATTTTCAGAAAAAAAATCTAAGTCTTTAAACTCGCATGTCACTATACGCGCTAGTCACTGTTCACCGAGGAACTCGCAGATGGTAACGTGCGTGTTTCTAGAACTCGCAGGACATTAGTAGCGCGTTTTGCTCAAACTCGCAGAACACTGTTGGTGCGCGTTTCAACACTTAGAAAAATTTTCACAAATTTCAAACTCGCAAGCTCTTCTAGCGCGTTTCGCTCAAACTCGCACGCCTTGTCTTGCGCGTTTATCAAACTCGCTTGCCTCTATTAGCGTGTTTCAAGCAAACTCGCACGTTTTGCTTGCGCGTTCTTCAGATACTTGCGCATTCTAGCCAAGAATCAAATCCCTTTGACTTGCGCGTTTGATGGTGAACTCGCAGAAGAAGTTTGCGCGTTCTTCACTTGATGAATCTTGCACGTTCTTCAGATGAACTTGCGCGTTTTGAAGATCTTGCGCGTTTTGACAGTTCTGTTCACGAAATCGATCCAAACTTCGAATTTATCTTCCAAATCTTCTGCCAATAATCACAATAGACTCGAAAAGTGAAATTGATCACTTTTTATCACACAACAATGATCAAAACAATGAAGATTACAAGTGATTGATCGATTACAGTGCATTTTTGTTTGTGTTTTCAAGAAATTACGAAAACCCAAAATTCAAACGATTTAGTGAGTAATTCGTAAACAAATTTGAGTACAATGTGATCAATGATCCTAATCGATCACTACTAAACCAATTTAACAATCTAAGAACAACAAAATAATGCAAAATCGATTCAACAGTGACTTTTTCAAGAAACGAGTATTTTCTTGAATTTTTCAAGGATTTGATCCAAAAACATATTCAGTGATCTTTCTGAATTTGTTTGGTATGCTCTGATACCAATTGATATTGTATTCCCCAGATACAATCAAGCAATTCTCAATTCAATATTTGACAATATCAAGATCTTAGAGAGAGAGTAGTGAGAGAAAGCAATCTGATGTGTATTGATATAACAGTGTAATACAATGATTCTAGTTACAAGATTATCAAGGCAATAGGTATTTATACCACAAGTCTAAAATCACATGCTTAACAACAAAGTAAACTCTAAGATTGACTAAACTAAACTTTGACTTTGTTGACTTATCTTGACTTGACTTTTCCTATTAAATCTTGGATACAATAATACACTAACACTATCCATTGATGACATTGAGTTTCTATATAATAATTTCAGGGATCTCTATCATAGGACTGAAGACATATCTCAAGCACTGTTTGTGATCAAAAGATTTATTCGGCGCCAAATCAGATTTTATAGAGTGTTTGATTTTCAAATGGCTGCTGAAAGCTTTCAGCCGGTGGTTAATCTTATAAGGCCCAATCGTAGCTTGCTGAACTTAGATTCTTATCCATTATTCACCATTCTTCAAGACCCATTTGGAGTTATCTACAGGAATGGTTCAAGTCAGAACTGCTTCCTCAAATTTGAAGAGATAAGTCATTACTCTGATGGAACCTTGAAGGTGGTCAAGCTACAATTGGAGCAACGTTTAAAAGCTGCTGAAATAAGATTGTTGGAGACAAGAAGAAATGTATTCCTGATTGACAATGACGAAATTCGACTTCTCAAGAAGACATTGAATATTATTGGTGAGAATTTGTTTTTCCGCTCAACTCTAAGACGCCTAGAAGTATTGCTTGGGCTGAATAGACTTCGTCAAAGAGAAGAGCGTCATTGATTACTAAGGGGGAGATTGTTAGGTCTATTTTGAATAGTAATCAATGTATTTATTATCTGTTGTTGTTAGAGCACATATTTATTGGATTCAAGATCATAAAGATTGAAGACAAAAGTTCAAGAAGTTAAAGTTGGAAAAAGTCAACTCTCAAGTGAAAGTCAAAGTCTTTTGTTAATAAAGTCAAAGTCAATGTATTTTGTGTTTTGTTTCTTTGTAATTGTTGAGGGTATAAATACCTTCTTGTCTTTGTAAGCAAGTGAGTACGTAAGAAGCTTGTCAATTGTAAGTGTGTATGTAAGATTGTGATTGAGAGAGCATATTAGAGAAGAGTTTATTGTATATCATTCTAGAGAGAGAGTAGTGAGAGAAAGTTTATAACTTGAATTTTAATCAATGACATATGATTTAGAATTCTCATCTTGATTGTTTGTAGCAATTAGAACTTGAATCTAGGACTAACAATTGATATCAGAGCAGATCCAGATTGAAATCAAGAAAAATATAGAAGTCGACTCTGTGTTCGTTGATGTTAGTTTCACTTTTTGAGTTTTTGTGCGAATTAGGAGTTGTGATTGATCAGAGTTGTTCGTATAGTAAAATCGATCAAGTCTGTATAGTTTGATTTGTGAAATGCACTGTAATTGATTTGTAATTTTGATTTTGAAGAAGTTCGAGTTCACGAGTTCTATACACTTTATTCGAATCAATTTGTATCTTTTTGTGTTTTAGATCGAAATTAATTGCTAGAATTGTGTTCTAGATGGTTAGACGATAGAATTGACAAAGTTTCGAATCAGAATTCGAGGTCTAGATGAGTTTTTGATGAAGATTTGATCGATTTTGGAAGTTTGCATGAGATCTATACTTTGCGCCAGTTCGTCATAGTTTGAGCGAGTTCATCTCAGTTTGCGCTAGTTCATAGAGAAACTTACCAAGTGATTGTTCTAAGGTTTGCGTGATCAACAGGAAAAGCAATTTGAGTCTTGCGTTTTCAACAAGAAACGCAAAGTAATCTTTGCGTCTTCAACAAGGAACGCAAGTTGAGCTTTGCGTCATCAACATGAAGCTAAAACCTTAGTTTGCGCCAGAGTCTATTAACGCAAAGTTGAAGTGATTGAGTTCAGATAAACAAGTGTACTTTGCGTAAACAACTTTTAATGCAAAGTTGGTGTTTGCGTAATTGCTGGTTAACGAGAAGTTGTGATTTGCGCCATCGACTTGTCACGAGAAGTATTACTTTGCGCCATATTCACGTCACGCAAAGTTATCTTTACGCCAGTAACGTGTAACGCAAAGTTAGTCTTGCGTCAGCTTGGTGTCACGCAAAGTTAGCTTTGCGACAGCTTTGTGTCGCGCAAAGTGTGATTTGTGCCACCTACTCTTAGCGTATATCGAAGTTTGCGCTAGTCTCACGTGTTGCATTTTCTGATTTTTTTGTGTTTCAGTCCTTAGAGAATTTCTGTGTTTTACATACTTTTCAAGATTTCTGTATTCTTCTTGTTTCATTTGGATTAACGATCAAGTTCAAGTTCTTTTTGTAACAGATAATTCAAGATGGGATATTTTTCTGATGATGATGAAAGGAAGATTGAAAAGCTCAAATTAGAGATCAAAAATCTTGCTTCCTCAGTTGACTACTACTCAAAGAGATCAAAGAAATACAACGATGAAAGGAAGATACTAAGAGAAGAAGTTAGTGCTTTAAAGACTATTAATGAAGATCTTCTGAAACAGACTTCTGGGCTTGATAATGAAAAGATCTTGTTTTTGGAAGCTGAAAACACTGAGTTAAAGAACAAGATCTCAGAATTAGAAGATCACATTGTCAAGTTTCAGCAAACAGGGTGTGCTAATGAAAAGAAGATCTTTGAATTAGAATTGCAAATTGTTGACGAAAGATCAGTTTTTGATAAAGAAAAGAAAGAGTTTGCTAAGAAATTCTCTGAGTTTTCTAGAAAATGTGCTGACGAAAAGAAGACAGTTGAGCTGAAATGTTTAAAGCTTTCTCAACAGATTTCTGAGTTTGAGAAAGTAATTATTCTGGAAAGAGAAAAGTTTGCAAAGGAAAGAAAGACCATAGAACAGAAGAATGTTGGAATCTTCAAAGAGATATCTGGTCAGAGAACAAATGCTGAAAAGGGCTTTGATGAAGAAAGAAGTTTGTTTGAAGCAGAAATAACGAAGCTGACTGACAAGTTATCTGAACTATCAGAAAGTATGCTTAAAGAGTAGAAAACGAAATCTGAATTCGAGATGAAGATTGACATGCTTGTTAAAGAAAGAGACAGTTATTCGTCAAAGGTTAAAGAGCTTGAAAAGATTGTTTCCGAGGTGGTGGTGACTAAGCAAACGACTCCAGAGTCAAAAATCCACTCACCTAGAAATAGTTCAGTTGGTTCTAACAAGCTAGCACAAGCTCACAACAGCAAACTGTTTCTACTATCAGGTCAGGTAAATCTTCTGATCAGATTCGTACAACCAACATTTTCTATGATTGGAAAATAGATGGTTCAGGTACACATAGAAGGAGAAGAAAAAGATATGAAAAAGAGAAGTTGGTTTGGAAGGTAAAACCAGTTGAAGATGAGAAGAATGATGAGAAGAAGGAAGAAAAGAAAGGAAAGAAGGAAGAGAAGACCGGTAACAAATCATTTGTATCTTCCTCAAATGCAAAGAAGAACAAAGTGCGGAAAGGTAAACCTGATTTTACTTACACGAGAGATCAATTAATCTGGTTATCTACAAGGAAAAAGTATTGTTCTTATTGTCATACATATGATTTTGTTCATAAAATAAGTGATCATTTCTGGTATGGTTCTTATTCAGTTACTCCTATAAGAACTGCAACTAACACACATGGACCCAAATACCAGTGGGTACCAAAGCCAAAAAGTGAATATGTGTTGCAGGCACCTGAAGTCAAGGGGGAGTAAAGAGAACCAAGGCTTCTAAGTAAATCAGCTTAGAACCCGTACTTCAACGGAGTTTGACTTCTAAACACAACAGTTTAGGACTCGATCTTCAATGATGAAAAAGAGAGGATACTCCCGAGCTGATAAGAGATTGTACTCAGATACTCAAATGAGGAAATCAACCTTCAAGGGGGAGTACATAAGTTTTTCTGGAAATATGTATTCGGAAGATATGACAATTACACTTCAGGAGGAGTTCTAGATCTCTATCATGTGCCTTTTACTGACAAATTTCAGATGCATATTTTCAGGGGGAGTAAAGAATCATGATTTCTGATTATTTCAGATCAGAACTCGTACTTTAATCGTTTTATTGCTTTATGTCATTTACATTTGAATAAACTTTGTGAATAAAGTTGCTTTGACTAGACTTTAAGACTTGTGCAGGATGAGAGAAGCTTACAAGATCATATCATTATGATTTTTCAGCTGACTTCATGAGATTTAAGACTGAGAAACAAAGGTTAAATTTCTTATCTTAATCTCATATATGGTTGAAAGAAGGACAACTTTCAATCATAGAAAACATGTTCTTAAATGTTCAAACCACTTCCCGATTCTTAAACAGATTTCATGAATTGGAAGTGTGATTTTAAATGTTTTCATATTATTTGTGCTTAAATGTTTACAAACCGTGTGTTTCCAAAGATAATTACTTGTGTATTGTCTTTTCCATATACTTTCAAGTATTCACACACATCGGTTTGAATTCTTGATCAAAATGTTCTAACCATGTCTCTAAATTGAAATAATTTTTCGATGGTAAGACACATCGCTTGTAATTCACAGAAATTTTGATCGTAATTTCATTTCGAAACGTCATTTCAAGAATGTCTGTATTTTGATTCATATAGACAATTTCCATTATTCTTGACCATAAGCTTTGATTGTTATATCATTCATTTCTAATCATTTTCATACAAAGTCAAATTTTCAAACAAGTTTCTTGTATTCATTTCATTCTTTCAATATACTTGTTTGAAAATACTTCAATGTTTCAAAATGTTCATATCTTCATGATTATTTTCTGAGCATCCATACATCTGACTTGTATTTTGAGCTTTAATTGATAAAGTTAAACCACATTGAGCAACATTATGCTTTCATAGGATTACATGGGTTCTTTGTGCTAGGACTTCAATGAACTTCTATGGATTCACGTTAACCAGTGTTTCCTACCCAAGAAGTTAATCCATAGTGATTGAGTGTGAGGAGTCCAAAAGAAATGAGTGTGGGTTGTGCGTTGAGGTAAAA
Organism: Arctium minus; assembly: GCA_954870635.1. Classification (NCBI taxonomy): domain Eukaryota; kingdom Viridiplantae; phylum Streptophyta; class Magnoliopsida; order Asterales; family Asteraceae; genus Arctium; species Arctium minus. The sequence continues at coordinate 119,194,224 of OX941080.1, read as the reverse complement.
TGGAAAAGAGAGTTTGGATAGATGTGAGCTTAATGATAAAAAGAAAGAGGGTGTGAGATCAGAGTAAAAGAATATCAAACTCTGCACCAACTACTTTCTGAGTCGGGCAGCCACATTACTAATGTTTCACAATTCTTCGTGAACATTATTGAAACAGGCAAATAGCCCATGCCAACTCTTGACTTAACCCCACCAGCTACTCATTTTCTTCTCAATAAGAAAATGTTTCACATTTTCAAGGGGACACAACACATAATCTATCTGATTTTCATTTGGAAAATTTGGATATCGAAAAAGAAGGAAGTCTACCCCACCTTCGCACTTCAATCATGCACATTGAGTCTGTGTTTATCTACTGTTGTCTCAATGGTTTACACAATTTTGAGCCTTATTAAAGCAATCATCCGTGCTTAATTCTTTCTACACTAGCACGAACACACAAGGAATTTGTTTTCTTTGTCATAACATTCATAGAAATTGCCTTTGTGGTGTTTCGATGATTGAATGGAAGCCCTGGGGGAGTGAACATCAAAAAACTCCTTTCCAATGTGTATTCGTTACACACAGTAACTTCGTGTTACTGACAGGCATTTTAACTAATTCATTTGTTGATTCAGGTGTTACAAGAATATTCTGTCTAGATTTGCAAAGATTTGGATAAATATGGTTACGGATCAACGAATTAGAGGCTCTTGGACAGATCATATTGGTCAAAGACATTTCTTGGTGAAAAGTTTTGATGATATTGATGCTCTAATCATCAAAAAGGGGGAGAAGATATCAAGAAATGTGTGATTCAAAGAAATGTTTGAGAAAGCAATGAAAATATTCAAGATTGATTGAAAGATGAATCTCTCAAGATTGTTGAAAGCTGAAAGATTTCAGAATTGTTGAAGATAATTTGCTGAAGCGATCAGAGTTTTGTTTGATAGAGGTTTGGTTACAACCTTGGGAAGAATGCTATTATTCTTGAAGATCAAATTTTGGGAAAGAATTGCTGAAAGTTTTTGAAGATACAAAGTTTATCAAAGAAAGGGGAGAGTGTAAATATTTCATGCTAATAGGGGGAGCATGTGAGTTGATTGTGAATGTAAATCATATTTGTATCAAAGGGGATATTACAAGAGAAGATAAAGGTTGATCAAAGGGGGAGCTTTATCAAATCGAGCTTAAAGAGAGAAGATCGCATTGCTAAATCTTTTTCTAATGATCTTGATCCAAAGGGGGAGATTATCAGAGCACAGATTTATTGGATTCAAGATCATAAAGATTGAAGACAAAAGTTCAAGAAGTCAAAGCTGGAAAAAGTTAACTCTCAAGTGAAAGTCAAAGTCTTTTGTTAATAAAGTCAAAGTCAATGTATTTTGTGTTTTGTTTCTTTGTAATTGTAGAGGGTATAAATACCTTCTTGTCTTTGTAAGCAAGTGAGTACGTAAGAAGCTTGTCAATTGTAAGTGTGTATGTAAGATTGTGATTGAGAGAGCATATTAGAGAAGAGTTTATTGTATATCATTCTAGAGAGAGAGTAGTGAGAGAAAGTTTGTAATTTGAATTTTAATCAATGACACATGATTTAGAATTCTCATCTTAATTGTTTGTAGCAATTAGAACTTGCATCTAGGACTAACAGTTGTCTAAACTGTGTTTAGTGAGCTTATCTGTACTGTTTTAGACCCTGGGTATTTAAGGCCCTTTGGTGCCTTTGTTTTGTAACTTTGAACCTAATATTGAATATCAGTTTACATTTGGCGCTCTCACTTTCTCTCTCTACTTTCTCTCTCTAAGATTTAGAGATTTTGGGATTATCAGATAAAACTGTTGATTGAAAGGTATTCAAATATGTTTTTGATAATAGTGATACATTCTTTTTGATTGAATTGCAGGTTGAATCAAAGCTATGGATCGAATTCAGAAAATTCAAGATTACGCATATCATATTTCTGAAATTAGAAATTGAATCAAATTCGCACTGTATAATTGTTGATTGAACATAAAATTGATTCAATTGGGTTCGATTGTTGTTAGAGAATCATTGTTGTTCACAAAGGTTCACGAATTAACAACAAGATCAGATTCAATTTTGAAATTTTTGGATCTGGTTGTAAAAAGTGTCGAGCACTGTAATTGGAAAAATGCATTGTAACTTGTTGTTTTTAGCTAGTTTAGATTCATATAAAGGTGTTTAGAAGTGATTTTCGATCATTGTGGTATAGATTTCAAGATTCAATTTGCTGATTTGAGTTGATTTGGATCGATCTGTGGAACAAGCAGCTTGCGAGTTCATGAAGAACACACAAACCACGGGGTTGAAATTGATCCTTTGATCTGCGAGTTTCGCAGAACACGCAAGACACTAAGTTGAATTTTTGATGTTGTCTGCGAGTTTGATGTTTCTATTTGATTTGCGAGTTTCATGAGAAACACGCAGATAAGCATCTGTGAGTTCTACAAACCCGCAAACCTCTACCTACGATTTTTGACAAAACACGCTAGCCCCTATCTGCGTGTTTCATAGTTCCTTCTATCTGCGAGTTTGGTGTTCCATAAGACGTGCGAGTTTCATTTATTCAGTCTGCGTGTTTCAAATTGGAAGTGATCTGCGAATTTTACAAACTCGCTAGCCTCCATCTGCGAGTTTTCAATCCATTCAGCCTGCGATTTCTGAACCATTCAATCTGCGAGTTCTGATTAATTGGGTCTGCGAATTTCAAAAATTTTCAATTAATCTGCAATTTTTAATTTCAATTGATTTGCAGGTTCGAATTGGTGTAATCTGCAAATTTCAGTCCAATTAATCTGTGATTTCCAATCCAATTGATCTGCGAAGTTTCAATTCTTCCAACTGATCTGTCGATTTTCGAAAATTTGGACACCGGGCATTCGTGGACTAGGCTTACACAGTTGACACCGAGCGCTAGTACACACCGGTCGCAGGGTACGCACCGGGAGCTGGTTTCAATTGAAGTAATCTGTGATTTCAGATCATTCAATTTGCAAGTATCAGGTCAAGTTTTAATCTGTGAGCTCAGCTAGTTTATGTTCTTTGAGAAATACACAGACAAGCAGTTTGGTTATGCAACCTACTTCAATGCATCTGCAACCTGAGTTTCAATGCAGCTTCTTGTGAATTTCAGACTATTGTAACGTGTGTTTCAATTCTAAAACAGATTCAACGCAGCTTGTGTAAATCTGTGTATCCTGTGTATTTCAATGCATCTGTGAGTTTCATGTGTGATCTGCCAGTTTAAAGATCAAACACAGTCTGTGAGTACTGAATACTCTCAATACACAGCCTGCAAGTTCTAATTTGTGTAATCTATAAGTTTTCAAGGTTGCAAGTTAAAGTCCAGTTAATCTGAGAATTCTGAGAGTTCCATTGCTTTGAAAGTTTCAGAGTTAAAATTTTTCTGAGATTATTTTTTTTTGTGTGTTGATCTAAGTTTGACTTTCAGTCAAATCTTCTGAACTGTTTAGGAACGATCTTTCATAATCAAGCTAATTATTCAAGATGTCTGCTACAGATAAACATTCTCAGTGGAGAAAGCAGATAAATAGCAAAGATTTGGAGCCTATCGTTTTAATTCCACATATAATTGAGACGTATGGTGAGACAGAGACTACTTCAGAGACATCAGGAAATGAATCTAATACTACATCAATCGTTTCTGATTCATCTGAAATAATAATTACATGTCCAATTATAGTGGATGGAAATGAATCTGTGCCTGAGATACCAAGAAAAGAAGCTGATCGAGATAGACTGAAAGATCAGAATTCAGAGCTTCTTAAGCAGATACAGGAGTTGAAGTCTAAATTGTCAAATTCTGATAAAACTCCTGTTTGTACAAAATGTACTGATAATGCTAAATCCGATTGTGCAGGTATCATCAGTGCTAGAGAGAAGGAAATCAGAGAAAAAGAAAAAGAATTAAAGCTGAAAAAGAAAAAGATTGAATATCTTCAAAGCCAACTGAAGACAACTGAACGAAAATCATCAGATTTCCAAGCTGAATCAGTTGAGCTTCAACAAAAGTTTACGGCTTTTGAAGACAAAATTTCTGCTTTGGAAGCCAAAAATGCAGAATTGTTAAAAAGCATCCAAGCAAAAAAAGAAAAATCAAATCTGGAGACTTCCCCTGCTCAAAAGCTTTCTGATTTTTCAAAGAAAGCTCACCAAGAGAAAAAGGATTTGGAGCTTAGATGCATAAAACTTTCCAAGCAAGTATCCGACTTTGAAAAGATTTTGATAACTGAACAGGATACTTTTGCTAAGGAAAGAAAAGTTCTTGAAGATAAAAATATTGGATTTCCCAAACAGATTTCAGTTTTACAAGACTTGCTAGAGAAAGAAAATAAATTATTTCAGAAAAAGAAGAAGTCTTTTGAAACTGAAAAGAAAAACGCGGAAAAGAGAAATACTGGGATTTTCAAGGATATTTCAGAAAAGACCAAGAACTTGGAAAATGATTTTGAGCCTAAACGTTTAAATTTTGAATCTGAAATATCTAAGCTCACATCCAAATTAACTGTTCTGTCATCATATGTTCAAAAAGAATAGATGGCCAAAACTGATTTGAAACAGAAGTTTGACACACTGACTTCTGAAAGAAACATTTTGTCTGAAAAGATAAAAAACTTAGAAGCTGCAAACGTTGATTTGTCAGAAAAGATTACAGCTGATGTGATTAGTCAATCACCTGTTGATAATTCAACAGAATCAGTTTGTTCTTTGAAAACAGCTTCAAGTTCAATTCATGATAAAAATGTTTTTCAAAACAAAAGTGTCAAACCAAATATTGTCAACTCAAATCAGATCAGACCATCTAATCTATTCTATGACAAATTTGTTGATGGTTCAGCAAACTTCTATGTTAAATCTTTTGGAAAGCAGTCTAAGAAAAATCAGGTGGTCTAGCGAGTGAAGGATTCTTCAGAAGAGAAGAAGAAAAACAAAGCATATGCATCCACAACCAACGCCAAAAAGAATAGTGTGCATAAAGGTAAATCTTTTGGTAATTCTGATAAGTTTTATTCTACTAATCATCTTATCAGGATTACACAGAAGAAAATATGTTGTTCTTACTGTGGAGCATATGACTTTATAAGTAAGAATTTTGTTAATTACTGGTATGGTTCTTATAATGTTATCCCCACACGAACTGCAACTAACACATCAGGACCCAAATACCAGTGGGTACCTAAAGCTAAAACTGTGTTGCAGGCACCCAAAGTTTAAGGAGGAGCAAGGTGTTTGACTTCTAGACAAATCAGTCTAGGACTCGTACTTCAAAGTACAAGTAATGGCTCTTGAATAAACAAGTTCAATACCCGCACCTCAATGTCAAGAATGTGGTTTCTGATTACAACAGATCAGGACCCGTTCTTAAATGTTTAAAATGAGGATATTATGCAAATATCCAGGGGGAGCTTATCAGAATATAAATCATTATATCATGATTTGAGGGGGAGCTTAAATGTAAGTATCTTCTAATCTAGATCTCTGATTGTTTAAAAGATGAACAACTTTCGAACATGAAAAACGTTTTCTGAAATGTTCAAACAACTTCTCTATTCTCAAAAGTTTCATGAATTAATAAGTGTGATTTTTAAATGTTTTTCATTATTGAGCTTTACTGTTTAAACTGACCGTGTGTTTCCAAAGATCAATACTAGCGTATTATCTTTTCTATATACTATCAAGTATTCATACACACCTGTTAAGTCTAAATATTGTATCCAAGATTTAATAAGGAAAGTTAAAGTTGTAAAAGTCAACAATGTCAAAGTCATAGAATTCAAAGTATGTTTAGTTTCCTTATTCTTTAAGTCTTGTAATAGATAGGTAGTATAAATAGGTTTGCTTTGTAAGCTTGTGGTAGGAATGTAAGAAGCACGTCATTGTAATATTCAGACTTGTGACTAATGGATTCAAGATCTACTTTCTCTCTACACTTTCTCTATCTAGTTCTTGATTGTATTACATTTCATATGAGAATTGCTTGATATGTTTGGGATTTGTTATTCACAATTGGTATGAGAGCTGAACCAAACATTTTCAGGAATGATTTGATTAGTAAATTGAATTGAAATCTTGATTTTTGGATCGAAAAATTGATTTTACTGAAAATTTTTCAAGAACACGTACTGTTCATCCGAATTTTATTGAAAAATCGATTTTGATGCAAGAAAATGGAGTTATTGGATACGATTTGTGTTTTGGATTGATTCTTGTATTGATTACATCTCGTAATTCGAACTAATTCGGTGTCAATTTTTGATTTTTGAACTTTTCTTGAAATTTTGTTCGAACACTGTTCTTGATCATTTTTGTGGAAATTGTTGGTTTTAATCAAAAATTGATAGTAAATTTGTGTTTAGTATTGTTTTTCGATGATACTGATAAGTTCTTGAGAACCATTTTGCAGATTTGAATCAATTTGGATCAAATTGTGCAAGTCAGATCCAAGTTTGCGCTAGATCTACGATTTGCGCGAGTTCTTATACATTTGCGTGAGTTCTTATACATTTGCGTGAGTTCTTATACATTTGCGTGAGTTCATCTCATTTGCGTGAGCTTATCAGGGTTTTAAGCCATAGTTTTTGCCATCTTATATTCACGCAAATCAAAGTTTGCGTTACAGTCTGGTTGCGCAAAGTCTATCTTGCGTCAACCATATATCGCGCAAATCTCCAACCATTTTTTCGCGCAAAGATAAGTGTATATTCTAAGTTTGCGCTACAAGGTTCTCACGCAAAGCTACATTTGCGTCTTATACTGCTCGCGCAAAGCTTCATTTGCGTCTTCAGCGGGTCACGCAAATCTAGTTTGTGTCTTTCACAATTCACGAATATTTCTGGTTTGCATCACTTGTGTCTCGCGAGAAGTCTACTTTGCGTCATACACTGTTCTCGAGAAGTGTACTTTGCGCCATTCTCTGCTCGCGAGAAGTTTGGTTTGCGCTACCTACAGTTCACGCAAAACTCAATCTTGCGCCACCAACTGTTAGCGCATATCAAGTGTTCAAATTTTAAATTTTGCACAAGATTTCAATTTGATCTGATTTTTGTTTTTCTGATTTACAGTTTGGGAACGATCTTTCATATCAAGCTGATTACTAATTCAATATGGGATATTTTGCTGAGCTTGAAGAGAAGAATAGAAAACTTGAATTAGAGAAAGTAAATATGGGTTATGCTGTTGACTTTCACTTGAAAAAGTCAAAAGAATATAATGTTGAAATCCTTATACTGAAAGAAGAAGTAAGTGCTTTAAAGACAATTAATGAAGATCTTCTGAAAAGAACTTCAGGACTAAATGATGAGAAGATAATGAGATTAGAATCTGAGAATGCTGAGCTTAGAAAGAATATATATGATTTGGAACAACAACTTGCTGAAAATAAAGTTGATTTTGATAATGAAAAGAAAATTTTTTCAAAGAAGTTCTCAGATTTCTCTAAAAAGTGTTTTGAAGAGAAGAAGTCACTTGAGCTTAAATGTATAAAGCTTTCTCATCAAGTTTTCGATTTTGAGAAAGTACTTATTTTGGAAAGAGAGAAGTTTGTTAAAGAAAAGAAGGCCATTGAACAGAAAAATGTGGGATTCTTCAAGGAACTATTCGGCCAGAGAAACGATTCAGAGAAAGGATTTGAAGAAGAACGATGCATCTTTGACACTGAAATTAAAAAGTTGACTTCCAAGCTATCTGAACTATCTGCAAATGCACTGAAAGAGCAGCAAACGAAGTCTGAGTTCTCGAAGAAGATTGACCTGCTTGTAAAAGAAAGAGACAACTTCGCGTCAAAGATCAAAGAGCTTGAAAAGACTGCTTCAAGTTCAAATCAGAAATCTGTATCTTTACAAAGGTCAGTTACATCTTTTGATCAGATTCGTAGAACTAACATTTTCTATGATAGATATTTAGATGGTTCAGGTACATCTCCAAGAAGAAGAAGTTACAAATCAGATAAACGGGTCTGGAAGAAGAAACCAATTAAAGATGAGAAGACCAATGAGCTGAAAGGGAAGACATCATGTGTACATGTACATCAAGCAATGAAGAACAAAGAGCATAAAGGTAAACCTGACCATATATACTCAAAAGATCAATTACTCAGGTTTTCAGGTAATAAATAGTATTGTTCTTATTGTTGTACACATGATCATATTCACAAGACAAGTGATCATTTATGGTATGGTTCTTACTCTATAACCCCCACACGAACTGCAACTAACTTTTCTGGACCCAAATACCAGTGGGTACCAAAGCCAAAAACTGATTCTGTGTTGCAGGCATCTCAAGTCAAGGGGAGTAAGAGAACGATGGCTCTTAAATAATACAGTTCAAGACCCGCACCTCAATTTCAAGATAATGGCTTCTAAGTACATCAGCTTAGGACCCGTACTTCAAAGGAGTTTGACTTCTAAACACAACAGTTTAGGACTCGTACCTCAATGATTAAAGACCTTACTCCTGTGATAATAAGAGATATTACTCCAACATTCAAATGAAGATATCAACCTTCAAGGGGGAGTATACTCTTTTTGCATCCGATGGATATGATGGTCTACATCCCAAGAGAATTGATCTGATCTCTATCCTGTACTTTTTCACTGATAGATTTTACTGATATGATGGTCTACATTCAAAAGGGAGTGTCTGATCTCTATCATGTTTTCACTGACATATTTTAGATGCTTAATTTAAGGGGGAGTAAAGGTGACTTCTGATTACTTCAGATCAGAACTCTTACTATAAATAGTTTTACTGCTTTCTGTCTTTTTATTTTTTGGATAAATGTTCTGAATAAAGTGGTTTCTAATCACATGACAGACCAGGACCCGTTCTTCAACGTTCAGATTTGGATATTTTGTAAATATCCAGGGGGAGCTTAAATGACCTAAATCATTTTATCATGATTTGAGGGGGAGCTTAAAGAGTATATATTTTCTAATCCTTGATCTCTGATTGTTTGAAAGAAGAACAACTTTCAAGCATGAAAAACAGTTTCTGAAATGTTCAAACCACTTCTGATTCTCAAAAGGTTTCATGAATTTAGAAGTGTGAATTTAAATGTTTTTCAATTTTGAGCTTTAATGTTACTGGCCGTGTGTTTCCAAAGATCAATACTTGCGTATTATCTTGTCCATATACTGAAAAGTATTCATACACACCGGTTCAGTACTTTATCAATTTGTTATTACCATGTCTCATATCGAAACAATTTTTCGATGGTAATACCACCGTTTGTTTTCAAATGTTGTTGAGCATCAATCATTATTTCTAATCTTGTGCTTTCATTGCAAAATTGTTTATATTTGTTCATATAAACAAAATTTCCAGTTCTTTGATACCCTACCCATTTCATTTGATCTGATTGATACATTGTCAGATTCTTAAAACAATTCTCTTGATTTCATTTCATTCATTCAATATCATTGTTTTGAGAAATCTTCAAAGTTCAATTGCTCAAATTTCATGACCATACATTTTGACAATGATATCATACACTTTGTGCTTAACTGTTCAGTTAAATTATTGAGCAACCATGCTTTTTAGGACTTACATGGGATTCGTGTGTGAGCTTATAAGAACTTCCATGGATTCACGTAAACCAGTGTTTCCTTCCTAGGAAGTTATCATTGAGTGATTGAGGGGTCACAATCAAAGAATGGGGGAGATAACTCATCCGGTTGAGTTTTTCTCATTGTGTGGAGCGGAAAAATGAAAATGAGAGTTTGGTTAGAAGTGAGCTTTAAATGTTAAAAAGAAAGAGGGTGTGAGATCATAGTTAAAAGAATATCTGAACTCTGCACCTACCACTTTCTGAGTCGGGCAGCCACATCTACTGATTGGTTCACATTCTTTGGTGACCATCATTGCAACAGGCAGTGAGCCCATGCCAACTCTTGCAATTACCCCACCAACCACTCGTTTCTTTCTCGAAAAAGAAATGTTTCATTTTTTTGGGGAAGCAGCACATCTGCTATCTAATCTTCACTCGGAAGATTTAGATATTGAACAAGAAGGAAAGTTGTCCCACCTTCGCACCTCTTTCATGCACATTAAGTCTGTGTATTATCTGTTGCTTTCTCAACAGTTTACACAATTTGAGCCTGATAAATCTAAGTAGCTTCAATCATTCTTACACTTTCACGAGCACACAAGGAATATGTTTTCTTGTCATAACATTCATAGAAAATTCATTTGTGGTTTTTCGATGATTGAATGGAAGCCCTGGGGGAGTGAACATCGATCACAAAGCTCCTTTCCAATGTACATTCGTTGTACAAAGTGGCTCCGTGCTACTTACAGGCATATTAACTGTTTCACTTGTTGAATCAGGGTTACCACTTTCATAATATCTGAATTTGAAAAGATTCAGGTATATACAGTTCATGATTCAGTTACTCAGATCAAAGCGTGGCGAATGTCAAATTATTATTGAAAGGGGAGATTGTTATTCGTATACAAAGGGGGTGTCAAAGACTGTGTTGAAATTAAAGATGTTTTGATGATCATGATGCTCACAATCATCAAAAGGGGGAGAAATTTACAAAGATTCAATTTCAAAGCCATGAAGAGTAATGAAGAGTTGTCAATGTGAAAAGACTTGTGAAAAAATTCTGAGAGTTCAAAAGTCAATTCAAAATGCTTCCGCTAATTCAAAGATAAAGATTCTGAAGAAAGATTGTTCAAAGATAAAGAGAATTGTTCAAAGATAAATCAATATGATTTGTGAAAGTTTGTTTCTCTGAAGACAGTCATGAGATCAATGTGATGAAGATACAGTATGAAAGAAGTTTCAAAGGTGTTTCAAGAATTCTGGTTTTCTTTCAAGACTTGTTGACTTTCAAAGCTACAAAGTGCAAAAGACTTTTCTCGATTCTTCAAAGGCTGAATGAGTGAAGACTGTGAAAGCTTCAAAGTTCATTGTTAAAGAGACAAAAGTTGAAGAATCATGTGCTGAAGTTCAGTGTCAAATTTTTTATTAAATCTTGAATACAAAGGGGGAGATTGTTAAGTCTAAATATTGTATCCAAGTTTTAATACGGAAAGTCAAAGTTGTAAAAGTCAACAATGTCAAAGTCATAGAATTCAAAGTATGTTTAGTTTCCTTATTCCTTAAGTCTTGTAATAGATAGGTAGTATAAATAGGTTTGCTTTGTAAGCTTGTGGTAGGAATGTAAGAAGCACGTCATTGTAATATTCAGACTTGTGACTAATGGATTCAAGATCTACTTTCTCTCTCTAGTTTCTCTCTCTTGTTCTTGATAATTGTTACATCTTTTTATGAGAAAAGCTTGATTGATTGGGATTTTGTCATTCACAACACCGGTTCAGTATTTCATTTGAAATTGTAATTACCATGTCTCATAACGAACAAATTTTTCAATGGTAATACTCCCGTTTGCTTTCAAATATTGTTGAGCATCAATAATCATTTCTAATCTTGTGCTCTCATTGCTAAATTGTTTATATTCGTTCATATAAACAAACTATCAAATTCTTTGATACCCTAACCATTTCATTTGATCTGATTGATACATTGTCAGATTCTCAAAACAATTCTCTTGATTTCAAATCATTCATTCAATATCTCTGTTTTGAGAGAACTTCAAAGTTCAAAAGTTCAAATGCTCAAATTTCATTCATATTTTAAAATGAACATACATTCTGACACTATTATCATTTTTGTGCTTAATTGTTCAAGTTAAACTGTTGAGCAACTATTCTTTTTAGGACTTACATGGGATTCCTGTGAGAGCTTAAATAGAACTTCCATGGATTCACGTTAACCTGTGTTTCCTACCCAGGAAGTTAACCTCGAGTGATTGAGGGGTGAGGGGTCAAAATCAAAGAGTGGGGGAGATAACTCATCCGGTTGAGTTTTTCTCATTGTGCTGAGCGGAAATATGGAAAACGGAATTTGGTTAGAAGTGAGCATAAATGTTAAAAAGAAAGAGGGTGTGAGAACAGAGTTAAAAGAATATCAGAACTCTGCACCAACCACTTTCTGAACCGGGCAGCCACAAAATCTGATTGGTTCACATTTTTTGGTGACCATCATTGAAAAAGGCAATGAGCCCATGCCAACGCTTGCATTAACCCCACCAGTCACTCATTTCTTTCTTAACAAAGAAATGTTTCATTTTCTTTGGGGACGCAACATATCTGCTATCTGGTCTTCACTCGGAAGATTTAGATATTGAAAAAGAAGAAAATTTGCCCCACCTTCGCACCTCCTTCATGCACATTGAGTCCGTGTATGTAACACCCTAAAAATAGGGATAACAAAAACTTTCCAAAAGAGGAGAAATGGTATATAAATTATCATAGCAAGAGCCTCCCAAAAAGGGAATAGTACAAATAAACCTGTTTAATCACAATTGTAATTTAACGGATAAACAAACAACAATGAACTAATCTAATTTCTACATCTAGAAAAGAGATTACAAAAAGGGGTGTCATCTATAAACCCAAGGCTTCTCAAAAATAGTCCAAGTGCCGTATTCCCAAGCTCTCGCCCCAAAGCATCTAAACTTGTCTAGGAGCAGCACCGCTAACACCTGAGATACACATCGACACCAAACAAGTGTTAGGCCAAAAAGCCTAGTGAGTTGAACAAGTAAAAGCATGCGAGAAACATTTACAGTTCTTATCAGCAGTTAACCAATTAATCACGTAGATGTGGAGTCAACGGGAGAGACCCATATCTCCAAATCAGGTTCACCCAAAGAGGCAATGCACCTTGAAGCCACTTTCCCTGGTAACCCAAAGGCCTGGCACGCACGGGGACTACCGCTTAGGAAATTCCCTGACGGCGGAGGTCTAGGCACATAGAAGACTACCACTTAGGAAATTCCCCAAATGTCGCCTACCTACATTCCTATAGTGAATCACTGACTCGGTTCATCCACATAATGCAAATAGGAGGTCTCAAGATGTGTTACAACCCAACATATTCGAATATCAATCATGAACACAACATTACCATCCTAATCATGCAATTTCAACACTTAACCCAAATATAAACCAAATCCACCACGAGAATGTGAGGTCGCCAAAAGGCATTCCAAGTAGGAACCATCAACATACCAAGATATACACATATAAACCATGGTAACTTTCATATACATAAATCCATGGGAAAACCCCCAAATACTTGAACAATAAACATGAACATTTGAGAAATGTATTAATATTAACAAGTAGTAGATAATGATGTGTATCTAGTTTTAATAAAGGTTAGTAAACTCACAATCTAGGTTTTGTACCAAAACCTAGAAAAGATGAAAACCCTAGACTTGAGGAGATGAGACTTGAAGTGGAGAAGTTGAGCTTTATGAACCCTAGAAAGTGACCTTGAGAGGAGTTAATGCAAGTGTGAAGATCCAACCACCAAGAAGAGTTGTATTTATGAGGGTTAGGGTTTTAAGAGGAAAAGTTCGGTTTGGAAGTATCCAAAATCGCCAAAGAGAAGAGAGGGTTTTGAGAGAAATGAGGTTAAAATCTGATAAGGGTGCATTAAGGAGACAAAATACTTACCTTGCGAATTTCCGGGTGTTACAATCCTCCCCACCTAATTGGGATTTCGTCCCCGAAATCTCATTCTAGATTAAACAAGTGTGGATAACGCTTCTTCATATCATCTTACGATTCCCAAGTAATGTTAGCACCCCGATGGTGCTTCCATTGGACTTTAACCATGACCACGTCCTTATGCCTCAACTTCTTCACTTTTGATTCTAAAATCGACTCCGGTTCTTCTACACAACGATTCCCATTGTCCACCCGAATTTCCGACAAAGGGATCATGCTTTCCTCTTCGGCTAGACACTTCCGAAGGTAACATACGTGAAATGTAGGATGTATTCCATCCATCTACGGTGGTAAATCTAACCGGTAGGCTTGCAAACCAATCTTCTCCAAAATAACGAATTGTCCAAGGAAACGAGGACTAAGCTTCCCACGCTTCCCGAAACGTATGATTACCTTCCACGGAGACACCTTCAACATGACCTGGTCACCCACTTGAAACTCAACCGGTCTTCCTTCTTGTCCGCATAGCTCTTTTGTCGGTCTTACGCCGCCTTTAGACTTTCTCGAATTTCTTTCACCTTGTCCGTCGTCTCTTGCACTATTTCTGGACCGGCGAATTGATTTTCGACCGCTTCTAACCAACAAACTGGAGTTTGGCACTTTCGCCCGTACAACGCCTCGAATGGTGCCATGCCAATGCTAGAGTGGTAGCTATTATTATATGCGAACTCTACTAACAGCAGGTGTGAGTCCCAACTACCTCCAAAGTCGATAACACATGACCTTAACATATCTTCTAGCGTTTGAATCGTCCTCTCACTTTGACCATCCGTTTGAGGATGATACGCCGTGCTCAAATTCAATCGGGTACCCAACTCCTTTTGCAAGCTTGCCCAAAAGTTCGACGTGAAACGGCTATCTCGATCCGACACGATAGATTATGGAACCCCATGCCTCGACACAACCTCATCGATGTAAAGCTTGGCCAATTTCTCCATTGGCAAAGTCTCCCTCATTGCAAGGAAGTGCGCGCTCTTAGTTAGCCGATCAACGACTACACAAATTGTATCATGGCCTCATAAGGTCTCCGGTAGCTTTGGGCAATTCTTCCTCATGTGCCCCGGATGTTGGCACTCAAAACACACCGTCAGATGAACAGTACAATCCCGAGCCACATGGCCCTTCTTGCCACACCTGGTACAACTCACCGGACCCGCATAGGTTTTGGAAGCACATGCGCCCTAATGCTTGGTTCTGCACCTTGGGCACCACTGATCACTTTTACGAGAGTCGCCAGCTCTCCCGCTAACAAAAGGCTTCGACTGACGAACGGGCCCAGATGGCCCTTCCCATTTTCTCTTCTCACCCGCAACACTTCTTTCTTCCTTCTCAGCCAATCTATCATCTTCTACAAGCAAGGCCTCTTCAATGACTTCTTGAAGAGTCGACCCTACGACATTGCGCACGTCGGTCTGCATGTCGGCTGGTAGGCCAAGGTGAAAGGCCTTAATCTTCGATCTCTCATCTGGGACCAGATATCCCACCAAGTTCAACTTCTCCAGAAACAGCTTGGAGTAGTCGGCTACAGATAAATTCCCCTTTTTCAGATTCCGGAACTCGGCTTCCAACTTGTCCAACGAACGCTCGCTGCAATACTTGTCCATTATCTTTTTCTTGAAGACTGGCCAGGTCAGCTTTGCTAGGACTTCGGGGGTGAGGGCAGACCGGGTGAGATTCCACCAGATCAATGCCTCTCCCCGGAGTAATTGAGAAGCAAATTTCACCCGTTGCGAGACGTCACACTCGCTAGACTCAAAGGCCATATCCGCTTCCTTGAGCCAGAACATACACGCAACCGGGTTGTCGGAACCCGCAAACTCTTTAGGGTTGCACACCAGAAAAGCCTTGTAGGAGCATCCCTTAGTCCTCTCTCGATTCACGTTGCTCGGTTACTCTTCGATCACCACCACTTCAGGTCCACCACCCGACCCAGCTATGACATTCTCCGCCATAGTCTCGGGTTGGCGGTTACTAGCATCTCGATCTTCTAGGAGTTTCATGAAAAACTCTTGTTGTTGGATTTGTTGTTGGGCCATGGCAGAATTCATAGCCAGCATCATGCTGTCCCGTAACCGGGTCTCCATAGTAACTTCCTCCATAATGACATTGTCCACAGTGAGGTTTCGGTGCGGAATATGCTCAGGTCCGCCTCCCAAGATTTTGGGTACGGGAATCCCATCGGAGGTTGCCCCCACCGGGGGTCGTACCGTTGCAGATTCCACTTCTGGTTGACCCTCTGGCATGTCCGGTAATCTACTTTGAGTATTAACCATTGATCACTGCCACACAAGCACGAGAAGGAGATTGAGAAAAATACTAAGCGAGTTTAACTCATTGTACGTACTAATACATTCATCAATTGTCGCAAAAACAGTAAATCAAGTATGCTCACGTAACAATGCATTCATAATAGCAGTAGCTAAGTGAAATTATGAACGAACCATACACAAGAATTCTTGTCACCATCATCACAATTCTCAATTAGTGTAATTTCGTAACCTAACGCTCTCCCCACCTAGGATTCCTACCCCAAGAGGACAGTGAAGTCAAAACAATCTAAAGCTTAAGTCTAGATATGCTACAACAATACCTAGTTCACTTAAACTAAAGCTTTGATACCAACTTGTAACACCCTAAAAATAGGAATAACAAAAACTTTCCAAAAGAGGAGAAGTGGTATATAAATTGCCATAGCAAGAGCCTCCCAAAAAGGGAATAGTACAAATAAACCTGTTTAATCACAATTGTAATTTAACGGATAAATAAACAACAACCAACTAATCTAATTTCTACATCTAGAAAAGAGATGACAAAAAGGGGTGTCATCTATAAACCCAAGGCTTCTCAAAAATAGTCCAAGTGTCGTATTCCCAAGCTCTCGCCCCAAAGCATCTAAACTTGTCTAGGAGCAGCACCACTAACACCTGAGATACACATCGACACCAAACAAGTGTTAGGCCAAAAAGCCTAGTGAGTTGAACAAGTAAAAGCATGCCAAAAACATTTATAGTTCTTATCAGCAGTTAACCAATTAATCACGTAGATGTGGAGTCAACGGGAGCGACCCATATCTCCAAATCAGGTTCACCCAAAGAGGCAATGCACCTTGAACCCACTTTCCCTGGAAACCCAAAGGCCCGACACGCACCGGGGACTACCGCTTAGGAAATCCCCCGACGGCAGAGGTCTAGGCACATAGGAGACTACCGCTTAGGAAATTCCCCAAATGTCGCCCACCTACATTCCTATAGTGAATCACTGACTCGGTTCGTCCACATAATGCAAATAGGAGGTCTCAAGATGTGTTACAACCCAACATATTAGGATATCAATCATGAACACAACATTACCATCCTAATCATGCAATTTCAACACTTAACCCAAATATCAACCAAATCTACCACGAGACTGTGAGGTCGCCAAAAGGCATTCCAAGTAGGAACCATCAACATACCAAGATATACACATATAAACCATGGTAACTTTCATATACATAAATCCATGGGAAAACCCCCAGATACTTGAACAATAAACATGAACATATAAGAAATGTATTAATATTAACAAGTAGTAGATAATGATGTGTATCTAGTTTTAACAAAGGTTAGTAAACTCACAATCTAGGTTTTGTACCAAAACCTAGAAAAGATGAAAACCCTAGACTTGAGGAGATGAGACTTGAAGTGGAGAAGTTGAGCTTTATGAACCCTAGAAAGTGACCTTGAGAGGAGTTAATGCAAGTGTGAAGATCCAACCACCAAGAAGAGTTGTATTTATGAGGGTTAGGGTTTTGAGAGGAAAAGTTCGTTTTGGAAGTCTCCAAAATCGCCAAAGAGAAGACAGGGTTTTGAAAGGAATAAGGTTAAAATCTGATAAGGGTTCATTTAAGACACTGGACCCCGACGGCGATAGTGCCCGGCGATAGTGCCATTGGCACTATCGCGAGTCACAATCGCGGGCACCATAACACCTTCGGTACAAACCGCGCGATAGTGCCCTCCGCGATAGTGCCATGACACAATCGCGTGGCACAATCGCGACCAACTCCGAGCTCTCGGTACACATTCGGCGATAGTGCCCTCCGCGATAGTGCCAAGGGCACAATCGCGAGGCACACCAAAACAGTCCGAAACTCAACCAAAGACGATAACGAGCACAAGGTTTGAACGATTAAAGATGATAAGTTAATATATGACATTTCAACATAATTCATGATCATAAAATGTACACAAAGACACACATTCACACATAATTGAAATAAATGCATTAAGGAGACAAAATACTTACCTTGCGAATTTCCGGGTGTTACAGTGTAATACCTGTTGCTGTCTCAACAATTTACACAATTTGAACCTTATGAAACACAATCATTGTGCTAAATTCTTTCATACACAAGCACGAGCACACAGAAAATTTGTTTTTCTGTCAGAAAATTCATAGATAAACCTTGTGTTTTTCAATGATTGAATGGAAGTCCTGGGGAGTCATCATCAAATCAGCTCTTTAAATTATACATTCGTTGTACACAGTAACTCCGTGTTACTGACAGGCACTCCTAACTGTTTCATTTGTTGAATCAGGGTTACCAAGTTCATTATATCTTAATTTGAAAAGATTCGGGTATATACAGTTCATGATTCAGCTATTCAGATCAAAGGGCGACAACTGTCAAATCATCATAAAGGAGGAAATTGTTACGTTGAATACAAAGGGGGTGATCAAAGATAATGTTGAAATTAAAGATGTTTTGATGATTATGATGCTCACAATCATCAAAAAGGGGGAGACATCTACAAAGATCAATTTCAAAATCATTAAAGAGATGTCAAAGTTGAAAAGACTTGTGAAGGAATTCTGAAGAAGAAAGATGATTCAAAGACAAATTCAGATGATTCGTGAAAGTTTGTTTTTCTGAATACTGATCAGAGATTACAGTGATGAAGATACATACAAAGTTTTGCAAGATACCTCAAGTTCAAAGAAGTTTTCAAAGGTTTCAAAGCTTTATTGAAGACTTCTAGACTTTCCAAGATGCAAAGTGTTAAAGACTTTTCAAGATTCTTCAAAGACTGAAGATCCAAGACTGTCAGAGATAAAGTTTGAAGAATCAAGCGCTGAAGACTAGTGTCAAATTTTTTTAAATCTTGAATACAAAGGGGGAGATTGTTAGTGTATTATTGTATCCAAGATTTAATAGGAAAAGTCAAGTCAAGAAATATCAACAATGTTAAAGTCTAGATAAGTCAAAGTCAAAGTCAATCTTGTAGTTTGTTGTTTTGACTTGTGAGTATTATAATTCTTAGGTATAAATGCCTTGTTGCTTTGTTAATCATGTAACACCAAGAGCTTAATTGTCATAATACAGATTTACTTTCTCTCTCTACTCTCTCTCTAAACTTTGACATTGTCAAATCTTGATCTTGAGATATTGCTTGATTGTGATTGGGAATACTTTTTCAATATTTATAATGGAACAACCAAGGATGACTGAGGTGACACTATGAGTTTTTGAGAAATTTTCAAATATTTGATTGTAGTGTTAAGTTGGTTGTCTCACGTTGATAAACAAAAGAAAGTTTGACATATAGTAATAAATATCAATAATCAATATATATATATATAGAGAGAGAGAGAAAGAGAGGGAGAGAGAGGTTCAAGGGAAAACCTCAAAGAAGTGGAAAATTAAGGAACACCCTGGTAGCCCTTGATTTGGACGGTATGTACTTGTGCATACAAGTAATTAAGTTGTTTTTTTTTTGTTTTTATGCACTTGCATATGCATGTGTGCATGTTACAAATGACTTGTATGCACAAGTGCATACAGTTAGCAAAACCCGATCGTACCCGAAAAATCCAAAAAATCGAACCGAAAAAACCTCGAACAACCCGACCCTAACTACCCGATCGTACCTGATACCCGAAATTCGAAATTTAGGTCGGGTATATAGGTTCAGGTAGGGTCTTAATCTCCGTCACCCGATCCGACCCGAAACCCGAATTTTTATTAACTAAATATAAATACTATTTTTTAATTACTTTTCCTAAAAATGCCTAATCATATTTTTTTTATCATGTTCAATCCTATTATGTAATCTAATCTGTACTACTCTTATATTTATGTATGCTAAATATGGAAAACTTGAATTGCAAAAACAATACATGAGAATGGAGGAAGCGTTTGTGCTTTTTTGTGAAATGCTAAAGTAAGGTGCCAAACCTAATGCATTAACTTTTATAGGGAGTTATTTTTATGGTGGAAAAATAAAAAAATAAAAAAATGGATTTATCCGAAATCCGATCCGATCAAACCTGAAACCCGACTAGGCCCGACACCCAAAACCCGATTCACCCGATTACAAAATTCAGGGCTTCCATTTCCTACCCGAAACCCGATCGGGTTTTCCATTTACCCCTCTGATCCGACCCGACCCGACTCATGCTCACCCCTATGCATACCGTCCAGATGAAGGCTATCAGGGTGTTCCTCAGTTTTCCTTTTTTTGAAGTTTTCCCCTAAACCTGACCATATATATATATATATATATATATATATATATATTAAAGGGAACAACCAAAAGAGATTGAAGTAGCACTATGAGGTTTGGAAATTTCTCCAATCTTGGATTGTGGTGTTAAGTTGGTTGTCCCACATTGAAAGGTAGAAGAAAGTCTGGCCAATATA
Source organism: Arctium minus (assembly GCA_954870635.1). Lineage (NCBI taxonomy): Eukaryota > Viridiplantae > Streptophyta > Magnoliopsida > Asterales > Asteraceae > Arctium > Arctium minus. The sequence continues at coordinate 119,173,939 of OX941080.1, read as the reverse complement.
GTGAGTATATCAAAGAAGAAAATCATGACTTGAAATTTGAAAAACTTGGGTTGTTTAAAAATAACTTTTAGCCACCATATTTTTCTAAAAAGACTTTGTTTTAAAAAATAGAGTTGGCTCATTTTAATCGACTCATTTTTTTGCAAAAATTATAATTATTTATTGGTTAAATATAACTTTTAACCCCTATGAAAACAAAAATTATTTATTGATTAAATTTTGGAATGTGGTGTTAAGTTGATTATCCCACGTTGATAGATAAAATAAAGTTAGACAAATAGTAGTGAGTATATAAATAGAGGGATATCATGAATTAAATTTTTAAAAACTTTAGTTGTTAAGTATAACTTTTAGCCACCATAATTTTTCAAAACAATTATGTTTAAAAATGTCTTTATATTAAGAAACAACCAAGGATGAATAAGGTGACACTATGAGGTTTGAGAATTTAAGTTGGTATTGTAATATTCGTGTATTCCTAAATCTTTTGCATTATAATGTTGTTTAATTATCCCACATGGACGAGAGAATGCTACATTCGAGTTTTTTAGGTGACTATAAGAAATTAGGAATGAATGTTTTATATAAATATGAAATTTGGTGAGTTTGGTAATCCTATATAAGTGAGAAAATGAATTTTTTTATGAAACATGTGATTTTATATTGACAAGAGGAGGGGATGTCAAATTGTTGTAACTCATAAGGTTGACTAATTTTAGTCAAACCTTTCGTAACAACAACAGTGATAATAATATGGTTGTTTGACATGTCACTTGAGTTCTAAAAAGCATAACAAAAAAATTATTACCGATACATCTTAAATTCTTCGTAACAAGAAAAGATTATCAATATATGAAAATGTATCACTTATGGAAATACAATTTTAATTTTAATTTGGATTTTATTAATTATTAACCGAAAAATTACATTTTATCTTAACTCGAACAAATATTTTCATAAAAATATTTTTCGCTACCGCGCAACGCACGGGTGACACACTAGTATATATTAAAGTAAAACCATGGAGTGATGATGTGACATCTTGAGAGGCCTTGATTCATTGTTATCTTTTTTGTCATAGTTTTGAATTGTTTTTTAATAAAAAATGTTAATAAATGAGCAAACATTTCATTTTCTCTTTAATTTATTTAATATTTTTAAATATTACATAATAATACTCTTATTCATTGACAGAATATTTTGTCCAACAAATATATATATAATTATATATTCATTGAATAGCTTATGACAATTATATAATTATTTTATCAAACATATAATTTTAATTTCATTTATATATCAATATATATATATACTACATTATAAACCAGATTTCCCAAAAGTCTTAAAGTCTTAAAAACATGCCTTTAAGCAAAGAGTACAACACTTTTAAGCATAAAAGTCTTAAAAGTCTTAATTACAATACTTTATGCACAATGTACAACACTTTTATACATAAAGTCTTAAATATCTTTTGAACTCTCTTAGAAATAAAAAAGACACGCTCATCTCATTCCCCAAGGTCACGCTTCATCTCAATGGCACGCTTCCTCCATCCCAAGACACACTCCTGCAATTCCCTCCCTCAAGGTGACGATTCAAAAATTGTTTTCGGTGATTGCATCCACTCTCAAAACTTCCCATTCCATTCTTGATTGTTCCATTTATCACCATCTTCACTTTTGTGCTATTCTTCCATTCGAACCTCCATTTTTCTCTTCCGAACGGAGTTCTAGGTCTGGTTTAAAATATTGTCTCAACCAGGGTATTTTGAAGGTATTGATCTTTTATTTACAGTGGTTACCTTAGTATCTCTATGTATATGTATGTTCGCTTCTGTAAGTTACCTTCCTTTCTAAATCTGCAGAATAGGTGTTTGAGGAAATGCCTCAAAGAGATTTAGCTATAAAAGCCCATTAAAATCATTCAAGAGTTGTATTGCATCAAAAAAACTTCTTTCGATTTAGCTATAAAAAACCCATTAAAAACTCTTATTAGTTCATTTTTTTTTTGGATTTCATGTTTGAAATGATGTTGTTATACTATTTTCTTGCTTTCTCTAATCTCTTTATTTGAGTTTCACGCATTCCTTGACAAAATTTTCAACAGGTAAACAACCAAAGGCACGAGTTGTAACTTCTAGCAACAAATAGATCTATTACCTTGTGACTTATACAAATTCAGGTAATTTGTTAATTTTTTTGCTTCCTTTATTGACATTGAGTCCTTTGTGTGCCAAAATTTGGAGAGCATTCTTGATTCATGTTGTGATTAGATTACTGGTAATATCTTGATTTTATTCTTAAGTTAATAATTTTCATTGATAGAATCATTGCTTCTAAAGGTTTTATGTCTAATCAAGTATTTGTGATAAATTTGTTGAATTATTTTGAGCTTGAGTTGAGGTTAAACACGACCACAATTATTTTGAGCTTGACTTGATATTACGGAGAATGAAAAAGTTTACAAAACAAAACCTATGAGGTTTGTCTTTCAAACTCTTCAAGATGGTTATTTTGCTCTCTATAAGGTTACAAGGTGCACACAATTTTTGGCATACGTAAATTCTAGATGAGCATCTTGATTTGTAATATGCATTCCAACATCAATATTGTTTGCCTCTATTCCAACATCAATTTGTAATATCTTGATTTTATTCTTAAGTTAATAATTTTCATTGATAGAATCATTGCTTCTAAAGGTTTTATGTCTAATCAAGTATTTGTGATAAATTTGTTGAATTATTTTGAGCTTGAGTTGAGGTTAAACACGACCACAATTATTTTGAGCTTGACTTGATATTACGGAGAATGAAAAAGTTTACAAAACAAAACCTATGAGGTTTGTCTTTCAAACTCTTCAAGATGGTTATTTTGCTCTCTATAAGGTTACAAGGTGCACACAATTTTTGGCATACGTAAATTCTAGATGAGCATCTTGATTTGTAATATGCATTCCAACATCAATATTGTTTGCCTCTATTCTTAAAGGTTTTTTCTCGAGCTCAGAAGCCTTGCTTTATTCCTTGAAGTTGTAACGAATGAGCTGAGCTTTATATTATGAAGACTTTTAACCAAAGCAACTCCAAGTTAGATGGTTTCAGAGTTTGATTTTTTCTTATGAGACTTTTCTTCTTTCTTTTTCAAGCTTCAACCTGCAAAAAGGGAAGATTCTCCCAAATTTAGTTTCAGATTTATCCTTCCAATGCTTTTCCTGCTCAACCTTCTTCATCTCAAAAGAATTATTTCAAAATTTGAAGTTGAAAATAGAGGTTTATGCTCTCAAATAGAATCTATTTCATATATTGCATTGTTGGGAATTAAAGAAAGACTAAGTAAAGTTAATGCTGCTAGAAGAACATGGTTACTACTTCTGGTTAGTACTTCTATGATTAATGCTGCCAGTTGAAGATTAATACTGTTGAACAAGATTAGTACTGCTAGTTCATGGTTAGTGCTGCTTGAAGAGATTAATACTGCTGAGCATGGGTAGTATTTCTGGAGTTAATACTGCTCAGAGTATTAATGCTGCTGAAAGATAATGTTGCTTATGAGATGAAGATCCGTATGGAAAGGATGACAGCTGGATGGACTGAAGATTATGGAAAGCTTGGAGATAATGATGGAAGTTTATACTGAAGATCTTTTATTCTTTTGTAATTATCTTTATCTTCAGTATATATATAGAAATGTTTAGAATAGTTAATTTATTATTCATTCTGAGTTTCTAGCTTTTAAGAGAGAGAATCAACCTCAAGATTTGTAATCCTAATTCTAGAGAAGTAGAATTCGTATTGGTGAGCCTGTTCATCAATATTGAGGTTGTGTGTTTAATCTTGTAACTTCAATCATTCAATACAAGTTTACAAGTTGTGATTTTGTTTCACTGTTTCATTGTTTTTCTGAATATTAAAGTGCTATTCCGCAGCTTCTTTAATATTGTTTTATGAGTGTGTGTTCTTGTTAAGAATTTAAGATCCTGACAAGTGGTATCAGAGCCTGTATTCTCAGAAATCTTATTCATCATGGAAAACATTGCTGAATCAAACAGTACCTTGGTCTCAAAGGTTCCAATGCTCAGACCCAATGAATTCGACATATGGAAGATCAGAATCAAGCAGTACATACTCCTAACTGACTATTCTATGTGGGACATCATTGAGAATGGCCCTTCTGAAGCAGGAAAAATTGGTGCAGATGGAAAGAGAACACCACCAAAAACTGATGCAGAGAGAAAGACTAGACAGACAGAGATGAAAGCCTTGAGCACTTTGCTCTTGGCTATTCCCAATGAATATCAACATCAGTTCTGTAATTGCACTGATGCACAGATGCTCTGGAATGCTCTAGAGAAAAGATTCTCTGGTACCAAAAGTACTAAGAGAAATCAGAAGGCCATACTGAAGCAACAGTATGAGAACTTTATGTCAACCAAGAATGAGTCCATGACTCAAACTTTTGACAGGTTCAACAAGCTTATTGGTGAACTAGCTACAGTTGGAGTACAAATTGATCAAGATGATCTAAACAGGGAGTTCCTAAGGTCCCTGGGTGATGAATGGACCATGTATACTGTCTCTTTCAGACAGAATGATCAACTGGAAGAAAAGGAACTTGATGATCTATACAATGATCTAAGAGTTTTTGAATCTGAGGTAGAGGCTAAGAAGAAGCCTTCTGGATATGTTCACAATGCTGCACTCCTATCAGCATCAAGTGATTCTACCTCTAACCCTGAATCAGTTAGTGCTACCAATGGAGCAAATCAAGAGAAAGGCACTGAAACTGTGTTTGAAGCCTTTCTGTCCAGTCATGGAAACTCTTCTCTAATTAATGATGACTTGGAACAACTCCATCCAGATGACCTTGAAGAGATGGACATTAAATGGCAGATGGACATGCTCTCTATGAGAATTAAAAAGTTCATCAAGAGAATTGGGAGGAACAACTTCTCCCAAAGAAGAGAAGATGGAGCAGGTTTTGACAAGTCTAAGGTGGAATGCTATAAATGCCATCAAAAGGGACACTTTGCTAGGGAATGCAGAAGTGGAGTGTCTCACAACAACAACCATCAACAAGCACAGTCTGGAAACTTCAATAATAACAGAAACTCTGCTCAAGCCCTAGTCTCTCAACAAGGTATGGGGTTTGATTGGAGTGATCAATCAGAAGAGGCTGTCCAAAACCAAGCTTTAATGTCAGAGGTGTCTGATCTCCCAACAGAGGTAACTTCTAATCTTTGTACTCAAAATTGCATTAGCACTGTTAAAAGGTACAGGGATCACAACCAGAAAATGAGTGATGACCTGAAGAGATTAGAAAAGGACATAAAAGACTATGTTAGGATTGTTGAGAGGTTTGAAGAGCAGATTAAGAGTTTTCAAGCCAATGAGCTTCAACATTCCTATGACACAAACTACTGGAAGTGGGAGAAGAATGACCTAGAACTTCAACTGACCAAATCCAAAGAGGAGAGTGAAAAGTTAAGAGGAGAGCTAGATAAAGTCAAGCTAGATGTAGAAAGTTTCCCAATGCTTCTAAAGCAATGGATTCTTTGCTACAAACTCAGATTCATGATAAACTGAGAAGAGGAATAGGGTACAATACCACACCACCACCCTACAACAACAACTACATCCCTCCTAGTTCAGACTTGTTAGATTCAAAGGTTAGGAAGGACCTGCCTGGGGGATCCATTGAGATTGTTCCTTTAGATGAAGTAGTTGTTAAGGATAAAACTGAGAAAGAAACTGTCAAAAGTAAGGACAACACTGTGAGTGGTGAGATTCCTATAGAAAACCACATAATTACCAATGAAGGATGTGGAAAGCATTGGATCAAGTCAAATAAGGTAGAGAAGACTGAGGGTAAGAACAAGGAGATTCACTATAAGCAGACCACTGTTGTGAACTCTGTCCCTTGCAAACAGTGTGCTTGCAGTAAATCTGAGCCCCAAAAACATGATAAAAAGAGGGGTAATAAAAGGAACTGGAATAATCAATGGGCACAAAAACAAGGGGTTGATCTGAGTAAAATCAATAGACCAAAACCCTGTTTTATTTGTGGAAAGCTTAATCACATTGCCAAATATTGCTATTTCAATCCCATGAACCAAAGGATGAATTTTCAGAGACCTACTCAAAAACCCTTTGGATATAGGAAGAAAGAAAAGAACCATGTAGCCAAGAAAACTGTTAAATCTAAAAGCCACATGAAGAAACAGAACATGGAAGACAGTGTCAAGATGTGGATTCCTAAAAGTACTAAAACTGTTAGTGCTGCTACTGCAAATAGTGCTTCTGACAGTGATAGTACTACTAGAAGCAATACTGCTGCTAGCAATGTTAGTGCTGCTGACATTGTTAGTACTTCTGCAAATGTTACTACTGCTAACTCTGTTAGTGCTGCCAACAAGGTTAATACTGCCAAACCTGTTAGTACTGCTAATTCTGTTAGTACTTCTTTCAATAGTACTGCTTCTAGTATTAGTGCTGCTAGACCAATAATCCTGACAAAGTACTCCAATAACAAGTGTTCTGATTTTAAAAACCTCATTAAAAAGGAATGAAAGTATTTTGATGAGAAAGGGAGACCCAAGACCACTTTGGCTTGGGTCCCCAATCAATACTAATTGTCTAATCTAATGTGCAGGGCAACCAACAGCTCAAAGGGAAGAGCATCTGGCATGTTGATAGTGGTTGCTCTAGGCACATGACAGGGAACATGTCTTGCCTCAAGAACTTCAAGAAGATTGATGGTGGGCATGTTGCTTTTAGGAATACTCCAGATGGAGGTAAAATCAGTGGTAAAGGTGATGTGACCAAAGGTAAAATGACCTTTGAGGATGTATTCTATGTTGAACAATTAAGATACAACCTGTTAAGTGTATCACAGGTTTGTGACAAACAACATAGTATATTATTTACAGAGTCTGAATGTATTATCCTTGCTCCTGGATTCAAGGTAGTTGATGAAAAGATGATACTACTAAGAATCCCTAGAAAGGACAATGTATATTGTTTAGATATGGAAAGTGTTTCATCTGATTCATCCAAAAATTGTCTTGTTTCAAAAGCTTCTCTGGATGAATCATCACTTTGGCACAAAAGGATGTGTCACATGAATTTTAAAACAATAAATAAACTTGTTAAAAACAACCTTGTAAGAGGTTTGCCTTCTATAGTCTATTCATGTGATGATCATTGTGTTGCTTGCCTTAAAGGCAAACAACACAAAACTTCTCATAAGTCCAAAGAGGTGAACACTATCTCTTCTTCTCTTCATTTATTGCATATGGATCTGTTTGGCCCTACAAATGTTATGAGCATAGGGAAGAAATCATACTGCCTAGTTATTGTTGATGATTACTCTAGATTTTTTGGGTATATTTTCTAAGGACTAAGGATGAGACAAGTGGACTGATCAAATCCTTTATTCTAAGAATTGAAAACCAAACTAATCAAAAAGTAAAAATCATTAGGTCAGACAATGGTACTTAATTTAAAAATCATGACCTAAACACCTTTTGTGAGGAAAAAGGAATTGAGAAGCAATACAGTGCTCCTAGGACTCCACAACAAAATGGAGTTGCTGAGAGAAGGAATAGGAAACTAATTGAGGCTGCTAGATCTCTGTTAGCTGATTCTAAACTTCCAATAACTTTTTGGGCAGAAGCAGTTAATACTGCTTGCTATGTCCAAAACAGAGTACTAGTAGTCAAGCCTAAAAACAAGACACCTTATGAGCTCTTAAATAAAAGAAAACCCTTTATTGGATTTTTTAAACCATTTGGGTGTCCTTGTACAATTCTCAATACCAAATCTCACTTAGGAAAGTTTGATAACAAGGCAGATGATGGATTTCTTGTTGGTTACTCATCTCAGAGTAAGGCCTACAGAGTTTTTAATACTTCTTCTAGAATAATTGAGGAAAGTGAGAATGTCAAATGAAATGAGAACACACCTAATCCTATTGGGTCTGGTCCTCAGTGGCTGTTTGACATTGATTCACTAACTAACTCTTTTGGGTTCAGTAGTGATGATTATGCAGGTTCAGGAAGTGGAGGATCAGGGGCTACACAAATTCAAGACAATAGACCACAGTCTGTGATCTTTCCTATACCTATAAAAGAACCTGTTGAATTATGTGAAAAAGAACCTCTAACTTAGCCAATTCAGAGTGAAGAAGAAAGAAGAGAAGAGGAATCTTCAGTGCATAAAGAGCTAGAAGTAGCTGAGGTGATCCCCTCTGCTGACTTAAATGATTCCAATCTAGAGGAAGGAATCCATGAAGAACCTAGTTTTCAGACTAGAACACAAAAGAATCATCCTCCAGAGCTGGTAATAGGAGACATCTCTTTTCCTATTATTACAAGGAATCAAAGCAGACTTCAAGAGCTGCAGGATCAACAACACACAGTACTCTCCTGCTTTCTATCCCAGATTGAGCCTAAGAAGGCCTATGATGCAATGAAAGATTCAAGTTGGATAGAAGACATGCAAGAAAAGTTACTTCAATTCAAACTACAGGATGTTTGGGACTTGGTGGACCTTCCAAAAGGTCACAGAGCTATAGGCACCAAGTGGATTTTCAGGAACAACAAGGATGAGAGAGGTATTGTGATCAGGAACAAAGCAAGGCTTGTGGCACAAGGGTACACTCAAGAAGAGGGCATAGATTATGATGAAGTGTTTGCCCCAGTGGCAAGGGTAGAGGCAATTAGGCTGTTCTTAGCCTATGCCTCATATATGAAGTTCAAGGTCTATCAAATGGATGTAAAGAGTGCATTTCTATATGGCACAATTGATGAAGAAGTATATGTCTGTCAACCTCCTGGTTTTGAAAATCCTTCATATCCTGACAGAGTATACAAACTGAAGAAAGCACTCTATGGTCTACATCAAGCCCCAAGAGCATGGTATGACACTCTGTCTACCTATCTCTTGGAGAATGGGTTTGAAAGGGGCATCATTGACAAGACTCTTTTCATTAAAAGAAGTAAGAAGAACATCCTACTAGTTCAGATCTATGTGGATGATATCATCTTTGGATCCATAAAAGATCAGATGTGTAGAGACTTTGAAGAGTTGATGCACAAGAGCTTTAAAATGAGTTCAATGGGTGAACTTACCTTCTTCCTTGGGCTTCAGGTGAAACAGCAGTCAAATGGAATCTTCATTAGTCAATCAAAGTATGTGCAAGACATCCTGGAGAAATATGGTTTAAAAGACTCAAAGCCAACAAGCACACCAATGGAAACTCACAAACAGATCACTACTGATCTTGAGGGGGAGGATGTTGATGTCCATCTATATAGATCAATGATTGGATCTCTCATGTATCTCACGGCCTCAAGACCAGACATCATGTTTCCAGTGTGTGTATGTGCCAGATTCCAAGTCAAGCCTAAACAATCACATCTTCAAGCTGTGAAGAGGACTTTCAGATACTTAAGAGGGCAACCTAGATTAGGTCTTTGGTATCCATATGAATCTTCATTTGACTTGATTGCTTATTCAGATAGTGACTTGGGTGGTGCCAACGTGGACAGAAAGTCTACTTCAGGGAGATGTCAACTTTTGGGTGCAAGACTAGTATCTTGGCAGTGTAAGAAACAAACCACAGTGTCCTTATCAACAACAGAAGCTGAGTATATTGCTGTTGCAAGTTGCTGCTCTCAGGTTCTATGGATTCAAAATCAGATGCTGGACTATGGGGTAACATTTCTTCACACTCCAATCTTTATTGACAATAGCAGTGCTATAAGCATTGTTAACAATCCAGTCAAGCACTCCAAAACAAAGCACATTGAGATCAGGTATCACTTTATCAGAGATTGCAATGAAAAGAAACTCATTCAAGTTGCTAAAGTCCATACTGAAAACCAGTTTGCAGATATATTCACTAAAGCTTTTGATGTGGGTATATTCACTTTCTTGGTCTCAAGTGTGGGCATGATTAACTCTGAATGAGCTCATGTTTTAAAAGGTGTTTTTATACCTACTACTTTGGTTATTTGTGGGCTGCTAATCATCTTTCACAGGAAGTTATTGCCTTGATCAGACCTTCATAAGCTTCAAAAAGAGTAAGTATGGTTAATACTGCCAGTGCATTTTTAATATTGCTAGTTAGTTAATACTGCTAGTGGTTAATACTGCTCTCAGTTAATACTGCTAGTTATTTAATACTACTCTCAGTTAATACTGCTAGTTAGTTAATACTGCTCTCAGTTAATACTGCTAGTTAGTTAATACTGCTAGTGGTTAATACTGCTCTCAGTTAATACTGCTAGTTAGTTAATACTGCTAGTGGTTAATACTGCTCTCAGTTAATACTGCCAGTTAGTTAATACTGCTCTAGGTTAATACTGCTTATGTCCCGTATACTATAAATACCCTTTGCCCGCCTAAAAGATCATAACGACTTTTTGTGTACTGTTCATCTGCTCTCTAATCCTTCTTTTTCTCTCAAAGAACAAGTGTTTCAGTCTAGCATACTCAAGTTCAATGGCATCCATGACTTTCATTGACGAGCACAACGAGATTGCGATGCTAAAGAAGCCGAAACAAGCCGATGGATTCCACCAAATTGTGGATTTTCTCAAGTCAAGCCATATTGCCCATGCTCTCACTGTATCGCCAACTATTTACATAGAGCATCAAAGGCAATTTTGGGCTAATGCCACCATTGTTACTGAGAATGGTGTGCAAATGATCAAGACAAGGGTGTGTGAAAAACCCTTAACAATTACTGAAGAGGTGATACGCATCTGTCTACGTCTAGACGATGCTGCAGGTATAACCTCTATTCCTAATGAGGAATTATTCTCAACTTTGTCAAGAATGGGGTATGGAGGCCAGTTGGGTGGATTTAAATTCTCAAAGGCTAAATTTTATACCTAATGGCGTTTTCTTGTTCATACCTTAATGCATTGTATCTCTAAAAAGACTACTGGATGGAGTGAGTTCAGTAGCACCATTGCTTATGCTTTGGTGTGCTTGGCCACTGCCAGAAAGTACAATTTTTCTCAAATGCTTTTTAATGATCTTGTCTCAAACCTGGGAAGTAAAAAGAGTTTTTATATGTACCCCAGGTTTGTACAAGAAGTAATAACCCATGAATTGACGGATATACCTCATTTTGATGGGGTATATGTACCAAAAATCCCCAAAGGTAAGGTCTTTTCAAACATGAAAAGATCCCCTCTGGACTCGGAAAGAGTTGACACCCCATTGTTCTCTACAATGATGGTGGTGTCCCACACTGAAGAAGGTATGGCAGCAGGGTCAAGGCCCTCATTAGACCATCCCACTGCTAGCCAATCCCAACCTTCCCACTCTATATCTATCCCACAGTCCCTACTTAATAAGCCCACTTCTCCAATTACCCAAACTTATACAAGGAAACAGGTAAAGAAGGCTCCTTCCTTTCTTGTACCATCACCCACTGAGCCTTTAAGCCCTCTAAGGGAGAATTCTCCTTTAGAGAATATCCACAGGGAAACCACAGGGGTGTCTCCCAACCCCAAGGAGGTGCTCACTGAGGTGGAGGTTGAGCATATGGGTGCTAAGGCTGCCACTACTCCTGCTAGCACAGAGGAGGTCAGTGGTAATATAACTAAGACCTTCCCCATGGCAACTTTGGGTGAGCAATCATCCAAAGGTCCCAGGTGCCAAGAAACCAAGGGGGTGGATAGTGCTTCTGCTAGGCAGAAGACTTCCACTACAAAAAGATCCAATGATCCTTCAAAAGAGGGTAACACTTATGGAGAAGGTGAGGACAGATATGACTACTATGAATTGATGGAAGCAATGGGGAATATCAACATGGATGTGATCAACCAGGGCAAAGATATAGAAGAGCTGAAAAAGATAGTTCTGTCTCAACAAGTACAAATTGCCAAGCTAAAGAAAATGGTGACAAGGTTGGTTCAAAAGAAGAGGAGAAAACAATTTGTTTTGAAGAAGAGGTCAGCTAATAAAGATGCTTCCAACAAGGGGGAGAAAGAGGCTGAAACAGAGAAAGAAAGTACAGCTGCTGAGAAGGCATTTGAGGTTGAGGGGGAGCAAGAGGCAGAAACAGAAAAGGAATCAGAATTTGCTCAAGCAGCAGAAACTGTTAATGCTGCTGAAGCAGCAGAAACTGTTAATGCTGCTGAAGCAGCAGAAACTGTTAATGCTGCTGAAGCAACAGAAACTGTTAATGCTGCTGAAGCAGCAGAAACAGTTAATACTGCTGAAGCAAAAGAAGCAGTAATAACAGAAGCAGCAGTAACAGGGCTCTCTGTAGAAGAAATGGAGATTGCAGAGACACTAGTAAAAGCCAAAAATGACACTCCTAAGGCTAGTCAAAAGGCCAAGGGAGTGGTCATCAATGAAGGAGGAATTTCAAAGAAAAGAAAAGAATCAAGCAAAGCAACTTTGAAGGATACAAAGGGAAAGGGAAAGGAAAAGATTGTTGAAACTGAATTGCCTTCAAAGAAAAGGAGTCAGATTGAAATGGATGAGCAAGTGGCAAAGCAGCTTCAAGAGCAAATGGAAAAGGAAGAACAGCTTCAAGTTGAAACAGATAGAGAGCTTGCACTAATTATGGCCAGAAAACTCAATGCAGAGTATCAAAAGAGCTTAAAAGCAGCAGCTGAGGCCAAGAAATTACCTGTCAAAAGAATGCCAATTCAAAAGCAGAAAAGACAACCCTCCAAGACCTTTTTGGCCAATCAGGAAAGAAGAAGAATGATTAACTTCCTGAGAGGTGCAATTGGTGTCAAAGGGGAAATGTTTACCAATATGGCATACAGTCAGGTTGAGGAATTGTACAAGAAAGAAATGACTAAACTCCAAGGGGACTCCTCACAAAGGGAAGAGGCTGAAAGAAGAATGAAAGAGAGACATGATCTCAACATTCAACAACCATTTCCTGAGCAAGTCACACCAACAAAAGAAAAGAAGGAAGAGACTGAGAATGTAAGTGTAGAAGCTAAATCTGCAAAGAGGGTAAAGACCATTGCTTCCAAAAGGCAGTCCAAGAGGCCAAGAGTGGAAGAAAGAGCAGAAACTGAAGCAGAACCTTCAGTTATACTTCAGCAGAATCAGTACAGAATCCAGAGCAGTCCAATAAGCAATCTGATAAGCATATGGATCTTTATATGACTATAGTAAAACCTGTACAGGCTATTCCAATCTCCATGAAGGCTCCAAAGATTATATTTTGGGACATTCTAAGAGATAATGGAAAGGATTTCTTCAGACTTAAAAGAGTTGGTGGTGCATTTGAAGCATATTCAACCTGGGGGAGAGTAATCAGAGGTTGTTCAAGAGAAAATATAGAGGAAATGTACAAAGTGGGAATGAAGCTCTATGAGCCTGTGTTGAAAGGTACTGAAGAAAATCTTCTCAAAGTGGCAATGGAATACTTATGTATGATGTTTGATCCAGATAAGGTGGTGCATAGGATTAAAGATCTTCATCATGAGTATGTGTTCAAAAAGATTGATCATTAGATACTCTTTGAAAACTGTGGTGTGTACATGATTACAATTGATAAATGTTATCATGAATACTACCTAGTTGACAAAATATATGATCATAGCAAGCAGAAACTTGAAGGGATGCTGAAAGCTAAGCTAGTATGTACTAAGGATTCAGAAATGGCCAGAATTGTGGTGAGAAGAACTATAAATCAAAGTCTGGGCCTAGATCCAAATTTGGGCAACTAAATCTGAGGTGTTGAAAGCATCTTTAAGATCATCTGAAGAACTTGACTTCTCTTCCTAAAAGTCAAGTTAGGGGGAGATTGTTGGGAACTGAAGAAAGGCTAAGTAAAGTTAATGCTGCTAGAAGAACATGGTTACTACTTCTGGTTAGTACTTCTATGATTAATGCTGCCAGTTGAATATTAATACTGCTGAACAAGATTAGTACTGCTAGTTCATGGTTAGTGCTGCTTGAAGAGATTTATACTGCTGAGCATGGGTAGTATTTCTGGAGTTAATACTGCTCAGAGTATTAATGCTGCTGAAAGATAATGCTGCTTATGAGATGAAGATCCGTATGGAAAGGATGACAGCTGGATGGATTGAAGATTATGGAAAGCTTGGAGATAATGATGGAAGTTTATACTGAAGATCTTTTATTCTTTTGTAATTATCTTTATCTTCAGTGTATATATAGAATTGTTTAGAATAGTTAATTTATTATTCATTCTGAGTTTCTAGCTTTTAAGAGAGAGAATCAACCTCAAGATTTGTAATCCTAATTCTAGAGAAGTACAATTCGTATTGGTGAGCCTGTTCATCAATATTGAGGTTGTGTGTTTAATCTTGTAACTTCAATCATTCAATACAAGTTTACAAATTGTGATTTTGTTTCACTGTTTCTTTGTTTTTCTGAATATTAAAGTGCTATTCCGCAGCTTCTTTAATATTGTTTTCTGAGTGTGTGTTCTTGTTAAAAATTTAAGATCCTGACATGCATAATTCACATCGTCCCTTCTTCAAACATTCTCCAGAAAGCCCTAAATCGACATCCGTAACCTCAAGAAAATTGTCGCACTTCTGACATCAGAGACACCTATTCACTCCTCTTTCTTAACATCACATTTCGTAAGTTAATACCATTTCTACAATTGCTTCGTAAAATCCCCAATTTATTTGACGATTTTTTTTTTCATTTTCCCCAAAAAAAAATTCAGGTACTACTGCTGATGATATGTTCCCTCTTTTTGATAAGTATGAAAGGTTGTTGATGATTTCATCCCCCGTGATCATAGGTACGATTTTCCCAATTTAATTCATCTTTTCTGGAAATCCATAATTGTATATAATATTGTCATTATCGGGTGATTTTCTTGTGTAAAATTTCATGTACCTACTAATTATCTTAGTACCTATATACAGAAACAATATGTCGGGGACTGTGTTTCATTCAGCATATGGTACTGCATTTTCAAGCTCGATCTCTTAGAAACTCTTAAATACAACTTTAATAGTCATCCTTTTGGAAATCTTTTGCCAAATTTTCCCTAATTGGATTTTATTATTTTTAATCCATGTTATTTGTTCATAATAGTCATCGTGGGTCCTTATTGTATCACACGGTGAACTCACTATATTAAATATCAATAGATGATATTGCAGAAGGTTCGTAGGTTCGACTACGACTGTTATGATGATTTGCGATCTACTACCAGGTTTGCAGAAGGTATGATCAAGGTATGATTTTGATCTATGCTAATGGTAATTTTGTAATCAAAGTTTGATGAGATTTACTTCTAGAAAGGAATGATGCCATTGCCGTTTTCATTGATGGTAGGGGTCTCGAGAACCGGCTAGTAACTTCTTAGTATTTACATTGGATGGTACTTGTGGACTTTTGGTTTTGGTTTGGGCATTTTTTTGGTTAAGTTTTAAAGAATGTAACTGACCATTTTATAAGGCCTTTTTTGATGTTTTTTCTTAAGTATTTCATTCACATATGTTTTTGTAAACTTTTTTTTATTTCAATAAATTTTTCTAGGAGTTCCATCCCGTTTTTCCAAAAAAAATTGATGGTTTATTTGTTAATTAAGTGTTTCATTATGTATAAACTATTAATGCACATGCGATTTTCTAAAAGCTAAGAACAAACACTTGTTATGAGCTCTTGGAGACTTTGTAATACAGTAATAGGTTAAAAATTCCAAAGTTTTCATTTTTTCTATATCTATACTATCTTATAGACCAGATTTGCCAAAAGTCAAGTCTTAAATACAATTTTTCTAACATAGAGTATAACATTCATATGCATCAATTTGCCAAAAGTCTTAAAGTCTTAAATAGAACTTTCCTTTCATAAATACAACATTGATTTGCATATAGTCTTTCCCATAACTCTACAAACTCAGACCTACCTCAGATTAACAATTTACATTCTCGAGACAATGATTCACAACCCCAAGACGACGATTCATACTCCAAGACGAACGGTGCCGGATTTTTTATATGTGGTTTATCATACAATTCCCTCTTCTACGTTTCCCCCAACCCTCGGTTGCTTCTACTGCTCATCACAATCAAGTATCACAAACATGAAATCATGGAATTGTTGTTCATCCCGTTGATTTGGATGGATTTTACGTACCTTTTTTCTAGACAAATTTTGCATCCCGCCGCATTGCGCGGACACACAACTAGTTAAAGAATAACTACGGATGTTTGACGTGGCTTCTCCTAAAGCTTAGAAATTCATTTTTATATTTTCTCCTTAATCATCACAATATGCACTACTATCATTTTTGTCAATTTATGTTTTTAAGTTTAATTTATGCATTCAATTCCAAACCATTCATCTACTTCTATCTTAACTCAATCAACATAACTCCAAGCCATTCATCTTCCAACTTCTATCATACATTAAAGCTACATAACTCTAAATGCTCCTATTTAAGGATGTTGATAGCAACCTTGAAGAACAACATTTGCGAGAACACGATTGTGGAAATCGTGTACGAAGGGTCGTGTAGAATTATAAATTGTTGTTTGTTCTTTTGACATATCATGATCTTGGGTTTGTTTTATTTGATGAAATAAATTGTTGTTTGTTCTTTTGACATATCATGATATTGGGTTTGTTTTACATTAAAGCTACATAACTCCAAACGATCTTATTTAAGGATGTTGATAGCAACCTTGAAGAACAACATTTACGCTAAACGTTCCTTTTTTATTTCATAAATTTGGTTTTGTTTATTGATAAATTATAAACTTTAGTTTGTCTTTTTTATGAATCATGATTTTAGGTTCGTTTCAGTTGATGAAGGTTGAAGTATTTTTTTTATTGATTTTGTGTTTTAATTGCATCATGGACCATGTATTATGATTTTCTTGTTTGTTTGATATGTATAAAAGTGAAGTGTATTTATAGAGAAATATGGAGGTTTTATTATTTGTATTTTTATGTTTTTTGCTAATTGATTATGTAAAGTTGAAAGATTTAAAAGACGTAAATGATTATTAGATGTTAAGATATGTCTGTATTTGTAAATGGATCAATATCGAGTCAAAAGTTTAAATTACAATACTATATATAATGGGTTTATTCTGACTTACTTCATTTTTTTTCACCTTTTTTAAAGTAACCCTAATGGCTACAATAATCATGAGGAATATGGTGTCCAATTCAAGCATATGCCGAAATGTGTGTTCTTTCTTCTCAATGCCTTTTGTCTCATACTTAGTTACTTACTATAATGTTTAATATTGATTATACAATTACACCTAACCATTTTTTCACAAGTTTAACTTCACCATCACAACATCATTTATTTTTCTTGAAAGCTATCTAGAATAATTCACATATAGAAGACCTAAAATACATCAATTGTATTATATCGCGTTTCATTAGTTGTCAACTAACGAATTACATTTCATCGTAACTTATGTATTTCTTACTGCAACAAAATTAAATAGCCACCGCGCATCGCGCGATCCACCAACTAGTCCCTTTTAAAAGTAAAAGCAACTTTTAAGAGTTTTTCTTATATTCTTTTTCTAGTGGTTGAGTTTCGTATTTAATTAATAGGGTTCGTTATTCTTCACTTATAGCTCACATAAGGGTCTTGGGGTGAAGGACAAGTCTTCATATATCCCTTCCCACCGGACCCAATTTTCGAACAAGATATGTAACGGGTTCGGTTGATTTGGTTTGTTTTTATTGTTTATGTCAACTTTTCTCAAGAATTGAGCACATTTATTCCTTTTATTTTTAAGAATGGCATGCGTAACATACGGGGGAAGCACCGTCATGAAATCCACCCATTTCCTCTCACGTTATGTGTTGGACACTACTCCAATGAACGCTCTTGAGGAGGATAAACACCCAATCGTGGATCCTCTGAGGACCGACGACTCATTATGCAAAATGACCGATTGAAGAATCGGCTTGCAACTAATTGAGGTATTGCAAAAAAGTTAAGTTGAAAAGTTATGAGTTTTAAAGGAAACACCAAAACTTTATCTTGAGACAATCAACAGGTAGTAGCTTTTGTATTTTTACCACTACAATAATTAATTTACTCAAGAAACCAATATAGTTTGCCACTGTCATTCATTAAAAATCTAACTGATTGTAAAGTTAGGGGTTGTACGTCGTTGAGAAAGGACATTGTGACCCATTTCCTTTGTGTTGGAAATAAATGGACTCTAATATTAACTGTATAAATATTAAAGGACAATTAGATTTAAATAATTATATTTATCAAGAGAATTCTATACATATTTGGATATATATCATCTAAATATGAGTAGGATAATTAATGAAGTTAATTACGTGATTAATATTAAGATAAGTGTATATCTTCTATTATTTAAAAATCAAATCTAAAGACTTCTTATAAGATGAGTCTCTATGTTTCCATGACCTATAAATAAATAAAAGGAGATCAAGTCCCTATTGCCTATATAATATTACATTCCGTTCAACCCCATTTTGAAGCATACCCTATAGAGTTTTAGAAGACTTCGATCTACACACAACGATGCTTCCGCTTTAATGTACTTCATTGTGTATAACTCAAGTACTCCAGGTTAGATCTATTAAACTCTTTACAATTCTATTTCTAATTATGTGTTTATGTTCCTATGCCATTCATTATATGTTCTCATATGCTTAAGGACATCTCATATGAATAGAACAAATGATATTAGAGCTTAAATCAATTTTAGTCTATCAAAAATCTCTTAAATATATATATTTTTTGTTTTTTTGATTTGTTCATTACGTTTTTTCAATAATCAAATTATAGTATTGATTACTAAACAACAAAAGGAATCGGCTTTGTTGTTTTTTGAAATTCAATATGAAACAATACAAAATAAATAATTTAGCTAGAGTAGTACACATGGATAGATATCAAACAATTATTATTTATTTATTTTAGTAGTCAAATAAAACCCATTAACGTACACATATTTTGGGTACTACTAAATAAAAGAGGTAAAAAGAGAAATGAATATTTCTTTTTCTTAATTTTCGTGGATTGCAGCATATGGATCTATTATCCATTAGTTTTATTTATTTATTTATTTTTCTTCTATACATATATATTGGTGATGGTATTTAAAAAAGGTTTAATTCGATTAATCTATTTCAATTATATGTGATGAATTGTTTGATTAAATTTTGTGCATTTTGTAAGAAATACTAATCTTCGAGCCTATATGAAATCTAGATTGTTTATTAGAATTAATTCATGATTATAGAACCTTGACTGGAAATATTTTAAATCATAAGATAATGTTGTCATTGCAATTGATATTTTTTAGAGAAAGTTTATACAAATTAATCGGTCAACAATTGTGTATCTCAAATCATATTTATTTGAATTATATTCTTCCATAGAAGAAGCATTAATTCTGAGTAATTTTGGTTTAAGAACGACATCACATATAAACACGGATGTCTATCTTGATACTTTGAAACTATTCTTATCAATAGATTTGATTGTTTTCATTGGATAACTGATATGTGTAGTGTGTAATCTAATGATACATAATTTTAAATATTGAGTTTTATACTACCACAAGTATTACTTGATATTTATATTCAGTTATAAGGTTAAGATAATGATTAACTACCTATGACAACTTATATTTTTCTTTTACCTTCTTGATTTTAGGCTTTGTCAATTTTAACCGGATCCCTATCCTGATCGCTTCCAATTATAAGCAATGGAGAGCACATATAGAATTTTACCTTTAATTTAATGAAGAGATTGATTATTGCCTGAGAATTGAAAAACCAGCCGAATTAACCATAAATAGTACTGTATTTGAAATTAATACACATGCTAAATGGCACAAAACAAATAGTATGGCTAAGAGTGTGATAAGATTTTCCATGGGTGAAATAGTGAGAGGATCTATAGAAGAACCTGAAGATATGGTCGATTATTTGAAAAATATTGCTAAAAAGTTTAAGGAAATCGACATAGCCGAAGGTGCGAGACTTTCTAAGATGTTTAATGAACTGAAGCTTTCTGGTGAGGAAATATGAGAAATCATCCAATGTCTATGATTGAGATTAACCAGAAGCTTAGAGACTTGGATATAGGGGTTAAAGATAAACATGTAGTTCATAAGGAACTACAATATCTCCCTACAGCCTACAACAACTTAAGGGGCATGTATAATGCTCAAGATAAAAAATAGGAATTAAACAAACTCATTTATGTGTGTTGTGAGGAACAAGAGAGAATTAAGAAAGAAGCACATGTGATCTATCTGTTAGAGAAACCTAAAGAATATAAAGAAAACAAGCACATGCCAAAGAAGACTACCAACTACAAGGCTAAGGGAAAAACTAAAGAAAAGAAAGGCTACAAAACTTTTAAGTATAAGTGCTACTTTTGCAAGAAAGTTGGGCACATGAAAAAGGAGTGTAGGGAAAGGTAATGTTTTCCCAAATCCAATATTTTATTTAGAAGTTAATTCTATTAACATCTCTCCACTCAGTTATTCGATTGATTCAGGATCACCAATTCATATTACCACTTCATCGCAAGGTATGACAAAAGTGAGAAAACCTCTATAAGTTTGAACAACAAGTTTGTGCTGGACATGGAGCTAAAGTTGCAGTTAAGGTTATAGGAACATTGAAACTAGATTTAGGATTAGGGAAATCTATTTGTTTGGAAAATGTTTATTTTATTCCCTTACTTGAGAAGAATTTAATATTTAAAGTACTTTTAGTTAAAAATGATTGCAAACTGGTCATTGATTTTGATGGAATTAAAATATTTAAGGGTTCTAATTATCTTGGTTGTGGCAATTTTTTTTATAATTATTTACAATTAAATTGTTCTCTTGTTAATCAATAGACTTTTGCTATTGAAAATAATTTGAATCATGTTCAGAATAACACCACTATAGCACGCACAAAAAGAACCATCATTAGAGAAAATTCTGCAAATTTTTGGCATAAAAGGTTAGGCGACATCTCTAAAGACAGACTAAAATCATTAGTTAAAAACCAAACATTGTCAGACTTAGAATTTTCTGATCTACAAAGCCTTGAGTGTTTTAAAGGCAAGATACATAACAAGTTTAAGAAGATTGTAGTTAGGAGTGGAAAATTGTTGGAACTAATACATACATATATATGCGGTCCATTTCAACATACCACTCTAAGTGGAAAACTTACTTTATAACATTTATAGACAACTATTCAAGGTTCTGTCACCTATACCTACTATCAGAAAAATCACAAGCACTTGATGCCTTTAGAATTTTCAAAAATGAAGTTGAACTATAACTTCAAAATAGAATTAAAGTTGTGAGATTTGATAAGGGAGGGGAATTTTATGGAAAGTATACATAAGCAGGCCAAGCTAAAGGTGCTTTTGCATCTTATCTTCAGTAAAATGGCATTAAGGCACAATATACTACACCATACAAACCTTCCTATGTTTTAGGTATAGAAATTCAAAGAGACAGATCACAAGGTTTATTAGGATTATCTTAGAGAAACTATATCCAAAAGGTTTTGAAGAGATTTAACATGCAAACTTGTACGAAAGGAGACTCACCTATGTCAAAAGGTGATAAACTGTCCAAAATTTCTAAAAATGGGGGGAAGGATTTAGCTGAATAAATAGATTATAAGTCTTATGCATAATCAATAGGAAGTCTAATGTATGTACCGACCTGATTTGTCATATGCTATAGAAATTTTGTCCAGATTTCAACAAAACCCACCTAAAGATAACTGGACTGCATGTAAGAAAGTACTTAAGTACTTGCTAAAAGATAAAATCTCACATACTAGTCTATAGAAAAGTCAAATACTTGGAACTTGTGGGCTACACAAATTCAGATTTTGTAGGTAAATATCCGAAGTCAAGGAAATCTACATCTGGCTATATTTGTAGCCATTCATGAAGTGGTTTGTGAAGGCATTTGGATCAACAAATTCTTGATTCAAACAAATGTAATGCTCTATTGTTCCAAGTCCTCTAAAGATGTTTTGTCATAATGAAGTTGCAGTCGTATTCAGTGGAAATAGTGAATGATGAAACAATTCAAAGCATAAATATTCCAGTGTGAGACACATGGTTAAGAGAAAAGAAGTTATTGTTGAACATATTGGTATGAAATCTCAACTTGTAGATCCATTCATGTAACACCCTCAAATTTGATAAGAGCAACTAATTTAAAATTTTCAATATTACATCAAATAAAGGATAAAACTTCTCCTTACAAATCAAAACTCGAAATACCTCAAAATAAATTATATAAATAACCTCAACAATTATTAACTCAAGTCTTATACAAAGACTAAATCGAGGTCGGGTGTTACTAAAACTCATATTAGTCGCTATCTTCGAATGCGTAAACATCATCAATTGCTACATCCTTCTCGTGTATCTAAATGACATTCAACTCTTCACGGTGCCGCTAGTACCGTTTCCCTAACAAAGACCTGATGCGCATGCCGAAAAATAAAAAAAGTTAGGCTTAACGCCTAGTGAGTTCAAGAGTTTTCATCACTATATAATCAATAAAACGGAAAGAATATTATTTAAATCACAATTTCCATTATGCAAAATATTTTAGATAAACAGTGATATCTTTTCCAAAAATCACATCTTTCGTGATAAAGCGCTTAAATAGAAATACTTCGAAAACATGGAACTAAACCCAATACTCACGCGAAACATAAATAGGATAAAAATCTAATTACCAAAGCATGGAAATAACTACTTCATTCAAACCTTAATATATATGGAAGGGATCCAATATTAAAGTCTTCAATCGCAATTACTTGCACAAGACCAAAAGATATTGAAACATGGATATTACAACATCCGAAAACAATGTTTGACAACCACGGGGGAGACCCATATCCATTGAGAGTGAAAGGAACACATTAGTATGTCACTTGTACAACGTTATAGTATAACACTTTGCGACTAGACGTCGAAATGTTCCTACGACTCCTTAGCAAGTTTCACCTCAAGAGTCGGTTGTCCTTAATGTCTATTCCCACGAATTCCACCTCAAGGCCCGACACACTTAAAGACTACCTCCAAGGCATTACCTTCAAGCGGTGGAGGTCCTAGTGCCTACATCCAAGGTAACACCTCCATACTCAACCCTCCTAGTGCCTATTTGAAAAGTTTAAGGTCACAAAACATGGGTCTCGCAGTCCAACCCCGCAATACCCATTCGACCATCAAATAAAGACTGACTTACGTGCCTATGGATCCAATGCAACACAGTTTAAATTACATGACTCCAAAGGGGTGTTCAACATCCTCAAAACATGTAATTAATAATTAAATATGTATTAACGCATAAAATTCCAAGAAAATGTCCAACACTCTACAATAAAATATGCTTCAAATGAATATAATTTTAAAAGCTTGATATAGAGCAATTTATAATCGGACTAAAGTCTCCAAGACTCATTAAAGTCAGTCAAAAGTTCAACAATTCATTTGACCATTCAATAAATGTCATTAAAACAATAAAACACATTAAATTGACATTTATACAAACACACTCTTCAAATAGATTATCAACTTAAAAACATAAATTGGTTGAGACAAATCATTTCCCAAATTAAAATCCTCATTATATTCCTAAAATATTCCATGACACAATGACGTGCATTTTTTAAACGATTTATAAACCACATACACCAAAATTGTGTTAACATCAAATAACTTTCATTTGTGCAATAAATCACCAAAAGGCCATATGTTGAGGTTCACACATCAAAATATCCAAAAACGAATGATAGACATTTTATAAGATTTAACAACCCAAATTTACCAATTATGAAAACTTTGTCAAATACTCAACACATTTGATAAATATCAAGTAAAGACATTATTACTTCAAAATACACATTTTGGCATGTACATAGTTTTCACAAAGTAACTTGAGCTCACCTTGCTAGGTTAGGTTAAACTTAGGTTCCAAACTCCATCTCTAGCTTCAAAAGATGAAGACTTTAGATCTCCATGCTAACTTCCAAATCTATGGTGAAAACGTTCTCAAGAACATATATTTTACTCCCAAAACATATACAAACAAATCCAAGAGAAGAAATGAGGGTTGAGGTGAAAAGAACCAAACCCTAAGTTAAGAAATGGCTGATTATAGGCTTAACCTTCGACTTCTAGGAACCCAAATATTCAAGGAAACCTTCATTGTTCTTGTTCCCACCTTGAAAATCTTCGAAATACGAATCCATAGCCTCCGAAATCGCCTCAATCGGGTTAGAAATGAGAAAGTTATGGCCAAATGATGAACAACCCGAAAATTAGATTTTATGCTTGGAACACGCTCTCGATTATGCCATGCTACAATGCCAATGGCATTGTCACTGGGCATTGTCTTCCAGGATGTACCGAATCTGGTACATTGTTCGCGACATTGCCCTGCGACTATGACATTGGGCATTATTGATGGGCATTGTAGCCTCAACCGTTTTTCGACCGTTCCTCGACCGTTCTCCCGACCGTTCCTTGACCGTTCTATCGACCGTTCCTCGATCGTTCTCCCGACCGTTCCTCGACCGTTCTATCGACCGTTCCTCGATCATTTTCCCGACCGTTCCTTGAGCGTTAACCCGACCATTTTCCCTGTCGTTCACAAACCATTTTCCCGGACGTTCCTCGACCATTTCCTGGATATTCATCAACCGTTTTCTCGGTCGTTCCTCGATCGTTTCCTGGCCATTCATCAACCGTTTTCTCGACCGTTCACCGACCGTTTCCTGGCTGTTCATTGACCGTTTTCCCTGGTCGTTCACCGACCGTTTGTACAAAATTTGGGGTGTTGCAATTCACTAAAGCCCTTTAAGTGGTGAGTTTCGAAAAACATGTTAGGAATATGGGAACCTTACCTGAACTCAATGCTTGAGATTGGTAGGAGCCGACCTTAGTCTAGCCAATTATTTTGTAATTTTCATTTTTCGTTGTAATTTCCTTTTGGTACATTTTAATAAAATGAGGAATTAAAGTATATAAGTCATGTTATATGTTTTACAAATTATAAAAGTAAATTATGTCATTATCTATATCAAACAAGTGAATCACCGCATTTAAGCAAAATTGCGGACTACATAAGCAAATTTTTGGTTCACTAGTGTTATTAAGTTTTGCTTGTAGGTTTTAGAAATTTTCTCTAAAACATTAGGTGGACTTTGAGCTACAGTTTTATGCTAATTCAAGTAGATATATAACTTGCATAAAAGCTCAAATTTACACTTATGAACTTATGTGGATTATGATACTGTGTGTTAGTGGTTCTTAATCAAACTAGTTTGTCAAACTGGTATAGATAACTAGTTTGTCAAACTGGTATTAGATTAGGAGTCCTATATATGGTGTATATTGTGACCAAGTTTGAATGAATTCACAATGGTTATAATTTCTCAACGTACCCTTCATTTGATATGTGCAATGTTTATGGTTCTCTTGTCCTTACAGATTATGTTAAGTCTTGTGGATCCTAGTACAGTGCAATAACAATAATAATCAATTAAAGAATAGAGATTGAACCATAAAACCTGGTCATATGATTGGATTGATCAATAATGGTTTAAACAATACAGAGGATTGTCCTTTAGACGTGCGTGTAAAGCTTAGTATGACCATTAACCTAAAATTCTAGGAATAATAAACTATTTATACCTCTTTAAGGTATTTACAAAATGCACCCCCAACTTATATTAAACATAAAATTAACCCTAACAATCTCCCCCTTTGAATAGAAGTTCAAATTGCCGCCAGTTCGAAACGTATCTTCTCTTGTGCCCAAAGCTGATCTCAAAATGTCTGAACGCGGTTCTGTACTCTTGTCTTTCATCTATCAAATCCAATGCTTTAAGAAAAAGTATTTTGTAAGAAGGATCCAAGGTCTGGATCCCTTTGTCGTCTTGATCAATGGAAACTCTCAGCTTGTCTTGAAGTAAATTTAGTGTACCGTCACAGTATCGGGCGATCTGACTGAATCTCATAAGCGCAATTCACCCTTACCATTCGTGTATGTCATGCCGAATTCAGGATGATCAAACAATTTGTCGGCAGGTACATTCTGAATTTTGGGTAGACTCTGATCTGGCTTGAGAAGATTTATCTTGGGCTGATTGCTTTCCAGGCCCATCTAAAAGTCTTCAACGTATGATATCTTTGAGGCACTCTTCATATAATGTTTCACGGCCTCTAAAGCATTAGTAATTTCATGCGGGCGGATGGTTCGGGTCTTTATGTCACGTAGCAAAAACAGGAGATCTGGCAGTTCTAGATTTTCAAAACCAACTTCGGAGAACTCCCATTTGTTGTCATCATCTCTAGTCACAATGAAGTCCAGACACCACACTCTTAGAAGACGGGAAGATGATATCTGATCGACGGACTTGATTATGTATTTTGTCCTCACAAAACTGATCGGGTTACCTGTATTCTTTCTCATGTAGACGAACTCGATATGTGTCTGTCCTTCATCGACCCAATACCATAGACTGCAATCTGATCATACTCACTAATCCAATGGGCAAAGATCTTTTTCTGTGTTTCTTCAAGAAAAGGAGTGAGAATCCTTACCCTTTCCCATTTGAGTGGCGGATCTGGCTGAGTACCGGTGGTTTCACGAACTGGGGTTTCTGGCGGAGTTCCATTGGGGTAATCTGTCAGATAAGTGAGCAGAGGAACACTTGCTGAATACAACTCTGCTGGTTGATAATCCCGTAACAGATGCTCAAACAAGCTGTAGTAGTCTCGTTTTTGCATATACTTTTCATCGTTAAAGGTACACAAATCATCGACTTCAACTTATATCGTGACTACTGCTCTTTCGGTAATGATCTGTTCGGCCGATGGATTTATTTCTGACCGTGGATCAATAAGTGCCCAATCATCTGGTTCATTGGATGTCCATTTGTCACTATCCTCGGGTTTTTCAACCGTTGGATCTCCATCATTGTATATAACCATTTACATACCCATATCCTGGTTCTGAGTCTGACCCTGTTCTTCGTTACGATTACATGTATGTGTATCTGTTTGTGCCTCAACTGATTCCACTTCCTGTGTTGTATCGGTCTTGGATACCCGTTGGAGCTTCTCTGCCTCATGGTGATCAGGATCATCCTGGTCATCATGTCGGCACTTGAGCCCCTGTGCCTGACCTTTGCAGGTCGTCTCCAAAGAAGTGACCCTGTCAGTAAGTATAGATAGGGTTTGTTGCACAAACTGTAGGGCGGTGGTGAGGTGTTGGATGACATCGGGTGAGATAGTAGATGGTGGAGGTGGTGGTACATGGGAACGAAGGACATATACAAGATCAACATAAGTGGATGCCTCAGTTTGGGACTGGGATAGCAGTTTGGGACTGGGATAGCAGTTTGGCTAGTAACATGGCTTTAAGATCATCAATGGTGTAGTCGGTAGGTGGTGGTAGATGTGTATGGGATTCAGGATCAGTGATAACACTTTTGCCTTTAATAAGACGTTTGAGGTCATCTACTGGTGCTTTCATCGCGGCCTCCATGTGAGTGTGGACAACCTTTAGGGTGTCGTTCAGATGTTCCCGTGAGATGAACTTGGGTAAAGTAACTCCTAGGTCATGTAGACTTCCGGTTGTGGTAACGACTGTTGAAGTCGTACCTCTTACGTTCACAGCTGGCGTGATGATAGCTGTGGTAGGACTTCCACCCAATCCTCGTAATAATAGGTAGAGTTACTATGGATGTTTCGGCTGGGTCACTAAGACGTCCAACGATAACCGAAGGTAGTTTCTGTGTCCTAGCCAAAGAAATGATATATATAAGTGGCTCTAGACTCAATGGTGCACAAAAATAAGTCGAGGACTGGGCAGCGATCCTCTTGCTTCAATATCTGAACTCTCCAAGTGAGAGACAAATAGAGTATGTGGTATGTTCCCGAGAGAAGATGAAACTGACATCTGTTGAGAGATATCGGAGTGGCTTAGGGGTTGTGTAATTGCGTCGCTAGGTCTACGGCGACTTCCTCAATACCCTGTCCCAACACGTGGGATGGAGTAGGAGATGTGGCTACCTGGGTGACACTGGGCTGGGGGAGGTCAAGCAAAGATGGTTGCCTCATCACTCATGTAACTTTTTCATTTTTCAAATAATACTCCCTCCGTTCTCCTTATCTCTCTAGAAGTGGTTTGGGCATCGGGAATTGGTTCATTTTGAGCCTAACCGTCAGTGTCATCATCATCAGAGTCAGACGAAGACTCGTCATTTGACTCTGTTGACCTGTCCTCCAAGTCAGATTTGGGATCAGAGGATGTGGTAGAAGAGGATTGATTACCTTCGGGTTCAAATCAAGTGTTGGAGGAGGATTGGTTACCTTCGGGTTCAAATCCAGTGGCGGAGGAGGATTGGTTACCTTCATTTTCAGATCCAGTGGCGGAGGAGGATTGGTTACCTTCGGCTTCAGATCCAATGGCGGAGGAGGATTGGTTACCTTCGGTTTCAGATCTAGTGGTGGAGGAAGATTGGTTACCTTCGGTGTCAGTTGCGGTGTCAGAAGATGATTGCGTGCCTTCGGTTTCGGTCGCGATGGTGTCTGCAATGATTGGAACGTCATGCAGTGTGGTGTCCACCTCTGGAATCTCAGGTTCCACCGGTGGTGGTGATGGCGGTCGGCGTGAAGTACTAGCATCACTTTGTCACACGACACCGCCCTCGTCATTTCCGCTCACCACATTTTCTCTCAACACACCCTGTACGCGATCCCCAACTCTCCGAACTTTACCACCTCTCGTGCATGGACCATCACGTCTCTCAGGTCTTGCTCCCTGAGGAGGTCCTTCTGGTGCTGGATGGACTAGAGGAGAAACAATGTGGTGTGTGTGCCTAAAAGATATCACACTCAGCACCGTTTGACGTGCGTAAGCTAGTAAGCCGTTAGGAATTCGCCTAGATATGACGTTGGCGATTTCAGATTTATTTTGTAGTATGTGAGTAGGGTTGTGAAGGCATACCGTGTATGTAGACCAACGATGAATGGTGGGATGAATCTCCATGCAATGACAGATGATGAGCTGAAGAAACCTCATGTACGGTATGAAGTTTCGTCGTTTGTTGGAGGCGTTGTCCCGTACCTTCTGGTCTAGCTCATACCAAAGAATCGCGGTGTAGTCGATGTGACGGTGGAAGGGAACACCATGAAAGAGGCACATAAAGTTGGCACTACATTGATCAATGCCCTTGGTAATTGAGGATAATCACCGGTTGAGAATGGTAAAGAATGTGTACCGTAACGGCGTCAGGTACCCGCGGTTAAACATTGAAGTTTGGGGAAGATCCGCCCAATATCCCAAAGACTGAATTTCTGCACACAATGTGACCTCAGACACTAGTGGGTCAAAACTTTCTCTGCCACGTACCGGGAAAAAGAAAAAAAGGGACCGGGAGTCGGCTTAAGTACCGGGAATGATGTGAGAACCAGTGTGGGGTATAATCTGGTAGGGCCGAGTTTAGCAAAACCCGAGGTCGACAAACCCGGTGGGCACCACAATCTTGCAACTTGTTATCCGGTATCCAAAATCCGGTAGGTTGGGAAGTTCAAACCTGGGGCAACAAAATCGATAACAGATCCGGTACACTTCAAATCCAGTAGAGCCGGTTGTCAAACCTGGTAAGACAAAAACCGAGACTCGACGCATCCCGGTTTGGGAACCGGGAGTCCATAAAAAAACTTTAATCGAACTTACTAGCGATTGAAACTACAATAATCACACATCGACATCATCAAAACCGATTTTATGACAAGTAAAACACAAAACAAGATTCCAAAATGATTCGAACGACCATGGATTTATTTGCGATCTAATACCCTAACTCCGGTATCGCCGAAACCCGGTAATTGGTAAAAACCCGGTAGCAATTAGCGGAGGCGGCGACACGGAGAAATAGATCAAATGATTGAACTACTAATCGACCGAACATTTAATCGATCACATGACCCTCATGATCGATTCTATGACTAGAAAATCGAAAGAGAATAAACCCGAATCGATGTGAGACCGATTGTCGGCGGCCTCGGGGGCAGCGATAATCCGGGGAAGTGTGCCGATCGTTTATGTAAAGACAAGTAGATAGGTAGAACTTAAAAAACTTACCTTGAACTCGTGATTTGAAGAGATAGCGGCGAGATAGATCGAGAGAGAGAGAGAGAGATTAGAATAACCCGGGGTCGCTAAAAGCAAATCCCCGGGTCAATGGGTTTTATATAATGAAACTGCCTTAGGCGGTGGGTGACCGACCGGTATCCCGGGTTCCTGGGTGTCCCGGGTTATTACTGAATTAATTTAATTATTTTTTTTGAACCAAAAAAAAAAAAATGTAACTTTCAGAACATAAGGTTTAATAAAACATTGAATCTCTTAAAAGGTGATACTCCCCCACGAACATAAAAATATACTTTGAAAAAAAAATATTAAAACTCTTGGGATGATTCCCCCTTGAATTGTGCTGTTTTCAAAAAATGACTAATTAAGAAATGAATTACTCCCCCTCAAACTAAGAACGAGAAAAAAAAAAAAAACATTGAATCTCTCAAAAGAAATTAAAACACTTGTATATAGAATGCAATCTTAAGGACTATATCAACATAATAATAACTAATTATAGGACATTAATTAGTTATCTGAATATAATATTATGTTGTGCATATATCAAGTGAGAGGTTGGGTGTATTTACCAATATCATGTTGTTTGGATAACAGACTTATGACTTCTCCGGCACATTATATGAAAGTTAAGTTATATATTTTGTAGGAGTAAAAGATTGATCAAAATGGATATTTTGTATCCTACATGTTAGTACGTAAAGATAATTGTCTCATGTGTAGTAATATATACTTGACTAAACAAGTAAGTAACTTATTTGAATCAAGAGAAGATGACACCATCATTCCTTTCATGATTTAACTTGACGTTAGGATGCTCGATCTTCTACTTAATCCTTTATAATAAACTTATAGTAATCTTTGTTGGTAATATTTTTTTTTCCGCATAAGTTATTATGGATTTTTTATGCAAATGCTTCTTAGCATGTTTCGGTAACGAGGTTAATGTAACCAACAAGAAAAGTGAAACTTATTAGACGGTTAAAAGTTAAGAGTTTTGGAAGGTGAAAAGTGAGAGGTCTTGTGTTCTAATCAAATGGTAAAATCTAAGAGAAAACCATTTACCTATAAATTGCTTACCTATTTGAATTGTAATGGAAGAGAAATGAAATGAAAATGGAAGTTGGAGGTTCAAAGTAAAATAAGTTTATTCTCCAATGATTCCTCCATTTTTTTTCTTTATTTAACAATTAATATCAGAGCTTTGTTTAATCAATATGAACAACTCTAGTATTCCTCTTACATTTCACTCAACTAACTAGAGAAAGTTATGGTAAATGGAGTATCCAAATGTAGTCTTTTCTTGGATCTCAAGAAGAATGTCAGTTAGTTGAAAAGGGTTATGAAGTTGAAAATGAGGAAAAATTATCACAAGCTTAAAAAGAGAATCTAAGAAGATCAAGGAGAAAAACCAGCAAACTTTGTTTTGGGTATACCAAGGAGTACAATCATATGAAATCTCTTGGGAAAAAAGCTTATACCACTTCAGCAAGGCAATCATGGGAGATTTTGAAAACCTCATTCAAAGGATGTGATAAGGTAAAAAAAGGTTCGGCTGCAAACTCTTCGAGGAGAGTTTGAAAGCGTGCAGAAAATGGAGCCAAATTTTGTTTCTGATTATTGTTCGTGGGCATTGCTAGGTGTTAATTTATTGACCATATTTACATCACTTTTATCCACTTTGAAGCTTCATTTTGTTCTCCCATTGAGTCTTTTTGTTTTTTCTTTTGTATTTATCTTGATTATGGAGTTTAGTGCATGATGTGTGAAATTGATAAGATTCATATGCTAATTGGACCAAAAACATTAATTCTGAATTAATTGTTTACTGAACCAAGTCCTAGAGGATGATGCAGTATACGGCCCCATGGGCTTGAAGACTTTTTGGGCCTGGGCCGAAGCTACTTGCAGATTTTACGTTTGGGCTTGCATTTTGTGGACTCCGTTTAGTGAACCCTTTGGCCCTAAGTTCCCTAAGCGTTATAAATAGATGGTTTTAAGTTTATTTTATATATAACACTTTTGATACATTTGAATTACTTGTAATCTTTTGGTCTAAGATTCATGGTTCTTTTGGTTACTTGAAGAACAAATTAATTTTGTGTTCAAGAGCCTTCATAACTGAAAGTTCCTTGTGATTATTGCAAGTTTTTTTTTAAGTAATCTCATTCTACTTTATTATTCTTGTTATCTCTAATCATTTACGGTTTCTTATCTTGGTTTGATGTTGGTTTCATTCTTAGACAAGCTTAAAAATTCGTAGTTTTACATTGGACTTTATATCCATTTGTGGCTCGAAGCTAATGTCTATGTAGTCGAAATGTTTACCCTTATTTTTCATTGCTTAAAAAGCCTTCGTTTATTTTTTGGTTTCACTATTAGTACAAGCCTTGAAACCGTGGCATTTA
Source organism: Arctium minus (assembly GCA_954870635.1). Lineage (NCBI taxonomy): Eukaryota > Viridiplantae > Streptophyta > Magnoliopsida > Asterales > Asteraceae > Arctium > Arctium minus. The sequence goes on along the minus strand of OX941080.1, from coordinate 119,141,387 downwards.
CGTTGGATTCTTAATCCATTTGTGGTCCATGGCTAAAGTCTAAAATGTTGAAATCTCTGTTTACTGAGTGTTTGATGCAAGTATTTGAAGTTTGGAACAAAACTTTCTGCGCAAGTTTCTAACTTTGTTCTTAATTTCTTTATTTTATTTTTAGTGCCTCCAGCTTACATTTCCAGCATTACATTACTGTCATTTACATTCTGGTCCTTTATTTCTGCAGTTTACTTCAATTTATTTTCCCGCACTTTACTTTCTGTAATTTATTTACCGTCATTTACATTTTCTACCAATTTACTTTTAGAATTTTCTTTAAGAAAATTAGTTACTTGAGCTACAAGTTTCTTTTTCTTCATTTTAATACATGTACTTTATTTTATACATTTTCCATCTTCGTTATTTACATTTCATTCCTTACATCTTTCATAAGATAATTCGAGCGATGATGAGCTGATAGTCTTAGCTTGCGGTGTAAGGCAAAATTAAGATTGAAACTTGTGAAAAAGTAAAGACATGTGTCAAATATAACATTATAGTCTAATTTATTTAATTCGGATTATTAATATTTCATTTTTTTTTGAACGGCAAGTTAACACACGCACACGTTCCCGGGGTATCCGGGCTCCCACTTAAGGGTGCCACCCGACTAATCCCCGTCGATCACGACCCAACCCAATTAAGGGTACCACTATGTGGCAGGCCCATGATCATGGATGTCACAGGATGCTCACCACGGGGTTCGAACCTGGGTAGTCAGGGATACCATCCACTGACCCCCCCAGGATGTTACCTTACCACTGGGCTACAACATGAAGGATGGATTATTAATATCTGTAACATCCCGCCTGCCTCGACAACAATATTGTCCGCTTTGCCCCTGGATTTAACCAACGTGTAGCGCACGGATTTGTTTCTGGCGACCTGGTGAGAAACTTCCCAGGGGGTCACCCATCCTAGTACTACTCTCGCCCAAGCACGCTTAAATGCGGAGTTCTGATGGGATGCTTAACCTCAGAGTTCCCAAAACCTGACGTGCTTGTGGCCCCAAAACGCGTTGTTGTTAGGAAGGCCAAGATATTACTTATAACACCCAACATCACTCCTGTCCACGACCGATATGGGATATGCCTAAGGTGTTACAAACACCCCCCCTTGGGACTCATCATCCTCGATGAGGTTTGCCCCATATCCCGAACGACACAGGAGTGGCTCTGATACCAACTGTAACATCCCGCCTGCCTCGACAACAATATTGTCCGCTTTGCCCCTGGATTTAACCAACGTGTAGCGCACGGATTTGTTTCTGGCGACCTGGTGAGAAACTTCCCAGGGGGTCACCAATCCTGGGACTACTCCCACCCAAGCACGCTTAACCTCAGAGTTCCCAGAACCTGACGTGCTTGTGGCCCCAAAACGCGTTGTTGTTAGGAAGGCCAAGATATTACTTATAACACCCAGCATCACTCCTGTCCACGGCCGATATGGGATATGCCTAAGGTGTTACAAACACCCCCCCTTGGGACTCATCATCCTCGATGAGGTTTGCCCCATATCCCGAACGACACAGGAGTGACCCTGATACCATCTGTAACATCCCGCCTGCCTCGACAACAATATTGTCCACTTTGCCCCTGGATTTAACCAACGTGTAGCGCACGGATTTGTTTCTGGCGACCTGGTGAGAAAATTCTCAGGGGGTCACCCATCCTGGGACTACTCCCACCCAAGCACGCTTAACCTCAGAGTTCCCAGAACCTGACGTGCTTGTGGCCCCAAAACGCGTTGTTGTTAGGAAGGCCAACATATTACTTATAACACCCAGCATCACTCCTGTCCACGGCCGATATGGGATATGCCTAAGGTGTTACAAACACCCCCCCTTGGGACTCATCGTCCTCGATGAGGTTTGCCCCATATCCCGAACGGCATAGGAGTGGCTCTGATACCATCTGTAACATCCCGCCTGCCTCGACAACAATATTGTCCACTTTGCCCCTGGATTTAACCAACGTGTAGCGCACGGATTTGTTTCTGGCGACCTGGTGAGAAACTTCCTAGGGGGTCACCCATCCTGGGACTACTCCCACCCAAGCACGCTTAACCTCAGAGTTCCCAGAACCTGACGTGCTTGTGGCCCCAAAACGCGTTGTTGTTAGGAAGGCCAAGATATTACTTATAACACCCAGCATCACTCCTGTCCACGACCGATATGGGATATGCCTAAGGTGTTACAAATGGATGTTACAGATGGTATCAGAGCCACTCCTGTGCCGTTCGGGATATGGGGCAAACCTCATCGAGGACGATGAGTCCCAAGGGGGGGTGTTTGTAACACCTTAGGCATATCCCATATCGGCCGTGGACAGGAGTGATGCTGGGTGTTATAAGTAATATGTTGGCCTTCCTAACAACAACGCGTTTTGGGGCCACAAGCACGTCAGGTTCTGGGAACTCTGAGGTTAAGCGTGCTTGGGTGGGAGTAGTCCCAGGATGGGTGACCCCCTGGGAAGTTTCTCACCAGGTCGCCAGAAACAAATCCGTGCGCTACACGTTGGTTAAATCCAGGGGCAAAGCGGACAATATTGTTGTCGAGGCAGGCGAGATGTTACAGTTGGTATCAGAGCCACTCCTGTGTCGTTCGGGATATGGGGCAAACCTCATCGAGGATGATGAGTCCCAAGGGGGGGTGTTTGTAACACCTTAGGCATATCCCATATCGGTCGTGGACAGGAGTGATGTTGGGTGTTATAAGTAATATCTTGGCCTTCCTAACAACAACGCGTTTTGGGGCCACAAGCACGTCAGGTTTTGGGAACTCTGAGGTTAAGCATCCCATCAGAACTCCGCATTTAAGCGTGCTTGGGCGAGAGTAGTACTAGGATGGGTGACCCCCTAGGAAGTTTCTCACCAGGTCGCCAGAAACAAATCCGTGCGCTACACGTTGGTTAAATCCAGGGGCAAAGCGGACAATATTGTTGTCGAGGCAGGCGGGATGTTACAGATGGTATCAGAGCCACTCCTATGCCGTTCGGGATATGGGGCAAACCTCATCGAGGACGATGAGTCCCAAGGGGGGGTGTTTGTAACACCTTAGGCATATCCCATATCGGCCGTGGACAGGAGTGATGCTGGGTGTTATAAGTAATATGTTGGCCTTCCTAACAACAACGCGTTTTGGGGCCACAAGCACGTCAGGTTCTGGGAACTCTGAGGTTAAGCGTGCTTGGGTGGGAGTAGTCCCAGGATGGGTGACCCCCTGAGAATTTTCTCACCAGGTCGCCAGAAACAAATCCGTGCGCTACACGTTGGTTAAATCCAGGGGCAAAGCAGACAATATTGTTGTCGAGGCAGGCGGGATGTTACAGATGGTATCAGAGCCACTCCTATGCCGTTCGGGATATGGGGCAAACCTCATCGAGGACGATGAGTCCCAAGGGGGGGTGTTTGTAACACCTTAGGCATATCCCATATCGGCCGTGGACAGGAGTGATGCTGGGTGTTATAAGTAATATGTTGGCCTTCCTAACAACAACGCGTTTTGGGGCCACAAGCACGTCAGGTTCTGGGAACTCTGAGGTTAAGCGTGCTTGGGTGGGAGTAGTCCCAGGATGGGTGACCCCCTAGGAAGTTTCTCACCAGGTCGCCAGAAACAAATCCGTGCGCTACACGTTGGTTAAATCCAGGGGCAAAGCGGACAATATTGTTGTCTAGGCAGGCGGGATGTTACAGATGGTATCAGAGTCACTCCTATGCCGTTCGGGATATGGGGCAAACCTCATCGAGGACGATGAGTCCCAAGGGGGGGTGTTTGTAACACCTTAGGCATATCCCATATCGGCCGTGGACAGGAGTGATGCTGGGTGTTATAAGTAATATCTTGGCCTTCCTAACAACAACGCGTTTTGGGGCCACAAGCACGTCAGGTTCTGGGAACTCTGAGGTTAAGCGTGCTTGGGTGAGAGTAGTCCCAGGATGGGTGACCCCCTGGGAAGTTTCTCAACAGGTCGCCAGAAACAAATCCGTGCGCTACACGTTGGTTAAATCCAGGGGCAAAGTGGACAATATTGTTGTCGAGGCAGGCGGGATGTTACAATATTTCATTGAAAATTACATCTAATTAATTGACAACTAACTACGTGCATGAAAATGCGTTAGCTTTTAAGAAGCTACATTAAATAATACCTTTTTACCGGATCATTTTTTCTATCTTAATCAATCTTTGCACCTATTGCTTCTTTTTTACGACTAACTTCCTTAGTTCATAACTCACATACAATAAACGATTTCTTCGAATTCTCCATCTGAAATTAGTTTTTAAAGATTGAACTTTTGAGAAATTTTTACAATGTTTCCTTGTGAATCGATATTCGGTACTTTTACAGTTATTATTTGTTACAACATGAAAATAGATCAAGATGTATACTTGCGTTAAGATCTGTTTGCATGAATCTTGAGGTTTTATAAACCTCAACAACAGACATTGATGATATTGATATGTTATCTAGGTTGTATAAATTTTGAGTTTAATTAAAAAAACAAATGCTGAAACTATGGAAGATATTCATATGTTATCGAAAAATCCTCTATTCTTAGGATTCAAAATATGAATTAATACATTGTGGTAGCTATTGAAGAATCTAAGGACTTGACCACCATGACCATTGATGAACTTATAGGCTCATTGCAAGCTCATAAAGTAAGATTAAACAACAATATAAAGGAAGTAGCTAGTTTTGAAGAAGCACTCCATTCAAAGTTCTCTCTAAAGGAGAAGAAGGAAGATTTCAAAAATCAAAGCTGTGGATTTCATGGTCGTGAGAGGATAAAACTTTAGAGGACGCTGCTCAAATGCTCAAGGAAGAGGTTATTATGTAAGAAAGGATAATGGATGGAATGAAGTAAATCAAACTCAAACTTTTTGGGGTCCACAAAGAGGACGTGGATGTGGAAATCAAAGAGGAAGAGGTTATGGTTATATTAGATTATTAATCGTCACAAACCTGGACACTTGGTGAGTGAATGTTGGTATAGCGGGGAAGAAAAAACATGATGCTAATTGGGGGTATAGAAATAGAAACCAAGAACAATATAATCAAGAAACTTTGTTGTTTGTATCTCATGGTGGATATTGTGAAGATGTCTAGTACATAGACAATGGTTCTAGTAAACATAAAACAGGTAAAAAAATTATTTTCCAAGATGTTCGAAGTAAGTATGAAGAAGTTGGATTTGGAGATGAAAAAGAATACAAAGTAAGTGGTATCAATGAAATTGAATTTAAATAAAAACAAGGAATTGTTGAAAAGATGTCCGATAAAGTTTACTTCTCCTAACCCAAAAAACAATTTTCTAAGTGTCGGTAATCTTTTGAAGTATGGTTAGTGATTTCAGTGAAATTGGTTCATTTTATGTAATAAGAGATACATTATGTTTTATTTCCCATCCCAGTCTTTTGCAACAATTCAGTTCACGGGCTAAAAGGTGTGGAATGCACACTCGTGTAAGTAACTAGAACCAAGGATTGTTGGACGGTTTTGATTGGCAAGTTTCTAAGTGGTATATGGAAGCGCATGGCCCATGCATTTTTACACTTGAAAAGAGCATGGACCGTGCGGGAAACAGAAGGCCGTGAATGCGCCATTTGTTTTTACACATGAATAATGCACAGACCATGCATTTTTTTTATCAGAAATCTATCATCTCTTGTATTCAATTCTATATAGCTAACTGATGGTTCTATTATGTTAAGCTAGCAAATGGGTCTATTAGGTAAAGGTTCAGCTAGATGATGGCCCAATTATGTTTAGCTAACTAATGGTTTACTATTATTCAGCTAGCTAGCTGATGGTTTACTAGTTGAAGGATTGCCACATGTGTTCAACTCTATCTGGCTGATGATTTCCCACTAATTTGTACTTGCCTTATTTATAACCACCTATTCCTTATTTTAAGCAATCATTTCCATTTGATGGGGAGTTATTCTCCGCATTAGTATAGGAGCGCTTACGATTCTCTATGTTTAAAAAGGAACGATTTCTGCCAAAATTTGGACTAAAAATCTGAGATTATCCTCGAGTGAATTTTGTGAAACCCAGGCAGATTAGGGTCGAAATATCACTTAAGGAAAGCGAGGTCTCACACGATCTCAAGTTTTTGTCCAAGTTCTAATCATTATTTGTTTTCTCACACTTTTTTGGAAATTCCCCCAACAATCTTAAGTGATATTCGTTATTCGTGTGAAACATGATGAGTGAACAATCAGTGACAAACATGACTTCCAAGTTTACTAAACTTAAAAAGTTTGAGGGGGTGATTTTCGAAGATGGCAGAATAAAATGGAATTTAAGTTGACCACGTTGAAGGTTGTGTACGTGCTGAGCACTATGATGATGGAGGTGATAAAAGACGAGACATTGGAAATGGGGCAAATGGAGAACCACATCTTAAATGGTGTGTGTGACTCCCTCTTTGACATTTATCAAAATGTCGAGTCTTCCATGGAGATATGGGACTCTCTTGAGTCCAAGTACATGGTCGAGGATGCTTAAATTAAGAAGTTCCTCGTATTAATAATTACAATATGATGAACTCAAGGACTGTGATGGATCAATACAATGAGCTCCTACACATTTTAGGCCAATATGCTCCAGATGATATGAAGATGGACAAATCCATCTCAGTATCGAGCATAAATGATAAATTCCCCCCCCCCCTCTCTTGGAAAATTTTTAAGCACATGTTAAAACACAGGAAGGAAGAATTTTCCCTTGTATAACTCGGTAATAACTTGAGCATAGAGGAATCTTTTCGGACGCAAGAGGTTTAGAAATCTAAGGCAAAATAGGTTTTTGCTTCTTCTATGAACGTGGTGGAAGAGGGTAAATCCAACAAGTTTAAGGGAAAACAAAAGTTCAGTGAAGCCAAGAAAGGTCGCAACAAGATGGTTATATTAAGATGTTGGACCTGTGGTATGACCGGCCATCTCAAGCGTGATTTCCAGGATGGCAAGAACAAGAATAGGTCAAGAACTAATGGCGGTGGGCAAGGATCCAAGAATCAAAACCCGCAGTAAGGTCAGTTTCTTGACATTGGTTTTAATTCAAATTTGAATTATGTACCACTAATAGCTGAATCATTTTATGTGCAGGATGATTATGTTGCCTGGTGAATCGACTCGGTTGCCGTGAATCATGTGTGCAAGGATCGACGTTGGTTCACTTCTTTGGAACCGTTGGAAGACAGATCTATGCTACACATGGGGAACGAGTCGAGTGATCCCATTATTGGACACGACTTAGTTATGCTAGAATTTTGTGTTAGAAAAATAATTGAACTTACAGACGTTTTGTACACTTTTAGACATTCTATGTGTACCGCATATCCGAAAAAATTTGGTTTCCGGTAGTATTCTGAATAGATTAGGGGTATAGACAAGTGTTTGAGTCCGACAAGTTTATCTTGTCAAAAAGTGGCTCTTTTGTAGGCTTCGGCTATTTGATAAATAAAATGTTTATGTTGAATTTAAATAAAAAGAGTTTCGTTGCAAATTCTATTTTTGTTGCAAATGCAGAATGAATTGATTCTAATTTATGGCATGCAAGGCGTGGTCATGTGAATTTCAAAAAAATGAAAGAAATGTCAAAGGAAGACTTAATTACAACCTTTAACATGACTTCAAGAAAGTGTAAAATTTGCATGTTAACAAAGATCACTAGACAACCTTTTCCTAACGTGAAAAGGGACTCGTTGGTGCTTGATTTATTCCATAGTGATCTTTGTGATTTGCATTCAAATCTGTCTTTGGGTAACAAAAAGTACGTAGTTAATTTTACTGACAATGCTTCACGATTTTGTTATATATTAGTTACATACAAAAGATGAAGCGCTAGACAAATTTAAAATTTATAAAACAGAGGTTGAATTGCAAATGAATTGTTTTATAAAATGTTTACGCACCGATCGTGGTGGGGAGTATTATGAACCAATATTTTTCCAATTTGTAGGATTCATTAATGAGACTATAATGCCTTATACACCACTACAAAATGGTGTGGCAAAACGGAAAAATATGGTTCTCAAAGAAACGGTGAACTCTATGTTATCCTACTCGGGATTGACTGATGGATTTTGGGTGAAGCCATATTAACGGCTTGTTACTTATTGAATTGAGTTCCCAATAAAAGGAAAAAGATTACCCCATATGAACTTTGGCTCAAGAAAAACCAAACTTGAGTTATATTCGAGTTTGGGGTTGTAGCGCGGTCGTAAGACGACCTGAACCCAAAATGAAAACTTTGGGTGAGAAAGGTATCGGGTGCATCTTTGTTGGATATGTTGAGCATTCCAAGGCATATAGGTTCTATGTTATTGAACCTAACCATTCTATAGTTGTTCACACCGTTATAGAATCGAGAGATGCATAGTTTGATGAGACTAGATTCTCTTCAATACCCAGACTGAAGGACATAGTTCCAAGTACTAGTGGAACTACTGAGGTTCAAGAACAAACACTTGTTCCAACCGAGTGTCCGATGCTTCGAAGGTGCAAAAGAGGAAGGTATCAATTTTGATACCTATTCCCCGGTTGCAATCCACGATTAGATTGTTTATAACTTTGGAAGCTACTCACAATCTAGTTATTCACCAAATGGATGTCAAAACGACATTCTTGAATTGTGACTTGGAGGAGGAAGTTTACATGAAACAAATAGAAAGTTTTGTTTTTATCGGGATGGAGTATAAGGTGTGTAAACTTGAAAAATCATAGCATGGGCTGAAAAAAGCTCCCAAACAATGACATTAACAGTTTAGTGATGTTGTCTGGTCTAACGGTTTTAAGTTAAACCAAGCAAAAAAATGCGTATGTAGAAAATTTGATATATTTGGTAACGGAGTAATCATGTGCTTGTATGTTGTTGACATTTGGCACCAACGAAAATCAAGTTAATAAATAAATAGTTTTTTTTCATCAAGTTTCTCCATGAAAAATATGGGAGAGGTAGAAGTGACCCTTGGAATAAGAATCAAGCATGAGAACAAGGGGATTGCAATTACACAATCTCATTACATTGAGAAAGTATTAAAGAAAGAGTAAACCTCAATTTTGGTTCCTGTGGTTTGTCAAAAATCTCGGTTTTGGTCCCTAGAGTTGAAATAGTACAAATTTGCCACTATTGTTTTCATTTTTGCTCGGTTTTAATCTTTTTGTATATTTTATCATTCTTATGGTCCCACCTACCACCCATCCCATCCCTAAACCTCATCATCCTCCTTCTCTCTTCTCCCTTCTTCTTTCCGCCACAAACCTCCTCCTTTCTTCCCCACACAAACCCATGACTGCATTTAAAAAAACACATATACACATACAAATCAAACACTTCCATGAACATATAAACTCAGAAACACATACATATATAAAACATAAATACACATATAAAAGGCACACACAAACCCACCTCCATTAACATATAAACTTAAAATACACACACATATACAAATAAAACCCACCTCCATGAAAATACACATTTAATACACATACATAAAAACCCACATTTATGAACATACAAACTTAAAAAAACACAAAACCTACATCTCCCACGAACCCAACCGACCAATTTTCTAGAATAGGTGATGACCGTTGTCCACCTTAATCGACCACTTTTCTCCCTCACCCTCACACCACTGGAACCCTTACACCACCATCATTGTTCCTATACTCCCTCCATCTCTGGTGTGAACCCCTCTACTCTTCTCACCATGTACTTCTCTGATGACAACTCCCCTGATGACCAAAATTCCCTTGCACTTTTCTCAGCCTCAAATCCCTGTCATTATCCAAAATCTACTCCCCCTCTCTAAAGAAACTACCAGTCTTCTTCCTCATCGCGAACCACCATCTGTCACCACCCTTGTTACTCCACCACCGTGAACTCCATCTCTCTTCGTCCTTGAAATATCTTATGCTTTTGCAGTCCATCATGGTTCCTTATGACATCATGTTTAACAACATCCCTATATTGTAGTGGGTTGGGGAAGATCACGTTGGGGCAATGTAGGTGGTTGGAGGTTGCAATGGGTTAGCGGTGAGGGAATATATTGATGGTGCTTTGTTGTTAATGGTGGTTGGATCACAGGGACGACGAATAAGTGATGGCCGGTGAACGGAGGATGGTGATGGTTAGGGAGTCAGGGTGGTGGGTGCAACGAAGTATCATTGTAGTGATGGTGGTCAGTGAAGTTTCTGCAAAGCACTCATGCGTAAAGGATGGTGGTGGTTAGGAAGTGGGATGGTGGTGGGTCCGTAAACAATGGGCGGAGGTGGTTGGAACGATGACCATTTTCGGAAGAGATGGAGAAGATGAAAAATGTTTATCCTTAGCGCTTTAAGTTTTAATGTTTACATTTTAGCCCCTATTTAAAAAAATTTAATTGAAAATATTATTTTAAAAATGTTAAAATAGTAAATTGACTGAAATATCGCTCATTTAATGGATGGAGGTTAACCTTCGTTAGTGGAAGGGACAAAAACCGGTCAAAAATGCATGTAGTTGTGGCAAATTTGACTTTTTTTAACTTTAGGGACCAAAACAAAGATTTTTGACAAACCACAAGGACCAACATGAGATTTACTCTTAAAGAAATTTAATTTCTTTGATTGTTCTCTAATGAGGACTACATTTGACCCAAGTGTGAAGCTTATGCCTGATAGTCCCAATCTATGTGCAAATCATCAAGATGAACAACAAGAATTAATTCCAAATGCCATTTCAAATTGATTCAATATCAACAGTTTACAATTCTCTCTGATCACAATATTTCTCTCTCTAAAGTATTTATCAATAATAGTGCCTTGATTCTACAAACAAAAAGAACTATTTATACCCCTTACTATTACAAAGACCAAACTAACTAAAACTACAATACATTGACTTTAGCTTTGACTTTGACTTTGCATTTGAGAAGCGTTGACTTGGAACTTTGACTTTCAATACTAATGATCTTAGATCCAACATTTATGCACTAACAATCTCCCCCTTTGGATTCAAGATCATCTTCAAAAAGAAATTTAGCATTAACGAGCAATCTCTCCCTTTATCTGAATGTTAAGAAATTCAATCTCCTCCTTTAGCATAAATACATGAAATCTTCTTCTTTGTAAAACAATCTCCCCTCTTTAAGTTTGAAATGTCTTCAGAAATCACAATCTCCCCCAAAGTCTATGATAATGATCTTCAAGAACTTTAACAATCTCCCCTAAGGTTATAAAAACCTCTTTCAGACTTCGGCAAAGAAATTATCTCCAGATTTAGCCCACTTTGCTTCAGCAAATAATCTTCAAAGAAATTTTCTGTAAACTTCAGCAAACTTTCAGAATTCGTTGAACTTTATCTTTCATTATGTATTTTCTCCCCATAATTCATTCACCACATCATGTCTTGTATACCTCCCCTATATTCCAAACATGTAACTTTCTCCAATTCCAACATTTCTTGATCATGTCTCCCCCTTTTTGATGATGTAGAGCATAGAAATCATCAAAACTTCTTCAAGAAATGTGATGTACCCAATCTCTGACCATGATCTTTCCAAATGAACATCTGAACATTCATCAATTCATAAAGTGTATTCATTCGAATCTTTTCAAATTCAGACAAATAAAAATGTAACCCTGAATCAACAAATGAATCAGTTAATATGCCTGTAAGTAACACGAAGCCACTTAGTACAACGAATGTACTTTGAAAATGAGCTTTTTGATGTGCACTCCCCCAGGGCTTCCATTCAATCATCGAAAATCACAGAGAATTTTCTATGAACGTTATGACAAGAAAACGTATTCCTTGTGTGTTCATGCATAGTGTATGAAAGAATTAAGCATATTGTGCTATATCAGGCTCAAAATGTATAAACCATTGAGACAACAATAGTAATACACAGAATAAATGTGCATGAGCGAAGGTCGAAGGTGGGACAGACTTCCTTATGTTTCAATATCCACATCTTCCAAATGAATATGAGATAGATTATATGTTGCGTCCCCAATCAAAGTTAAAATATCTTCTTATTAAGAAAAAGATGAGTAGCTGGTGGGGGTAAAAAACAAGAGTTGGCATGGGCTCACTGCCTATTTCAATGATGTTCACGAAAGAATTGTGAAACAATCAGTAATGTGGTTGTCTGGCTCAGAAAGTGGTTGGTGCAGAGTTGTGATATTCTTTTAACTTTGTTCTCACACCCTCTTTCTTTTAATCTTTTAAGCTCACTTCTAACCAAACTATCTTTTCATTTTATCTCATCACACACCGACACTTTTATATTGACACCTCGCCTCTCGATTACTCGGGATAACTTCTTGGGTAGAAAACACTGGTTATCGTGAATTCATAGAAGTGCATTAACGCTCACACAATTCCCATGTATTTTGTCTTAAAAACACAAAGTTGCTCAATGACTTTATTTTGTCCATTAAAGCACATGAAAATTTAATACATGTTAGATAAAGTTATGCTCAATGACATAATCATGAAGATTTGAGCATTTTAATCTTGGAAGATTTTCTCAAAAAACAAGTAGATTGAAAGAATGAAATGAATACAAAAGACTTGTTTGAGAATCTGATAGTGTACTGAAAAGATCAAATATGAATGATATATCAATAAAAGCTTAGGTCGTGAAAAATTGAATGTTGTCTATACGAATCAAATATAAACATTCTTGAAAGAAACACTTTGAATGGAATGAACTAACGCTCAAATATCAATGAAGTACAAAACGGGGTGTCTTACCATCAAAAAAATAGTTTCATTTTGAGACATGGTAAGAACATATACAATAAAAGTACTAAACTGGTGTGTATGAATACTTAACAGTATATGGAAAAATTAATACGCAAGTATTAATCTTTAGAAACACACGGTTAGTTAGTCAAGAAAGCTCATAATAATGAAAACATTTAAAATCACACTTCTGAATTCATGAAATCTGTTTAAGAATCGAGAAGTGGTTTGAACATTTAGAAACATGTTTTCATGTCTGAAAGTTGTCCATCTTTCAAACACAATGAGATTAAGAGTAGAATAATCCTTACGCTCAACATTAATCTCATAAAGTCAGCTCCAAAGTCATGATTGACATTATCATGTAAGCTCCCCCTGAAAATCTGCAAATAGTCAAATAGTCGTCAAAGCAACAAAGTCTTATTAAAAGTATAACATTAATTGAAAAATAAAGACATGAAAAGCAAAGTAAAACGTTGACAATACAAGTTCTAAATTGAGTGTTTAGAAATCAATGTCTTTACTCCCCCTGAAAATATGCATCATGAAATTTGTCAGTACATAATATATGCAGAAATTTCTCTAACTCCCCCTAGAAAGTATGATTTCTTTATTTCACATTCCCCCTGAAATCATGAACAAAATCTTATAGTGCAGATATCATTCAGATTAAAAATAAATAAATGAAGAAAAATGAAAAAATTAAACTGTACTAGGTAAAACAAATTATGTTTTGAGATTCAACATACCTAGTTTCGAAATGAGAAAGTTAAATCTCTTTTCGTCCAAAGGTTTGGTGAATAGATCAGCTAATTGGTAATCCGTGTTTACAAAGTAAAGTTCAATTATACCTTTTTTGACGTTATCTTTTATAAAGTGATATCGCACGTCTATATGTTTGATCTTTGTGGGCTGAACAGGATTAGCAGATATCGCTATAGAGCTCTTCGAATCACAATATATAGGAATCTTGTTGAAATTGAATCCATAATCTCGAAGTTGTGTGTGTATCCACAATACTTGAGAGCAGCAATTTGCAGTAACTATATACTCTGCTTTAGCAGTTGATGTAGAAACATATAGTTGTTTCTTTGATGCCCAACTTACGAGCTTGTCTCCTAGAAATTGAATGTGAATCGATATGCTTTTCCTGTCTAGCATACAACCTGAATGATCTGTGTCTGAATATGTTGTTAGCTCAAAACCAGTATCTTTAGGATACCACGAACCAAGATCTATTGTTCCCTTCAGATATCTAAATATCCGCTTAACTGCCGAAAGGTGGGATTCTTTAGGCGAAGCTTGATATCTAGCACATAAGCAAGTAGAAAACATAATATCTGGCCGACTAGTCGTCAAGTACATTAATGAACCCATCATTCCTCTATAAGTCCTAAGATCAACAACTTTTCTCGAAAGATCAGCTCGGATTTTAGTACCTGGTGCCATCGGGGTTGAAATAGGAACATAATTGGACATATTAAGTTTTTTTAAAATGTCAGCAATATACTTTGATTGATTTATGAAAATCCCCGTTGAAAATTTTCTTACATGTAATCTGAGAAAGAAATTCATCTCTCCCATCATACTCATTTGAAATCTTGACACCATGAGTGCATAAAAGTTCTTATAGTACTTTGGGTTTGTAGAACCAAAAATTATATCGTCCACATATATTTGAATTAAAATGATATCAACTTTTTTCATTTTAATGAATAAGGTGATGTCGATTTTACCTTTAGAAAAACCAGACTTGACTAATAACTTTGAAAGAACGTCATACCAGGCGTGAGGAGCTTGTTTGAGTCTGTAAAGGGCTTGTCTAAAATATATACATGATCTGGTTTGTCAGTACTTACGAACCCTTCAGGTTGCGATACATATACCTCCTCCTTAAGAATTCCATTGAAAAAGGCAGTCTTCACGTCTATTTGATAGACTGTGAAGTTCTTGTGTGCAGCGTAGGCTAGGAACATCCTGATTGCCTCAATACGCGCAACTGGAGCATATGTCTCGTCATAATCTATGCATTCCTCTTGCCGATATCCTTTAGCAACAAGTCTTGCTTTATTTCTGACAACAATACCATCCTCATCCTTTTTATTCTTGAATGCCCATTTCATGCCAAAGATATTTTTTCTTTCAGGTCGGTGCACGAGTCTCCAAACTTTAAGCGCATCAAATTGGTTGAGCTCTTCTTGCATGGTTGTAATCCAATCTGGATCATGAAGATCTTCTGACACTTTTGTCGGTTCTATCTTAATAAGAAATGAATCAAACATGCATTCATTTGTTGTTGCAGACCTAGTTTGCACCGGCTTTGACGGATCTCCAATAATTTGATGAACCGGGTGCTCTTTGGTCCACTTGTTAATGTGAGGGAGTGGATTAGATGTAGAATGATCATGTTGATCATATAAATGTCCTTCTTCTTCTTTTTGGGGTTCAATTGAAGTAACTGGTGCAGAAGTGTCAGTTGGTTGGACATTTGATGTCTGTTGAGTGGGCATGACAGTGCATCCAACTGAATGTGCAACTTCTGGCTCCTCAGTATCATGTGAAACTTCAACTGATTGAGTAGGTGTTTGAACTTGAGTTTCATTCTGAATCAGGGAATTTGATTCAGTTGAGAAATCTGATGTGATTGGATGATGAGTGATTGAATCTTCATATCTGTCAATCAGAACAGGTTTAGTCACTTTTGAACCAAGAAAATCATCGTAAAAATGTTCAAACAATAAATCTAATTCTGTTAAATGCGATGTAGATGTAGAAGCATCATCAAAATTAGGAACTTTGGAAACAGGTTCTGGACTGATTTGTCCAGAAGCTAAGACTCTGGTTATAACGGGTTCTGAATTGAGGTGCTCAGAAGCCATATCTTCATCAAATGTAACGTTGACGCTCTCAACCACAATCTTTGACTTCTTCATGTAGACTCTGTATGCCGCACACGTCTGAGAGTAGCCAATGAAAATGCCTTCATCTCCCTTGGGACTGAACTTGTTCAAGTTTTCCTTATCGTTCAACATAAAACACCTGCATCAAAAATGTGAAAATGTTTGATGCTAGGAATCCTATTGTTAATTAAAGCATACGATGTGTTACCAAACCGACGATGGATGATGGATCTGTTTTTTAGTATAACAAGCAGTAAACACAACTTCAGCCCATAGAAATAAGGGTAAGTCAGACTGGCTTAGCATCGTGCGTGTAGCCTCAACTAAAGTTCTGTTCCTTCTTTCAACTACCCCATTTTGTTCTGGAGTTCTGGCAACAGAAAACTGATGTGTTATCCCGACCGATTCGAGATAATCTTAACGGTTTTGTTCTTGAATTTTGTGCCATTATCAGTTATGAGCAGCTTAAATGTCTTCTACAAGTTCACATGGATGGTCTTCAAAAATGAGATGATGACATCGGGCGTCTCATCCTTTGTTCTCAAAAATTTGACCCAAGTGTATCTTGAATAATCATCCACGATCACTAGAACGTACTTCTTTCCGTTTATGCTTTGTGTTCACATGGGACCCAGAGATCCATATGCAACAACTTTAATGGAGCACTTGTACTAGGTTCAGGCTTAGGCTTATGAGAAACTCTTTTCATTTTGCCCTTCTCACACGCGTCACACAGATGTTTTCTTTCATATTTAAGTTCCGGAAGTCCTTTCACCAAATTCCCAGTTACCAACTTGTTGATGTAGCGAAAGTTGAGGTGAGATAGCCTTCTATGCTAACCAACTATGTTGCATAGAGGATTTCGACAGTAGACACACAACATTATCTGGTTTAAAATTGGACAGATTGATTGTATAGAGGTTTGACTTTCGCGTGTCGACCAAGAGTTCTTTACCATCTTCCGTTCTTACACAACATCTTTTGGCTTTGAAATTTACCTCTAAGTATTTGTCGCAAAACTGACTAATGCTGAACAGATTGTGTCCTAATCCTTCAACATAGCTCACCTTCTTAATCGTTATGTACTCTTGCACGACATCTTCGTATCCAAGTATTGGTGAAAACTGGTCATTACCAAATATGACGTTGCCGTAAAATTTATCTGTATAATTAGATAAAATATATTTCTTCCCTGTCATATGCTTGGAACAGCCTGAATCCAAGTACCACATATGACGGGTCTGCACATGAGAAATCAGACAACAACAGGTTTAGGTACCCATTTATAGATGGGTCCTGTCAAGTTAGCACAAGATTATGGCACCCATTTGAATTTGGGTCCTCCTTTTCTTTGAAAAACATTTGAGTTATGTATATAATAAGAACCAACCCAACAATCAGAATTTTTTCGAGTAACAAAATCATTTTGACAAATATTGGAAGACAGAATAGTGTCCGGAGATAATTAGATCAATTGTTTTATTGTATACGTCTTGTAAGAAGTTACAAGGTTTGATTTATGAGAAGCAAAGTCACCAAGTACATCAGGAACACTAACAGTAAACTTATAACTATCTCTATTAGAAAATGATTTTGTCAACTCTTTAATATTCTTTTTAGGTCGCCATTCAAGCTTTGCCTCAGACCTTTTACTTTTCAAATCAGAAACAGAAGATTTAGACTTGTTAGAACCATGAAATTTAAGAGGTTGTGCTTTCTTGTGCTTACCCGTCTTGGTCCGTTTCTGTGAGCGCCTTTTCATTTGATTATTACCTTTAGTATAATAGGTACTCACAGGAACTGATTCATCAACCTTAGTTAATGATTCACCTTTCTCAAATACACTTGGTAAAGCATTATTATTGATAGCAAAATCAGAATGATCATGAAGTTTAGCAGTGAAGTCAAAGTTCTTAACATATCCAACATCACAATCATCGGTATTTAAAAATCAAATCCATCCTCAAATAAGTCTACTCCATTATCATCAAATTTAGGAGCTTTAGAAGATTTTAAATCTGTATTGAAAAGAACAGTGGAAAACACAATCTTTTCTAAATCAGCCAAAATTCTCTCATCCACTAAGGTATTCTCAAGCTCAGAAATTTTACTTTCCAAGATGAGTGGAGGTACATAAATTTGAGCTTCAACAGGTTTAGCCTCCAATTCCTCAGTAGAATAGCTTTCGAAATAGTCATATGAAAGAAATTTAGGTTATTCAGTTAGATAACTAACATTCAACTTATCATAGTAGAATGGTAGTTGCATTTTTGTTGTGTTTTTCCTATTTTCATCTTCCTTGGCTTCCACCCCATCAGATGATTTAGTGACAAATTTGGGTTTTAAATGAGGATTTTTATCAGCCACTTGTAAGAAATGAAAATAATATAAAGCTGGCTGTTTTCTAATGTCTTTCTTTAGATAAGGTGGGTTATCATAGCCAATACCCAAATTATCCTTAAAAGCTGTAAATTCCTTTGGTTTGTTTAAATTAATGGTTTGATCTGTTTGACCTCTAGTGTAAAGCTTAGCTTCCAAACCATTTACCTTTTTAAGCAAAGTTTTGTTTTCAAACTGTAACTTGTTATATTTTACAACAAACTCTTGTTTCTCAAGTTCACACTTATTGAGCTTGGAAACTGCTTCAGAAATTTGAATTTCAAAACAAGTTTTTTGTTTTTCAAAATCAGTAGCAACTTTGTTTAAAGAATCAATCAAGTTTTCAATTTCCTTATTGAGATAAAAAATTGTTTGATGGTTTTTCGCAACTCTACTTTTCTCCTTTTTAAGCTTAGCTTGTAGGTCTTGAAGTTCGACCATCATGGTTTCCATTTTCATCAAAAAATCAGATTTAGAAAAAATTGTTTACCTTTTCAGAAGTCTCTTCATCAGACTCATCAAATTTCACCTCTTTCCCCATCAAGCACATATGAGCATTCTCTTCTCTTTCTCCTTTCTAGTCGATGAAATCTAGCCAGTGGTCATCCTCGGCCATCAAAGCTTTTCCAGCCTATTTCTACTTGGACAGGAGCATCTTGTTCTTGTAATATAGAATTCCTTACTTTAGGCTTCCGACAATCTTTTGCAAAGTGGCCGATCTTTCCATAATTATAGCATTTAACTGGCTCTTCCACCTTCTTTTGCTCATAACTGTTGACAAACTTTCTCTCTCCAGGCTTTCTCTCCTCATACTTCTTTCCTTCATATCTTCTTCCTTCAATCCTTTCCTTATGCTCATAATTTCTCGATCCTGATGAGTACCTCTGGCTGTTGGACCCCGACTTCTTATAGAACTTCTTCTGAAAGGCTCGGGTTAACAAGATCATGGATTGCTTGAGATTCTCACCATCATCATAATCAGAATTATCACTAACAGACCCATCAGAACTGGAAATTACAACTTTCTTTTTCTTCTTCTTGTCCTGCTTTTCTTTTTCCTTCTTCTTTTCAACAACTAAGGCAACTGGATCAGCTACTGGATTTTCACTTTTCTACTTCTCTTCTCTTTCCTCTTCAACTTCCTCTTCATTCTGCCTAAGGGTTTCATATACTTCATGTAGAGGAATTTCACTCAGATCCTTCATCCGTTTCATCCTTCGAGTGTGCTTATTCCACTCAGGTTGCAAAACACTTAGAAACTTCACATTATTCTCAATTTGCTTCTTTTTCACCTTATTCTCTGCAAGTTCATTGAGCAAGGATACAAATCTCTCATAAGTTTCCTCCAAGCTTTCACCAATTTTGGCTTTAAACTCTTCCTAATTGTTGATGCAGTTTGTCACTTTCATCTGGTTTCCAATATTTGAACCCATCATCATCTTCTCAAGCTGATCCCACATTTTCTTGGTTGTCGCTTTGTAGCTATCAATCTTGATGTAGATCTCATTCGATATGCTCTGAAGGAGTAGAGATCTAGCCTGTTTGTGTGCCTTATATATCTTCTTTTGCTCAGCAGAATAACTTGAGAAATCAACAACAATCTCTTTTGTCTTAGGCTCTCGGGTCTCAGTACCATCTTCGCTGTCAGAACTCTCATTTTCCTCATCTGGTACAATAGTTGTGGCTGGTTTCATTAGACCTTCATCAATAGACTGTTTGATGAATTCTCCATTGTCGTGTCGATCTATGAAATCCAGAAACCTATCCTTCCACTACTCATATTCCCGTTTAAACAAGACAGGTGGTTTGGCATCTGTTCCGATAGCAAGAGCATCTCTTGAAGTCATCTTGATGAAAGCACAAGTCTTTAAACACTAACTCAGAAAATATGAAAAATTGCTGAAAACTCAGTCAGAAAAACGACTAAGTATAGAATCCTTACGCAACTAAGTTCTCAAAACTTTTCGCACACCAAAAGTAATAAACTTTTCGCATAAGAGTCACGATTCGCACGTCAAAGAAATGTCACCCAAACTTTTCGCACGCAAAGGGATGCGACAAGTCACTTCACGCACATTGTTATATGCGAGTTCCCTCTTTTCGCACGCCGTACAATACGAATTCTTACTTTTCGCACAAGGAAAGATTCGAATTCTTGACTTGGCACTTTTCCAATATTGAAGCTTTTCGCACGAAGGAGAGATGCGAATTTCTGACTTAGCCAAAATCAACTCTCTGAGCTTTACGTATCGATGCGAATTTCGGACTTAGAAAATTTCACACTCCTCAAGATGCGAATTCTACACTTTTCGCATACAATGAGATGCGAAAAGTTCCCTTAGAAAATTCAGTATCCACTTTTCGTACGTTGAGCTGTGCGAAATCCTTCTTTTCGTATACTGCAATGTGAGAAATTCTCATTTTTCGCACATAACTCTATGCGAAATCTTTCCTCGAATTTTCAATCTTCTAGACCCATGCGAATTACTCAAGATCATGCGAGTTCTTCACTTGATTGTGCGAAATTCTCAGATCTCGGCCCAAAAACTTCAAAAACAACCTGAATTCAATCCAAAACTTAGAATTCAACTTTCAAACTTTGTCAATTGGTTCTCGAGAACAATCTGAACACTTTACAAATAAACAATTTCAACAAAAACAACAAAAATTACATGAATCAATCTAGATATAGTGCGTGAAAACTTTCGAACCAAAAATACATCAAAACCAAAATTCACCTAATTATGATGTGAATTTGACGAAGTAATACAAATCAAATCAATTCTAGAACACAAAACGATTACAGTGCAACAAAGATTACAATCAAAATTACACAAAATCAATGAAATCATTTTTGTAACAGGAGGTGTGCGAGTTCTTCAAAATTCGACCATTTTGCCATTTCAAATTGATTCCAAATGCCATTTCAAATTGATTTAATATCAACAGTTTGCAATTCTCTCTGATCACAATATTTCTCTCTCTAAAGTATTTCTCAATAATAGTTCCTTGATTCTACAAACAAAAAGAACTATTTATACCCCTTACTATTACAAAGACAAAACTAACTAAAACTACAATACATTGACTTTAGCTTTGACTTTGACTTTGCATTTAAGAAGCTTTGACTTGGAACTTTGACTTTCAATACCAATGATCTTGGATCCAACATTTATTCACTAATAATGCCCAATTCTACTGAAGCGGTGTCACAATTCGAGTACTCAAAGGTTATTAGGTGCTTGATATATGCCATGACTACCACTATTTCAGATATTGATTTTGCAATAGGAAAGTTGAGTAGGTTTACTAGCAATCCTAGTACTCAACATTGGCAAGCAATAAGATGAGTATTAAAATGCTAGAAGAAATCCATATATTATGGTTTGTCCTATGTCGGGTTTCCTTCGATATTAGAGGGATATTCGGATGCAAGTTCGATTATTAACTTAGAATATCACTCTTCTACGAGTGGTTGGTGTACTTGCTTGGGCGATTTACGATCTCATGGGCTTCTGATAGCTCCCATTTTGAGCATTATTTACATATCATTTGCGTGTGTTTTTCTTTCATTATCATTTTTTTTGTTTCTTCTTTTTATTATTTTATTTTCATTTGGAGTTGTTGAGAATGTTTTTATGGTTAAACACATCATTTTTGGGTTAAAAACGTCATTGTTCATTTGTAGGCACAGTCTGCCCACTATGGGCACCCGAGGGACCATTAGGTTAAGCTATTAACCGGTTTTTGCTAGCTGTAAATAGCTGGAAGTTGCTGGAAATTTGTTAGAACCAATATGAGATGTGAGCCACATAATTTTTTATATGGAAATCTCATGGACACTATTGGTAATCATGGTGTACTTTTTGCCCAAAAGATTTGCTCAAGAGATGATATATTTTCATCTATAAATACAAGGCCTGGGAAGAATCAACCATGCTCTCCATCATCAAAGAAACAACAGTGTAGAAGTTTAATTCTTTTGTATTTTAGTTGTAGTTTAATTTATTCTTTAAATTTCTTGCATCTAATTTTCATCTTTTACTTTATGTCTTTTACTTTCCGTCTTTTATTTCTCATATTTACTTTCCATACTTACTTTAACGCATTTAAATTCCGAACTTTACTTTCTTGTTACACTTGTAGTTTATCTTTATTAATGCAAATAGTTAACGAGTATTTCTTTCTTTACATTATGTCTTTTATTATCGTTATGAGCTAAGCACCCTCTTGGGTGCGGGTGTAGGCCAACTTGAGACTAGTAGGCAACACTTGGGTGTGGCCATCGTTACTAACTTTTGAGCTTAGTCGCTTGATTCGGGACTTCAAGTCAACGCGAATAAGCTGATCACTTTGAAGTGTTAATATTAAATCTTGACCTCGAGAGGGACGGATTCGAAATACGACTTAAGTGATACACAAAGATTTGAGAAAGTCTTTGATAACCACGTAGAGATACGGGTTTTGTATGATTTACTAAGGTTCAAACATCGGTCGATATTTATATCACAAAGAGATTTGGGTATAAATCTCCATATTGGTAGAACTTGATTATTTTATCAATTTAGTTAAATCGACAAGATTAAGAGTCGGTAAAGATGGACAATTTATGAACACTTGTAGGACTGGTCTATAAAAATCCACTTTCAAGAGATTGGGCTTCTTATAGACATTCCGTACTACAAAGTGTCCAACCATCTTGTTACTACGTTTATCTCAAGAAACGCTTACACCCGTACCCAACCTTTAATTATAAAGTACATTTCGCATTTTCTAGCATTATTCCACCATCAAAAACAATATTTTTCTCACACTTGAAACTTGTACAAGAAGTTCATGAGAGTAAAAAATTCTCAATAGTTCAGTCCCTGTGAGAACGATACTCGATACTTTTACCATTATACTACTTGTAGCGATCCCAGTGTCGGTATATATTTGTGCCCTCACTGGGAAATACTGTGCCCACGCTGTACAGTACACGATAATTAGCTACCAAGTTTTTGGCGCCGCTGCCGGGGATTGGCGTATTTCCAGATTTTCTTGAGTTATAAGTCGAGTTTTTCATTGATTTTTCTTTCACCATAATGGATGAGTTTAGTTGGGATGCCCGGTATTTTGATACTTTCGATTATTCATGGGAACAACATCCTAACTTTTTAACAAATATTCAAGATGATGGAACCTAACCTTCATTTTCACCTCCCTATCAAGATTGGAATGACACATTTTTAAATACATTTGACCAATCACGAGACGGGAATTTTGATTATTTTTCTAATTTTCTAGGGATTAATCCTCACAATGGATTCACGTCCTTTGCTCCCAACTACCCACCCGAGAATGTTTTTGAACAACCCAAACCATCTCACTCTTTTAAAACCTTTTCCCCAAGCTTAACCGAAAATTTTACAACATTTTTGGGAGATTTCACATCCTCTTTTGAAGCCTTGAAAACTAGGATGGGACAACTAGTCGGCGAGTTGAAAAATCAAAGTCGAGGTCCCTTACCAAGTGATAATGAAAAATCAAAATGTGTTGGTAAGGATGAGAGTGATGTTAAGAAAGAGTTGGAGATTTTTGAGACAAATTTCGAGCACATGAGCAAGCCTTATTTACTTCCCAATAGTGAATAGGTGCTTCAAGATGCTAAAATTTCTAACTTAATGATTTTTGCTCATATTGTGCAGTCTTCTCTTTGTGACCATAATGCTCCTACGCGGGTCATGCCATGGACCGTTGGGAGGATTTGTGTGATCAAAATCTCGGGAATTTTGCCTAGATCGTTTTCTTTGGGTGGTGGACTTGTTGGAAGAAGCTTTGGTATGGTGAAGGTGACTATTATCTTGAAACCACTCCACTTTTGGCAGATGCACTCGTGGGGTGGTGAATCGCATCCTACATATCTTGATGCAAACTCATCTTCTTCTCTCAACTCCAATTTTGTGTCTTTTATTTTACATTTTTTAGTGTGTGGGTTAAGTCTGTTTTTTTTTCGACTAGTATCAAATTTTTTTGGGGATCAAAAAGAAAAAAGAAAGAAAAGAAAAGAAAAGAAAAAATAAGTCTCATGCATATTATATTCTTAGATTTTTTTGTGTTTCATAGTTTGAATAATCTATCCACTAGTAGCAGATTTCTTGAACTAAGCAACCAATTCCCCGATATCCATATTGATTAAACTTTAAAACTCTAGAAAATGACATAGGCCTTTTTTTAACACTTAGCCGATACATTTTTTCTTTGTTGCCTTACCCGAGCCTGTGAGTCTTACCTTTCCCTCTACAATGAAAACATTGAGTATTTTAAGTTTGGGGGGAGAAAACTCAAGTGTTGAAGAAAAAAGAGCTAAATCCTTCAAAAAATTGGAAGGATAAAAGAAATACAAATAGTTGATTTTGACACGTTGAGGTGAAAAAAGTTGGGTAAAACACATCAAATACAGAACAGAAAAAATTGTGTAACATGTTAATGCCAAAAATCGTCTAAAGGAAGATCTAAGGTCGGTGTGGAGCTTTATCAACTAAAGCAAGCGATAAATTGAGAAATCATACGACAGATAATAAAAATAAATAAGAGACAGGGGATTTGGTGACGCGGAAAACCTCGTCGAGGGTAAAAATCACAGACGATAACAGAGATCGTCAAGTGCACTATGGACATTAAACAGGGACGTCGTCCTTTAGAAGGAGTGATCGAGAGTACAAATGAAAATATTACAAATAGAAATAAGTAAATCGTAAGCTTGCAGCTATTCATCGTGCGAATGGAGCATTTTTTTTCGGGAGTTCTTGCTTAAGATAAAATAAGTTGAATGTTCTTGAGTGTTGCAGATGAGTTCAAGTTGATCAGTGTTGTTCGATCGTCCCCTGAATGATTCTTCAAGCCTTGTATATATAGCTTTTGGTCGTCATAAATGAGCATTGAATGTCCAACGGTCCGGATAATGATTGATCTTGATGATGTTCGTCCCTTATGACCGTTTTGCCCTTAAATGGGATTTAAAACTTGTAATAAAGAACCATAAAAAAGAACGGTCGTATGTAATAAATGAGATAATCGTTATTTACGTTACAGAGGTCGTAAGATAGGAATCGTCGAGCGACTTCTTGGTTGCAGTCGAGAGAATCTTACGACCGTCGTCATAAGTGATGACTATGGTCCTTCTTGTGTATGATCGTCAGGACCTTACCTTAATACAAGATTGGTCCTTAGACCGGAGACGTTTGGTTTCCTTGCGTCGGTCGTGACTTGTGAAATTTTACCCAAACAGTTTGCCCCCAAAATTCAAAACTTGGGCGGCAAGTTGACTTTTCAAATTTTTGTAACTGGACTGGACACGTGTCGACAAATGTAACCGAATCTGTTTCATGAAAACCGAAGAGTTCGTCGGGGGAAACGTGCAGCCGCATGACGTCATGGTGGCGTGGGGCACGTGGTGTCAACGTACGGACATGTGTCGTTCGTCCGACAGTTGGCGTGCGAAAGGTTGATGACAAGTGTCAGTCATTTGTTGACTCGACCTGACACTGAATTAAGTATAAATAGTGGCCAAGCTCAAATCCTTTCTTTTTTACGTGATTCCTGAGTCTTAGAGAGAGCTCTCATATTTTTGACAAACCC
This sequence comes from Arctium minus, assembly GCA_954870635.1. Taxonomy (NCBI): domain Eukaryota; kingdom Viridiplantae; phylum Streptophyta; class Magnoliopsida; order Asterales; family Asteraceae; genus Arctium; species Arctium minus. The sequence continues at coordinate 119,115,715 of OX941080.1, read as the reverse complement.
TTATAAGATTTCTTTCTAAATGGCGATTGATCCTCCTAGTACCATAAGAGGGGAGACATAAATGAGGGCTTTCAGGCTTCATGCCAAAATCCCAGTTGACGTTAGGTTGAGTGCTCCAGACCAACTGAGGCTGGAGCAGTGTCCGAATGGATATTTTGTTTTACACGAATACCCATTCAAGATAGGTTTTTCCTAGCCCTTTTCTCCACTGTCAAGGTCGTTTTTGATGGCCTTCGGCTTGTCTCCTGGGCAAATGAGCCCCAGTTTTAGCGGAGCTTTCAGGTCATTGAACGATTGTCCGGAAAATGGGCGTCGCCATTTACCGTTAATGATCTCCTATTAGCCTATTCGGTTAAGGCGAAGACGAACCATAGGTACAACCTTTTTTCTAGGTACAAAAGAGATCGTGTTCTGGTTCAGGTGACCACGGTCAATGACCGTAAGTGGAAGACGAGATATGTCTTTGGTCGCGTATTGTCAGCCAGCGATGACGCTCAGTGGCTCACTACTGGGTGGAACTCCATTGGTAAGCATTTTGAGTTCCTTTTTCATTTAGGATTGTTCAACATTTTTTTGTGCGTTCTTACCATATTTTTTGTTTATTTAGCGATCAACTTTACAGGAGTCGTGCCTTTTTCTGACTCGACCATTAAGGTCGAGAGGTTTCTCGAGTACAGTGTCGAGGATCTATCGTTCTTCCCCTGGTCGCCAGTAAACGAGGATGACGATGACGAGGTTGTCATCGTGGAAGCCTCTGTCGATGCTGTAGAGGAGGAGGATGACGAAGAAGAGGAAGAGGATGACGAGGCCTCTCTGGGTAAGTTATACTATTAAAGTGTATAATGCAAAAGAAGTCGAGAGCTAGAGGAAGCCCTTGCCCAGGCCTACACGGATCGGGCGGAGCTGGACGTGACCAAGGGGATCTCGGCTGTGAATGCAAAAGAAGTCGAGACCCTTAGGTTAGAGAGATACGCGGCTCGGGGGAAGGTTGCGGCCCTTGAGGAGAGAGTGACATCCGTCAAGGCGTTTACTCGACTTAGGACGTGCGCGGTCTTGGTCAGGCTTCGCCAGAGGGGAGAGGATCCTCTGGAGGCAATATAAGGGGAGTTGTCCTTCTTCTTGGGGTCCGTGGGAGTCGAGGACCTTGACTCTGAGGACGAGCGCGAGCAGAAGCTGATGGATGACGCTCCTCAGGATGACGTCGGGGTCGCGACTCAGCAGGAGCAGGAGCAGCCGACGACTCCTTAGCTTAGGTACTTTGTAATTTTGTTTTATTAATTGGATGACTATTGGAGGTCGTGCCTCGTTTTGTAATCCTTTGATTTATCAATATAAGGATTTTTGAACAAACTGAATTGTCGCACCCTCAATTGTCGTAACAATCAATCCATAGAAAGGTTTTCATAAATAATTCACGACAACCATCGAGAGATAATAGAAATTAAAAAAAATTATCTAAGTAACCCACGACAAACATCGAAAGATCAATGAAAATTTTTCCAAGTAACACACGGCATAAGAGTATTATTAATCTTAAGTAAATAAACTTGCGACTTGGACACAAAAATAGTTCGTAAGGAACTTGCGACTGGCGCAAACAACAAACCTGCTAGACGATTTAGAACTTGCGACTGGGAAAGTTATGAACTTGTTAATCGATCAAACCCAAACATTCACAAATAAGGCCAATGAGATTTTTCATATAATTTGACCAAACTTTTTGGGTCGTAAAGGACCTTGCGATCAAATTCGAATAGGAGATGTTAAATTCAGAAATAAAGTAGGGTATTTGATACTAAGGCAAAGTTTTGGCATCAAGTTCTTAGATCGTACGACTCGGTTGTGGGACGATTGCGAACCATAAGCATAGTCGAGTAATTGACCGATCCTGTAATGGATTAACATTAGAGGGTGTCGTTGACTGGTCCAACGACTCTCCGATGCTTAAGTCAGTAATGGTTGTAAAAAGATAATCATAAGAAAATATGAAATGGGTTTAAAAGAAATACTTAATTAAATGTACCACATTCCAACTTTAAGGGAAGTTGCGACCGTTGAGGGTTTGTGACCGATAGGCTCCTTTTCCAACGACCTCGATTATTCGGTACAAAACTTCCCATTTGGTGGATAGCTTACCTAAACCTGGTTCTTGGGTGTTCTGAAACACTCGTAGCAAGACATAATCGCTTTCTTGAAAGATCTTGGCCTTGACATTCTTATTGAAGTGTCGCTTGACCAATTGTTTCTGTGACGTCATTTTGATTAATGTTGACTCTCGAAATTCTTCCAATGCATCGAGGTCGTAACTTAGGTCGACTAAGTTGTGATCGACCGACGTGTGTCGTGAGGTCGGAAGTTGGGTCTCGATAGGCAAGACCGCTTCGTAACCATAGACCAGAGATAAAGGAGTTTGTCCTGTAGATGTACGAGGTGTCGTACAATTAGCCCAAAGAACTGTCAGAAGTTCTTCGCCCTACTTGACTTTTGTTGCCTTAAGTCATTTCTTGATCGAATTGATGATCGTTTTGTTACTCGACTCGACAAGTCCATTTGATTGAGGATACCGGGGTGTCGAAGTCGTAAGTTTGATATTACAATCCTCACAGAATTGCTGGATTCTGTCACTTATGAATTACGACCCATTGTCGCATACAATTTCATATGGGATTCCAAACCTGCAGATGATGTTAGTCTGGGTAAAAGAGATGACCTCTTTGTCCCGAATTTGGGAGAAAGCAGCCACTTCTACCCATTTTGAGAAATAATCCGTAAGGACCAGAAGAAATACCATTTTCCAGGGGTTGGCGGTAATTTGCCAACAATATCCATTCCCAATCGCATGAAGGGTCATGGATTTAAAGACGAGTGCAAGGGTTCAACAGTTTAATGTGACATACCTAAATGTTATTGACATGCGTCGCAACTTTGGACGTGCCTTACTGTGTCTTTTCGTAAGGTCGACCAATAGTATCCTTGTAGAGAGATAAGATTTTCCAAACTACGACCGACTGAATGATTATCGCACTCACCATCACGCATTTCTTGCAAAATGCTTTGGACTTGGTTTTGATTGGTAACACATCGTTGATTTAGTCCTGTCGACGATCATCTGTAGAGTTGTCCACTAACCATAATGTATCTGGATGCCATAAATCTGATTTTTAGGCTTCCATTTTATCTTCAGGAAGTTGGTCGTTCGTTAGAAATCTTCTGATATTGCTAGACCAATTATCTTCCTCTTCAATTATCTGGTCGTCGTTTTCGTTTTCAATGGACAGTGTCGCCAGATGAATTATTGGAACTATGTCAAATGGGGATTGGCCAAGTGTCGATCCGAGATTAGCTAATGTGTCAGCTTGGGTGTTTTGATTCTTCGGGGTCTGTGAAATATAAAAATCATGAAATTCCTCGGACTTGGTTTTGGATTTTCTGAGATAAGTCGTCATTCTGGAATCTTTAGCTGCGAATTCCCCATTCATTTGATTCACAACTAGGAGGGAATCGCTTTTGACGTGAAGTCTTGTTACCCCCAAGTCGTGAGCCATATTTATTCCTGCAATCAAAGTTTCGTATTCAGCTTCATTGTTTGTAGCGCTGAAGTCGCACCGTATGGAGTACACCATCTTCCCCCCTGTGGCGACTTGAGGAGGACATCAAGACCTGCCCCCCGGGCATTGGATGATCTGTCGACATGCAAAGTCCAGGTCGCATCGTCGATAGTGGCCACAGGTTCCGTCTGTACATCTATTTCTGGGCTGAAGTCGGCGACAAAGTCGGCCAATGTCTGTGATTTGATCGTTGTCCTGGATTTGTATTAGATGTTGAAACTACTAAGGTAGATACTCCACTTTGCCAGTCATCCTGTCAGCTTAGGTTTCCTCAAGGCAGACTTAAGAGGAAAGTTAGTCACGACAGTTATAGGATGTGATTCTAAATAATGACGTAACTTCTTTGTCGTTGTAATTAAAGCCAACAAAAGTTTTTCCATAGAGGAATACCTGGTTTCAGCATTAAGAAGTTACTTACTTATGTAATAGATTGGAAGTTGTTGTTTTTCGTCCTCTAGGATTAGGACGACACTTACAGCAGTCGTGTTGATGGCTAGATAAAGCGGGAGGACCTTGTGGTCCTCTAGCTTCGACAATAAAGGTGGTGACGCCATGTACTCCTTGAGTTTTTGGAGCGCATTTTCATGGTCGTTCTTCCATTCGAAGCCCCTGTTTTTTCTCAAAACATTATAAAATAGATGGCATTTATCGGAAGATCGAAGGATAAACATGTTTAATGCCGTAACTCGTCCAGTAAGTTATTGGACTTCTTTAAGGTTATGCTGGGACTTGATGTCCATGATCACCTTTATTTGGTCGGGATTGGCCTCGAGCCAACAACGGGTGACCATGTATCCTAGGAATATTCCTGCGCTTACCTCGAAGGAACACTTAGTTAGATTGAGCTTCATATGATACTCTTTGAGAATATCGAATGATTGCTTCAAATGATCGATCGCTTGTTTTGATTTCACCAGCATATCGTCGATGTATACTTCCATTGTGTCGCCAAGATTCTCTTTGAACATCATGGTTACCAATCGTTGGTATGTTGATCCTGCGTTTTGAGACCAAATGGCATGACCTTATAAAAGTAAATCCCTTTGTCTGTCATGAACGTTGTTTTTTCTTGGTCGTCATTATGCATTAGGATTTGGTTGTATCCCGAATATGCGTCCATGAACGTTAAAAGTTCATGTCCGGCAGTTGCGTCAACCATAGAGTCAATGTAGGGCAATGGGAATGGGTCTTTAGGACAAGCCTTGTTGAAATCGGTGAAATCGATATAGGCCCTCCATTTCCCATTTTTCTTTTGCACGACCACGACATTTGCTAACCGTTCGGGATATTTTACTTCCCGAATTTTTCAGTCTTGAGCAGATTGTCGACATCTTCTTTGATTACTTTGTTTCGCTCAGGACCGAATTTGTGTCGATTTTGTTTGAGTGGCTTGAATGATGGGTCGATGCTGAGTCGATGTGAGATAACCTCAGGGTCGATGCCAACTATATCCTCATGCGTCCAAGCAAAATAATCGACATTGTTCTGCCAAAAAGAAATCAGTGATTCTTTTAAGGAAGGTTCGAGAGACTTACCGATGAAGACGACCCTGTCAGTTATCTAAGACAATTTCTTCCAATCGATAGTCGTCAATGGTGTCAGGATGGACCTGGTTCTGTAATTGCTAGATACTCTGCTTTCGAGGCTTCATCGTAACTTTGTAGCAATCTCGCGTGATCTGTTGCTCAGTTTTAACTTCTTGAACACCCCAGGGCGTAGGGAACTTGATCGTCTGATGATACGTCGGTGGAACAACCTTCATATCATGAATCCAAGGTCGCCCTAGGATAAGTTGTATGTTGACGAGCAGTCTATGACGTTAAATTTAGTCTGTTTGTTGACTTCTTTAGCGAATACTGGGAGAGTAATTTCCCCGAAGGTGTTAGCCATGTCGCCATTGAAGCCCACAAGGACCGTCGAACGTCACACGATTTTTGACTTTTCGATTCCCATAGATTTGATCGTGCTAAGGAAAATGATATTGACAGAACTTCCTCCGTCGACCAGGATTCTTTTAGTTGAGCAGTTCCCGATTGTAAGCTGAATGATTAAGCCATCGTGATGTTTCTGTCATTGTTCATTGAGATCCTCTTGATCAAAAGTTATAGGGATGGCCTCCAGCTCCAGTTCATGTTTTGGTCATGACGATCGTGAGATATGAAGTTCCTCAGGTCCTCGACTAAAGTGTCGCTTGGCTCAAAGTAGGTTAATCCACAGATATCGGAACCTCCAGTCACGCAATTAATTACTTTTGCATGTTCTGGTGAAGTTGGTCGAACGTTTTCGCCTAGCAAGTCTTGTAGGTGACCTTTCGGTATAAGCCATGCCAATTCTCATCATAGGGCGATGCAATCATCTGTTACATGGCCATGGTCGCTATGAAAGTCGCACCATTTGGATTTGTCTCTCTTGGCGTCGTCTCTTTCACTTTTTGGAGGCCACTTGATGTTGGTCTAGACACACTTTAATGCCTCGACCACCTCTTTAGATGTTCCTTTGAATCCGTAATACGAAATCTTAGGATGTTGGGGGAACTTGTTTGTTGGAGTATTTTTCTTCTTGTCAAATCTCACATTTGAGATTTGCTTAGACGTCTCGACCTTGGAGGTCGATCTAGCCTTGAAGTCCGGTTTCTTGACGCTCAATGCTTTCTTGTCATTGGAGTGTTTGCGATGGAAGGCCGCATCATCCTCGACCCGCATGTAGGCTTGTGTCCGAGTTCTAACGTCTTCGAAATTTTCCGACGGATACTTTGTCAGATCCATATATAGGTCTGAACTGTTGTCGAGATCTCGCTTGTAAGCCTTGATCGCAGTCCGGACGTCACAATTCTGTACGCTGATCATCTCAAAGTTAAAGCGATTGAAGTAGTTCCGAAATGATTCGCCCGTCTTTTGAGTGATGTAATAGAGATCGCTAGTCTACTTTTCCATCTTACAACTGCTATCAAACTGTTGAAAGAATTAGTTGACTAGCTCTGCGAAACTGCAGATAGACTTGGGTCGCAAGTTAATCAACCATTAAAGTGCAGCACCCGTGAGTGTCGCACCAAATCTTTTGCACATACAGACCTCCTGATATTGATGAGGTATCGACAGAGTCCACATCAACTATTTATATTGCGATATATGGTCCATCGGATCGCTAATTCCCGAGTACTTCGGAGTGAACGTCGGGATGTTATACTTTTTTGGGACGTCGACCATGGATATTTCATCGACGAAAGGTGATGCTTGAAATCTGGTTCTTGGTTCGACATCCATAGGCACAACAGCTCCTGGAAGCTTTACGATTAGCGACAACATCTTCTCATTTTGTTCTTTTAATTGCTTCAGTCGTCACGCTTTAGGATCAACCAAATTGAAACTGTTGCCCATTGGAAGCGAAATTGGCATGAACCCAGAGTCTTGAGACGTGACACTAGCATTTGGAAAGAACCCGTTGCGATGCGATGTCTCTCCAACGTCTCCATTGATTGGTGCATTCGTGGGAGGCACGGGCGTTGATGAAAATGCTATTGTTGGTAACATCGTTGGAATCGTCGGGATAGAGAAAGTGGCGACTCTGGTGGCTGCTCCAACACCTTGCGTTGGCCTGGGGTATGGAGCCAGTGGCGGTTGAACACCTCCAAAAGGCATATGGAAAGGTGGTCTTGGACCATACTGAGGCCCAAACTGGTTTCCAACATTTTGATTTCTCATTGTTGAGAGTTCTTTAGTTGTCCTGCGATTTTACTCATCCAAGGTGTTAATGTGATTGCGAGCGACATCAAGTTCCATACGCATTTGAGCAATGATATGAGCTTGAGTTCCCTGAGCTTCCATGATCCTGCTAGTCAAAAAAGTTGCATTGAAACTGTTAGTAAGCCGCACTCTTTGTTGAGGATTTTACTCTAGCTGGGGCCCATTGTGGGCGCCAAACTGTTAATGCCAAAAATCTTCCAAATGAAGATCTAAGATCGGTGTGGAGCTTTCTCAACTAAAGTAAGCAATCAATCGACAAATCGTACGACAAATAATAAAATTAAATAAGAGACGGAGGATTTGGTAATGCGGAAAACCCCGTCGAGGGTAAAAAACCGCGGACGATAGCAGAGATCGTCAAGTGCACCATGGACGTCAAACAGGGACGTCGTCCTTTAGAAGAAGTGATCGAGAGTACAAATGACAATATTACAAATAGAAATAAATAAATCGTAAACTTGCAGCTATTCGTCGTGGGATTGGAGCATTTTGTCAGGAGTTCTTGCTTAGGATAAAATAAGTTGAATATTCTTGAGTGTTGCAGATGAGTTCAAGTCGATCAGTGTTGTTCGATCGTCCCCTGAATGATTCTTCAAGCCTTGTATATATAGCTTTTGGTCGTCATAAATAAGCATTGAATGTCCAACGGTTATGATAATGATTGATCTTGATGATGTTCGTCCATTATGACCGTTTGCCCTTAAATGCGATTTAAAACCTGTAACAAAGAACCATAAAAAAGAACGGTCATATGTAATAAATGAGATAATAGTTATTTATGTTACAGAGGTCGTAAGATAGGAGTTGTCGAGCGACTTCTTGGTTGCGGTCGAGAGAAAGTGGCGAATCTGGTGGCTGCTCCAGCACCTTGCGTTGGCCTGTGGTATGGAGGAAGTGGCGGTTGAACACCAACAAAACACATATGGAAAGGTGATCTTGACCATACTGAGGCCCAAACTGGTTTCCAACATTTTGATTTCTAATTTCTGAGAGTTTTTCAGCTGCCCTGCGATTTTGCTCATCCAAGGGGTTAATGGGACTGCGAGCAGCATCAAGTTCCATACACATTTAAGCAATGATATGAGCTTGAGTTCCCAGAGCTTCCATGATCCTGCTAGTCAAAAAAGTTGCACTGAAACTGTTTGTAAGTCGCACTCATTGTCGAGGATTTTACTCTAGTTGGGGCCCCACGGTGGGCGCCAAACTGTTAATGCCAAAAATCATCCAAAGGAAGATATAAGGTCGGTGTGGAGCTTAATAAACTAAAATAGGTGATCAATCGACAAATCGTATGACAGATAATAAAAGTAAATAAGAGACAGAGGATTTGGTGACGCAGAAAACCCCATCGAGGGTAAAAACCGCAGACGATAACAGAGACCGTCATGTGCACTATGGACGTCAAACAGGGACGTCGTCTTTTAGAAGGAGTGATCGAGAGTACAAATGACAATATTACAAATAGAAATAAGTGAATAGTAAGCTTGCAGCTATTTGTCGTGCGATTGGAGCATTTTGTCAGGAGTTCTTGCGTAAGATAAAATAAGTTGAATATTCTTGAGTGTTGCAAATGAGTTCAAGTTGATCAGTGTTGTTCGATCGTCCCCTGAATGATTCTTCAAGCCTTGTAGATATAGCTTTTGGTCGTCATAAATGAGCATTGAATGTCCAACGGTCCTGATAATGATTGATCTTGATGATGTTCGTCTATTATGATCGTTTGCCCCTTAAATGCGCTTTAAAACCTGTAATAAAGAACCATAAAAAAGAACGGTCGTGGGTGATAAATGAGATAATAATTATTTACGTTAAAGAGGTCGTAAGATAGGAGTCGTCGAGCGACTTCTTGGTTGCAGTCGAGAGAATCCTACGACCGTCGTGATAAGTGTCGACTATGGTCCTTGGTATGTATGATCGTCATGACTTTATCTTAATACAAGATTGGTCCTTAGACTATAGACGTTTGGTTTCATTACGTCGGTCGTGACTTGTGAAATTTTACCCAAACATAACCCAAAAAGACAAGTTTTGGGGAAGATGAAAAATGTAAGGAAAGTGAGAAGACTTAAACACCAACCCTTCAAACTCCTATGGATCTAAGTTTGCAAAGTCAATTTTCATAAAATAGGTGAATTATATATTAGCTTATGGAAATCAAAATGCAATAAAAAGAACATAGTGGAAAGATTATGAAAAACTATGGATATTTTTAATCAAAGTGATTTAAGATGCAAAATTAAAAAAAAAAAATTGAAGATCCTATTGTGATATACTTTTTTTTGTGTATTTTGTATCTTCATTTGTTTTTATTTATTTCCTTTTAGTTACTTGGGGACAAATACCAAGTTAAGTTTGGGGGTGTGATAACTCTCATTTTGAGCATTATTTACATATCATTTGTGTGAGTTTTTATTTCATTTTCATTGTGTTTCATTTTTATTTGTTTGTGTTTCTTCTTTTTATTATTTTATTTCCATTTGGAGTTGTTGAGAATGTTTTTATGGTTAAACACATCATTTTTGGGTTAAAAACATCACTGTTCGTTTATGGGCATAGTCTGCCCACTGTGGGCATCTGAGAGACCATTGGGTAAAGCTATTAACCGAATTTTGCTAGCTGTAAATAGCTGGAAGTTGCTGCAAACTTTCTGGAACCAATATGAGATGTGAGCCACATAATTTTTGATATGGAGATCTCATGGACACTATTGGTAATCATAGTGTACTTTTGCTCAAAAGATTATAGATTTTCATCTATAAATACAAGGATTGGGAAGACTTAACCATGCTCTCCATCATCAAAGAAGCAACAATATAGAAGTTTAACTCTCTTGCATTTTAGTTGTAGTTTAATTTAGTCTTTAAATTTCTTGCATATAATTTTCATCTTTTACTTTTGGTCATTTATTTCTCGTATTTACTTTTCATACTTACTTTAACGCATTTAAATTTCGAACTTTACTTTCTAGTTACGCTTGTAGTTTATCTTTATTAATGCAAATAGTTAACGAGTATTTCTTTCTTTACATTATGTCTTTTATTTTTTATTATGAGCTAAGCACCCTTTTGGGTGTAGGTGTGGGTCGAAGTTGAGAATAATAGGCGACACTTGTGTGTTGTCGTTGTTACTAGCTCTTAAGCTTGGTCACTAGAGTCGGGACTTAAACTCAACGCGGATATGCTGATCACTTTGAAGTGTTAATATTAGATCTTGACCCCAGAGGGACAGGATCGAAATACGGCTTAAATGATGCACAAATATTTGAGAGAGTCTTTGATAACCACGTTGAGATACGAGTTTTGTATAATTTACAAAGGTTCAAACGTCGGTCGAGACTTATATCACGAAGAAATTTGGGTATAAATCTCCATTCTGGTAGAACTTGATTTTTATCAACTTAGTTAGATCGGTAAGATTAAGATTTGGTAACAATGGATACTTTATGAGCATTTTGTAGGACCGGTCTATAAAAATCCACTTTCGAGAGATCGGGGGCTTTTTATAGACAGTTTCTTACTTAGTTTTTGTTGTTAAAAATCCAAAACTCGCTCAAAAATATTTTTTTCTTCTCTCATTGAAATCGGTGTTTTCTCGACTTAGGACTCGAAACTTTAAAGTCCAATCTTTGTGGATTCGATCTCGGTATATTTACCACTTTATTACTTATAGCGACCATAGTGTCGCTGTATACTTATACCGCCACTGTGGCCACTTTATGGACCTATACGGTTTTCCGCTACCAGTTTCCAAGAAGCAAACTTGCATCACGTGTTCGACTATGGAGTCGAAACTTGTGGCAGTAGCTGCTGCCGGTAAAGAGGGGGGGTAGATAAGGGATTTAGTCCATGAAATTCCATTATGGTTGAAACCAATATCACCTATTTCTATCTGTTGTGATAGTGCGGTTGCTTTGCCTAAAGCTTATAATTAAGTATATAATGGCAAGTCTAGATATTTAAGTGTCAGACATAGCTTGATTCTTGAATTATTCACGAATTAGGTAATTTCGGTCAAATTTGTTCGGTCACATCAAAATCTAGCAGGCCACTTGATGAAGGGGTTAATTAGCTAAGGACTTGTCAATATAGGGATGGGATTAAATTCCAAATAAATGTCTTACGTGAGATACCCAATTCCTTTCTAACACCCCATACCATTGTGAAAGGAGGGGGCTTTCTCAGCAGCCTACTTTGCCAATGCTACAAGTTGAATTTAATTGGAAGGCTCACTCTAAAAGATTGGAGCACAAGTTGATCATCCCAAGGTATGTGATCGACACTGCAAGTGAGAGAGGTTGAAGCTATAATTCTTAATAGTTCTTTTGTAAAAGTGCATGTGCAGGTGCAGGTGCATGATGAAAGCAACAACCTATTTCAGTGTGAAGTGTTTTCGATTCAAGAAGCTTGGACTTGGCTTTGTATAGATTCACAAATGGATAAGGACGCATGGTCTATAATAGTGTCAAGTATGAACTTTAGTGATTCATTTAAATTCATGTGTATGTTATTTTATGGTACTCAAATGGGTTGAAGGGTTCAATTCATATGACACACAAATTCTCGACTATTTGAAATGTGTAATATACTAATATGGAAATCCAATCTTCTAAATATTTTCATTTTTGCATGAATTTGTTTTCCTATATTAATAGTAGTTTGTGAATCAAGGACTACACTAAAATGGAGAAGGAATGTTAGTGATTTTAGTGAAATAATCGGTCCACTTTATGTAATTGGATTCACATAGAGAATATGGGGTTGTTAGTTAAGTTATAACATGGGCTAGGATGTGTGGAGTGTATACTCGTGTAAGCTAACTAGAACCAGGTATTGTTGAATGGTTTTAAATGACAAGTTTCTAAGTGGCAGATGGTAGTGCACACATCGTTGATTTTTACTTTTGAAAAAAGCATGGGTCATGCAGGAAAACAAAAGGCAGTGCACGAACCATGCGTTTTTACACATGAAAAAAATGCACGGGTCGTGTGTTTTTCATCAAAAAGCTACCGGCTCTTGTGTTCAACTCTATATTGATGATGGGACACTAGCTAGCTGATGGTTATATTATGTTAAGCTAGCTAATTGGTCTATTAGTTGAAGGTTCAACTAGATGATGGCTCAATTACGTTTAGCTAGCTGATGGTTCAGTAGTGCGCAGTTTAACTGATGGTTCACTAGTGTTCAACTAGCTGAAGGATTGCCACATGTGTTCAACTATATCGAGCTGATGATTTGCCACTAATTTATACTTGCCTTATCTGTAACCACATATTCCTTATTTCCAGCAATCATTTACATTTAACAGGCAATCATTTTCATTTAACGAGGAGTTATTCTTGACATTAATATAAGAGCGGCTACGATTATCTAAGTTTAAAAATGAACGATTTCTTCCAAAATCGGGACTGAAAATTTGAGATTATCCTCGAATAATTTCGTGATACCTAGGCAGATTAGGATCGAAATATCACTTAAAGAAAGCGAGCTCTAACACAATCTCGAGTTTTTATCCAAGTTCTAATCACTCTTTGTTTTCTCACACTTTTCTGGAAATTCTCCCAATAGGTATAACATTCATTTCCATGACATGGCTTGTTACTTGTCAAGGAAAATCAAGTTATTGGTAGAGTTGGAGTTTCTTCAAATAATCTCACCCACTCTTCTAGGTCAAAACATGTCTTGTTGTGTTGCTGTTGGTAAAGGAGTTTCCAAGTGATGGCATGATAAATATGGTCAGTTGAACAATGGAGACGATTTCAAAGAAGATGATGGTAAGAGGTTTGCATGAGTTGATGATTGATGTTGGTGAACCTTTATAGTTTGGAAAGCAGCACAATTTTATTTTCCTTCTCAATCCTTGCAACTTATTCATTCAGATCTCAGTGGTCCAATGACATTGTCATGTTTGGTAGGTAACCGTCATTCTATCGCTTTCATCAATGATCACTTATTGTAGCTTGATTCTCCTCTTCAATCCTAATCCCTCTCTTCTTTCGATTCCATTCTCGAGCCGGCGGCGGACGAATTCGAACGTCCTCATCAGCGGACTTCACATGAAGACTGTACCTATCAGCATCACTATAAACCGCAACAGTCTGTAGCCCCAACCTTTTCGCCATTCTCATAATCCTACAAGTAATTTCCCCTCTGTTTGCTATCGGCAACTTCTCGATCTTCCGATTACTCTGTTCGTTATTGCTTAAATCCACGACTGCAGATAATAATCTTACTTGTATGTAATTGAATCGCCGCTGCAGATGATAATCGACGCCATAGACATGGTGGTGTGAGCGGTGCTCCGGTGGTGGTGCAATCAGACATTTGTAGGAACTCATGGTGATCACGTGGCAAGTTTATCATTCCACGTCGATTGTGATTATGATTACCACTATCTTTTTTTTTTTGATCTTATACTGTTTGAATCTATCTATATATTTGATCTAGGAAGCCAATAAGATGCAGTTTTCTATAGTTTCACAATTAGCCTTGTGTGACCAGTCACACTGTTTTGTCCGGGTTTGATAACTTCATTCATAACTGTTTTTTATGAATTGGTGGACATATTCAAGTATATCGGCAATCAATTAGCGCAGTTTGTAGTTTAAATTGGCCAAAATCCAATATCTTAATACAAGTTCTGGATGATCCATATGATTCAACAACCCAACTGTGATCAAAGATGAGATTCATAAATGGAAACACAATGGTGCTAATATTGTTTACAGGAACAAAGTTATTAGAGATGGATATAAAGCATGTAATCTTAAATCTACTATGAATTGTAGTTATATTAAAGATTACGAATTTGTTGCCATTTTCGATGCCGATTTCCAACCCTCCCCTAATTTCCTCAAGGAACAATTGCCCATTTTAAGGTACTAGATTATGCTTTGTGTGTTTTAAGATGATTTATGCCATGTTTGGCAACCATAAGTATAAGCTAGCTTACTTTTTGAGATTATTGAGAAAAAGCCTATTTACCATAAACTAGCTACTCTGGAATTTGATACAACAAATTTCTTTTATGTATACGAATTTGATAGCAACAATTGACGATTAAGGTTTAGAAAAAGTCTCCAGTTTCTTGGGTTTAACAATGATCTATGCTTTGTGCAGGGGAACACATGTTTGCATCTATATAAAAGATTATCATGCATTGAGGATAATGAAGAAGAGTAAGTTTCCGTTTCTCCAATCATGAATTGCCTTTGGACTGATTCACAAACAAATTGAATTTATTGCAAAGTTAAGCCAAATATTGGAAGTAACTACTACACTTGGTCTAGGCATAGCCTAGGACACCCTTCCAAAAAAAAAACTACACTTGGTATCCTCCAGATCTTTCTCCTGTGTCTTGGTAATGTTAGGTTTCAAAGCTTCAAGGAACATTTTCTTTCTTGTGTCGGCGTACGATGAGACTTTGAGATTGTACACGTCAGCGGCACCAGGATTTACTTATATATATATATATATATATATTTTTTTTTTTGATATATTTAATTGATCAAAAGGAACACTGTCAAACTTCTAGGTTTTCTGAATGATCCCACAATTACATAGATTTTGTTTTACATATTTTGATGGTCTATGGAAAGGCTCAAAGAATGGGTTGCATTGCTGAAGATATTGGCTTTCAACACATCTTTTTTGTTAGAACTTGGGATATGATGCTAGAAACTTGGCAAAAAAATGTTGAAGTGGACAACTCTCAGATGCGATACGTTTATGGTTTTACACCTCTCAATAAAAATGAGACGTATTAGAACTTCAATAAATGCTGTTTTTATTGATTTTGTTTGATCTTTTTTTTAGTGGTTATTAACTTTTCAGGGCAAGTCGACAAGGGTAAGAACAAGGTCGGTTGATCGGTAGGGACTGAAGCGTGAAGCTTACTTTTGGTTTAGGTATTTATACATCAAACTTTTGGGATTGTATATAGTTAGAACATTTCCGGGTAGATATGTCCCCGATGGTTATGTTATGGTTTGTTATGTAATTATTAAGCCTTAAAGTATGTATTTTGGGTTGTATATTGTTATCCCGTAATATGAGGTTTTTGAAACTAAATTAATTTATCGGTGGTTCGGTAAGTGTTTGTTACGTAACCGTGGTGTTACAAAAATATTTATAGGAAAGTTGTTTTACAAGTTGAGAGCCTAGGATTGTGATGTATGATTTGAAATTATATCCTTCTCCTTCCCTCATATGAGTTAGTAACTTTAATATTTTATTTTTATATGGCTGCAAGTACAAAGCTTAACACCATACTATTATTTGTTCTGTTGGGCAAAATATTTCTCTAATCACAACATTGTTTTGACTAGCTGGTAAATATTTCTCTAAGTTCATTTATGAGATATGGTCACAGTGATTTTTCCTCTCATCTGCAATTGTGAACATTGTTCTCCAGAGAAATGGATATTCATAGTGCAACAGAATAACAAATGGTATTATACTAAACCATTAACTATCAATCGTCATTATCGTTGTGTCGATAATGTGTTTAAGCTTTTTGTCTGAAAGGTCATAAAATACAAATTCTTAGCAGCGAGTTTGTAGAGTTTCAATCGATCAAAGCCCCTATCATTTTTTGAACATCGTCGTGAGTACATTCAACATATTAATTATTATCTTTTTCTTTCTAATTTGGCAGGAAGGAGCGTGTCACTACATGTGGTGGAGAGGTCGGTTAGGTAAATATTGGTAGTGGCATGCAGGTGTGTTATGTTTTCTCATAATGCTGCCTCTTATGTTATTTCTTTCAGCCTTACCTTGTGATGTTTGGTATTTGTATTGATATTTAAATGCTCTATAGAGGGTGATCCGATTCATATTTTATGTGAACACGTAATTTGGTGGGTAGGGCTGTTAGATTTCCAATCGATCAGAAAACATGGAACCACCCCAATTAGTATATGTTCGGCGTTTCTCACTAGCTGCACTCTATGGGAGGTGATGAGACCGACGTAGAAGGTTGAGTAGCTAGCATCCCTCCTTATAGATCGATCATGTTTACAATTTAAGGGGAAACAAAATAAGGCTTATATCAAGGTCAAACGTATTTGAGGTGAAGACATAAGTAGAGTCTGTCAAGTTGCAATCATATGGTATTTAAAGCATATAAACCGATATTTCATTTTTAATATACTCATCATAGTCATACAACATGATCGGCCATTGACACTCAATATTGAAATCCAATCCTTCTTAGTCTAGCAATCGAAGGTAGTCTATTTGTTTCTCAAGCGTATATATGTAGCTCATGCAAATAGCTAGATCAATGTAATTAATTCTTTGATGAACTCTTTATACATGGGAACAAGTTCATATGGAATGATGCACTTAACTAGAGTTACAGACATTAAATAGAAATCCACTATTTCATAAGTTAATGAGAAGGAAAGAAAATGATCATTATGAGCTCTCTGTAATGCCATTTTGTTGCAACCTAAAGAAACTCAAAACCTCGCTTCTATCATACTCAGTACATGAAAGGGCCTATTCTTTCAGATGCTATAAACATTGTCTGCATTAGTTTACTCCCTTTTATGTATTTAAAATTGGTTGTGGCATATATGTATAACAAAAGAAACATCATAGGAATATCAAGATTCGTACCAAAACACCCGTTAAAGTATCAAAAGTTAAAATACATGAAGCATAAGTTGTATTGTATCCTTTACCTGAAAAAGGCTTTATTGAGCCATGAACTTGTGCTTAAAAAAATAAGCAATTCAACTTTTTATTTCCAACAAGTCTCTCTAGCGGTCTACAACTATAAATAAAGAGAATATACCAATACACATTTCCCTCATCTCCGGATTTAGGGGCCTTATTTATAATTGTTTCATTTGTTTCATCTTCGAGTCATAAATTAAAAACATGTTCCTCTAGCTCATACATTTCCCTTTGTATAGTTTGGGTTTGTAGAGTTTTTATTGATCATAACAACACCCACTTGGTGGTTCTTGCTGCATGCTTGAATCTTCGAATGAGAGGTTATATTATCGATCTGCAGAGTTCAGAGTTCACAGATTTAAGGAAAATGTAGGATGAGTAAGTCACCGTGTCTACATCATGGTTGCCTTCGGGTTGATGTTAGATGCTATAAATTTTCATGTATTTATGGTTATCATTTTACAAACATCGTATGTACTTTCATCATATTACGATTGTTATATTTTCTCTTTCCAATTTTTCAGCAAAAAAGTTTGTTACTGCAAGTGGTGGTGAGGGTTATCTTATTCCTATCTTATATGCATATATAATTTTGGGGTTAGGGCTGGTAGAGTTTCAATCAGTTAGAAAACAAAGATGACGGGTGTCGAATCCGGGAAATAATAAAATTTATAATTAATTAAACCTATTACCTCTATTTCACAACGGATTGTGATTGCGATAAGTAGGGTCGTCTCCTCTGGGACTCGGTGTCAACTATTACCTATTACCTCCATTCATTGGCTTGTTGAGTAGGGTGGATGAACTATTATTTTATTTCCGTTAGTGAGCGATCGAACCATACAAATAAAATCACAAAACTCAGTCTCGGTGTAATAACTCTAGTTTAAAAAAAAGAGAGAAAAAAATATATTTATGGCATGCATTTGAAAGGCCTCAAACGGACGGATTGTGAAAGGTCGTCATCAATCGGCCATTTATGTTGCGTCCTTTGATATGCTTCGAAACCGACGGTAGGTTAATATAAAAGGGACGATGCATGAAAGGTAACCATATGTAAAAACCGATTGAGAAGGAGAGTAATAGAAGCCAAGAAAGAAGACAAAGGTTCGCTACGAACATGACTACTTCGACGTTAATTGGGAGACGCTAGCCACTGCGAAGATCGGTTTGGGCTACAACGAGTATTGTGAGTTATACGTTACTTTTTATAAATGGTTGCATGTTTTATTAAAAAGCTTATTGATATTTTTTAAATTTCGTTATGCATGAAATGTGAAAAATTTCCATGATATATGTTTTGAAATCTGTGTGGCAACGGGGGTGTATTACGGTGTAGACCGTAAGGCGAGCATGCTGTGTGAGCTTGTCTAAGCCGTAAGTGCGAACATGCTGTGTGAGTTCGCCAGGTAAAACTGTGTGAATAAAATACCTCCCAATATGCCGTTAGCTTTGTGATTTCAATTATTTTACCGCATGCATGATAAATTATGATGCTTTGTGAAATTCATTATTGATATTATTCATGCATGAAAACCGTGTATTCACTGGGCCTTAGGCTCACCCAAACTCTTTTAAAATTGTTGCAACCCAGACATTTATTAGACTGGAAAGAAAAGTAGAATGAAGAGAAGATCGAAGGACCGATATTTGAAGAAGATATGTGCAGATCAAGGCACTTATACATAGATCAAAAGTATGTTCGTCAAAAATGTAAAATTAGAGATTTTATTTCCTCTGAAATGTAAGTGATGATCTTGGGATACTATTTTCAATATATTGAGGTATTCGAAAATTTTGGGATGTTACACTCGGTACTAGTTGGGAGAGAATGCCCGACGACTATGCCATAAGTCTTAGTCGCGTGTCATGGTCTCTCCCCCTGAAATATTCTTGGTACATGTTAGGCGACAGTGCCTGACGACTATGCCAAGGTCACTTTCCCAGGGAAGGTACCGAAGGCCACCCCAAGTGGGTGACTACGCCCGACGGCTATGCCATGGGCATAGTCACTTTGTCATAATAGCCGACGGGGCTAAACGCTTTTAAACCCTTTTCTCTCCACTTTCTCATTTATTACTCCACTCTACCTTCTCCAGAAACTCCCTCAACCTCCCCTTCATTAAATACAGTTCTAGAAGCCATCAAGTGTTCATCAACACCCATTTATTGCAATATTTTGTGTCTTTAGCACGTTGGGAAGCTACGATCAAATACCAATCATCTTCATTGTCATATTCTTCAAGAAAGAAGGTTCTAGGGTTTAGGGTTTTCATCAAAACCCAATATTGTGAGTTTATCCCTTTTATTTTCTAAAACTATATACACATTAAACCTCATGATTATGTTTCTCCAAGCATTTATTTATCATATCTCATTTGGGTGGTTGACACAACTATGTTCAAAAATTAGGATTCTGGAGTATTTTAGAGATTTGATAAATGGATGGTTGAAAATGGTTTGATATTATTACATGCGGATTTATTTTAGATTATGGTGAGTTTTGGAAACCCAAATGGGTGTTGTGAAGACTTTGAAACTGTTGATGGAAAAATGGATTTGGGTATTCAATGCTTTCTTGAAACATGTGATTTATTTATTGATTGATGGTATGACATGACTTGAAATGAGAATGAGTAGACTATAGTATCATGGATTCATGTGTATAATATTGGGGTTATCCCGTAATGGTAAGCTTTTGTACTTAAATTGCATGCTTGGGATTGATGTTATTTGCATAACAAACTATTAGCAAAGTGAGTTATCAAGGATGGTGAGATCCCAAGGTAAATACCTGGATAAGGTTGAAGTTGGTGATTCTTCGGGTAAAAGACTTGGATAGAGTTGAACCCGTTTTTATACCGAACTAAAGACTTAGAAAGAGTTGATGTCCAAAATGACTAAAGATCTTAATAGGATTGATGTCTATAAAGACTTTTGTGTTCCGCCATAACTTATGGTAAATCGGGTCTCCCCTGTCTTAAAATAACGAGAAATGTCATGTGGGGTAATTATTTAATGTTCTTACCCGGAGTAGACGTTACCAAAGGCTACCCAATTGTATTTAACTCTATTACTCAATTTATTTATTTATTTATTATTCGTTGTTCTCACTAGGCTCCAATCTTAACACTTTTTCTTAAATTGAAGTGTTTATCAGGTTTCTTTAGCGGTGGGATGGCGAATCCTTGAGAGGAGGGTTGAGTCCCGCAGAGGACGATCTTTTGGGAATAGTAATTTTTGGAATCTTGAGTGTGCATAACATTGATGAATTCTTTTGGAGAATGATGATGACACCCGTTTCTAATCTATGTAGATTCTCAATTATAGTTTTCATTTCTAAAGTTGTAAACGCTTGTTACAAGGTATCAGAGAATTAGTTTAAGTGAACTAGGTATATCTGTAAGATGCCTAGACTTAAACTAAGATAAACTAAGTTATGACTTGTGAGATTGGGTAGATCTTTTAAGATGGGTTAGTGTTAGGATTGATAGAATTACACTAATTGAGAATTGTGATGACGTTAATGAGAATTCTTATGTATGATATGTTCATAATTTCAATTAGCTACTTTTATTATGAATATATTGATACGTGAGCGTACTGCCTTATTGTTATTATGATGATTGATAAATGTAACCATATGTTTCCTTGTAGCTTAATTGTTGAAAATTCTTATTCTCTCGTTCTTGTGTGTCGCAAATTGAGATGGTTACTACTCGGGGTCGATAGGAGACCGAAGGGGACGATCAAGAAGCGAGCTTGTCCAATCCTAATCAGGTAGAAAGGGCAGTAAACGCAAATCCCCCACCTCTACTGCCAATG
This sequence comes from Arctium minus, assembly GCA_954870635.1. NCBI lineage: Eukaryota > Viridiplantae > Streptophyta > Magnoliopsida > Asterales > Asteraceae > Arctium > Arctium minus. The sequence goes on along the minus strand of OX941080.1, from coordinate 119,094,862 downwards.
GTGGGCGGGCGAGTAGAGCATATATATAACACCTTAAAAATCAGAGTGAAATAAAACCTGAAAAACTTGGCAACATGACATTCGTATTGATAATAACCTCCCAAGAAGGGGATCAGTCCTTAAGACTTTACAAAAACCTGTACCGATATAGAGTTTGTCAACAAACTAATCTAGACACCTATATCAAGATTACATCAATTGACAATCCATAATGTACCAAAAGAATGGGGCTTAACAAATGCCCTGAAACAATACTAGTCATCTCAAAATGCCTCGAGACCAAACCCGTCTCTCAAAACCCCGGCAACCCACCGCTAAGGGAAACCTGTTATACACATCATTTGAGAAAAAGTGTCAGACTTAAAGCCTGGTGAGAACATACAGTTTATAAAGCTCAAAAGATATAAACATCAGTATCATAAGGAAATCTTTTCATAAAGGTTTAGTTCATAAAGATAACATTTCGCCACAACCGGGCCTTTTCGGTCCAAAACTCGTTAAACGATGACAAAAGGACCATTTTACCAAGGATCATGGTGTAACACTAAGTAGACCACAAATCCGAGTTATGAACTAAACAATTGGAATCCGCGGATACGAACACAATAGTCTGTGCTTCAACGTGAGATCAAGCCCCAAGCGCAAAACCAATGTATACTCCTTCGCTAGGATCACTATGAACCATGGCTAGTATCCGGCCTCACATAACCGTACCAAGTTGCCCCCAAGGAACATATGATCCATAGCTACAAATTTGGGAATATAACATCCCAACAAAACAGTCGGCTCAAAACCTAGGGATCCGCTAGTAATGGTACAGACTCGTCACAACAACATATGTGACCAACCATAAATAAACATATGGTATTAACACATTTTATAAACAAAATGTCATTTCCAGTTCAACTTCTGGTAAGAATAAAAATCATTAAAATGAGTTCATAAACATTCTTTTCACATATCCACATAATGTGCAAGTAAAACATCATTTTACTTTTAATAAGGCAGAACCAGTCATTTTAGTCAAAACTGATCGGGAACCCCGAAAATCACCAAAAACTTCATTTATATCAAAATGTAGAGAACATGAAATCATACCGTAGAAATACTTCGGATTTCGCAAATAATAGTTTTGACATGTATAAAGTTTGTAAAATGGTAGTAGGAACTCACCGGTAGGTTTTCAGAATAAAACCCGGAAAACCAGATAACGATCACGACGTAGAGGTGAAGCTTAAAACACCGACCCCTTGCTAGAAACACCAAAAACTAACAACCAAACGAGACTTTTGAAGATCGAAAGATGAAAAGAGAGAAAAAGAAAATAAGAGAGAGAGAGAGAGAGAGAGAGAGAGAGAACTGAGATAAGAGATATTTAAGAAAATATCTCAAATCTTAGATATTTAAGAAAATCTCAAAAAGCATCCTGACTCGTGCGCCCTCAAAGAAGGAAATGCGCACGACACGTGCGCTAGCACTGTGCCTCGACCCTGGATCCTACGCATGACCCGTGCGTTTTCTCTGAAGGAGGGCGCACGACCCGTGCGTCCTGTAGACAGAAACAGAAACCTCAATCCTCCAACATCTTCGCAAAACAACGAAATTCGGGGTGTTACAATCCTCCCCAACTTGAGAATGATTTCGTCCCCGAAATCCCAACTACTCAAAAAGGTGAGGATATCTTCGCTTCATATCCTCCTTGGCTTACCACGTCACATTTGCTCCCCGGTGATGCTTCCACTGCACCTTGACCAAAGTGACTTCTTTGTGACGCAACTTCTTAGACTTTCTCTCTAAGATGGCGTCGGGTTCTTCCACACAACGGTTTCTATCGTCTACCCTTAACTCTGAAAGGGGAATGACGCTGTCTTCTACCGCGAAACATTTCCAGAGGTAGCAAACATGAAACGTGTTGTGTATTCTGCTCAACTCCGGTGGTAGTTCCAACTGGTAGGCTTGCAAACCCACTCGCTTAAGTACTTTGAAAGGTCCGAGGAAATGGGGACTCAGCTTCCCACGTTTTCCGAACCGTATAATGCCCTTCCATGGCGATACCTTAAGCATAACGCGGTCGCCTACTTGGAATTCCATCGGTCGCCTCTTCTTATCGGCATAGCTTTTCTGACGATCCTGAGCCGCTTTCATTCTTTCACGAATGCACTTGACCTTATCGGCAGTCTCTTGCACGATTTCAGGTCCGACGAACTGCTTCTCTCCCGCTTCAAGACAACACACGGGAGTCCGACACTTTCTCCCATACAATGCTTCAAATGGTGCCATCCCAATACTCGAGTGGTAGCTATTGTTGTAAGCAAACTCCACCAAAGGCAGGTGAGAGTCCCAACTACCCCCGAAATCGATGACACAAGACCTCAACATGTCTTCCAAGGTTGGGATTGTTCGTTCGCTCTGCCCGTCGGTCTGTGGATGGTAAGCTGTACTCAACTTTACTCGCGTACCAAGCTCTTTCTGAAACCCATCCCAGAAGTTCGAAGTGAACCGACTGTCGCGATCTGACACTATCGACAATGGTATTCCATGCCTCGAGACCACCTCATCGATATAAAGCTTTGCCAACTTATCCATCGGTAAAGTCTCGCGCATAGGCAAAACGTGAGCGCTCTTTGTCAATCTATCGACTATCACCCAAATGGTATCGTGACCCCGAAGAGTTTTAGGCAACTTCGTCACGAAATCCATGGTGATATGCTCCCATTTCCACTCGGGAATCTCCAAGGACTGAAGACTCCCATATGGTCGCTGATGTTCGGCTTTAACTTGCGAACACGTCACACAACGCTCAACGTAACGTGCCACATCAAGCTTCATTACCGGCCACCAATAGTGCAACTTCAAGTCCCTGTACATCTTTGTACTTCCCAAATGAATGGAATACTTGGACTTGTGTGCATCTTCTAGCAACAGCTCACGGTTTCCCCCAATCTTGGGCACCCACACACGACCGTTAAACAGTTTCATTCCACGGCTATCTTCCGTCAAAAACAAACGCTGTTTTGTCATGACTTCCTCTTTGAGATTCTCTTCCATCAATGCTTCCACCTGTGATGTCTTGATCTTCTCAACAAGACTAGACACTAGCTCAATCCTCGAATGGGTAGCTCGAATACTTCCGCTATAGTCCTTCCGACTTAACACATCGGCCACCACTTTCGCCTTACCGGGATGGTAAAGCAATTCACAGTCGTAATCTTTGAGCAACTCGAGCCACCGCCTTTGCCTCATATTCAACTCTTTTTTATCAAAGACATATTTCAGGCTCTTGTAATCCGTGTATAGAGTGCATTTCGTGCCGTAGAGGTAATGTCTCCAAAGTTTCAAAGCGAACACCACCGCCGCTAACTCCATATCATGGGTAGGATAATTCTGCTCGTGTATCTTAAGCTGCCTCGAGGCATAAGCGATCACCTTGCCTCGTTGCATCAACACACATCCCAGTCCCATCTTTGAAGCGTCGCTGTATACCACAAAATCTTCCGACCCTTCCGGTAACGTCAAGACCGGAGCTTCACACAACTTCTTTTGAAGGATCCGGAACGCCTTCTCTTGGGTTTCGGTCCATTCAAACTTCACATTCTTCCGAGTCAGAACTGTCAAGGAAGAAGCGATCTTTAAAAAGTCTTGGATAAATCTCCTGTAGTATCCCGCCAGACCCAAGAAACTTTGGATCTCGGACGGACTCTTAGGAGGCTCCCATTTCATCATAGCTTCAATCTTGGAGGGGTCTACTTTTACTCCGACCCGAGTGACTACGTGACCCAGAAACTGTACTTCTTTAAGCCAAAAGTCGCACTTGGAAAACTTGGAGTACAACCTTTCTTTTCTCAATACCTCCAGAACTTCACGCAAATGTTGCTCGTGCTCTGACTCACTCTTGGAGTACACGAGTATGTCATCAATGAATACAATGACCGACTTGTCGAGGAATGGTCGGCATACTCTATTCATTAAATCCATAAACACAGCTGGTGCGTTCGTTAGACCAAAAGGCATTACAAGAAATTCGTAATGGCCGTAACGCGTTCTGAAAGCTGTCTTCGGAACATCATCTTCTCTTACCTTCACTTGGTGATAACCCGAACGTAAGTCGATTTTGGAAAAACAACCCGCTCCTGGAAGTTAATCGAACAAGTCGTCTATTCTCGGAAGCGGATATATGTTCTTTACTGTAGCTTTATTCAACTCACGGTAGTCAATGCACATTCTCATTGTGCCATCCTTCTTTTTGACAAATAAGACCGGAGCTCCCCAAGGTGACGAACTCGGCCTTATGAAGCCTTTCTCCAATAGCTCTTGAAGTTGTGCCATCATCTCTTGCATCTCCGACGGTGCTAAACGGTAAGGAGCTTTAGCAATTGGTGCTGCTCCAGGCACAAGATTAATCCGAAACTCTACCTGACGATCGGGTGGTAACCCGGGCAAGTCGTCCGGAAAGACGTCTAGAAACTCACGCACGATCTTCACATCTTCCAGCTTTGATTTCTTTAACTTGGCATCGATCACATAGGCTAGGAAAGACGAACATCCTTTTACTAAGCACTTGCGTGCCTTTGCCATTGTGATTATTGCCACTTCACCCTTTCTCTTTTCACCATAGATGACAACGACTTCGCCAGAGGGGTTGGGAAGTCGAATCAACTTCTTGTAACATACGATCTCAGCATGATTGTTTGACAACCAATCCATGCCGACCACCACATCAAAACCCCCGATTAACATCGGCAATAGATCGATCGAGAATTCTCTCCCTTCGATAGTAAGAGTACACTGCTTCAGAACCTCGTGGATCAAAACTTGACTACCATCGGCTATTTCTACCACTAATGCATCCTCAAGACTAGTAGTGGGCATAGAAATTTTCTGACGGAACAATTCAGATACGAAAGAGAAACTAGCACCCGTATCGAACAAAATACGAGCAGGTACAGAGTTTACAAGGAAAGTACCCGATACCACGTCAGCGGATTCCCTGGCCTCTTCGGCCGTCATCTGAAATGCTCGGCCCGAAACCTTAGGAGGGTTCTCCTTCCTTGCTGGCGTGCTACCCGACACAAGCTTCGGGCAATCTTTTCTCATGTGCCCCGATGCTTTGCAGTCATAACAGACGAGTCCTCTGACTGGCAATCTCTGACAGTGTGACCAGGCTTCCCACACTTATAACAAGTTTGAGAATTGGTGTAACAGTTATCGTGATGCTTGGTTCGACACTTCGGGCACCACTTTGCTTCCTGATAACTGCTGAAGTTGCGGTTTCCAACAAAAGGTCGGGCCCGCTTGGGAGGTACTGAGCTGCCCTCCCACTTTCTCTTATCAGACACCACAACGGAATTCTCAGATTTGCTTTTTGCGAACATCTCCTCCATGAACTGAGCTTCCTCAACCATCTCTCGGAGGTTAGAAGCTTTGAAATTGTGGACCATAGATTGCATATCCGCAGGTAGGCCATTCAGATAGGCCTTCATCTTATCCTTCTCTGTTGGGGCAGCGTGTCCCACCAGATCTAGCTTCTCCATGAACTAACGGGTGTACTCCCTCACCGTCAGGCTTCCCTTCACCAGAGACCGAAATTCTTTCTCAATTCGGTCCATTGTTCTTTCGTTGCAGAATTCTTCTAACAATTTTTCTTGAATTCGGCCCAAGACAACTGAGCCAACACAGCAGCACGTAGGGTGGATTGAATGACATTCCACCAAATGAGTGCAGTATCCCTCAGCAGTTGGGTACCGAACCGCACTCTTTGATCATCTCCGCACTCGGAAGAGCCAAAAGCTTGCTCAACCGCTCGGATCCACTTCACACACAAGATTGGGTCGTCGGAACCAGAGAACTCTGGTGGTCCGCAACCCAGAAAGGATTTGTAGGAACAACTTTTCCTACCTCCCGGAGCACCAACAATCCTGTTTTCCTCAGCCCTGACCCCTGTACCAACGCCTCTAGAACCTGCTACAATGTTTTCCACAACCGTCTCACTTCTCCGATTGTTCACATCGCGGTCCTCAATCACTTTCAGCAGAAACTCTTGCTGCTTTGCCATCTCTTCCCTCATTGCCAACATCATGCTGGCCATCAACTCAGACGGGGAACTAGCATCCCTGATTACTGGGTGGGACGAAGCCAGGTCCACACGCGGAATGACCTCTGGCCCCCCACCTAGTATTTGTTGAACTGGTGGACGCACGACAACCTCAATTCCTTCCGGCTGAAAAGCGGTGGAGGTTGTCGCTTCCAGACCATCAACACGCGTACGCGGTCTACCACGCGTATTCACCATTACTGAACTGCTTCACAGAACAGAGAAAGAGTTAAGAGAGAGATTGAATAAACACAAAGGAAACGTACTACCACATTACCAATCGTTATAGCAATAGAAATTCAAGCACGCTTACGTACGATATCCTCTTAATAACATTAGCTAAGTGAGATTATGAACATATAACACATAAAAGTTCTCATCACGATCACCACAACGCCTGATAAACGTACTTTCCGTTGACTCTAAGACTAACCCATCTTAGAAGCTTTACCCAATCTCGCAGATCAATTCTTAGCATACTCAGTCTAAGTCTAGACATCTTACATTCATGCCTAGTTCGCTTAAACTAGAGCTCTAATACCAACCTATAACACCCTAAAAATTAGAGTGAAATAAAACCTGAAAAACTTGGCAACATAACATTTGTATTGATAATAACCTCCCAAGAAGGGGATCAGTCCTTAAGACTTTACAAAAACCTGTACCGATATAGAGTTTGTCAACAAACTAATCTATACACCTATATCAAGATTACATCAATTGACAATCCATAATGTACCAAAAGAATGGGGCTTAACAAATGCCCTGAAACAATACTAGTCATCTCAAAATGCCTCGAGACCAAACCCGTCTTTCAAAACCCCGGCAACCCACCGCTAAGGGAAACCTGTTATACACATCATTTAAGAAAAAGTGTCAGACTTAAAGTCTGGTGAGAACATACAGTTTATAAAGCTCAAAAGATATAAACATCAGTATCATAAGGAAATCTTTTCATAAAGGTTTAGTTCATAAAGATAACATTTCGCCACAACCGGGCCTTTTCGGTCCAAAACTCGTTAAACGATGACAAAAGGACCATTTTACCAAGGATCATGGTGTAACACTAAGTAGACCACAAATCCGAGTTATGAGCTAAACAATTGGAATCCGCGGATACAAACACAAAAGTCCATGATTCAACGTGAGATCAAGCCCCAAGCGCAAAACCAATGTATACTCCTTCGCTAGGATCACTATGAACCATGGCTAGTATCCGGCCTCACATAACCGTACCAAGTTGCCCCCGAGGAACATATGATCCATAGCTACAAATTTGGGAATATAACATCCCAACAAAACAGTCGGCTCAAAACCTAGGGATCCGCTAGTAATGGTACAGACTCGTCACAACAACATATGTGACCAACCATAAATAAACATATGGTATTAACACATTTTATAAACAAAATGTCATTTCCAGTTCAACTTCTGGTAAGAATGAAAATCATAAAAATGAGTTCATAAACATTCTTTTCACATATCCACATAATGTGCAAGTAAAACATCATTTTACTTTTAATAAGGCGGAACCAGTCATTTTAGTCAAAACTGATCGGAACCCCGAAAATCACCAAAAACTTCATTTATATCAAAATGTAGAGAACATGAAATCATACCGTAGAAATACTTCGGATTTCGCAAATAATAGTTTTGACATGTATAAAGTTTGTAAAATGGTAGTAGGAACTCACCGGTAGGTTTTCAGAATAAAACCCGGAAAACCAGATAACTATCACGACGTAGAGGTGAAGCTTAAAACACCGACCCCTTGCTAGAAACACCGAAAACTAGCAACCAAACGAGACTTTTGAAGATCGAAAGATGAAAAGAGAGAAAAAGAAAATAAGAGAGAAAGAGAGAGAGAGAACTGAGATAAGAGATATTTAAGAAAATATCTCAAATCTTAGATATTTAAGAAAATCTCAAAAAGCATCCTGACAGGGCGCACGGGAAGGAAATGCGCACGACCCGTGCGCTAGCACTGTGCCTCGGCCCTGGATCCTACGCACGACCCGTGCGTTTTCTCTGAAGGAGGGCGCACTACCCGTGCGTCCTGTAGACAGAAACAGAAACCTCAATCCTCTAACATCTTCGCAAAACAAAGAAATTCGGGGTGTTACAATATACCAAGGGTCACCTTGGCATCTTCGAACCATGTTCTCCAAGAAGTGAACCTTCAAGCAGACATGATGGCCAATGTCATGCACATGGTGACCTCGGCCATTGAGAAACAACAGGAGGCCTTCCTAAAGATATTGGAGGATAGGTATGTCAGTCTCAGGAGGCACGAGATGGTTGTAGAGAATGTGGTGGCGGGTTCAGGAGGTACAAGAAATGTGATCATAACTGAGGAGCATGTAGTTTCCGACACCCAGAGAGGCGGAAAGACTTTCTCCTATAAGACTTTCCTTTGCAGTAAGCCACCCGAGTTCTCGGGGACTGATAATATTCTAGTAGATTGTATGAACTGGATTCAAGAAATTGAGCAGACTTTCGACTCCAGTGAATGTGGGGAAGAACAGAAAGTAAGATTCGCCTCACATATGCTTAGAGGCCCAACACTTCGATGGTGGAACGTCACAAGATCCATCCTCGATGCCACCATCATTGCCTAGCTAACTTGGGATTCCTTCAAGAGGAAGGTTATGGTAGAATATTGTAACGAGAGGGCGGTCGATCGCATTGAGGACGAGTTTCGAGCACTCAAGAAGGGAAACTTGTCTGTGAGAGATTACACGCAGAAGTTGTGGAGAATCTAGATCTTGTAAGGCATGTGGCCCCTACCGAAAAGGAGAAGGTAAAAGCTTACCTTAAAGGATTGTCGGTGAACATGATGGCAATGGTTCGCAATGACAAGGCCTCAACTCTCAACGAGGCAATTGAGGAGGCCCAAATCATGGAATATTTCTATGCTCAGGGCTGAGAAGAAAGGGTCAGGGAAACAAAGAAAAGAAGATGTTGGGTCTGAAATGAACTAAGTCTGGTTAGTGTTGCACTGTATTGAAGGATTACTACTGCTGAATACATTAATACTGCTACTTGAAAGAATTACTACTGCTTGAAAAGTTAGTATTGCTAGAATAATAGTTAATACTGCTTGAAAAGTTAGTACTGCTAGAATAATAGTTAGTACTGCTTGAAGAGTTAGTACTGCTAGTAGTTAGTACTGCTTGAAGATTAATGCTGCTGGATGATTAATACTGCTTATGATGATGATGTTGATAATGATGACTTGGAACGAAAGACTAGGAGCTGGAGATAATGTTGAAGATAATTATGGACTGGATGCTGGAGATCAATATTATTTTCATATTTATCTTGTATTTTGTTTTGTATATATAGATATATAGTTTTTTGATAGAATACAGAATATACGTATATTGTTCTAGAGAGGATTAGCCTCGAGGTTCTTTGTAGTCCTTTCAATAGAGAAGTATTGAACGTCTGTTGAGCATGTTCAACAGATTGAGGTTGTGGTTGTAATCATTAAGTTAATTCAATATAACTTGTGATTTGATCCATACACTGTTTTATTGATTTACTATTAAAGTGTTATTTCGCAAACTTCTTTAACATAGTTTCTGAGTGTTAATTAAATTCTTGTTTAGAATTTTCGATCTTGACAGAAGATGTGATGGCAACTCATTGCCCTCCAAGAAGCCAAGAAACTTCGTCAACAACCGGGGGACCGACTCTAAACGCGAAGCTAGGTGATTCCCCCAATGTAGAAGCAAGCACTTCCGCCCGTGAAAATCGAGTGCGTCAAGTTGCTTCAAGTGTGGAATGATTGGGCACGTTCGTAATGATTGCCCGGTGAAAGGGGTTACATGCTATGAATGCAAGGAACTGGGCCATATCCGAACTGAGCGCCCAAAACTGAAGATGGAAGGACCGCAAGGAAAGAAAGAGAAATCCTCGAGGGTGCCGGGGAGGACATTGTAGATGACTGTTGGTGAGGCGAAGGTTTCACCAGATGTTGTTTCGGGTACGTTCCCCATTAACTCAGTACTTGCTCGTATATTTTTTGACTTCGTTTCAAGTTTCTCGTTTGTGTTAGATTCGTTTTTTCAAAACCTTTCAGTGGCCACTAGCATGCTAGACAATGCATTAGTTGTAGAGATAGCTAACGGTAGTCACGTAGTGGTCCGTGAGTTGCTAATGGGTTGTACCATGGAAATTGGAGGAAGAAATTTTGCGATCGACCTCATACCAATGACCTTTGGTGGATTTGACATAGTGGTCGGGATGGATTGGTTGGTGGAAAATGAAGCGGTGATTTTGTGTGCAAAGAAGTTGATCCGAATCCCGACGTCGTATGGTGATAATATGATCATTTATGGAGAAAGAAGGAGGGGCGACGTATCCCTCATCACCATGACCAAGGCACGTAGATGTTTGGTAAAGGGATGTTCCTCCTTCCTAGCCTATGTGTTGGAAGCTAAGCTCGAGAAGAAGAAGGTCAAGGATGTAAAAGTGGTTCGGGAGTTTCTGTACGTATTCCCGGACGATTTGCCCGATTTACCACAGGAAAGACAAGTAGAGTTTCAGATCGATCTTGTTCTGGGAGTAGCTCCAATCTCTAGAACTCCTTACCGGTTAGCCCCATCCGAGATGCAAGAAATGTTGTCGCAACTCTAAGACCTCCTCGAGAAAAGATTCGTGAGACTGAGCTCATCGTCGTGGGGAGCTCCGGTGTTATTCTTCAAGAAGAAAGATGGCACGATGAGAATGTGCATCGACTATCGGGAGTTAATCAAGGCAACAGTGAAAAACAAATACCCACTTCCTTGGTTATGCCTTTTGGGTTGACCAACGTGCCAGCAGTTTTTATGGACCTAATGAACCGAGTATGCCGACCATTCCTTGACAAGTCGGGGATAGTGTTTAACGATGAAATTCTTGTCTATTCTAAGAACAAAATCGAGCATGATCCACATCTTCATGAGGTCCTAGAGGTCTTGAATAAGGAGAAGTTGTATGCGAAGTTCTTCAAACGCGACTTCTGGTTGAAAGAAGTCCAATTCTTGGGGCATGTGTTCACTCGAGATGGAGTGAAAGTAGACCACTTAAAAATTGAAGCTATGATGAATTGGGAGCAGCCAAAGAGTCCGTCCGAGATTTGGAGCTTTTTGGGTTTAGCGGGTTATTACCGTCAATTCATACAAGACTTCTCTAAAATTGCCTCTTCATTGACCTCTATTACTCGGAAAAACATGAAGTTCGTATGGACAAATACTCAAGAAAAGGCTTTCCGGACCCTTCAGAAGAATCTTTGTGAAGTATCGATCCTGCCCTTACCTGAAGGAACTAAGGATTTTGTAGTCTTTGTGATGCTTCGAATATGGGTTTGGGTTGCGTCTTGATGCAACGAGGGAAAGTGATTGCCTATGCATCAAAATAACTCAAAATTCATGAGAAAAATTACCTTGCCCATGATTTGAAGTTGGTGACGGTAGTTTTTGCATTAAAGCTATGGCAACACTACCTCTATGGCACTAAGTGCACCCTCTATACGGATCACAAAATCCTGAAGCATATCTTCGATATGAAAGAGTTGAACATGAGACAAAGGAGATGGATAGAACTACTAAAAAACTATGACTGCGAGTTGCTCTACCATCCCGGTAAACAAAATGTGGTGGCGTATGCTTTGAGTCAAAAGGAATATAGTGGTAGCCTATGATCCACTCTCTCTAGAATCGACATAGTATCGAATTTGATCTAGAAGATCAAAGTCTCCCTAGTCGAAGCACTTCAAGAGGAGAACCTTAAAAGTGAAGTGATGGTGAAGCAATGTCTACTCTTGACTGAAGACAGTCGTGGAGTGAATCTTTTCAATGGACGAGTGTGGGGCCCAAAGTCTGGGGTACTCGTGAGCTACTCCTTGAAGATGCCCACAAGTCCAAGTATTCTATACACCCAGGAAGTACAAAGATGTACCAAGATTTGAAGCTCAACTATTGGTGCCCCGTCATGAAATTGGATGTGGAAAATTACTTGGAGCAATGTGTGACATACCTACAGGTTAAGGCCAAACACCAACGATCGTAAGGGAGCCTCCAATCTTTGGAAATCCCGAAATGGAAATAGGAACACATCACCATGGATTTCCTGACCAAATTACCAAAGACTCTAAGAGGTCATGATGCCATATGGGTGGTTGTGGATCAGTTGATCAAGAGCACACACTTCCTAGCCATGAGAGAGACACTCCCGATGGACAAGTTGGCAAAACAATACAACAATGAAGTCGTTTCAAGGCATGGAGTACCCTTATCCATTGTGTTGGACCGAGATAGCCGTTTCACTTCCAACTTTTGGGACAACCTTCAAAAAGAGTTGGGCACGAGGGTGAATTTGAGCACGACTTACCATCCGCAAACCGGCGACCAAAGCGAAAGGACCATCCAAACCCTTGAGGACATATTGCGGTCGTGTGTTATCGATTTTGGTGGGAATTAGGACTTTTACCTACCTTAGTAAAGTTTGTCTACAAAAATAGTTACCATTATAGTATTGGAATGACTCTGTTCGAGGCTTTTTTATGATTGAAACTGTAGGACTCAGTATGTTGGCTTAAGGCGGGTAAGAAGCAGTTCGTCTGTCCCGGAAATTTTTAAGAAAACGTGGATAAGGTTAAGGGTATTCGGGAGCACATGAAAGTGGCCCAAGACAGCCAGAAAAGTTATGCGGATAAGAAGAGGCGACCAATGGAATTCCAAGTGGGTGATCGAATTATGCTCAAGGTGTCACCTTGGAAGGTACTTATCCGATTTGGGAAGCACGGAAAGCTAAGTCCTCGTTTCCTTAGGCCATTCACAACAACCAAATGGGTTGGACTCTAAGCCTACCAATTGGAGCTCCCACCTGAGATGAATGGAATTCATAACACATTCCAGATATGCTACCTTTGGAAATGTTTGGCGGAGGAAGAGAGTGTCGTCCCCCACACGGAAATAAGAGTGGATGAGGGTAATGTTGCGTTGAAGAACCGGACACCATCTTAGACAAAAAGTCAAAAAAACTCTGACACAAAAAGATCATGATGGTCAAAGTCCAATGAAAACATCATCGGGGAGCCAATGTGACTAGAGAAGCAGAGGAGGACATAAGGCGAAGGTACCCCCACTTATTCTCTTAGTGAAGATTTTGAGGACGAAATCATTTCCAAGTCGGGGAGCATTGTTACACATGGAATTTTTTGTAAGATTTGTGATGCCATTTTCCATTCATTGGCTTGTTGAGTAAGGTGGATGAGCTAATATGTTAGAGCATATATTTTTTGGATACAAGATCATGAAAACTGAAGGTCAAAATTCAAGAAAGTCAAAGCTAAAGTCAACTCTCAAAGAAAGTCAAAGTCTCTTTGTAATAAATAGTCAAAGTCAAAGTCATATATTTGTTTTTAAGTGTTTTGTTGTAAGCATGTGTTTTAATAGATATATGACTAGTTAGAAGTGTTTGCTGCAAGTTGAGTTTGAATTGTACGCAGTCTGAGATTCTAGAGAGAGAAAGTTTGTCAGAGAGCTTGTAATCAAAATCTTTCATTTGAATTGAAACAGGTTGAGTAATTGATTTCTGCTTTGTCATCTTGATAATTGAATTACATTTAGAACTTGGAATTAGGGAATAATAATTGGTATCAGAGCAGAATTCAAGTTGAAATCTTTCAAGAAAATGGAGTCGCACTGTGTCATCTGAGTTTGAATCGATATTTGATCTTTTGAGTGTAATTGGTTCAATTGAGTTTGTATCATATATTAGAACAATCTTGTATTGATTTCTTGTGATATTGCACTGTAATTTTGGTTAATTTGAAAGATTTTACAAGTTTTAGATACACGAGTTCGAAAACACTGTGTTTGAATCAATTTGTTCATTTGAGTGAATTTAGTTGAAATTCAATGGCTGTAATAGATTCTAGATGCATTAGTGAGTGAATTGTCAAAGTTTCAGATCGAAGGTCAAATATTTGATGGGTTTTTGAGAAGATCAAAGTGAATTTTCGACGAGATCTAAAGAACTCACAAAACCTTGAAGAACTCGCACCAAGAACTCGCATCAAAGAGGATTTCGCATAGTTGTTTTGTCTGAAAATTTTCTTAAGTACAGATTTCGCACATATGTGTTATGCGAAATGCGTAGAATTCGCATGTGTTTGTGTTAAGAATTCCTCAGAATTCATATAGCCTTGTATGCGAAATGTCAGAATTCGCATAAGACCTTTATACGAAAAGCTTATTGAAAAATCTTCCAAGGCAAGAATTCGCATAAGCTTCTATGCGAAAATTATAGAACTTGTATAAGGAAGGATACGAATTCTTAAGAATTCGCATCTAACTTCATACGAATTCTTCAGAATTCACATAAGAGTGTTATACGAATTGTTAAGATTTCGCATAAAAGTTTGAAAATTTTTCCAAGTATAGAATTCGTTTGATTCTATTGTGCGAAAAGTTTTATGTGAATAGTATATGCGAAAAGTGTGTATGCAAAAAGTTTGTTTTTCAAAAAATTTCTAAGTCTAGAGTTCGCATAAGTGTTGTGTGCGAATTTCTAGGACTCGCATATAACTGCGTGTGAATTATGTGTGCGAATTCTATGTACAAATTCTGAAGTTTGCTTGTGTGCGAATTCTGAAGTTAGTGTGCGTGCGAATTCTGTATGCGAATTGTGTGTGTAACAGTGACGTGCAAATTCCATACTTATGTGATTTTTGGAAATTTTATTTTCTAAAAATTCTTTCTAAGATTTTCTGTATTTTGTGATTTCACTTGGACTAACGATCATTTTCAAGTTCTTATGTTACATTTTTGAAACAGGATGACTTCAAGGGAAGCACTAGCTATCAGAACCGACATAAAGCCACCGGTACTATTCAAAGGCGAGTACGAACAGTGGAAGGACCGCTTCCTAGACTTCATTGATCGTAATGATCTGGTGGATTATATCAGATTATCTCTCAAAGAAGGAGTTATGAAACCTCCAACAAAGATATTAGCTACTGAGGGAGAGAACGAGGAAGAAATTGTCAACAAAGAATACCCACTTCTACTGGAAGAGTACAGATACGAGCAAAGAAAGAGAGTCAAAGCTGATAGATTGGCTAGATCATTCATATTACAAGGAATTCCGAATGAGATCTATGTCAGTTATAATGACACGGGCAAGGAGATGTGGGATCAACTAGAAAAGATGATGCTAGGATCCAAGATCGGTAACCAGCTCAAAGTCTCGAATTGTCTAAACAACTATGAAGAGTTCAAAGCCAAGGAGGGTGAATCTCTGGAGGCTACATATGACAGATTTGTGACTCTGCTGAATAAGCTCAGTAAGAATAAAGTCAGGAAATCTCAGATCGAGCTGAACGTAAAATTCGTGAGCATACTGCAGCCAGAGTGGAAGAGATTCACTAGGCAGATGAAACTGATGAAATATCTGAATGAGATTTCACTTCATGAGGTGTACGAGACTTTGAGACAAAATGAAGAAGAGGTGGAGGAGATCAAAAATGAAAAGAAGAAGGCTGAAAAAGTGGTTGCTGATCCAGTTGCCCTGGTAGTGAAGAAGAAATTTGTGAGTCTAAAGAAGAAGAAGAAGGTAATAGTTTCTGAATCCGAGGAGGTGGATAGTGAAGAAGATTCTGATTCCGTTGACTTTCAGAATCTGAAACAGGTAATGCTATTACTGACTAAAGCTTTTCAAAAGAAGTTTTACAAGAAGCCTGGATCTAACAGTCATAGGTATTCTTCGGGTTCAAGGAATTATGAACACAAAGAAAGGATTCAAGGGAAGAGATTTGAAGAAAAGAAGCCTGAGGAGAAAAGATATAGATCTGAAGAGAAGAAAGAGTCAGAGCCAACTAAGTGCTATAACTGCGGAAAGATCGGACATTTTGCTAAGGATTTCCGAAAGCCTAAGGTCCGAAACTACAAGTACTACAAGAATAAAATGCTCTTGGCCAAGCAGCAAGAGGCTGGCAAGGCTCTTATGGCTGAAGACGAATTCTGGCTCGATCATTCTGATGAAGAAGAAGAGAAAGAAGAGAAAGCTCATTTGTGCCTCATGGGTAAAGAAGAGACTGAAGCTGAAGCAGATTCAGACTGTGAAGAAAACGAAGAGGTATGTGATATGTCTGAATCAGACTTTCTCATTCAAATGCAAGCTATGATGGTTCAACTCCAGGAATGATAGTCTAAACTTAAGCGTGAGAAAGGTATCATTAAAGAGAAAAACCAATCAATACTGAAAATTAGCAATGACATTTCTGAGAAGAATGTATTGATTGATGTTTTACATAAAGACATTGATACCAACGCGAAACAGAAGACTATAATTCACAATGAACTATCTGAAACTACTTCCAAATATAGACTGTGTGAATTTGAAGTAAAAGAGGTTGCCAAAAAGTGTTCATCTTTAAAGAAAGAGAACAAATCTTTATCTGAAAAAGTGAATGGTTTAGAGGAAAAACTTTGAACAAACCTAAAGAGAGTAGTGAGTGTTGGGGTCTTGGTTACGAGAACCCACACTACCTCAAAAAGGGTATTTCCAAAGTGCCTGCGCTTTATGATTTTGGATTTTTGAAACTAGCATCACAATATCCCGAACTTAAAATTAAGTGGACTAAACTTTCTATTAAGTGGAATTAAGTGGAATTAAGATGAAGATAAGGAAAAAGAGAATGTTGCTTTTAATAAACAAAAACATGTAACTTCTTACAAGAAATATTCAATGAAGCAATTATTTCAGTTATCTCCGTCTGCTATAAAGTCTTCTACTTATAATAGAAATGATTTTGCTTCTCGACAATATTCTGATGTTTGGTTTGGAACATATCATGTATATTTCTATCATTCTCATGCTTCAAATGTTTTTCAAAAGATCAAAGGGTCCATATAAAAATGGATGCCAAAATCTTGTGCTGACACTGTAGGACCCATCTATAAATGGGTACCTAAATCTTTTGTTTCGGGATTTCTCCTGTACAGACCCGTCATATGTGGTAGTTGGATTCTGGTTACTCCAAGCATATGACCGGGCAGAAAGATTTATTATCTAATTATACAGAGAAATATTTCGGAACAGTTCGATTCGGAAATGACCATTTTCACCTATTCTGGGATTTGGTGATGTGATTCAAGACAACGTAACGATTATGAAGGTGAGCTATGTTGAAGGTTCAGCACATAACCTCTTTAGCATTGGACCGTTCTGTGATAAAGACTTAGAGGTTAATTTCAAGGCCAAGAGGTGTTCTGTACGTACTGAAGACGGTAAAGAACTCTTGATTGGAACGAGAAAGTCAAACCTCTACACAATCAACTTGTCAAATGTCCAGACTGACGGTAAAGAACTCTTTATGGTGAGTTTTGGAAACCCAAATGGGTGTTGTGAAGACTATGAAATTATTGATGGAAAAATGGATTTGGGCATTCAATGCTTTCTTGAAACATGTGATTTACTTATTGATTGATGGTATGACATGACATGACTTGAAATGAGAATGAGTAGACTATAATCTGATGGATCCATGTGTATTATATTGGGGTTATCCCGTAATGGTATGCTTTTGTACTAAAATTGCATGCTTGGGATTGATGTTATTTGCATATGAAACTCTTAACATAGTGAGTTATCAAGGATGGTGAGATCCCAAGGTAAAGATCTGGATAGGGTTGAACTTGGTGATTCTTCGAGTAAAAAACTTGGATAGAGTTAAATCCGTTTTTATACCGAACTAAAGACTTGGATAGAGTTGATGTTCAAAATGACTAAAGATCTAGATATGATTGATGTATGTAAATTATCCATCCTTGATGTGTGCTTTATATAGGTTGTGGCTGACTTTTGTGGTCCGCCACAACTTATGGTAAATCAGGTATCCCCGTCTTAAAATAACGATAATTGTCATGTGGGGTAATTGTTTAATGTTCTTACCCGGAGTGGACTTTACCAAACGCCAACAATTGTATTTAACTATATTATTCAAATTATTTATTTATTTATTATTGGTTGTTCTTACTAGGATCCAATCCTAACACTTTTTCTTAAATTGATGTGTATATCAGTTCCTTTAGCGGTGGGATGGCGAAACCTTGAAAGGAGGATTGAGTCACAATCTTTTAGGAATAGTAATTTTTGAAATCTTGAGCGTACATAACATTAATGAATTCTTTTGGAGAATGATGATGACACTCGTCTGTAATCTAAGCTAGGATGGTTAAGATTAGTAGGTTGTCAATTATTGTTTTCATTTCTAAAGTTGTAAACACTTTTACTCTTTCCCCTTGATTGGGTGATTATATTTCTTAGAAGTCAATCTCACGTCATTAATCAGGTTTAAATTCCCTTCAATTTTTAGAGTGTTACATTCATCCTTCTAATTTCGTTTTTTATTCTTTAATCGATTTTGGGTTTTCTTGGACCTAAAATCAATTTTTGATCATTTTCGTTTCATCAAGAGAGAAAGCCCTAATCCTAACGACCGAGGTCCATTGAAGTGACGACAAGGGAGGGAGACGGCGAAAGGGGTGGTGAAAGTAGACGCGGCGGTGGATGATGACGATGTCGTTTGGAGAGGGGAAGGAATGAATGGTGGTGTTGTGTAATTGAAGTTGAATCATCCATAATAATTATGGTTGTTATAATGATGTGTTTCATTTAAATAATAATTACGACACTTGTCTTATTTGTATGTTTTTACCAACCTTATAATATATACATGTATACACACAAAAAATATTAAGAGAAGATAAGTTTAATGAAAACAAAAGAAACTGAAAAGAAAACAAATATGTAAGAAAAATAAAAAATGTTGGAACAAGTAGTATTTATCTTTTGTTGTATTTGTCTCAAATAAGATGAGTAAAGAGAATTTCCTTTGTTTAAAAGTTGAAAACATTTGAATTATTTGAAAGACATTTAGAGGGAACATAAATAAGCGAAGTCTAGAGGGATGTTTTGGCAAATATTATATAGTTGAGGGACTATATATATATAATCAAAGCACTTAGCACATAGCACTTGCAGAAAAATTCCATAAATATTTTGTCTTAACAGTAAACAACCAATTAACTTTTAGTTAATTCGGTTATTTTTTGAGGGAAAAACGAACCATTGCATCTGTTCGTAAACCATTGCACCTTTTCATGAAAAGTTTCACCGTTTCGTGAAAGGTTGTGACTGTTGGGATTTTATAGTCGTTTCCTTCATTTTTACCCAAGTTTTTGTTTTCATCTTCTTCACTACACCATAACCATGATCATGAGAATAACTTGTAGGTTCATTTCCTACAGTTCTTAAACTCGAGGAGGTCCTAGGAATAATTAGCTTAGCCTAGATCCATCAACGATGTAGTAGGGGCTAATATTCCTTAAGGATAGTGATTTAATCATGTCCCCGTTTTAGTGTTTAATCATCTTTGTTTATGTCAATTATCGTTTCTAACAAAAAAATACGGTTTAGGATGAGTTCCACGACAAATATGATAGTATGTATATATATATATATATATATATATATATATATATATATATATATATATATATATATATATAGAGAGAGAGAGAGAGAGAGAGAGAGGAAAGTTCAAATGAAAACTCAATTTTCATGGTGCACGTGAGGATGAATCTTTGCCCGTCCATCTTTATTGATCCAATAACTCATATTAAATAGAGTTTTTAATTAAAATTATTAATTAAGATGATAAGGGGTAAAAATAGAAGATAATTTAAACTCATGTTTACCATATTTGACTTTTTATTTTTTGTCTTTTTAAATTAAAAACTTTTACCAACTTAAAGTTTAAAATAAATTATCTTAAAAATTACGAATATTTTAATCAACCAAATTACATTAAAAAAACGAGAATTTCGTGTTCATCGATATGACATACATCTCCATATAGTTTTTTGTTGTTTTAACCGTTTTCATGTGAAATGCTATATATGTGTTATACTCATTATGAATATTTATGTACGTTCAAGTGTGTACAACACTTTGACACCGTAAGTCTGTAACTCGACATCACCTTCTTCAACACTTATTCCAACATCGTAAGGCATCGCGTTCTTCATCACCGTAACTCAATACCTGTTGGGAACTGAAGATGTGAAAATTGTTGGGAACTGAAGATGTGAACAAGTCTTTAATGCTGCTAGTTCAGAATTACTACTGCTAGAAGATTTCAAAGTTAATACTGTTGAGTATTACTACTGCTAGTAGAATTAATACTGCTAGTCAAAGTTAGTGCTGCTTGAACAAAGTTAATACTGCTTATCTAGTTAGTACTGCTAGTGGTTAGTGCTGCTTAGTAGTTAATGCTACCAAGACTTAATGCTGCTTATATGGTAATGAGAAGATAATGATCGTGGGTAAAGATAAACAAGGATATTCTGAAGATATTCATGGAAGATATACTGAAGATATTTTATTTATTTGTAATTATCTTTTTGTTCAGCATATGTATAGATTTGACAGAATAGTTTAAAAAAAAATTACAGATTTAATTCTAAAGTTTTGTTCTAGAGAGAATCAACCTCAAGGCATAGTTCCTAATTCTAGAGAAGTAGAATTCGTCTTGAAAGAGCTTGTTCTTCAAGATTGAGGTTGAGGTGTAATCTTGTGATTTTAATACAAGTTTGCAAAGTGTTTATCATATACTGTTTGTTTACTGTTTCATTGAATATCAAAGTGTTATTCCGCAACTTCTTTGATATTGTTTCTGAGATTTTATTCTTGTTAAGAATTCGATCCTGACAAGTGGTATCAGAGCCTGTTCTCTTAGAAACATCTATTCATTCATCATGGAAAACTTTGCAGAATCAAACAGTACTCTAGTCTCAAAGGTACCAATGCTCAGACCCAATGAATTCGATATGTGGAAGATCAGAATCAAGCAGTACATACTCCTCACTGACTATTCTATTTGGGATATCATAGAGAATGGTCCTTCTGAAGCAGGTAAGATTGGTGCAGATGGAAAGAGAACTCCACCAAAAACTGATGCAGAAAGAAAGGCTAGACAGACAGAGATGAAAGCCTTGAGCACTTTGCTCTTGGCTATCCCCAATGAATATCAACATCAGTTCTGTAACTGCACTGATGCAGAGATGCTCTGGAATGCTCTAGAGAAGAGATTCTCAGGTACCAAAAGTACCAAGAGAAATCAGAAAGCCATTCTGAAGCAACAATATGAGAACTTTATGTCAACCAAGAATGAGTCTATGACTCAAACTTTTGACAGGTTTAATAAGCTTATTGGTGAACTTGCTACAGTGGGAGTACAAATTGATCAAGATGATCTGAACAGAAAGTTTCTAAGGTCCCTGAGTGATGAATGGACCATGTATACTGTGTCTTTCAGACAGAATGATCAACTGGAAGAAAAGGAACTTGATGATCTATATAATGATCTAAGAGTTTTTGAATCTGAGGTAGAGGCTAAGAAGAGGTCTTCTGGATATGTTCACAATGCTGCACTCCTTTCAGCATCAACTGATTCTACTTCCAACTCTGAATCAGTTAGTGCTGCCAATGGAGCAACTCAAGAGAAAGGCACTAAAACTGTATTTGAAGCCTTTCTAGCAAGTCATGGAAACTCTTCTCTCATTAATGATGACTTGGAAAAACTCCATCCAGATGATCTTGAAGAGATGGACATTAAATGGCAGATGGCCATGCTCTCTATGAGAGTCAAGAAGTTCATCAAAAGAACTGGAAGGAACAACTTCTCACAAAGAAGAGAAGATGGAGCAGGTTTTGACAAGACAAAGGTGGAATGCTATAAATGCCATCAGAAAGGACACTTTGCTAGAGAATGCATAAGTGAAATGCCCCAGAACAGTATCCACCAACAAGCTCAATCTGGAAGCTTCAATAGTAACAGAAACTCTGCACAAGCTCTTGTCTCTCAACAAGGCATGGGGTTTGATTGGAGTGATCAAGCTGAAGAGGCCATCCAGAACCAAGCTCTAATGGCAGAGGTGTCTGATCTCCCAACAGAGATAACTTCCAATCTTTGTACTCAAAACTGCATTAATACTGTTAAGAGGTATAGGGATCACAATCAGAACATGAGTGATAACCTTAAGAGATTGGAAAAGGACATAAAAGATTATGTCAGGATAGTTGAGAGATTTGAAGAGCAGATTAAGGGTTTTCAAGCCAATGAGCTTCAACACTCTTATGACACAAACTACTGGAAGTGGGAGAAGAATGACTTAGAACTTCAACTGACCAGATCCAAAGAAGAGAGTGAAAAGCTAAGAGTAGAACTAGCTAAAGTCAAACTAGATGTAGAAAAGTTTTCCAATGCCTCTAAAGCTATGGATTCTTTACTACAATCTCAGATTCATGATAAACTGAGAAGAGGAATAGGGTACAATACCACACCACCACCCTATAACAACAACTACATCCCTCCTAGTTCAAATTTGTTAGAAACAAAGGATAGGAAGGACCTACCTAAGGGAGCCACTGAGATAGATCCCTTAGATGAAGTAGTTGTTAAGGATAAAACTGAGAAAGAAGCTGTCAAGGATAAAGACAACACTGTGAGTGGTGAGATTCCTATAGAAAACCACATAATCACCAATGAGGGATGTGGAAAGCATTGGATCAAGTCCAAAGAAATAGAGAAGACTGAGGAAGAGAACAAGAAGGTTCACTATAAGCAGACCACTGTTGTGAACCCTATCCCTTGCAAACAGTGTGCATGCAATAAATTTAAGCCCCAAAAACATGATAAACCAAGGGGAAAACAGAGAAACTGGAACAACCAATGGGCACAAAAACAAGGCATTGATCTAAGTAAAATCAATAGACCAAAGCCTTGTTTCATATGTGGAAAGTTAAACCATCTGGCTAAGTACTGTTACTTTAACCCAATTAACCAACAGATGAACTTTCAAAGATTTGTGCAAAAACCTGTTGGTTATAGGAAGGCTGGAAAGAAACATGTGGTTAAGAAACCTGTTGAAAAAGGACCCATGAAGAAAAAGGTTTTGAATGAAAGTATTAAAATGTGGGTGCCTAAAAGCAATAAAACTGTTAGTGCTGCTGACAGAGATAGTGCTGCTAGAAGCATTACTGCTGCTGCCAGTGTTAGTACTGCTGAAAATTTTAATGCTGCTAATACTGTTAGTACTTCCTCAAAGATGAATACTGCTAACACAGTTACTGCTGCTAAAACAGTTACTACTTCTAATAAGGTTAGTACTGCTAAGCATTCAAGTGCTGCTAATGCAGTTAGTACTTCTAAAACCAGTACTACTTCTAGCAAATGTGTTTCCAAGCCTATCATTGTGACAAAGTACTCCAGAAATGAGGAGTCAAAATTTAAAAATCTTGTCAAGAAAGAATGCAAGTATTTTGATGAGAAAGGGGTACCCAAGACCACTTTGGCTTGGGTTCCTAATTCAAACTAACTGATTTATCTTATGTGCAGGGCAACCAACAGCTCAAGGGAAAGAGCATTTGGCATGTTGATAGTGGTTGCTCTAGGCACATGACAGGCAACATATCATGCCTTCAGGATTTCAAGCATATCAATGGAGGACATGTTGCTTTTGGAAATGATCTTACTGGTGGTAAAATAAGTGGCAAAGGTAATGTCACAAAAGGTAAGATGACATTTAAGGATGTCTACTATGTTGATCAATTGAAGTACAACCTATTAAGTGTATCACAGGTTTGTGACAAACAACATAGCATATTATTTACTAACACATAGTGTATAATCCTTGCTCCAGAGTTTAAGGTAGTTGATGAAAGCATGATACTACTTAAAACTCCAAGAAAGGACAATGTTTATTGTCTAGATATGGACAATGTTGATAGTGATTCATCCCTGAATTGTCTTGTTTTAAAAGCTTCTGTGGATGAATCCTCTCTATGGCACAGAAGGATGTGTCACATGAATTTCAAGACTATAAACAAACTTGTTAAAAACAACCTTGTAAGAGGTTTACCTTCAAAAGTCTTTTCATGTGATGATCATTGTGTTGCTTGTCTTAAAGGCAAACAGCATAAAACTTCTCATAAGACCAAAGAATTAAATTCTATTTCTTCTTGTCTCCAGTTATTGCATATGGATCTGTTTGGTCCTACAAATGTTATGAGTATAGGCAAGAAATCTTATTGCTTGGTTATTGTTGATGATTACTCCAGATTTACTTGGGTATATTTTCTAAGGACTAAGGATGAGACAAGTGGACTGATCAAATCCTTTATCCTAAGAATTGAAAACCAAACTAATCAAAAAGTAAAAGTCATTAGATCAGATAATGGGACTGAATTTAAAAATCTTGATCTAAACACCTTTTGTGAAGAGAAAGGAATTGAGAGACAATATAGTGCCCCTAGGACTCCTCAACAGAATGGAGTTGTTGAGAGGAGAAATAGGACACTAATAGAGGCTGCTAGATCTCTGTTGGCTGATTCAAAATTGCCAATTACCTTCTGGGCTGAAGCAGTTAATACTGCTTGTTATGTCCAAAACAGAGTTCTAGTAATCAAGCCAAAGAACAAGACCCCATATGAGCTTTTAAATAAAAGAAAACCATTTATTGGATTTTTCAAACCTTTTGGGTGTCCTTGTACTATTCTCAATACCAAATCTCACTTAGGTAAGTTTGATAGCAAAGCAAATGATGGATTTCTTGTTGGTTACTCATCTCAGAGTAAGGATTACAGAGTCTTTAACTCTTCTTCTAGAATAATTGAAGAAAGTGACAATGTCAAATGCAATGAGAACACACCAAATCCAATTGGGTCTGGTCCTCAGTGGCTATTTGACATTAATTCACTAACTAACTCTTTTGGTGTCAATAGTGATGATTATGCAGGATCAGGGGGTGGAGAATCAGGAACTACACAAGTTCAAGACAGTTTATCTCAATCCGTGATTTTTCCCATACCCACAGTGGATCCTGTTGAAGACTGTGAAAAGGAACCATCTACTGCACCAAGTCAGAGTGAAGAAGAAAGTAGAGATGAGGAGACTCAAGTCAATAAGGAATCAGAAGTAGCTGCTGAAAACACCTCAGTTGAGCTGAATGACTCAAATCTAGAGGAGATACTTAATGAAGAACCTAATCATCACACCAGAATTCAAAAGAATCATCCTCCACAACTGGTAATAGGAGATATATCCTCTCCTATGATGACTAGAAATCAAAGCAGGCTGCAAGAATTGCAAGATAAACAGCATACAGTGCTTGCTTGCTTTTTATCCCAGCTTGAGCCTAAGAAGGCACATGATGCTATGAAAGAATCCAGTTGGATAGAAGCAATGCAAGAAGAACTACTGCAATTCAAGCTGCAAGATGGTTGGGATCTGGTAGACCTTCCTAAAGGCCAAAGAGCAATAGGAACAAAATGGGTCTTCAGGAATAAGAGAGATGAAAGAGGAATTGTGATAAGGAATAAAGCAAGGCTGGTGGCTCAAGGGTATACACAAGAAGAGGGAATAGACTATGATGAAGTATTTGCACCTGTGGCCAGGATAGAAGCAATTAGATTATTCCTGGTTTATGCTTCTTATATGAAATTCAAAGTCTATCAAATGGATGTGAAAAGTGCATTTCTTTATGGCTCAATTGAAGAAGAAGTATATGTCTGTCAACCACCAGGGTTTGAAAACCCAAGCTATCCAGACATGGTATACAAATTGAAGAAATCACTTTATGGACTGCATCAAGCTCCAAGAGCATGGTATGACACACTGTCCTCCTATCTCTTGGAAAATGGCTTTGAAAGAGGAGTCATTGATAAGACTTTATTCATCAAGAGAAAGAAGAAGGATATCTTGCTGGTCCAAATCTATGTTGATGATATCATCTTTGGATCTACAAGAGACAACATGTGCAAGGAGTTTGAGGATCTAATGCATCGAAGGTTCAAAATGAGTTCCATGGGAGAACTTACTTTTTTCCTTGGACTCCAAGTTCAACAGAAGTCAGATGGAATCTTTATCTGTCAGTCCAAGTATGTGCAGGATATTTTAATCAAGTTTGGTTTCTCATATTCAAAACCTGCCAGCACACCTATGGAGACACACAAGCAGATAACAGCAGATCTTGAGGGGGAGGATATGGATGTTCATCACTATAGATCCATGATTGGCTCTCTCATGTATCTTACAGCATCTAGACCAGACATAATGTTTCCAGTCTGTGTATATGCAAGATTCCAAGTTAGGCCAAAGCAATCTCACTATCAAGCTGTTAAGAGGATATTCAGATATCTCAAAGGGCAACCCAGATTGGGACTTTCGTATCCTCATGACTCATCCTTTGACCTACTTGCATACTCAGATAGTGATTTAGGTGGAGCAAACTTGGACAGAAAATCTACTTCTGGAGGATGTCAGTTTTTGGGTGCAAGACTAGTGTCTTGGAAGTGCAAGAAACAAACCACAGTGTCCACATCTACAACAGAGGCAGAGTACATAGCAGCTGCAAGTTGCTGTTCTCAAGTCTTATGGATTCAAAATCAAATGCTGGACTATGGGGTAACCTTTCTACACACTCCAATTTTTATTGATAACAGCAGTGCTATTAGCATTGTGAATAATCCTGTCAAGCACTCAAAGACAAAGCACATTGAAATCAGGTATCACTTCATAAGAGACTGTAATGAAAAGAAACTTATTCAAGTTGTAAAGGTTCATACTGACAACCAGTTTGCTGATTTATTCACAAAAGCCTTTGATGTGGGTAGATTCACTTTCTTGGTAACAAGTGTGGGAATGATCAACTCTGAATAAACTTCTTCTCAAAAAGTGGTTCAATACCTGTATATTATGTATTCTTGGTGGTCCTAATCTTTCTTTTCAGGGAATTCATAACAGTCCTCAGTTCATAATAAGTTGAAAAGAGTAAGTATTATTAATACTGCCAGTGTATAGTTAATACTGCTAGTAGTTACTACTGCTTTCAGTTAATACTGCTTTCAGTTAATACTGCTAGTGGTTAATACTGCTTTCATTTAATACTGCTAGTAGTTAATACTGCTTTAAGTTAATACTGCTAGTGGTTAATACTGTTTTCAGTTAATACTGCTAGTGGTTAATACTGCTTTCAGTTAATACTGCTAGTAGTTAATACTGCTTTCAGTTAATACTGCTATTGGTTAATACTGCTCTAGGTTAATACTGCTTATGTCCCGAATACTATAAATACTCATTGCCCGCCTAAAAGCTCATAACGACTCTTTGCATACTGTTCACTTGCGCTCTAAATTCTTTCTCTCTCAAGTTCAAAGTTCTCAGGCAAGAATCTTCAAGGTCAATGGCATCCATGGCGTTCATAGACGAGCACAATGAAATAGCGATGCTCCAAAAGCCAAAACAAGCTGAAGGTTTTCACCAGATAGTCGACTTTCTGAAGTCAAGCCATATTGCCCATGCTCTCACTCTATCTCCTACCATCTTCATAGAGCATCAGAGGCAATTCTGGGCAAATGCCACCATTGTTACTGAGAATGGTGTGCAAATGATCAAAACAAGGGTGTGTGACAAACCCTTGACAGTTACTGAAGAGGTACTTCGCATCAGTCTACGTCTAGACGATGCCTCTGGTATAACTTCTATCTCTAATGATGAACTGTTTTCTACTCTTACAAGAATGGGGTATGAAGGCTCATTGGGTGTGTTCAAGTTCTCAAAAGCCAAATTTTCACCCCAATGGCGTTTCTTTGTCCATACTCTTATGCACTGTATATCTAAAAAGACTACTGGATGGAGTGAGTTCAGTAGCACCATTGCTTATGCTTTGGTGTGCTTGGCCACTGCCAGAAAGTATAATTTTTCTCAAATGATTTTTCATGATCTTGTCTCAAACTTGGGAAGTAAAAAGAGATTTTATATGTACCCCAGGTTTGTCCAAGAAGTTATTAACCATGAATTGACGGATATACCTCCTTTTGATGGGGTATATGTACCCAAAATTCCCAAAGGTAAGGTCTTTTCAAACATGAAAAGATCCCCTCTGGACTCGGAAGGAGTTGACACCCCATTGTTCTCTACAATGATGGTGGTGTCCCAAACTAATGAAGGTATGGCAGCAGGGTCAAGGCCCCCATTAGACCAACCCACTGCTAGCCAATCCCAACCTTCCCACTCAAAATCAATTCCCCAGTCTCTTCTTGATAAACCTACTTCACCAATCACCCATACTTACAAAAGGAAACAGGTAAAGAAGGCTCCTTCCCTTCTTGTACCATTGACCCCTAAGCCTTCAAGCCCTCTAAGGGAGGATACTCTCTTAGAGAATATCTACAGGGAATCCACAAGGGTGTCTCCCAACCCAAAGGAGGTGCTCTCTGAGGAGGAGGAAGAGCATATGGGAGAGAAGGCTACCACTACTCCTGCTAGCTCAGAGGAGGTCAGTGGTAACATACATAAGACCTTCCCCATGGCAACTTTGAATGAGCAATCATTCAAAGGTCCCCGGTGCCAAGAAACCAAGGGGTGGATAGTGCTTCTGCTAGGCAGAAGACTTCCACTACAAAAAGATCCAATGATCCTTCAAAAGAGGGTAACACTTCTGGAGAGGGTGAGGACAGATATTCTTACTATGAATTGATGGAAACAATGGGCAACATCAACCAAGATGTTCTCAAACAAGGGAAAGAAATTGAAGACATGAAATTGGTAATCTTGTCCCAACAAGTGCAGATTACCAAACTCAAGACCTTGGTGATGAAACTAGTACAGAAAAAGAAGAAGAGACAATTTGTGCTCAGGAGAAGGAAATTTGGGAATGATGCTCCCAAAAAGGGGGAGATCAACATGGAAGAAGCTACAGAAAAGGGGGAGCTTGATGGGATGAAATATGATGGTGAAGGGGAGAGATTTGATGTTGAGGGGGAGCAAGAAGCAGAAACAGAAAGAGAATCAGTGCAAGCAGAGATAAAAGAACAAGCAGCAGTAACAGAGCAAACAACATAAATCATTAATGCTGCTAGTTCAATCAAAGCAGCAGAAATGGTTAGTACTGCTGAAATAAGCAAAGCAGCAGAAACTGTGAAAGAAGTTTTAACAGATCTTGAGATTGCAGAAACCTTACTTAAAGCCAAACATGATACTCTCAAGGTCACTTCAAAGACCAAAGGAGTAGTCATCAAAGAACAAGGTGAAGTGATCAAGAAAGATAACAGTAAGAAGGTAATGAACAAAGACAAAGGAAAAGCAAAGATGGTGGAATCTGATCAACCAGTCAAAAAGCAAAGGTTGGTTGAATCAGATGAAGCCTTGGCCAGGAAGATGCAGGCTGATATTGAAAAGGAAGAAAGAGTTCAGGTTGAAAAGGACAGGGAGATGGCAAAGGCTCTAGCTGCTGAACTAAATGAAGCCTATCAACAAAGCTTGGCAACTGAACTTGCACATAAGAAAGCAGCATCTTTGAAGAAATCTGTGGTGATGAAAACAACTGCAAAGAAGAGACAACCCTCAAAGACTTTCCTTGGTACTCAAGAGAGAAACAAGATGATAATTTTTCTCAAGGGTGCTATAGGAGTCAGAAAGGAGATGTTCTCCAAGATGACATTTGAGCAGATCAAGGAGCTGTACAATTCTGAAATGACTAAGCTTCAAGGAAATGAAACTGCCAGGGTGGAGATGGAGAAGAAAATGAAAGAAAGCAATGATTTCATGATAGAAAAACCTTTTCCAGATGAGCAAGAAACACCACCAAAGAAAGAAGCCACTCTAGGTGAAAGTCTAAGGACTTTAAAGAGAACCAAGATGATGGCAAGGAGAAAGTCAATCAAGAAGCCTAGAATAGCTGAAGGAGAGGATGAGAAGGTTGTTGAAGAAGAAGGGGCACCTGAGTCATCTGAAATGAAAAAATCTTCAAGAACTGATGATTTAAAGATGTACATGGTAGTGATGGACAAAGTTCCTGAACCAATTTCAGCAGAACCTGTTGGAATAAAGCCTCATGAAGTTATTCACTGGGATACATTGACAGTGGATGGAAAGGAGTATATTAGGCTCAAGAGGAAGGATGATAAGTATGAGGTATTCAACACTTGGGCTAAGATTGTCAGAACATGCTCTAGATCTGATATAGAAGAAATGTTTGAAATAGGGATGAAGTTGTATGCAGATCAGTTAAAAGCTCCAGGGATTTCAATTACAAAACTGGTGATGGAGTATCTGTGTATGATGTTCAAACCTGAAGAAGTAGAGCATGTCATAAGAAATTTATTTCAAGCAGTCACCAATTGGACTCTATATGAAACTAGTGGAGTATATGTAGTGACTTTGGATAGAAATCACATAGAATACTTCCTAGTGGATAGAGTATACAATCACAGCAGACTTAAGCTTCATGCAATGCTGAAGAAGAAGCTTGGATGTGTTGAAAACTCAGAAATAGCCAAATATCTGATTCAGAGAATGATCAATCAAAGTTTGGGGATAAATGTTGATACAGGGATCTGAAGAATGGTATTTTGGGAGCATCTGAAGAACTTGACTTCTTTTCCTAAAAGTCAAGTTAGGGGGAGATTGTTGGGAACTGAAGATGTGAAAATTGTTGGGAACTGAAGATGTGAACAAGTCTTTAATGCTACTAGTTCAAAATTACTACTGCTAGAAGATTTCAAAGTTAATACTGCTGAGTATTACTACTGCTAGTAGAATTAATACTGCTAGTCAAAGTTAGTGCTGCTTGAACAAAGTTAGTACTGCTTATCTAGTTAGTACTGCTAGTGGTTAGTGCTGCTTAGTAGTTAATGCTGCCAAGACTTAATGCTGCTTATATGGTAATGAGAAGATAATGATCGTGGGTAAAGATAAACAAGGATATTCTGAAGATATTCATGGAAGATATACTGAAGATATTTTATTTATTTGTAATTATCTTTTTGTTCAGCATATGTATAGATTTGACAGAATAGTTTAAAAATAAAAAAATAAAAAATTTACAGATTTAATTCTAAAGTTTTGTTCTAGAGAGAATCAACCTCAAGGCATAGTTCCTAATTCTAGAGAAGTAGAATTCGTCTTGAAAGAGCTTGTTCTTCAAGATTGAGGTTGAGGGTGTAATCTTGTGATTTTAATACAAGTTTGCAAAGTGTTTATCATATACTGTTTGTTTACTGTTTCATTGAATATCAAAGTGTTATTCCACAACTTCTTTGATATTGTTTCTGAGATTTTATTCTTGTTAAGAATTCGATCCTGACAATACCCATCAAGACGAATCGAGAACCTATCGAGTTTCGATTGTGAACTGGGGAACAAAATAGAGTGTGTCACGTCTCCACACATTCATGGGTTATTCATGTATTATTCATCATGAATAATGTATCATTCAGAATGAATCATACAACATTCAGGGTGAATAATACATGATTCATGAATTTGTGTTATATTCATTCTGAATATTGTATAATTCATCTTGAATACTGTATTATTCATCATGAATATTGAATGAACGTTCATATTTGTTATTTATACTGAATGTGGGACACCCAATGATGCGCATACATATTCATAATAAATTAAACCAAATTTCGGTAGTGAATCGGGAAACAAAGGAGAGTGTGTCATGTGTCTACACCTTCACGGGTCATTCATATATATTCTTCATCATGAATAATGTATCATTCATGATGAATAATACAACATTCAGGGTGAATAATACGCGATTCATGATGAATAATATATGAATCATGAATTTGTGTATTATTCATCTTGAATGTTGTATTATTCATCCTGAATACTGTATTATTCATCATCAATAGTATATTAACGTCCACCTTTGTTATTCATATTGAATGTGGATACTAGGGGACGTGCATATATATTCATAATGAATATAACACATATATAGCATTTCGCGTTAAAAAACAGTTAAAATGAAGAAAAAAACTATATTGAGATGGATGTCATATCGAAGAGTAAGAAATTCTCGTTTTTTTGATGTAATTTGTTTGATTAAAATGTAAGTAACTGTTAAGATAATTTATTTTAAACTTTAAGGAGGTAAAAGTTTTTTAATTAAAAAAGAAAATAAAAAATCAAATAAGGTAGATGTTGATTCAAATTTTCAGTTTTGTCCTTAATCACTTCTCAATTAATCTTATTATGTTTTAACTATTGATTAGTTTCCAAGTTCTGATCAATGGCTAAGATTAGTTCTCACATGCACAATGAAAAATGAGTTTTCATTTGAACCTACCCTTATATATATATATATATATATATATATATATATATATATATATATATATATATATATATATATATATATATACTAGAAGCGTACTCGCGCAATGAAGCGAAATAAATCACGATTTTAATGTTTCATTTTATTTTTTGTTTTTTTGTCGATTTACAATACGATTTTGGATGATTTTGAGAAAGTGATAATGTTTTTTTTTATAAATTTTTTTAATTTAGGCTTATAATATAATGTTTTTTATATAAAAAAAATTAAGTATTTTGTTGGAATTCAATGATTATCTTATATATTTTAATGACATCTAGAAGAAAATTACCAATTACATATTTAATAATATAATTAAAACAAAATTATAGTAATATAATATATTAGTTAATAGTGATACATGGAAAGGTTTTTTTACAAGTTTTTTTACATATTGGGTGCTATTTAGCATCATTTCAAACATTACTTTCGAAACTAGTAGGGACTAGGGGTGGAGTTTGGCTTCCTATGCAGTTAGGGTTGTTTGGCAGTTGTTGAATTGTTTAGTGCAAAATGATTAAGTAGTCAGAATGATTAAGAGACTCTTATAATATAGTGAAAAATGAAATACCGTTGTTTTTTAATTGTTCAGACTGAAATCAGGACTCTTAATTGTTCAGAGGGTTTTGGAACCATTAAGAGACAGATATTTTCTTTGTCAAACAAGATTCACCTCTTAGCGATTCAGAGGTTGCCTCTTAATGGAACCATTAAGAGGTAAACAAACTCCCCCTTAGTTTTACATCGATTTGTGTCCTTGCGTTGCCATTTTATTCACATGAGAATATGAGAAACACTATTAGATTACTCTTTAAAAGAATCATTGAGAAGAGCAATGGGGTTCTAACAAATATTGAAGATAAAGTTTCCAAATCTGGCTGACTTAGGACTCTAACATGGCCCTCCAACAAACGCTCAACGGGAAAGATGTTCCAAAGTTTCGAATCCCCCGAGCTCTGATTCCATGTACGGATCTAGAACCTCATTAGATTACTTCCGATAGAGATTTTAAGGTGATAAAAGGGAGGTCTGACATTTATTGAGTCTAGCCAATGTAAGACTCTAACAGTTGTCCCCTCTAATAGGATGCTATTCGAGCAAAGATTGTCTCAGAGTGTTGAGGGAAAGCTAGACGTACATATTTTCGCAGACTATTGAGTCCCTAGCAGAGTGGTAGCTAGACCTTGGTTTTGATATCATGTGAGAATATGTGGAACTCCATTATACTACTCTTGAAATGAGCATTTGAGGAAAGAAGAGGTTCCAACATGTATTAAAGCAAAGTGTCCAAATCTAACCTATGTGTCAACATGAGATTGTAACAATTCAAATGGTAGGTAATAGATTGATCATCAATATGTATGATTAAATACCGGTTATTTGTGTAGAAGTACGAGCTCATGAAAGTATATATTCTCGTTATTCATGACTCAATCTTGTTCAAATGATTCATTGATATTGTTACTTCTTCAAAATGCATATATATATATATATATATATATATATATATATATATATATATAAATCTGTGTGTGAGAGAAGCAGAGATAAGCAATATGGCTTCTATTCCATAATTGATGTAGCCTTGAGTGATTGATCATGTTATTTAATTGAAATTAGCAATCATGTTGCAATATATATTGATGGTTATGTATTTTAGAAATTACAGGGCCGTGATATTTTGGAGGCATTGAATGAAAATTTAAATGCGCTTTTTTTCATATTCTTTATTAAATTATTTTTTATTATATTTAACTTATAATAAATATACCGATGATTTATTTTTGAATTTGATTAATTTGTCTATCTTTTATTCTCTTTTGACACTAAGTTTTAATTTTTAATGTTATTATGTTAATGTGGATTCAAAATTTGTAATTGATTCTTTGACTTTTAATTAATGTTAGTGTTTTAACTTTTATAACTCCACCAATAAAGAGGTCTCTAAGGAGATAGGAGATAACATGGTATGTAAGTGGAAAGGACATATGAATAACAATTGTCTTTATATAGAATTGATCAACTTACAAAACCATATCAACAAGAACGTATTATCATTAAAAATCAATATATTAAAAATTAAAAGTTTGTCAAAAACATACGGAAAAAATCGACAGATACTAAAAAATCTAAATCTATTAAATATTCAAAGAAAAATATAAGATATATTATTTAAAAAAAAACTAAACAACTAACGTTATTCAGAGTATCTTTATCAACTATTTTATAATTTTTTCTAAAATATACAATCTAAATTTAATGTCTCTAAAAGAATTACATTTAACTCCGAAAACTATTTTGTTTTTATAATTTTAATATTATTTATATTATTAAAATATTTTATAAGTTTATTATCTCAAAACATTTTAGAAAAACAATACAAAATTAAAAGTTAAGATATAGATTAAGAATTTTAGATTTGAATTTTGCAGGATATATAGTTAAGATATATCGTATAGAAAACATTTTAAAAACAATCATATAATTAATTTAATTATCATAGTAAAAAGAGAAATAAAAAATGATATATTTAAGTCATCTTCAAAAAAAAATTAAAGTAAAGAAATCGTTAAGCACTTTATGTACCAAAAAAATATATAGTAAGACAAAGCTACTTTTTTTTAATAAAAACAAGATTAATTAAAAAGATAAGTTGCAAACCAAGTGCCATTGCGTTGGAGCTATCTTTTGAAGGACTTTGCATTAAATAATTTATATAGTACTTTTTATTATAAGTAAAAAATTAAAACAATATTCCGATCCCCCCCCCCCCCATCGGAGGCCTACCACTCCGCACAACCTAAAGCACGACCCTGAGTAATAGTTTGTTAAATGTTTTTAGTTATGAATCATCGAGTATTCATACTTTTCTTTTCCAAAAGTTGGATCTATTCTAGCTGATTTAATTTTGAACTTCTTGCAAATTATCATTTATATTTTTCGACTCTTTGTGACATATGTTTAAAAAATAAGTAATGATTATTTTTCTGAATAAATTATGATCACATCACTATCTGACTCAATAGTCGAGTAACACAAGAATCCACACCCATTATATAATATGATTCTTATTAAATTTTAAATTAGATACATATATACAAGGAAAATGTAACCTTTGTCTATTGAATTTCAAGAACTGGCTTAAGAAAACATTACAGAAAGATGAACTAAAGATGAAATAAGAACCCGAAGGAAACCATAAGCTAATTATAGGAAGCACCACATAACTATATATATACAAAATTGGCTAACACACCTCTCAAAATCAAGGTGGATCATGACCAACTTGAGTTTGTAAATGTGGCACGAGAAACATCCTAGAAGAAGCACCTTGGTGAAGATATCTAGGTTGGTACATGAGACTGAACGAGATGAACAATGTTTCGAACTACATGTTGACGGATGAAATGACAATCAATCTCAATGTGTTTGGTGTGCTCATAAAACACATTGTTGTGAGCAATGTGAAATGCTTTGCAATTGTTTCATCATATAATAGTTGGAGTTGACTGAGGCACACCTATATAAGATAAAAGCCATCACTGCCATATTAGTAGCGTTGGTAGAGCATGGTATTCAGCTTCCGTACTAGATCGAGCAATAAGATACTGCTACTTGTTGTGCCATGATATGAGGGAATCGCTAAGAAAGAAACAGTAGCCGCTAATGGAGTAACGATAAGTGACATTGCAATCTCTAACTCACAATGTGAACTACAAAGGCTAGATCACGACAAGTAACTCGATAAGATATATAAGAGATAACTAATATGGGCTATCTATGGAGTGTGGGGTTATGAAAAGGGGAGATTAGGCGTTGGTCTGAAGTTCGTCTTCAGAGGTGTTGAGAATATCTTGATATAAATAAGACCTACACGAGAAAGAAGACCGCATGCATACTTGGCTTGACACAAATACGCACCAAATTCATGTTAGAGCCCCTCGATACCAAGAAAATAATAGAGAACCCAAATCTTTCCATTCTAAATGTTTTGTAAGGATGATTTCAACAAAGCAATTTCCTATGTGTCATTGTCGGTGATAATCGCGTTATCCATATACAAAAGTAGAAGAATATTACTACCATTGTAAATTTTGTAAAACGGCTAAAATCATAATGTGTGGAAGCAAATACCAAGGAGCAGATAGTGACGCTAATGTTTATAAACCATGCTCGAGGAGTTTTCTTAAGCCTAAAGAAAGCATTCTATAAGCAACAAACATGTTTAGGTAGATGGGAGACTCTTGGACACGACTTCATGTAGACTTCTACACATATATCACCATTAAGAAAGGAAATTTTATATCCATATGATAGAGGGGCCATTTGCAAATAGAAACAATGTCAATAAGACTAAAAACAAAGGTGATTTGTGCCATGGGTGCAAAGGTCTCCTCAAAATCAATACTCTTGATTGTACCCCTTGGTCACTAGTCGGGTTTTATAACGACCCATGGCTCCATATGTTTTTTTTTATATCTTGCACCCATTTAGAACGAATGATTCCTTTACCTGGAGGAAGATGAACAATCTCCCATGTATGAGCTTGATGGTGTATATAGCTAAATATGTTGCTTCACCCTAGAAGTGTTCAGGACCTTCGACATATATTAGAGGAGAAAATGTATGGAATATAGAGATGGTTACGTTAACCATGACCATTTTATACAAGGTTGGGACAAGGATATTGAGAAAGAGAGTGCCATGTTGGTGAAGGAACTTGAGGAAAGAGTGTTCTTTGCATGCCATGGCACCGTCGTTACAAAAGACTTTGATAGGCTGAGAAAAGTGTCAATCATGTTGGAAAAGTTCATATAGATTCGTGGGAGTTCAAAATGTTTCTATTTTCATGAGGCAAAGCGAAGTAATTAAAAAGGGTGTGTTGTTTAGAAATATGACAAAGTATATAGATCCACCCATGATAGAGTGACAAGAAGGACATAAACATCAGGGTGAATATGATAAAAAAAGGTGTAGAACTGAAGGAATCACTATGAGGAGATACTAAGGTTAGTTGTTTATCAAGTTGGCAAGATGTACATAAAGAATACCGACTTGGTAAATTGACATGACCAAGATACCAGATTTAGTAAGAAGGTTATAGAAATCAATAGAGATATGGCCTAATCTGGCATAACAAAGTTCATGGGTGTTGTTTTTGGATGAGATGGAAAAAGTTTACGATTAATTTTTTGATATTGGTCGAGGTAGATATGGTTTCAAGAGGTTTCATGTTGGTTTCTATAATGCATAGGTAAACCAATTCATTATTCTGCCTGAACTATAGCCTATCCCAATTGTTTGCTTCGTCGTTAGCTTATGAAAATAACAACAAATCGAAAAATATACAACATTGAGTCCCATATTACACAACTCACTACTAGAAATAAACCTATGTAGAGCTAAGGAATATAGAGGGTATCGGGCAAAGAGAGATATGAGGTGGATAAGCATCCACTAATAGACAATAGGGTGTGTGCCATTAGCAGTTATCATAGGATTTGGTAACAAGGATATCTAGATAAAGGGTCATGTTATTGCAACAAACGAAATCAAAATACCATAAGTTACTTTTTGTCCTTGAGACTAATATATTAGTTGAGTCAGATAGAAGTTGTTCACAAAAATAAGCAACCTTGTTCACACTAATTGCATTGTCCATGTATGACACAGTGATTCGTTGATGCTGTTAATATGTGATCTTAGAAACTCTCTTGTTAGAATTTTTTGAATTATTCTATGGATAATGAATTGTTGAAATGAGAAAACATGTTGCAAAATTTTTAAATAGATATTTCTGAACTTTCGCTAATAGAAAATAAGTTTGGTAACCCAATAAGATTGGTAATTAGCGATAACTAGGGTATGTGTATATCTCTAATGATTGTATATCGTTTTCATGTATATACTCTCCTTGTAACTATTATTTATACGGTTGGAATGAATGAGAAGAGATTACAGTGTGAATTCTAATATGGTATCAGAGCGATATTCTCAAAACCTCTAGAATTCTCCTAATTCTCTTTTCATTCTCATCTACAAAACCTTATAGTCGTCGTAGCCTTAATCACCATCCATGGCCGACAGTGGCACCATCTCTAACCCCAAAATGTCTTCCGATGATCAACCCAAAACACCCTTCCACCCCGCTTTGATTGTATCCAATATACGCACGTTCATCCCAATCACCCTAGAGATCGAAAAGGTGCAATACGCATCTTGGGCCGAATTGTATAAAATCCATGCTCGAGCATATCAAGTACTTGATGACCTCATCCCTCCTCGGGACACCACCATCGAAGACAATTTATGGAACCATTTGCATGTCCTCGTCCTTCAATGGATTAACAGAACCATCTCTATATATCTCCTACACACCATTCTTGAGCCAGATTCCACTCCCCAAACTGCTTGGGATCATCTCAAGAACATCTTCCAGGATAATAAGAACTCTTGCGCAGTCCATCTCGAGCACAATTTTTCCAGAACTCAACAGGCTGATTTTCCAACTGTATAGGCCTATTGCCAATATCTAAATATGTTATCCGACCAACTTGAAAATGTTGGGTCTCCCGTCTCCAATCAGCAACTTGTTCTTCAATTAGTGGTAGGCCTTTCAGACGGCTATGATGGTGTGGCCACCATCATCCAACATTCGGACCCCTTACCACTATTCTACAAAGGTCGAAGCTTGCATACGTTAGAGGAATATTGAAAATCCAAACAGTTGTCGATCTCATTTGGGACACATAACGCCTTCGTTGCAAACTCCGAACACTTAACCACCCAAGTTGACCCATTTCCTTCTCCTCGATACGACCATCGCTAACCCACACGCTAACGTGACTGATCCTAATCTCGAGTCGTAGCCGTGGTAGAGGTCGTGGTCGAGACCGATTTTCATCTCGAGGGGGCGGTCGTGGAAGTTATTCAACAGCTGACCAGACGTGGAAGCGCCCCCTTGGGCCTTCTCTCAACCGCCATGGTTATGGCCGAATCCATAGTGGACCATGCCACCTTGCCAGTATCCAACTACGAGGTATTCTTCTTGGTTTCCTCGGCCCCAATCTCAGTCGTCGCCGACTCCATCACCGGTCCAGGTATTCTCGGCCCCGTCCTCCTTAGGTTAATCATACTTTGACTCTGGTACCTACAGATATCGAGACGACCCTACTCACATTGTCGCTGAATCCACCAGGTGGGAACTGGTAAATAGACATCGGGGTAACAAACCATGTGGCTTCAAACTCTGGTGTACTTCTCGCGTATTAAATTCGAGTTCTTCTAATCATATCATCGTTGGTAATACTAACACTCTTCCTAGTACGGCTACGGGTATGACACATTTTCCTTCTTCTAAATCGCTTCTCACTGTTTAGAATCTGCACAGGTTTAGATCTTCCCAAGATCATACAATCTGGCCATTCCATAGATCATCATGCATTCAACATCATTCACAGAATAAGGATAGAAGAAAGAACAAGAAACGTGGGTTGAATCCTTTTAATAATCTGGAAATATATATTTAGAATTCCACGACTGGAAACTATACAAATCGATACATATTTATAGACACCGAAAAAGTGCCATCGAACCATCACAATGGTTCGGAAATGGACAATCACACCCCTTCACAAATAACTACCTATAACTACCATAACTACCTATAACTACTATAATAATTCTATTATAATAATTTATGTCCAATAAATGACTAATGATATTTAATATTTCCAACAATGCCACCCTTAAATATCATGTCATTTATTCTTCACGAGTGTTCTTCGAACTTCAAACGATGATGACAAAGTCATCAATTCCCTCGCTGCTATTTCCATTGTCTCTGTCTGAATAGTATCCCTCAATGCTAGGATCCTCATCCTCTGTTTCTTCAACATCTGATTCCTTGCAGCTTCTGGCTTGAACTGGTGCCGTAATAGCGTTCTGGTCTTCCTGACCATTCCCTCTGGTGCATCTACCGTTTGAGGTACCTATGCCATCTTCCGCCTTGCAACCTTTTGTAACTTGAGTCTTGACGGTCACACTTCTGTACTTTCGACTCTCAATGCTCGAGTACTTACCGTACCATTTCTGAGCAAAAACAAAGTATTTGTGTGGGTGTAGCAAGTATTGTTCAAGTACTATTCAATGCAACTGTTCGGTTATAGGTTGTTAAATGGTGACGGTTGGATGGTGGCTTCGGTTAAACCGACACACCTTTTTATTACATCAATAACCGCCCCTATAACCAACTTCTAACTAAACTGGTTACTGAATTACTGATTTGTCATTGAGTTTCAATAATGACAAAACAAGAAATTCATTGTTCTTCGTTTCTTGGTCCTCCTTGTTCATGTTTTCTTCAAAAAATTTGATCCTTGGTGTTGACTTCATCATGGCCTTTCGGTTGCTATTTGAACCAAATTCCAGCAGGGTTAGTGCCGCCATCTTGGTTTCAATTTTCGCCTTGACTTCTCCTGATTTTCTCAATTGATCAAGATTTAAGCGGGTTAGCGCCGTCATGGTGGGGTTAGCACAATGAAAAATGAAACTGTTTGGAAATCCTCAACCAATCTTCTAGTCATAAACAAACATGAAAAATGTTTCTTGTCTTGTGTTGCCATTCGAATCTTCCTGCAATTTCAAACGGCGGTTGCTTCTACCGTCGCCTCTCCGGTCTTGGTCCTGTTGATTTTTGAACAATGATTCTCCTAATCGTTGTTCTTTGTGACGCGATGCTTACTGCCCTCATGCATTCGATGGTCTCTTTGATCGTTCGTCTTTCTTCAGTTGTCTTCTTTTATATATGATTTTCTTCAACACAAAACGGTTTCTTGAATGATAATTGAAACATGATTGATCTTTGATTCTCGTTTGAACCCTTAGCTCTGATACCATGTTTAGAATCTGCACAGGTTTAGATCTTCCCAAGATCATGCAATCTGGCCATTCCATAGATCATCATGCATTCAACATCATTCACAGAATAAGGATAGAAGAAAGAACAAGAAACATGGGTTGAATCCTTTTAATAATCTGGAAATATATATTTAGAATTCCACCACTGGAAACTATACAAATCGATACATATTTATAGACACCGAAAAGGTGCCATCGAACCATCACAATGGTTCGAAAATGGACAATCACACCCCTTCACAAATAACTACCATAACTACTATAATAATTCTATAATAATAATTTATGTCTAATAAATGACTAATGATATTTAATATTTCCAACACTCACCCTATCCAATGTCTTAGTCGTTCCTCATCTAATTAAAAACCTTGTCACGATTCGTCAGTTTACTCGTGATAATAATGTTTCCATTCAGTTTGACCCACTGGTTCTTTCTGTGAAGGGCCTCCGGAAGGGGACACTATCCTACGATGCAATAGACAAGGAGCCCTTTACCAGTTTTCCATCCCTCAATCACAGTCTCCATCAACGTTCGTGGTTGTCTCCTCCTCGTTGTAGCACAATCGCCTTGGTCACCAGACGACCTTATCTTTAGGAAACATTTTGTCTATTCATATAGTTTCTAGTCTTTCAGATAGAAATAAATGTTTTTTCAATTCTTGTCAGTCAGGAAAACATAATAAATTACCATTTTGTTCATCCAATTCCTTTTTTGTGGCATCATTTGATCTAATCCAGATATTTAGACTTCACCAATTGTAGGTTCAGGTAGCAATAGCTACTATTTGCTATTTCTAGATGATTATACTCAACTTGTTTGGATCTCTTAACTAGCTAAAAATATCAAACCTTTGAAGTTTTCAAACAATTTTACGACTATGTTCATACTCAATTTGAGACAACTATTAAATCTTTTTGATGTGACAATGGTCATGAATAAGATAAACCTCCATTTCTCTCAATGTATGCCCAACATGGAATCTAAATTCGGTTTTCGTTCCCTTATACTTCCGCTCAAAACAGTGAGACGGAAAGAAAGATTTAAACTCTTAATAAATTTTCTAGAACGCTTCTTCTTCATGCTCACGTCCCACCATCTTTTTGGCTACATGCGTTAACCATGGAATCCTATCTCCGTAATATCCTACCTCAGAAAACCCTCTCTTACTATCACTCACCAACCTTCTATATCACCAGTTGCCCTCATACTCTCACTTACGAGTCATCGAGTGCCTGTGTTTTCCTCATAATCCCACCCCCGCCAAACATAAATTACCACCACGGTCTACCACATATGTGTTCCTCGGGTTCCCACCCAACCATTGGGGATACCGATGTTTTGACCTCTCTTCTAACCGTATAATCATCTCTAAGGCATGCCACTTTTGAGGAAAACTCATCCCCTTTCTCCAAATCCAAAACTGCCACAAATGACTATACGTTTTTTGATAATAACCATAATCCTATATTCTACACCCATATATATATATATATATATATATATGTATATATATATATATATATCACCAACAACCTACACATACTACACCCACCACCGTTCCTATTCCACCTACGACCTCACTACCTCTAGCCTCCCCACCTACGACCTCCCCCCACCTACCACCGGTTCTACACGACCCCTAGGTCACCTTCGACATCTCACCAACCAACACCGAGCCCTCCCACTCCCCTCCCCGACCAACCCACTCCCAAGTCTTGGTCCCTCCCATTCCTTTTTCAGGTGTTGATGCCTTACGCGACCGTAATTGGACGAGTTCCATCCTTGATGAATATGGTTCGTTCATTAAGAACGACATGTAGGAACTTGTACCTTGGCTCGTTGATAATAATGTGATCCATTGTATGTGGGTTTTTACGCATAAGTTTCGTTCTAACGGGTCTCTCGAGTGCCACAAGGCTCGCTTGGTTGTGAATGGCAGGTCATCAAGCAGGAGTTGACTACAATGAAACATTTATCCTCGTGGTCAAACCCGCGACCATCCAGACAGTTCTAAGTTTAGCTATTTCAAAGAAATGGGAAATTCGACAACTTGATGTTAAAAACTCATTTCTCCATTGCCACCTTCAGGAAACGATTTTTAAGCATCAACCACCGGGATTTAGAGACACTCGATTTCCCAACCACGTGTGTCGTCTCAAGAAGTTCCTAGAAGCGTATTCGCGCAATGCAGCGAGATACATCACGATTTTAATGTTTCATTTTATTTTTTGTTTTTTTGTCAGTTTACAGTACGATTTTGAATGATTTTGAGAAAGTGATAATGTTTTTTTATAATTTTGTTTAATTTAGGCTTAATAATATAATATTTTTTATATAAAAAAATGAAGTATTTTATTAAAATTCAATGATTATCTTATATATTTTAATGACATCTAGAAAAAATTACCAATTACATATTTAATAATATAATTAAAACAAAATTATAATAATATAATATATTAATTAATAGTGATAAAATGGAAACGTCTGCATAAAAGGAAGACCCTGCACATACCAAATTGGTGGGTGTTTGAAGTCTGCAGTATTAATATATATCTTATGCTTTGATACTTGTAAATTAAGTATTTTTAAAATCCTGCATAAAATGATGGTACCTTATGCCTAATAGTTTGTATTTAATAATTTTTTATCTGTGTTTTATAATATATATATATATATATATATATATTCTTTCGGGGCCGGTGTAACACCTCGATTTTCGAAAGGTATCATATCGAGTTAATACCGAAACCGAGATATTAGGGAAAAATAAGATAAAAGATTTTAGACTTGAATTATGGATTTTATAGTCCAGATAGATGAAGGATTCAATTACAAGTCCAACGGTCCTTTCCAGAGCGAAAACGGAGCTATAACGAAGAAGTTATGGCCAAAACAGTGATCGGGGAAGTTTTCAGCTCGCGGTACATTCTCCGCAGAAGTTCCCCGCGAAAGTGACACCTTGTCACTTTCGCTGTCACTCTCGCCATCAGCGTCTTGACGATTAAAATCGCGATTTTCAGCCCCAAACTTCATTTCTTCATATCTTTCTCATCCTAGCTCCGATTTGGGTGATTCAAGTTGCTACGGTTTCGTTTTTGAGAGCTTTTCAAGGATATATCAAGATATTGGAAGTCTATTGAAT
Organism: Arctium minus; assembly: GCA_954870635.1. NCBI lineage: Eukaryota > Viridiplantae > Streptophyta > Magnoliopsida > Asterales > Asteraceae > Arctium > Arctium minus. The sequence continues at coordinate 119,050,478 of OX941080.1, read as the reverse complement.
TATACTGGAGCATTTTTTGGTGGTAAGCTTCTTATCCCTCCCTCTTCATCTTCTTCATTAAGTTTTCTAGGGTTTCACCCACCCTATGTGCTTCCGTTCATAGATTGGAGATTAGTAACCATTTTGGTGAACTAGAAGTGTTTCGGTTGGTGGATTCAAGCTTGGGATAAGGTAATCTTCTATTCTCTTAAGTTATGGAAGTTAGGGTTTCGGTATTAGTTGAGGTATTCATGTATATGGTTTGGGAAACGATTCTTTGTGGTTGATTATGTTTATTTGTGGTTTAATATGTATGGATTTAGGTTTTTGGAAGTTTTGTCTTGAGAATCCAAGTGTTCTTAAAAGGAGCTCTAGTTGGGGGGAAAATCTAGATTTAGCCTAAATCTAGCAAGGTGAGTTCAAGTTGATTTGTGAAAATGTTGTACATGCCAAAATGTCTATTTTAAAGTGTTTTATGTGTTTTACATGAAATTATCAAATGTTGGGTTATTTGCTAACATTTGATTATTTGAATTATCTAACTTTACAAACCTTGTATAACACCCACATTTGGGGATTTTTGGGCATTTGATATACGTGTCACAAGTGAATGGGTTTTGAGGTCTTATTGCATGAATGGATCTTTGGTCAAAGAAATACACTTTTAAATGTATGTCGGGTTTTATGCATCATCATCAAATAGAGTGTTTTATAAAGTATTACTTGCACTTTTATGTGAGGTACTTGAAAGAGTGCTTATAGTCTCATTTTATGATTTTCATTCTTATCAGCAGTCAAGTTTGGAAAATGCATGTCATTTGTGTTATGAGACATTTTGGAAAATATAAGAGTATAATTTCAATTGGGAAAATGGGTGTCTCGACTAATGTCGAGTTTTGAACTAACCTCACTTTTAGTCATGGTGTTTGCATATCCGTTGGTCGAGTGCGTTTTATTGTATTTTATTTCATTTACCAATGAGTCTATGGGATGCTAAGCCAGCAGCTCGGTATTTTTATTTTAATTGGGTTTTAGGACAATTGTCCAGTTTTAGTAGCTCGACTTCGAGCCTTGTTGGCGTTTTGGATGAAGCACGTTAGGTATCGGGTGCGATGTAAGTCCTTCGTGCTGCACGTTAAGGTACCGGGTGCGGTATAAGTCCTTCGTGCTCAAGTTTTACGTTTTTGGATGAAGCACGTTAGGTATCGGGTGCGGTATAAGTCCTTCGTGCTCAAGTTTTACGTTTTTGGATGAAGCACGTTAGGTATCGGGTGCGATGTAAGTCCTTCGTGCTGCACGTTAAGGTACCGGGTGCAGTATAAGTCCTTCGTGCTCAAGTATTACGATATTGGATGAGGAGCTCGACATAGGAACCCGACGGGGTTGAACTCGAGTTTCCGTGGGTGTACGTTTAAAGCTACTGAGCCTGACATCCCTTGCGTGTACTTTTGTTTATATGACTAGTCATAACAACATAAAATGGGCTTACTTTGTAGACCGTCACATTTTATGGAATTGGGAATCTCCCGTCACCGAAAGGTGTTGTTTTTGGGTATTGAGTTTTATTATCCAAGTTTTCGGTGACGTTTTGTATTATTGGGTTTTACCCTTGATTTTATGGGTTAAGTATTATGCCCCACCCGTGTTTTGGGTGTTTTGGGATATAAGGTTTAACCGTATCTTCATAAATGGAGAGTCCGATTTATATTTACGCTTTGAGTGAGTTTTGGGTTAAAGCTAATTTATGAATGGACAGTTTATATTGGTATCATCATCTTTGTAGTGGTTTGGTTTGGAAAATGTCCAAATTGGTGTTCTTTGTTTAAAATGCATATTATTGGAAAACTAGTCGTTTGCATATTCAAAGCATACATTTTGAAAGATTATGATTTAATCTGCATTGTCTATTTTCAAAGATATCTTTATTCATATGGAAAACTCTTGAGCTCACTAGGCGTTAGCCTAACCTTTTTATTTGTCGGCATGTGCATCAGGTTCCAGTTGGGGTTTGGTTCTAACAGCTATGAAGAGTTGAGTCTTAGCTTTGTGCAAATGTAAGTAGTTGGTGAAGTCTTCCACAAATTTTGGAGATAGTGACTATTATGGGGTTTGAGTAGCACCCGCTCTTATCATAAATTATTGTATATAATGAGCGTGTGTATTGAGGTTAATTTCTTAAATTGTGATTGTGGGCGATGCAATTATTGATGTATTTAGAAAATTTTAATAAGTTGCTATTTCCATAATTGAGGGTGTTACAGCCGGGGCCGGGACCGGTTCGGGTGGGTCCAGTCTATGGGACCCTCTACCCTGTCGGTCGGGTTCAGCCAAAGGTTGGGTCGGGTCGCAGCGGATTAGTGGGATTGCCCGTAATGGAGGCCCGATACCGCTGGAACGTGTGTGTGCGCTAACTTGTCGTTCATAAAAAAATATAGACCTTAGTTTGGTTGGTTTTCCATTAAGTTCTGTATGGATGAAGTTGTCTGTGTGGATTTGTCTGTATAAATTTAGAAAGTTTTTATTTGAGAAAGTTTTTTCATAGATGGAACGAACGTTTTTTTAATGAGAGGGATTGGTTTGGAAAAAACTTGGCTTTCTTTATAAAGCTCCCCTTGAAATCTTACTGAATAAACCACTTTTAATATCATTAAGCAACTACCAAACAGTCATATATAGCCGACTGAATAAGTTGTGAGTCTCATTAAGCTCATTAAGCTGCAAACAAAGAGGCCCTTAGACTTCATGAAGTTCAATCAATGGAGTTTTCACTTCTCAGCTTCCATACCTACCTAGTTGCGTACAGCTAATATATTAATTTCAGCTTGAATATCGCTAAATAATTAAAGTTTAGTTGTTAATCAAGTGTGTATTATATTATTGTCCACATGCAGTTGTTTTTATAGGCTACGATTATGATTTAAAAAATATATAAACTACATTTAAAAAGGTAAATATATATAATAATATTTTACAGCTGACTTTCCTTCAGAGTCTCCTTGCATTAATCAAAACAATGTATATATATATCATATATGTGTAGTATGATGTTATAAATAAAACCATTCAAGCTTTGTGTTAGAAACAAGCAGGCACGTCAAAATTAGCTTCAGGTGCGTTGAATTTACCGTGTTTGTCTTTGAAGTCAACCTCGAGTCGTTTCTTCAAATTCACAGGTGACGCTTGAGGACCCTTTAAGTTCTTAAACCTCTAAGAAGATCGGGATCTATCGGTAATCCGAATCATGAAGGGCCATTGAGCCTTTGGCTGCAATTTGTTTTATTGGTATGATCATCGAACAAACTTTTTTTTTTTGTAGTAATATTCTCTTATGTTAAATTTGGTAGTACTTCTAGGTAAGCTGGTTTTGTGCATTGTAGATCCAAGTCTTTTTACATATTGGGTGCTATTTAGCATCATTTCAAACATTACTTTCGAAACTAGTAGGGATTAGGGGTGGAGTTTGCCTTCCTTTGCAGGTAGGGGCTGTTTGGCAGTTGTTGAATGATTTAGTGTAGAATGATTAAGAGACTCTTATAATATAGTGAAAAATGAAATACTGTTGTTTTTTAATTGTTCAGACTGAAATCAGAACTCTTAATTGTTCAGAGGGTTTTGGAACCATTAAGAGGCAGACATTTTATTTGCCAAATTAGCGATTTAGAGGTTGACTCTTAATGGAACAGGTAAACAAACTCCCCCTTAGATTTACATCGATTTGTGTCCTTGCGTTGCCATTTTATTCACGTGAAAATATGAGAAACACTATTAGATTACTCTTTAAAAGAATCATTGAGAAGAGCAATGGGGTTCTAACAAATATTGAAGATAAAGTTTCCAAATCTGGCTAATTTAGGACTCTAACAGGCCCTCCAACAGATGCTCGACGGGAAATATGTTCCAAAGTGTCGAATCCCCCGAGCTCTGATTCCATGTGCGGATCTGGAACCTCATTAGATTACTTCCGATAGAGCTTTTAAGAAGATAAAAGGGAGGTCCGACATATATTGAGTCTAGCCAATGTAAGACTCTAACAGTTGTCCCCTCTAATAGGACGCTATTCGAGCACATATTGTCTCAGAGTGTCGAGGGAAAACTAGGCGTACATATTTTCCCAGACTATCGAGTCCCTAGCAGAGTGGTAGCTAGACCTTGTTTTGATATCATGTGAGAATATGTGTGGAACTCCATTATACTACTCTTGAAATGAGCATTTGAGGAAAGAAGAGGTTCCAACATGTATTAAAACAAAGTGTCCAAATCTAACCTATGTGTCGACATGAGATTGTAACAATTCAAATGATAGGTAATAGATTGATCATCAATATGTATGATTAAATACCGGTTATTTGTGTAGAAGTACGAGCTCATGAAAGTATATATTCTCGTTATTCATGACTCAATCTTGTTCAAATGATTCATTGATATTGTTACTTCTTCAAAATGCATACATATATATACATATATATTTGTGTGTGAGAGAGACAGAGAAGCAATATGGCTTCTATTTCACAATTGATGTAGCCTTGAGTGATTGATCATGTTATTTAATTGAAATTAGCAATCATGTTGCAATATATATATTGATGGTTATGTATTTTGGTCTGAAATATGATATTTTAGAAATTGCAGGGTCGTTCGTGATATTTTAGAGGCACTGTATGAAAAATTAAATATGCTTTTTTTCATATTCTTTATTAAATTATTTTTTTGATTATATTTGACTTATAATAAATCTACCGATGATTTATTTTTGAATTTGATTAGATTGTCCGTCTTTTATTCTCTTTTCACACTAAGTTTTAATTTTTAATGTTATTATGTTAATGTGGATTTAAAATTTGTAATTGATTCTTTAACTTTTAATTGATGTTAGTGTTTTAACTTTTATAACTCCTCCAATAAGAGGTATCTAAGGAGGTAGGAGATAACATGGTATGTAAGTGGAAAGGAAATATGAATAACAATTGTGTTTATATAGAATTGATCAACCATTATTGGTAATTACAAAACCATATCAACAAGAACGTATCATCATTAAAAATCAATATATTAAAAATTAAAAATTTGCCAATAATATACGAAAAAAATCGACAAATACTAAAAAATCTAATTCTATTAAATATTCAAAGAAAAATATAAGATATATTATTAAAAAAAAACTAAACAACTAACGTTATTCAGAGTATCTCTATCAATTATTTTATAATTTTTTTCTAAAATATACAATCTAAATTTAATGTCTCTAAAAAAATTACATTTAACTCCAACAGTTATTTTGTTTTTACAATTTTAATATTATTTATATTATTAAAATATTTTATAAGTTTATTATCTCAAAACATTTTAGAAAAACAATACAAAATTAAAAGTTAAGATATAAATTAAGAATTTTGCTGGATATATGGTATAGAAAACATTTTAAAAACAATCATATAATTAATTTAATTATCATAGTTAAAAGAGAAATAAAAAATGATATATTAAAGTCATCTTAAAAAAAATTAAAGTAAAGAAATCGTTAAGCACTTTATGTACCAAAAAAATATATAGTAAGACAAAACTATTTAAAAAAAACAAGATTAATTAAAAATATAAGTTGCAAACCAAGCGCCCTGGTTTAGGGGATGAACTTGCGTTGGAGCTATCTTTTGAAAGATTTTGCATTAAATAATTTATATAGTACTTTTTATTATAAGTAACAAAATTAAAAAAAATATTCCGAGCCCCCCCACCCCCCGGGCGATCAGAGGCCTGTGCGGTAGAACCACTCCGCACAGCCTAAAGCACCGTCCTGAGTAATAGTTTGTTCATTTTTTTAGTTAGAATCATCGAGTATTCATACTTTTCTTTTCCAAAAGTTGGACGTATTCTAGCTGATTTAATTTTGAACTCCGTGCAAATTATCATTTATCTTTTTCGACTCTTTGTGACATGTTTAAAAAATAAGTAATGATTATTTTTCTGAATAAATTATGATCACATCACTATCTGACTCAATAGTCGAGTAACACAAGAATCCACACCCATTAGATAATATGATTCTTATTAAATTTTAAATTAGATACATTTATACAAGGAAAATGTAACCTTTGTTTATTGAATTTCAAGAATTGGCTTAAGAAAACATTATAGAAAGATGAACTAAAGATGAAATAAGAACCCGAAGGAAACCATAAGCTAATTATAGGAAGCACCACATAACTATATATATACAAAATTGGCTAACACCCCTCTCAAAATCAAGGTGGATCACGACCAACTTGAGGTTGTAAATGTGGCACGAGAAACATCCTAGAAAAAGCGCCTTGGTGAAGATATCTAGGTTGGTACAGGAGACTGAACGAGATGAACAATGTTTTGAACTACATGTTGACGAATGAAATGACAATCAATCTCAATGTGTTTAGTGCGCTCATAAAACACATTGTTATGAGCAATGTGAAATGCTTTGCGATTGTTTCATTGACAATAGTTGGAGTTGACTGAGGCACACCTATATAAGATAAAAGCCATCACAACCATATTAGTAGCGTTGGCAAAGCATGATATTCAACTTCCGTACTAGATCGAGTAATAAGATACTTCTATTGCGTTGGCAAAGCATGGATTTAGAGACACTCGATTCCCAACCATGTGTGTCGTCTCAAGAAGTTCCTATATGGCCTAAAGCAGCCCCAAGATCTTGGTATTTGTTTGCTTCGTTCATCTTTACTCTTGGCTTTTCCCAATAGCAGGTGCAATAATTCATTGTTCATCTATCATCGGGACAATAACATGGCATATCTCATATTATACATTGATGACATCATCTTAATTGCCTCCTCCGATGTCCTATATATCAGAAAATTATTGCTCGTTGAGCAACAAATTTTCCATGAATGGCCTCGACCCTTTAAGCTATTTTCTGGGCATTTAGGTCACTCAACACTCTCACGGGTTATTATATCGTAACGTAAATATTCCATGGAGATCTTGGAACGGGCCAACATGTCATTGTGCAATCCATCTACAACTTCGCTCGATATGAGTTCTAGACTGAGTGTTGCCTCGGGTCCTCTTCTAAAGGATCCAACGTTATATCACAGTTTAGTCGGGGCCATATAATATCTGATGTTTACACGTCCCAATATTTCCTACACCATCCAATAAGTCTGTTTATTTATGCATGATTTGAGAGAACCCTATATACATGCTTTATGACATATTCGGTATTATATCCAAGGTACTCTTAATCTTGGACTACATTTGCATCCATCATCGACGTCCGGTCTAGTGTTATACAGATGTTGATTGGGGTAGGTGCCTGGACACTAGATGATCCAGTTCTGGTTACTATGTGTTCCTAGGGGACAACTTGATCTTGTGGTCCTCGAAAAGGGAACCTACATTATCACGGACCAGCGCTGAGGCCGAATATAGGACATCGCAAATGTTGGGAAAGATGGTGGCTCCGTAATCTGTTACTCGAACTCCATTGCCCGATAAATAAAAGGACACTTGTTTACTGTGATGATAAGCGTTGTTTATCTGTCCTAAAATCCCATCCAACATCAACGCATGAAACATCTCGAAATTGACATTCATTTCGTACGTTTAAAGGTCGCCTGTGGTCAAGTTTGGGTATTAAATGTTCTATCCCATCACCAATAGGTCAATATTTTTACCAAAGGTATCCCATGAGCACTAATTGATTATTTAAGATCCAGGTCTTAGCATACGGGATCCTCCCGCTCGACTATGAGGGACTAATAGAAGATAAGTTTGGTAACCCGATAAGTTTGGTAATTAGCGATAATTAGAGTAGGGGTCTATCTCTAATGATTTTATATCGTTTCCATGTATATCCTCTCCTTGTAACTATTTATATGGTTGGAATGAATGAGAAGAGTTCATGGTGTGAATTCTAATATTCACTAGTGACAAATCCAAAACAGAGATTTATTAACATGAGATTTTAAAGAACAACCGATCAATATATCAACTTGAGTCCTAATCAACATATGTATCAAACTTATCATGCAATCTAATTCTAACAAACTATTAAACGCATATAACCAGATCTAGAAAAAATGGATTATAACTTAATAAAATGATTAAGATATCACTACAACCTTTGACACCGAAAGTTAATGAACAAATACAACGAAAACTAAAAAAATCCATCATAACTTGTTGAAAAAATATATAACCTAGAAACATGTATTGAAAGACAAATATAATAAAGATAAAAAGATAGGGATGAAGATACTCAATAAATGGTAGGAGATTTGAATGAAGAATCTGAAATAATTGATGGTAGTTCGAAAAAATCCGATTCATACAGAGAAAATATAATATTTGATTCAATTTGGAAGATCTTTATGAATTAGGGATGCATGGTTGCAGTAACAGATAAAGATAAATGCGATGGGTGGCTGGTGAAGGACGGTAGTTGTGAAGAACGTGAAAGATAGTGGATAGTGGTGGTGTAGTAGGTAGTTGTGGTTAATGTGATGGAGGTATATGTGGTCGACGATGGTAGTGGTGGTGGCGGTGGAAAGTGGTAAAATAGGTTTTTGTAGTGGAAGAAGAGGCAGAGTTGGTCGACGTAGGTTGGCGGTGAACGTTGGTGTTGACGGCGACAATAGGTGGTGGTGATCGGTTCAGGTGGCGATGGCCGATGGTTGTGGAGGTGGTGGAGAAAGTTTTTGTATTAGAGGAAGAGGTTTAAGTGGTCGACGATGGTTGGTGGTGGCTACCGATGGTCGTCGATGGTGGTGGCGGCCATTGGTGGTGGTGATCTGTGTTAGTGGAGGTGGTCGACGATGGTAGTGGTGGTGGCGATGGCTTATGGTTGTGGAGGTGGTGGAGGAATAGGTATAGGTGGCTGATGATGGTTAACGGTCGCTACTGGTGGCCACCGATGGTGGTAATGGCGGCAATGGGTAGTAGTGACCCTTAAGACTAACACAATATTAGGATTATATATCAAATGGCGATAGATCAGTGATTTTTTGTTTTTGTCTCACTTTTGTCCCATGTTGTTCCAACTATTTTGTTGGAACAAGAAAATACTCTTTTTTGTCCCATCTTGTCTCACCTTGTCCAGTCTTTGTCCCGGTCCCATGTCGCGCCAAACATGGGACAACGAATTTTTGTCCTGTCTGTAACGTCCTAAAATTTGGGGTGAAAGAAAAATTGAAAATTTGGCAAGATGAAGTCTATAAATGGGGGAAACCTGCCACCCTAATGTAGGGGATAAATTAAACCTGAATAACATGGATATGGCAAATAAAACCCAAGAGTATCATCCCAAAACGGGGAATAAGGTATGACATTTACAACTCTAATATAATGAAGAATAAAACGACAACCTAATATTCTAGATTTTTGTTAACAAGATTAAAGTCGGGTGTCGCTATCCTTCCAAAAGGTATATCCTCCAAAATCAAGGTATTGGTCACTATATCTTCAAAAAGACCACTCACGACCAAAGGTCGTCCACTCAGTCCCGACGATCCCCGCCGCTAGAATGACCTGCCACAACGACAACCAAAGAACAAGCATTGGGCTAAAGCCTAGTTAGAATACTTTAATTGAAATGGAAATGATAAAACCCATTTGAAGTCGTACGGCGAATCTAGCCATGAGCTAAACCAAAACAACCAAATAAACCATTAGTGATTATATTATGGTACAAATATACACCGACCACATAGTGAGCTCAAGTCTTCTAAGTCTATTACTTGAAAACATCAAGTCAACCCCTCTAGGTCTATTCTTGAGAGTTCCAAAATGGGAACTCAAGCACAAGGGAATTACGTCTTACTGCCCATGGGACGCTGGCCGGCCATATAGGTCCACACCTTACTTACCATGGTGACCCGATGCCTATTCCGTGCCAAAGTGGTGAACCTAATGTCCAAAACAGGACATTGGAACACCGTGCCTATGGATCCATTGTACTAATATCGATTGTAAAACATTCTAACACATTTTCCATTAATCATACACATAAGTGTTAAACCATACTGCATATATAAATTCATTAAATTTCCAACATGAAGTCTTGGCTCCCCAACTTGGAGATTTCACTTTCACAAATCCATAATCATCCTACTATAAATCCCATTTAAAAGTAGAATCATCCACATCTAAACTGATACTTGAATCACATTTAAAACCCTAGTTTCTCTTTGAGTGTACCAAACTCTCATAGAAACAATGGTAGGTTCCTAAATGTTTAGAGATTTATAGAATACGACTATTCTTGGTTTAAACATATTTTCCAACCAATCTTGTTTAGGTTCAAAAACTTTAATATTCCCAAAACTGATTTTAGGTCAAAATACAATAAAACCCAAAATATGTTTTGGAGGTATAGATAAGAGTCATAACACATAAACCCAAGTAAATATGAAAGAACATAAGGTTAGAAAACTCACGTAGTAAAGTTGTGTACAAATCCTAGGTGAAAGAGAACATAAGAGGAGAAGGTAGGTGACTTGAATGCTCAATCTTTATAAGTCAATAAGATGATCAACAACCGTAAACCAAAGACATAAATGCAAGTAAGTATCCTCTCCAAATAGCAATAAATGGGGAGAGTGGAAACCCTACCTTTGAGCTCTCCAAAAATCTCCCTAACAATGTTCCAAATGAGATGAAAATGACCAACAACGCGTTGGAAGCAGTTAAATGGTCGGGGCCCATCGGCGATTGTGCCTCACGACCTGACAGTGTCGCAGTCGCTTGGGCATTATCGACCGGCTCCCTAAACCCACGGTACATTCCCCGCGATCTTGCCAGGCGAGAGTGACTGGAGTTACAATCGCTTGGTACTGTCGTCGTGACTTCCCCACCTACGGTACACTTCTCGCAATAGTGCCACGCGAGAGTGACCCCTATCACAATCGCAGGCATTGTCGCCCTTAGTGTACTGAACCCGGTTTTCTTTCGTTTTCGGACCGAAAGGCTCCCGATCTCAATACTTGATTCAAATAGAAAGGTAAATGGTTAGATTAGGGACGTACCAAAATCACGGGTATTACAATCCTCCCCAACTTGGAGGAGATTTCGTCCTCGAAATCAAACTAGGAGATTAGGTGAGGATACCTCCGCTTCATATCTTATTCGGCTTCCCATGTCACGTTAGCACCACGGTGATGCTTCCATTGGACCTTTACTATAGTGACCTCTTTATGATGAAGCTTCTTAGTCTTCTTCTCCAAAATTGCTTCGGTTTCTTCAATGCAACATTTTATCTCGTCAACTCTAATCTCGGAGAGTAGGATAACACTCTCTTTCTTAGCTAGACATTTATGAAGGTATCACACATGAAATGTGTTGTGGATTCCACTCATTTCTGGAGGGAATTCTAATTGGTAGGATTGAAGCCCTACCCGCTTAATCACGGTGAATGGTCCAAGGAAACGGGGACTCAACTTCCTTCGCTTTCCAAATCGGATAATCCCCTTCCAAGGGGACACCTTCAACATAACACGATCTCTTAGTTGGAACTCTATCGGTCGCCTCTTCTTGTCGGCATAACTTTTATGTCGGTCTTTGGACACTTTTAGACGCTCATGGATACCTTTGACTTTATCCTCCGTCTCCTACACGATCTCGGGTCCGGCAAACTGCTTCCCCCCTGCTTCAAGCCAACATATGGGAGTTCGGCATTTGCGACCATACAAAGCTTCAAATGGCACCATTCCAATGTTCGAGTGGTAGCTATTGTTGTATGCGAACTCCACCAAAGGTAGGTGCGAGTACAAACTATCCCCGAAGTCGATCACACAAGATCTCAACATGTCTTCAAGAGTTTGAGTTGTCCTCTCGCTTTGGCCATTGGTTTGGGGATGATAGGTCGTGCCAACTTTACACGCGTACCCAATTCTTTTTGCAATCCGTCCCAAAAGTGAGACGTAAACCGACTATAACGATGTGACACAATAGATAAAGGCACACCATGACGAGACACCACTTCGCCAATGTAAAACTTGGCTAGCTTGTCCATAGGTAAAGTTTCCCGCATGGCGAAGAAATGAGGGATTTTGGTCAAACGGTCCACTATTACCCAAATGGTGTCATGACCTCTTAAGGTCTTTGGAAATTTCATCACGAAATCCATCGTGATGTGTTCCCACTTCCATTCCAGAATCTCCAAAGATTGTAGACTTCCATAAGGTCATTGGTGCTCGGCCTTTACTTGCAAACAAGTTACACAACGCTCCACGTAGCGCGCCACATCGAGTTTCATCACCGGCCACCAATAATGCAATTTTAAGTCTCGGTACATCTTCGTGCTTCCCGGATGGATAGAATAATTTGATTTGTGGGCGTCTTCAAGTAGAAGTTCTCGATTGCCCCCGATCTTAGGCACCCAAACTCGCCTGTTGAAAATCTTTATTTCCCGACTATCTTCCGTCAATAGTATCTGTTGCTTTGACATGACCTCTTCCTTGAGGTTCTCTTCTAGCAAGGTTTTGGCACAATGACAATTTGATTCGATCGATGAGTGTCGATGCCAATTCGGTCCGTGAGAAGATAGCTCAAGAAATTCCCCCATAGTCTTTCTGACTCAAAGCATCGGCAACGACATTTGCCTTACCCGGATGGTAAAGCAACTCGCAATCGTAATCTTTCAACAATTCCATCCATCTCCTTTGCCTCATGTTTAGTTCTTTTTGGTCGAAGATATGCTTCAAGCTTTTGTGATCCGTGTAGAGCGTGCACTTAGTGCCATAAAATGTCGCCATAACTTTAAGCCGAACACCATCGCCGTTAATTCCAAATCGTGGGTAGGGTAGTTGACTTCGTGAACCATGAGTTGCCTCGACACGTAAGCGATCACCTTACCCCTTTGCATTAGAACACAACCCAAACCCATCTTCGATGCATCGCTATATACCACAAAATCCTTCGACCCTTCGGGTAGAGATAAAATCGTAGCTTCACATAGTTTCTTCTGTAGGTCCGAAATGCCTTCTATTGATTCTCGGTCCATACGAACTTCACGTTCTTTCGGGTCAACTCCATCAATGATGATGCTATCTTGGAAAAATCTTGAATGAATCTCCGGTAGTATCCCGCCAATCCTAGAAAGCTTCAAATTTCTGACGGACTATTGGGAGGTTCCCAGTTCATCATAGCCTCGATCTTTGCGTGGTCCACCTTCACTCCTTCCCTCCTGACCACGTGTCCCAAAAATTGCACCTCCCGAAGCCAAAAGTCGCATTTTGAAAACTTCACGTAGAGTTTCTCCCGTCTTAGCACTTCCAACACTTCCTAGAGATGTTGCTCGTGATCCGTCTCATCCTTGGAATACACTAGGATGTCGTCGATGAACACTATTACGGATTTGTCAAGGAATGGTCGGCACACTCGGTTCATGAGGTCCATGAATATTGCCGGTGCATTGGTTACGTCGAACGGTATTACTAGGAACTCATAATGGTCGTATTGTGTCCTAAAATCCGTCTTTGGAATGTTGCCCTTCGCCACCTTCAACTGATGATATCCCGACCAGAAATCAATCTTCGAGAAGCAACCTGCGCCTTGTAGTTGGTCAAATAAATCATCGATCCTTGGAAGCGGATACTTGTTTTTCACCGTTACCTTGTTCAGCTCTTTGTAGTCGATACGCATCCGCATCGTGCCATCTTTGTCCTTAACAAACAAGACCGGAGCTCCCCAAGGCAACGAGTTTGGTCGTATGAAACCCTTCTCAAGAAGGTCTTGGAGTTGAGTCATCATTTTTTGCATATTGGAGGGAGCCAATCGGTAAGGAGCCCGAGCAATCGGGACCGCCCCCGGAACGAGATCAATCTGGAACTCCACTAGGCGATAGGGTGGCAAACCGGGAAAGTCATCCGGAAACACATCGGAAAACTCGCGCACCACCCTAACATATTGTAGCTTCTTCTTCTCAAGTTTGGCATCGATCGCATACGCCAAGAAGGATAAGCATCCTTTCGCCAAACATTTCCTCACTTTGATCATAGAGATAATCGCCACCTCTCCCTTCCTTCTTTCGCCATAGATTATAGTCATCTTTCCATCTGCAATGGGTAGTCGGATCATCTTCTTGGAACACACAATTTCGGCTCGGTTCTCCGATAACCAATCCATCCCCACTACCACATCGAACCCGCCGATCTGCATATGCATCAAGTTTATGGGGAATTTCTTCCCCTCAATCTCAAGAGTGCAACCCCTCAAAATATCCCAGATTATTACTTGACCACCGTTAACTACTTCTACCACTATAGAATCTTCTAGACTACTCATAGACATGGCAAACTTTTGGCAAAACATAACGGATATGAATGAGAAGCTATCACCCGAGTCAAATAACACATGCGTAGGCACGGAGTTTAGGAGAAACGTACCCATTAGCACATCGGTGGACGCCCTCGCCTCATTTGCTGTCATCTGGAAAGCTCTCCCGGGAGCTCTTGGAGTATCCACCTTCTTCCTACCGGCTTCTCTGGCCTTCAACTTTGGGCACTCCGCTCTAATGTGTCCCGGTTCCTTGCATTCGAAACACATTTGCCCCTTGACGGGACAATCTCTAAAGGTATGCCCCGACTTTCGACATTTGTAACAAGTCCCGGGAACAAAATTGCATGGGTCAAAGTGCTTTCTTCGGCATTTGGAGTACCATTTAGCATCACGCCTAGGATTGGTTCCGCGTGAATTGTTGTTGAAAAATCTTGGCTTCTTTGAGGGCACTGAACTTCCCTCCCACCTTCTCTTTTCGACTTGGCGGCTTCCTTCCTCTTTGCCACGGTTGTAGGAATCCTCCATTAGTTTTGCCTCTTCGATCGCCACCCAAAGGGTGGAGGCTTTCGACACTCGGACCATCGACATCATGCCCGAGGGGAGGCCTTTGATATTAGCCTTGATCTTTTTTTTTCCTGTTGGGACCAGATGTCCCACCAATCCCAGCTTATCCATGAATAACCGGTTGTATTCTTTCACCGACAAGCTACCCTTCTTCAAACTCCAAAAATCTTCTTCAATCCGGTCCATCGACCTTTCGTTGCAATATTTCTCTAGAAATTTCTCCTTGAATGTTGCCCAGGTCAGTTTGTTCAATACGACCGACTCGACAGAAGCGGAATATATATTCCATCAAGTGAGAGGCGCGCCTCTTAACATCTGTGATCCAAAGATTGCTTTCTGTCCTTCGCCGCATTCACTCGATTGAAAAGCCTACTCAATCTCCCGAATCTAACTCATGCATGCTACCGGATCATCCGATCCCTTGAATTCAGGCGGTCGACAACCGAGGAAAGACTTAAAGGTACAAGTCTTTGTTTCTGATCTCATCTCTAAGGTCACGGGACTGTCGAAAGGTATTTCATTTCTGGTACCCCCCGGATCCCGCCACTACAACATTCTCAGCAACCGTTTCATGCCTACGATTATTGGTGTCTCTGTCCTCAAGAAGCTTCAGAAATAGTTCTTGTTGTTGTGTCATGGCCTTATTCATGGCCATCATCATTTGATCCATCATTCGGGTTTCCACCATCACCTCTTCCATGATGGGTTTCGACGTTTCCAGATTATGTTGGGGAATGTACTCGGGTCCCCCACCCAACACATTTACCACACGAGGAGGTTCTTCTGCCACAGTCATCCGCCGGTGGTCGGACGTGGATGTCGTGGCCTGTTGACCTTCCGACCTGTTCCTGGTGTTAACCATTTGTTTGTCACACACATGCAAAAAAAAAGAATAAGAGATAGGCTACAGGAATAACACAAGGAAACGTACTACTACATTCATCAATTATTATAACAACAGCATATCAAGTATGACCATGTAAAACGTCCTCATAATAACGTTAGCTAAGTGAAATTATGAACACGTGATACGTAAGAGTTCTCGTTACCATTATTACAACTTTCAATTCGTGTAAGTTTCGTCGACTCTAAGACCATCCTAACTTAAGAGTTCTACCCCATCTCACAAGTCATAGATTAGTAATCTCGGTTTAAGTCTAGTCATCTTACATTCATACCTAGTTCACTTAAACTCATGCTCTGATACCAACTTGTAACGTCCTAAAATTTGGGTTGAAATAAAAATTGAAAATTCGGCAATATGACATCTATAAATGGAGGAAACCCTGCCACCCTAATGTAGAGGATAAATTAAACCTGAATAACATGGATATGGCAAATCAAACCCAAGAGTATCATCCCAAAACGGGGAATAAGGTATGACATTTACAACTCAAATATAATCAAGAATAAAACGACAACCTAATAATCTAGATTTTTGTTAACAAGATTAAAGTCGGGTGTCGCTATCCTTCCAAAAGGTATATCCTCCAAAATCAAGGTATTGGTCACTATATCTTCAAAAAGACCACTCACGACCCAAGGTTGTCCACTCAATCCCGACGAGCCCCACCGCTAGAATGACCTGCCACAACAATAACCAAAGAACAAGAGTTAGGCTAAAGCCTAGTGAGAATAATTTAATTGAAATGGAAATGACAAAACCCATTTGAAGTCGTACGGCGAATCTAGCCGTGAGCTAAACCAAAACAACCAAATAAACCATTAGTGATTATAATATGGTACAAATATACACCGACCACATAGTGAGCTCAACTCCTCTAAGTCTATTGCTCGAAAACATCAAGTCAACCCTTCTAGGTCTATTCTTGAGAGTTCCAAGATGGGAACTCAAGCACAAACGAATTACATCTTACTGCCTATGGGACGTTGCCCAACCATATAGGTCCACAACTTACTTACCATGGTGACCCGATGCAAATTCCATGCCAAAGTGGTGAACCTAATGTCCAAAACGGGACATTTGAACACCGTGGCTATGGATCCATTACATTAATACCGATTGTAAAACATTCTAACACATTTGCCATTAATCATACACATATGTGTTAAACCATACTGCATATATAAATTGCCAACATGAAGTCTTGGCTCCCCAACTTGGAGAGATTTCACTTCCACAAATCCATTATCATCCTACTATAAATCCCATTTAAAAGTAAAATCATCCACATCTAAACAGATACATGAATCACATTTAAAACCCTAGTTTCTCTTTGAGTGTACCAAACTCTCATAGAAACAATGGTAGGTTCTTAAATGTGTAGAGTGTTATAGAATACCACTATTCTTGGTTTAAACATATTTTCCAATCAATCTTGTTTAGGTTCAAAAACTTTAATATTCCCAAAACTCATTTTAGGTCAAAATACAATAAAACCCAAAATATGGTTAGGAGGTATAGATGCGAGTCATAGCACATAAACCCAAGTAAATATGAAAGAACATAAGGTTAGAAAACTCACCTAGTAAAGTAGTGTACAAACCCTAGGTGAAAGAGAACTTAAGAGGAGAAGGTAGGTTACTTGAATGCTCAATCTTTATAAGTCAATAAGATGATCAACCCTCCTAAACCAAAGACATAAATGCAGGTAAGGATCCTCTCCAAATAGCAATAAATGGGGAGAGTGGAAACCCTACCTTTGAGCTCTCCAAAAATCTCCCTAACAATGCTCCAAATGAGATGAAAATGACCAAAGTGTTGGAAGCAATTAAATGGTCGGGGCCCGTCGGCGATTATGCCTCGGGACCTTGACAGTGTCACTGTCGCTTGGGCACTATCGACCGACTCCCCAAACCCGCAGTACATTCCCCACGATCTTGCCAGGTGAGACTGACTGGTGTCACAATCGCTTGGCACTGTCGTCGTGCCTTCCCCACCTACGGTACACTTCTCACGATAGTGCCACACGAAAGTGACCCCTGTCACAATCGCTGGCAGTATCGCCCCAAGTGTACCGAACCCAGTTTTCTTCCGTTTTCGGCCCGAAAGGCTCCCGATCTCAATACTTTATTCAAATAGAAAGGTAAGCGGTCAGATTAGGGACGTACCGAAATCACGGGTGTTACACTATCCCATGTCACGCCAAACGTGGGACAGTGAGTTTTATCCCGTCCTGTTTTGTCCTGTCCCATGTAGCAAACACAACCTAATTCCCAAACTACCCAACATGCATGTGATACGTAATAAGTGGATTTTCATTAATAGATTCATTTCTGATGCAGTCTTCAACATCGTAAAACCATACTTGTAGCCAAAGGATTTCAAAAAATCCCCTGCCATATTTTTCTTTGAGACATATAGCCCGGTTGTTAAGTCATTCACAATTCAAGTTCTTTTCTCTCTTGTTGTCGCAAATGCTTGGTACATCCAACAAATCGACATAAACGCCTTCCTCAATTATAAGCTATCAGAAGAGCTATATATGCCTTAACCCCCATGTACATTGACAACTTCAATCTAACTATCACTACAAAATAAATGACTTCCACCCACAAAGATCACCCACGGATATTTGCATCGGTGCCGATGGGTCACCCACAAAATACCAATGGTTCCGGTAGTATCCTATGTTTTTCAAGAAAATAAAGAAATCAGGGCTCTAGGTAATCTTTCATTGATTTGAGTTTTCCATTAACAATATGGCCACCAACTTTTGCGACGATTTTGTGACAAATCATCCTTTAGCAACTCATTTTCCAAGAAAAAATCCGTAGATAAAAGTCTTCCATTTAATAGTGTATTGTTTGCAAATTACACAAGGCCATTTTATGGCTGAAAACGAGCTTGGTTTGACAAGCTTGGGTCAGTCTACATCAGTAATTAATTTATAAATTATAATATATATATATATATATATATATATAAATTCTTTATAGTTAATTAATATTCATTATATTAATAATAATATTATTATTTATGATTTAATGATTAAAAATATATTATATTGAATAGACCTTTAAATAGTAATAAAATTAGCTCAAATGGCCAAATCTAGGAGAGGGATTGGCCTCTTAGCCATCGCTCTCCCTGACTTGCAAAAATGTCCAAAGAGACGCAAATGGAGTCCCAAAGGACGCAAATGAAGTCCCAATGGCGCAAATTGCGTCCAAGACACAATTGGAGTCTTGGACGCAATTTGCGTCCTTGGGCTCCATTTGCGCCCTTGGGACTCCATTTGCGTCCCTCTGGACATTTTTGCAAGTCAGGGAGAGGGATGACTAAGAGGTCAATCCCTCTCCGTGATTTAACCATTTATGCCAAACTCTCTAAATAGTATGTGTATATAATATTTAATTATTAAATCAAATATCATCGTTAAATTATTAAATTTGAACTTGATGATTTTTTCAATAAATTATATACTAATCAAATAATTTAATAAACCATATAACCAACTTAATTAACAAAATACAATTCCAGTTATATTGAGTGGGGTCCACTATGTGTCAATCGGGCATATCTAATATTCTTTGTAATTTTTTTTTTGAAAACCATGGTTGTAACTTGTAAGTGTTACCAATATGGCAATTGAAGGTCACTTTTAAACGGATTAACAAGATTGGTGTGATAATCTTACATGTCCAATACAAGTTTCTTATAAGCAAAAAGTCCAATAAGTTTTAAAAACTATTATTGTGAAAAGTTCTTAAATAAGAACCAAAACTTCTCTAGGTTCTTAAATAAGAACCTTTGTTCTTATCATTAAATTTGTGAGATGTAACATTTTTCTTATTTTTTATTGACTTTATATTAATTATTATTAATATTGTATATATAGATGGAACCTATAAAAATAGGTTTTTATAAAAACTTCCATTATAAAAATTTATATAAATTCTTATTTTAATGAGTTGAAAGTCAATCTTATTAGTCATTTGGTACATTGTTCTACTGTGCATCCGTATTCCTATTAATTTTCTGTTGTACTATAATCATTAAACAAGGTCTGTACCCTAGCCTGCAACGGTACGTAGGCAATCAATATAGAAGAGCAAACCTTTTATCCACCTGTTATTGCCATTCATTTCTCGATTTCCTCTTCAATTATTAAAAATTAGCCATATCATTCTTGTACCCTTTTATATTATATTTTATAAGTATTGCAGATCCTTGATGAGAGCAGTGAGAGACTTTTTGTTTGCTTCAAGCTTCTTCATCTCATCATCTCTATTCTACTGCAAATTTTCTTCAAATCTTTCTTCCTTTAATTGGTGAGGAAAGCACAGTCTTTGATAACTTTTTTCAACTAAAATCAGCATAAAGCCACCGTATTCTACACACCAAATCCGTCCCTGCTTTCTATTAAGAATGACTCTGAAGAGATGTTTACCTTTGAAGAAATTAAGATTCAGTGACAATTGCCTTTCCATTGAAATGTTTCTTTGCTGCTGATGAGGTTTCTCATTTGTAAGATGTCTTTTGATCAACAACATATTAACCGCATAAGTTTGTTTTTCAGGTGGAATGCTAGCTATTTTCTTTGGGCTTCCAGTTTAGTGATATCTACATCGATCGTGGTGTCTCTTTGAGGTGTTGTTCGTTATTCAATTGACAAGTGAGTGATTTATCATCTATATATCATTTAATCATTCAAAATGAGAAAGTTTAATCGTTTTTTCATTCAAAAAGTTAGTTTAAGAAATTAATCATTCAAAATGTAATAGTTTGTTGAGTTTTTATAAACTTTTCCCAAAAATAAAAGGAACACTACAAAAACCAACTAATTATTTTGAATTATTAAGTCCCTAAAGATTTGTTTGAAAATACATAGGTCATCCAACTTTTCGAAATTGGTTAGTTATATTTATCCCTTTACTCATAAAAAAATACTTTTAACCGCTTAGGAAGATTTTAAACCAAGAAAAAAACACTAAATCAGTTTTACCATTATCAAGCCGACGTCATTCAAAAAGGGCTTCACCAACGCCAGATTTGTGGCGATCAGTAGTGAAATGTGGATTACTGCGGATACGGCTGCCACTGATGGTCCGGTGAATCTACCCGTACGTAATCACAATCACTGGCCACGTTTGTGATCTCTTTTTCCGTCGGTGAAGCACTTTTTGTTTCTGTAGTGATAAATGATGAGTGTTGACCGATGTTGAATGGTCTTTAAGAGAGAGAAGGAGGGGGTATGAATTTTTATAGAGGGGTACGTTTGGCAAACCAAAATCCGAATTGTTAGATTCAACTGGTCAAATCTTTGCTCTAATTAATTAATCTTATTTCACTTTTACAGATACTTTGTTATTCATGGAAAAAGTAGATCAACACTTAAAGATTCCACTTGAGAAGATAAGAGAAGCCACAAGCAACTTTGACCAAAAAAATTTCATTGCCAAGGGTGGATTTGGGAGTGTGTATAAGGGGGAACTCTCGTGGTCCAATAGTTTCATCACCGTCGCTGTAAAGAGATTAGATCCTAAATCTGATCAAGGGAGTCATGAATTCATGATGGAAATTACAATGCTTTCATGTTACAAACATAAAAATCTCGCCTCTCTTGTTGGTTACTGTGATGAGGATAAGGAAAAGGTACTTGTTTATGTGCATGAGAGCAAGGGAAGCCTTGACAATCATATACGTAACCCAAATCTCAGCTGGAAACAACGACTCAAAATAAGCATTGGCGCTGCCCGCGGTTTAAATTATCTTCATGATGATGTAGGACCACAACATAGAGTCCTACACCGAGACATTAAGAGTGCAAACATTCTACTAAATGATGAATGGGAAGCAAAAGTATCTGATTTTGGATTATCTAAAATTGGTCCCGCAAATTTACAACACACTTTTCTTGTTACCAATGCTTGTGGTACGTTCGGCTATCTTGATCCAATATATTATAGGACCGGAATTCTAACAAAGGAATCTGATGTCTATTCATTTGGGGTGGTATTATTCGAAATCTTGTGTGGGCGGTTTGCATCTGAAGATGGAAAGATGTTTTTAGGTCCATTGGCTGAGATTCGGTATGAAGAGAACAAATTGGATGAGATCATTGATCCCAATTTGAGGAAGCAAATGAAGTTGAATTCTCTTAACACATTCTCAGCTATTGCATATCAATGCTTGAAAAATAATCGAAGTGAACGGCCAACAATGGCGCGGGTCATTGAAAAACTTGAGAATGCATTTGAAATTCAAGTAAGCTTTCATTAATAACAATTCATGTTTCACATTGATCTGCATGACATCACAATAACATCTTAATTACTTGTATTTTTTACTTTGTACAATTCTTTATTTTACTTGTGGTATTTATATAGGTGTCATTCTGCATGTTCTTTTTTGCAAGGCTTCCCTGAAAACACCTGAATTTGCCAGGGTTGGAACATGGGGAACTAAATCTATTGGAGGTCCCCAAAATCGTTGGGATTTCTTAATCGAAAAAGATCATAAGCTGAAGACGATAACTGTTGATCATGGTGATCTTATATACTCGCTCACGTTCACTACTGAATCGAAGGGTGTTTTGTATACTTCTAACAAGGCTGGTGGTTGGAACGGTGGAGACACAGTTTCTAAGGTAAATCCATTAATACTAACACGCTACACACGGACAGACAAATACAATTTGCCCCTCATATATTTATGTTCTAAAAATTAAAAATATTATCATGTTGGCTTAATTGACAAGGTTGTGCTTGAAGACGACGAGGAAATAATTGAGATTAATGGGACAGTCGGAGTATCAACCGGGAAATATTCTGGTTACACAATAATTTCATCACTATCTTTTGTTACAAACAAGATGATCCATGGACCTTTTGGTCACGCAACTAAGACTACTTTCTCGGTACCATGCGATAAAGGAAATTTTGGGGGATTTTATGGCCTTGCGGGCTACTATATCGATGCCATTGGTGTCTATATGAGGGCTTCTTCTGAAGAAATCACACGAGTTGGAATTTGGGGAACTAAATCGCTTGGCGGTCCCCAAAACCAGTGGTCTTTCCAACTTGAAAGAAATCATCATTTAAAGAAGATAACGGTTGATCATGGGAATCTGATATATTCTCTCATGTTCACCACAGAATATAGAGGTTTAGAGCAAACTACTGATAAGGCTGGTGGTTGGAACGGTGGAGACATAGTCTCTGAGGTGAACTTACACTTGAATCAATCTATTAATTCGCACATTAATTTGTTATATTTATTTCGATTTTAAAAATCTAATGTTTTTTCTTCATTGCGGCTCAGGTTACATTTGATTGGGATGAGGAAATTAATGCTATAAGTGGAACGATTGGAGTATCTGAGGGAACTTATGCGGGTTATACGATAATATCATCACTATCATTTGTCACAAACAAAAAGACTCATGGACCATATGGTCGTGCAACGGGAACCCCTTTCACGGTTCCATGGGACAAAGGGTCATTTGCGGGATTTTATGGCCTTGCTGGCTATTATATTGATGGCATCGGTGTATATTTGAAGGCAACTATCTAACCAACCATGTTATCGTAAATGTAATTAAGGAATAAAGAACGTTTTGTCGGTTGTGAAATTTTCAAGATTCTTTCGCATTACCTTTGTTGTACTATAAAACCGACCATAAATGACTCGATGGATTTATAATATAAGGTTTGTATGCACTACAACAAAATTGGGTTTATAGTACACAAAAAATGTTTAATGCATTATATCTAAAGGTGTTGTAATAAGTTCATTGGACGTTTAAGCGTCACAACAAATTTTTTAGAACATGTTTATAAAAAACAACATATTAAATATTTAATTTATACGACACTATTTGAAAAAATATCTTAGAGGAACAAGTGTCCTATAAAAATATGTTTTCATAGGATACTTCTCAAAAGTGTCTTATAAATTAGCTAATATGAGGTTTTGTATTAAAAGTGCCCTAAAATACTTGTCTTACCGAGAAGCAACGTGTAAACTTGTTAGAACACCTTAAAATAGGACATTTTATTGTTTGGACTTAATTATAAACCAAAGTCTATAAAACAATCTATTGGGACACTTAGAAATTGTTTTAATATTTTAATGTGGAATTGAATTTTGATAAATAATGTGAAACATATATATTGGTTTAACGTGTAGGGTTTCGTTGCTTTTGATCTGTAAATTTTGAAGAATTGGAGAGATTTAACTTTAAGATTTTGGAGATGGCTTGGATACAAAGAATACGTTGGCGAGCTACAGATCAAAATTCAGATTCAGGTGATTAACTTACTAGCTTCTAGTTTAAAGGTAGAAGAAGCAATATGGTGCAGTAAATTTAGTGTTAAGTTTATCTTCTTCTGTACAGGTGACGGAGAACAAAAACTTAAGCAAGAACATGTTCAAGTTTTAGAAGAGAAAAGTGGATTATGTGTGTAGAATCAGAAACTGTCGGAGGAAGCCTCTTATGAGTTAAAGATTCATTTCCCTTTTGATTTACATGTAACAAGTTTTGTCTCCTGATTCAATCGTTGTAGCATGTAAATTGTAGTCAGTAGTCACATAAATACAGTAACATGATGGCCAAGTTTCCAGCTAATGGTTTGTTGTGTCACATGAGATTTACCTGGAAGAATGATGACAAGGACCCCGCCACATTACAAGAAAAAGCTTAGTTAGTGACCAAAGTTTTAGTGCCTACTTATATTTTGGTCACTAACTATGACGTTAGTGACGATGACAAATGTCGTCATTAATTTTTGGTCACTTATATGAGTTTTAGTGATAAAAATTAAATTTGGTCACTTAGTGGTCACTAAACCTCATGGAATTCCTTTTACGACATTGAGTTTCGTCCCAAAAAAGTAGTGGTCTTTACATTGAAAAGATTAGTGACCCAAAAATAGTGGTCACTAAATTGAATGGGTTTGTGACCAAAATCTAGTGGTCACTAATTGCGATTTTTTAGCTTAAGATTGTATTAAGTTGGATGGGTTAGTGACAAAAAAGGTGACCACTAAATTAAATATGTTTGTAACCAAAAAATAGTGGTAACTAAGTGAGATTCATTAGTTGTTATTAAGTAGGATGGGTTACTGACAAAAAAAAGGTGGTCACTAAATGGCATTAATTAATTATATGATTGGAAGGGTTAGTGACCAAAAAAAAAGTAGTCACTAAATTAATTATGTTAGTGACCAAAATATAGTGGTCACTAAATGGTATTTAATAATTAAATAATTCTAGTGAGTTATGAAGGTTGGATGGGTTAGTGACAAAAAAAAAGGTAGTCACTAAATTAAAAGTGTTAGTGTCCAACAAAAGGTAGTCACTAAGTGGTATTTATTAACCGTAGACATGGAAGGGTTAGTGATAAAAAAAATGGTTGTCACAAGTTAAATATGTTAGGGACCAAAAGATAGTGGTCACTAATTGGTATTCATTACTTATAGAGTTAGAAATCTTAGTGACCAAAAAGTGGTGGTTACTAAATTAAAGTGTTAGTGACAAAAAAATAGTGGTCACTATAAGTGGTATTCATTAGTTGTAGAGTTGGAAGAGTTAGTGACAAAAAATGATTGTCACTAAATTGAAAGAGTTAGTGACTAAAAAATGGTGGTCACTAAGTGGTATTCATTAGTTGTAGAGTTGGAAAAGTTAGAGACAAAAGATGGTTGTCACTAAATTGAAAGAGTTAGTGACTAAAAAATGATGATCACTAGATTAAAAGTATTAGTGACCAAGTATTAGTGACCAAAAATAGTGGTAACTAAGAGAATGTTTGAATTAAATTAACTATTAAGGGTCGAAATATAAAACAAATTAAAAGTGTAGGGTCTAGAATTGCCAAGTCTCTCAAACAAAACTTACGCAGATCCGGTATGGGTTTAGACCCAGCTCAATAACCCGACTATATAAAATTGTTTTCTCAATTGGATCAGATCTACCTTTTCTCTTAACCCTATCCAAACCCTAGACGAACGTTCTTGAGGAGCACCATCAACCTCCGGTGAATGATGCCCTCCGGTAGCGAGAAACCTATACTTTTTTTTCTCTCAATTGTCCTTGGCGATACCAATGACCACTCAATCTGAACCTCGATGAAAACTCTCAGATATCGCTTCCCTCGATTTCCCTGGTTTGTTTTCTTGCTTCTTCTTATTCTATTCTTACCCATTCATACAATTTCGACAATTTTTATAGGAGTGATCAGTCAACAATCTGCCTCAAAGCAGAGAGTGAAAGAAAGGAGGGAGATGATTCAAATTGGCAAGTTTAATCCAATGCCTGCAGAGAAGAAGAAAAACGAGTCCATTCAGGTTGTCAATCACTACTTTCGTCTCAATATTTAGTTTTCATGTTTAAATAAAGATCTCTGTTTACGCACAAAGAAATTTAAGGTTAGAATCATTATGTTTAAACCTTAGAATTCAAACCAAAGAATGTTGTTTGTTTCACTTCTTATTATTTTCTATAATTCTTTTGGGGTGCAGGTGGGGTATTGGTTTGTGTATATATTTTCCCTATAATTGTTGCTATTAGGCCAATATAACTTGTTACACACTCAAATTTGATAAGAACAACTAATCTAAAATTTCAATATAACATCAAATGAGAGACAAGACTTCATCTTATTAATCAAAACTCAATACACCTCAATATAAAATTCCATAGGTAACCTCAACAATATAAACCCCAACTAAATATATCTTTTAAAGGAATGAACCCCAAATAAAAATTATAATCTTTCAAATGATTTACTTTAAACTCGAAGACGACTCTTTTCCAATTTCATGCATTTTTCAAAAGTGGACACCCCACTACAAAAACATTCTTTATAAAATGATGCAACCCAAAACCCACTCAAAAAGAGAACGGGGATTGACTCCCAATTTAAGAAACGTGGATAAAATGTTGCATCCAAAAACACCCAAACACGGGTGGGGTAAAATACTCAACCTACACAAGATGATTAAAACCCGCATGTACAATAGGTTACTAAAAACACGGACTCTAGGCCCAATACTCACGCGACCATAAATTGAAGGGAAACCAATTATCAAAATATGAGGAGGACGTACTTCATTCAAACCTTAATATACGTGGAGAGAGATCCAATATTAAGGTCCTCATGTATGGTCAACCACATATGCCCAATGACAATAAAGTAAAACATCATTATATTTAAAATGCTGCTAGCTAGCCGACAATAGGGGAGACCCGTATCCGTTGATCAGAGTGGAGGAACACAAAAGTATGCCACTCATGCAACGTTAATCGCATGACACCTCACGACATAACAGCCCAAGTGTCCCTACGATTTCTTTAACAAGTTTCACCTCAAGTCAGTTGACCTAGATTAACATTCCGAAAAACTCCATCCCGAAGGCCCGACACACTTAAAGACTACCTCCCAGACATTACTTCAAGCGGCGGAGGTCCTAGTGCCTACCTCCTCGGTAGCACCACCAGACTCAACCCTCCTAGTGCCTACTTGTAAAGTTTCTACTCAAAAAACATGAATAATAGAGTTCAACCCCGCAATACCCAATTGACCATCCAAAACGGACTGACTTACGTGCCTATGGATCTAATGCAACACAATCTAACATTACATGACTTCACAAGAATGACCAACACACTCGAGCATGTAAAAAACATCAATATGCAACACGGTGCATTAGCGTGTAAACCATAACCGACTTTACATTGAGCTATCAATACCGGAAAAGTGTCCTCAAGACTCTTTTAAATTGACACCGAGCCAAAATGCTCAAATCTCTTTTTACTAACGATTAACAATCCCCAAATAATTAATGCAATCGACTCACGTAATGCAAACACAAGCCAAAATACATATGCAGACTCCAATATAGTTCAAATTGGGACAAATTACTTTCCAAATGATTTTATACAATTTATTTCTTCAAAACGTCCCATAACACAAAATTAAGCATTTCTCCAAAACAATTACTAAAATGCCTTTTAACCAAATAATCCCATTTATGCACTAAATCACCAAAACACGTCCATTTACGACTCATTCACCAAGATGCCCAAAAATCCCAAATATGGGTATTTTACAATGTTCATAAAGCCAAACTTCTCAAATACTCATAATCCATCAATAACTCTACAAATGATAATTTCATGTTAAACACATAAGCACTTTAAAAATAAACATTTTGGCATGTACAACGTTTTCACAAATCAACTTGAACTCACCTTGCTAGGTTATATTAAACCTAGGTTCCAAATCCAACCATTAGGCTCTAATAGTGTAGACTCCTCCATTTTGAGTCATCACCAACAATAAGCTAGGGTTTCCAAATAACCCATTTCTCCAAAATCTAAAAGAAATTAACCACCAACAAATAAACCTTTAGATCTACACAGATCCTTACACCAAAGTTTGGATTAGACAAGAGATTTACCTCAACCGAAACTTAAAGCCTTCCAATCCACCATACCAAATAAATCCCCCATCCATAACATAGCCAAGCCTCAAGACACCAAAACCTTGATCTTCCTATGGTAGATTTACACCAAAGTGCTCGAAAATTGTTTCTTGAGCTCTCAAAATCACCCCAAGGAAGAGAGAAGTGGAAAGTGGGAGTAAAATGAGAGAAAACCCTAGAAAGTTGAGTTTTAATCGATCAGACAGTCTCTCGCGGCCTTGGCCGCGACCTCAAGTCGTGGGCCAAGCCGCATGTGTCTCTAAGTCACGGACCACAGTGAGATGCACGGGATTATTCGGGGCTTAAAGCCGCGGGCTAAGCCGCGCGTTTTCCTGTTATGCCTCCTCACGTCTTATGTTAAACAGTTCCCTGATCGTTTCTCTCGATCGGCCGCTGACCGTTTTCCTTGGTCGTTCGTTAATCGTTTCTTTAAGAAATTACGGGTGTTACAATCCTCCCAACCTTAAAGAGATTTCATCCTCAAAATTTGGCACTGACACAAACAACAAAACGTCACATTTAGCGAGACCTATTGGTTCTCAATCCAACAGGAATACCTTCACGAAACCTTACCTCATATACAAAACCGATTAAGGTTGTTACTACACTTCCCATAACGAGTCGTCTCCCTCCCTTTTTTTACTTCCTTCCCATTACCCTACCTCTTTTATTTTCCCCATTCTCCTCTTTTTTTTTTTACTCTCTTCCAGTTCTTTAACACATCTTTTTCCTTTCTCAAAAAAAAATTCTGGAAAAGAGCCCCCCCCCCCACCAAAAAAAAACAAAGGGGGGGGGGGGGGGACACTGAATTTATGAGTTCTTTTTGTCTTGTAATTTTTTCTAAGTGTCTGTACCATTTTTTTTCCTATGTGTTGGTGTCATCGTCAAAAAGGGGGAGAAAAATTGTTGGATCTTTAATTGATTTGGTGATGAATCTCTGGCCAACACTTAGAAAGTCATGATGACCTCTTTGAACAATGACTCTCTCTACAACGATCTCCCTCTACTGCCAGGTATGTTTTTTCTTCATAAACTCTCCCGATCTACAATGAGGTGATGCTAAAGTCACTCTGGTATCCAAGGCTCCCTCATCTGTAGTGGCCTCATTTGCTCCATCCCAAGTGAAGCCAACTAGCAAAAAAAAATCATCAAAAGCTTTCGGCACCTCCGCACTTGCTTCGATGACCATACGACCGAAAGAACCTTCGGTTGTTGCCCCATTCACTCATCCCTCTTCAAAGCGAAGGCACTCACCCTCTTACCCTCCCTCTCCTCTCAAGAGGCTGAGGAAGGTTTCAAGGGCCAAGCCACCTACTCCATCCACCGATTCTCCACAATCGGCACGTGTTGAAATTTTCCCATCTAGGCCCGGGGACTCTGCTAAACCCAAAGCCACCTCCTTTGTATCCTCATAAAAGGATACAATTGTAAAATCGGGGACCTCTATTATTCCCTCATCAACCTTTTCCTTGGTTGATAAGGATGACTTGGACACCTTCCCAATCTAAGGTGCTTCTTCTCTACGTCACAGCCTATCACCCGGGATTCTCAGTCCCGATGATTCTGCATGATCCAAGGATGAATCCGCCTTTCCAGAAGCAGGTTCGGAGGATCCCGAAAACTTTATGACTTATTACTTTCTGACACTGTGAATTAGTTGAGGGGGAGTTTGAGTTGAGGGGGAGCAACTTACCACTCATGCTTAAACTCTGCTGAAACCTATTTTGCGATGGACTGTGTGATCAAAGCCACCTGGCATTAGTTGAGGGGGAGCAACCAACCACTCAAGTTCAAACAATCTCGACTACTGTCTTATGTATCTTTGTATATATTTTTCTTGCTCATTCTTTATTCATTGTATTCACTTATTCGTTTGTATAGCTATACCTTTTCATTCTTTTGTAAATGTTGGATATATTTATAAATCCTTATACAAAAAAAAACTATGTGAAAAGAACCCAAAAGGAGTAAAAATGGTTCAAATTGAATTATTCAGTATACTCTTAATTTTATTCTTTAGTATGGATGTCATCCTCAAATAGGGGGAGATTGTTAGGTCATCTGAAGATTTGAAGATGACCTCCCGATCTTACATTTTATATCCTCATAATTAGAATATTTTGAGGTTCTTTTAGCAGCTTGGTTTCTATACAAATGTTCGGTGAAGTCGAAGATCAAGCGAAGAAGAAAAAGAAGGAGTATATCTCTCAAAGCGGATTGAAGATAGACTCTCAGCTTAAAACCAAGTATGCCTACTTGATCAACACCATTGGCCAGGATGTTGCCGATCTCAAGTCTTCAGGAGCCAAAGACCTCTCAGTCTTCAGGAGCCGAAGACCTTTTTGGAAGCCGAAGATTTCTCAATCTTCAGGAGCCGAAGATTTCTTAATCTTCAAAGTACAAAGATCTCTCTTACACATTGTAATTTTCTGACAAAAGTATATTTGTGATATCTTGCATTGATGTGGACCTCATCCGAAGATCAGAAAGAGTATGTTTTGTATTTTACACTCTTTTAAGGAAAGGTCTCCACCATCCTCTGCAGGTCAACACTTCAAGCAAAAACACCTCAAGACAAAAGATACATCATGTACCTTATTGAATATATGTGTCCATCCTTTGCTCAACAGGTGTCCCATGCATTTAATGCATGAGGAGGAGCCGAAAATGTGGTTTTGGTGGGAGGTATAAGGGGTGGTGGCTTGTGGTTCGGGGGCTTAGGAGGCCGAATGTGGAAGTTATAACGAGGTGTTTGGTGGGAGGAGTTATAAAGGGGGTTCGGTTGGTTGGGAGCCGAAGAAGGGGTAAGGCCGAAGGGGGGTAAGGGGTGTTGGGTTTTCGGTGGCAAGGATTGATAGGGGGTGGTTTGTGTGTGGTGTCGGTGGGGAGTGAAGCCAAAAGAGAGGAGAGACCGAGAAGGCGTAGGGGCCGAAAAAAATGAGAAGGGGATGTTTAGGGTTCGGCTTAAGAGGGCAACGAATGTGAGGATGCGTTCGGTGGGGAGAGAGGAAGGGGAATTCCATGGGGAGAGAGAGAAAGCCGAAGAAGAGAGGGGAGGGAGGAGAGAGAGAGACCAAAAGAGATGAGGTGTTAGAGAGAGAAAAAAACTGAAAGAGGGAGAGAGAGGGAGGAGCCGAAAAATAAAAACAAACATTTTTTTTATTTCTTTTCTCTTTTCTCTCTTTTTTTTTTTTGATTTTCTATTCTCTTTTCTCTCTTTTTTTTGATTTCTTTTATTTTCTTTCTCTCCTTTTTTTTGAATTTCTTTTCTTTCTCTCTCTTTTTTTTTATTTTATTTTCTTTTCTTTTTTTTTTGAAAAAAAAGAAACAACATTTAATATTAAAGATCGATATTTAACATACCGAGTTCTTCAATTAGAAACTTGAACCGAACTTCGTCAAGCGGCTTGGTGAAGAGATCCGCCAGTTAGAGGTGGTAGGGATAAAGTGAAGTTCGACGTCACCTTTGGAGATGTGATCCCGGATGAAATAATATCGGATGTCGATATGCTTGGAACGAGAGTGCAACACCGGATTATTTGCGATTGCGATCGCACTTGAGTTGTCACACAGAATCGGGATATGGGAGTACAGTTTATTGTAGTCTCTCAGTTGGTCCTCATCCAGAGGATTTGAGCACAACAACTTCCAACAGCTACATACTCAGCCTCAGAAGTTGAGGTGGAGACTGAGTTCTGCTTCTTGCTAGACCAGCTAACAAGCTTGCCACCAAGGAGTTGACAGCTGCCAGTGGTGCTCTTCCTACCAATCTTAGAGCCTGAAAATTCAGAATTTGAATACCTTATTAGATCGAAACCTAAGTCTTTGGGATACCAAAGACCCAGATTCATGGTACCTTTGAGATACCAAAAAATGCGTTTAACCGCAGCCAAATGAGATTCTTTCGGATTGGCTTGGTAACGCGAACACAGTCAAGTAGCAAACATAATGTATGGTCTACTAGCAGTAAGATAGAGAAGGGAGCCGATCATGCCTCGATAGCCGGTGATATCCATAGATACACCATCCGGATCAGCATGGAGTTTCAAAGGTGGTGCCATGGGAGTTTTCATAGGGGAGGAGTTTTCAAAATTGAACTTCTTCAGAAGATCACGTATGTATTTAATTTGATTTATAAAGATTCCTTTTGAGGATTGTTTAACTTGAAGTCCTAAGAAAAAGGTGAGCTCCCCCATCATACTCATCTCATATTGACTTTTCATGAGAGAGGCAAACTCATCATAAAGTGACTCATCAGTGGCACCAAAAATGATATCATCCACATAAATTTGAACAAGAATAAGATTACCTGAGGTTTGCTTGATAAACAAAGTGTTGTCAATTTTACCTCTTGAATACTTGTTCTTCAGGAGAAAGTCAGCAAGAGTGTCATACCAGGCACGAGGAGCCTGCTTTAGACCATAGAGAGCTTTGTCTAACCTGTACACATAGTCAGGATGGATTGGGTCTTCAAATCCAGGGGGTTGTTTCACATAGACTTCTTCAGCTAGCTCCCCATTCAGAAAGGCACTCTTGACATCCATCTGGAAGACTCTGAAGTTCTTGTAGGCAACATGAGCAAGGAAGATTCTGATGGCTTCAAGTCTTGCAACTGGAGCAAATGTTTCATTATAGTCAATTCCTTCCTCTTGCCTATAGCCTTGTGCAACCAGTCTGGCCTTGTTTCTGATCACCGTGCCTTCTTCATCCATTTTGTTCCGAAAGACCCACTTGGTTCCTATGATGGTTTTTCTGGAAAGATGAGGAACCAATCTCCAGACTTTGTTCCTTTAGAACTGAGAAAGTTCTTCTTGCATGGTAGTGATCCAACATGGATCAACTAAGGCTTCATCAACTTTCTTTGGTTCAATGAGGGAAAGGAAGTTCACATAGAGACATATGTTTCCAATACCTCTTCTGGTCTGAACACCAACTTGTTGATCATCACCAATGATTTTATCAATGGGGTGATCTTTTTTCCATTTTAAGGCAGGAGGTAAAGGAGGGGGGTAAGAAATTTGTAGAGGAGAGTTGGAAGGGATGTTTTCAGGAGAGATAGATGGAAGATCGGCAGGTATATATGATGAATGAATGTCAGATTGATAGACTGGGATGATTTGAAGTGTATTTTGAGGTTGGGTAGGCTGAGGATCATCCTCTTGGAAAGAGGAAGGGTTGTGAGATGTAGAGGGATCATTGTTTTGGTAGAGATAAGTGGGAACTGTATAGGGAATGTCTGATGATGTTGGAAGAGGACTATCACCAACACAGAAAGATATCCAACAGTTCAATTGTTCATCATCACAAGAGAGTGATGATATCTTGAGGTCATCAAACTTGACATGGATGGATTCATCAATACACTTCCTTCTGAGGTTGTAGACTCTAAAAGCTTTGGAAGTGAGAGAATATCCCACGATGATCCCTTCATAAGCTTTGGGATCAAACTTTCCCAAATTTTCTCTGTCGTTAAGGATGTAGCATACACACCCAAAGACATGAAGAAAGCCGATGTTGGGTTTTCTACCATAAAATACTTCATAAGGAGTCTTGTTGTGTTTTTTCACAATGATGGACCTATTTTGGGTAAAGCATGCAGTGTTGATTGCCTCAACCCAAAAAAAGGTAGGAAGGTGAGATTCACTCAGCATGGATCGGGCAGCTTCACATAGCGTTCTGTTCTTTCTCTCCACTACACCGTTTGGTTGTGGAGTCCTGACGGTAGAGAAGTTCTGAGAGATGCCTTTTTCATTGAAAAAATCATCCAACATACTATTCTTGAATTCTGTTCCGTTGTCACTTCTTACAGATCTTACCAGCTGCCCATTCAACACTTCAGACTTCTTGATGAACTTTATAATTTCTTCAGTGGTGTCACTTTTATACCTGAGAAAAAAATACCCAAGTGTAACGAGTGAATTCATCGATAATAACAAGAATGTACCTTCTACCACCAAGGCTTGGGGTACTGACTGGTCCACACAGATCCATGTGGAGCATCTGAAGAGGCTGAGAGATGGAGAAGCATTGCTTGGATTTGAAGGAAGATTTTGTGAGTTTCCCTTTCTCACATGCAGCACACAACTTTTCTTTCACAAAGGATAATTTTGGCATGCACGTGACAAGCTCTTGGTTTGAAAGGACATTCAAAGTCTTGAAGTTGAGGTGGTAGAGACGCTTGTGCCAGAGCCAACATCTTTTTGCAGAGTTTTCAGAGACAAAGCAGATGTTTGTTCCGAAGGATGAGCTATGTCCCATGTCTATGACATAGACATTTTCTTTGCAGTAGCCAGAGAGTACGGTTTCCATCTTTTTGTTGAAAATGATGCATGAAGATAATTCAAACATCACTTTGAACCCAAGATCACACAGCTGGCTTATGCTTAGGAGATTGTGCATCAAGCCTTCAACATAAGCTACTTTATTAAAGGTAATGGAACCATTTAAGAGTGTTCCATAACCTTTAGTACTTCCTCTAGAGTTATCACCAAAGGTGACAGAAGGACCTTTGGTAGGCACGAAGTCTACAAGAAGAGATTTGTTTCCCATCATGTGTCTTGAGCACCCGCTGTCGAGATACCAGATTTGTTGGTGCCCTAGACCCTGCAATCACAACGAAATCAGTTCTTTGGTACCCATTTAGAAATGGGTCCTTTTGAGTTAGAAGAAGAAGAAGAATCCTTGGAAGCATTTTTATCAATTCTTTCCATAGGACAATCCTTGGCAAGGTGAAAGGTATTACCACAGTTATAACATTTTCTATAGGTAAAAACCTTTTTGGAGCTTTGATCAGCTTCCTTGTGATGACTGGTCACATTGACTTTTATGGCCTTTGAGGATAGAGAAGTGTCAAGAGGCTTAGGACCCAAGATACCTTTACCAGAGTTCGCTGAAGGAATAGAAGAGGGTGTCTTGGAATTCAACTTTTTCAACATCACTGGTCTCGGGATAGGAAGAGAAGATGATTTCTTTGAGTCTTTCTTGGGAAATTTCGTTTTGGCAGGAAGGTTGGCAACAACATATTTGCCTTTGAATTTTCTTGAAGATGGCTGAGAATCTTTGGAGGATTTGGACTTAGAAGAGGAAGGCTCATTTATTTTTAGGGAGGTCATAGACTCAAGAATGGGTTTAGGAGGGTCATTTGAGCCTTTAGCTTCCTCATTTTCATGAGGAGAATCAATGCTCTTGGCTTTGATGAACATCCCAAACTTGAGATTTTTAGAGAGATCAGAAGAGTCCAGAGGTTCAGAGTTATCCGAGTTCTCTTAAGAAGATTCATAAAATGAGGGAAGAGAGAAAGGAGCATGGGTGTCAGACAGAGGTTCAAGGTCAGATTTTCTAAAGCCTAGTCCAGACTTATCATCACAAAGTATTTGATCTTGAAAAATCCTTTCTAAGTTTTTGGAGGAACTTGTCCACCTTTTCACAATTTCTTGCTCCTTTTTAAACCTTTTAAGAAGTTTGTTTTTCTCTTTAGCAAGAGTAAAGTTTATAGTTTTCAAATCATCAAGCTCAGCCTTGATTTTGTCAACATGTTTTAGCTGAGAAAGACAAATTTGAAACTGAGAAGAAAGAGATTTTATCTGAGCATTTGCCTTTTTCTTTGCGTCTTTGGCTTCATAGAAGTCAATGGTCAAAGAGTCAAAAGCTTCAATTTTCTCAGCATCAGATAGAGAAAAGAAAGGATGTACCTGAGTAGAAGAGGTGGAGATCTCAGCAGTAACAAGAGCCATAGAGGTGGAAAGAGTTTCACAGTCATCAAAATCATCTAGTTTAGCCATAAAACAAAGGTTGGCCATATACTTGTCACTTTCGGAAGTTGGTTCATCTGCCTAATCATGAGATTCAGCGAGAAGACTTTTCCTTTGTTGGCTAGAAGAGCATTTCGTTCCTTCTCTCTCTTGTATTTAGCCTTGTACTTTTCAGCACGGTCAGAGTTTGAAGGGATAGATGTGTTTGACTTTTGAGAAGAGGGTTGGAAGGAGTCAGACTTGGTTCTGACACACTTAGAGGAGGTGCGGTTAGAGGAAGGTAGTCTGGATTTATCAGAGGACCTGCTTCTGCACTCATAAGCCAAGTGTCCCTTCCTCCCATACCTATAACATTCCTCATTAGATTTGTCAGAGGGAGTGGTTTTAGAAAAAGTAGAAGATGATTTTCTAGAAAACCTGGATTTTCCAAAAGAGAAACGGGGTTTGCTTTTTGAAAAACCTGCCATCATGGCAACACCATCTGATAGCTGAGATATAGAGGTTTCCTCTCCTTCATCATCAGCCTCACTGAGATAGGCTTCTGAAGGGTCATTGGGGTCTTCTTGACTATTGTTGTCGGAATCAGAGGGATAGGTGATTCTAGGAATACACACAACATTTTTGGAAGAATCACTGACAAGAGCTAGAGAAGAGCTTTTAATGTCTTTTGTGATAGACTTCCTAAGCAGTTTAGTCTGCTCATAGTTAAAGAGAGTGAGAGGCATGGAATCAAGATCCTTGGTAGACTTGATACAAGTACAAATATTTTCCCAAAACTCAGGAAGACAGTCCATAAACTTGCACAAGACTTCCTCATTATCATATATGCGACCCACAAGTTTAAAGTCGTTGAGAAGACTGTTAAAACGATTGTACTAGTCTGAGAGAGATTCACCCTTTTCATGAGAAAATAGTTCATACTTTCTTACAAGAGCAATCTTTCTGCTCTTTTTCACCTCAGACGTACCTTCGTAAAGAACATACAGCGTGTACCACATTTCTTTAGCGGTAGAAAGGTTAACAAGGGAGTGATATACCTCATCAGGCAGAGAAAGGGCAATGATGGCTCTGACTTTAGTATCAAGAGCTATAAGACGTCTGTCTTCATCATTATATTTGCTGAGATCCTTTACAATGTATCTCCCATTTGCTGGAGTTCTTTCTTCCTCAGAAGAGTCCTCATCAACATTTCCCTTATCTGCCTTTTTGGCATTGTACCGGTCCCAAACCCTAGAAAGAAAAGGACCTTCATGTAAGATAGTTAAATATCTGTTGTCAACTCCTTCTAAAAAGAGTATCATATGACTTTTCCAAAAGAAAAAGTTATTGGGGTTAAACCTTGGTGGTTTGGCTATAGAGCCATTGTCGTATGAAACAAAAGTGGTGTTTTGAGAAGAAGCATTGCTTAAAGAAGAAGAAGAAGAGGCTGCCATTGCGGATCTAGTTTATTGAGTTAAACTAAACCGCTCTGATACCACTTATAGGGCCCAAATAGCAGTAAGTAAATAAGAAAAATATTGTAGAAGGGGGGGGTTGAATACAATACACAAAGTTTTGCACTTAATTTAATTCTTATTGATTTGAAATCAAGAATTACACATAGAAAACTTTTGATTGTTGCGGAAGAGAACAGATGAATCTGCTCAAACAATCTAACACAAATAGAAATGAAGAACAATTGTAAAACACTTCGAAAACAATAAGAACTTCGTAGAGAGGAAAAATCTAGGCACTTAGAGAACTTGAAGGTTGTAGAACTGGTGATCTTGCATGTTGAACCATCCTCCCTATTTATAGTGCCTCATGCCTTAAATGCATAGGACACCTGGACACAGGTCTTCAGCAAGGTACAGGATGTACCTTTTGTATTGAGGTGTTTTGGCTTGAAGTGTTGACCTATAGAGGATGGTGGAGTCCTTTCCTTAAAAGAGTGTAGAATACAAAACATACTTTTTCTGATCTTCGGATGAGGTCCACGTCAATGCAAGATATCACAAATATACTTTGTCAGAAAAGTACAATGTGTTTGAGAAATCTTCAGGCCTTGAAGATTAAGAAGTCTTCGGCTCCTGAAGATTGAGAAATCTTCGGCTTCCGAAGACTGAGAGGTATTTGGCTCCTGAAGACTGAGAGGTCTTCGGCTCCTGAAGACTTGAGATTGGCACCATCCTGGCTAATGGTGTTGATCAAGTAGGCATACATGGCTTTAAGCTGAGGAGTCTATCTTCAATCCGCTTTGAGAGATATATACTCCTTTGTTTTCTTCGGCTGATCTTCGAATTCACAGAACATTTTTATAGAAACCAAGTTGCTAAAAGAACCTCAAAATATTTTAAGTATATTGATATAAAATGGAAGATCGGGAGGTCATCTTCAAATCTTCAGATGACCCAACACACAACTTAATCCCAAGGTTCGACATATCTCGCCGATGGCGGGATCAACATTGGGTCCTTATCAAACCATCTTCCTATCATTAAGATCTCGGTCGCCTCCCAACCTTAGGTCGTACACATCACCTCAAGAGTGGCTTACGACCTTAGCTAAAAACTTCCACCAAGGACACCCCAAAGCGAACTTTATTATTAAAGGCTTCTAATTCCGACACTTCAGAAAACCTTGCCACTTACTGGAATACCAATGATCGATCCCCTGGTTACCAACGTCTAATCTCTTTAAAGTTACCACTTAGATTGCAGGCACACAAGATTCATCGAAAGTACATTGGAACACCCCAACGGTCATTGTCCTCAAATCGAATGTCGACACCTATCTCCAAAATGACTAAATTGCAAACGTAGGTGCACCCTAATATAGTCCATTCCAGACTTGCATTGATGAGTTTAAGTTGACACCTACCATGGCACAAAATTTAAATCTTATATATCCAACAAACGAATTAC
This sequence comes from Arctium minus, assembly GCA_954870635.1. NCBI lineage: Eukaryota > Viridiplantae > Streptophyta > Magnoliopsida > Asterales > Asteraceae > Arctium > Arctium minus. The sequence goes on along the minus strand of OX941080.1, from coordinate 119,011,624 downwards.
TAATGTTCTTTATCCCTGAAGACTTACCTGGATGGCACATATCCAACCCACACATGATGTCGAGATTCAACCTGATAATTCATCTCTAACCAGAAGCAATTAACCACCCAAGGTTTTAACCCACGTTTCTACCGAAATCGAAAGATCAACACGTAATTAACTAGGAGAATTCATAAATCCAACACCTCAATTATGTCAGGATCGAATTCTCAACAAAAATTAATTCTCAGAAACAATATCAAAGAAGTTTGCGGAATAACACTTTGATATTCAATCAAACAGAAAATAAAGACAGAATATAATCAATAAACTGTAATCTTTTATTGAATGCTTTAAAGTTACAAGATTACTCACTCAACCTCAATATCAGAGCTAAACTCTCTCAGAAACAGTTATTCATCATGGAAAATCTTACAGAATCAAGCAGTACTTTGGTCTCAAAAGTTCCAATGCTTAGATCCAATGAATTTGACATGTGGAAGATCAGAATCAAGCAATATATTCTCCTCACAGATTACTCTATGTGGGACATCATTGAGAATGGCCCATCTGATGAAGGAAAAATTGGTGAAGATGGCAAAAGAACCCCTCCAAAGACAGATGCAGACAGGAAGACAAGGCAGACAGAGATGAAAGCCTTGAGCACACTGCTCTTGGCCATTCCAAATGAGTATCAACACCAATTCTGCAATTGCACTGATGCACAGATGCTCTGGAATGCTCTAGAGAAGAGATTCTCAGGTACCAAAAGTACCAAGAGAAATCAAAAGGCAATCTTAAAGCAACAGTATGAAAACTTCATCTCAACTAAGAATGAGTCCATGACTCAAACTTTTGACAGGTTTAATAAACTAATTGGTGAACTAGCTACTATGGGAGTACAGATTGATCAAGATGATGTGAACAAAAAGTTCTTAAGGTCCCTTGGAGATGAATGGACCATGTACACTGTGTCATTCAGACAGAATGATCAGTTGGAAGAAAAAGAACTTGATGATCCGTACAATGATCTTAGAGTATTTGAAGCTGAGGTGGAGGCAAAGAAGAAGCCTTCTGGATATATTCATAATGCTGCACTCCTATCAGCATCAATTGATTCTACTGCTAATCCTGTTTCAGTTAATACTGCTAGTTAGTTAATACTGCTAGCAGTTACTACTGCTAGTGGTTAATACTGCTTTCAGTTAATACTGCTAGTGGTTAATACTGCTTTCAGTTAATACTGCTAGTGGTTAATACTGCTTTCAGTTAATACTGCTAGTGGTTAATACTGCTTTCAGTTAATACTGCTAGTGGTTAATACTGCTTTCAGTTAATACTGCTAGTGGTTAATACTGCTTTCAGTTAATACTGCTAGTGGTTAATACTGCTTTCAGTTAATACTGCTAGTGGTTAATACTGCTTTCAGTTAATACTGCTAGTTAGTTAATACTGCTAGCCGTTACTACTGCTAGTAGTTAATACTGCTCTAGGTTAATACTTCTTATATTCCGAATACTATAAATACTCTTTGCCCGCCTAAAAGTTCATAACGACTCTTTGCATACTGTTCTCTTGCGCTCAAAACCTTTTCTCTCTCAAGTTCGAAGTTTTCAGGCAAGTTTTCACTAAGATCAATGGCATCCATGACGTTCATCGACGAGCACAACGAGATTGCGATGCTACAAAAGCCAAAGCAAGCTTCAGGATTTCATCAGATTGTGGATTTCCTCAAGTCAAGCCACATTGCTCATGCTCTTACTGTATCCCCTACAATCTACATTGAGCATCAAAGGCAGTTCTGGGCTAATGCAACCATTGTTGTGGAAAATGGTGTGCAAATGATCAAGACAAGAATCTGTGATCAATCACTTACAGTTACTGAAGAGGTTATTCGCATCAGTCTACGTCTAGACGATGCATCTGGTATAACTTCTATCCCAAATGATGAACTGTTTTCAAATCTTACAAGAATGGGGTATGGAGGCCCATTGGGTGTTTTCAAATTTTCTAAAGCAAAATTCTCACCCCAATGGCGTTTCTTTGTCCATACTCTTATGCATTGTATATCCAAAAAGACTACTGGATGGAGTGAGTTCAGCAGCACTATTACTTATGCTTTGGTGTGCTTGGCCACTGCCAGAAAGTACAATTTTTCTAAAATGATTTTCAATGATCTTGTCTCAAACATGGGAAACAAAAAGAGCTTCTTTATGTATCCCAGGTTTGTTCAAGAAGTTATTACCAATCAATTGACGGATATACCTCAACCTGTTGGGGTATATGTACCTAAACCCCCCAAAGGCAAGGTTTTCTCAAATATGAGAAGATCTGCTGGGGACTCTGAAGGAGTTGACACCCCATTGTTCTCTACAATGATGGTGGTGTCCCAAACCAATGAAGGTATGGAAGCAGGGTCAAGGCCCCCATTAGACCAACCCACTGCTCGCCAAGCCCAACCTTCCCTCTCAAAATCAATTCCCCAGTCCCTTCTTGAAAAACCAACCTCTCCCATCACCCAAACCTACAAGAGAAAACAGGTAAAGAAGGCTCCTTCCCTTCTTGTACCATTACCCACTAAGCCTATAAGCCCTCTAAGGGAGAATTCTCCCCTAGAGAATATCCAAAGGGAAACCACAAGGGTGTCTCCCAACCCAAAGGAGGTGCTCTCTGAGGAGGAGGTAGAGCATATGGGTGATGAGGCTGCCACTACTCCTGCTAGCACAGAGGAGGAAAGTGGTAACATCAATAAGACCTTCCCCATGGCAACTTTGAATGAGCAATCATTTGAAGGTCCCTGGTGCCAAGAAACCACAGGGGTGGATAGTGCTTCAGCTAGGCAGAAGACTTCCACTACTAAAAGATCCAATGATCCTTCAATAGGGGGTAACACTCCTGGAGAAGGTGAGGACAGATATAACTATGATGAATTGATGGAGGCAATGGGCAACATCAACATGGATGTACTCAAACAGGGCAAAGATATAGAAGAGCTTAAACTCATAGTTCTGTCACAACAAGAACAAATCATCAAGTTGAAGCAAATGGTAAGGAAACTGATTCTGCAAAGGAAGAAGAAACAATTTGTGCTCAGAAGGAGGACACCAGTGACTGATGCTCCCAAAAAGGGGGAGTCAGAAGCTGATGCCAAAGCTAAGGGGGAGCAAGAGGAAAAACATGATGTTGAGGGGGAGAATGAGCAAGCAGCAGAAACAGAGCCAGCAGCAGAAACCATTAATACTGCCAGTTCAAGTAAAGCAGCAGAAATGGTTAATACTGCTGAGCTGAAAGAAGCAGCAGAAACAGTAAAAGAGGTCCTTACAGAGCTTGAGGTTGCAGAAACACTCATCAAAGCCAAACATGATACTCCCAAGGTCACCTCAAAGGCCAAAGGAGTTGTCATAAAAGAAAGAGGTGATGCAGCAAAGAACTCTAGCATTGAGAAGGTGATGGGTAAAGATAAAGGTAAGGCAAAGCTAGTTGAATCTGATAAACCAATGAAAAAGCAGAAGCTGATTGAATCAGATGAAGCTCTAGCTAGGAAGATACAGGCTGAATTTGAAGAAGCAGAAACCATGCAAGTGCAAAAGGATAGAGAGATAGCTAAAGCAATGGCTGCAGAGTTAAACAAAGCCTATCAACAAAGCTTAGCAACAGAACAAGCCAAGCAGAAAGCCACATCTTTGAGGAAGCCTGATAAGATCAAAATGGCTGTAAGGAAAAGACAACCTTCAAAGACATACCTGGGTGCTCAAGAGAGAAAGAAAATGATTACTTTCCTCAAGGGTGCAGTAGGTGTCAAGGTAGAGATGTTTTCAAAGATGTCTTTTGAGAAGCTCAAGAAGATGTATGATGCTGAGATGATAAAGCTTCAAGGGGATGATCTTGCAAGGGTTGAAATGGAGAAAAGAATGAAAGAAAGCAATGATTTCTTACAAAAACCATTCCCTGATGAGCAAGAAACTCCAGAGAAGGAAACAACAATTGGTGAAAGTCTAAGGACTTTAAAAAGAACAAAGATGATTGCCAGGAGAAAGCCTACAAAGAAGCCTAGATTAGTGGAAGAAGAGGCTGAAAAGGTTGCTGAAGAAGAAGAGGCACCTGAGTCATCTACAATGAAAGAACCTGCAAGTACTGAGGATGTCAAGATGTACATGGTTGTGATGGACAAAGTGCCTGAACCAATTGCAGCAGAACCTGTAGGAGTTAAACCTCCTGAAGTCATTCACTGGGATGTTTTGGAAGTAGATGGCAAGAAGTATATCAGACTGAAGAGAAAAGATGAAAAGTATGAAGTCTACAGTACTTGGGCTAAAATTGTCAGAACATGCTCAAGGTCTGATATTGAAGAAATGTTTGAGATAGGGATGAAGTTGTATGCAGATCAGTTAAAAGCTCCAGGAATTTCAATTACAAAATTGGTGATGGAGTATCTGTGTATGATGTTCAAACCTGATGAAGTGAAGGAGATCATAAGGAGTGTTTTTCAAGCAGTTACCAATTGGACTTTGTATGAAACTAGTGGCGTATATTCTGTGACTTTGGATAGAAATCACATTGAATACTTCCTAGTGGACAAAGTATACAACCATAGCAGACTGAAACTTCATTTAATGTTGAAGAAGAAGCTTGGATGTGGTGAAAATTCAGAAATGGCTAAATATTTGATCCAAAGAACAATTAATCAAAGTTTGGGATTGGATGCAAATACTGGGATTTAGGCATTGATAGAGTTTTGGGAGCATCTTGAAGAAGATCTGAAGAACTTGACTTCTTTTCCTAAAAGTCAAGTTAGGGGGAGATTGTTGGGAACTGAAGAATTCATTAAGTATGATTAATGCTGCTGGTTCAGAGTTAGTACTGCTAGAAGACTTAAAGTTAGTACTGCTGAGTGTTACTACTGCTAGTACTATTAATACTGCTAGTCAAAGTTAGTGCTGCTTGAACAAAGTTAGTACTGCTTAGCTAGTTAGTACTGCTAGTGGTTAGTACTGCTTAGTAGTTAATGCTGCTAGAAGAAAGTTAATGCTGCTGAAGATTAATACTGCTTATATGATGAATATTCGTTTGAAATGATATACATGGAAGCTTAGAGATATACATGGAAGATATACTGAAGATATTTTATTTATTGTAATTATCTTTGTATTCAGTATATATATTGTATAGTTTAGAATAAAAAAAAAACTTCAAGTTTGCATTCTTTTAGAGAAAAACAACCTCAAGGCATAGATCCTAATTCTAGAGAAGTAGAATTCGTATTGGTGAGCCTGTTCATCAATATTGAGGTTGAGTGAGTAATCTTGTAACTTTAAAGCATTCAATAAAAGATTACAGTTTATTGATTATATTCTGTCTTTATTTTCTGTTTGATTGAATATCAAAGTGTTATTCCGCAAACTTATTTGATATTGTTTCTGAGAATTAATTCTTGTTGGGAATTCGATCCTGAAAAATTATTTATGCGTGGATCGATTCACAAAACTGAAATCCCAAAATTCAAAACTAACCACCAGTTAGTTATCCGAAGCTTCAGTTCCCAATGACTCCTCTAGTCCTTAACCACAACTTCCTTTACAGAAGACTCTAACCTTATAGCTTCGATTGAGTTCAAGGTTTTTCAAACTAATATGCCAATGTAACATTTTATAAAACTTTCAAATTCATAGGCTTTATAACGGTTAATCATACGAGTAAAAGTCTACTACCGTTTACTCGGTAGGTGTACAAAGGGGATCACACGTCACACAGATGAGAAAACGTTTCGAAAACATTTGATCACTACTCATGCTAATAATGGCGATAATAGGAGATGCGCAACAAAATTTTTTAATAGACCACTATGATACTAGTATTCCTCATATCATGTTGGGTACGTAAAATAGTTTTATGTACTAAAACAATGTGTGACAAATAATTGCACAAACTACGGAAGAGGAACCTCATGATTTCAAACCCTAAAATTATTTCTTTTAACCCATAAAATGACATGGAGTCAATTTTCCTACACGACCCACATACACCAGTTTATTTCTCAACTTAGTAAAACGATAGGTGCTTGCAATTTGGTCAAACATAAAATAATTTAAATCAACTTCTACTTTTAACCACACGGATAACGCTCTTTGACCCAAAATGGTGGATATTATGCCATGCATATGAGTAAATCAATATAATACATTGCGTGAAACAGTAAGGATAAAACTGACAATCAAAGAATGCTCAATGCCTCAGTTCAACACGAACCATCCTAGGTTTTTTCTTAAGTTTGCTCATTCCAAAAGTTTAAATCAACTCACCCACTAAGTTGTGTACGACGAGTTATACTTGTATAAAACTCAAAAATGAACCCACACGACATTGAAACTCCAAAAATAGCATATGATGTGACATCCACCAACAAAACTCCAATGAATCAAATTTCTCAATAACCCATAAACCAACGCACGAAAATAACTTAGTCTATGCATTTCAATGTTCACCCATGCGTCGCAAACGTCATAAAATAATACTCCATAAAACTTAACAAAGCTCACACGAAATATAATTCCCAAGAAAACTAAAACATTAAAATAGGCAAATATTCGTCCAAAGCCTTAACATATGTGGAGGAGATCCAATGTTAAGGTCACAAGTCGTAGTTACTTGTCCAAGACTCTACACAACGTCAATATACGAACATCACAATATCCGAAAATAGCGTTAGACAACAGTGAGAACAAAGAAAGTCTCAACAAAGTTTGCAACCTCATGCAATCAAGTAGTTTTATGCATATTTAAAATCATGGTTTAAAACCCTGCGTGCTAAACATCTTTCCAAAATTTTGTAATGCAATTCCACATGATGATTTGGAAGCATGAGTAATAATTGATGCAATTCATTTTAGAAATAAATTTCGTGTATGAATTTGATCGGCACTCAACACCTCGAAACCACGCTCCTCGATTTCTTAGTCACACTATCGTCATCCAGATACTCAAACATCTTAGGACAATAATCAAGGATTTCATGGGTTCACCTTAAAATTTCTACTCGAATTATGACGATATCAAAGTCTATGGTTCTATTCCAACCCATCATTTCGACCCGAAACGACCCACTTAATGCAATCACCATACTTGTTGTCACTCCAAGCGACAAATGCTAAAATCATCGATCTCTTCTAACGGTTACCCACTTAGGAACTTCTTCACTACCCCAACGGTTGTCACATCCCAGTAGTCCAAGTATACACATGTAACTCGTAGGTTCACCATAACACTGGCCAGGTGCAATTATGAACGTACGGTACATGATTATCCTTGCTACCCTCGACGTGATTCCTGTTCCTAGTGGGTCCATTATCCTCAAAACATCTAATCTTAAAGTGCCTAATGGTACAATCCTCTCTCTCAATCACTTAAAAAGAGACTAGTTTGAGTCTAGGCATTTCAAACCAATACCTAATTCTCTCAAACTTAAGCTCTGATACCAACTTGTTACACCATCAAATTTGATAAGAGCAACTAATCCAAAATTTCAATATAACATCAAATGAGAGACAAGACTTCCTCTTATTATTCAAAACTCAATACACCTCAATATAAAATTCTATAGTTAACCTCAACAATATAAACTCCAATAAGATACAAGTACTAAACCAAGGACGGGTGCTACATATCCCCGATACAATTTGCTCTTCATAAGCTAACGCGGAATACTTCACCAAGCTACTCACCTCACGAGCACACAACTAGCACTTATTTCTTCATAGTGCCACTAGAAAAATTCCCCAACGAAGCCTGTTGCACATGGTGACAAATAAAAAGGTTAGGCTAACGCCTAATGAGTTCAAAAGTTTTACATGAACAAATATATCTTTTAAAGGAATGAACCCTAACTAAAAATTATAATCTTTCAAATGATTTACTTTAAACTCGAAGACGACTCTTTTCCAATTTCATGCATTTTTCAAAGGTGGACACCCCACTACAAAAACATTCTTTATAAAATGATGCAATCCAAAATCCACTCAAGAAGAGAACGGGGATTGACTCCCAATTTAAGAAATGTGGATAGAATGTTGCATCCCAAAACACCCAAACATTGGTGGGGTAAATTACCCAACCCACACAACATGATTAAAACCCACATGTACAATATGTTACCAAAAACATAGACGCCAGACCCAATACTTACACAACCATAAATTGAAGGGAAACCAACTATCAAAATATGAGGAGGACGTACTTCATTCAAACCTTAATATACGTGGAGGGAGATCTAATATTAAGGTCCTCATGTATGGTCAACCACATAAGCCCAATGACAATAAAGTAAAACATCATTATATTTAAAATGTTGCTACCCGACAACGGGGGAGACCCATATCCGTTGAGAGTGGAGGAACACAAAAGTATGCCACCCACGCAACGTTAATCGTATTACACCTCACGACATAACAACCCAAGTGTCCCTACGATTTCTTTAACAAGTTTCACCTCAAGTCAGTTGACCTTGATGAACATTCCGAAGAACTCCATCCCGAAAGGCCCGACACACTTAAAGACTACCTCCCAGGCATTACTTCAAGCAGTGGAGGTCCTAGTGCCTACCTCCTCGGTAGCAATACCAGACTCAACCCTCCTAGTGCCTACTTGTAAAGTTTCTAGTCGAAAAACATGGATACCAGAGTTCAAACCCGCAATACCTAATTGACCATCCAAAACGGATTGACTTGCGTGCCTATGGATCCAATGCAACACAATCTAACATTACATGACTTCACTAGAATGACCAACGCACTCGAGCATGTAATAAACATCAATATGCGACACAGTGCATTAGCGTGTAAACCATAACTGGCTTTACATTGAGCCATCAAAACCGGACAAGTGTCCTCAATACTCTTTTAAATCGACACCGAGCCAAAATGCTCAAATATCTTTTGACTAACGATTAACAATCCCCCAATAATTAATTCAATCGACTCACATAATGCAAACACACGCCAAAATACATATGCAGACTCCAATACAGTTCAAATTTGGACAAATTACTTTCCAAATGATTTTATAACATTTATTTCTTCAAAACGTCCCATGACACAAAATTAAGCATTTCTCCAAAACAATTACTAAAATGCCTTTTAACCAAATAATCCCATTTATGCACTAAATCACCAAAACACGTCCATTTACGACTTATTCACCAAGATGCTCAAAAATCCCAAATATGGGTGTTTTACAATGTTCATAAAGCCAAACTTCTCAAATACTCAAAACCTATCAATAACTCTACAAATAATAATTTCATGTTAAACATATAAGCAGTTTAAAAATAAACATTTTGTCATGTACAACGTTTTCACAAATCAACTTGAACTCACCTTGCTAGGTTAAGTTAAACCTAGGTTACAAATCCAACCATTAGCCTCCAATATTGTAGATTCCCCTATTTTGAGTCATCACCAACAATAAGCTAGGGTTTCCAAATAACCCATTTCTCTAAAATCTAAAAGAAATTAACCAACAACAAGTAAACCTTTAGATCTACAAAGATCCTTACACCAAAGTTTGGATTACACAAGAGATTTACCTCGACCGAAACATAAAGCCTTCCAATCCACTATTCCAAAGAAATCCCCCATCCTTAACATAGCCAAGCCTTAAGCCACCAAAACCTTGATCTTCCTATGGTAGATTCACACCAAAGTGCTCCAAAATCGTTTCTTGAGCTCTTAAAATCTCCCCAGGGAAGAGAGAAGTGGAAAGTGGGAGTTAAATAAGAGAAAACCCTAGAAAGTTGAGTTTTAATTGATCAGACAGTCTCTCGCGGCCTTGGTCGTGACCTCAACCAAGTCGAGCGTGTCTCTAAGCCACGGACCACAGTGAGTTGCACATGCTTATCCGCGGCTTGATGCCGCGGGACAAGCCGTGCGTGTTCCTGTTGTGCCTCCTCACGTCTTATGTTAAACCGTCCCCCGACCGTTTCTCTCGATCGGCTGCTGACCGTTTTCCTTGGTTGTTCGTTAATCGTTTCTTTAGGAAATTACGGGTATTACATAACTGTTGAATTTCTTTTAGTGGCGGAAATACTCTATTGAAAATTTGCATAAAAAGGGTGACGATCACCGGTTAAATCTGTTTCAGTGGCTTAGAGAATGACAATTCTCATTGGTGGCTTCATTGGTCGTAAGTGTTCAACTTAAGTGACTTTTTCAGTGGCTAATAGATTTTTTGTGGATATTAAATAACACCATTCTTAATTGATAACTATTTTACAAGATTACTTTAGTGGCTGCTTTTGGCTGTATGTATCCTGCTAACTAGGAATCACATTTGATGAGCGCATTTCAGAGTTGAGTCGGCAGTTGAGACTCGTAAAAAAAGTTCAACCGTTGGATGAGAAATTGATGCACATTAGGATGAGATGCACCGAGATGCATTAGATCAATTCTCTTTTCTTGATTTATGTTTCCAATACACTTTTTAAAAGTTTTAATTCAAACTTTTGCCCAAGCTATCATTAGATGATGTGGATCTGAATCAAGTTAGTGCTCATTTTGTCCTGAATTCCGTGAATAAAAGTTTGTGGATTTGCAATTCATCCATTCCATTAGTTATATTGTCTCAGGGTTGAAAATAAGAGATGCATTTTGACTTTGGATGTTAAAAGGTTACTTTTGGACTTTATAAGATTGTTGAGTGTTTTAACTTCTTGAGGGAAAATTGGCTACTATGTGTTAAAGTCTAGAATATTAGTTTGCTGCATAGTTCATTGACATCTTTTACATGGGAAGTACTAGGTCTCACAAGAAAAAGAAATGTAGTTCTTTGAAAAAAGTGGGGTACTGAATGTTCTTTTTTTGTTGATTTTATTTTGTTTTGCCCAAAATTAAATCTTCCTTAGTTCTTATTGTTGGACTATAATGCAGGTGACATGCTTGAGCTCTCAAATGCTATTAGAGATTATCATGATAGCACCGGATACCCTCATTTGGTAAGATGAAAGTTGAATTTCCCTTTGTTCAAATCTCCATCTACCCTTTTAATTGTGTTTTTTTCTAAGGAAAAATGTAGAAATGGGAATCTTATTTGAGGAAGCCAAACAATGCTTCGAGATTTGCCTATAATCGACATGGCCATTTCCTTGTGAGGTTTGAAGATACATTGATTTGTCTTTTATCTTTTAGTCTGTTTCTACTATTTGTTGCTTTCAAGTATTTTGATTTTCTTCTTTCAACTTGTTCTTTTCATTTCAATCTGGTGACTGGAATAAAAGGAAAAATCATGAAATTTTATAAAATATTTGTAGGGGAATGGGTATTGGTTTTTGGTAGGCTTTTTGTGTTCCAAATGTCTTATACTCTCCCCTGTTGTTGTTGTTGTTGTTGTTGTTGTTGTTGTTGTTGTTGTTGTTGTTGTTACTACTTATTGTGTTCCAGATATCTCCTCTGTCCAAATCCTCCGGTTGCCATCTTCTTCGTGTTGTTTTTCAGTTAGTAATTGCTATGGCACTTTAGCAGATTTACGTTTTCAATGTGGCTTTTTTCACATCCCATGGGTGATTCTCTTTATCCTAGACGTCGATTCCCATCCCGGTTAATGGAGTCAAACTTTTGAAAGGGTCATACCCTCTCTTTTTAATGTAACTTTTATGTCTCATAGTTTGTAGTTTTTCTCAATAGGCTGATGGGTTTCACTCTGCACCATCAATTTCTCAATATCGAGCACAAATCGAAGATATATTTTTATTCTGACTATGGTTCTTCAAAGTAAGAAGAACTCATCTTTTATTGGTTTTTGAGTAAAGTTCGAACTTTTTTATCTGTTTTCAGCTTAGAGTCGCTTCTTTGTTGTTGTTGCTTTATAGTGCAGTGTGCATTCTTAAATAAACTTAATATTTTTTTTCGTGGGTTCTGAGTAGAATTTGAACCTTTTTTTATCCTTATCCTCTCTTTAATCTTATCATTGACATGGAAGGAAAGGTGATTAAACTTGTTAATCGATTTTTCAAGTCTTGGTGCAGTTATGTGTTTGGGGGTTATATAACTAGAAATCATAATTTATTACGTTCTATTCGGTTAATATTTATTGTTGTATTATGCCATGAGTAGTCCATGTTTTGGTCCTAATGACAAATAACCTGCCTTCATCATACTTTTGTAACAACCAAATGGAGAGGTGGTGTTGGTTTCGTATCAATCACGTGCATTCGATATTAAGATATGGTTCAAACACTTATTCAACATTTTGAAACTAGTATGAGCACATTTATCGAAAAAGAAATTGTTATATTTGTTAAAAGAAATTGTCTTGTTGTTTGCCAAATATCTAGACTACTTTTCAAAAAAGATAACATAGAGGATCTTGTGGACCCAAATCAATACAATTGGTTTATTTGTAAAGATGATATTTGGCATATAGATAATTTTAATCATCAAGCTTTCCTAAAAGGGACAAATTGCATTTTGTGTTGTGTTTTGAGATAGATATGGTTCCTACCTACTGAGAGGAAAATATTGCCACAAAATGGCTTTGCGCATCCTTCTTGCATGCATTGAGGTATTTTTTCTAGAAAGCCTCTATGTGTTTATAATCTTCAACATATATTTTAAATTTTCATTTAATTTATTCAAGCAAGCTTACTTTAAATCACTTGTTGCCTTCCTGAAATACAAAGTCATGCAAACCGGTACAAGCGATACATTGTCCAAGTGTTATCTGTTTAGATGGACTTCTATGTCAGGGTATTCGTCCACATATATACGTAAGTATCCTTTGTTTCACGAGCTTTTAAAACTTTATGAAAACCTGTATTTTGATGAATTATGGGATGATTTCAGTTCAGCAAGTGCAATGAAGAACACTCCACTTAAGCTTTCGTATGTTTATCAATGTATTTGTTGTGATTCTTTTCATCTCCGATCACTAGCTAGGACTGTCTCTAAGGTGTGCATATCTTTTCCATAAATAGTTGATTCGTGCATGTCTTAATGATAACCTGCTTAGGATTTTTGGGCTTATTCTAGATAAGCTACAATCCTAAGGCTGAGATTAACAAATTTAAATGCACCATTTCCATTCTTGGATTGCAGACTTGTTTTACTGAAAATTTATAGACATTTGATTGATACAATTTTTTAATGGAAGTAAAAGAAAGAAGATAAAGAAAAGAAAGAATTTTGAACAGGGTTTCAAGATTAAATTAGAACTGGACATAAATACCCTTTTCTCAATGAGGTTTAGAGATCTTATTTCTTGATCATGTAAAAGATCAGAAACCTAGAAATTTTTGTTAACTCTTTTTTCTTTCTTCTGTATTTCTTAGAATACCAGCGTCAGATATATCCCAGGGTTTGGTCCTGTTGTTCCCGAAGAGTGCAACGACTGTGGTAAGAAATATAACATGGGAGGACCCATATGGTTGACTCCTATTCATGATCAAGATTGGGTCACATCCATATTAGCATATGTGAAATCAATGAAGGAGCGCTATCCTGCTTTTAATCGGATTTCTTCAGTCCTCACATCCATAAATCAGTAGGTTTTATTTTTAATGCAATAACAATTATAGTAGAAATTATTGACGATTTTTTTCTTCATATTTTATAATTAGTGACCACTTTTTCTGTCACTAACAACTATTAACGCTAGTGACCACATATTTGGTCACTAATGGATACTAACGGACTTTAACGGAGCCGTTATCTTGAATTCAATTAGTGACCTATTTTGTGGTGGTCACTAACTTGGTCACTAATTTAATCAAGTTAGTGACGACTTTCACCGTTTAGTGACGATATTTAGTGACCAAATTAGTCGTTACAAACATAGTGACCACTCTATTTTTGTCACTAATCAGTGACCATTTTAGTTTTTGGTCACTAACAAAATTAGTAACGGACCTTTAGTGATGAAAAGTAACCACCCAAATTTTGGTCACTAAAAAGCATCAGTGACCAATTTTATGTTGTTAGTGACCAAATTCTTTCCGTCACTAAATAACAATTTTCTTGTAGTGCCAGTGAGAGTAACGACTCTTACCCAGTAAGTACTTAGTAGATAAATTGTTGCATACGATGTCGTTTTATGGACTAAGATCTTACCGGGTAAGTTAAGTTAAAAGTGTTGACACTTACCGGGCAAGCATTGGGTAAACGACTCCTTAGGTTCTGTCAGTTTGTTGCTTGTTTGGATGTCCAACAGGATCTATGTTACTGACATGTTATTTTATCATTTGCAGCTATACCAGATTTTGATCCAGATTGGTGCTTTTATCAGTCACATAGTCTAGATTTGTTTAGAATTTGGTTTTGTCTTTGGAAGTCGTAATTAACTTTATATGTGCTCAAAGATGTCTGAAATCTGACCACTCAAATAACTGTGTTAGTTAAAGACCGACCACTAAAATAATTGAATCCAGATTAAAGTCATGTCGTGTACACGATCAACTGTAACACCCCTAAAAATAAGGGTGAGTTTAAACCTGAATAAAGTCATGGATAAAAACTTAAATAAATAAATCAACTAAAATTTGGAAATAGTAAAACGTTTACAATACAAAATACAATAGATAATTCAACAACCTACAAATCTAAACTAGCCCAAGCTTAGATTAAGGACAGGTGTTACTATCTCTTTCCAAAAGAATCTTGTCCATAGAACATTCGCTAAAAGTGATTCTTCACAAAAAATGCGCCTTTACCAGCAACCCGACTCTCTACTCACACACGAGGAGTCCCACCGCTAGAATGACATGATATACATATTATTTTAAGAAAAATGGTTAGGATAAAAGCCTAGTGAGTTCAAACAGTTATAGAGTAAAACTATAAAATCATTAAAATGGAAGCAAAACTTTAATCTGATACATTATACCATTTGAGCCAAATTCACTCTCGAAATAACTCTTACACATCTTGTGAAGATGGGGGAGACTCGATTTCCACGGATATTGACGAATCACAAAAGTAAGTCATGATTCATGTTAAATAAATCACACTCGTGGACTAAAATCAAAATGATATATCAATCTCAACCACTCCAAGTCTATTGTTTGTGGAGGCTCAAGTTCAACCACACTAGGTCTATACCTTGAGATGTCAAAAATCCAAGTTTAGCCTTAGTCACAACGAAATTACATTTACCGCTCTTGGTTGATGCCAGACCATATAGCCCCACACCTTACTTTCCCATAGAGTCTCAATGCCTACTCCAAGCTACAACAAGGGAATTCAATGTCCCAAGACAAACAACATAATACGACTTCTATGTCTATGGATCCATTACATTCTAGTCTAACATATTTACATTCAAGATGTACCATGCCAATACTCAATACATAAACATTTATGTACAAGAAACTATCAAGTGTTTAAATCCAAGTTTTGCCAATAAAACCATGAGTATGGAAATCACACATTTGGGTTCCAAAGCTCATCAAATTTTGAAATAGTTAATATTTAAGAATATAAAACCATTCCCCATAATTATTTCATCAAAATATCCAATACCCTCAAAACCCAAGTTTTGACCTAGATATTCCAAAATTAACCAAACAAAGATTAAGCGATTTTAAAGCTTGAGAAACATATATATATATATATATATATAGCATTTTAACAAGTATAATGTTTAGAAAAGATGTAGCATGAACTCAAAATAATTGGTTTTTGTTTAAAACCCAAAAATAAGAAATATCTAGAAATGAGGATGAACACTTGATCTTGTACTTTAGGTTGAAGAAACTTGCTTTGATGATGATGGAACGCTTTAAAATCCAAGGAAATGGCCCTAGAATGAGCTAGGATTTGTCATAAATGGTGGGGTTCGATTTGAGAGAGAAAGGGTGAAGTAGGTGAAGTGATAAATGAGAGAAAGGCTGGAAAAACGATCATTTAACCCTCTAGTACCCATAACAGAGACTGCCCCCTCCTCAACGACTTTTCCAGGGCGACAATGACTCTATCATTGTCGCAGGGAATTGTCGGCGAACCTGTACGGAGCCCCAAATTTTGACTTTTCTTCCTCGAAACACTCTCGAGACTCTTAGAGATCAAAAGTAATATATTCCTTACATAAAACCCTTATTTAAAACCTACAATTGAACACAGGGTAACTTTTACTTACCTTAAAATTCAGTTGTTACAATCTTCCCCTCCTTGGAATTGATTTCATCCACAAAATCTTCTTTGTGAAAACAAATTGGCGTATCTATACTTCATGTCTTCCTCGTACTCCCAAGTCACGTTGGTGCCACGATGATATTTCCATTGCACTTTGACCATCATGACCTCTTTGTGATGAAGTTTCCATGACTTCCATTCTAATATGGAATCAGGTTCTTCAACACAACAGTTGCCTTCATCTACCCGGTTTTTCGAGAGGGGAATAACACTTTCCTATTCCATTAAGCACTTTCAAAGGTAAGAAATATGGAATATGTTATAGATTCCCTTCATATCCGGTGGTAGTTCTAGTTGATACGCTTGAAGTCCCACCCGCTTTAACACGGTAAACGGTCCAAGGAAACCGGGTGCTTAATTTTTCATTGGCCGCCTCTTCTTGTCGGCATAACTTTTCTGACGGTCTTGGGCCGCCTTTAAGCGTACTCGGATACCTTTAACCTTGTATGTAGTTTCTTGAACGATTTTCAGATAGGAAAACCCTTCTCTCCTTCTTCCAACCAACATATTGGAGTCCTGCACTTTCGCCCGTACAAGATTTAACGGAGCCATTCTGATACTAGAATGGTAACTATTGTTATAGGCGAACTCTACTAATGGTAGGTGAGAGTCCCAATTACCACCAAAATCGATCACACATGAATCTCAACATTTCTTCCAACGTTTGAATTGTTCTCTCGCTTAGACCGTCGGCTTGCAGATGATAGGTCGTGCTTAATTTTACTCTTGTATCCATTTACTTTTGTAGACCATCCAAAAAGTTCAAAGTGAATCGGCTATCACGATCCGAGACAATTGACAAGGGCACCCCATGATTAGAAACCACTTCATTGATATACAATTTTGCTAACTTATCCATGGGTAAGGTTTCCCGCATGGCTAGGAAGTGAGCACTATTGGTCAAATGATCGACCACTACCTAAATAGTATCGTGACCTCTCAAGGTTTTCAGCAATTTGGTCACAAAATTCATTATGATGTGTTCCCACTTCCACTCGTTTATCTCTAGAGATTTAAGACTCTCATACGGTCGTTGGTGTTTGGATTTTACTTGTAAACATGTCACACATCTCTCCACATAGTTTGCCACATTCAACTTTATATCTGTTAGATCCCATATTACAACATATCAATGGATGATTGACAGAAGAAGATGAGATTTGGGAGGATCATGTGTATTTTATTCACATATTACAAATACAGACTACCTAGAGAGAGAAACATGTTTCTCTCTCTAGAAACACAAACTCTCATACGTATGGCTACATTGAAAATGTTTTTCTCACTCAAACTAACACACATAAACTTATTTATATACTCCCCTTTCTCTCCTAAAGAAAAAAAATACAAACTCTCATATGTATGGCTACATTGTGAATGTTTTTCTCACTCAAACTAACACACATGAACTTATTTATATACTCCCCCTAACCTCTCTTGTATACAATAAGCCCAAGCCCATTAATCAATACAAGTTCCAAAAACAAATTAAAGACCCTTTACAAAACTTTCACATATACGACATTTTATGTCCTAACAAGGGTCCCCCCAAAGTTTTGTAAAGAAATCATCGTCTTTAAGCTTCAGCTCTTCTCCCCCTTGATTTCTTTGAAAATTTTTAGTGTTGCACAACTTCAAGACAATTCAGGCTCACCCTTGAATAAATCTCTTACTCATCATAGTTTCAACTTTAAAACCAAATTCAATATGCAATAACCTCAACTGAATGCACTTAAAAATATTTAGCTTTTTTATTGTTGGTTTATTACTTTGTTTTTGTGGATCAAAAATGTGAATATGGGTCTTTGTTTTAGACCTCTTCTTTGGGTTTTTCCCAAACATTTTTTAGGCCTTCAATTGTAAATCTTGGGGTATGCGCCTCGTAACTTGTAGTTTTCCTTTTTATTTTTGAATAAATTTTTTCCGGGGGTTCCATCCCCTTTTCCCAAAAAAAAATATTCAACTTCATCTGAAAAAACTAAACACATTCGTTAAGCCCACAAGAAAGAAATGTGCGAGTTGTGTGACAAACCACAGTGCATCTTCACTTTGTAACAAAGAATCTGCCTTTGAACCGCGAGTTGAATAGGAATTCAGCTTAAGAATATATTCTGATCAACTCCTAGGAGGAAGCAACTTGTAGCAAACACTACTTGGCAAGGGTTAGATGAATTAACCAATAACACTCTTCAGCAACCGAAGTAATATGCAGATTTCCAAAACACTTTCCTGAATACTGAATGAAAAAACCCAAAATTCCAATCTTCATAAATCAGTTGAATGATTATAAGCACTCAAAAGTCTGAATAAAAAACAAAGCACCAAAATAATGATTGCAAGCACTCACAATAATGATTGATCAAGTCAGAAGAATGATTAAGAGCACTCATAGGTCTAGCATCGTCAAGAAAAACTCCAGAATAATGATTGTAGATACTCAGACGTTTAATCCAATCTAATCAAAGACTGAATCTAAACACCCAATATATGAAAATCTTGACAAACTTGAGCTCTGTTAATCTTGGTTAGTTGCTTAGAAATAAGTGACAAATAGATGTCCCATGAACAGATGTCACATATGCTTTACGCGATAATCCCATGAACAGATTTTCCCCTCCTGTGACTTAGCACGAGGGTCCTGCTACCCGGTTAACGGTTGGGTCAAGGGGCAACGTCCTTGTGGGGTCTGGGGCAGTGCCCCGAGAGAAATTTTTTTAACACATGAGTTTTATACGGCAAACTTGTCGCAAACTTGAGCATGTACAGTAACTTGATGCAGGCCAAACAACTTCACTTGTCGCAGACCCACTTGACGCAAACCATTAACATTAAGCCTTATTTAGCGCAAGTGGCATGGGTCGAGAAGTATACTTGACGCAAATGTCTTCTTGCATTAACCTTGCTTGTCGCAACCGCTTATATGCGTCAACCTCACTTGACACAATAGCCATCATCCTAGAACTTAACTTGATGCAAGGGCCATCACCCGACATGTTCACTTGACGCAAATCGAAAGATACACATAGTAACTTGTCGCATATCGCTTATTGAGATAAGTATACTTGACGCGACTAGTTACTTGCAATACGTATCCTTGGAAAAATTATGAAATTTTACGATAAGCTTAATAATCTTGTGTCAACCTCATGGTGAACTTGCATCAACCTTGATGAACTTGCATCAATCTCAGATCTTACGTCAAGCAACCTCTGTCACTTAAAAATCAACATAACTTCCACGATGCTTCGAATTTTGAGATGAGAATTTGTACGCATGTTCGAAAAACGATCCTGATCAGGTTTGATGTTGATGATCTTGTCCAAAAAAACCACTCAAAATCATAATTTGATCTCAACACAGTGAGTTCCATTTTTTGAACCAAAAATCTCAAAAATTCAACTAAATCCTCCAAATTTGATGAAATCAAACATTGTGATTGATTCCAATTGATTCAACAATGATCATCGAACCAATCTAGCATCAAAGAACATCCAATTGAACTCAAATTTTCAAAATCCAAAATCGACAGATACTGTTTATCCGAAAAGTTATCGTACACATTAAATTGTTGTAAAAACTTGATCGTGTCGAAATTGATTTTCGATTCTGCTCTGATGCCACTTGTTGGATCCCATATTACAACATATCAATGGATGATTGATAGAACAAGATGAGATTTGGTAGAATAATGTGTATTTTATTTTCATATTACAAATATAGACTACCTAGAGAGAGAAAGATGAGAAAGATGTTTCTCTCTCTAGAACACAAACTCTCATACGTATGGCTACATTGTGAATGTTTTTCTCACTCAAACTAACACCCATGAACTTATTTATATACTCCCCTAACCTCTCTTGTATACAATA
Source organism: Arctium minus (assembly GCA_954870635.1). Lineage (NCBI taxonomy): Eukaryota > Viridiplantae > Streptophyta > Magnoliopsida > Asterales > Asteraceae > Arctium > Arctium minus. Next base: position 118,991,607 of record OX941080.1, on the reverse strand, counting down.
AGCCCAAGCCCATTAATCAATACAAGGCCCAAATACAAATTAAAGGCCCTTTACAAAACTTTCACATATAGGACATTTTATGTCCTAACAATGACCGACAACCAATAATGTAGCTTCAAGTCTACGTATATTTTCGTACTTCCTAGTGAATATAATACTTGTAGTTGTGAGCTTCTTCTAGTAGCAATTCCCGATTATCTCCGACCTTGGGCACCCAAACACGTCCTTCGAGCAATTTCACCCCACGACTATCCTCCGTCAATAGCAAGCGTTGTTTCGTTATCATTTCTCCCTTAAGATTTTCTTCCAAAAAGGCTTCGGCTTATGACATCTTGATCCTTTCGATAAGGCTTGACACTAGATCGATCCTCTAGAGAGTGGCTCAGATGCTCCCACTATAGCCCTTTCGACTGAAAGTACTGGCTACCACATTTGCTTTCCTCGGGTGGTAGAGTAATTCACATCATAATCCTTGAGTAACTCGAGCCATCGTCTCTGCCTCATATTCAACTATTTCTGATCAAAGACATACTTCAAACTCTTGAGATCGGTGCAGAGCATACACTTCATGACGTAAAGATAGTGTCATCAAAACTTCAAAGCAAACACTACCGACGCTAATTCCAAGTCATGTGTAGGGTAGTTTCTTTCGTGATCTTTTAGTTGTCTCGATGCATAGGCGGTCACTTTACACCATTACATCATAACACACCCTAAGCCATCTTGGAAGCGTCGTTGTAGACTACAAAATATTTGGTTCCTTCGGGTAAGGATAGAATTGGTGTTTCACATAATTTTTGCGTTCTTCCACGTTAGATCCATTAAGGAAGAAGCGATATTTGAGAAGTCTTGATTGAATCTCTGATAGTAGCTCGCAAAACCTAAGAATCTTCGATTTCAGACAAACTCTTAGAGGGTTCCCAATTCATCATGGCTTCAATCTTTAAGGGATCCACATTCACCCCATCTTGGGTGACCACATGCCCCAAGAATTGCACCTCTTGTAGCCAGAAATCACACTTAGAGACTTTTGCGTATACCTTCACTTTTCTTAGTACCTCCAGAACCTCTCGATAGGTGTTGCTCGTGCTCTGACTCATTCTTAGAGTAGATGAGTATGTCATCCATGAACACGATCATCGAAGAATCAAAGAAAGGTCAACATACCCAGTTCATCAAATCCATAAACACCACATGTGCGTTAGTCAAGCCAAACGACATGACCAATAACTCGTAATGGCTGTAACGTGTTTAAAATGTCGTTTTTGGAACGTCTTCCTTCTTCACCTTCACTTGCTGATATCCCGAATGTAATTCGATCTTTGAGAAGCAACCCGCTCATGGGAGTTGGTCGAACAAGTCGTCAATTCTTGGAAGTGGATACTTGTTCTTCACGGTTGCCTTGTTCAATTCCCTATAATCAATGTACATCATCATCGTGCAATCCTTCTTCTTAACAAATAAGACCGGGGCTCACGAAGGCGAAGAACTCGGTCTCATGAATCCTTTCTTGAGTAGGCCTTGAAGTTGCACCATCATCTCTGATGGAGCTAGCCGGTAAGGATCTCTAGCGATTGGAGCTACTCTCAGGATAAGATCAATCCGAAACTCTACTTGCTAATCAGGTGGAAAGTTGGGCAAGTCATCCGGGAATACATTGGGAAATTCACGCACTACCTTTACATCCTCGAGCTTCTTCTTCTCGAGCTTGGCATCTATTATGTATGCTATAAAGGATGAGCATCCATTTACCATGCACTTACGTGCTTTAGCCATGGTAATAAATGCGACATCTCCCTTTCTCCTTTCTCCATAGACAACCACAACTCCGAGACTAGAATTCAGATCAACTTCTTTGAACATAGAATTTTGGCTTGGTTTCCGTTAACCAATCCATTCCGATCACTATGTCGAATCCACCAATTAACATGGGAAATAAATTGACTGGGAACTCTTTCCCTTCTATCTCAAGGGTACAACCCTTCAAAACATCACGAACCATTACTTGACCACCATTGGCAATCTCTACTACTAATCCATCCTTTAAGACATTGGTGGGCATAAGAAGTCTTTTGCAAAAAGAATCTGACACAAAGGAGAAGTTTTCACCCGAATCAAATAAAACTCGAGCAAGTATGGAGTTCACAAGAAACATACTCCAAAACACATTCACCGGCGTCTTTGCCTCTTCCACCGACATTTGAAAAGCTCGACCCAGCACCCTCGGAGAATTCTCTTTTCTCCTCCCGCTTCCTCCCGCCTTTAGCTTTGGGCAATTGCTTTGAATGTGACCCAGTTCCCTACACTTGAAACACATGGGACCTTGATCGGGAAATCTTGGATGATGTGATCGGTCTTTATGCACTTGTAACAGCTACCGGGTACAAAGTTGCATGGACCGAAATGCTTGCTTCGACATTTTGGGCACCACCTAGCCTCTCACCTATGATCGACCCTACGGTTGTTGGTGAAGGTTCTTGGTTTCTTGGAGGGTACTGAACTACCCTCCCACTTTCTCTTTTCTACAAATCCGCCTCTCTTATCCTTTTCCCGAACATAGACGCCTCTTATGACTTGTTCCTCCTCAATTGCCTCTCGAAGAGTAGAGGACTTTGTATTTCGTACCATGGCCATCATATCGGCGGCAAACCTTTGAGATATGCTTTTATCTTCTCTTTCTCAGTTAGGGCCACATGCCCACCAAATTCAATTTCTCTATTAATTTTCGGGTGTAATCCCTCACTAACATGTTTCCCTACTTGAGATCTCAAAATTCCACTTCGATACGATCGATCGCTCTATCATTACAATACTCTTCCAAAATATTCTTTTTGAACGAGGCCCAAGTCAGTCGTGCCGGTATAGTGGCCTCAATAGTAGACTTGGTGACGTTCCACCATTGAAACGTTGGGCCCCTTAGCATCTGGGAGGCGAATCTCATATTTAGGTCTTCTCCGCACTCACTTGACCTAAAAGCCTGTTTCGTCTCCTGGATTCAGTTCATGCAATTAACCGGGTAATATATGAACTTGAGAATTCTTATGGTTTGTTACACATAAGGAGCAGGTTCTCTCACCCCTCCTAACATCATTGTTGACTTGATCATCCAATCTGGTGACATTTACAAGTCCCTCAGAACCCACCACAATGTTCTCGGCCACAGTCTCATGCCTTCAATGACTGTTGTCCCTATCCTCAAGCATCATCATGAAGACCTCTTGTTTTTCTCTAATGTCCCATTCACCACTTGCATCACGCCGGCTAACATTTCAGTTTGCTAATTTACCTCTTGCATAACTTGAGTTATGGAGCCCAGATTTACCCTTGGTACGTGCTCAGTCCCTCCACCTAGCCTCATGACCATCTACCCGTGCTCGCGGTCTACTTCAAGTGTTTACCATTTTCAACTGTCATCCATACAAGAATGGAGGTAAGAAATAGGTTGTAATAAATAATCACGTAGAAACATACTACTACATTCATCAATCATCATAACAATAGTAAGATCAAGCATACCCACATAACAACATATTCATAATAGCAATAGCTAAGTGAAATTATGAACACATCATACATAAGAATTCTCGTTACCATCATCACAACTCTTAATTAGTGTAATTGTGTCGACTCTACAATCATCCTATCTTAGGGTTCTACCTAAATCTCACATATCATAACTTATTGTTTCAGCTTAAGTCTAGACTTTTTACATTCACATCTAGTTCACTTAAAGTAGAGCTCTGATACCAACTTGTAAAACCCCTGGAAATATGGGAAATTTAAACCTGAATAAAGTCATGGGTAAAAACTTAAATAAATAAATCACCCAAAATGGGGAAATAGTAAGGCGTTTACAATACAAAATACAAGAGATAATTCAACAACCTACTAATCTAAACTAGTCCAATCTTAGATTAAGGGTGGGTGTCACTATCTCTTCCAAAAGAATCATGTCCATAAAACATTCGCCAAAAGTTATTCTTCACAAAATTGCTCCTTTACCGGCAACCCCGACTCTCTACTCAAACCCGAGGAGTCCCACCGCTAGAATGACTTAATATACATGTCATTTTAAGAAAAATTGTTAGGCTAAAAGCCTAGTGAGTTTAAACAATTATAAAGTAAAACCATAAAATAATTAAAATGGAAGCATAGTTTTAATCCGGTACATTATACCATTTGAGCCAAATTTACTCTCGGAATAACTCTTACACATCTTGCGATGACGGGGGAGACCCGATTTCCACGGATAATGACATAACACAAAAGTAAGCCACAATTCATCTTAAATAAGTCTACTCATGAATTAAAAGCAAAATGATATATCAAGCTCAACCACTCCAAGTATATTGCTTGTGGAGGCTCAAGTTCAACCACACTAGGTCTATACCTTGAGATGTCCAAAATCTGTGTTTAGCCTTAGTTACTATGGAATTACATTTTACCGCTCTTGGTCAATGCCCCAACCATATAGGCCAACACCTTATTTTCCCCATAGACTATCAATGCCTACTCCTAGATACAACAAGGGAATTCAATATCCCAAGATAAACAACACAATACGACTTATATGCTTGTTGATGCATTACATTATAGTCTAATATATTTACACATTCAAGATGTATCATGCCAATACTCAATACATAAACATTCATGTACAAGAAACTATCAAGTGCTTAATTAAATCCAAGTTTTGTCAATAAAACCATGAGTATGGAAACCACACATTTGGGTTCCAAAGCTCATCAAAATTTGAAATAGTTAATATTTAAGAATATAAAACCATTCCCCATAATTATTTCATCAAAATATCGAAAACCCTCAAAACCCTAGTTTTGACCTAGAATTTCCAAAATCAACCAAACAAAGATTAAAATGATATTAAAGCTTGAGAAACATATTATATAACATTTTAACATGTATAAAGTTTAGAAAAGATGTAGGATGAACGGGAAATACTTGGTTTTTGGTTAAAACCCTAAAACCAATAAATCTCTAGAAATGAGGATGAACACTTGATCTTGTACTTTAGGTTGAAGAAACTTGCTTCGATGATGATGGAACACTTTAAAATCCAAGGAAATGGCCCTAGAATGAGCTAGGGTTCGTAATAAATGGTTAGGGTTCGATTTGAGGAAGAAAGGATGAAGTAAGTGAAGTGATAAAAGAGAGAAAGGCCGGAAAAAAAAGAATTTAACCCTCTGGTACCCGTGGGCGACGACTTTGCCATGGCAATGTCGTAGGTCATAGTCTCCTGAAATGTATAGAGACTACCCCCTCCTCTACGACTTTGCCAGGGCAACAATGACTCTGTCATAGTCTCCTAAATGTACCGAGCCCCAAAGTTCGACTTTTCTCCCTTAAAATACTCTCGACACTCTTATAGATCAAAAGTAAAATATTCCTTACACAAAACCCTTAATTAAAACCCACAATTGAACACCACGTAACTTTTACTTACCGAAAAAATCCGGGTGTTACGGCAGCGAACGGGTATAACACTAGTTAAATCATTGATCCAAGCCATTAAAATGAAAACACTAATCAACTTTTTTTTTCAAAAAAATTACTCACTTTCTTTAAATAAAAATTAGATTACCCGTTTTCTTTTAAATTAATTATCTAAAGTATAATTAATATTTTATTTAAATAAATTGTACCAAAAAATGAGAATTTAATTATCTTTAATTTAAGATCCACGGCGATATACATATATATATATATATAGGGTCCCATTCTTTGGTTAAACCCATTGGTGTTAACCATGTTAACCCAGCTAAACAATTTATTATTTAAATCAATGGACAAAGTTTTTTTAATATTTTTAATAAAATAATTGATTCACTTCACACGCTTTTAAAATTGTGAATAGGCGATAAGGGGTAAAATGGTAAAGTTATGAAATTAATTAAAGGAGAAACCGGAGGACGGAATTGTAGGAACGCCGATAATCAAGCAATGCATTCTACAAATAACCAATTTGCATATGCATTCTACAAATGTGCATAAGGGCACATTTAGATGTGTGCATAAGGGAAATGTCCATATAACATCAATTATGAAGTGTTCATTTCTGCACAAATCTGTGTGCATAAGGGCACATCTTTTATGTCAATATAGCATCAGTTATGAAGTGTTCATTTCTGCACATCTGTGTGCATAAGGTCACATCTGTCATATAGCATCAGTTATTAATTGTTCATTTCTCCACAGTATGCATAGTCATATAAGTCTGCATAGTCAACAAGATTGTCATACTTCAGAATTATCACTTGTGCATAAGGGCACATTTAATTTGAAATGTCCATAACGGCACAACATTGTGAATAATGGCATTTAAGTTCATATAGCATCAATTATGAAGTGTGCATAAGTGCACATATGCGTACATAACACACAAACAATACCAATCGTCACTTCCATATAATATTATGACAACACAGTGATATATGCATCTGATAATCGGGGGGAAAAATTATACAAGATTGACAAACTATAAACCCTTACCACTATCAAACTGGAAATTAGGTTCTTGTAACATTGAACTAGAAGATGGCCGATTATCAATATTGAAATCGTCTACAAATACGTCGTTAATTCCATGTGAAATAGCGAACTTGTCGGTTAATTGGGGATTACAATTTTGAATAGAGACATCATCACGGCATGTAAAGTTACCATCTTCTTCGACCACCATAGACCCTAATTCCATGTGAAATAGCGAACTTGTCGGTTAATTGGGGATTACAATTTTGAACAAAGACATCATCACGGCATATGGAGTTACCATCTTCTTCGACCACCATAGACCCTAACACAGAGGTGTTATCAACATCACCGGGTAAACATCTGTCGCTCATTCTGAAAGATCGTAGGTTTGTGCTTCTTGGAATAGATATAACAAAAAAATGCATAATCAAAAAACATACGTCTGTAATCCTTTGAAGATGATAAAGATCCTCTTCAATATTTTACTAAATAAATGGCAAAAGAGAATTACAAAAAGAAAAAAAAACTTAAATAATTACCATGCATAAAAATGAGAAAACTAAGGAAAGAATATATGTAGGGGTGAGCATCGGGCATGTTGGGCGGGTTTGGGTGGCGAAATCAATAACCCGATCGGATTTCGGATATGCAAACCAAGCCCCTTAGGCCATGACAATTTTCATATACATATGCTTTATATATCTTCTTCGTCTCTATATAACTCTTACATTTATTTTTGTATATATGTTTAGTAAATGTGATCATATATATGCAAATTAAGAAAAAACAGTCGAATATGATCTACTTAAAAATGGATTATTAATAAGCTATATCAAACGATCAATTATGTGATGATGAATAGATGAATTATGAGTAAAAAAACATCATAGTCAAGTTAAGGAACATACAAGATAATATTTTGTTGTACAAAAGTTTCAATCCATCTAGCCCAACTCAAAACGGATAAAAAATACCTATCCCAAATTCTCATATCCCATCTCCATTCTACCAATCATATGAAGAATACACGTAATTGGAGAGAATGTGATCTAAGTAAAATAAGTTTATAATATATAAAACTCTGATTTATCTTTATTTTATTGGTTATATAGGGATGGGATGTGTAATTTTAGAACAAAGTTAGGTTGTAGTGTTGTACATTTATTTGGGTTGAGTTAATTTAAAATTATTAAACGATAAACATTAAGTTTAAACATCTTTAACCCAATACCCTACCGTTCATTAAAACAAGAAATGAGGAGGCTAGAAAGCAGGTTCTATCATCCATTCCATAACTAGTGAAATGATCCATGTAGAGGCTCCATAACCACAACCCCATCTCAGCGGCCATTTGGAATTCCACGTAATCACCTCCCCAAAAAAGCTCACTAACGTGGCCCTCTAAATATCCACTCCCTTCCCTATAAAATCCCCTGATAGAGAACGATTCAAGATGATCAATCTCCAAAAAAGCCGAAATTCGAGAGAAGTTTTGGAACAATTTTCTGCTTAGTTCTGTTCATAATAAAATAGAAGTACAATATTTAAAGGAATCAAGCAAACTCTAAACTACCCACTACTCCATCCTAAGCCACAATTAAAGGAAAAACATACCCATGACTCCATATTAGGAGGCGATGTATTCAACATAAATAAATAAATAAATAACATAATTAATTTATTTAATTGAGACTCCAGGTTCGTATCAATGCCTTCCCCTCAAAAAAGGGCCTTGTCGTTAGCCGAAACATCGGGGACCGGTTCAAACGGAATGGATGTGGGGATCTCCTCCATGGACTCGAGAAGTAGGAACTGAGGTGGAGTGCAACGGTGTCACGGGTGATATTTTTCCGAGCAACGAAAGCAAAGACCTTGGGAGAGGCGGGCTTGGACTTCCGTCGGTGTCAATCGACGAAGAGGAAGAGCGGTTGGTGGTTGTGGTGGTGTGGGGAGGATCGCCTGCGTGGTCGATGGGGACTGTGGTGGAGGGGACGGAAATGGCGAGAATGGGACGACGGGAGGGCTACCGGAGTGGCGAGGAGAATTAGCGGCGAATTTATCTTCAATCAATTTGGACAAGCCGTAGGCCTGGTGAATGGACGAGGGGTTGTGGAGCGATAATTCTTGTTGGATGTCAATGCGAAGGCCGGAGATAAAGCAATTGAGGAGGGCGTCTTGGGAGATCACGACCACACAATTGCTAATACGCTCGAAATCAGTTTGGTAAGCGGAGACAGAACTCGCTTGAGAGAGCTTGAAAAGGGAAGCCTGATGGTTTTCAAAAGAAGACGGTCCAAAGCGTTCAAGTGCGCGGGTGAAAGACGCCCAATCGGTAAGAAAACGATTGTTATGAAGGTATTTGTACCAACTTAAGGTGTCCCCTTTGAGGTGGAAGGCGATAATAGAGAGACATTGTTCGGGTTTAATTTGATAGAAACTAAAATATTGGTCGGCTTGGAAAAGCTAATCCAATGGAGCGGAACCATCAAAAAAAGGAAGTTAGATTTTGGTTGAGTAAAATGCCATTGGGGGGTGGGGGTGGGGGTGGAGGCGGAGGAGGAGGAGGGGGCCCATTGTTGGGATCTGTTTCGAGCTTGGCAATGGCAGTAACGAGGTTGGTTGTGGTAGCGGTGTTGGTGGCGATTTGATTAGCCAAATTTTCGATTTGGGTGACGTTGGCGGTGGAGGCAGCAAGAAGCTTGGCGAGACTGTCGGCCATGGCAACCATAGACTCCTCCATGGATGGTGGATCACGTTTGGGAGGCATGGTGATCAATGAAAGCACCAATGATAGAGACCGATTCGAGATTTTCAATCTCCAAGAAAGCCGAAGCTCGAGAGAAGAAGCTCGAGAGAAGAAGCTCGATAGAAGAAGTTTTGGAACAATTTTGTGCTTAGTTCTTTTCATAATAAAATAGAAGTACAATATTTAAAGGAATCAAGCAAACTCTAAACTACCCACTACTTCATCCTAAGCCACAATTAAAGGAAAAACATACCCATGACTCCATATTACGAAGCCATGTATTCAACATAAATAAATAAATAAAAAACATAATTAACTTATTTAATTGAGACTCCAGGTTCGTATCAACCCCCCTCCAACCCTAATTAGTTCATCACCACCCTCCTCCCTTAAAACCTACAAGATCAGCTTTCTGTAATCACTCATGACTTCCACTTCAGTACTCTTCATGGCAACTCCGGTCACACGTCTCTCCGCCACCCAACTTCTTTCCTTCAAAAAGAACTCCGTCGTCTTCTCCGTCAGGTGCATGTCGTACGTCTCAACTACCAAACGACGCTGAAACCAATTCCAAAACACCGACGCCAATGGCTACTCCTCCGCCACCTGCTCCCAAGGTGAGCACCAAATTCTCTGACGTATTGGCGTTCAGTGGACGAGCGTCGGAAAGGATCAACGGAAGGTTGGCGATGATAGGGTTCGTGTCGGCGGTCAAGATGTGTTCACTCAGATCTCCAACGGCGGAGTAGCGTTGTTCGTAGGGACGAGCGTGGTGTTGTCGCTGGCGTCGTTGGTGCCGTTGTTTAAAGGGGTTAGCGTGCAGTCGTAGTCGAAGAGGATAATGAGTTCGGATGCAGAGATGTGGAATGGGCGGTTTGCGATGTTGGGTCTGGTGGCTTTGGCTTTTACTGAATTTGTTAAAGGGCCCTCGTGTAAATATAAGAATTTCTATAAAACCAAATTATTATATTACATTTTTGCTTACAGTTTAACTCAATATACGTATGTTAAAAACAAATAATCTATACTATTATATTAAAGTTCTATTACGGTAATTGAAAAGTTGGTTTTTGAAAAATCAGTTTTTGGAAAGCCATTTTTATCGCTCTCGCTTCCTCCCACGTTCTCCTCCCTGCAATCATTCCCTCCCAACACGAAGTCCCTGATTTTGCTCCAGTGCAATAAGTGGCTCCACACCCTCATCTGATCGAATGTAACCCTAAACCCTCTCCTCAATTTCCTCCTCTCCCTCCCCAAGACATATGCATACACTCTCATCTTCCCACAGCTACGATTCAGAAAATTGATTCACAAAATGACGATTCAAACTTCTCGGTTAGAGATTCCGATATATGTATACGGTTAGGGTTTTGATTAATGTTTTAATTTCTCTACCAATTAACTCTCAATCAATCGATCATCTACCTATTCCAAGCAAGGTAAATTCTTTTTGTATTTCATCATCATCACTTCTGTGTGTGTTGATTTCTTTCTAACGATTCCATTACGGTTAGGGTTTGAATTAATTGTTTTCTCCACCGATTCTAATATTTTGTGTGTTGATTTCTTTCAAAAAGCAATGGCCTTAAAGGTTTCAGAAAATTTATCTGATACTTTTGTTTATTGAAGTTAAAACCAGGTTTGAGTAGATATGCAAATGACCCTAAAGGTGCTTAAGATTCTCTTCTCTCTCTTTAAAAAAAACAGAAAAGGCTGTTCCACAAGATATGCGTCAAAATACACCAGTCAAATTTGGGGTTGGTGATTTGTATGACTTAAATATACTCCGGTAGTTTGTTAGAGTTGTATGCTTATATAAACAATATTTGATATGTATTTCTCTTTACAGGCGGTCTCGGACAATTGAGATTTGATGAATCGGAGAAAATTCTGCGAGCCGTAAACATCACTTTGTTCCAACTTTCTGTTTGAATCCAGAATCACTTTGTCTTTTGTGCTTGTAAAGTTGGCTATGGGAATATGTTTTTACGTGTTTGAGAAGTTTTTTCCTTGGTAAATGTTTGAGTCCTTTTCCTAAGGTTAATTCGATGCTCCGTCTGATATTGTGAGTTCGGTTATTAATACACACAATTTTGCTTGTTTTTGTTGTATTTATTGAAACATCTTGGATATATTTACAGGTGAGCATAATTATCTTTTAAAAACATTAGGCAAGAAATACTCGGACACTGTTGGGGTTGTTGATCTGACCTGGGTGGTGGGTCAGTACAAATGGTGTATGCCATCTCAGAGGAAGACGCCAAATGGATTAGATCCATATGTTCACATGTTTTCTCTCTTATCAATTTGAAGACTTCATTTACTTTTTTCAGGAGATGGTATGTAGCATGTAGCACTATTACTAAAGAAATCAAGGAAAAAAGAACTAACGAGAAGGATTCACACTCTCAAGCATTAGGTACTCCTCGAATTCACACCCAGACTACGGATGTCGTTATATGGACACTTGTTTACTTTAAAATCAGGTCAAATCATACATTGAAAATGTAAACTGAAAGTCTTGATGTTCATTTGTGTGAAGGGAAATTAACAAGGTGTGCATTTATCAAGTAGATAGGTGTGTGATGTGTATTTAGAATCACCCAAATAATAAATACCTTGACATTTTTATACTTAGTTTCATGTATGTATATGCAATTGTGCCATTGTGCAATTGTGGTGATAATGATGTTCTTCATAGATGAATGGCCTAATTTCCATTTTTGTGATATTCATATCATCTGTTAGCTACTTGCACTATGGATTATTAGCTGCTCGAGCAGAGATCCTAGGGACTTCTAAAGATTCCGAGAATCCATGTGTCATGGCCGGCTACCACGGTATGCTCAAGTTGGAAGCTTTTTGCATTATCTTACTTTGTCTTTGTATATACTGACTATTTATCTTACATGCTAGGGTCTAAGAGCATTAAAGATGGTATGCATGAACTTTATTCTTGTTTCTATTTGTGACTGCAATTACAAAATGTAAGTAGAGGTTGAGGAAAACAAAAGATCTAAAGAATTTGTACACTTTGTAGTGCAATAGATGTTTATTTAGCAAGTGGTATTTATACTGTTATCCATCCATGTGTTTGTGATAGGAACCTTTTTTAATAAGAACTGATAAAGTTCTCATACGAGTTAATAAGAACCTTTTTTAATTCCTTCGCTGCAAATATCTAATATTTTGTAATCTATCCTACTGCAGCTGTTTTGGTAAATTTCTGGAGACCCAGTTTGATAAACTTGGATGAATATCTGGAGAGCAGCCATCTGAACATACCTTCTTGAAAGATCTCGTGTTTACCAAATTTCAGGCCGTGAACACAACTATCAGTGTTTCTATCTTCTCTGCGCAACCCCTCGAGAGGTATATATAATTATTTAGCATAGAAGTCAATAGGATCAGTTATATATTCAATTGTAATTGCTTCTTCTTTTATATAATAATGCACCCAACCCAATCATAGAAATTGTTATTTTGATGACCGAATATTCCATAAAATATGAAACCTAAAAAATAGGAAAATCTGTCACAAAGGGTATAATCTGAATGACTAATCAACATTTTGTTCTCCACAAATGGAAAGAATGTGAAATCTCAACCAAGGACTAACACAATTAAGAAATTCTACAAATAGAAGGAATGCTTCATTTTATAATATAGCACAATCCGATTACTCCCGACGTTTCAAAAAGAACCCACAATTGATTTTTGGATGTCAAATTGATCTCTCTGCAAGTTCATAGCTGTAATTATTGTTTGGGTTATAGAGAATTTTAAAAGTTGAAAATTTAGCATTTGAGTTGGTCGGTTTTCTTTGCTGAAATGAAGAAACAAAAAAAGGTCACTTCAACAAGCCGAGTTTTCAACATACTCTCAAGTAATCGGCTTTAGACAGTTTTTTTGGACACTATATGTTTGCTTATGATTCTTATTGTTTGTAGTGGAATTGATAAACTCTATTTGACTATTAGTCAATCATGTTAAGCTCAACCATGAAGGTTGAGAAGAGTATATCATGCATTAGAATGGACTGGTTTTCTTGGTAATCCGGTTATACACGCGGTCCATATGTATAAACTTACTTGGAGCACGCCAGATAATCTGCATGTTTGATCTCATCTCCCCTGTATTAATGTGAAAAATATTTACTATACTACATTTAGGGACGTCTAATGCTGCAGGTCTATATTGTTTAGTGCAAACCCTTGTCTTCTTTATCCACCAGAAACTGTAATTCTTGTTCATGGTGAAAAACCCCGTGTAAGTCCATGGGGGTTACGGTTCAGGGTGGAACCCTCGATCCTCAAGATGCTAGCTTGTGGGCTTGTAAGTCGTCCAACTCCAAGAATTGGCCCGATGGAGCCATGGTATATATGGTTTGAAATTAAACAATCATTTAATTTAGTTACTGGCACAACAGTTGTGCCCAGTCAGTTTATCATGACTGATTTTTTATGGTCATAATTTATCGGGATTAGTCTAGACATAACTTATTAGTTACTGTTGAATTAAGTTGAGAATTGTTGGATTTAATTTGGTTTTTGAAACCTGCATGGATGTATAATTGTGCAGAGTTTAGTGATTTCGAACTCGAATAATGTTGTGGTGAACTGATTGAGTTCAGTGAACAGATTGAGTTGTCGAGCCTGAGCCATACTAAGCCGAAGCTTAGCTCAGATGGTCAAATGATGGGGGGTGATCGGGTCGGGCCCAAACTATTCTTTTGTCTAATGGGCCTAAATATAGCAAATCCAAGCCCTTTTTTTGCTGGCTTGATAACTTGCTCTTACCCACCCAATATACAGGTTGGTCTTGCCCGCGTCCTAACGAGCCTAAAAAGCCTTTTTCCGTTTAGAAAAACGTAAATTATGTTAAAATCATACACTATAAAATCATTCAAAATACAAAATTTTATTTCTAACTGATGTTCTAATCAAAGCATTCTTCCCGAAATTATTTGGTTTATCGTTGATCTCTCACTCGATCTTGCCTTTGCAGGTATTGCGTCATGGAATCTCTATGTTCGCCCTCGGTCAATCCCTACTAAGCGGTCAAGCTCAGTTTTACATCTTTATGGTTCTTTTCATGGAGATCACGACACCCTTTGTGAACCTAAGATGGTAATCAATTCTAGAGAAGAAATAAACGATTCAAAACTTCATTTCTTCACATTCAATGTCCAAAAACCGATCATTAGATATGCATATATACAGGTATTTGGATGTTGCCGGGAAGAAGAACTCCACGCTTTACCTATCGAATGGCGTTGCAATGGTCGTAGGGTGGTTGGTAACGTCTATCATACCCTTAATAAATCTCGTTAGACTTGATCACGAAAAGACAAACATATTATTGGTCATTTGCCAATTTCATTATTGATCATGTTAGAATGCTCATGTGTAGATCACATCGGCAATTGACTTGTACTCCATACGTCCCAAAATAAATATCCATAACGAAAATAGTACACTGTTTTGTAAATGTGTAATTATTACATTTTTTATGTTAACTAAATGATAGTTATACCCTTGATAATAGAGTGAGTAATGCACCTCTCCATCTCATCATGGGTAAAATTGGAAAGCAAGTATATACTTGTGAAAGTGGACGCTTATATTTTGGATATATTAAAATGGAAATGTAGACACTTATTTTGGGACAGAGGAAGTAATTCTGTAATAGTTTGTTTTTTGTGGCGATTAAACCATTTGATTATCGTTCTTATGATGTTGATGCGGATACCGAGTTTTTTTTGCTCGTGTAGGTCGCAAGGGCCGTGTTGTTTGTATTCTTTTTCTACCACATGTTTATGCATTTTGATCAGGTAAATTGGTCGAACCATCGTTGATTTGGAAGCCGAAACAACCTCGGTCCACCACCGGGCTCGGCCACCACCGTCTCTGACCGCCCTTTTCGTGTGTTGGTTTCAGGTGAAGCAAATGTACCTGACGGGATTTTACAGCATGCTAACGATCCCGCCAGTGTTGGCGATGATGAATTTGTTTTGGTTTTGGAAGATCGCCAAAGGATTGATTAAAACTCTCACCAAGTTAAAAGGGCATACTCATAGTAGTTAATTTGTTTTTTTTTTCTTTACCAAAAATGCCAAGAAAACATGTGAATTTAACAAAAAAAAATGAGCAATTTAAAACATAAGAACTAAAAAGTTCGAGTTATAATTACATGTAAAAGTTCTCGGTCATTCTGAGGAGGCTCGAACAGGTAATTTATGAGGACAAAGTAATCGGAGATTTTTCTATCTGATATTTTTAGGATTTTATGAGATCATTTGAGGTGCAGAGTGTCTAAATATGGGTTAAAAGAATGTGAATACGAGAATTTAAGTAATGTATTCCTCTTGCACAATTAATTTCTAGCCTACTTGTATTGAAAAGTTGGTACTGTAAAATTGTAAGAGCGTTTTCATCATATTCTTAGGGGCTGTTTCGCAATTGCTGAATGATTAAGTGGTCAGAATGATTAAGAGACTCTTATGATATAGTGCAAAATGAAATATGGTTGTTTGATCATTGTTTAGAATGAAATAAGGGCGCTTAATAGTTAAAGGAGACAAGATACAAAACCATTAAAAGAGTTTTGAAACCATTAAGAGCGATACCCTTTTTTTGTCAAACAAGATCCACTCCTTAGTGATTCAGAGGTTGTCTCTTAACAAGGTTCATCTGTGTAAAAACATAAAAAGTTATGGTAGTTTTCTGATTCCCACTTGATTCTCATTTCCTTCATCCCGCTTCCCAATTCCCACTTATCCCATTTTCGTCATCGGACGCCCTCTAATTCCTCATACCTTAATTGAGTTCATCGTTAAACTTTTGTGTTGTTTTAAATCGGAAATATTATTATGTATTTTGAATTATCTTACATAACTTCGATTTTATGTAAGGTTTTTTTTTTCAAAAATGTAAAAGACTTTTTAGGCCTTTTAGCCTATGGGGTAAGCCCGACCGGTTTTCAAATAGTTTAGGTGTGCTATATTAGGTTTGTTGGGCCACAAAAAGGTCGGGTTCAACCCCATAAGTTATCACTTTTAACCCTAAATAAATCTCGTTAGAATTTATTTAAAAAATACAAACATATTATCAGTCATTTGCCAATTCGATTATTGATCATGTTAGAATATTTATGTGTAGAACAGAGCGATAAATGATCTACAATACATTTTTTTTCGATTAACCCATTTGATTATCGTTCTTGTCACATTGGTTTAGAGACATTTACAGTTTATGACTCGTGCAGGTTGCTGAGGGTCCTGTTGTTTGTATTCTTTTTCTACCACATGTTTATGCATTTTGATCAGGTAAATTGGTTGAATCATAGTTGATTTGGAAGCCAAAACAACCTTGGTGCACCATTGGGATATACCACCACCACCTCTGACCGCCCTTTTCCTGTGTCGGTTTCACGTGAAACAAATGGCCAAAGGATTGATTAAAACTCTTACCAGGTTAAAGAGGGTGTAAAGCTTGTGCCTTTGAGGATTCTCCTAAGATATTTCAAAATAGGGACCAAAACTGTTAAAACACATAAACCATAGGGACCAAATATGTAATTTACTCTATTATATAAGAGTATTAGTAAAAAACGAGTATCTAGGAAAAAAATCTGGTTGATCATATTACACTAGGCATATACCCGCGTACGATGCGACGCGAAAAATCGTGAAATCGAAGGAACAATTGACAAAGATATGTATCCGTTCACGAAACATCTCGAAATTAAAATGACAACAACGTTTTCATTTTAAGTTTGTATTCTTCGTTCTTATCAATACTTTAGTTTATGAAAACACGGTGTTTGAGTCGTTTGGTGCACTTATATGTGAATCATAGACTAAAGTATCGATAAGGACGATTAAATACAAACTTAAAATGAAACGTTCTTGTCATTTTGATTTCGAGATGTTTCGCGAACGGATATATACTTTTGTCAATTGTTCCTTCGATTTTACAATTTTTCGCGCCACATCGTGCGCGAGTATAGACCTAGTCTCCAATCATTATTTTTTAATTATGCAAAATAAAATGGAACACATGAAATGTCTATATACTTGATATAGGACAATTTTCTTGATTATTCCTAAATAAAATCCATCAATAACATCTTCTAAATCAATATTTTGGCGGTTTTTTTAATATATATAATTCTTTTATATGATACATATACCGATATATCTTCTATTGGCATCCCTTGTAATTAAAATGTTGAATCTTTGGCTAGGGATTAATTATTTGAGAACTCTAAACTTTATTCACTACAAGAGAAATGACCTCAAGGGAGGTTTTGTTTTATACTTAAAAGTCTTAAAAACTTTTCTAAAGGCTTTAAACCACCAATTTCAGATAATTAATATTATTAATTAATGAGATAATTAAAATGATAATTATCATTGTTTATTACATAAAAAGTAATATATTTTTTAAAAATATTCATATATATATATATATATATATATATATATCTTTATTTCTCTCTCGTTTATTTGTAACATACAAAGACGTATAATTAAATGTACACAAAGAGAACACATAATGAACACAATATGAATAAGTTTCAGAATTTTTTTACTAGTGTGTTCATCTCACTTCCTCTTCATGACATAAAAGGAGAAGTTGCTTGAGTCAATGTACGAGGTGAATGAGGTATAATGTATTTACAAGGTTCGTTTGGTGCTCACAAATGATGTCCTAAGCTATGCCTAGACTAATATCTTGACAAATTATGACTGTAAGACATCAGCCGTGATTAAACCTTGTTGGTGATTTTAGTGAAATCATCGGTCATTTTGTGTAATTAGATTCACAAGATAATAATAGGGTTTGTAGCTAAGCTACAACACGAGTTAGGAGGTGTGGAGTGCACACTTGTGTAAGCTAACTATGACCCGGGATTGTTGATCAGTCATTTGGTGTTTGTGGGACAAAACAGTGGCTCACGCGGGTTGTGCTGCGGGTTTACCCGCGCGGCTACCCGCGTGGTGCACTGTTTCGTGTGGGAGACAGTGGCTCACGCGGTGTCAGGATCTTAATTCTAAACAAGAATAAATACTCAGAAACAATATCAAAGGAGTTTGCGAAATAACACTTTGATATTCAATAATTAATGGAACACAGTAAATCAGAATAAGAACTTGTAAACTTTATTGAATGATTATAAAGTTACAAGATTCAACACACAACCTCAATATTGATGAACATGCTCACCAATACGAATTCTACTTCTCTAGAATTAGGATTACAAACCTTGAGGTTGATTTTCTCTATAAAAACAAAAATTCAGAGTTCTAAAGTTAACTCTAAACTATTCTGACTAATTCTATATATACTGAATATAAAAGATAATTACAAATAATAACAGATCTTCAAAATAATATTCTATCTTTATCTTCAAGTTTTCCTTAATCTTCAAACTTGATCTGCACGAATCTTGATTATCTCATAAGCAGCACTAAGTCTTCAACAATATTAATACTTTGAGCAGTATTAACATTCAGCAGTACTAACTACTAGCAGTACTAAAATTGCTTAGCAGTAGTAATCTCCTCTAGCAGTATTAATCTTGATGAGCAGCATTAAGTTGTATCAGCAGCATTAACTTCACTTAGCAGCATTAACCTCAGAAGTATTAACCAAGTTCTTCTAGCAACATTAACTGTACTTGTGAAGTTCTGAATTTCCCAACAATCTCCCCCTAACTTGACTTTTAGGAAGAGAAGTCAAGTTCTTCAATAATTATCTTCAAGATGCTTTCAACACTGTAGCTTAGTTGCCCAAATTCGGATCCAGACCCAGACTTTGATTTATTGTTCTGCTTACCACAATCTTTGCCATTTCTGAATCTTTTGAACATGTAAGCTTCGCATTCAACATTTCTTGCAGTTTACCCTTGCTGTGATCATAGATTTTATCAACCAAGTAGTACTCATGATAAGCTCTGTCTACAGTGATGACATAGACTCCACACCTTTCAAATATCATCTAGTTTTCTATTCTTTGGAATTTATTCTGTAGATGCAAATCTCTGATCACATGTTGAACTTTGCTAGGATCAAACATCATGCACAAGTACTCCATGGCTAATCTGATTAAACTCATTCCTTCTCCGGTCAGCTCCTTTTCATATAGACTCAATCCAACTTTAAACATCTCTTCTAAATCTGATCTTGAACAACTTCTGATGAGTCTACCCCAAGTAGAGTACACTTCATATATATCTCCCACTCTTTTAAGCCTAAAGTATTTCTTTCTTTGATCTTCCAGAATATCCCAAAAGATGACTTCTGGTGCTTTCATAGAAATGGGATCAACTTGAACTGGTTCATCATCTGTTATAGTCATATAAAGCTCAAAATGCACATTAGATTGCTTATTGGACTGTTCTGGGTTTTGCACAGATTCTGCTGAAGGTGCAACTGAAGGTTCTGCCTCTTTTTTAGCTTCTTCAACCCTTTGTTTCTTGAACAATTTCTTTGAAGCTATGGTCTTCACCCTCTTTGCAGATTTAGCTTCCAAACCAACATTCTCTGGCTCTTCCTTATTTTCTTTTGTAGGTGTGACTTCCTCAGGGAATGGTTGCTGAATGTTGAGATCATGTCTCTCCTTCATCCTTCTTTCAGCCTCTTCCCTTTGTGAGGAGTCCCCTTGAAGCTTAGCCATTTCTTTCTTATACAACTCCTCTACTTAACTGTATGCCATATTAGTGAACATCTCTCCTTTGACACCAATTGAACCTTTCAGGAAATTTATCATTTTTCTCCTTTCCTGATAGCCCAAAAAGGTCTTAGAAGGTTGTCTTTTCTGCTTTTTTAGTGGCATTCTTTTGACTGGTACTTTCCTGGCTTGAGCTGCTGCTTTCATGCTTTTCTGATACTCTTCATTTAGTTTTCTGGCCATATTCAGTGCAAGCTCTCTATCCTTCTCAGATTGTAGCAGTTCCTCTTTTTCCATCTCAGCTTGAAGCTCTTTTGCCACTTCTTCATCTAACTCAATCTGACTTTTCTTCTTTAAAGGTTGTTCAGGTTCAACCATCTTTCCTTTTCCTTTTGTATCCTTCAAACCTGCCTCACTTCTTTATTTTCTCTTCTTTTGAAGGCCTCCTTCATCTATGACCACTCCCTTGGCCTTTTGAGAAGCCTTAGGAGTGTCATTCTTGGCTTTTACCAACGTTTCTGCAATTTCCAATTCTTCTATAGAAAGCCCTGTTACTGCTGCTTCTTTTACCTCAACAACATTAACAGTTTTTGCTGCTTGGGCAAATTCTGTTTCTTTCTCCCCCTCAACATCAAGTTCCATCTCAGATTTGCTTTCCTTCTTTGTTTCATTCTCTTGATTCTCCCCCTTGTTGGAAGCATCTTGAGCACTTTCCATCTTCTTTAACACAAATTGCTTTCTTCGCCTTTTCTGTACCAATCTTGTCACCAATTTCTTCAGTTTGGTAATCTGTACTTGTTGAGATAGAATGACCAGTTTCAGCTCTTCAATGTCTTTCCCCTGCTTGATGACATCCATGTTTATGTTACCCATAGCATCCATCAATTCTTGATAGTTATATCTGTCCTCACCTTCTCCAGAAGTGTTACCCTCTTTTGAAGGATCATGGGATCTTTTTGTAGTGGGAGCCTTCTGCCTAACAGAAGCACTCTTCACCCCCTTGGTTTCTTGGCACCTGGGACCTTTGGATGATTGCTCACCCAAAGTTGCCATGGGGAAGGTCTTATTTATGTTACAACTGACCTCCTCTGTGCTAGCAGGAGTAGTGGCAGCCTTAGCACCCATATGCTCCAACATCTCCTCAGTGAGCACCTCCTTGGGGTTGGGAGACACCCCTGTGGTTTCCCTATAGATATTCTCTAATGGAGAATTCTCCATTAGAGGGCTTAGAGGCTTTGAGGGTGAAGGTACAAGAAGGGAATGAGCCTTCTTTACCTTTTTTCTTGTATAAGTTTGGGTGATTGGAGAAGTTGGCTTTTGAAGTAGGGACTGAGGGATTGATATAGAGGGTGAAGGTTGGGATTGGCTAGCAGTAGGATGGTCTAATGAGGGCCTTGACCCTGCTGCCATACCTTCTTCATTGTGGGACACCAGCATCATTGTAGAGAACAATGGGGTGTTAACTCCTTCCGAGTCCAATGGAGATCTCTTCATGTTTGAAAAGACCTTACCTTTGGGGATTTTAGGTACATATACCTCATCAAAGTGAGGCATATCCGTCAATTCATTGGTTATAACTGCCTGGACAAATCTTGGGTACATATAAAAACTCTTTTTGTTTCCCAAGTTTGACACAAGGTCATTAAAAATCATTTTAGAAAAATTGTACTTTCTGGCAGTGGCCAAGCACACCAAAGCATAAGCAATGATGCTACTGAACTCACTCCAGCCAGTAGTCTTTTTGGAAATACAATGCATAAGGGTATGGACAAGGAAACGCCATTGGGGTGAAAATTTAGCTTTTGAGAACTTGTAAACACCCAATGGGCCTCCATACCCCATTCTTGTAAGAGTGGAAAACAGTTCATCATTAGAGATAGATGAGATACCAGAGGCATCGTCTAGACGTAGACTGATGCGAATTACCTCTTCAGTAACTGTCAAGGGTTTACCACACACCCTTGTCTTGATCACTTGCACACCATTCTCAGTAACAATGGTGGCATTAGCCCAAAATTGTTGTTGGTGCTCGATATAGATTGATGGAGACACTGTCAGAGCGTAGGCGATATGGCTAGACTTCAGAAAATCCACTATCTGATGAAATCCTGCAGCTTGCTTTGGCTTTTGTAGCATCGCGATTTCATTGTGCTCGTCAATAAATGCCATAGACGCCATTGAGCTTGAATATTCTGGACTGAAAATCACTAGGTGCTTTGAGAGAAAAGGGTTAGAGAGCAAATGAATAGGAATCAAAGAGTCGTTATGAACTTTTGGGCGGGCAAACAGGGTATTTATACGATTCGGGACATAAGCAGTATTAACACCTAGCAGTATTAACTAACTAGCAGTATTAACTGAGAGCAATATTAACCACTAGCAGTATTAACTAACTAGCAGTATTAACTGAGAGCAGTATTAACCACTAGCAGTATTAACTAACTAGCAGTATTAACTGAGAGCAGTATTATCCACTAGCAGTATTAACTGTGCATTGGCAGTATTAAATCTACACTGGCAGCATTAACTATACTTACACTTTTTGAAGCTTGAGGTACTCTGAGCAAGGTTATAACTGTCTGAGAAAGATGTTAGTAGCACCAAAGAATAAACCAATAACAGGTATGTAAACACTTTTTAAGACATGAGCTCATTCAGAGTTGATCATGCCCACACTTGTGACCAAGAAAGTGAATCTACCCACATCAAAAGCTTTAGTGAATAGATCAGCAAACTGGTTGTCAGTATGAACCTTAGAAACTTGAATTAGCTTCTTTTCATTACAATCTCTAATAAAGTGATACATGATCTCAATGTGCTTTGTTTTGGAGTGCTTGACAGGATTGTTAACAATGCTTATAGCACTGCTATTGTCAATGAAGATTGGAGTGTGAAGACAGGTTACCCCATAGTCCAACATCTAATTCTGAATCCATAGAACCTGAGAGCAGCAACTTGCAGCAGCAATATACTCAACTTCTGTTGTTGATAAGGATACTGTGGTTTGTTTCTTACACTGCCAAGACACTAGTCTTGAACCCAAAAGTTGACATCCACCTGAAGTAGACTTTTTGTCCATGATAGCACCACCCAAGTCACTATCTGAATAAGCAATCAAGTCAAAGTTGGATTCATACGGATACCAAAGACCTAATCTGGGTTACCCTCTTAAGTATCTGAAAATCCTTTTAACAACTTGCAGATGTGATTGCTTTGGCTTGACTTGGAATCTGGCACACAAACACACTGGGAACATGATGTCTGGTCTTAAGGCTGTGAGATACATGAGAGATCCAATCATTGATCTGTATAGATGGACATCAACATCCTCCCCCTCAAGATCAGCAGTAATCTGTTTATGAGTCTCCATAGGTGTGCTTGCTGGCTTTGAGTCAGTTAGACCATATTTGTCCAGGATGTCTTTCACATATTTTGATTGGCTTATGAAGATCCCATCTTTCTTTTATTTCACTTGAAGCCCAAGGAAGAAGGTAAGTTCACCCATTGAACTCATTTTAAAGCTTTTGTGCATCAACTTTTCAAAGTCTCTACACATTTGATCTTTTGTGGATCCATAGATGATATCATCCACATAAATCTGAACCAATAGGATGTCCTTCTTACTTCTTTTAATGAAGAGGGTCTTGTCAATTATTCCTTTTTCAAACCCATTCTCCAAGAGATAGGTAGACAGAGTATCATACCATGCTCTTGGGGCTTGATGAAGACCATAGAGTGCTTTCTTCAGTTTGTATACTCTGTCTGGATATGATGGATTTTCAAATCCAGGGGGATGACAAACATATACTTCTTCATCAATTGTACCATAAAGAAAGGCACTCTTCACATCCATTTGGTATACCTTGAACTTCATGTATGATGCATAGGCTAGAAATAGCCTAATTGCTTCTACCCTTGCCACTGGAGCAAACACTTCTTCATAGTCAATGCCTTCTTCTTGAGTGTACCCTTGTGCCACCAGCCTTGCTTTGTTTCTTATCACAATGCCTCTCTCATCCTTTTTGTCCCTGAAAATCCACTTGGTGCCTATAGCTCTATGACCTTTTGGAAGGTCCACCAAGTCCCAAACTTCTTGCAACTTGAACTGCAGTAACTCTTCTTGTATAGCTTCTATCCAACTGGAATCTTTCATTGCTTCAAAAACCTTCTTAGGCTCAATCTGAGATAGAAAGCAGGAGAGTACTGTGTGTTGCTGATCCTGCACCTCTTGAAGTCTGCTTTGATTCCTTGTTATCATAGGAGAAGAGATGTCTCCTATGACCAGCTCTGGAGGATGATTCTTTTGAGTTCTAGTCTGATGACTAGGTTCTTCATTGATTCCCACATCCAGATTGGAATCATTTAAGTCAGCTGAGGGGATCTCATCAGCTGCTTCTGGCTCATCATGCATATGATTCTCCTCATCTCTTCCTTCTTCTTCACTTTGAATTGGTTCAGCAGCAGTCTCTTTTTCACAGAACTCAACAGGCTCTATTGTAGGAATGGGAAATATTACAGACTGAGGAATAGTATCTTGTACTTGAGCATCCCCTGATCCTCCATTTCCTGAACCTGCATTGTCATCACTACTGAAACCCAATGAGTTAGTTAGTGAATCAATGTCAAATAACCACTGAGGACCAGACCCAATAGGATTTGGTGTGTTCTCATTGCACTTGACATTGTCACTTTCCTCAATTATTCTAGAAGAAGTATTAAAAACTCTGTAAGCCTTACTCTGAGATGAGTAACCAACAAGAAAACCATCATCAGCCTTGCTATCAAACTTTCCTAAGTGAGTTTTGGTATTGAGAATGGTACAAGGACACCCAAAAGGTTTGAAAAATCCTATAAAAGGTTTTCTATTATTTAAAAGCTCATAAGGTGTCTTGTTTTTAGGCTTGACTACTAAGACTCTGTTTTGGACATAGCAAACAGTATTAACTGCTTCAGCCCAGAAAGTAATTGGAAGTTTTGAATCTGCCAACAGAGATCTAGTAGCCTCAATCAGTGTCCTATTCCTTCTCTCAGCAACACCATTTTGTTGTGGAGTCGTAGGAGCACTGTATTGCCTCTCAATTCCTTTTTCCTCACAAAAGGTGTTTAGGTCATGATTTTTAAATTCAGTACCATTGTCTGACCTAATAACTTTTACCTTTTGATTAGTTTGGTTTTCAATTCTTAGAATAAAGGATTTGATCAGTCCACTTGTCTCATCCTTAGTCCTTAGAAAATATACCCAAGTAAATCTAGAGTAATCATCAACAATAACTAGGCAGTATGATTTCTTACCAATACTCATAACATTTGTAGGACCAAACAGATCCATATGCAACAATTGAAGAGAATTAGAGATTGTGTTCAACTCTTTGGTCTTATGAGAAGATTTGTGTTGTTTGCCTTTGAGACAGGAAACACAATGATCATCACATGAAAATACTTTGGAAGGTAAACCTCTTACAAGGTTGTTTTTAAGAAGTTTATTCATTGTTTTAAAATTCATGTGACACATCCTTCTGTGCCAAAGTGATGATGCATCCAAAGAAGCTTTTGAAACAAGACAGTTTAGGGATGAATCAGTTGAAACACTTTCCATATCTAAGCAATAAACATTATCCTTTCTGGGAGTTCTTAGTAGTATCATCTTTTCATCAACTACCTTGAATCCAGGAGCAAGGATAAGACATTTAGAATCTGTAAATAATATACTATGTTGTTTGTCACAAACCTGTGATACACTTAACAGGTTGTACCTTAACTGCTCAACATAGAATACATCTTCAAAGGTCATTTTACCTTTGGTTACATCCCCCTTACCACTTATCTTACCTCCATCTGGAGTATTACGAAAGGCAACATGCCCACCATCAATTTTCTTGAAATTCTTGAGGCATGACATGTTCCCTGTCATGTGCCTAGAGCAACCACTATCAACATGCCAGATGCTCTTCCCCTTGAGCTGTTGGTTGCCCTGCACATAAGATTAAATAGTTAGTATTGATTGGGGACCCAAGCCAAAGTGGTCTTGGGTCTCCCTTTCTCATCAAAGTATTTACATTCCTTTTTGATGAGGTTTTTAAACTCAGAGCACTCTTTATTAGAGTACTTTGTCAATATGATTGGCTTAGCAGCACAAACACTAGAAGCAGTACTAACCTTAGAAGTACTAACAGAGGTAGCAATACTAACAGGTTTAGCAGTACTAATCTTGTTAGCAGCACTAACAGAGTTAGCCGTATTAACTTTTGAAGAAGTACTAACAATGTCAGCAGCACTAACATTGTTAGCAGTAGTATTACTTCTAGCAGCACTATCATTGTGAGCAGTACTATTTGTGGTAGCATTACTAACAGTTTTAGTGCTTTTAGGAAACCACATATTGACACTTTCTTTAACAGACTTTTTCTTCATGTAGCTTTTAGATTTAACAGATTTCTTAGCCACATGGTTCTTTTCAACCTTCCTATAACCAAAGGGTTTTTGCATGGATCTTTGAAAATTCATCCTTTGGTTCATAGGATTGAAATAACATAATTTGGCAAGATGATTCAATTTGCCACAGATAAAACAAGGTTTTGGTCTATTGATTTTACTCAAATCAACCCCTTGTTTTTGTGCCCACTGATTATTCCAGTTTCTTTGATTTCCCCTCTTTTTATCATGTTTTTGGGGCTCAGTCTTCTTACATGCACACTGCTTGCAAGGACCTGGATTCACAACTGTAGTCTGTTTGTAATGGACCTTACCAGACTTTCCCTCTGTCTTCTCTATGTCCTTGGATTTGATCCAAGCCCTTCCACAGTCCTCATTGGTGATAATGTTATTCTCTACCGGAATCTCACCACTCATCTTGTTCTCCTTACTCTTGTCAACCTCTTTGTCAGTCTTATCCTCAATAACTACCTCATGTAAGGGATCTATCTCAGTGGCTCCCTCAGGCAAGTCCTTCCTATCTTTGGTTTCTAACAGATCTGAAGTAGGAGGAATGTAATTGTTGTTATATGGTGGAGGTGTGGCATTGTACCCAATTCCTCTTCTCAACTTATCATGAATCTGAGTTTGTAGTAAAGAGTCCATTGCTTTAGAAGCATTGGAAAACTTTTCTACATCAAGCTTGACCTTGGTTAGTTCATCTCTCAATTTCTCACTCTCCTCTGTAGATTTGGTCAGTTTAAGCTCTATATCCTTTTTCTCCCACTTCCAGTAATTGGTGTCATATGAGTGTTGGAGTTCATTGGCTTGAAAACCTTTAATCTGTTCCTCAAACCTCTCAAAAATTCTCACATAATATTTGATATCCTTTTCTAATCTCTTAAGGTCATCACTCATCTTCTGATTGTGATCCCTGTACCTTTTAACAGTGTCTATGCAAGTTTTAGAACAGAGATTAGAATTTACCTCAGATGGGAGATAAGATACTTCATCTATAAGAGCTTGATTCTGGATAGCCTCTTTTGCTTGATCACTCCAGTCAAACCCCATTCCTTGTTGAGAAACAAGGGCTTGAGCAGAGTTTCTGTTATGATTGAGGTTTCCAGACTGTGCTTGTTGGTGGTTGTTTTTTTGAGAAACTCCACTTCTGCATTCCCTGGCAAAGTGTCCCTTCATATGGCATTTGTAGCACTCCACCTTTGATTTATCAAACCATGCTCCATCTTCTCTTCTTTGGGAGAAGTTGTTCCTCCCAATCCTCTTTATGAACTTCTTTACCCTCATGGACAGCATGGCCATCTGCCATTTAATATCCATCTCTTCCAGATCATCAGGATGAAGTTGTTCCAAATCATCATTAATTAAGGAGGAATTTCCATGACTGGCAAGAAAGGCTTCAAACACAGAATCAGTGCCTTTATCTTGATTTGCTCCATTAGCAGCATTAACTGATTCAGGGTTAGCAGTAGAATCAATTGATGCTGATAGGAGTGCAGCATTATGAATATATCCAAAAGGCTTCTTCTTTGCCTCCACCTCAGCTTCAAATACTCTAAGATCATTGTACAGATCATCAAGTTCTTTCTCTTCCAACTGATCATTCTGTCTGAATGAAACAGTGTACATGGTCCATTCATCTCCAAGGGACCTTAAGAACTTTCTGTTTACATCATTTTGATCAATCTGTACTCCCATAGTAGCTAGTTCACCAATCAGTTTGTTAAACCTGTCAAAAGTTTGAGTCATGGACTCATTCTTAGTTGACATGAAGTTTTCATACTGATGCTTCAAGATTGCCTTTTGATTTCTTTTGGTACTTTTGGTACCAGAGAATCTCTTTTCTAGAGCATTCCAGAGCATCTGTGCATCAGTACAATTGCAGAATTGGTGCTGATATTCATTTGGAATGGCCAAGAGCAGTGTGCTCAAGGCTTTCATATCTGTCTGCCTTGTCTTTCTGTCTGCATCCGTCTTTGGAGGTGTTCTTTTGCCATCTTCACCAATCTTTCCTGCATCAGATGGGCCATTCTCAATGATGTCCCACATAGAGTAATCTGTGAGGAGAATGTATTGCTTAATTCTGATCTTCCACATGTCAAATTCATTGGGTCTGAGCATTGGAACCTTTGAGACCAGAGTACTGTTTGATTCAGCTGTGTTTTCCATGATGAATGAGATTTCTGAGAATACTAGCTCTGATACCACTTGTGAGGATCTTAATTCTAAACAAGAATAAATACTCAGAAACAATATCAAAGGAGTTTACGGAATAACACTTTGATATTCAATAATTAATGGAACACAGTAAATCAGAATAAGAACTTGTAAACTTTATTGAATGATTATAAAGTTACAAGATTCAACACACAACCTCAATATTGATGAACAGACTCACCAATACGAATTCTACTTCTCTAGAATTAGGATTACAAACCTTGAGGTTGATTTTCTCTATAAAAACAAAAATTCAGAATTCTAAAGTTAACTCTAAACTATTCTGACTAATTCTATATATACTGAAGATAAAAGATAATTACAAATAATAAAAGATCTTCAAAATAATATTCTATCTTTATCTTCAAGCTTTCCTTAATCTTCAAACTTGATCTGCACGAATCTTGATTATCTCATAAGCAACACTAAATCTTCAGCAGTATTAATACTTTGAGCAGTATTAACATTCAGCAGTACTAACTACTAGCAGTACTAAAATTGCTTAGCAGTAGTAATCTCCTCTAGCAGTATTAATCTTGATGAGCAGCATTAAGTTGTATCAGCAGCATTAACTTCACTTAGCAGCATTAACCTCAGAAGTATTAACCAAGTTCTTCTAGAAACATTAACTGTACTTGTGAAATTCTGAATTTCCCAACACGCGGGTTAACCCGTGCGGCTACCCGCGTGACGCACTGCTGTAGGTTCGTTTTGTAACCCCCAAAATCCCTTTGTAACTCCCAAATCGTTTTGTAACCTACACCTTTATGACTAACAATCAGTACCATTAATTGGTTGATTATTATCATTAATATTATAGCATCGGTTACAATTCCCTTGGTGTTTAAATAGGATCGTTTTCTGTCTAAAACGATACCGGTGAATTTGAGATTATCCTCGAGTGAATTTCGTGATACCCAGGCAGAATAGGGTCGAAATATCACTTAAGGAAAGCGAGCTCTCACGCGATCTCATATTCTATCCAAGTTCCGATCACTCTCTCTTCTCTCCCTCTACCCATCGACTTCCGCACACCCAATCCCCAACAATCTTAAGTGATATTTACTTTGTGAGAGATGGCGAGTGATCAATCCGTGAGAGACATAACGACCAAGTTCACGAAGCTGGAGAAGTTCGAAGGCGGCGATGGCAAAAGAAGATGCACTTCTAATTGACCACGTTGAAGGTCTTGTACGTGTTGAGTACGTCGATGCCAGAATTAATGGAGGACGAGACGTTGGAGATGATTCGGCATCGTGGCAAATGGGAAAACGACGAATACATATGTCGCGGCCACATCTTGAACGGTATGTGTGACTCCCTCTTCGATATCTATCAAAACGTTGAATCCGCTAAAGAGCTATGGGACTCTCTTGAGTCCAAATACATGGCGGAGGATGCTTCTAGTAAGAAGTTCCTCGTGAGTAATTTTAATAATTACAAAATGGTGGACTCAAGGCTTGTGATGGAGCAATATAATGAGCTCTTACGCATTTTAGGCCAATATGCTCAACACAATATGAAGATGGACGAATCCATCTCCGTATCGAGCATAATTGATAAATTGTCTCCCTCTTGGAAAAACTTCAAACATATGTTGAAACACAAGAAGGAAGAGTTGTCTCTTGTACAACTCGGTAGTCACTTGCGTATAGAGGAATCTCTTCGGGCGCAAGAGGCTGAGAAACCTTAGATGAAAGAGGTTTCTGCACCTTCTGTGAACATGGTGGGAGAGGGAAGATTCAACAATTTCAAAGGAAAACGTAAGTTCAATGAAGCCAAGAAAGGTCCCAACAAAAAGGTTAAATAAACCTGTTGGACTTGTGGGATGACCGGCCATCTCAAGCGGGATTGTCGAGTTTTCAAGAATAAGAATGGAGCAAACTCAAGTGGTGGTGGGCAAAGATCCAATCATCAGAACCAACGGCAAGGTCAGTTTCTTGACTTTGGTGTTAATTCAAATTTGAATTATGTACCACTAATATCCGAATCATTTTATGTGCAGCATGATGATGATGCTTGGTGGATTGACACGGGTGCATCTAGTCATGTGTGCAAGGATCAACGTTGGTTCTCCTCTTTGGAACCGGTTGAAGACGAATCCGTGCTACATATGGGGAACGAGTCAAATGCTCTCATTCTTGGACGTGGCTTAGTTAGACTAGAATTTAGCTCTAATAAAATAATTGAACTTGTAACACCCCAGTTACATAACAAACACTTACCGAACCACCGATAAATTAATTTAGTTTCAAAAACCTCATATTACGGAATAACAATATACAACCCAAAATACATAATTTAAGGCTTAATAATTACATAACAAACCATAACATAACCATCGGGGACATATCTACCCGGAAATGTTCTAACTATATACAATCCCAAAAGTTTAATATATAAATACCTAAACCAAAATTAAGCTTCATGCTTCAATCCCTACCGATCAACCAACCTTGTTCTTACCTTTGTCGACTTTACCTGAAAAGCTAATAACCACAAAAAGGTAAGCTATAAAGCTTAGTGAATTCATGTGGAAATATGTGGTTACAATGTAGTACACAAGCGTACATACTAGGAAACGAAGAAGGGCTCGAAAACAAGTTTACATAACAATAATGAAACAACTTAGTTATACCATAGGAAATCATATACATAAAACGCACTTTCAACGAGGGAATCACAAAGAAAACATCAATGAAATCAACATTATTTTTCGAGATCATGTAAGTTCCATGCCAATTAACTTTTACACAAAAATAAGACTTGACACCAAATCCGTCCTTCATCTCCCGGATTGTTCCAAAGTCCTATACTCACCCCCTGACTGCCACTGGGCAGTGAGTACGACAACCCCTCCGATTGTCTCACCGGACTCCATGGAATATCGACAATCGGCGCCCAAAACACATCACAAGATCAATACAAGCAATATGACAATTCAAGAGGATATCGAGGATCTAGCATGATTCATGGATGAACAATAAAGCACATAAGCATGTATAACCACAAAGTAACGCATATGTCCACATAAACTCACAGTGTTGTTCATTGAATTCGGTTAACCAAACCGAAAGCCAAACCGAAAGGTCGAATCCCAACTGCTGTTCAATGGTTGGAAAAACACTTTAAATACCTTCATTTATGCTTAAATTACACCTGGAGTTCATATATAGAGTCCCATTAGCAATGCACAATAATAACACAAACTTAACCCTTTTTAATTCAAGCATTCTACTTTGTTTTTACTATACAACACCAACTTGCAGACCTGTTTTGCCCATCTTAAACTAAAAATAATCAAATTACTTCTAAAGATGGATTGTACCCCTTTATACTACCTTTCTAGAGCCTATTTATACATATTTTTAGGATATTTCTACAATTTTCTATGAATTTTACAACACAACATCACAAGGCTGTCAAAATTCAGCTTTACAACACAGAATAAATGACACTTTTTACCCACCTTAAAGTTGGAATTAGATTTCGATGTCTGAATACAAAACAAGGTAGACAACCCTAGATTTCAAATGCCTCTGACCTCATATTTTTCTGATTTTTCTATGATTTTATACGATTTTTCTAAAACAGTGTTGTAACATGATTTCAAACTCGAAAAAATCACACTTTTGTGCAATTAAGTATCCAATTCCATTCCAATACTAACCAAATTCAGATGTTAACTTTAACTTATCATTATCAAGGTAAAATCAACAAGAAACCATGGTTCATTCATCCATTTCTATCAATTTTATCAAAATCCAAATTTGTATAACAAAGAGTTAACTTGTTCTTTGTGAAAATTCACTTTCCTTTCCATCTTCTTGCCAATCAACCAACATAAAACCTTAATATTACAAAATTATCCACTAATCACAAACATGCAAACCCTAATCTCCTTAATTAACACTACTTATAACGATTAAACTTAGTATTAGGAGTATACCTTCAATAATCTTCACATATACATCAAGATTTCATCACTTTGAGCTTTGATTTTTCAAGGATTAGATGTGTTTGAGCTTAAGTGTGTGAAAATCGCACCTTAAGTGTGTGTGGAAGTTCTTGAACTGAAAATGGCATAAATTGGGCCTAAAATTCGTATTTTGCAAGCTGAATCTGAGTTGGGTGGGGTCTAACCCGCCTGGGTACCCATTTTGACCACTCAACACTAAAAATGACATAACTTTTCGCTCAGAACTCCGTTTTCGATGAGATTTTCGCCTACGCGTTCGTAACGAGATAATGAACAACTTCCAACAAAAATATTTTAGAAAAAACCTACCAATAAAAGCATTTTTACATATTTGTGAACGTTATGCTTTCCTTTGCAATTTCGTCGTTTTTTTAAGCTCGGAATCTCGTAAAAGTTTCCTGACACTTTCATCAACTCCTAATAGGTCCAAAACTTAGTTCCAAAGCTTAACATCTCACCAAACACCTCTCATTTATGTTTTGTGCATGTAGTTTACCGAAATAACAACGTATTTTGTAAAACTTGCATAAAATACAATCTACGCGACCTTTTTGACTTCCGTCACTTCTAGCACTTCATATTTACTTATTCAAAGGTGTTCCAACCTTTAAATCACCAATTAGATCATCCGTTCAAGTTTTGGGTAGATTTTTCCCATTTTGGCACTCTAGTGTCCTACCCGATTTCCATTTGAGCAATGCACTTTGTATTTTGAACCCTCACATCATCTAATTATGTATTTTATGAGGTGTTAGCACCAATATTACCTCCTATATCTCATTCCAAAAATGGGCTCTACTTATAGCTCACTAACACACTTAACATCTTAGCAAATTCTATTTTTACAATATTAACACATAAGGCATGCTTTAACATATAATACATATTTAGACTCACTAGTGAAGCAAATTTAGGAGAGTGGATGTTACAAATACCTCCTCCTTTTGAAGATTCCGTCCTCGGAATCATCGTTGCTCGAACAGGGTTGGGTACATCGCCATCATTTATGTTTTATTCTCCCAAGTCTAATTTGGCCCACGATGATGCTTCCACTTAACCAACACCAGTTCCACGATCTTGTTGCGTAGATTCACCGTTCTTTCATTTAGGATAGCCTCGAGTTCTTCAACATATCTTAGTTTCTCGTCTATTTTAACTTCCGTTAATGGCACCACCTCATCGTGTTTACCGAGACATTTCCTTAGATGACCAACATGAAAAACTTCATGGATACCCGTGAGTTCTTCTGGCAACTCAAGCCGATACGCTTGCTTTCCAATACGCTTCAATATCTTGAACGGTCTGATGAAACGAGGACTGAGTTTACCGTGCTTTTTAAATCGTAAAACACATTTCCATGGGGAGACTTTTAGCATGACGAGGTGTCCGACTGAGAACTCAATGGGTCTTCGGCGGCAATCTGCATAAGATTTCTGTCGATCCTGAGCAACTTTCATTCTTTCTCGTATAACTTGAATCTTGTCGTGGGTGATCTGGACTAATTCTGGACCAGCTAAAATCTTCTTTCCCGTTTCCCGCCAACAAAGAGGCGTACGACACTTACGTCCGTACAGAGCCTCGAAAGGAGCCATTCCGATCGTCGAGTGATAGTTGTTATTGTATGAGAATTCAACTAAGGGCAAGTGAGTATCCCAACTTACGCCAAACTCAAGTACACAAGCTTGTAACATTTCTTCGAGTGTTTGGATCGTACGCTCTGATTGTCCATCGGTCTGTGGATGATACGCGATACTCAATGCAACTCGCGTTCCCAATTCACGCTGTAGACCGGACCAAAAGTTAGAAGTGAAACGTGAATCACGATCTGAGATTACCTTCAAGGGTACGCCATGTCGAGCAATAATCTCGTCAATATAAAGTTGTGTCCATCGATCCATTATATATGACTCCCGAACAGGAAAGAAATGTGCGCTCTTCGTCAATCGGTCCACGATAACCCAAATGCTATCGTGCTGTCGAGAGGTCTTTGGTAGTTTTGTTACCAAATCCATTGTCAATTGTTCCCATTTCCATACAGGTATATCGAGTGGCTGTAGACTTCCGTATGGCTTCTGATGTTCGGCTTTTACCTGTAAACATGTGATGCACTTTTCAACGTAACGACAGATATCAACTTTCATTCCCGGCCACCAGTAATCGATACGCAAGTCATGGTACATCTTCGTACTTCCCGGATGAATGAATAATCTCGACTTGTGTGCCTCCACCAAGATAGTCTCCCGTAAGCCTCCGAGTCTCAGAACCCAGATTCGGGTCTTGATGACTTTAAGTCTGCGGTTATCGTCAGTTAAAGAATCTAAATAACCCACCATGCGTTCAGACTTGACATGATCCGGCTTCAAAGCCTCAGTCTGACATCTTTGTAAGTCATTGATAAGAGTAGACTCCACTGATGTATGAGTGATAGCGTAACACATAGATCCGATATACGCCTTCCTACTTAACGCATCCGCCACTACGTTGGCTTTACCCGGAGGGTAGAGTATCTCACAGTCGTAATCTTTAATCAACTCCATGGCCCGTTGCTGACGCATATTCAAGGTTTGTTGATCAAAAAGATATTTCAAACTCTTGTGATCAGTGTACAATTGGCATTTCTTGCCATACAGATAATGACGCCAGAGTTTCAAAGCAAAGGCAACCGCTGCAAGCTCAAGATCATGGGTTGGGTAGTTTTTCTCATATTCTTTTAGCTGTCGTGAAGCATATGCGATTACCTTGCCCGTTGCATCAATACACAACCCAATCCTAGCTTTGACGTGTCACTGTATACTATGAAATCATCGTTGCCTTCAGGTAAGGAAAGTACCGGTGCGTGCGTCAAACAGTCATTCAAAGTCTGTAATGCGTTTTCCTGGTCCTCGTTCCAAACAAATTTCACATCCTTGCGGGTGAGAAAAGTGAGGGGTACGGCGATTTTTGAGAAATCCCGTGTAAATCGTCGATAGTAACCCGCCAAGCCGAGAAAACTACGTACTTCGAAGGCATTCTTAGGTTGTTCCCATTTCTGTATTGCCTCAATCTTAGATAGATCCACGAAAACACCATCGCAGGATATCGTATGCCCCAAGAATTGTGCCCGACGGAGCCAGAATTCACATTTCAAGAACTTGGCATATAATCGTTCCTTTCTCAGCAACTGTAACATTTCTCTAAGGTGCACATCATGATCGGCCTCGGTCTTAGAATATAACAAGATATCATCAATAAAGACAATAACAGACTTATCAAGCATCGGGCGACATACTCGATTCATTAAATCCATGAATGCAGCAGGTGCATTCGTAAGTCCAAACGGCATGACAAGGAGTTCATAATGTCCATATCGTGTGCGAAAAGTTGTCTTAGGGATATCCTCTTCACGTACCTTAAGCTGATGATATCATGATCTTAAATCAATCTTGGAAAAATAACTTGCACCATGTAATTGATCAAATAGGTCATCAATTCGTGGAAGAGGGTATTTATTCTTGATGGTTACCTTATTCAGATCCCGGTAATCAATACACATTCGGAAGGAACCATCTTTCTTCTTTACGAACAATACCGGAGCACCGCAGGGTGAAGTGCTTGGTCGAATGAATCCCTTGTCCAACAACTCTTGTAATTGGCTCATCATTTCTTTCATTTCCGCCGGTGCGAGACGATAGGGTGTCTTAGCGATAGGAGCGGCACCGGGTACTAAATCGATCCGAAACTCTACTTGTCTGTCCGGTGGCAACCCTGGCAAGTCATCGGGAAATACATCTGAAAACTCACATACGATTGGCACATCCTTCACTGTCTTCTTCCCCTCTTTGGATGAATCTAAAACATAGGCCAGAAAAGAGGAATATCCTTTCGTTAGATATTGTCGGGCCTTGAGCATAGAGATTACCTTTACATCTCCTACACATCGTTCACCATATACATATAGGTAATCTCCATCGTCCTTCGGTATTCGAATCATTCGGTGAGAGCATATGATGTCAACGCGGTTTCTAGCTAACCAATCCATCCCAATAACAATATCAAAGCAATGAATATCCATCGGGATCAGATCTATTGAGAACTCATAATCGTCAAGAATTAACACACAATCTTTATATACTTTATCGGCAACTAGAACACCCCCGTTAGCCGTATCGACAATGAATGGTTTATCAAGCATAGAAAGCACATAATCCAGAAATCGAGTATAATAATGCGATACGAAGGAGTTAGTTGCTCCAGAATCAAATAAAATACGCGCAGGTTGGGAATTCACAAGAAAAATACCAATAACAATGTCCGGTTCATTATGAGCTTCCTCTGCGGTAATCTGTAAAGCTCGAGCTCGTGCTTTGGGTACCTCCTCCTTTTGAACGGAAGACCCGGTTGTCGTCGGTCGCTGAACTAATGCTTTATTTTCTTCTCGTTTGACTCGAGGGAAATTTCTCTGTTTGTGCCCCAATACTCCACACGAATAACATGCGTCCTCCCGTCGTGGACAACCCGTACAGATATGGCCCACATCGCCACAACAAAAGCATCTAAGAGTCGTCGGTTCAACGTTACATTGTCCCGAATGAAGCTTACCATATTTCTGACAATTTCGTGGCGCATTCGATTGCAATAAAGTTATGTTAAGTTCAACAGTTCATATTATTTAACTATAATATTTACGATTTATACCTGGAGTGTATAAGCATGTGAAGGAGTACGGGAAGTGGTTTGAGTATGTGCTCGTCTCGAGGTGAAGAATCGAGGCGATTTGTGGGTCGGTAACAAGAACGTTCTTTCATTTCTTTGTCGTTTCAACTTGAAATTTGGTTCATCAAGTATAGTTAAATTGTGTTCACGGTGACGAGCGTACTCCACAGTTTTATTGAAACTTGGAATGTCGCGGTTAGTAACAAACTCCCGGATTTCTCGTCTCAAACCATCGACAAAATGCTCTATTCGTTCATGTTCGGAAGATAAAAATCGTAAGGCAAAACGTGCCTTTCGGTTAAATTGAGTCTCATATTCAATTACAGACATGTTCCCTTGATTGAGTTCCAAGAATTCTTTCTCAAGCCTCCGTTGCAATTCTATCGGGCAGAATTGCTCAAAGAAATGAGTCTTGAAAGACTCCCAAGTGAAGCTTTCACGTTCTTTTTCAGTAAGGGATTCAAAAGTTGCATCCCACCATGTGAGTGCACGCTTTGTCAACATTGCACTGGCATAATTCACTTTATCTTCACTTAACACTCGGGAAATTCGGAACACCTTTTCGGTGTTTTGGATCCATTGAACTGCGGTTACCGGATCAGACAGTCCGGTGAAATCTGTAGCGCCACTACTACGAAAGCTTTTAAACAAGACCCGTTCAGATTTAGGTTTTGAGGGATCACCCAACTCTTTCTCATTACCCTTTCCTGTGTCATGCTTATATTGTTCAAAAGTTTGTTGAACAAATGTCCTGAGTCGTTTCATTAATCGTTCACCACGGGGAGACAAGGGTGTATCATCCTCGTTCACGCTAGCGTCGGGATCATTTTCTCTAACATTGGGGTTTGATGGAGTGTGGCTAGCAGCATCACCATCAGACATCATCCTAAAAAGATGTACACATATGGAGAGTATCAAAACATATAAAGCATTAAACAACATCCTATTTATGGTCCCTTACCCAACTTGGGTCTCTCCTAATGGTCCATATCCCGTATCAATCATCGCTTAGTTACTATATAACATCAACGTCTAGTTTAAGTCTAGATACCATAATAGATACCTAGATCACTTAAACTACTGCTCTGATACCATATTTGTAACACCCCAGTTACATAACAAACACTTACCGAACCACCGATAAATTAATTTAGTTTCAAAAACCTCAGATTACGGGATAACAATATACAACCCAAAATACACAATTTAAGGCTTAATAATTACATAACAAACCATAACATAACCATCGGGGACATATCTACCCGGAAATTTTCTAACTATATATAATCCCAAAAGTTTAATATATAAATACCTAAACCAAAAGTAAGCTTCACGCTTCAATCCCTACCGATCAACCGACCTTGTTCTTACCTTTGTCGACTTGCCCTGAAAAGTTAATAACCACAAAAAGGTAA
Organism: Arctium minus; assembly: GCA_954870635.1. Lineage (NCBI taxonomy): Eukaryota > Viridiplantae > Streptophyta > Magnoliopsida > Asterales > Asteraceae > Arctium > Arctium minus. The sequence goes on along the minus strand of OX941080.1, from coordinate 118,952,964 downwards.
GCTATAAAGCTTAGTGAATTCATGTGGAAATATGTGGTTACAATGCAGTACACAAGCGTACATACTAGGAAACGAAGAAGGGCTCGAAAACAATTTTACATAACAATAATGAAACAACTTAGTTATACCATATGAAATCATATACATAAAACGCACTTTCAACGAGGGAATCACAAAGAAAACATCAATGAAATCAACATTATTTTTCGAGATCATGTAAGTTCCATGCCAATTAACTTTTACACAAACATAAGACTTGACACCAAATTCGTCCTTCATCTCCCGGATTGTGCCAAAGTCCTATACTCACCCCCTGACTCCCACTGGGAAGTGAGTACGGCAGCCCCTTCGATTGTCTCACCGGACTCCATGGAATATCGACAATCGGTGCCCAAAACACATCACAAGATCAATACAAGCAATATGACAATTCAAGAGGATATCCAGGATCTAGCATGATTCATGCATGAACATTAAAGCACATAAGCATGTATAACCACAAAGTAACGCATATGTCCACATAAACTCACGGTATTGTTCGTTGAATTCGGTTAACCAAACCGAAAGGTCGAATCCCAACTTCTGTTCAATGGTTGGAAAAACACTTCCAAGACCTTCAATTATGCTTAAATTACACCTGTAGTTCATATATAGAGTCCCATTAGCAATGCACAATAATAACACAAACTTAACCCTTTTTAATTCAAGCATTGTACTTTGTTTTTACTATACAACACCTACTTGCAGACCTGTTTTGCTCATCTTAAACTCAAAATCATCAAATTACTTCTAAATATGGATTTTACCCCTTTATCCTAGCTTTCTAGAGCCTATTTATACATATTTTTAGGATATTTCTATAATTTCTACGAAATTTACAACACAACAGCACAAGGCTGTCAAAATTCAGCTTTACAACACAGAATAAATGACACTTTTTACCCACCTTAAAGTTGGAATTAGATTTCGATGTCTGAATACAAAACAAGGTATACAATCCTAGCTTTCAAATGCATCTGACCTCATATTTTTCTGATTTTTCTATGACTTTATACGATTTTTCTAAAACAGTGTTGTAACATGATTTCAAACTCGAAAAAAAAAATCACACTTTTGTGCAATAAGTATCCAATTCCATTCCAATACTAACCAAATTCATATGTTAACTTTAACTTATCATTATCAAGGTAAAATCAACAAGAAACCATGGTTCATTCATCCATTTCTATCAATTTCATCAAAATCCAACTTTGTATAACAAAGAGTTAACTTGTTCTTTGTGAAAATTCACTTTCCTTTCCATCTTCTTGAAAATCAACCAACATAAAACCTTAATCTTACAAAATTATCCACTAATCACAAACATGCAAACCCTAATCTCCTTAATTAACACTAATTATAACGATTAAACTTAGTATTAGGAGTATACCTTCAATAATCTTCACATATACATCAAGATTTCATCACTTTGAGCTTTGATTCTTCAAGGATTGGATGTGTTGGTCCCGGATGTGCTTAACAAGTTTGTAGAAGGGGGGGGGGTTGAATACAAACACAGAAATTTAAAGTTTAATAAATTGTTTATTGATAAATCAAACACAATTTACAAGTTTGTTGCGGAATAAGATTAAGACAGACTCAATCTAAACAAACATAAGAAACACTAAGATGGTTGCACAAGAATATAGAGAATGGGGGATTAGAGAGTATAGAAAACAAGGGTTTCTATGAAAATAGAAAGATGAAGGTTAGAGGTGAGCACACTCTCAGATGGAGAGGTAATATTTCTATTTATACCCTATGCATTAAATGCATGGCAGGGCACTTTACACGTGGCGTTCAGTGATTGGCTTTGGGAGTCTGACTTTGGGAGACATGCTTTTGGTCGTATCATGAACAGTGTAGTTAACAGAGTTGTTGTACGATTTGTGGCAGAGACATGTCCGTTCTGACACATCGTACTAGTTGTGCAAGGTAAGACAAAAGGAGACTTGAGGCATAAGCTTCATGATCGTTTGATCGCTGAATATCTCTTCCTTCAGAGATATAAAGAGGTTCAGCTATCGCTGAAGCTTTTCCTCATGTTTTTTCGCGTATAAGTAGATTCTTCTTTGCTTCACTGATATCCGCATCAGGTCACTAGTAGACTTGTCTTTGTTCAGTGGATTCGTCTTCGATTCAGCTATGAACATATGTTGACGCGAGACTTGTCTTCAGGGATTACGTTACTGTTTACATCAGAAAATATCAGTGATAACTGAACAGACTCAGTCTGATCGCTGATAGTGAAACACTAATAAATATGAAATGTTTACAAGAAAGATCATCAGTGATAACTGAACAGACTCAGTCTGATCGCTGATGGTGAAACACTAATACATATTTAAAACGTAATTTTCATTAAGTATAGAAGAGGGTCGTTATCAAATCACCGAGAGAGTTTGGATCAACAATCTCCCCCTATTTGATAATGACAAAGTAACTGAAGAAAATTACTTTATGGTTCAAAATAAAAGAATAATTAGGACTCATAACATACATGTCCCAATTACTATTTTGAGGGATATTTTACAGTACTGATAGAGTTAAGTATTTCACTGAAATTTTCATTAATTTAGAGATAGAATTACAAGATATGAAAATTACAAGTACAAGTCAAGAACTAACTACTGTAAGTTTAACTAATAGATTACAAGAAATAGGAAACTAATCTATCAGCTATCTAAAGAAGACTTAGGAGGATTGATCATATACTCAGGTATTTCTTCTCCTTTTTTCCTTCGATATGAAGATTCTTGAGAGATGATTGCCTTGATTGATTCAGCAGAGGGAGAGAAGTCATACCATAAGCACAAGAGATCCTTGAGATGACTGAGCTTATCCTCATCATCTCTGAAGAAGATTCCAAAAGGTTCTTTAAGAACTTGTCCTGCAGCATATGGTTTATCAGGGGGCAAAGGTAGATCGAGAACTGAAAGATCAGGAGGAGGACCGAATAGGGCTTCTCTTGAGAACTTGATGGAGGTTTCATTTCTGATCACAACGACATTTTCAGAAGAGGAGGAGACATGCTTCCTTTTGAATTGCTTTGGCTTAGAAGGAAGAGCAGACGACACTTTTAAGATTGCAGCGACTCTATTCATGAGAGCATCATTTATCCCTTCAACATAGCCTCTGTATATTGACTTTGATTTCTTCAGCGCATCTTTGAACTCAAGCCATTCTATGTAGCTGAAACTTTCCAGCTTTGAAACGAACATAGCCTTGCAGCTTCCATCCTCTCTGGTAATTTCCATAGTGACAGAAACTTTGTTCTTCTTCTTTCTTCCAGAGATAGCGACTGCAACGATCTTCATTGGGTCAGAGCGATAATCGATTTTATGCTTGCACCAATCGACTGTGGAATCGCTGACCCCTAGAGCTTTTGAGCGCCCCTCTTCAATTTCCTTCAAAAGAGCAGCCTGGACTTCTACTGGTTTCTTCTTCAGCTTCTTGTCTTTGACTTGAGATGACTGAATTTTGAGAGCAAGAGAGGCATCTCTTTGACAATCAACTATCAGCTTCTCAGCCCTGACAGATTCTTCAATTTCAGCTTCAGTCAGAAACTCTAAATCTGTTGATTTAGAGGGGATCTTCAGTCATTGTTTTTCTAGATGAGAGATCATCTCTGTTCGTCTCTTCATTTCTTCTTCTGACCAGTGAGATGGTCTAGAGAGACTTCCTGGATGATGCAGGGACTCTTCTTCCTCATCTTCTTCATCAATCTCTCTTACAGAGATTGGAATTATTTGTTCATCAGCTACAGCGGCTGGGATTATTTGTAGTTCTTTTCCCTTAAGCAGGGGAGAGAACTGTCTGGTCAGAAAATAGAAAGAAAGGAGTTAGTGTATGTTTTTGGAAAGAGAGAAGATAAAGGCTAGAAAGAGATAAAGGGTTTGTAGAAAGAAACAGGGACAAATGAGAGGCATACCTGAGAAGGATTCTCCTCAGATAGTGAAATAGTCTTCAGGTTTCCCTCCGCAAACGCATTTTTGGATTTGCTTTGGGAAGGGATTCCTGAGGATGTTCCATGACTCCCTCCTGCTGTGACAACTTCTTTCGAAGCTATCACTGAAGATGTGATGGTTGCAGAAGAACACCATAAGGACTGATCTTCTTCATCGTCATCATCATCATCTTCTTGATGAGGTTGCTCTTCCTCTTGATCTTCAAGATCAAGATCTTATTTATCTTCGTATTTCTCTTCTTCTTCATCGACAAAGTCTTTGAAAGAAGGAGGATCTTGGTCAGCAACCTTCTCCCCCTCAGCATGAGAGGGAGGATCTTAAAGTTGAACCTCAGCAACAACTTCAGCTGTTGTCTCCCCCTCTTTAATTATTGTAGCAACTTTCTCCCCCTCTTTGTCATTATCACCCAGGGAGAGATCGTTGGTAGAAGAGGAAGGTTGTGCATAGGCTAACTTTCGGACTTCAGCCTCCAGACTATCGAGTCGTCTTTCGATCACCGGGAGATCTGAAGTAGCTTGATGAATGAATTCAACAGCTACGTTCAATGAGGTGCGGTCATCCGATGTGAAGGAAGGTGATGGAGTCGGAGCTGGTGCATTCAGCTTGTCGAGGACTTGCTGAAGAAGAGTTGTGCAAGAATCAACCTTTGACGATAGAACGTCAAACTTTCGCTGAATATCTTCCTTTACTTTGACAAGTTCTTATTGAAGAGCAGAGATATGAGAGGCTTCAGCTTTGGTTGAGCAGGCAGCTGTCAAAGTCTTCAATTCAGTACTAGCGGTATTGACTGTGTTGGTGGTGTCGTTAACAGCAGTGGTGAGAGAAACCACCTTTTGAGCTAAACTGTTGACATTCACGTCAACAGTTGCCAAACTAGGACCTGAAAGAAAAGTTAGTGACTGAGTAACAGGCTTAGATAGGGATAAGGAAGGTGTATAGGGTTTAGGTGTACCTAATCGATCAAACATGTTGAAAAATTGCATGTCTCTTTCAAGCATATGAGGATCAGGTCCTATAAATGCAACATGAGGTTGCTGCAAAAGAGAAGGAGGGTCAGAGACCAAAGAAATAGAGGGACTAGAGATGGGGATAGAAGAAGATGGGAGTTTGGAAGGTACCTCAGTTGATTGAAGAACTGAGATATCAGGTTGAGTCACTGTTGTTGTGACAGCGACCGAGATCGCTGGCACGGTTGATGTGATCATGGGTGCGGACGTGGAGGAGAGGACCACGAAATCATCCAAGGAAGTTTGTCGAGAAACTTCCTCAGGCCTTGAGCTAGAGGCGCTTGTCTCTTTAGTTACTTTGGCCTTTTTAGAAGGACCAAAAGAACTAACTGATGGGCGTTTGGAACTAGTGATAGCGGCAGGGTTAGCAGAAGAAAGAACCTCCTGCGTGGCCGCTGAAGTAGAAGAAGTGTGGAGAGAGAGTCGGGAGCGTAGGATAGAAATACATACCTCGTTTGCCAGCGGTTTGACCTCTAGAAAACGCTGACCCACTTTGGCGAAGGAGCCATCAGGAGTAGTGGGGTAAGTGTTGGCGTAGAGGAACTTCAGATATGCACAGATAAACCATAAATATGGGATCTTGGGATCCCTCTCCGTCTTCTCTATATTTGACCTAAGATCGTCAAAGATAGCGGTGGCAAAGTCGAATTTTTTTCCAGCGATGACCGAATAGGCCATCTGGAGCTGTATCTTGCTTGCCTGATCAAGAGAACCACTTTTCCCACTCATGCATTGAATGAAATGAGAAAATATAAAGTTCAGCTGAGAAGGCATGTTCGCCTTTTTGATGAGTGTCAGCTTCTTGTTGGGGATTGTGGAGCGGGGCTTGTTGTCCCAGCAGTACTTCATATCATCCAGAAACCGGATGAGTTCAGCGTTAGTAGGTAGAGCTTCAAATCCACTCTTAGGTTTGTCAGGAAACCTGAGAGCCTTCCTTAAGCTGAAAGCAGTCATCATTCCTTTGCCGAGGTCAGTGCAGAAAGAAATGGCAGGGACCTGATCACCTTTCTTGTTGGTTATGGTCATTTCTTCAGCTGTGAACCAAAACTGTTGAAGGAGAGTTTTGGAGGGTTTTGGATCAACAGTGAGAGCGTAAGCAATGCAAGATTGCTTTAGGAATTTGGCAGCTTCCACCAGGTGTGGGTATTTGATTCCATCGAAGTCGAGGCGTCCAAGATGGTTGTTCTTGGGGACTTCAGATTCAGTGATGGCGAACTTGACGTTCTTGGAGGAAACAAGTGCTGACTGTGCCATTGCTGAATAAGGAAATAAATAGAGAATAGAAGGGAAGGATTAGAATCTAAAAATAAAGAAGTTTTTACCAGTTTCTATTTGAGGAAAGAAACGTATGAAAACAAAAATATTTGAAGATTAAGACATTGTTCTTAAGGAAAAGATGAAGAACAGGAAGAAAACCTTTGAAAGAATAAAATCAAAAAGAATGATTTTAGTGAGTAGAGATCTTATAAAAATCCGTAATGATAGAATATAAACGGATTTTAATAACAAGAGTTAAATGGAAACAAGATTAAATATTAAAATAACCTGGTGATCTTCAATGAAGATGATGCAGAAGCTTGAGACAGAATTTCGTGCTCAAAAAGTTTTTCAGAAGGCGTAAAAGATAAGAATGATATGAAACATTCCTTTTATACGTAGAGAGAAGGATAGAGAGAGAGAGGCGGGAAAACAAATGTTCATCATGACATGGACACGTTCCACGAAGTTGATTGGATAGAAGGGCAACAGACGAACGTGTCAGAAAAAGGCATGTCGTGGATTGTCGGTTCAAATGACGTCATAGGAGAGAGAAAAACGTTTCATTTGTCCTTTTGAAATTATCTCTGAAGAAAAGTCAGAGATAGGTTTTCCTTTGAAAGAATCCTTGATGAAAATTCAGAGATTGATTTTTATTTTGGAAGGATCACTGAAGAGAAAAATCAGTGATAGATTTTGTTTTTCAAAAAGCTTTTAATCATTTGAAGAAAACTTCAGTGATCAAAGTTTTATTTAAAACGTCTTACTGACTAAAGATTCAGTGATTGAAAGTAAGAGAACATACCTGAGAGTCAGAGTTTTAATCAGAGATTGAATGATAATGGGGAACTTATAATTACTGACTGAATGCATGAACGCTGAAGATTTACTCTTCGAGATTCAGCATTCCAAGCTCACTGATGAGAAAGTTGAACTTTGTCTCATCAAGAGGTTTGGTGAATAAATCAGCAAGCTGATAGTCAGTAGGGATGAAATGAAGTTCAATATCACCATTCATCACATGATCTCTGATAAAATGATATCTGATCTCTATGTGTTTAGTCTTAAAATGTAGCACTGGAATGTTTGCTATAGCGATAGCACTAGTGCTGTTGAAATAGATTGGAATCTTTGATAGCTGAAGGTCATAGTCCAATAGTTGATTTCTCATCCATAAGACTTGAGCGCAACAGCTTCCAGCGGCTACGTATTCAGCTTCAGCTGTGGAAGTGGACACTGAATTTTGCTTTTTGCTTGTCCAGCTTACCAGCTTTCCTCCTAGGAGTTGACATCCACCAGTGGTGCTCTTTCTATCGAGTTTACAACCTGAAAAATCACTATCAGAATATCCAGTTAGATCGAACCCTGAGTCTTTGGGATACCAAAGACCTAGGTTAGGAGTCCCTTTGAGATATCTGAAAATTTGCTTAACAGCGATCAGATGGGATTCCTTGGGTTCAGATTGATATCGTGCACATAAACAAGTAGAGTACATGATGTCAGGTCGGCTCGCTGTAAGGTACAGCAAGGAGCCTATCATTCCTCTATAGGCAGTGACATTAACAGGTTTTCCAAACGGATCTTTGTTAAGTGTCAGGGGAGGTGCCATAAGAGTTTTCATCGCTGAAGTTTGTGTAAGATCAAACTTCTTCAGCATATCTTTAACATACTTACCTTGGATGATAAAAGTACCTCTGTCAGATTGTTTGATCTGAAGACCAAGAAAATATGTCAGCTCACCCATCATACTCATTTTGTATTCTTTCTTCATTCTTTCAGCGAAGCGAGTACATAGAGATGGGTTAGTAGAACCAAATATGATGTCATCGACATATATTTGTACAAGAATAATATGACCTTTTATCTTCCTGAAAAATAAAGTATTGTCAATTTTTCCACGTTCAAAATTTTCAGAGATACGAAAGGATGAGAGAGTGTCATACCAAGCACGAGGGGCTTGTTTTAGACCATAGAGAGCCTTATCCAATTTATAAACATAATTTGGATACTTAGGGTCACAGAACCCTGGAGGTTGTTCTACATAGACTTCTTCATTCAACTTTCCATTTAGGAATGCTGATTTTACATCCATTTGATACACAATGAAGTCTTTGTAAACTGCATAAGCAAAGAATAGTCGAATTGCTTCGAGCCTAGCCACAGGGGTGAAGGTTTCATCATAGTCTATACCTTCCTCTTGTATGTATTCCTGAGCAACAAGTCGAGCCTTGTTGCGGGTTACAGTTCCATGTTCATCAAACTTGTTTCTAAACACCCATCTAGTGCCTATAACAGTTTTGTCAGACGGTCTAGGAACGAGATTCCAAACTTTGTTACGAGTAAACTCAGTCATCTCTTCTTGCATAGTGCTGACCCAGGTTGGATCTCTGAGGTCATCATCAACCTTCTTTGGTTCTATTAAAGAAATAAAGTTAACAAAGAGGAAGATATTACCTGAACTTCGTCGTGTCTGAATACCTGCATCAGGATCACCAAGAATTTGATCTATGGGGTGATCTCTGGTCCATCGCTGAGTAGGAGCATGATCCCTTATCTTAGAGATTGGATCAACAATTGGGATGTTCACTGATGAAGAAGCTTGAGGTTCATCAGCGATTAGATGTTGAGTTTCAGACATGCCATTGTTTTCTGAGAGATGTTCAGACGAACATGGTTCTGATGGCAGAAGTGTGTTTAGAGGCTCTGCTGAGATCCATGAGTTGGATTCAGCGTTAGGAGGTATGATGTTTGGATCATCATCAGCAGCTAGAGGATCAGAATGTTGATGGCTTGAGAAGAAAGGTTATGTTTCTCTGTGATGAGAAAACATCCAAGCATTTAACTCTTCATTGTCAGCGATTGGTTTAGAGTTCGTTGAGCGAGTTTCATCAAACGTGACATGAATTGTTTCTTCCACAGATTGTCTTCTCTTGTTGAAAACTCTGTAGGCTTTAGAGATGAAGGAATATCCTAGAAATATTCCATCATCAGCTTTTGGGTCGAACTTTCCAAGCTGATCTTTGTTGTTTAGAATAAAGCACTGACAACCAAAGATATGAAGAAAGCTGATAGAAGGCTTCCTTCCATGAAAGAGTTCATAAGATGTCTTTCCAAATCGCTTTACTATTAGCGATCTATTTTGAGTAAAACATGCAGTATTTACAGCTTCAGCCCAAAGTTGAGTAGGGAGATGAGAATCGCTGAGCATTGATCTAGCAGCTTCAATGATCGTTCTGTTTCTTCTTTCAGCGACTCCGTTTTGCTGAGGAGTTCTCACTGAAGAGAAGTTATGAGAAATTACCTTGTTCTCAAAGAAATTATTCAGAGAACTATTTTTGAATTCAGTTCCATGATCACTTCTTATAGAGCGAACAGTAAGATTATTCAGCACTTCCATCTTTTTAACGAAAGATATCAGTTCTTCTGGAGTATCACTCTTGCAGCGAAGAAAGATAACCCAGGTGTAGTGAGAGTATTCATCTACAATGACAAGCATGTATTTCTTTCCAGCTATTTACTGGATGTTGACAGGGCCAAACAGATCCATATGTAAGAGCTGAAGAGGACTTGTCACTGAGGAAACTTGTTTAGATTTGAAACTAGCTTTTGTCTGTTTTCCTTTTTCACATGCCGAGTAGAGAGATTATTTAGCATATGAGTGCTGAGGAAGACCCGAAACCAGTTCCTTAGAAGAGAGAGAATTCAGGGTTTTGAAATTTAGATGAGAGAGCCTTTTGTGCCATAGCCAGTTGACATCAGAAGAGGCTTTAGAGAGAAAACATAAGTTTTCAGTGGTAGTAGAGTCCATATCTATTACATAGACATTTTCTCTGCGATAACCACTGAGAGCAAGTTTTCCTTTCTCATTCACCACTGAACATGCTTTCTTAGAAAAGCGAACTTCATAGTCTTTGTCACATAGTTGACTGATGCTCAGAAGGTTATGCTTCAGTCCATCTACATAAGCGACTCTTCTGAAGGTAGTTGTCCCATTGCTGAGGACACCTAACCCTCGGGTATAGCCTTTTCCATTTCCACCAAAGGTCACAGAGGGACCTTTCTCTTCCTTGTATTCAGTGAGCAGGTCTTTTTGTCCAGTCATATGACGAGAACATCCACTATCGAGATACCAGATGCCCTTTGATCCCTGCACACATAAGGAAGATTAAGCTTTCTTTGGTACCCACTTTTCAATGGGTCCTTTGGGGTTAGTGGAGATGGAAGGTTCAGTAATCTTCACAGAAGATGAAGATTCAGCTTCAGTGGTAATCTTCACTTTGGTTAATTTCTTAACCTTAGTGGTATTATTCACCTTGGTCATTTTTTCAGCTTTGATGACCTTCTCAGCCTTGGAGGCATTCATCTTCACTTTAGCTACTTTATCAACTTTAGTTGCATTTGGACATTTGCTCCCAATATGGTCAGTAAATCCACAGTGATAGCATTTTCTATATTTGAAAGTGGTTTTAGGACCAGGAGTCCAAGGTTTTGAGAATTTAAGATGAACAGGGCCAGGTCCAAGAATGCTTTTAGCATGAGATCTGGGAGGAATTTTGATTTCTTCAGATCTTTTAGGCTTGAGATCAATCTTTAGCTTTGGAGGACAGAGATAAAATATTTCTATCACAGAGCTAGAGGATTGATTCGCTGAAGGTTTAGAGGGAACTTTCAGCTTTGCTTTCTTGGAAGCCTTCTGAGGACGAATAATGGATTTTCCTTTATCCGCAGACTTAGAGCCTTTGGATTTTTCCTCAGGGATAGAATTAGAAGAATAACAGGGATAAAATTGATTATAAGAAGTGTCAGAGATAGAAGTGACAAACGTTCTGAATTTAAGCATGGAACTTTCTTCTTTAAATTCATCTCGTGGTTTCCAAAAACCAAGACCGGTTTTATCACCACCAAGAGATCAGATAGAGAGGGATTAGTGGAGATAGATACTTGAGATGATATATAGCTCATAGAAGTTTCAGCTGGTTCTTTCACTTCTTCTTTAATCTCAGCCATGAGGCAAAGATTAGTGACTTCTTCTTCATCAGAACTTGATTCTTCTGATTCAGCCCAGTCATGTTCTTCAGCGATGAGACCTTTACCTTTTCGCTTGTAGCTTTTCAGCTTTTGATATTTGTCTTTCAGCTTTAGGTATTTTTCATCCCTGGATCTTCTAGAGGTAGAAGGTTTGAAGACTTTATTTGACCTGCACTCACTTGCAAAGTGTCCAATCTTTTCACAGTTATAGCAAGTAGCAGAAGCTTTATCAACAGGGGTTGATTTTGGCTTGTCAGTGATAGAGAGAGGCTTATTTCTTTTGAAATTTCTCTTTATTGCAAATCTCTTAAAAGAGTTTGTCATGAGTGCTAAGGACTCATCAAACTCTGAAAGATCAGTGTCTGATAGATCCTCAGATTCAGAATCTAACTCAGTGATGGTGAGAGTAGATCGCTGAGATGGAATTATCTCTGAAGAGACTAAAGCAACATAAGTGTTTTTTGAGTCTTTAGAATCTTTTATAAGATTCTTCTTCAACAGGTTTGATTGCTCATAGTTGAGCAATATTCCATACAAGGTGCTAAGAGAAAGAGAGTTTAAGTCTTTTGTCAGCTTGAGACATACTGAATAACTGTCCCAGCATTCAGGAAGACATTCCAAGAATTTTGTTACGACCTCAGAATTAGAATAGGTCCTACCAACGGTTCTTAGATCAATGATTAAGCAGTAAAACCGCTGATGAACATCAGAGAGAGATTCATTCTTACTAGCGATAAAACTTTCATACTGTCTTACCAAGTTAATCTTTCGAGTCTCTTGGATTTAAGTGGTGCCTTCATATTGAACACATATGGTTTCCCACATTTCTTTAGAAGTTTTAAGATGCATGATGGAATGGAAAACTTCATCAGGCAAAGCCATGGAGATAATGGTTTTTGCCCTTGCATCAATACCAACCTTCTTTTTGTCCTCATCACTCCATTGTCTGATTTACTTAGCAATATAGCGTTCAGGAATAAATGGAGTGGTGGCAGTAGCTGGAACGGCAGCTACGATTTGGACAGGTTCATAGGGTCCGTTTGCTACGTACTCAGGTATAGTGGGATTTGCACCTTCAAGAAATAGCATCATTCGATTCTTCCACAGAGAGAAGTTATCTCTGCTAAATCGCGGAGGTTTGGAAAGTGAACCATTATCATAGTAGTTTGTGTTTGTGTTAAGTGCCATGTTAGAATAGCAAAGAAGAGAATAAAGCAACATCTTGTTTATCAGATTAAACAGTCTGCTCTGATACCACTTGTTGGTAACGGAGGTGCTTAACAAGTTTGTAGAAAGGGGGGTTGAATACAAACACAGAAATTTAAAGTTTAATAAATTGTTTATTGATAAATCAAACACAATTTACAAGTTTGTTGCGGAATAAGATTAAGACAGACTCAATCTAAACAAACTTAAGAAACACTAAGATGGCTGCACAAGAATATATAGAATGGGGGATTAGAGAGTATAGAAAACAAGGGTTTCTATGAAAATAGAAAGATTAAGGTTAGAGGTGAGCACACTCTCAGATGAAGAGGTAATCTTTCTATTTATACCCTATGCATTAAATGCATAGCAGGGCACTTTACACGTGGCATTCAGTGATTGGCTTTGGGAATCTGACTTTGGGAGACATGCTTTTGGCTGTATCATGAACAGTGTATTTGACAGAGTTGTTGATTTGTGGCGGAGACGTGTCCGATCTGACACATCGTACTGGTTGTGCATGGTAAGACAAAAGGAGACTTGAGGCATAAGCTTCGTGATCGTTTGATCTCTGAATATCTCTTCCTTCAGAGATATAAAGAGGTTCAGCTATCGCTGAAGCTTTTCCTCATGTTCCTTCGCGTATAAGTAGATTCGTCTTTGCTTCACTGATATCTGCATTAGGTCACTAGTAGACTTGTCTTTGTTCAGTGGATTCGTCTTCGATTCAGCTATGAACATATGTTGACGCGAGACTTGTCTTCAGGGATTACGTTACTGTTTACATCAGAAACTATCAATGATAACTGAACAGACTCAGTCTGATCGCTGATAGTGAAACACTAATACATATGAAATGTTTACAAGAAAGATCATCAGTGATAACTGAACAGACTCAGTTTGATCGCTGATGGTGAAACACTAATACATATTTAAAACGTAATTTTCACTAAGTATAGAAGAGGGTCGTTATCAAATCACTAAGAGAGTTTGGATCAACAGGATGTGTTTGAGCTTAAGTGTGTGAAAATCGCACCTTAAGTGTGTGTGGAAGTTCTTGAACTAAAAATGGCATAAATTGGGCCTAAAATTTGTATTTTGCAAGCTGAATCCGAGTTGGGTCGGGTCTGACCCGCCTGGGTACCCATTTTGACCACTCAACACTAAAAATGACATAACTTTTCGCTCAGAACTCCGTTTTCGATGAGGTTTTCGCCTACACGTTCTTAACGAGATAATGAACAACTTCCAACAAAAAAATTTTAGAAAAAACCTACCAATAAAAGAAGTTTTACATATTTGTGAACGTTATGCTTTCCTTTGCAATTTCGTCGTTTTTTATTTTAAGCTCGGAATCCCGTAAAAGTTTCCTGACACTTCCATCAACTCCTAATAGGTCCAAAACGTAGTTCCAAAGCTTAACATCTCACCAAACACCTCTCATTTAGGTTTTGTGCATGTAGTTTACCGAAATAACAACGTATTTTGTAAAACTTGCAGAAAATACAATCTACACGACCTTTTCGACTTCCGTCAATTCTAGCACTTCATATTTACTTATTAAAAGGTGTTCCAACCTTTACATCACCATTTAGATCATCCGTTCAAGTTTTGGGTAGATTTTTCCCATTTTGGCACTCTAGTGACCTACCCGATTTCCATTTGAGCAATGCACTTTGTATTTTGAACCCTCACATCATCTAATTATGTATTTTGTGAGGTGTTAGCACCAATATTACCTCCTATATCTCATTCCAAAAATGGGCTCTACTTATAGCTCACTAGCACACTTAACATCTTAGCAAATTCTATTTTTACAATATTAACACATAAGGCATGCTTTAACATATAATACATATTTAGACTCACTAGTGAAGCATATTTAGGAGAGTGGATGTTACAGAACTTTTAGACGTTTTGTTTGTACCACAAATTTGAAAGAATTTGGTTTCCGATAGTACATTGAATAAGTTAGGATATCAGAAAGTTTTTGAGTCCGGAAAGTTTACCTTGTTAAAAGGTGGCTCTTTTGTAGGATTTGGTTATTTAAATAATAATATGTTTATGTTAAGTTTGAATAAAAAGAATTGTGTTTCTAATTCCGTTTATATTGCAAATGAGAATTGTGTTGATTCTTTTTTATGACATGCAAGGCTTGGTCATGTTAATTTTAAAAAAATGGTTGAAATGTCAAAAGACTGTCTTATTTCGGCTTTTGACGTTAAAACCGAAAAATGTAAAACCTGGATGTTGACAAAGATCACTAGACAATCTTTTCCTAATGTAAAAAGAGATTCGTCGGTGCTTGAATTAATTCATAGTGATATTTGTGATTTGCATTCAACTCCGTCTTTTGGTAATAAAAAGTACGTTGTTACTTTTATTGACGACGCTTCACGGTTTTGTTATATTTATTTGTTACACTCAAAAGATGAAGCATTGGATAAATTTAAAATTTATAAAACGGAGGTTGAATTGCAATTGGATAGTTTAATTAAATTTTTACGCACCGATCGTGGTGGGGAATATTACGACCCCATGTTTTTCCAATCCGTAGGAATTATTCATGAAACTACGGCTCCTTATGCACCACAATGACAAGCCAATAAAAGGAATAAGATTACCCCATATGAACTTTGGTTCAAGAAAAGGCCTAACTTGAATTATATTCGAGTTTGGGGTTATCGAGCGGTTGTTCGACTACTCGAACCCAAAAGGAAAACCTTGGGTGAAAAAGGTATTGAATGCATCTTTGTTGGATATTGTTAGATCAGTTTTTATAGTAATCATTGTATTTATTTTACTGCTTTCTTAGTGTTATCTGTTTTGTTAGTGCCTTGGGGTATTTAAATCCCCTTGTCTTGTTAGTTTTGTAACGAACGTACACTGTTTGATCTGAATATACTGTTACTTTCAAGAGCACACTTTCTCTCTCTAGATTCTCTCTCTACGATCTTGTGATCTTGGCTCATCAATTGGTATCAGAGCCTTCAAGATCTTGAGAGGATTGAGATTAAGTGTATTTGTTTCTGATTTGTGTGTTTAATTCGAAAATTTGATTGATTTTTGTTGTTTTTTTTCAAGAAAAATCTCGTTTTCTGGATTTTCACTAATTTCAGTCTGTTTTGTGATCGAATTGCTTTAAAATTGATGTTTTTAGATGCGTTTTATATAGTCGAATCTAGTTTGTTTCTTGTTGATTTGCATAAAAACGTGATTTGGTGCTTCGATTTTGAGTTTGAATATAATCTGAAAAATACGTGTTCTGTTGTCTGTTCTATGTGATTTTTTGAGTTTTAGAGTGTTTTGATCGAATTTGTTAATTGAATTGTATTAAAATCTTGTTTTCGTTCAATTCTGTGCAATTTGTTTGTACTTAATTTCATAGTTATGATCAAATTAGCAGATTTATAGTTGTTTGCTGAAATGCGGGTCATTCATCAGGAAATGCGGGTCATTCATCAAGATATGCGTGTCATTCATACTAGTTTGCATATTATAAGTTTTTGATCTATGCGGGTTATTCAAGAATTATACGGGTCATTCATCTTATTAGTATGCGTGTTGTTCTTTAAAATCGTGTGAAACTAACTTTTGAGTGATAGTGTTTTTCTCAGGTTGTTGATTCTTTGGAAACGCGTTTCTACAAGTGTGTGTCAGCCTTAACACGCGTTTCTACTAGTGCGTGTCAGTCTTAACACGCGTTTCTACAAGTGCGTGTCAGCCTTAACACGTTTTTCTACAAGTGCGTTTCAGCCTTAACACGCGTCTCTACAAATCACTCTAGACACGCATTTCTCTTGGACACGCATATCTCTAAGGAAAGCTTCGAGTATCTTTCTGGACACGCATTCCTTGAGAGTGCGTTTCATCAAGGATCCGAATTTCTCTCAACACGCAGTTCTTAGTAGTGTGGGTCATCTACACTTAGTCATTTTTTTTCTGAATTCCAGATTTCTTCAATATGTCTCTACAAGCTCAACTTTACAAGAACGATCTCATGATGTCGTTGGGATCTGAAACTCGTCCACCTGTTTTGACTAATGAGAACGAATTTGAACAATGGCAGGACCGGTTTGTTAATTTTATCGAAAGGCAGTCAAACGGTGAAAATATGATGAAAACTTTGACTGAAGGTCCCATGGTCAAACCAAAGAAAGTGATACCAGCTGTTGGAAACACTCCAGCCACTGATGTAGAAAAATCCCTGATAGAATATGATGCTGATGAACTTCTGAGATACCAAGCTGACAATCAGGCAAAGTCGAATTTGATACTTGCTCTACCAAATTCCATCTACAACAGAATTGATTGTTTCAAACACAATCCTATGCTGATGTGGACATAACTGGAGAAAATCATGCTTGGTACGGCTATGTCTACACAGCTTCGTCAGACAAGACACATGAACAATTTTGAAGAGTTCAAAGCAAAGGATGGGGAGAGTCTGAAAAGTGTCTTCGACAGGTTCTGGACTGTTATTAATGATCTGTATAAGATCAAGGTAATTAAGAATGAGCTGGAGACCAATCTGAAGTTCCTTAATGCACTCAAACCAGAATGGGAAAAATCCTGTCATCGCATGAGGAATGATCCCAGAATTTCCAAAATGCCCATTCAGGAAATGTTTGAAATTCTGATGTCTGATGAAGCAATGGTTCTGAAGAAGAAAGCTAAGCTGGATAAGCAGAAGCCAAAGACTGTGGATCCAATCGCTCTTTTAGCTAGCCAAATGGCTGAGCAAGCCTTAACTGAGTCTGCTTACGATGGATCAACAGATGACGATGGCGAAGCATTAGAAAAAGCCATGATTCTTCTAAGCCAACATTATCAAAAGAAATATCAGAAACGGACAGGATCAAACAATCTTCGTTTTTCTTCTGGATCAAAGAAGGTAGAACCCGGTTCTACATCAAAGCCTTTCTTTCCCAAGTATGAGTCTGGTACAATAATTGAACCAAAGAAAGAAGAGAAAAAGGTTGTGACTTGCTACAACTATGGCAAACCCGGGCATATTTCAAAGGAATGCAGAACGAAGATTGTGAAAGATGTGGATTTCTATAAGAAGAAATTAGCTTTGGCTGAAAAGAAAGCAAGTGGAACAATTTTGTTGGCTGAGGAGGAATATTGGTTGTACAACTCAGATAATGAAGCTGACAATGTTGAGACTGCTGCGATGTGCTTTATTGGAGACGACAACAGTGATGATGAGGATGAGGACACATCAACTGATGAATCTGAGGTACCGTCTGAGTTTGATTTTAATTACATTTCTTCGCAAATGAATATCATCACAAATGCTTTACATGACTTTCGTTCAAAGCTTCTATCCGAAAAAACGTGAAAATCAAGAAAAGTCTGTTCAAATTGAAAAGTTGAAGATTTCTCTGAGTGATGAAAAAGCAATTTTAAAATTTACAAAAGAGAAATTTCAAGAAAGAATAGAAGATTTAGAAATTGAAAAACAGACTTCTCATGATTCTTTGACTGAATTGTCAATTTTAAATCAAGAGTTTTCGGATAAAATATTTGAATTAGAAGGAAAGTTATATAAACAAAATCAAACTGAACAAACAATTCATATGCATAAACCAAGGAGCTATGAGTCGATAAAAGAAAATTGGGGTCTTGGATTTAAAAATCCTCAGTTTTTAAAGAAAGCTAAAATTGAGATTCCCAATTTTTATGATTACGATTGTCTTGGTCTTTCACACTATGGTTCTCAATACAAACCTTTTTGGACAAGTGCTAAAGAGACTACAATTGAGGAAGATAAAAAACGGATGAACAACAAGAGAATGGAAGTTTCTTTTGTTTACACTCAAGAAAATGCAAAATATTATCCAGAAAAATTAAAGAAGAGAAGACAAAAGTTAAACATTGTTTCTTCAACTAAATCTTCTAAATCAAATGACTTCTTTGACTTAAATGCAGCTAATCCTAATAAGGATAATATATCTCAAGTGTCTTATGATACTAAGAGATATATATCTCCATTAGTATTAGAATGCAAAATATTTGATCTAGAAGAACAATTGGAAGAACAAGAGATTTTGAGAAAAGTTGAAAATGATGTCATTTTTTCTTTTATGACATCGAGTTTTAAAGAAAATAATTCTGATCTTATCAAATCTTCCATCAACTTGTGTTCATCTGATGTTTCTTGCTCTGAGGTTTATCCAAATAAAATAACTGATCAGTTTGATTTTATTGATAAAACTTTCTCTTCTAAATCAAATATTTTATCTAAAATTGTTGATGACACTTTTACGCTAAATGATCATTTTTATAAAACAAAGCGTAAAAGAAGAAGGTCAAAGAAGAAAGAGTTTGATATTTCTGAAAATTCTAATTTTTCTGATTCATCTATTTCAGATAGGCCTTTGAAGAAGTCTGTGAAGTCTGTTTGGCTAAAGAAACAGAGATCTGAAGAATTTGTTTCTCTAGAGGATAATTGTGTAGATTTTCTTTGTAAACAAGACTCATTTGCATTTTGTAATAAATCTACAAAATATTTTGTAGAGCAAATGTTTCAATTTTCGAAGAATAGTTCTGATTCTGATGATTGTGGTTCTTCTTTAATATGTGATGATGTTCATGCTTTATTTGATCAATCTCAGATGTTTTGGAAAAATAAATTTTTTAAAAAGAAAAAGGAAAGGACTAACAAGAAGGGACCCATATTTATATGGGTACCTAAATCTCAGTAATTGTTGAATGTGCAGCTAAATCAATTATGGTATCTGGATTCGGGGTGTTCCAAACACATGACTGGCAACAAATCTCTTCTTACAAATTTTAAAGAAAAATGTTGCGGTCGTGTCAAATTTGGAAACTGCGAGACGACTCCCATTCTTGGTTATGGTGATCTTGTTCAAGGTAACATAACTGTCAAAAGGGTAAGCTATGTCGAAGGTTTAAGTCACAATCTGTTCAGCATCGGAAAGTTCTGCGATAAAGACCTTGAAGTCAGTTTCAAGTCTAAAAGAGTTGCTGTAAAGAATAGTAGTGGCTTGGATTTACTTGTTGGAAAGAGACGATCAAATCTTTATACCATTAATCTTTCCGAAGTAAAGGTTCCATCAGATGTTTGTCTTCTATCAAAAGCCTCTATTCATGAAAGTTGGGTGTGGCACCGTCGACTAGCTCATCTCAATTTCAAATATATGGATCGCTTGGTCAAGAATGATTCTGTGAGAGGTCTTCCACTCCTTCGTTTCCAGAAAGACCATATCTGTCAGGACTGCGAGAAAGGAAAGATGAAGAAAGCATCTCATAAGCCAAAGCCTGAACATTGCACTACGGACATTCTAGATCTGATTCACGTTGATTTGTGCGGACCAATGAAGACAAAGAGTATTGGGAAGAAGAAATATGTTTTGGTTGTTGTTGATGACTACTCCAGGTACACATGGGTGAAATTTCTCAAATCTAAAGACGAGACACCCGAAATTCTCATCAACCTCATCAAAACCATTCAGACAAATAAGCAAAAACATGTCAAAATTTAAGATCAGATAATGGCACAGAATTCAAGAATTCAATTCTTCAAGCATTCTATGATGATCAAGGTACACAACAACAGTTTTCTGCTGCAAGAACACCGCAACAGAATGGAGTTGTTGAAAGACGAAACAGAACGCTTGTGGAAGCTGCTAGATCTATGCTTGCTTATTCAGGTCTTCCTTTGTCTCACTGGGCTGAAGCCATATCAACTGCTTGTTACACTCAAAACAGATCAATTCTACACCGCCGGTTTAACAAGACTCCATATGAATTGATGAATGGTATCAAACCCAACATCAAATATTTCAAGTCTTTCGGGTGTAAATGCTATGTTTTGAATGACAGAGATAATCTAAACAAATTTAGTCCAAAGGCAGATGAAGGCGTATTTCTGGGCTATTCTTCTAACTCTGCTGCTTACAGAGTCTTTCTCCTCTCAGCAAGAAAAGTGATAGAGTCAGTGAATGTCAAATTTGATGAAGCTGCCAACTTGGCTTCTGGACAACATAGTTCAGAACCCGCTATTACTGAAAATTCAGCTTCTGAACAAATTAGTTCAGAACCTGCACTTCAGTTGACAAATCAGGATCCTTCTACTTCTCTGTCTAATTTTTCTGATCTTGATTTTCTGTTTGAAAATTTTTATGATGATGTTCCTAAACAAAACACTGATAATATGTCAAATGTTTTGAATCAGGAATCTGTGAGTGGATCAAATCCTAATTCCGCTGCATCAACCTCTGAACCTAATGCTTCTTCAGAATCTCCTGAGATTCAAGACATACCTTCTGAACATCATCCTGATCAAGTCTTTCATGATCCAGAATCTGCTGAAATTATTCATGAGGTGTCTATAGAAGATGAAGTTGTTCCAGAAGAAATTGTTCAACAAGAAGTACAAGCTATGTCTGGTCAACAAGAGCCTGAATCTGATGTCATGGAAATAACCCCTCCTCCAGTTGAAACCATATCTGTGTCATCTTCTGACATTATTCCATCTGAAGATCCTCCTCAACAAATAAAAGTGGTTCAAGAAGTTATTGATCCTCTCCCTCATACAACAAAATGGACAAGATCTCATCCAATCCATCAAATTATTGGGGATCCTCAAGCTAGTGTTTCTACACGCTCCAAGTCGGCTTCTTCCAACGAATGTTTATACACTTGTTTCTTAAGTAAGATTGAACCTAACAAAGTATCTGAAGCGTTGGAAGACCCGGACTGGATTTTAGCAATGCAAGAGGACCTCAATCAGTTTGACGCACTCAAAGTGTGGAGACTTGTACCACGGCCAAAGGGTAAAAGCATCATTGGTACAAAGTGGATATTCAAGAATAAAAAGGACAAAGATGGTATCGTCGTTCGGAACAAAGCAAGGTTAGTAGCCAAAGGATATCGACAAGAAGAAGGTATTGACTATGATGAGACATTTGCACCTGTCGCTAGATTGGAAGCTATCAGAATGTTTCTCGCCTTCGCTGCTTATCGCAACTTCACAGTATATCAAATGGATGTCAAGACAGCATTTCTCAATGGCAAACTGAAAGAAGAAGTATATGTATCTCAGCCAGAGGGATTTGTTGACAAAGATCGTCCTGATTACGTTTATTTTCTCGATAAAGCTTTGTATGGTCTGAAACAAGCTCCACGGGCATGGTATGATGAGTTGTCAGCTTTCTTGGTCAAATCCGGCTTCACCAAAGGCTCGATAGATACTACTCTTTTCATTTATAGAACTAATCTTGATATCTGCTTAGTACAAATATACGTAGATGATATTATTTTCGGTGCGACTAACAAATCTCTGTGTAATTGGTTTTCTGATTTAATGACCTCTAGATTTCAGATGAGCATGATGGGAGAAATAAATTTCTTTCTCGGCTTACAAGTGAAGCAGCTTCCAGATGGAATATTCATCAATCAGTCAAAGTATGTCTTTGACATTTTGAAGAAATTCAAAATGGACAAGTCTACCTCAATCGGTACGCCTATGGCTCACGGTGCCAAACTCGGATTGGATCCAGATGGAAAAGCTGTGGATCAAAAGACATACAGAGGGATGATCGGATCACTGATGTATCTTACTGCCAGTCGCCCGGACATAATGTTTTCAACGTGCCTGTGTGCCCGTTTTCAAGCTAAACCAAAAGAATCTCATCTTTTTGCAGTCAAACGCATCTTTAGATGTATTAAAGGAATTCCTTATTTAGGATTTTGGTATCCTAAAAGTTCTGACTATAGTTTGATTGCTTATTCTGATGCAGATTATGGTGGTAATCAATTGGACAGGAAAAGTACTTCTGGTCATCTCCAGTTTTTGGGTGACAGACTGATAAGCTGGGCATCGAAAAAGAAAAATTGCGTTTCAATATCTACAGCCGAAGTTGAATACGTCGTTGCAGCTAGTTGTTGTGCTCAAGTGCTTTGGATGAAAACGCAACTTCGCGATTACGGGATGCTATACAAGACTGTGCCAATATATTGTGACAGCAAGTCCGCGATTGTGATATCAGTCAATCCTGTCCAGCACACCAAGACCAAGCACATAGACATGCGATATCATTTTATAAAGCATCACGTGGAAGAAGGTACTATTGAATTATATTTTGTACCAACTGAATATCAACTTGCTGATATATTTACAAAAGCTTTAGATGAAAAACGATTTAATTTTCTGCTTTCAAAACTTGGCATGTTGAATTTAAAAGTTTAAATCTTTACAAATTTTATTCTATAAAGTTTAATATTTTAGATTTTCTTTCAGTTGAATAAAATGTGTGTCTAGGATCTTTGACAAGTTGCCTTGTTTATATTTAAAGTTTCATATGTTCAATGTTCAAATCTTTCAAACATCGAAAAGTCAGCAACATGTTTGATGCTTTAGATACTGCTTTAAAGATATGTGAGTCGGCATATTTATGGTTTACTTTGCTTGAACAACCTAAGTGATCAAAATTGTAGATCGTAATGAAAATATGGGCTAAGCTATTCGATATAGATCTGAGTTATTGAGATGATTTTATTTTTAAGCATTTTAAAAATACAGAAATGCTTGAGTTTAAAAGTTTGTACTTGTGACCTTTTTGGTTTGGGAAAGTAAGTTCCGAGGGATGCTCGACATCTGGTCCCCTAAGGTTAATTGATCTGGGAGTGATCGAACAGAAATCCTGCAATAGAACCAGATCGAAAGTCATGTTCTACTGGTATGAATGGGTTTAGGATATGTCGATGTAGCCTTTCTGATCCGGGAAAGTAAGTTCCAAGGGGTGCTTGACACCTAGCCCCCTAAGGCCAACTGGTCTGGGAGCGGCTGACCCAAATCTTGCAATAAGGTCAGATAGAAAGTTATGTTTACGGCATGTTCTTTACTTAATGAACTCTTTGATTAAAAGATGCCAAAGAGCACAAAGCTTAAAAGATGCCAAAAAGCACACTCATGTGAAGATGCCAATGTGCACACAGCTAAAAGATGCCAATGTGCACACATCTCTTGATACTTGGTGATATATTTTGAGCTGCGATAAACCTGTAAATTTGTGAAAATCTTAATTCTTGATGACTTAGTGTTTGTACATGCAAAGTTCTTCATTTTATGTTTAGAATTACATTTTTCTTGAAGCTAATCAGAGATCGCATGCGAGCACACTGAATAGATACCTGTAAGTGTTTGAATCTGAACATGTCTTAACTTGATATACAATGAAACATGTTTCTGTATTCAACAACTCCCGTTTCATTTCAACTGATTGATAAATCTGGGATATTCTACTGAGTAGACTTTAATTTGTTTGGTGTTTAAAAGTTTATATATTCAGTTGTTACAAAATTTATATTCAATATGATCATCTTTAATATTGATGTCTTTATGTTTGATGTCTGTATTTTTGTCATATGGTCTGTGCATTTTTCAAGGGGGAGTGTATATCTGGTTTCTATTTCTGAGAATATTCTGTTTTTGAGGAGGAGTAAATAATGCTGATTAATTACTTCATGTGCTGATCAGAAATTCATAAGGTAAGTTTTTCTGAAATTACTATGCAAATGCTAAACTAATCTGATAAATTTTGTGCATTTGTGTAGGGGGAGTAATGGGGGCTTATCAAGTAATTTTTTTTAGTAGTTATTATTTTTAAGTATTTTGTTTTAGGATATATAGAAGTAAGAGTGTTTTTTCTTTTCTTTATTCTTTTTTGAACGTGTTTGACTATTCCCCTTCCCTCTATCTTCTCTGCGTATTCTTCTTCTAGTTTCGCTACTGTTCATTTTCAGATTGTGATTTTGGAAAGATCAGGTATGTTTTTTGTTTTTCATTATATGTTTATAGATTGTTTAGTGTTTCATTACTTAGTTTTGATTTCTTTCTTGGTTTTGTATTGTGTGTATGAACTGATTTTCGATTATTTCACTGTTCATCGTTTTTTAAAACTCAGATTCGAGTTGAATTAGATCGATTTGCTCTTTGGGATTTGTTTAGATCTTATAATCGACTTTCAGGTATGTTTTCTTTTAGTTTATTTCGTTGTTGTGTTCTTCGATTTTTAGTTTTTGTGGATTTCGGGTTCGAAAAGCCGATTTCTAGGGTTTGGGTTCAATTTAAGTGAACTATGCGTGTCACTTGTGACCCGCATTTGTGAACTATGCGTTTCACTTGTGACCCGCATAGTAAGAAATGCGTTTCACTTGTGACCCGCATAGTAAGAAATGCGTTTCACTTGTGACCCGCATAGTGTATTATGCTCTTAACCCGGAACCCGCATTCTTTTAGTTTTTGTTAGTATTTTTTTTTGTGTTTTTGTTGTTGTTTCAAGTATGTTATGCGTTCCTTTAAGGACACGCATTTTCTTCTATGCGTTTCTTTCAGGATGCGCATTCCTCATAAATGCGTTTCCTTCTTCACCCGCATTCCTCATAATGCGTTTCATGAAGGACCCGCATTCCTCATAATGCGTTTCTTTCTTCACACGCATTCCTCATATGCGTTTCCTGAAGGACCCGCATTTCTTCCTTCGTTCCTCCTTAAGGACCTGCATTTCATACTTAGTATTTTTTTTCTTCCTCGTATTTTCTGTTAACAGTTGAAATGTGTTTTGGTTCAGGTTCTCATGTCTTCTCAAACAAATACTGATCCAATGATTCAAGATGAGAATGTCGTTCTTCAGGATCCGACTGATCAGGCATCTCATGATACACCTATGCCGTCTGTTCCGTCTGTTGGGGCTGATCTGTCTATATCAAGGCGAAATCTAAATGATGTGTTCCCGAACGTCATGTACATGCCTTATAAGCGTAACAACTACTTTGTTGATTTTGATCGCATCAAGATTCATCCTGTCATTCGCACTATTCTTCGTGGACATCCGCTCTCACAAGCTCTCTGTTCAGTTGCTGATGTTCCAGAAGTCTACGTACAGCAAGTATGGCATACCATCACTAAGAATGAACTGGCACGTCCTCATCGATTTGATCTCCAAATAGATCAATTTGATTCATATCTGTCTTACAAGCGGTTAAGGTTGATTCTTGAGCTTCCTGAGCCTGATTCTAGACCTGGAAGGACAACTTATGATCAGTTTCCATCTGAAGAAGAAGTGTATGAAGGCATCAAACGACTAGGCTATGTTGGTCAATTGAACAGGGTTGTAGACTTTGACAAGTCTAATCTTCCTCCTGTCTGGTATTCTTTATTTTCGGTCATCAACAGGTGCTTAACGTCTAAACATACCGGCACGGATAGTTCTAGTCTTCATTATCTTCGACTGTTCCATGCAGTAGTCTATGACCTGCATGTTGACTATACGATTATTTTCTGGAACGAGCTGTCTGAAATAGTGCAAGACAAGTTAACCAACAAGCGACGGAAGTTCATTCCTTTTATAAGGTTTCTAAAGCTGATTATTAGAAGCATGTTTCGAAACAATCCGTCAATTCCTCGACGATTATCTTGGCCACAAGTTCAGGATACTGAGATGCTTTTTCTTAAGAAACAGAAGAAGTCCTTCACATTTTCTATGACCATTCCTTATGGCCTTATTGCCAATTATGCTGACATGACCGATCCCAGTGTCACTGATTATTGTTTAGAAAATGACTTTGAAGAGGCTGAACAGGAATTACCTTCTCATGGTACTCCAGCTGGTACTACTCATGAAGAGCAAGTTGACGCATCCACTCAGGAAATAGTTACTACTGTTGTAACTACCATAGCGACCGATGTTGATCCTTCTGCAGTTCTACAAGATGTTGCTACTCTTCACATAGAATCTGTCATTGCTGCTATTGAATCTGAAGTTAATGCTGATGTTAGAAAGGATGCTAATCTTGATGAAACGGTTGTTGCTGATGATGATGTGACAAATCCTGAGGTTGCTGATGATGATATGATTGATGTTGATCTTGCTGATGATGATGCAACAAATGCTGATTTTTCTGATAATGGTGACAATACAACAAGTGATTCAGATGCTGGTGATGATAATGCTGATCAATCACGTATGAAAGTTTATGAAAGGAAGTCCAAGACACCAGAAGTACTTGTCTCAACAGAAGTTCTATCTGATGATGATTCTGTTCCAGTTAATCCTTCAATTGCACATCTTCAAGTTGATGAATTGGATACAACTTTTGATCAAGCCACTGCATTGGTTCAAAGTCAAGCTCCAGCAACTACACTTGCAGATATTCAGTCTACCTCATCAGCTGTAGATCTTACTTCTGATCAAGCTCGGGTTTCCACTGACAAATTCTCAACTTTAAATGATGTAATTCGGCAATTATCGGAGAGAATGGATGCTGAAAAGGAAACACAGATTCTGAAGTTAAAAGCTTTATTCAAAGGAAAGATGCCACAGATTGATACTTCAGTTATTCCTACAGAGAGCCGTCGTTTGCTGTTCAATCATCTGCTCCAGCGATTATGTCTATTCCTCTGCCTCCATTGTTCACTCAATCTGCTGGTATTTCTATGTCTGCTACAATTGATACTTCTTCCAGAGCTTCTCTTTATGATACTCCAATTTCTGAGTTATCAGATCTTCTTTATGCGCGTCTTCTATCTATGTCTCCGCCACAACATCAAGATCGAGATTTGATCTCTCTGCTGAAGAACTTCCAGCCAATGCCGCCTCCAGTTTCTTCATCTTCTGATTCTGATCGCATTACTGCTTTATCTCAAGAATTTCAGGAATTCAAATCAGAAGTTAGATCCAGTTTATCTGATCTTCGTTCTTTTATGACACAAGCTTTTTCAGATCTATCTAACAAGATTGATCATCTAGATCAATCATGCAGGACTGAGGCTGGCCCGTCTCTTAAACGCCGATATGACCAAGATGATCCCGATCATCAAGGCCATGAGGGGGAGATGGCAAAGAGACAAAGAACAGAAGGTTCTTCTGAAGTACGAGAAGTTGTTCAAGAAGGAGTGGTTGGAGATAGAGAAAAGAATGCTGATACAGTTCAAGATTGCAGTATCCATGACCTAATGGATGTTATGATTGACAATGCTGATGTAACTGCTTTGCATAATGAATTTAATTTGTCTGAAGCAAATTTTAATAATATGCAAGTTGTAGTTTATGTGGATCCAGATGTCTCAGGTAGAGCTAATGAAGTTGAAGAATCAGAAGCAGCAAATGATATGAGATCTTTCTTCGCAAACTTCATTGAGATAAATTCAGATGATGATGAAGAAGTTAGATTTGAGAAAGTTGCTCAAGTTAAAGAAGAAGATTGCAACAATATCATCATCTTATCTGATACAGAGGATGATTCTGTTTTCATGGATGCAACAGATTCAAAAGAGACTGAATTGTTATATGCTGATCTTCCAAGTCAAGGTGAGATTCCAGAAGTTGATCAATCTCCGTCTACTCCAGTAACTATTTCTGCTCCGACAACCAATATTCCGTCAAGTGAATTTGAAGTTGGTGAGTCGTCTAGAGCTCAAGTAGTTATTCCTTCTTCCGAACCAGTAATTCCTCCATCTCTTCTAGAAGAAGGAGAAGCTTTAACTAGGCAGCAAAGGCAGAGAAATCTTCAGCAAAGATATATGGCTTCTAGACTTAGAACTGCTTTTCTTGAAGATATCCAAAGGAACATCTTTGTTTCTAGAAGAAGGACACTCAATATATATGCCATTCTTGGAGTAGAGAAAGAATCAGAAGCTTATCAGCATGAGTACTTAGCATTTATCAAGTGCCAGCGCAGAAGAAATAACACTGTTAATTCTCCTCATCTAATAGTTCGAGTTCTCAGTGTTACAATTTGTAAGTTCATGAACATTTGGTATCCAAATCTTGAAGTGGAAAGAAGAGACTGCAAGCGGTACATTTTTTCAGAGGCTGATTTCGTTGATCTTTCAATTGATGATGTTGATTTCCTATATGATCACTTCAGGAATCTTTATCACCGGACTCAGGATGTTTCTCAAACTCTTTTTGTTCTTAAACGATTTATTCGACGGCAGATCCGATTTTTTCGTGTTTTTGACTTCCAGATGGCTGTCGAAAGTTTTCAGCCTGTGGTTAATCTTGAAAGGCCCAACCAGAGTTTGCAGAATCTAGAATCATATCCATTATTCACCATTATCGAAGATCCATTCGGAGTAGTTTACAAGAACAACTCAAGTGAAAAATGCTTTCTACGATTTGATGAAGTTGGATATTACTCTGATGGAACTCTAAAGGTGATCAAACTTCAGTTGGAGCATCGTTTGCAAGAGGCTAGAAGAAAGTTTTTGGAAACAAGAAGAGAATCATATATGTTTGAAAATGATGAAATTCGTCTGATCCGTAGATCTTTGAACTCTATTCAAGACAGACTGAATCTCCGTTCAACTCTGTGACGATTGGAAGTGTTAGTTGGTTTGAATAGACTACGTCAACGAGAAGAACGTCAATGATCCTTCAAAGTCGTCTAGATGGTCAATGCTGTTTTTGAAGATTGTTTTTTTAAGACCTCGGCGCCAATGATTACTAAGGGGGAGATTGTTAGATCAGTTTTTATAGTAATCATTGTATTTATTTTACTGCTTTCTTAGTGTTATCTGTTTTGTTAGTGCCTTGGGGTATTTAAATCCCCTTGTCTTGTTAGTTTTGTAACGAATGTACACTGTTTGATCTGAATATACTGTTACTTTCAAGAGCACACTTTCTCTCTCTAGATTCTCTCTCTACGATCTTGTGATCTTGGATCATCAGATATGCCGAGAATTCCAAGGCATATAGGTTTTATGTTATTGAACCTAATGATTCTATAGCGATTCACACCGTTATAGAATCGAGAGACGCATTATTTGATGAGACTAGATTCTCTTCAATACCTAGGCCGAAGGATCTTGTTCCAAATACTAGTGTAACTAGTGAGGTTGAAGAACAAGCAATTGTTCCAACCAAATCTCTGATGCTTCGAAGGAGCAAAAGAGGAAGGATTGAAAAATCCTTTGGTCTCGATTTCCAAGTATACTTGGTAGAAGGATCAAGAGATGAAATTGGATCACAATTCTCTTACTGTTATAGTATTGAGGAAGATCCAAAATCATTTGATGAGGCTATGAAGTCTCAAGATATTGCTTTCTGGAAAGAAGCAATAAATGATGAGATGGATTCCATCATGGGGAACAATACTTGGGTATTATCGGACTTGCCCTCGGGTTGTAAACCGTTGGGATGCAAGTGAATCTTCAAAAGGAAGATGAAAGCCAATGGCAATCGACAAGTTCAAAGCTCGATTAGTAATCCAAGGCTTTAGGCAACGGGAAGGCATCGATTATTTTGATACCTATGCCCCAGTTGCAAGAATCTCCATGATTAGATTGTTGATAGCCTTAGGAGCTATCCACAATTTAGTGATTCACCAAATGGATGTCAAAACGGCATTCTTGAATGGTGACTTGGAGGAAGAAGTGTACATGAAACAACCGGAAGCTTTTGTTATGCCCAAAATGGAGCATAAGGTATGTAAACTTGTAAAATCATTGTATGGGCTTAAACAAGCACCCAAACAATGGGATCAAAAATTTGATGAGGTTATCTTGTCCAACGGTTTTATGTTAAACCAAGCGGACAAGTGTGTATATAGCAAACTTGACACATCCAGAAATGGAGTAATCATTTGCTTATATGTTGATGACATGTTGATCTTTGGCACCGACCAAAATCAAGTTGATAAAACCAAAGAGTTTTTGTCATCAAAGTTCTCTATGAAAGATATGGGAGAGGCGGAGGTGATCCTTGGAATAAGGATTAAGCGTGAGAACATAGGGATTGCAATTACGCAATCTCATTACATTGAGAAAGTATTAAAGAAATTTAATTGGTTTGATTGTTCTCCGGTGAGTACTCCATTTGATCCGAGTGTGAAGCTTATGCCCAATTCGGGTGAAGCGGTGTCACAACTCGAATACTCAAAGGCTATTAGATGCTTGATGTATGCCATGACAAGCACTAGGCCGGATATCGCTTTTGCTGTAGGCAAGTTGAGTAGGTATACTAATAATCCTAGTATACATCATTGGCAAGCGATAAGACGAGTATTTAAATACTTGAAGAAAACCATAGATTATGGTTTGTCCTATGTCGGGGTTCCTTCGGTATTAGAGGGATATTCGGATGTAAGTTGGATTACCAACTTAGAAGATTACTCTTCCACGAGTGGTTGGGTATACTTGCTTGGGGGAGGTGCCATCTCATGGGTTTCCAAGAAGCAAACTTGCATCACGATTTCGACTATGGAGTCGGAATTTGTGGCATTAGCCACTGCCGGTAAAGAGGCAGAGTGGTTAAGGAATTTAATCCATGAAATTCCGTTATGGCCGAAATCAATATCACCCATTTCTATCTGTTGTGATAGTGCGGCTACTTTGGCTAAAGCTTATAGTCAAGTATATAATGGCAAGTCTATACACTTAGGTGTTAGACATAACATGATTCGTGAGCTAATCACGAATGGGGTGATTTCGGTTGAATTTGTTCGGTCGCAACAAAATCTAGCAGACCACTTGACGAAGGGGTTAACTAGGGACTTGGTTCACAAGTCGGTGATCAGGATGGGTTTAAAGTCAATTTGAATCTCTAACGGTGAGATAGCTAATTCCCTTCTAACACAACGTTAGAAGTTGAATTCAATGGGAAAGCTCACTCTAAGGGATTGAAGCACAAAATAATCATCCCAAGGTATGTGCTCGGTACTGTAAGCGAGGAGGTAATTGTTCTTTTGTAAAAATGAATGTGCAGGTGCATAATGAAAGGAACTACCTATATGAGTGCGAAGTATGGCCGCTTCAAGAAGCTTGGACTTCGCTTTGATGCACTCACGAATGGATAAGGACACACGACCTGTATAGTGTTAAGTTTAAACTTTAGAGAAGTTTTAAATTCATGTGTATGTTATTTTCTGGTACTCAAATGGGATGAAGGGTTCAATCCATAGGACACCCGGATTCTCGAGTATTTGAAATGTGTAATGTACTAAGATGGAAATTCAATCTTTTAGATATTTTCATTTATGCATGAGTTTGTTTGCTATATTAATTTTGTTTGTGAATCAAAGATTGCACTAAAATGGGGGAGGAATGTTGGTGATTTTAGTGAAATCATCGGTCATTTTGTGTAATTGGATTCACAAGATACTAATGGGGTTTGTAGCTAAGCTACAACACAAGTTAGGAGGTGTGGAGTGCACACTTGTGTAAGCTAACTATGACCCGGGATTGTTGATCAGTCATTTGGTGTTTGTGGGACGAAACAGTGGCTCACGCGGGTTGTGCCACGGGTTAACCCGCGCGGCTACCCGCGTGACGTACTGCTGCAGGTTCGTTTTGTAACCCCCAAAATCCCTTTGTAACTCCCAAATGTTTTTGTAACCTACACCTTTATGACTAACAATCAATACAATTAATTGGTTGATTATTATCATTAATATTATAGCATCGGTTACAATTCTCTTGGTGTTTAAATAGGATCGTTTTCTGCCTAAAACGATACCGGTGAATTTGAGATTATCCTCGAGTCAATTTCGTGATACTCGGATAGAATAGGGTCGAAATATCACTTAAGGAAAGCGAGCTCTCACGCGATCTCATATTTTATCCAAGTTCCGATCACTCTCTCTTCTTTCCCTCTACCCATCGACTTCCGCACACCCAATCCCCAACAAACCTCAGTGGCCACAATTGTTGTATACGCCTGGATTCGAACCCTGGGTAGAAGGAATATTCCACCACATCCCCCAGGGCCTTAACCAGTACGCCACAACCCTTGTGGTTGTATTTATGTAGTTGGTGTTCACAAATCACAATATATTCACATGGTGCTCACAAAAGTGGTAGATTTCGTTGTATTAATGTAGGTGTTCACAAGTTATATCAAATCTAGATTTATAATGTGTTCACAAATAATAATAATAATAATAATAATAATTTTAAGAAAGTGTTTACAATGTGTTCAATAATTGTGTATATTCAGTTATGTGTTTACGGATTTCTTATGTAGAGATAAGAGAGAAAAATATGAGAGAAAAGATAGGAGAGATGAGGGAAAAAAGTGGAGATATGAAAGAGAGAGATTTTTATTTTATATTAAATTTTATTTTTTAACTAATTTTTTGTGGCATAAATTGGATGTCACGAATCTCACAAATTGTACGGATCTCAAAAGAAGGCCCCCTACTAATATTTTATGTGAAACAATATAAAGAAGTTGGATTCTAGCTCATCTCTTAATTATTAATGCATTTAATTAAGGCTTTTCATCCAAACCGTCAAATCGCACATACTGTCAACACATCTCCACATCATGAAACACAGTTTAGCACTTTCGTATTATAGTTTGCGGTTTGTTTTTTTACCAAACCGTACTATGCGGTGCGGTTTGTGGTTTTGAGTTATCAAACTGTGGTTCAAACTGCATCACACCGTATTTTTTATATTTTATATTTTTTAGTTTTATATATAACATATTATATATATATATATAAGAATTTAGTATTTATGTAATATTTTATTTTTGGACTTGACAAATTAACTTTTGTTTGAAGTTTATTTTTTTTATTTGTTAGACTATTTTTAATAATGCAATTTTGCAATATGTATTTGAGAATCGTATGTATTAAAACTCTTTATTTTTTAGACTACAGTTAATTTATCGTTATTTTAAATGTACTTTTAAACTTATAATTTTTGGATTGTAGGCATAAAGTGTGATATGGATAAAACGCACTGCACCGCATTTTGATGTGCGGTTTGAGTTTTATGCGGTGCGGTTTGAAAAAACGCTCAAATCACACAAAATCGCACCACGAACACCCCTACTTTTAATCTTTTTTTATATACTTTTAGAGTTAAAACAATTTAAAACTATCAATTTCAAAATCAAAAGCACATGCCAGTTACAACTTCAGATGTTATTCTTTTTCTATATAGATAGAATAGTTTCAGATGCTTCTGACACTTAATATTAGGTGATTAGGAGTCTAGAAAGACGCATAAAACTAGTGAACGCAACCAAGATTAAGTTAAACTCGTGTGTGAAATGACTAGTCAATACAAACCTTGTGAACGTGTTATAACTTACAAACCAATGTGATTTACCATAAAATCAATGTACTTTGGTCGTTCTCACATTTCTCGTGAGTTGATTATCATTCTCGTCGAACCCATCCTATATTATACGAACAAAAATATATGTTATATACACATATAGGGTAAAGATCAAGAAGAACCTTGAAAAAGAAAAAAAAACGGAAAACCATGAAAAACGGATGAAAAAATATATCAATTTTCAAACCTTTCTAGCATCGTCAATTTTAGGGATGAAAAAGGAAACAAAATAGAAACCACAAGAACAAAAAAGTAATTTTAAAACTATAAGGACGAAAATAACAACATTCAAATATATTTAAAAAAAATCAAATTTTTTAAAATTTTATCTATTTAAATGTATTATTAAAATATATTTCAATACTAAATTTTAAAATCATAAACCATAAAAACATGTTTAGCATTTTTATATAATTCATTAAATTAAAAAGATAACGGTCGGGCTCAGGACTTGATGTTGGACCAACTCAATTAGATCGGGACCAGGAAGTAGACCTAGATTGATCCCAATTAGCGGATGTTGTTGTGATCGATAAATGCCTCGAACCTGTAGCATGTAGCATGGTCCTCCAGTACATATGTGATGCCAGATTTACTGCAAGTAGAGGACCGAAACGTTCGTTGTAGAGGGCATAGTTCAGTGGGTGACCCTTTAGAATCTCAAGGATGACCGGGTGCTCAGACCGCATGTCATCGAAATCCAGGTGGTGCTTGTTGTGTCGTAGCAACATATATTGATTCTGCTTATCGGGGTTTCTTGCATTCACGGAGTGTCAATTGGTCGGGAGTGGAGTGCAGACAAATAGCACGGGCCTCTCGTCATCGGAAAGGTGGTGTGAGTCGTCTTATTCAACAGTAACCATTGATGGTGTAACACCCTCAAATGTCGAAAGAGCAACTAATTTAAAATTTTCAAATATACATCAAATAAGGGTAAAATCTATTCTACTTATCATCACTTGAGTCACCCCAATTAGAATATTAGATTAACCTTTGATAGCGGAAAACCGTATAGTTCCACATAGTGGCCACAGTGTTCCCATAGTGGGGGCGCAAGTATACACCTCAACTATGATTGCTATAAGTAATAAAATGGTAAGTATACCGAATATCGTTTCCACAGGAACTGGACTACTGAGAATTAGAGAGTTTCATGAACTTCTTGCACACGGTTTGTTGTGAGAAAAATTGTCGTTCTTGTTGGTGAAATAACTTAAAAATTATGAAATTTAACGATGAGTTAAGGATTGGGTATGGGTGTAAGTTTTCCTTGAGATAATTGTAGTTACCAGATGGTTAGGCGCTTAAGTGCATATGACTATTTATAAAAAAATCCCGATCTCTCGAAAACGAATTTTTATAAA
Source organism: Arctium minus (assembly GCA_954870635.1). Taxonomy (NCBI): domain Eukaryota; kingdom Viridiplantae; phylum Streptophyta; class Magnoliopsida; order Asterales; family Asteraceae; genus Arctium; species Arctium minus. Next base: position 118,917,995 of record OX941080.1, on the reverse strand, counting down.
TTATGCCCAAAAGTGCCTACAAAGTGCCCATAATTATTGTACTTGAGTTTGCCGATTTATCTAAGTTTGACTCTAAGCGTCAAGTTCCACCGATATGGAGATTTACACCCAAATCTCTTTGTGATTACTCGACCGGCATACTGAACCTTAGTAAATCATACAAAACCCGCATCTCTGCATGGTTATCAAAGACTTTCTCAAATCCTTGTTGCATCACTTAAGCCGTATTTTGGATCCACCTCTCTCGAGGTCTAAGATCTAATATTAACACTTCAAAGTGATCGACTTATCCGCATTAAGTTATGTCCCGACTCAAGTGACCAAACTCAAGAACAAGTTATTATGGACACACCCAAGTGTATCCTACTAGTCTCAAGTTCACTCACACCCACACCCAAGAAGGTGCTTAGCTCATAATTAAAATAGAAGACATAATAATAAAAGACAAGAAATAATTAAGAACTATTTGCATAAATTTAAATCACGGAAATGGAAATTGAGTACTTGAAATTAAATTACACGAAAAAGTAAAGTACTAGAAATAAAGTACTAGAAATATAAAATTACAATCTTTAAGTTAACAAGTAACTTGAAGATGAACTAAAGCTAGAGAATCGTTGGTGACTTTGTTGTGATGGATGATAGATTCATGAAACAAATGCAAACCATGCCCCTTTATATAGCCCCAAAAAGCAAAGGATCCAATGGACATATCTTCATAAAGCACATTGGACAAGGTCCATTCACTTTTCAACCCATGCCAAGAAGATTTTCAGGGATTGCTGCAGGCAAGCATGCTTCAATAATTGTATTTTAATCTGCTCCCTCTTGTCCGGATAAACGTAGCGTCTGATGGTTTCTTCAAGTGGTTCGTCAGTGCTCACAGTGGGGACAGTACCTGCCTTGCCCACAAAAGTGCAGTTTTTCCAAAAAAATAAACTTTTGGTAACTCACGACCTCTTTATCACATTTTTGACCAAATGAACAAAATAGAAGTAAAGTGGGTATAAAAATGATATAAAATCCTATAAAAAGAGTAATAAATAACTCTAAAAAATGAGAGTTATCAACCTTCAACAAATAATAGGTCAAGTCTTGTCTAAAGACTAATCAAAATCGGGTGTTACTAAAACCCAACAACAGTTGCTATCTCTAAAAGTATGGAAGGCTTCACCAAGCTACTCCCTCTCGCGCATAGGACTAGCACTCATCTCACCACGAAGTCGCTAGCAACAATCCTCAACCAAACCTGATGTACATGCCGACAATTAAAGAGGTTAGGCTAACGCCTAATGAGTTCAAGAGTTCCCAATATGAACAAATATCTTTGTTAAACAGAAATAATGTATTTTAAATCATAATCTTTCAAAATGATTTACTTTGAATATTAGACGACTCATTTTCCAATAACACACACATTTAAAAACAAGTATCCCAACATAGACATTCCTTTGTAAAGAAACTTCAACCCCAAACTCACCCAAAACGTGAATAGTAAGTAAACTCCCAATTTACAAAAATGCGGAATAAACTTTATTTCCCGAAACACCCCAAACATGGGTGGGCATAATACTCAACCCATAAATCTTGAGTAAACAAATCCATATATACAAAACGTCACCGAAAACATGGATAATAAAATAATATAATTTAATACCCAAATAACACCTTTCGGTGATGGGGGAGACCAAATTCCATTATACGTGGCGCAACACAAAGTTAAGCCACATAGCCATGTTGTCGAACTACACCTCAGATCGTGACTGTATTGCCTATCTGCCGAGCTACACCTCCAGTTAGACTTTATTTCAAGTCCCAAAAACATCGTATCCCCCATCACCTGCTTTGCCGAGTTGCACCTCAAGGATACACGATCTTATTACCTGTTCAGTCTCTAGTGGAGTTTCACCCTCAGGGTACCAATTTGACCCCTAGTGCCTACTCCCTAGCATTCAAGATAGGAGACACAACTCCTTACTTGATAACTCATGATGTCTAACCCTCGTGAACAAGAACTAGAACATCAAATTACAAAACCCATGGTCCTGAAGTACAACCCATAAAGGTTCCTCTCCGCAAAAACGATCGGGACAACAATAATGCCAACACGGCATAATTCCCAAGGTGAGGATATCAATACTCCTTACTCTTAATAATGACTGACTTACATGCCTATGGATCCAAAGCATTATAGTCTAAAATACATGACTCCAAATGAATGACACGCACTCAAAACATGTATTCTCCAAAATAAAGTGCGATAAATGCAACTCACCCCCAAAGCTCCACTTAAGTTCTTAAAACCGGACAAATGTACCCAAGACCCGACAAAGACGAAAACCAAGCCATAAGGTCGACTAATCAAATGATCATATGCTAAAATCCACAAAACGAAATAAAACGCAATCGACCAACGTTTATGCAAACACATGCTTCAAAATACATGAATAACTCCAACACAATTTAGATTGGGACAAATCATTTTCCAATGCGTCTATACCATTTGTTCTTTCAAAAATGTCCCATAACACAAAATTATTCATTTCTCCAAAACACACACTAAATGTACATTTATACTCAAAATATTTACTTCCACAAAATAACTCATTAAAACACAAAATACTTGTGATTTATTTGTCAAAATGCCCAAAATCCCCACTGTGGATGTTTTACAAAGTTTATAAAGTTAAACACTTCAAATAATCCAAGCTATCAAATAACTCAACAATTGATAATTTCATGTAAAACATATAGACATTTGACATTTTGGAAAGTACACCATTTTCACAAATCAAATTGAACTCACCTTGCTAGATTTGGGCTAAATCTAGATTACCCCAACTTGAGCTTCCTCGGAGAAACTTGAATCCATAAGAAAAACTTCCAAAAACCTAGATCCACAAATTCCAAACATAAATATTCATATCCATCCATAAGGAATCGTTCCCCAAACATTAAACATGAAGATCTCAACTTATACCAAAACCCTAACTCCCATAGTTGAAGAAAATAGAGGATTACCTTAATCATAACTTGAATCCACCAATCAAGATACCTCTAGGTCACCAAAATGAGCCATAGACTCCCAAACTTCAAAATGATGAAAAGGGTTAAGCGAAAACCCTAGAAAATTGGTGAAGATGATAAAGAAGATGAAGATATCTTAGCTGTAGCCTCCAAACCTTGTTAGATGATGAAAAATCACTTGAAACACTCTAGATTTGGTGCCTTGAATGTATAAAACCGAATTTAGGGTTTGAGGGTCGGTCCTAGAGAGAAAAAGGGTGAAATGGTGAATGAGAAATGCGGGAAAACAAGGGATTTAATGCAAACACTGGACCCATCGGCGACTATGCCCTTGGCATAGTCGCGGGGCATAGTCTCCCGCTTTCCACAGCTTACGGTACCAGTCCCGCGAGAATGCCCCTGCAACAGTGACCCTGGCATTGTCGTCGGGCACTGTGGCCGCTGAGGTATCATGGGCTTTGTCGACCCCGCAACTTTGCCCCGCGATAGTGACACATGTCACAGTCGCGGACACTGTCGCCCAAGCAGAGCAGGACCCCGAAAATCCCCTTTTTCAACCTTGAATGTTCCCGACATGTGATGGATTCAAAGCATTACGATTCGTACTCATAAATCATAGTCTGAAGGTCAGATCCCCATAAATAAATATATATTCACATAAGCAATAACCTTTATCGAAAATTACGGGTGTTACAGATGGTCCTGTAAATGAATATAATAGTTAGTGACCGATTGAAACAGTATAGCGTAACACAGACTGTTATGACGAAAAGGGTTAAGCGAAAACCCTAGAAAATTGGTGAAGATGATAAAGAAGATGAAGATATCTTAGCTCTAGCCTCCAAACCTTGCTAGATGATGAAGAATCACTTGAAACACTCTAGATTTGGTGCCTTGAATGTATAAAACCGAATTTAGGGTTTGAGGGTCGGTCCTAGAGAGAAAAAGGGTGAAATGGTGAATGAGAAATGCGGGAAAACAAGGGATTTAATGCAAACACTGGACCCGTCGGTGCCTATGCCCTTGGCATATTCGCGGGGCATAGTCTCCCGCTTTCCACAGCTTACGGTACCAGTCCCGCGAGAATGCCCCTGCAACAGTGACCCTGGCAACCAAAAGGGTGTTAGCCTAGTGGTAAGGCATGTGGACTAGCTAGTAGAGGTCTCATGTTCGAACCCTGGGGGACGCATCCTGGAGGTACGGGGGCTTCGACCCCGGGCTGCATGCTTTAGCAGTCGGGCTTCGGCCCATATTGACAGGGATTAGTCTGGGCCCAATGTGGTCTGGGATACCCTCTCCAAAAAAAACAGTGACCCTGGCATTGTCGTCGGGCACTGTCGCCGCTGAGGTATCATGGGCTTTGTCGACCCCGCAACTTTGCCCCGCGATAGTGACACATGTCATAGTCGTGGACACTGTCGCCCAAGCAGAGCAGGACCCCGAAAATCCCCTTTTTCAACCCTGAATGTTCCCGACACGTGATGGATTCAAAGCATTACGATTTGTACTCATAAATCATAGTCTGAAGGTCAGATCCCTATAAATAAATATATATTCACATAAGCAATAACCTTTATCGAAAATTACGGGTGTTACAAATGGTCCTGTAAATGAATATAATAGTTAGTGACCGATTGAAACAGTATAGCGTAACACAGACTGTAAAAAAGGATGAACACTGAAAAATATCGCACAAGCTATGTGCGATAGTTGAAACTATCGCTGAATGAAGGAAACTCTATCGCGTAGAGGTGTGCAATAGTTGAGTATATTGCACGCCTGTTGTGCGATATATCAATCTATCGCAGAGCATAGACTTAAGAAAAATCGTGCTTTGTGCGATATACTTAAGAAGATTAGAGGTGTGCGATATCTTTTCTTAGAACCTACAATAAACCCTTTACTTCGATAAAACCCTTGATTTTTTCACAGTAAAATCCAAAAACATCCATTAAAGGTTCTAAAATCACCTCAGATTAGGTCGAAAAACCCAATTACACAAGAAATGAACATGATTAACAAGATCTAAACACATAAACAAGGTTTTATGCCCTAATCGACCCCAAAAATGTGAACAGTTGATACGGGGGTTGATTGGTCATTAAGAACAACCTAAAAAAAATTCACCATAATAAACAAAGATGTAGATTAAGGGTAAGAATCAACTTACCTGAATGATGATGAAATCCACACACAAACAAGAAATCACAGAGACAAATCGAGCACAGGGGTGAGGTTGGGTTCGAAGAACAGTGAGAGAAAGAGGAGTATATCGAAAGCTTAAGAGTGTTTAAAAAACCAAAAAGCTCGAAGGAGGGAGTTTAATGTGTCGGAGACGACACGTGGCATAAAAGGACTAGGCCTCCTTATTTGAAAAAATTTTACCCCGAAAAGTCAAACTATCGTATCCTTTTATGTGCGATATACTAATGTATCGTAGGTTTTGGTTTGCGATAAGATACACTATCGCAGACATCAGTATGCGATAAAATTTAGGACCGTCTATTGCAGTAGAGTCCAGCGATAGATTACTGTTGAAGCAACTATCTCACTAGTGTCCTGTGATAGTTTAGTATATCACACATAGTGTTGTGTGATAAACTCAACTATTTGTCCAGAAAAACTTCAATTTCACTAAGTGAAATTTTTTTACCTTTTCTCCCCTAGACAGTTACTTACCTTGGCCTTTTCTCCCCTTAACCTGTGCACACAAAGAGAATATCAGATAACCGGCACACAAATGAAAAGTCACATACAAATATTAGATTTTAAGTGCATGAAGGAAACTCCCCCTCAAATCACAAAGAACCATTAGTAGATAGGTATCTAAAAGAAAAGAAACATGTGGAACGGAAAATAAAAAGAAGTATAGAATGAAAATACAGAAACAGAAGGATGAATGAATGAAGCATAAAGAAAATTCAGATGGGTTGAATACTATCACTGATTCAAACAATGGATGAGTTAGTGATATTTTCAACCGACTGAATGAGCCTTATGCAAAATTCATGAAACTTATGAAATTCAAACTTTAGATTTAGCATACCTAGCTTGGACACCAAGAAATTAAAGTGTTTTTTGTCCAAAGCTTTGGTAAATAGGTTTGCTATTTGAAAGTCTATAATGACAAAGTATAGCTCTATCTTACCTCTCTCTACATGGTCTTTGATAAAATTATACCGGACATCGATGTGTTTGGTCTTCGTGTGCTGAACAGGATTGTTGGATATGGCAATTGCGGTCTTCGAGTCACAGTATATGGGAAGCTTCTTGTAGTAAAATCTGTAGTCCTTTAGTTGTGTGCGCATCCAAATAACTTGGGAGCAGCAACTCGCAGCAGCTACAAACTCCATTTTTGGTGTAGATGTGGACACACAATTTTGCTTCTTAGATGCCCAACTAACGAGTTTATCACCTAAGAACTACACATGACCCGTCGTGCTCTTCCTGTCCAGTATGCATCACGCATGATCTGCATCTGAGTAGGCAACCAATAGTACCTTTCAAGTAATGAAAAATTCTTTTTGACCGCAATGAGATGAGACTCTTTAGGGATTGAATAAGTGTAAACAATAATCAAACAATAACAAGAAGAATTAAATCACAAGTCATATGTTTATTGATCAATGATAATATAGAGAGTGTTTACAATACGACCAATAATGATAATATGATCAACCAACCACAATAACCCTAAACACAAAGTTTATATACCCTAAAGGTTATTTACAAAATAAACCCTCTAACTTGAATACATTACAAAATGGTCCTAACAAGTAGGTGAAGTGAAAAATGAGAGAAAGGCTAGAAAAACGAACATTTAACCCTCTGGTACCATTGGGCAATTAGAGAGAGTGATGTGCATGAGTAGGGATGCAGCTCTGTGGACCCCTCATCGGGCGTGATAGGTGGTAGTATCACACCATTCTCAAAAGGAACTGTACGTGAGACTCTCGCATCATACGGCTCCGTCCCGGAATCAGGACCCCATTTCCTTTCACCAACGAGTCCTCAAACAAACTTTTCCTTCCTTTATATTTATCGGTAAGAGGTTTTTTTCATTCAGTGATTGATTTGATTCAAGGTAGCTTTTGCTTGCTTCCAAGTCCAAGCACTAGAGGTAGAAGCTAGACGTTAGAAGCGAACTTCCGGACCGGGAAGTTGCCAAAAAAGGTGAGCGCCCCTGCGCAAGCGTTATTGAAAACTAAAGATAGAAGGGAGAAAGTTTACTTTGAGAAAGAATGTGCTTGTTGCCAGTTTATTAGTATGGTTGTTACCTAAATAAAAGTGAAAACTTGCTTGACTATGACTAAGAAGATAGAAAGGGCTTTTCTCGCTTAGTATTGCTTTGGATTAGCCCTATCTTGATGGCGCGAAAGCTACTACAACTCAAATAAAAAATGAATTAAGGAATAAGACATTAGCATTAGAAAGGTGTATAGGTTATTTTATGTCGAAAGCCCTAAAACTAGTTATCTTATAGCAGACAACTAAGGCAAGTCTATTCAACTAATCTCATAAGTTAAGTAAAGGCATGTTTGCATCGCAACTAATAGAAAAAAAAAATACTATTAGACTATACTAGTAGTTGAGTGCTCCTTGTTGTTCAGATCTTGACCAGGTCCTGCCACGCTACTTTGCCATGGCAATTTCACAGGTCATAGTCGCCTAAAATGTATAGAGACTGCCCCCTCCTCTAGGACTTTGCCAACGTGATAATGACTCTGTCATTGTTGCAGGGCATTGTCGTTGGACCTGTACCGAGACGCAAAGTTCGAATTTTCTCCCTCGAAACACTCTCGAAACTCTTAGAGATCAAAATTAATATAATCCTTACACAAAACCCTTAATTAAAACCCACAACTGAACACAAGATAACTTTTACTTACCGAAAAATTCACGTATTACACCAACGGACGGGTATAACACTAGTTAAATCATTGATCGAATCCATTAAAATGAAAACACTAATCCATTTATTTTTCAAAAAATTTACTCACTTTTTTAAATAAAATTTAGATTACCCATTTTATTTTAAATTAATTATCTAAAATATAATTAATATTTTATTTAAATAAATTTTACCAAAAAACGAGATTTTAATTATCTTTAATTTAAGATCCACGACGGTATATACATATATATAGGGTCCCCTTCTTTTGTTAACCAAGGTTTAGTGTTAACCATGTTAACCCATCACGACATTCATCTTGTTAATCAAAGGGTCATATTAAATCAGTTTTTTTTTAAATGAAATAGGTGTTCATATATGAAGAAGGGTAAAGTAGTAAAATCAAAAAGTTGAAAAAAGGAAACCATGTAACCCCCCATATTTCACGCCTTGAAGAAATAGGAAAGTTTCCTATTTCACGTCTAAAAGAAATAGAAATGTTTCAAAAATTTAAAAGGGTTTTCAATTCTAATACATGTGTTCATCGGTTCATAATTGGTTTTTAATACAATTCGAAACATGTTCATACATGCACATATGTGTAAAGTGAACATGATCATATATGAACATCTGCATAATATAACATGTTCATATATGGACATATGTATAAATCTAACATGTTCATATATGTATACATGTAACACGTTCATATATGCACATCTGCACATCTGACCATTTGGATTTGTTCGTTTATGAACATATGATAAAGAGATAGGACCATAACAACAAAATCAAGCCACAAAACACAAAATTTGAGTTTGCCTACTCCAAACTGTAAAAAAAATTAATAAAAATAATATTTTTGATAGTATTGATAATGATTCCTTATATTATCTAACATTATCCAGGGAAAGTGAATAAATGCACACAATTCAAATAAGTTTCCGAAAATACCCATTATTTTATAAAATAATCGCCTACTAATCCATGTAAAACGCTGCATTCTCATTGGTCCATATGGGTTAACATGGTTAACACTAAAACCTTGGTTAACAAAATAATGTCCCTATATATATATATATATATATATATATATATATATATATATATATATATATATAGGGTCCTCTTCTTTTGTTAATCAATCCATTGGTGTTAACCATGTTAACTCTACTAAATCGTTTATTATTTAGATAAATGGACAAGGATTTTTTAATACTTTTAATAAAATAATTGATTCACTTCAAGCACTTTTAAAATTGTGCATAGGCGAAGAAGGGTAAAATGGTAAAGTTATGAAATTAAGTACACGAAACGACTATTGAATAGGAAACCGGAGGACGGAATTGTAGGAATGCCGATAATCAAGCAATGCATTCTACAAATGCCCAATATGCATATGCATTCTACAAATGTGCATAAGGGCATATTTAGAAGTGTGCATAAGGGCACATATGTTATGTCCATATAGCATCCGTTATGAAGTGTTCATTTCAACACATTTGTATGCATAAGGGTTATGTCCATATAGCATCAGTTATGAAGTGTTCATTTATACACATTTGTTATGTCCATATAACATCATTTATGAAGTGTTCATTTCTCCACTGTGTGCATAGTCATAGTCAACAAGATTGTCATACTTCAGAATGATCACTTGTGCATAAGGGCACAACATTGTGAATATTGGCATTTAAGTTCATATAACATCAGTTATGAAGTGTGCATAAGTGCACATCTGTGTAGATAGCACACAAACAATACCAATCGTCACTTCCATATAATATTATGACAACACAATGATATATACATCTGATAATCGGAGGAAAAAATTATACAAGATTGACATACTATAAACCCTTACCATTATTAAACTAGAAATTACGTCCTTGTAACATTGAACTAGAAGATGGCCAATTATCAAAATTGAAATCATCTACGGATATGTCGTCAATTCTATGTGGAATAGCGACCTTGTCTATTAATTGGGTATTACAATTTTAAACAGAGACATCATCACGACGTGTGGAGTTACCATCTTCTTCAGCCACCGTAGACTCTAACACAGAGTCGTTATAAACATCTATCACTCATTTTGAAAGATCGTAGGTTTGTGCTTCTTGGAATAGATACAACAAAAAGATGTATAATCATAAAACATAGGTATGTAATCTTTTGAAGATGATAAAGATCCTCTTCAATATTTTAATAAATAAATGGTAAAAGAGAATTATAAAAAAAATTAAATTACTACCATGAATAAAAATGAGAAAAATAAGGAAAAAGTATATGCATGTGGATATTGAAATCAAATACCAATTTTACCCCCTACATTTAATAGGAGGCGTAGACTTGAACATAAAGGAAATGAGCAATATGATTGGCTAATATTGGGCTAAGATGGTTAGGACAAATGTGTAGGTGGACAAAAGAATGTGACTTTCTCTCTCTCTCTCTATATATATATAGAGAGAGAGGAATGTTCAATTGCAAACTATGTTTTCATTGTGAACATGAAGACTGATCTCAACACTCCATCTCTATTGATCCAACAACTCACATTAAATAGATTTTTTAATTAAAATTATTAATTAAGGTGATTTGGTTAAAAAGGAAGTTAATTTCAATCTCACGTCTACCATATTTGACTTTTTTGTTATCTTTTTTAATTAAAAATGGTTACCCCCTTAACGTTTAAAATAAATTATCTTAAAAGTAACCAATATTTTAATCAAACAAATTACATCAAAAAACGAGAATTTCATGCCCTTCGATATGACATCCATCTCGATATAGTTTTTTTTTTCTTTTTAACCGTTATTTAAGTGAAATTTTATATATGTGTTATATTCATTATGATTATTTATGGACATTCAAGTGTGTACAACAGTTCGACGACACCGTAAGTTAGTAACTCGACATCATCTTCTTAAAAAAAAATCAACGTTGTAAGGCACCATGTTTGTCATCACCGTAACCCAACACCCATCGAGACCAATCAAGAACACATCAAGATCGATCGAGAACCCATCAGGACTGAACGACACAATCGAGACTAATCAAGAATTCATACATTGATTTGTCGTGTGGTTGTGTGTTAAAATCATGACCAAACACCTTCATTCTTCATCGAGAACGATTTAGAACCTATTGATTCTTTTAGAGTGAATTGTGTATTTGGTCCAGTGGTTTTGTGATTTCTTTGTCCATGGTTCTCATTCTATGTTTATTGTGGATTTGGTTCTTGTGGTATTCAATTTGTCTTGGCTATGGTCCTTCTGACGAACATCTCCGTTAACTTCGTTAAATCAAGGACCATTTTCGCCATTTGCCATTTTTTTGTCCTTTTACGATAAGAAAAAAAACAATACTTTTATACACACACATACAACGATATCAAAATAAATAAAATAAAATATTATTGTATGATTTGATTAACTATATTAATACGATTTAATTTTATTAATACGATCTAATAGCATAAATATAACATAAATAATGGAATTCGATAACAAAAACTTAAAAATACCTTGAAATCAAGCAAAAAACTTTAAAAATCTCTCGAATTCATGGAATTATGCTAAAAATACATCAGCCAATATTGAACGTCGGTAAAAAGATGAAGACACATCGATTAAAACCGTGCTTTTTGTAAAAAAAATCTATATTATATGGTGCTACTGTATGAAAAAACTTCTCGGTTCGTCCGTGATGATGGAAGATGATGAAAAACCCAGGTTGTTTAGGATGGAGATCTTGTATTAGGATTCAATATGTAGCGAACTTTATCGTAGTATTTGGTTGGTTGGAATCCGGTGACATCTTAAAGATTTGGAAATTGACCAAATTACATATATGCGTTTATTTCATTCTTCGAAATTTAGTTCGGAAGTCCAATTCCGCATATAGTGGAATTTAAATTTCTTGCATTGTATTAAGGAATTTCAATTCTTTTTCATGCCTTATTTTGAGAAATACTATTCTTCGAAATTTAGTTCGGAAGTCCAAGTTCAAAGTTAGTTTATTTTCAATTCAATTTTCCTATTTGACAAGGACAAAAGCTACAAGTGATATTTTATTTTTCTTTATTAGACTTAATTTTATTTTTAAAATATAAAATTAAATCAAATGATATATTCATCATTGTACATTTTTTGTAAATATAAAATAAACCATAGTTATCACAAATGCTAGAGAATTCTATTCATTCCATCGATCGATTGAATGTTTATAATTATTGAACCGATAACGACAACTTACACATTTTCTCACCGCCGTACACGCTATAGTCCTTTCTCTTCAATCTTTTTATAAGGGTAATGCTATCACAAATGTTATATGCACCTTCTTCCTCCTTTTTTTTAAATGTTCGAATCAAATCAAATTATATTGAAAATGTAAAAAATAAAATTTGATGTAAATGTATAAGAGGAGAAAATAATAGGTAGGCGTGTAATTGGCCTCACCCACCCCTTTTTTGAAATATAATCTTTGACAAATTTTATATTAGACTAATATATAAAAGTCAACAAATATCCAGTAATTTTATAAATTAAAGTATTTCCATTATTTATGCTATAATTTAAGAATAAAATTAAATCGTATTAAAATAGTTAATCTTTTAAAAAAGTTAAACAATCAAATCATACAATAATATTCTATTTTATTTATTTTGATATCGTTATATGTGTGTGTATAAAAGTATTGTTTTTTTCTTATCGTAAAAGGACAAAAAAATGGCTAATGGCAAAAATGGTCCTTGATTTAACGAAGTTAACGGAGATGTTAGTCACAAGGACCATGATCAAGACAAATTGAATACCACAAGGACCAAATCCACAATAAACAAAGAATGAGGACCATGGTCAAACAAATCACAAAAGCATATGACCAAATCCACAATTCACTCATTATTTTATTATGTGTTTGTTTGTGTAAACCCATAACCTACCACTTTTAACTTTTATCAAGATGGACCGAGAAATCTATCGAGTCGAATCGGGAACTCATCGAGATTAATTGATAATCCAATAAAGAAAAGAAAAAATAGAGTATGTAGATTTGAAACTGTAGTATATTCATGATAAATAATATCTATATGCATAATAAATATTATGGTGAAAATTAAACAAATATTTGTTTAATATAAATACTATAGAGTTATTGTATACACATGATCATAAATAAATATTCATGATGAATAGTATATATATTCATGATAAATGTTATAGTGAAAATGTATATTCATGACGAATATCATACTGATGTGTGAATGTTGAAATGTTATAGTATACATGTGAATATATATAAATATTCATGATTATTGTTAGAGTAAAAATGTATACAAATGATGAATGTCATAGTGATGCATGGATATTGAAGATTTTGTTGAATACACGTCGGACTTTTCGGGTGGATTTATCATTTCCATCGGAAATCCGTTGGAAAATTTTTCCACATTTTTTAAGAAATTTCGAGTAATTCACATTTTCTTAATCTGATTAATTAGTTTCCAACGGATAAAATAATTTATTATTTATAGTTTATTTATTATTTAATTTATTTTTATAACAAACATTATTTTAAGAAAAAGATTTTAAAAAATTCTAAATAATTTTTGACGGATTTCCGACGGTAAATTAATTTTCATCGGATATCAGTCGGAAATTAGCTCAATTTAATTTTATTATTTTCTAGTCTTGTTTAGTTACTAATTTATTTAATTAACTAATTTATTTTCAATTAAACAAATATTTGTGACGGATTTGCGGCCGATAATATATCCGTCACAAATCCATCATAAATATTTTCATAAGCATTTTTTTTAAATTTCAGTGGCGGATTTGTGGCGGATTTCCAACGGAAAGGTGATGTTGACTTTTGTGGAATCCGTCGAAAATCCGTCGAAATTTTTTCCGACGGAAAACGAGTCGGAAACGACCGTCGATGATAGCCCTGTTTCTAGTAGTGACAAGACATTTAACTTTTGTCTAGTGATCATCACATATAATTTACCATAGAATCATGTAACTTTTGTCTGTTTTTATATTTTTTATAAGTTAGATCGTTTTCTCATTAGAATTTGGTTTCATATTATACATATATATATATAGAGTGAGAGAGAGACGGATTACAGTGAGAATGAAAGTTATGATAAAAAGGGTAACAATGGATCTTTACCATTGGACGCACATTAAATAAGATACACCAAGATAAGATTTACCGGGTCAATTCCTTTCTAAAGCATAATGCATGAGTTGTTTTGAGATTTATTATGATAAAATCCAGATCCTTTCTTACCTTAACTCTTTTTCTCGCACGATCCTTCGTCTATATATGTATGTGTATATATATATATATAGGGTTGGGTTCAGATTAGAAGTTAAGTTAACGGAGGGAAACGTAAGAATTGGTTATCAACCGTTGGATGAGAAATGGACGCACATTAAGATGAGATGCACCGAGATAAGTGTTGGTATTTTCTCTATATGTATTTTAATAATACATATAGTAATATAAAATTAATCAACGAATGATTAACAACTCATAAAATTAATCAACTATGGTTATAAAGAAATCGATTAAGATTCCGATGTATTTTAAACATACAAATTAAAATACAAAATAAATCAACTAATGATTTAAGACAACGATAAAGAAAAAGAGGAGGATATAGAACAAATGTTGAGGCTCGTGTTTAACACGATTCCCTTAAACAGATTCGTCGTCTGTTCCTAGGGTGCAGCAGGGTACAACAGCAAAAGCATTAGTACTGCCGGAGATGACCACTAGCCTTGAAACTCCACCAGAGTTATCGTATGCACTATGAATTTCAGAGAGAGATATGTGAGAGTGTTTCGTTGTGATTGTCGTACTATGGAATGTGAACCGGCCCCTCAATTTATATTGACGATTCGAAACCGAAATGATTAATTGTCATTAACCGATAATAAAACAAATTAATCATTATAATTAATTCGTAATTAAACGAATTAACCATTATAACCGAAATACTTAATTCGATAATTAACTAATAATTAAATGAATTAACCGTTATAACCGAAATACTTAATTCGATAATTAACTAATAATTAAAAGAATTAACTATGCATCGTCAATGGTTTCGATGGGGTTACAAAACGTGAACAGTATTTGGCGCGGTTGGTCGCGTGGGTTCATCCGCGCCACAACCCGCACAGGCCACTGTTCGTGTTTACATTCCAGTGTTCGGCGCGGTTGGCCGCTCGGGTTCACCCGCACCACAACACAACCTGCGTGGGCCACTGTTTCGAGACACATTCCAAACACTCAACTTTGAGCATCGATATCTCATTCACACATATTCCATTTTGGACACATAATATATCATTTCGAAGCTCTCATATAGGAGAACACAAACCCACTAAGAGTTAGATATATACACTACATATATATGTATTTATATGTGTCCAAAGTTAGTAAAAAACATATTTTTACTAAAATTTTCCAACAATCCCCCACATGAATGGAGATCGATCTTTGCATATGAAAATTTCCTACGAAATTTCAAATGGTTGAATCCTGCATAGGATAGGTAGGTGTTACCCTTTGAACCTTCCCTTGTGAAACACACTTAGTCTCTTAGCTATCGGTAGACTTGATGTCTTTGAACTGAACTGCCATTTATGTAGACGACAATGTATATTCACACAAAACTCTTCCTAACAAGGTCATATCCTCATAGTCGTGTTCGTTATGGTCATGAACACTAGCCTGGTTCAGCGAGAGCTGTTAGGAATTGCGCCCCCGACAATTCCCTTCGAAGCGACCCCACTTCTCTCTCACATACGTGATTTACAATAATCATTAAAAACCAAACACTTAACCTCACTGTCACTAATTTCAGAAATAGACTAGGAAGGTTATTAACTCCCCCACAGTGACCACCCTTATTCATACAACTAGGTTGTCCTTTTAAACCCAAATCTTGGGATCTCCAGTCTTCTGGGTAAGTTTTCTTTTGAGTGAATTACTCATTCAAGGGCTTTAGTCCCATTTCTTTCGACGACTTATAAACCAAATCTCTACTTAGGAGGCCTTTCGTAAGCGGATCCGCAATGTTATCCTTTGACTTCACATAGTCAATCGAGATAACTCCAGTAGAGAGTAATTATCGAATCGTATTTTGTCTACGTTTAATGATCCTCGATTTCCCATTATACATTGTACTTTGATCTCTAACAATTACCGATTGGCTATCACAATGTATACATATGGCCGTTACCGGTTTAGGCCATCTGGGAATATCTTCCATGAACTAACGTAGCCATTCTGCCTCTTCACCACATTTATCCAAGGTAATAAATTCAGATTTCATCGTGGATCTGGCTATAACATTTTTCTTGGATGATTTCCAAGATATAGCCGCTCCTCCAAGTGTAAACACATATCCACTTGTAGATCTGGAATCCTTTATATCAAATATCCAATTTGCATCGTTGTATCCTTCGATCACAATGGGATATCTTCCATAATGCAGTCCATACTCTTGTATGTATCTCAAATTTCTTAACAATCTAGTAATATTCTTCCAGTGTTCAGAACTGGGATTACTAGTATACCTACTTAGCCTACTCACTGCATATGCCAAATCAGGTCTAATACAACTCATGAGATACATCAGACTGTCAATTATTCTTGAGTATTCCACTTGTGCAACACTATCCCCTCTATTTTTAGATAGATGTTGACTAGTGTCAATCGGAGTTCTAGATATACTAGTATCTCCATCATTAAATTTCTCAAGAATCTTGTCCACGTAATATGTCTGATTTAACACCAGACCATTTTGGGTTCTTGTGACCTTGACCCCAAGAATCACATCCGATAAACCCATGTCTTTCATGTCAAACTTGGATTTCAACATATCCTTTGTGGACTTTATCATTTTGTCATCACTGCCAATGATAAGCATATCATCAACATATAAACACAAGATGACATAACCATGAGTGGTGTCTTTCATATAAACACATTTGTCACACTCATTTATCTTAAAACCGCTTTCTAACATAGCTTGATCAAACTTTTGATGCCATTGCTTTGGAGTTGGCTTTAGGCCATACAAGGACTTAATAAGTTTACAAACCTTGTTCCCTTGTCCCGGGGCAACGAATCCCTCAGGCTGCTCCATATAGATTTCTTCTTCTAAATCTGCATTTAGAAAAGCATTTTTCACATCTATTTGGTGAATTTGCATATTTCTAATGACTGCAATAGCTAACACCAACCTAATGGATGCTATTATTGTTACTGGAGAATATGTATCAAAGTAATCTAGACCTTCCTTTTGTCTATATCCTTTGATTATTAATCTCGCCTTGTATTTATCAATACTGCCATCAACTTTCATCTTTCTTTTAAAGGTCCAACGGTAACCTAGTGGCTTACATCCCGGAGGTAGATCCACTAGTTCCCATGTATGGTTTTGTAAAATAGATTCTATCTCACTCTTGATGGCTTCTTTCCATTGAGGTCCTTCCAAAGACGTAACCGCCTCACGATAGGTTTTGGGTTAACTTTCCACCACGTAGGTGAGAAAATTGGGACCAAACGATTTTTCAACCCTAGCCCGTTTACTTCTTCTAGGTTCCACTTCTTCTTCCTCAGATAGAACTTGTTCATCCTCTCGAACAATTTCTTTATCTTTAGAAGATGAGGTGTGTGTTTCCTTGTTCAAACAAGGAAACACGTCTTCGAAGAATGAAACATTTCTTGACTCCATAATTGTATTCTTGTGTATTTCAGGATTTTTAGATTCATACACAAGAAACCGATAAGCACTACTATTTTGTGCATATCCAATGAATACACAATCCACTGTTTTAGGTCCTAACTTTTATATCTTAGGCGGAGGTACAACCACTTTAGCTAGGCACCCACACACTCGTAAGTACTTGTAAGATAGTTTCCTACCCATCCAAAGTTCATATGGTGTTTCATTTTGTTTCTTGCGGGGTATCTTATTCAAAAGATAATTAGCCGACAAAATAGCTTCCCCCCTACATGTTCTGACTTAAACCAGAACTAATCAACATGGCATTCACCATCTCTTTCAAGGTACGATTTTTTCCTCAGCAATACCGTTTTGCTGAGGTGATCAGGGTGCTGTGAATTCATGTCGAATTCGATTGTTAGAACAAAACTCAGCAAACGGTGAAACATATTCACCTCCCCTATCACTTCTAACGACCTTGATTTTCTTGTTAAGTTGATTTTCAACTTCATTTTTATACAAGACAAACTTGTCTATTGCGTCATCTTTACTCTTAAGTAAATATATGTATCAATATTTCGTGTTATCATCGATAAACGTGATAAAATATTTATTCCCACCTCTAGTAGGAACCGATTTTAAATCACACACGTCAGTGTGAATTAAATCAAGTGGTTCGGTTTTCCTTTCAACCGATTTGAAAGATGTTCTAGTAAGTTTGGTTTCTACACATGTGGGGCACTTGTGATTTGAGTCAATATCAAATTTAGGTATGTAGTTTAGCTTAATTAAACGTTGAATGGAAATAAAGTTTACATTTCCTAAACGACCATGCCAAACATTTGAAAACTCAAGCA
Source organism: Arctium minus (assembly GCA_954870635.1). Taxonomy (NCBI): domain Eukaryota; kingdom Viridiplantae; phylum Streptophyta; class Magnoliopsida; order Asterales; family Asteraceae; genus Arctium; species Arctium minus. The sequence goes on along the minus strand of OX941080.1, from coordinate 118,899,466 downwards.
TATAAGTAGAACTAGTACTTGCTTTATTCATTTCATTGACAACCATTACATTCAACTTGAACATGCCATTCAAGGCATATCCCTTTCCTACATACATACCATTTTTGGACAAAACAAATTTGTCCGACTCAAACACAAGCTTAAAACCAAACTTATTAAGCAACCACCCCGACACGAGGTTCTTCCGAAGCTCCGGTGCATACAAAACGTCTCTAAGCTTGAGCTCTTTCCCGGAAGTCATCTTTAGAATCACATCTCCCATGCCCTTGAAATCGGTGGTGGCGACATTTCCCATGTAGAGCTTTTGCCCATCTCCAACATCTTTGTAGGTGTTGAAGTTGCTCTTGTCATGATACACATGACGGGTAGCTCCGGTATTAATCCACCATTCTCTAGAGTTTGTACCAATCACATTCACCTCCGAGACCATGGCCGTGAGATCTGTGATCATTGCCACCAAGTACTCGTTCACCATCGTGGAAAACAAATTTCACATGAACGTTTTAGTACCGCAATATCATTATGTTTACACAAAACAGAAAAGAATTCAATCAAATACAAACTTAATTGAGAATCCTTTTATACAAATAGAAAAGGGATTAAATCGAAACAAACTTGATTTATAATCTTTTTCCACAAATCGAAGCAAACTCGATTTATATTTTATTTCCACAAAATCGAAACAAAATCGATTTGGAATCTTTCTCCACAAAATCGAAACAAACTCGATTTTAGATTCTATTTACACAAAATCAATTTAGAATCTTTCTCCACAAAATCAAAACAAACTCGATTTTAGATTCTTTTCAACAAAATCGAAACAATATTGATATAGAATCTTTCTCCACAAAAATCGAAACAAACTCGATTTTAGATTCTATTCACACAAAATCGATTTAGAATCTTTCTCCACAAAATCGAAACAAACTCGATTTTAGATTCTTTTCAACAATATCGATTTAGAATATTTCTCCACAAAAATCGAAACAAACTTGATTTTAGATTCTATTTCACAAAATCGAAACAATATCGATTTAGAATCTTTCTCCACAAAAATCGAAACAAGCTCGATTTTAGAAACTGTTTACAAATAGTAATTATTTAAATCGACAAATACGATTTAGAATCTATTTACACAAAACATAAAAAGATTTAAATCGAACCAAAGTCGATTAAAATTCTTTTAAACAGAAAATGAATTAAATCGAAACAAATTTGATTATCGATCTCTTTATACAAACATAGCCTCATATCCTCACATCCTTAAATCGAAACACAACTCGATTCGAAACAAATCAAGATAAACTCGATAAAATCTGTTTAAAATTGTTGGTATTTTCTCTATATGTATTTTAATAATACATATAATAATATAAAATTAATCAAGAAATGATTAACAACTCATAAAATTAATCAACTATGATTATAAAGAAATCGATTAAGATTCCGATGTATTTTAAGCATACAAATTAAAATACAAAATAAATCAACTAATGATTTAAGACAATGATAAAGAAAAAGAGGAGGATATAGAACAAACGTTGAGGCTCGTGTTTAACACGATTCCCTTAAACAGATTCGTTGTCTGTTCCTAGGGTACAACAGCAAAAGCAGTAGTACTGCCGGAGATGACCATTAGCCTTGAAACTCCACCAGAGTTATCGTATGCACTATGAATTTCAGAGAGAGATATGTGAGAGTGTTTCGTTGTGATTGTCATACTATGGAATGTGAACCGACCCCTCAATTTATATTGACGATTCGAAACCGAAATGATTAATTGTCATTAACCGATAATAAAACAAATTAATCATTATAATTAATTCGTAATTAAACGAATTAACCGTTATAACCGAAATACTTAATTCGATAATTAACTAATAATTAAACGAATTAACTGTGCATCATCAATGGTTTCGATGGGGTTACAAAACGTGAACAGTGTTTGGCGCAGTTGGTCGCGCGGGTTCATCTGCGCCACAATCCGCGTGGGCCACTGTTCGTGTTTACATTTCAGTGCTCGACGCGGTTGGCCGCTCGGGTTCACCCGCGCCACAACGTGCGTGGGCCACTGTTTCGAGACACATTCCAAACACTCAACTTTGAGCATTGATATCTCATTCATACATATTCCGTTTTGGACACATAATATATCGTTTCGAAGCTCTCATATAGGAGAACAAAAACCCACTAAGAGTTAGATATATACACTACATATATATGTATTTATATTTGTCCAAAGTTAGTAAAAACATATTTTTACTAAAATTTTCCAACAATAAGATGCACCATATCATATCAATTCTCTTCAAAGTCGCAATTCATGGGAGGGCCGGAGATTAAATGAAATCAACGGTTCAGATCCACTTCTCACACTTCTCACACTTCTCACACGATCCTTCACCTATATATATATATATATATATATATGCATGAAAAATACCAAAATACCTTTTACTTAACAAATTGTTTCTTACGTCTTTAATGTACGAAAAGTAAAACAAAATGGAAACCACTTTTAACAATAAACTAATTTTTACATCGTAAAGATAAAAGTGGCAATTTTTATTTAATCACACAAATGAAAATCATAGCTTACTCAAATATCTATACTATTATATTAAAATTCTATTACGGTTTTTGGAAAAAGCGGTTTTTGGAAAGTTGGTTTTTGGAAAGTTCGTTTTGTTGTTTTGCTTCCTCCCACGTCCTCCAACCACGACCCTCTTTCTCCCACAATCAATCTCGCCTATCTGCGCGAAGCTATTATCCCAGGTATTCAATTGACTCTCTCCTTTGTTTCGTTCTTCTTCTTGTGTTTCAACAACCCTAAAGTTTTGAATACTTGTTTGATTGAAGGTTAGAACCGGAGGAGAATCAGTAACAACGAAGTGAAGAAGACGAAGATGGTCAATTGATTAACCCAAACACAAAATTAAGTTCAGTGGAGTGGAGTCAATTTCTTCCTCTCCAGGTTCGTTCTCAAACACACAGTTGTAGCATGTTCTCTAGGTTCGTTCTCAAATTTTAGCATCTTTAAAATGGGTCACGTTTCAACCGGTTCACCCATACTCCGGGTTCGTTCTAAAACACACATAAGCAAAAGTTTCTTAAATTTCTTCTTCAGACTCTGTCGAGAGACCAATATCACAAAACAAAATTAGACTTTGATCTTACATGAAAGTGACAACATTTTGCTGTGCCGTTTTAAAGAAGCATATACCTCATTATCTTACATAATTGCAGCTTCCTCTCCAGGTTCGTTCTCAAATTTACTCAATATCTTCAATTTTTGATTTCTTTTGTTTCCATTTTGAAGATAGCTATCTGCTTCAATTGGTTTGCTTTTTGCCATTAGGGTTTCGTTTTTCCCCATTTCTCTCTAAATTCATGAATTGTTTGGCCATTCATCTTTTGATTAACATATCTTCTTAGAATCCTATGTTTTTTTTTACTGTGTTGTTTTCCAGGTTATCCCTTACCACTGTACCTGATTTCATCCCCAACCGGGTCAAATTGATTCTTCCCTGTTGGTTGTATTAGAGTTTAAAAAGCAGTATCATATAGCTTTTATGGTTATCAACGTTAGACTCCTCGTGCCTTCGCCTCCATATTCATATTATCTATCCATTTCTTCAAAAGATCAAACAAAAATGGCAGCCTCAATTCATCATTCCTTCTGGTCTATCTTTCCATCTTCATCTCAACATAGTACATCTCCCACTTCACACTTCCATAATTTGTTTTATACTATATTGTTTCTTTAAATCTAAACATAGCTTTTATCAAAATTCAAAAATCAAACACTAATTTCCACAACATTTCAGGTAGTTGTAGCTCGAAGAAATCGATTTCCAGAACTGTGTTCTCAATAACACCGTAGGTAATTCAAATTCAAGAAGTGGAATGCAATATGGGAGGAATAACGGTGATCTCTTTTTGCTTATCTTGAATTCCTACTGATTTCTTCACTACAGGTTTCAAAATTTCAAATGTTTCTACTGGTTTTTTTATCTCGATAATTTAGGGTTAATAAAATTATAATCCGGAGTAGATCCATTTCAAGAACTGTGCTCTCCAACAACATTGCAGATAAATCAAGATCTAGAAGGGAAATACGATTTGGGAGGAATGATTTTAAAGCAAATTCAACCATTGATGTTGAAATAGGGGAAAATAAGGTGTATTTGGGGATGGATTTTGGTACATATGGAGCGAGGTATGCAATTATTGACAAGGAAGGGATCATACATTCAGAAGGAAAGAGGGATTACCCTCTTTTAATGGTAAGACATTTAAAACTCAACTTTATACTCATCATTTTGTTTTGCTTGATTTCACTAAAATGCTTCTATTGGTATAATAATGCAATCAACCCATAAATGGAAAGTGTCATTTTTCAAAGAAAAATAAAATTTGGAGCATGGAGTTTTACTAGCGCTTTACAAAGGTTGGATTGGACGGATTGAGACATTTAAACAACCCAACCCAATTATGGTGGTCTGAGAAAATCTCATCCCAACCCAGCCCGATGCGTTACAAAGTGTAACCTAATCCAACCCTTTGTGGGTTGGGTTGAGTTGGGTTGGATTGGCGGGTTGGAAGCATTATTTTAAATAAGTACATGTCTTCGATTTTTTGGGGACTTAGAAGTACCGTCAATTGTCCGATTTTATCATATACATATAAGAAATATTGAATTATTGAATTATGGAGACACAAGTACATACAACCGACAAACATTTTGTGCTTGCCAAAAATGAAAACATGTTTACATATCAATAATCATGCTTGCTTGTCTTCACCTAATCAAGAGATATACATGTGTAGATATTTATATAATTATATATTGTTTAGTTTCACCCATTTATATGCATAACTTAATCTAATTCCTTTGCTTTTATTTAATTTATGACATATAGCAACAAAATGTAAATGAAGAATGAGAATTAGGTAATAAAAAATGGAGAAAATGGTGCTCCAAAAACGATAATGAGGCTTATATTAGGTAAATGTAAATAAAATTTACATTGTATATAAATGTAAATAAAACTTTATCAAAAGTATCTATTGGTGGCGGATTGGCGGTTTGGGTTGGGTTGAGTTAGGCCTAACCCAATCTCAACCCTATTAATTAGCGTTTTTATAGGTTGGCAGGGTGGGTTCAGTTGGTTTATTTGCGGGTTTGGGTTGGACAGATTGAATGAGTTGGTGGTTTTGTACAACCCTAAGTTTTACCATATTGGAGGGCCTAACCACAGTTGTAGGTTTATTGGGTACCAACTGAGCTAACTTGTGTGTATCTCGACTAATTTCATGAGATATGAAGATAACAACTAGGAAAATCCCCCTTGAGCAGCTACCTATTCAGAGTGTTGTTTTGTTGCACTCACCATTGGAAAACTATCTAAAAGAGATGTTCATCAGGTTGGCCTTACCCTTGATTGTAAAGTTCAAGATCTATGGGATGGGGTTTCATGGGAATGGCCATCTTTTTTGGTTTTGAAGCACGGGACCATTCTTGGTTCTTTCAAACCTAGGCTCAGAATTAATATACCTGGTATAATGAAATGAAGAACTAATACTAGAGTTGTTTCTGATTTTGGATCTGAAGTGGTGTGGAAGGATGTTAGACAGGAAAGAGAGAAGGTGGGATGGGCTGATAGAGTTTGGTTTCATCAGAATATTCCAAGGCATGCTTTTATCTTTTGGTTGGCTTTAAAAGAAAGACTCAGAACTCATGATAAACTTGTTATGTGGGGTTTGGAGGTGTCTAAGTTATGTGTTTTATGTAAAGCTAATGATGAATCTCGTAATCACATTTTTTTAGACTGCATTTACTCAAAGGAGGTTTGGAAAATAATGCTCAGTGTTGTTGGAAATGGGAGTGCTCTTGAAGGCTGTTATAATTCTCAAAATGGTGGGAGATTTTTGTTGGAATTTTAGTTAGGCTTTCATGCAATTCTTCTTGCATCAGCCTTATAAAAAGATGGATATTTGGTGTTGTTGTGTACTTTCTTTGGCAAGAAACGAACTTGAGAGTTTTCCAAGGAGTTGAGAGGAATGCTAATGGTTTATGTGTTGTCAGGATCTAATTCTTAACAAGAATAATGAACTCAGAAACAATATTAAAGGAGTTGCGAAATAACACTTTAATATTCAACTATCAAAGTAACAGTGAATCAGAAAATCACAACTTGTAAACTTTTATTGAATGATTAAAGTTACAAGTTTTCAAACAAAAACCTCAATCTTGATGAACAGGCTCACCAAGACGAATTCTACTTCTCTAGAACTAGGATTATAAGCCTTTAGGTTAATTCTCTCTCTAAAACTTATTAATCAAAATTTAATTCTATCAAAGACTTCTATACTATTTATACAAGACATAATACAAGATAATTATCAAAATACAATTGATCTTCAGTCCATAATTATCTCCTTTACTTTAGTAAGTCTTCTATACAGTTGTCTTCATTCCATACTGAGTCTTCATCTCATAAGCAACACTAACCTTCTTCAGAAGTATTAACCATCTTTAGCAGCATTAAATACCTCAGCAGTATTAATCATGTTGGCAGTAGTAATCTCTTAGCAGTACTAACTACTAGCAGTACTAACTATTGAAGTAGCAGTACTAACTTTTCAAGCAGTATTAAAACTACTAGCAGTAGTAATCATGATATACTAGCAGCATTAACCATACTTGAACAAATTTAAATTCCTAACAATCTCCCCCTAACTTAACTTTTAGGAAGAGAAGTCAAGTTCTTCAGATATGATCTTCAAGATGCTTTCAAAACTTCATCTTAGTTGCCCAAATTTGGATCCAGTCCCAGACTTTGATTGATTGTCCTTCTTATCACAACTCTGGCCATTTCAGATCCTTTTGCACACACTAGCTTGGCTTTCAGCATTCCTTTCAGCTTCTCCTTGCTATGATCATACACTTTGTCCACTAGAAAATACTCATGATAGCAGTTGTCTATTGTGATCATGTAGACACCAAAGTTTTCAAAGAGCATCCACTGATCAATCCTTTTGAAGCCATACTCATGATGCAAATCCTTGATCCTGAACACCACTTTTTCTGGTTCAAACATCATACACAAGTATTCCATAGCAAATTTCAGTAGACTTTCTTCAGTTCCTTTCAAAACAGGCTCATATAGCTTTATTCCCATCTTATGCATTTCTTCTAAGTCAGCCCTTGTACAACTTCTGATCACTTTCCCCCAAGTTACATATACTTCAAATATATCACCAATTCTTTTGAGTCTGAAGTATTCTTTTCTGTTGTCCCTCAGCATATCCCAAAAGATGATTTCTGGTGCTTTCATAGAAATGGGAACAACCTGTACTGGTTCTATTAAAGTCAAGTAAAGACCAACCTCCTCATCAGACTGATTTGGTTGTTGTGCACTTTGACTTGTTTGCTCTGTATGATCTGCAACAAATGATTCTGCCTCTTTTTCTGCTTCTTCAATCCTTGGCCTTTTGGACTATTTCTTGGAAGCTATGTTTTTTACTCTATTTGCAGATTTGGCTTCTACATCAACTTGCTCTTCCTTTTTTTCAGGCTTTTCCTTTGAAGGAGTGGTTTCCTCAGGGAATGGTTGTTGGATGTTGAGATCATGCCTCTCTTTCATCCTTCTTTCAGCTTCTTCCCTTTGAGAAGAGTCCCCTTGAAGCTTTGCCATTTCCTTTTTGTATAGCTCATCAACTTTTCTGTATGCCATGTTAGCAAACATCTCTCCTTTTACACCAATTGAGCCTCTCATAAAGTTTATCATTTTTCTCCTTTCTTGATTGGCCAAAAAGGTCTTAGAGGGTTGTCTTTTCTGGATCTTTGAAGGCATTCTGTGCTTGGTTACTTTTACTATACTTTTCTTGGACTCAGCTGCAATTTTCAGGCTCTTTTGATACTCCTCATTCAACTTAGTAGACAGATCTAGAGCAATCTGCCTATCTTTGGCCTGTTGAATCTCTTCTTCTTGTTGTAGGTCAGCCTGCAGCTTCTTTGCCAATTCCTCATCTAGTTCAATCTGTTTTATCTTCTTTGGTTGCTCTGCAGATTCATCCACCTTGGCCTTTCCTTTCCTCTTCAGTTCTGCCTCACTGATTTCTTTTCTTTTCTGCTCAAGACCTCCTTCTTTATTCAGTTCTGCCTCACTGATTTCTTTTCTTTTCTGCTCAAGACCTCCTTCTTTAATGACCACTCCCTTGGCCTTTTGAGTAGCCTTGGGAGTGTCATTCTTAGCTTTTACCAAAGTTTCTACAATCTATAATTCTTCAACAGATAGCCCTGTTACTGCTACTTGAGCTTTTTCATTTACTGCTGCTTGGGCTTTTTCAGTTACTGCTGCTTGGGCTTTTTCAGTTACTGCTGCTTGGGCTTTTTCAGTTACTGCTGCTTTACTAGTTTCTGCTTCCCTATTCTGCTCCCCCTCGAATTGAGCTTCCATACCACTAGGACTGAGTTTCTCTTTTTCATCCTGTTTCTCCCCCTTTTTGAAAGCATCTCCCCTCTTCTTCAGGACATACTGTTTTCTTTTTCTTTTTTGCACCAACTTCTTCACTAGTGTCTTCAATTTGGTAATCTGCACTTGTTGAGACAGAATAACCAATTTCATCTCTTCTATATCTGCTCCCTGTTTGATGACATCTAGATTAATGTTGCCCATTGTATCCATCAATTCTTGGTAGTTATATCTATCCTCACCTTCTCCAGGAGTGTTACCCCCTTTTGAAGGATCATGGGAACATTTAGTAGTGGAAGTCTTCTGCCTAGCAGAAGCACCCTCCACCCCCTTGGTTTCTTGGCACCTGGGACCTTTGGATGATTGCTCTCCTAAAGTTTCCATGGGGGAGGTCTTATTAATGTTACCACTGTCCTCCTCTATGCTAGCAGGAGTAGTGGCAGCCTTCTCACCCATATGGTCATGCAACTCCTCAGTGAGCACCTCCTTGGGGTTGGGAGACACCCCTGTGGTGTCCCTATAGATATTCTCTAATGGAGAATTCTCCATTAGAGGGCTTAAAGGCTTTGTGGGTGAAGGTACAAGAAGGGAAGGAGCCTTCTTTACCTTTTTCCTTATGTAAGTATTGGTGATGGGTGAAGTTGGTTTTTGAAGAAGGGACTGAGGGATTGATATAGTGATTGAAGGTTGGGATTGGCTCTCAGTGGGATGGTCTAGTGAGGGCTCTGACCCTGATGCCATACCTTCTTGATTGTGGGATACCACCATCATTGTAGAGAACAATGGGGTGTCAACTCCTTCCGAGTCCATGGCAGATCTCTTCATATTTGAAAAGACCTTACCCTTGGGGATTTTAGGTACATATACCTCATCAAATTGAGGCATATTCGTCAATTCAGAGGTTATAACTGTCTGGACAAATCTTGGGTACATATAGAAACTCTTTTTATTTCCCAAGTTTGACACAAGGTCATTGAAAATCATTTTTGAGAAATTATACTTTCTGGTAGTGGCCAAGCAGACCAAAGCATAAGCAATGGTACTACTGAACTCACTCCATCCAGTAGTCTTTCTAGAAATACAATGCATAAGGGTATGGACAAAGAAACGCCATTGGGGAGAAAATTTAGCTTTGGAGAACTTGAAAACACCCAATGGGCCTCCATACCCCATTCTACTCAGAGTGGAAAACAGATCATCATTAGAGATAGATGTGATACCTGAGGCATCGTCTAGTCGTAGACTGATGCGAATTACCTCTTCAGAAATTGTCAAGGGTTTGTCACACACCCTTGTCTTGATAACCTTCACACCATTTTCAGTAATAGCGGTGGCATTGGCCCAAAATTGCTTCTGGTGCTCAATGTAGATTGATGGTGACACTGTAAGAGGATGAGCGATATGGCTGGACTTGAGAAAATCGACTATTTGATGAAATCCAGCAGCCTGCTTAGGCTTTTGAAGCATTGCAATCTCGTTGTGTTCATCAATAAACGCCATTGATGCCATCGAGCTTGAGTATTCTGGACTGAAACTCACTAGGTGCTTAAGAGACAAAGGTTAGAGAGAAGATGAACATTATTCAAAGAGTCGTTATGAGCTTTTAGGCGGGCAAAGAGGGTATTTATATGATTCGGGAAAGAAGCAGTATTAACTCAGAGCAGTACTAACTAACTAGCAGTATTAACTGAGAGCAGTATTAACCACTAGCAGTATTAACTAACTAGCAGTATTAACTGAGAGCAGTATTAACCAATAGCAGTATTAACTAACTAGCAGTATTAACTGAGAGCAGTATTAACTGAGAGCAGTATTAACCACTAGCAGTATTAACTAACTAGCAATATTAACTGATAGCAGTATTAACTGAGAGCAGTATTAACCACTAGCAGTATTAACTAGCTTACACTATTGAAGCTTGAGTTAGTCTGAGCAAGGCAATACACTTCCTGAGAAAGATGATTAGTAGTACCAAATATAAACAAATAACAGGATTACAATCACTTTTTAAACATGAGTTCATTCATAGTTGATCATGCCCACACTTGTGACCAAGAAAATGAATCTACCCACATCAAAAGCTTTAGTGAATAGATCAGCAAACTGGTTATCAGTATGAACTTTAGCAACTTGAATAAGCTTCTTTTCATTGCAGTCTCTTATAAAGTGATACCTGATTTCAATGTGCTTTGTTTTGGAGTGCTTGACTGGATTGTTAACAATGCTAATAGCACTGCTATTGTCAATGAAAATTGGAGTGTGCAGAAAGGTTACCCCATAGTCCAGCATTTGATTCTGAATCCATAGAACCTGAGAGCAGCAACTTGCAGCAGCAATGTATTCAACTTCTGTTGTGGATAAGGACATTGTGGTTTGCTTCTTACACTGCCAAGATACTAGTCTTGCACCCAAAAACTGACATCCCACTGAAGTAGACTTTATGTCCATATTAGCACCACCCAAGTCACTGTCTGAATATGCAATCAAGTCAAAAGTAGATTCATAAGGATACCAAAGACCTAATCTAGGTTGCCCTCTTAAGTATCTGAAAATCCTCTTAACAGCTTGAAGATGTGACTGCTTTGGCTTGACTTGGAATCTGGCACACACACACACTGGAAACATGATATCTGGTCTTGAGGCTGTGAGATACATGAGAGATCCAATCATTGATCTATAAAGATGGACATCCACATCCTCCCCCTCAAGATCAGCAGTGATCTGTTTGTGTGTTTCCATTGGTGTGCTTACTGGCTTTGAGTCTGATAAACCATACTTATCTATGATGTCTTTCACATACTTTGATTGACTTATGAAAATTCCATCTTTCTGCTGTTTCACTTGAAGCCCAAGGAAGAAAGCAAGTTCACCCATTGAACTCATTTTAAAGCCCTTGTGCATCAACTCTTCAATGTCTCTACACATCTGATCTTTTGTGGATCCAAAGATGATGTCATCCACATAGATCTGAACAAGTAGGATGTCTTTCTTACTTCTTCTAATGAAAAGGGTTTTGTCAATTATTCCCCTTTCAAACCCATTTTCCAAGAGATAGGTAGACAGAGTATCATACCATGCTCTTGGGGCTTGATGTAGACCATAGAGTGCTTTCTTAAGTTTGTACACTCTGTCAGGATATGATGGATTTTCAAATCCAAGGGGCTGACAGACATATACTTCTTCATCAATTGTTCCATATAGAAAGGCACTCTTCACATCCATTTGATATACCTTGAACTGCATATATGAAGCATAGGCTAGAAACAGCCTAATTGCCTCTACCCTTGCAACTAGAGCAAAAACTTCCTCATAGTCTATGCCTTCTTCCTGAGTGTACCCTTGTGCCACTAGCCTTGCTTTGTTCCTGATTACTATTCCTCTCTCATCCTTTTTATTTCTGAAGATCCACCAATTGCTCTATGACCTTTTGGAAGGTCCACCAAGTCCCAAACATCTTGCAATTTGAACTATAGCAGCTCTTCTTGCATGGCTTTTATCCAACTTGAATCTTTCATTGCTTCATAAGCCTTCTTAGGCTCAATCTGAGATAGAAAGCAAGAGAGTACTGTATTCTGCTGATCCTGCATGTCTTGAAGTCTGCTTTGTTTCCTAGTCATCATAGGAGAAGAGATGTCTCCTAGTACCAGCTTAGGAGGATGATTCTTCTGAGTTATTGTCTGAAGACTAGGTTCTTCATTAATTCCCACATTTAAATTGGAATCATTTAAGCCAGCTGAGGGGATCTCATCAGCTACTTCTGGCTCTTCATGCTCTGAATTCTCCTCATCTCTTCTTTCTTCTTCACTCTGAATTGGTTCAGTAACAATCTCCTTTTCACAGATTTCAACAGGTTCCATTGTAGGAAATGGAAAGATCACAGACTGAGGAATAATATGTTGTACTTGTTCTTCCCCTGATCCTCTACTTCCTGATCATGCATGATCATCACTACTGAAATCCAAAGAGTTAGTTAGTGAATCAATGTCAAATAGCCATTGAGGACCTGAACCAATAGCATTTGGTGTGTTCTCATTACATTTGACATTGTCACTTTCCTCAATTATTCTAGAAGAAGAATTAAACACTCTGTAGGCCTTACTCTGAGATGAGTAACCAACAAGAAAACCATCATCTGTTTTGCTATCAAACTTTCCTAAGTGAGTTTTGGTATTGAGAATGGTACAAGGACACCCAAAAGGTTTGAAAAATCCAATAAATGGTTTTCTTTTATTTAAAAGCTCATATGGTGTCTTGTTCTTAGGCTTGACTACTAGAACTCTGTTTTGGACATAGCAAGCAGTATTAACTGCCTCAGCCCAGAAAGTAATTGGAAGTTTTGAATCAGCTAACAGAGATCTAACAGCTTCAATCAGTGTCCTATTTCTTCTCTCAGCAACACCATTTTGTTGTGGAATCCTAGGAGCACTGTATTGCCTCTTAATTCCTTTTTCCTCATAAAAGGTGTTTAGGTCAAGATTTTTAAATTTAGTACCATTGTCTGACCTAATGACTTTTACCTTTTGATTTGTTTGGTTTTCAATTCTTAGAATAAAGGATTTGATCAGTCTACTTGTCTCATCCTTAGTCCTTAGAAAATATACCCAAGTAAATCTAGAGTAATCATCAACAATAACTAAGCAGTATGATTTCTTACCTATACTCATAACATTTGTAGGACCAAACAGATCCATATGCAACAACTGAAGAGAAGAAGAAATTGTGTTCACTTCTTTGGACTTATGAGAAGTTTTGTGTTGTTTGCCTTTGAGACAAGCAACACAATGATTATCACATGAAAAGACTTTTGAAGGTGTAGATCCCAGTGCAGTGCAATCACAAGTAATTATGAATAATGACGAACAGATTATAGGCCACAGCAACTAGTCATATGATTGATATAACTTCAAAGGGTTAAGGTTTACAGAGAGAATTTCTGATAAGGATATGTAAACCTAATGACTAGTAAACTGATCTCGAAATAGAAGTTGATAGTCACGCCAGTTAGGAACATAAATTTTTCGGAAACCAAAGCTGATCTCGAAATATCGAATCTGAGTCCTGTACTCCAGTCGCTCTTCAATTACACCCAGTGCTTTAAGAATAAGTGGCTTGTACTTAGGATCCACAAGCTGAACCCCTTTTTCATCTTTATCAAGTACATGATTCAACTTTTCTTTCAGCAACATCAACGTACCGTCACAGAATCTGGCAATCTGATTAAACCGAATGAAACACATAATTCCTTTGTCGTTCAAGTAGGTCATGCCAAACTCTGGAAGCTTTATCACAGTAAATGCAGGTATATTCTGGGCATCAGACGGAATCTTCAAATCAGGCTTGAGCAGATTAATCTTTGGCTGATTGCTTTCTAACCCAATCTGAAAATCCTCCACCGAGGCAAGCTTCATTGCGCACTTCATGTATCTCTTTACTGTCTCAAGTGCATCAATGACTTCCCCGGTTCTATTAGTTCTGGTCTTTAAGTCTCGAAGAATGAACAGCAGATCTTGTGGTTCAAGAAACGGAAAGTCAGCTTCAGAGAAACAATACTTCTGACCATCTTCTCTAGTCACCATGAAATCTGAATACTTTACTTTCATGAAAAAACTAGATAATATCTGATCAACCGATGTAATCTTTTGCTTTGTCTTGTTGTTTTTGACTTGAAACTTCTTGTACACGAATATGAGTTCACGCTGTTGTTCCTTGCTTTTCATTTACTGTAGACCATGCAATACAACTTCATCATACTTACGTATCCAGTGGGCAAAGATCTTCTTTTGGCTTTCTTCAAGAAAAGGAACTTTTATTCTGACTCTTTCCCACTTGGATGGACGAACTGGCGTAGTACTGTCTGTTCCCATAACTGGAGATGCTGGAGGAGATCTGAAGGGAATATCTGATTCAGGAAGATCAGGATTAGCAACATAATAGGTCAAAAGTGGAACCGCAACAAAAGTCTGATCGTCTGGCAGATAGTTCGAATGAAGGATCTCATCTATTTCGGCTTGCATGACTACCAGCGCTCGTTCAGTATTAGCACATTCTTCCGTCGGTTCATAAATTTCATAAAGATCAAGTATCAATGCCCAGTCTTCAGGGACTATCGGAGAACCTTCATCAAATTCCTCAGGCTTTTCAACCCTTGGAATGTCAAACACCACTAACTCCATACATTGTTCCCGTTCCTGTCCCTGCCCTTCTGATTGAGTACCGGAACCCGTACCCTGTTCAACCTGTTCTGACTCCACTACATGTGTCTCCGGCTCAGATAGACGTTGGCGCTTCTCCCCCTCATGGTGATCAGGATCATCCTGATCATCATGTCGGCGCTTGAGCCGTTCTGCCTGGCTACGGCAGGTATCCTCCACTGCTGAAAGACGTTCAGTCAAAACAGCTACGGATTGCTGAAGTGACTGAAGCATAGCTTGCTGGATCTGGAAGGCTTCGGTAGAGACAATAGGCTGGGGTTTAGGTGGGGTAGGTGTTGATGCTTGAGAGCGAAGTAGGGATAGCAAATCGGCATCCGGGGTGGGTTCGGTTAGAGATTGTGCTAGAAGTTTGGCAAGAAGGATGGACTTGAGTTCAGGTATTGAATGATCCGTGGCTGGTAGGGAAGGTGGAATAGGTGTGGTCTCCGGCTCAGTCGCAGGACTTTTGCCTTTGACCATGCGTTTGATGTTGTCCAACTCCTCCCTCATCATAGATTGGACAGCCTTTAGGGCGCCGTCCATGTATTCCCTTGAGACAAACTCAGTTGGGGTAACTCCGGGGTCACTTAGACTTCCCGTTGTAGCTACAACTGTAGAATTCGAGCCGCCTACGTTCACGGATGGCGTGATGATAGCCGTGGTAGGACTTCCACCCAATCCTCGTAAATTACCCGAAGGCGGATTTACTATGGGTGTTCCGGCCGGGCCACTTAGGCTACCGGCGATAGTCGAAAAAGGAATCTGTGTCCTAGGAATGGCATGTATCACAAATGGCTCTAGACTCCCTGCAATCAAAGATGGCGAGAACGGGGGCAGCTGTTCTCTTGTTTCAATATCGGCACCCTCCAAGTGAGAGCCCGATAGCGTATGTGCTAAATCCCCGTGAGAATGTGAAACCACCATCTGTTGAGAGATGGTGGAGTGGCTTGGTTGGGCGTGCAAGTGCGCCGCTAGGTCCACGACGGCTTCTTCAATACCCTGTCCCAACACATGAGACTGGGTAGCAGATGTGGCTACCTGGCTAAATGTGGTTAGGGGGGATACAACCGAAGATGGTTGTCCCGTCACTCGTGTAATCTCGGAATGTATTTTACTCCGCCTTTCCCTCACACAGCTCACTTCTTGATTTTCAACTGAGACTCCCTTCGCTCTCCTTATCTCTCCAGATGAGGGCTGATCATCGTCACCATCGGAGTCAGAAGACTCTTCATTTGATGCCGATGCTGCAGTTTGGGTTTCTTCTGTTGCCTCTTCTGCCATTTGAGTCTCGGTTGGTGGTGGCGAAGATGGTTGTCTTGAAGAACTAGGATGGCTCGTTCCAACGGCACTGCCCACGCCAGATCCCCTCACGATAATAGCTCTCGACACACCCTGTCCGGAAGCCCCAGCTGTCCGGACGCTCCTGCCTCTCGTTCGTGGACGCGGACCCTCACGTCGCTCAGGTCTTGCTCCCTGGGCAGGTCCTGCCGGTCCTGGCCGGACCATAGGAGCTGGAATGTTGTGTGTGTGCCTATAAGCTATCACACTCAGTGCCGTGGGACGAGCATGGTCTAGTACCCCGACTGGGATTTGTCGGGCGACAACACCTTCCGGATCAGCACGAGAAGGAATCTTGCGAGTTGGATGTTGTGGACACGTCGGGTGGGTAGAGCGGCGTTGTATCTCGGGATACAGGTTCATGTAGTTCCGGATAACGATCTGTAGGAACCGCATGAATGGAATGAAGTTTGACCGGCGAGATGCAGTAGAACGAACTCTCTGAATGAGTTCAAACTAGAGAAAGTCGGCAAAGTCCACGTGGCGATTGAAAGCCACCGCGTGAAAGATGCGAAGAATCGGGGCGCTCGTCTGATCAATGCCCTTCGTTATAGAAGAAAGGCACCGATTGATGTATGTGAACAGCGTGTACCATATCGTCGATAGATGTTTGCGGTTGAAGGTTGACAGAATGCGAAGTACTGCGTCATAACCCAAAGAGTGAAGGTCGGTGCACAGCGTAGCATCAGTGACAATCGGGTCGAAGTCTTCTCGGCCTGCTACGGATCCGGCGGTCGGTAACCGAAGGAATTTTCGGAAGAGATCACATGTGAGAAGCACTGGAGTGTGATCTATCCATCCTTCAAGATGAAATCCGCCATCGGCCTCTAACGCATGGAGAGAATGCCAGAACTGCTGTAAGTATAAGATTGGTACGGTTGCAGTTTCCGTTAGAGCATACGAGATTGGATGGCCCCTGAGTATCTCGATGATGACCTGATATTGAATAGCAAGTTGGGTTACATCGAGATGGTAGTTATTGGCTGTAAGAGGAAGGAACTGATCCTCGGGAATCAGTTCCGCATCTGCGATTTGATCAATCGCTGGTGGCTGGTTTTGCGCCATTGTACCTGTGAAAAATTAGTCGATTAGAACGCAGGTTTGGAAAAAGATAATAGCCGTTGGAGTTATACAGTCATGATTTAAATCACAACGGATAGTAACTCCAAACATTGGAAGAACACAACCCTATTCGAGAATTAGGGTCAGTCACCAAGGCACATGGAACTGCACCAGCACAAATAACCACCAAGATCACCTCATAGACAAGCTATTGAAAAGATATAACAATAAGCACATTAGAACCATAAAGTATGATTCGACCGGATAAAATTCAACCGGGGTTTTATTAAGACCGGATGAGTGCAAGATCGGATAAGGCATTCGACCGGGGGTCACAAAGACCGGATAGGTGGTCGACCGGATGTTACATTCAACCGGTGGTTAAACCACCGGATATGTGTTCGACCGGAGGGTCCTTTGACCGGTGGAGTCTTCGACCGGGGCGTAAACCTAGATCGGAGTATACCCCCGGAGAAGATAAAACGACACCAGAGCAACCCCGGGGAACATCCAGAGCAGACAACCAACTAGAAATCGATCGATTTCAATCGATCGATGCAGACTAAGAACAACGAAACTTGATTAACCTACCTCGTCGATTGTAGAAGATGAAGACGAAGGATTCGGTCGAAGTATTCGGTCGAAGGAGAGGTCCGGGCGAGAGAGAGAATTAGAAGATGAGAAAAACTTAGAAGGGATCGATCGAAGTGAGGGACTCAAAGGTTCGATCGGGGTTCTTATACCCCGGAGGTGTCTTGGGCTTGGGCCAGGGGGGGCCGGGTAGACTTTGGGCCGAGACAAACCAAACAAACAAACCAAACCAAACATAATTTTGGAGTTTTCGGAGATATATAAAACAACTTAAAAAAAACTTAAAGTCAAAGACACGTGACATAGCTCCCCCTCGAATGTTTACCAAGAGGAGGTCCAAACACAGAACCCTCTTACCTGCTCCCCCTCGAATGGAGGACTCGTGAGACTTACCAACCATCTGACGCTAGTGCTCCCCCTGAACACAGTATGGGGTTGTAGATCCATCACTAACAACTTACTCTTCAAGGAACAAAGAAGTGAACTGCACACAAAATCACGAAAAACACCACGAAGACAAAACCAAGAACACAATAGAAACTAGAGAAACACGAAATCTATTTTGTTGATACAGAAATTTGTAACTATCACAGAACTTGTACGAGTAAAATGCAATAACCAAGGAGTGTGGAAAATAGCAACCAGAGACAGGTCACTGGTGCAGTTTGTCACAGTTATTCGTTATTGAACAAAACTCGTAGAGAGCTGCGAACGGATCAAACTTTCAGATTTAGCATACCTAGCTTGGACACAAGGTAATTAAATTGTTTTTCGTCCAAGGCTTTGGTAAATAGGTCTGCTAACTGATGCTCTGAATTAACAAAATAGAGTTCGATAGTACCTTTTTCCACGTGATCTTTTATAAAGTGATAGCGCACATCAATGTGCTTTGTCTTCGTGTGCTGGACGGGATTGCTTGATATGGCAATAGCGCTCTTCGAATCGCAGTAGATGGGGATCCGGAAGTAATTAAAGCCATAATCTTTGAGCTGGGTGCGCATCCAGATGACTTGCGAGCAGCAACTGGCGGCTGCTACATACTCCGCCTCGGCAGTGGAGGTGGACACGCAGTTTTGCTTCTTGGAGGCCCAGCTGACAAGACGATCGTCCAAGAACTGAACATGACCCGACGTGCTTTTCCGGTCCATCATGTTTCCAGCATGGTCAGCGTCCGAGTATGCTGTCAATTCAAAACCTGTCTCTTTTGGGTACCACAAACCAAGATCAGCAGTACCTTTTAAATATCGAAAGATTCGCTTAACCGCAGCTAAGTGAGACTCTTTAGGTTTTGACTGAAATCTTGCACACAAGAATGTCGAAAACATAATGTCAGGCCGACTAGCCATCAAGTACATCAGAGAGCCAATCATACCTCTATAAATAGTAGCATTCACATCCTTACCATCAGGATCAGAGTGAAGCTTTAGAGTAGTGGACATGGGGGTTTTCATAGAAGAGGATTGTTCCATCTGGTATTTCCGAAGAATATCCGAGATGTACTTAGATTGATTAATGAAAATTCCTCTTTGTAATTGTTTTACTTGAAGACCCAGGAAAAAATTCATTTGCCCCATCATGCTCATTTGAAAATGTGTACTCATTAAGGCAGAAAAGTTCTGACAATACTTGGGGTTCGTGGAGCCGAAGATTATATCATCAACATAAATTTGTACAAGAATGATATCTTTCTTCTCTCTTTTAATAAAAAAAGTAGTATCAATTTTACCTTTAGAGAATCCAGACTTGACTAAGAAGGATGAGAGTGCATCATACCAGGCTCGTGGCGCTTGCTTAAGACCGTAGAGGGCCTTGTCAAGAAAGTAGACGTAATGCGGATTTTCAGTACTCACGAAGCCTTCGGGTTGCGAGACATAGACTTCCTCCTTGAGCACGCCGTTGAGGAACGCGGATTTCACGTCCATTTGAAAGACGATGAAATTCTTGTGAGTGGCGTATGCGAGGAACATGCGGATCGCTTCAATGCGGGCAACCGGTGTAAACGTCTCATCGTAATCAATTCCTTCTTGCTGGCGATATCCTTTAGCCACTAGACGCGCTTTGTTCCGAACAATGATGCTGTTTTCGTCCTTCTTGTTCTTAAAAATCCATTTAGTCCCTATCACCGTCTTGTTCTTAGGACGGGGAACTAGGCGCCATACTTTGAGGCTCTCAAATTGGTTGAGTTCCTCTTGCATAGCAATTACCCAGTCCGGATCATTCAGTGCTTCAGAGACGGATGAAGGTTCGATACGGCTGAGGAACGAGGAAAATAAGCAGTCGTTCGCGGTGGTGGATCGAGTTTGAACTGGTGTGGATGGATCACCGATGATCTGATGAAGGGGGTGTGCTCGAGTCCACTTGGTGGTGTGTGGATGAGGTTGATATGTCTGATGGGAGGTATCGGAGTCCACATGACCACCTGGGGGTAAATCCTGAACTGCCTCGAGGGATGATGGCCTGTGAGGTGTAAGCTTCGTAGTGGGAGTCGAACTAGGAGTAGGAGATGAAATGATGGGAGGTTCCGGGATTGCCGGAGAGGAAGCTTCGAGAGCACCTTCAACAGGAGTCGGTGCAGGAAGTTGAACGGAAACAGGAGTCGGTTCAGGAGCACCGTCATCAAGAACTTGAGCAAGAGTATGTCTATCACTTGAGCTTGGGGAAGCTTGATCATTGGTAGTAGAAGATGGAACACCAGGCGAGGATGGACCACCGGAGTTGGTAGGGCCAGTGACTTGTGTCACTTCTGGTGCTTGAGCAGTATTCCTGTCACATGACGTAGTATTAGACTTAACATTAAATAAGTCATTATAAAAGAATTCAAACAGATATCCAAATCAGAAAGATGTGCTCTTGACATAGACGCATGATTTGGATCCACTGGAGATTGTGTAGCCTCCGAACGGAATTGTCCAGAAGCTAACACACCAGTAAGCGCGGGTTCTGAACTGAGATGTTCAGAAACCATTTCAGGAGCCTCGTCAAAAGTCACGTTTACGCTCTCAACAACGGTCTTTGTCCGTTTGTTGTAGACACGGTAGGCTTTTACTTGCTGAGAGTAGCCAATAAACACTCCTTCATCCGCTTTGGGACTGAATTTGCCAAGATCATCCATATCATTTAAGATAAAGCAGGTGGATCCGAAAGCATGAAAGTAGTTGATGTTCGGGATACACTTGTTGATGATCTCGTACGGAGTCTTGTTGAACCGCTTGTTGATGATAGATCGATTTTGAGTATAGCAAGCGGTAGCAACAGCTTCTGCCCAAAGAAATAGTGGTAGCTTGGAATGAGATAACATCGTGCGTGCTGCTTCAACTAGAGTTCTGTTTCGACACTCTACCACCCCATTCTGCTGAGGAGTACGAGCGGCGGAGAAAGTATGCGAGATTCCCACTGAAGTGAGATAACCGGTGAGTATTTGATTCTTGAACTCAGTGCCGTTGTCCGTCCTGATGGTCTGAACTACTTGGTTTAGACTGACTTGAATGCTCTTCAGAAGTGAGATTATCAACTCGGGAGTTTCGTCCTTTGATCGGAGAAATCGGACCCAAGTGTAACGAGAGAAATCGTCAACCATCACCAGGACATACTTCTTGTGATTTATACTTTGAACGCGCATCGGTCCACATAAGTCCATGTGGATTAGCTCAAGGGACCGAGAAGTACTAGGAACGGCTTTAGGCTTGTGAGACGCCTTTTTCATCTTGCCCTTTTCGCAGGCAACGCACAGATGATCTTTTGCAAACTTTAGGTCTGGCATACCTTTGACATGTCCACCGAGCACCAACTTGTTGATATTCTTGAAGTTCAAGTGCGAGAGACGACGATGCCATAGCCAGCTTTCTTCAGCAGATGCTTTGGACAACAAACAGACTTCCTTGTCGGGTTTCAAGGACGAGAGGTCAATCGTGTAGAGGTTGGTGCGTCGCGTTCCAGCAAGTATTTCTTTACCATTCTCAGTTCGAACGCTGCACCTTTTAGCCTTGAACGTAACCTCGAGATTCTTGTCGCAGAATTGACCGATACTGAAGAGATTGTGACCAAGATCTTCGACATAGGAGACTTTCTTGATCATGATGTTATCTTTGACAATATCGCCGTAACCCCTGATGGGAGAGGAGTGATCATTCCCGAACCATACATTCCCACAGAACCTCTCGGTGAAGTTTGTGAGTAGCTCCCTTCTTCCGGTCATCTGTTTGGAGCAGCCTGAATCTAGATACCACACATGACCGTCCTGCAAATAGTTTATTTCTTTTTAGGTACCCATTCGTAAATGGGTCATTTCGGGTTAGAGTTAACACCCGACTTAGAGACCCGTTTAGATTTGGGTCTTTTTCTATCACGGGAAGCATCACAATGAGAATAATCATGAGCAATATGATATGAGCCGAACCAATCAGATGCAAGACGACTATCAACAAAATCATTTGATCCACAATAAGAACAACACAGACAATCATGAGACAGTTGAAGTAATTGCGGAATGGAATAAACTTTTAAAGGAAGAGTTCCATTACAGTCAACTAAAGGTTTAGAAATAAAAACATCATGATTGTTATTGTTGTTTTTAGACTTTAAGACAGGATCAACTAATTCTGATGTTGTCGAGCTTTCTTTTGACTTCTTTGCTACCCAAGCATATTTCACTTCTTTCCGCCGACCAAAAGTATCTGAAATGCCATTAAACCTATAGTCAGTGGATCTGAAAATTGAAGATTGTGACCTTTGAGAGCGACCGGTCTTTTTCTTCTTCTGTGAATGCTTTTTAGATTTGGACTTTGAAGAGTTTGAAAAATTGTTCACAGAAGGTTTTTGTGGGGCAGATGTGGAACATTCGCCCTTATAAAATGTGACCGGAGGCTCACAGGACTCATTTATAAAATCAACATGACTAGGTAGAGAAGGATTAAAATCAAATTTGCTCAAAGCACCATCTAAACACACCTCAGAATTCAAAAATGCTGAAAATTCTAATTCCTCATCTGAAAGGACCTTATCACATGAGGACTTCAGAACAGTGGAAGAGTTTGTTGAGAGCAGATCGGATGCGGAAGCATTTTTACAATCAGAACACTGATCTGATTCAAAGCCTTGAGACTCTTTTCCTTTATTTAAAAAGATTGGTGACGAGTCACCCATAAAAGCTTTGCAGGAAGATGTGTCAGACGAAGGATAAGAGTTTTCAGACAGATGAGATATCTCTCTTTGGAGAATGGAAGGCTGAGCTTGAAGGTCAGCCTTGTGAAGTTGCACTTTCAGATGATCTGCTGCCATAACAGCCAGTTGTGAGTGCAACTTCTTTATTTCCGTCTGGAAATAGTCTTTTTCCTCATCCGACATAGTCTCCTTTTTGTTGGAACTGAGACACTCAATTTGAGATAAAAGACCTTGTTTTTCCTTTTGAAAATTTTCCCTTTCTAGTGCATACGATTCTTCTAGCTGAACAAGTTTCTTTTCTAAAATCAGAGTTGGAACATAAACTTTTGGAGCTAGAGGTTCCTCCTCAGTTTTAACGGTTTTAGTATCTAGTTCAGCTTGAGAGTAACTATGAAAATAATCGGATGACAGAAAACGGGATTTTTCAGTATTATAAGAAGCATTTAATGAATCATAGACAAAAGGAACTGTCCTTTTAGAAAGAACAGAGTTTTCTCTTCTCAACTTATCTTCCAATTCTTCCTCCTCAGTGGGTGTGGTCCATCGTATCTTATATTCTGGAAAGAGTTTGTCTAATCCAAAAAATTCAGATGCATATAAAGTAGGAACTTTGGATAAAGCCTTGTTTAAATAATTAGGGTTATTGTACCCGATACCCGCATTTCCGTACTTTGGTTCTTTTGGAGCGATTAGCTTTAGCGTTTGATCAGATTGACCAAATTTATAGAGTTTCTTTTCAAGCTCTTCTAATTGATTAGATAACCTTTTGTTCTCATTCTTGTACGCCACGTTTTGAGTGATTAAAGCAATTTTCTCGGTCTCAGACATACGTAGCTCATCGGTCAGGTCATCTACTTTGGTCTTTAGCTTTTGTGACTCTGTTGAACAACTGTCATTCTCTTCTCTTAAATTAGAAATCGTGCACAGGTAGCTAGAAATTTCTAAGCTTTGTTTTTCCATAAATTCAGACTGTTTAGTGACACGGTTTTCCAGAGATGAGAGAAGTTGTTCTTTTTCTTTTTAAAGTAGCTTGTAAGAGTCAAGTTTGTTCATTGAAAGTTGCATCTGATCAAGTAAAGCTTCATGAAAGGGGGCACATACCTGGCAAGGAGCATTGTGATCTTCTTCATCAGTATCGGATGGTGATGAATGGTTGCCCATGAAACACAAATGAGCTTCAGCATCCTCAGGTTCTTCATCCGACACTTGTAACCAGTAATCGTCTTCAGCCAATAGAGCTTTACCGGCTTCCTTTTCTTTGGCAAGAAGCAGCTTGGCTCGGTAGTAATCGACGTTGCGCACAATTGGCTTGCGACAATCTTTGGCGAAATGACCTAACCGACCACAGTTGTAGCATTTGATCGGTTCGTCTTTCGGCTTTTCTTCATTTCTCTTGTCCGACTTCTTAACAGCTTCAAAGAGACTATTACCTTCAGTCTTTTCTCGATGATCACGTCGAGTAGAGACTCTTTGCTTGTTGGAGGACTTGTTAAAAAACTTCCTCTTTTGAAATGCTTGAGTGAGAAACACCATTGCTTCTTTCATCTTGGCAAGTTCTGGATCCGAGTCGCTATCGGAATCTTCAGGATCAGAATCACTCAGCACGGGCTCTTTTCCAGATGAACGGCTGACGGACTTGCCTCTTCTCTCAGATACGAGTGTTATTTGATCAGTTGCTGGCTTTTCTTCTACTTTCCCAATAAGTTCCATCACTTCTTCTTCGTCTTGGAGCAGCATTTCATAGAGTTCGTGAAGGTACAACTTCTCCAAGGTCTGAGTGTGGCGTATATGGGAGACGAACGGTTTCCACTCAGGCTGTAAGTTGTTCATAAACTTTATGTTGTTTTCCGTGTTCGTCTTTGTGATCTTATTTTTCTGAAGATCATTCAGAAGCATATTGAACCTTTCGTAGGTTTCCGTCAGCGTTTCACCCTTTCGTGCTTTAAACCCATCATATCTGGTGATACAGTTGGTCACCTTTAGCTGATTATTGATGTGGCTTCCCATCATCATCTTCTCTATTTGGTCCCACATCTTTTTCGATGAGTCCTTGAAGCTATCTATACAAGCATAGATGTCATTCGGTAGACTTTGAAGAAGGTACGATTTTGCCAGCTTTTCTGCCTCGTACATTTCCTTTTCCTCCTTAGTAAAATCACCAACAGATTTCCGAATCTGACGTTCTGGCCTTCCTTCAGCTGGGTTTCCCAGTACCACTTTCATTGGCCAATCTTGTGGACCCTCAGTCAGGCAATTGTATATATCTTCATAGTTGGATTTTGCTTCTATGAAGTTCATAAATCGGTCATGCCACTGAGGGTACTCTCCCCGAAAGAGCACCGGGGGCTTTTGGTCAGAACCGATGGCTAGTAAACTGAATAATGAATTTCTAACCTAACAAATGAAATAGAATTAACTTTAAATACGTAGGCTCGCAGGCCTAATAGGCTTATGGGCTTTAAGGCCCAACAAGCTTACAACATTAATAACTTGTCATAATCAACCCTGAACTTCTATTTAACTATCAAAATAGCCCTAACAGAAGGCAAACCTCTTACAAGGTTGTTTTTAACAAGTTTATTCATTGTTTTAAAGTTCATGTGACACAACCTTCTGTGCCAAAGTGATGATTCATCCAAAGATGCTTTTGAAACACGACAATTTAGGGATGAATCAGTTGAAACATTTTCCATATCCAAACAATAGACATTATCCTTTCTGGGAGTCCTTAGTAGTATCATCTTTTCATCAACCACCTTGAATCCAGGAGCAAGGATAATGCATTCTGAATCAGTGAATAATATACTATGCTTTTTGTCACAAACCTGTGATACACTTAACAGGTTGTACCTTAACTGCTCAACATAGAAAACATCCTCAAAGGTCATCTTACCTTTTGTTACATCACCCTTACCACTAATCTTACCTCCATCTGGATTATTACCAAAGGCAACATGTCCTCCATCAATTTTTTTGAAATTCTTGAGCCAAGCCATGTTCCCTGTCATGTGCCTAGAGCAACCACTATCAACATGCCAGATGCTCTTTCCCTTGAGCTGTTGATTGCCCTGCACATAAGATAAATCAATTAGTATTGACTGGGAACCCAAGCCAAAGTGGTCTTGGGCCTCCCTTTCTCGTCAAAGTATTTACACTCCTTTTTGATGAGATTTTTAAAATTAGAGCACTCTTTACTGGAGTACTTTGTCAAGATGATTGGTCTAGCAACACAAACACTAGAAGCAGTATTAATTTTAGAAGTACTAACAGAGTTAGAAACACTAACAAGTTTAGCAGTACTAACCTTGTTAGAAGCACTAACAAAGTTAGCAGTATTAACATTTGAAGAAGTACTAACAATGTTAGCAGCACTAACATTGATAGCAGTAGTATTGCTTCTGGCAGCACTATCTTTGTCAGCAGCACTGTTTGTGGTAGTAGTACTAACAGTTTTAGTGTTTTTGGGAACCCACATCTTGACACTCTCTTTTACAGTCTTTTTCTTCATATGGATTTTACATTTAACATGTTTCTTAGCCACATGGTTCCTTTCATTCTTCCTATAACCAAAGGGTTTTTGCATAGATCTTTGAAAATGTATCCTTTGGTTATTTGGATTAAAATAACAGTGCTTGGCAAGATGATTCAATTTGCCACATATGAAACAAGGTTTTGGTCTGATGATTCTACTTAGATCAACTCCTCATTTCTGAGCCCACTGATTATTCTAATTTCTTTGATTTCCTCTCTTTTTATCCTGTTTTAGAGGCTCGGATTTATTACATGCATAGTGTTTGCAAGGAATATGATTCACAACTGTAGTCTGCTTGTAGTGAACCTTTTTGGACTTTCCCTCAGTCTTCTCTACACCATTGGATTTGACCCAATCCCTTCCACCACCCTCATTGGTAAGAATGTTATTTTCTAAGGGAATCTCACCACTCACAGTGTTATCCTTACTCTTACCAGCTTCTTTCTCAGTCTTGTCCTCAGCAACTACTTCATCTAAAGGATCTATCTTAGTGGCTCCCACATGCAAGTCCTTCTTATCCTTGGTCTCTAGCAAGTCTGATGTAGGAGGGATGTAGTTGTTGTTGTATGGTGGTGGTGTGGTATTGTACCCAATTCCTGGTTTAAGCTTATCATGGATTTGGATCTTTAGAATTGAATCCATGGCTTTAGAGGCATACGAAAACTTTTCCACATCTAGCTTAACCTTGTCTAGTTCTCCTCTCAACTTTTCATTCTCCTCCTTGTACTTTGTCAGTTGGATTTCTAGATCATTCTTCTCCCACTTCCAGCAATTTGTATCATATGAGTGTTGAAGTTCATTGGCTTGGAAACCTTTGATTTGTTCCTCAAACCTCTCAACAATTCTCACATAGTCTTTTATATCCTTTTCTAACCTCTTAAGGTCATCACTCATATTCTGGTTGTGATCCCTGTACCTTTTTAACAGTGTCTATGCAAGTTTGAGAACAGAGATTAGAAAGTACCTCAGTTGGGAGATCAGATACCTCTGCCATGAGAACTTGATTTTGAATGGCTTCATCTGCTTGATCACTCCAGTCAAACCCCATTCCTTATTGAGAAACAAGAGCTTGAGCAGAGTTTCTGTTCTGGTTGAAGCTTCCAGTCTGTGCTTGTTGGTGGTTGTTGTGAGACACTCCACTTCTGCATTCCCTGGCAAAGTGTCCCTTCATATGACACTTGTAGCATTCCACCTTTGACTTATCAAAGCCTGCTTCATCTTCTCTTCTTTGGGAGAAGTTGTTCCTCCTAGTCCTCTTGATGAATTTCTTCACCCTCATAGAAAGCATGGCCATCTGCCATTTGATATCCATCTCTTCAAGATCATCAGGATGAAGCTGCTCCAAGTCATCATTGATTAAGGAAGAATTACCATGGTTGGAAAGAAAGGTTTCAAAAACAGATTCATTGTCTTTTTCTTGATTTACTCCACAGGCAACATTAACTGATTCAGGGTTAGCAGTAGAATCAGTTGATGCTGATAGGAGTGCAGCATTATGAACACATCCAGTAGGCTTCTTCTTTGCTTCCACCTCAGATTCAAATACTCTTAGATCATTGTACAGATCATCCAGTTCCTTTTCTTCTAATTCATCATTCTGTCTAAATGAAACAGTGTACATGGTCCATTCATCTCCAAGAGATCTGAGGAACTTTCGATTGACATCATCTTGTTCCATCTGGACTCCAACTGTAGCCAACTCACGAATCAACTTATTGAATCTGTCAAAATTTTGAGTCATAGACTCATTCTTTGAAGATGTGAAATTCTCATATTGCTGCTTGAGAATATCCCTTTGATTCCTCTTAGTGCTCTTGGTGCCAGCAAATCTCTTCTCTAAAGCATTCCATAGAATCTGAGCATCTGTGCAGTGTTGAAACTGATGTTGATACTCATTAGGAATGGTCAAAAGCAGGGTGCTTAAGGCTTTCATCTCCAACTGTCTGACTTTCTTCTCACCATCAGTTTTTGGAGGTGGTCTTCTGCCATCTTGTCCAATTCTACCTTCAGCAGAGGGACCATTCTCAACAATGTCCCACATAGAACAGTCTGTAAGGAGTATGTACTGCTTGATCCGAATTTTCCACATGTCAAACAGTACTTGGCTCTGATACCACTTGTCAGGATCTAATTCTTAACAAGAATAATGAACTCATAAACAATATTAAAGGAGTTGCGGAATAACACTTTAATATTCAACTATCAAAGTAACAGTGAATCAGAAAATCACAACTTGTAAACTTTATTGAATGATTAAAGTTACAAGTTTTCAAACAAAAACCTCAATCTTGATGAACAGGCTCACCAAGACGAATTCTACTTCTCTAGAACTAGGATTATAAACCTTGAGGTTAATTCTCTCTCTAAAACTTATTAATCAAAAGTTAATTCTATCAAAGACTTCTATACTATTTATACAAGACATAATACAAGATAATTATCAAAATACAATTGATCTTCAGTCCATAATTATCTCCTTTACTTTAGTAAGTCTTCTATACAGTTGTCTTCATTCCATACTGAGTCTTCATCTCATAAGCAGCACTAACCTTCTTCAGAAGTATTAACCATCTTTAGCAGCATTAAATACCTTAGCAATATTAATCATGTTGGCAGTAGTAATCCCTTAGCAGTACTAACTACTAGCAGTACTAACTCTCCTAGCAGTACTAACTATTGAAGTAGCAATACTAACTTTTCAAGAAGTATTAAATCTACCAGCAGTAGTAATCATGATATACTAGCAGCATTAACCATACTTGAACAAATCTTAAATTCCCAACATGTGTTGTGATTGAGGACTGTATTAGGCTAAAAATAATGGGAGCTACTTTCAACAGGGGGTGACTATTGATCATGTGATGCAGAAGTGGGCTCTAAATATGTGTTGCTCTGGGATTGTGAAGGGGGACCGGGAAAAAAATACTTTTTTTTTACTAACCTTGGTTTTTTGCAGGTTCTCTCCTCTAATTCACATTTTGGAAGTTGTTTGTTGTAGGCCTTGCTTATTTTATAATCCTCACTGTGGTTACTTGACTGTTTCTTTTCTTGGTGGTCACTGTGGCCAATGTTTTTTTGGTGTTGTCTGTTGCTGCCAATGGATGTTCTACTTGATGATTGGATGATATGGCCCTTAAGACATTGCAGCTGGAATAATGGTAACTGGATTCTGCATATGGGACTGTTGGTGCTTGAGAAGTTCTCTTCTTTGTTTCTGTTTGCCGTTTGGAGCAATGGAAACTTTTCTACTTTATGGCTTATAGCTGTGGGGATATAGATTCTCTACTTGTACTCTCTGATGATCTTCCTCCCTATGGTTAAATTGCTGCCTGTGATCCTGCCTATAGAGATTTTTATTCCTTGCTGTTATGATGATGAGCATATGGTGGTCATGTGGTATATTCTTGATTGGGAAAGTTTTATTCTCTCTAGTAAGGATTTACCCCCCCTATACTATCTGCTGGAAGATGTTCCCTAAGGATGCGTTTGGTACGCAGACAGGACAGGACAAGATGGAACAGGACGGAACAGAACAGGACAACTGTCCAACGTTTGGCAAGACATGACAGAACAAGACAAAACTGGACAAAACTAGACAAAACATGACTAGACTGGTTAAATGACGAATTTACCCCTGATGTAAAATCATAGATTACATCACTAATACATAGTTCAATGGATTATCAAAAATATAAAACTAATTTATCACTGATTGGATTTTGGATATGGAATCAAAACCCAAATTTTAAGTTTCGGATTTTGTCATGTCTATCCTTCTCCTCTCAAGTTGGTTTTTGTTCTGATTTTATATCTTTTTCTGGACTGGTCTTGCTTATCTTTGTTCCCCCACCCCCCCATTTCTTTGGTCTAATTCTATAGCACTAAGTGAGTGGTTGATCTTTGATCCCACTCTTTTGTGTGCTGCAGTCCTTTGCCTCTATGGCAAACAAGCTTGTTGGCTATTGAGCTTTGATCTAGCTGACTTTTATGCTTGTTTAGGTACTGCTTGTTTTGTTGATCGGTCTATTATGGTTTGGAATCATTTCTGTTTCTTGGGAAGTTTTTTCATTTGTTGTGATATGAATATGTTGGTCATAATCCTTTCTATATCTTGTGGGTTTTTGATACTTCTTTTGATTTATTCTAGAGATATAAGGTGGGTTTTATGGATCATTATGAGCAGATTTTTAATATGGAGAAAGATTTATTTGGGATGGCTTATTTGTGCTATGGCCGTAGGCCAAATAGCCTATAATTGTTGCTATGGAAAATTCCCTCGATGGTTATCTTTTTTTCTTGATTTTTGCGCTGTACAAAGGGGACATTTGGGCTGGCAATTATTTTTGTAGTAATGGTTTACTTTCCTGGATTGGGGCTATATGGATTGAAGATTTGATATGGCCTTGGCTGTGGATTATTTGCAAGGATTATTGGGCTATCTATTATGTTTTTTTGGATGGACCATAGTTTTGATATGTGGGTTATGGATTTTTTAAATGAAGATTATTTGGACTACAATTGTGATGGGCCTATGGTCAACTTGGACAACAAGAGTTTGAAGCTTTGGACCGACAAGATGCATTGCTTGAGTCTTTCCAGATTGTATATGTATTTTTTGGGCCATGGTAATACTTTTTGTAGTTATGATTGGAGGGGTAATTATTATTTGGGGTATTGGGCCTTAAACTCTATTACGTGGTCGCCTCTATTGTTGTTGGCTCGTTTGTTTTTTCTTCTTGTGGTTGGACTCTTGTTTTTTTGGCTGTTTGCCTCCTTTTCTCATGGGAGTCAAATGTATAAACCTCACTGAGTGTGTCCCTCTTATTTAGAGGGGACGAGATAGGGTTTGCTTGTCTTTCTCTCACACCTCTCAGGTGTCAAAGACGAGAAAGAAGAAAGAGGAAAATGAGACATTCAATCATGATTTAGCGGGTTTATTTGTGCTTTTGTAAACTGTATTTCCGTGGGTTTTGGTTTTTAATGCATTTTGCCGTTCAAAAAAATATCATTGATGGAGGTTGCTCTGTTCTGATGAACTTGTTGTTATTGAATATGGTACTTGTTATTGAACTTGGGTTTAAGTGCTACCAATAATGAGGATGTCTCGGACAATTATCGTTTGTAAAGGAAACTAAGAACAAGAAGATAAATGGCAGATGCATCCATTTTCTTAAATTTATGTTTTGTTTTCTCAATACCTTGTTCACACACTTCTTGATTTATTTTGTTGGTTTTTATTCTTTATTTCATCATTTGTTGTCTCTGAACATAAATTATACCTTAATTTAGAGCTTTATCAGGTTTTAGATGAGTGACAAGTAGATAATGAACAAGATTAATAATCGTATTAATTAGATAATCACAATTTACAGGAAATTTTAATACTCGCGTTGCATCGCGCACGGGTATATGACTAGTATATATATATATATATATACATAGGCATGAGTTTAAATGAAAACTCGTTTTTCATTGTACATGTGAAGACCAATCTTATCCATTGATCAAAACTTAGGAAATTAATCAATGGTAATAACATAATAAAATTAATAGAGAAGTGATTAGAGACGAAACTGAAAATTTGAACCAGCGTCTACCTTATTTAATTTTTTATTTTCTTTTTTAATTAAAATACTTTTAATTCCCTAAAGTTTAAAACAAATTATTTTAAAAATTACTAATATTTTAATCAAACAAATCACATCAAAAAATGAGAATTTCGTGGTCTTCGATATGACATCCATCTCGATATAGTTTTTTCTTCTTCATTTTAACCGTTTTTATGTGAGATGCAATATATATGTTATATTCATTATGAATATGTATGCACGTCCCCAAGTGTCTACATTCAGTATGAATAATAAAGGTGAACGTTCATTTACTATTAATAATGAATAATACAACATTGGGGTTGAATAATACACGAATTTATGATTATGTGTTATTGATCATGAATCATGTATTATTCATCCTGAATGATACATTATTCATGAAGAATAATGTAACACCCTCATATTCGGAAAGAGCAATTAATTAAAATTTTTGATAGTACATAAATAAAAGATAAATCTTCTTCCTACAAATCAAAACTTGATAAACCAAAGACGGGTGTTACTTAACCCAAAAACAAGTTGCTAATCCCATAATAATTGCGGAAGACTTTACCAAGCTAATCACTTCTCGAGCATACAACTAGCACTCTTCTCTTCACAGTGTTACTAGAACTATTCCCTACCGGAACTATTCCCTACCGGAACCTGTTGCATATACCGACAAATAAAAAGGTTAGACTAACGCCTAGTGAGTTCAAGAGTTTTCAACATGAATAAATATGTCGCAAAAGGAAAGAATGCAACTTAAATCATAATCTTTCAAAACATTTTAATTTAAATATGAAAACGACTCATTTCCAATAATAAGCATGATTTAAAGATGGATATAAAACATACTTTGATGAAGTGATGCAACCCAAAACTCAATCAAAACATGAATATAAATCAAACTCCCAATTTATGAGAACACGGATAAAACTTTATGTATATCCCAAAACACCCAAAACACGGGTGAGACATAATACTCAACCCATAAATCATAGATAATGATTCGTACGTACAAAACGTCACCGAAAACATGTATACTAAAACTCAATATCCGAAACAACACCTTTCAGTGACGGAGGAGACCCGAATTCCATCAAATGTGGCGGGCACACAAAGTTTATAAAACTAAACACTTCAAATAATCATAACTCCCCCAAATAACTCAATAGTTAATAATTTCATATAAAACACATAAATACTTTAAAATGGACATTTTGGCATGTATAATGTTTTCACAAATCAATTTGAACTCACCTTGCTAGATTTAGGCTAAGTCTAGATTTTCCCCAACTTGAACTCCTTTGAAGAAACTTGGATCCTCAAACCAAAACATCGAAAAACCTAGATCCATAAGTTTCCAACCATAAATATTCATATCCAATCATGTAGAATAATTTCCCAAACATTTTATATGGAGATCTCAACTTATATCGAAATCCTAACTTCCATAGATGAAAAAAGAGAAGATTGCCTTTGTCATAGTTTGAGTCCATCAACAATACTCTTCTAGATCCCCAAAATAACCACAAACTCCCAAATGTTTAAAATGGTGAAAAAGGTTGGATGAAACCCAAGAAAATTTGGTGGAGAAGATGAAGATGAAAGAATTATAGTTCTAGCTTCCAACTTTGCTAGATGAAGGAGAATCACTTGGTTTTAGGGGAAAACCCCAAAAATCTGTTAGGGTTGAAGGGAGAGGGTGGAAAATCGTTTTGCGAGAGAAAATGGAGGAGTATGAGAGATAATGAGCTTTGGAGGCCGGTTTCTATTCCTTTATTTATGCACAGTGATCCGCGCGGAGAGGCACGCGGACCTCTGGAGTCATGAAGGAACATAGCCTTGCACAGATTACGGTGCAGCTCGATTCGCACAGACAAGCACGCAGAACACTGCCGACATTTTTCATCTTCTTTTTGGCCAAAGATTTCGGGGTGTTACAATCCTCCCAACCTTAAAAGAGATTTCATCCTCGAAATCTGGCACCGAACAAACACCTAACGTCGCATTTAGCGAGATCAATTGGTTCTCTATACAAAAGGGATGCCTCCACGATACCTTGCCTCATATACGAACCGATTACATCCTAGTTAATTAAGGTTGTCACTGTATTTCTAATGACGAGTCATCACAAACTCAATTTCAAGGTTCGATATACCCTACTGATGGCGGAATGAACCTCGAGTCTTTATCAAATCATTTTCATAACATTAAGATCTCGATTGCCTCCCAACCTTAGGTTTTATGTATCACCTCAAAAGTAACTTGCGACCATAACTAACCATTTCCACCAAGGTTGCCCAAAGCGAATTTTACCTTTAAATGTTTCCAATTGACCCTCATCTAGTCGCGCTACACCCTTTTATTGCCTACAAAACTATAACAACCTTTGTAGCAACGAACCAAATACAATTGACTATACTCCTTTTGATCTCGAGTATCTGCAACCAGGTTGACTTTACCAGAGTGATAAGGAATCTGTATAAAATTTGTCGAGTCGATCACCCGTTGCCGTCATAAAAACGATATTTCCAATTTCGACAAATTAAGGTATCCTTAATGATCGATTTCTACTTAAGGTTTACTTCAACATTCTCACCAAATTTCCCAATAATCGATACCATAAAAGATTCATCGTCCCTTCCTTGACGAAATTTTGCTAACAACTAGCTTGGTCCAATCCAACACAACATTAGATTCGTTCCTCAAGTTGACACAGACACAACATTTGTAGATAGCGAACTACCCCAAACTCCACGGTTACACAACTCCCATGGTGCATTCAAGCATCGATTGCCAACTCAGTGAAAGCCTTGACAATTACCGAAATACCAATAATCGATCCCTAATTACGAAGGTCTAATCTCCTTAAAGATACCACTTAAATTACAAACGCACAGGATTTATCGGAAGTGCACTGAAGCCCCCAAGCAGACATTGTCCTCATAAGTGAGTGTTGACACATATCCTTCAAAACGACTACACTGCAGACGTGGGTATACCACCACATAATTCATCCTAGACTCGCACTGGAGAATTAAAGTTGACACCTATCATGGCACCAAAATTCAAACAAACGAATCATCATATTTTCCTTATTCCTGAAGACTAACCCGGATAGCACACATCCGACCCATACATGATGTCGAAAATCAACCCATCAATTCATATCCAACCATAAGCAAGCAACCACCCAATGTTTTAACCCAAAGATTCACCGAAACAAAAGATCACCACCTAAATA
The DNA here is from genome assembly GCA_954870635.1 of Arctium minus. Classification (NCBI taxonomy): domain Eukaryota; kingdom Viridiplantae; phylum Streptophyta; class Magnoliopsida; order Asterales; family Asteraceae; genus Arctium; species Arctium minus. The sequence continues at coordinate 118,864,271 of OX941080.1, read as the reverse complement.
GCATAAGTTAGGTCCTCCAACACTTCAATCTTCAAGGACTCCTCTAGTCCTTAACCACGACTCCTATCACAAGAGGGTTTGCATCTATAGTTCTAATGAGTTCAAGGTTTTCAACCTAATATGCCAATTTGAAATTTTATAAAACTTCTAAATGCAAAAGCTTTATAGCAATTAATTGTACGCGTAAGAATCCACTATCGCTCACTCAGTAGGTGTGCAAAGTGGTCACCAAAGTCACACATATAAAACCATTTCGAAAATTTTCTAATTATTACTCATGTTAATAATGGCAATACAAAAGATGCACAACAAAATTTTCAACTGGACCACTATGATTCCTAGCATGCATCGATCTATGTCGTGTTCAAAAAAGAAAAAAAAAGTTCTGCACTAAAACAATGTGCAACAAATGTTTGTACAAACTCCAAAATGGGTAGTTCACAAATTTCAAGTTCCAAAATTTTCTTTGTCCCAAAATAGTGGTTATAGCCATATATACTAATAAGCCAATGTAACGTATTTGCGTGAACCCTTAATAGTGGTGTCAACAATCGTAAACGCACAAAACAAGCATTGAGTATGAACTAACATAGATTCTCCATACAATTACTCATGCCATGGTGTAAATTAATTCGTGCACTAAACAGTTTACGACAAAATGCTTGCAAAACTCAAAACATAATTTTCATGATATCAAACTCCCGAAGTTCTCTCTTTAGTCACAACACGACATGGAATAAGATTCCACAACAAAACTTGCATGAGATGGCTTCTTTCACAAAACTAGTAAAGTGGTATGTGCATGCACCTTGGTTAGAATACAAAATAATTTACATTAGTTTCAAGTTTAAAGCCAAATCAACAACATGCTTTCATCGTTCGAAGACGTTGGCTAAAACAATATGACGGAAATTCCAAATAAAATATGTCTGCCTACTATATGCAACCAAACTGTCCGCGCAAACTCAAGGGAAACAATGCAATTGGACGCCGTAAAAATAACCACATCAAATCGACGAAATCGCATGAAATAAAATTCTCAATAAAACTTAAACATCAAAATAATGGAATTAACTTTTTCTTTTAAAACCTTAACATATGTGGTCAAGGTCATAAATCGCAGTTACTTGTCCAAGACCCTAAACAACATTAAAATACGAGCATCATAATATCCGAAAATAGCGTTGGACAACAATGAGAGTAAAGAAAGTCTCAGTAAAGCTTGCAACCACATGCAATAAAATATTTGTATGCATGTTTAAAATCATGGTTTAAAATCTTGTGTGTGCTAAACATTTTTTTCAATATTTCGTAATATAACCCCGCATGATGATTTGGAACCATGAGAAATAATTTGTGAAATTTATTTTAGAAATGGATTTCGTGCATGAATTTGATTGCCACTCAACATCTCGAAACCACACTCCTCAATTTCTCAGTCACACTATCATCATTCGGATGCTCAACATCTTAAGACAATAATCGATGATTTCATTGGTTTACCTTACACTTTCTCCTCGAATAAAGTTGATCCCATAAGTCTATGGATCTAATCCAACGAAATATTCCCACCCGAAACGGTCCACTTAACGCAATCATCATGCTTACTGTCACTCTCAGTGACGAAGGTTAAAATCATCAGCCTCTTCTAACGGCTACACACTTAGAAACTCCTTCACAACCCTAATGGTCGTCACATCAAAGTAGTCCAAGTATATACATGTAACTTGTAGGTTCACCATAACACTGGCCAGGTGCAATTATGAATGTATTGTACATGATCATTCTTGCTACCCTCGACGTGATTCTCGTTTCTAGTGACTCCGTCAACCTCAAACATCCTATCGTAGGGTGCCTAATGGTGAAATTTTCTCTCTTATTCACTTAAAAGAACACTAGTTTAAGTCTAGGCATTCCAAATCAACACCTGATTCTCTCAAACTTAAGCTCTGATACGAACTTGTAACACCCTCAGATTCGGAAAGAGCAACTAATTAAAATTTTCGATAATACATCAAATAAAAGATAAATCTTCTTCCTACAAATCAAAACTTGATAAACCCCCAAAATAAAATTTCGTATTTAACCTATCAATTATATATTCCAATCTCATACAAGGACTAAACCAAAGACAGGTGTTAGTTAACCCAAAACCAAGTTGCTAATCCCATAATATTTGCAGAAGACTTTACCAAGCTAATCACTTCTCGAGCACACAACTAGCATTCTTCTCTTCACGGTGTCACTAGAACTATTCCCAACCGGAACCTATTGCACATACCGACAAATAAAAAAATTAGGCTAATGCCTAGTGAGTTCAAGAGTTTTCAACATGAATAAATATGTCGCAAAAGGAAAGAATGCAACTTAAATCATAATTTTTCAAGACGTTTTACTTTAAATATGAAAATGACTCATTTCCAATAATAAGCATGATTTAAAGATGGATACAAAACATTCTTTGATGAAGTGATGCAGCCCAAAACTCACTAAAAACGTGAATAGAAATCAAACTCCCAATTTATCAGAACACGGATAAAACTTTATATATATCCCAAAACACCCAAAACACAGGTGAAACATAATACTCAACCCATAAATCATAGATAATAATCTGTACATACAAAACGTCACCGAAAACATGGATACTAAAACTCAATACCCGAAACAACACCTTTCGGTGACGGGGGAGACCCGAATTCCATCGAATGTTGCAGGCACACAAAGTTAAGTCACTTATCAATGTTCTCGAGCTTCACATAGAGTCATGGATCCCCGTATACAGCTCCCTACCGAGCTACCACCGCAAGATGACCAAATGACCCTAGTGTCTACTCGACCTCTAGATGAGTGTCACCACAAAAGCCATAAGTCCCCGTATCCGGCTCACAATGGGCACCCCCGAAAGACTTATCTCCGTATACGGCTCTGTAGAGCACCACCGCAAGCTTACATAAAAACATGACTTGGGGACCACTCATTAGACTTCAAACGGGGACATTAAACTTTCACGATGAATAAAAGATTGGATTACATGGGCATCGAGTTCAACCACCCACGATCTATACCTCGAGCCATTCGCTAACCATAAATACTTCCAGTCCAAAAACAGGGATAAAGTTCCCAATTAAACCAATTGACTGTCTCATATGCCTATGGATCCAATGCATTACAGTCTAAAACGTTACATGGCTCCAACGAATGAACTAACCCATTCAAAGCATATAACTCTCAAATAAGATGCAACTGAGTACACCATACGTCAAAGGCTCCTTATCGAGCTACCAAAACAGAACAAATTTTCCAAAAACTCATCTAAGTATAAATCAAGCCCCAAAAGGCATATTGAACGTTTGGCTAAAACACGTGAGCCAATATAGTTATATAAACTAAATTACATCTTTTCCCAAAATCTTTGTCACTCAAATAACAATTGGCCTCCGACCTTAAAACCAAAAAGGTTTACAATTTCTAAGATGTTCACAAGGTTGGGAATGACCAAAATCAAGTGACTCACACGTTCGTATTTTCAAAACGTCCCATTACATAAACGATGCATAAATTCGACAAACATCAACAGTGCATTTTGACCAAATATCCATTTATGCAATAAATCATCAAAACACTTTCATTTATGACTAATTTATCAAAATGCCCAAAAATCTCAAATGTGGGTGTTTTACAAAGTTTATAAAACTAAACACTTCAAATAATCATAACTCCTCAAATAACTCAACAGTTGATAATTTCATATAAAACACATAAATAATTAAAAATGGACATTTTGGCTTGTACAATATTTTCACAAATTAACTTGAACTCACCTTGCTAGATTTAGGCAAAATCTAGATTTTCCCCAACTTGAGCTCTTTTGAAGAAACTTGGATCCTCAAGCTGATACTTCCAAAAACGTATATCCATAGGTTTCCAACCATAAATATTCATATCCAATCATGTAGAATAGTTTCCCAAACATTTTATATGGAGATCTCAACTTATATCGAAACCCTAACTTCCATAGATGAAAAAAGGGAAGATTACCTTTGTCATAGTTTAAGTCCATCAACAATACTCTTCTAGATCCCCAAAATAGCCACAAACTCCCAAATGTTCAAAATGGTGAAAAGGGTTGGATGAAACCCTAGAAAATTTGGTGGAGAAGATGAAGATGAAAGAATCATAGTTCTAGCTTCCAACTTTGCTAGATGAAGGAGAATCACTTGGTTTTAGGAAAAACCCCAAAAAACTGTTGGGGTTCAAGGGAGAGGGTGAAAAATCGTTTTGGGAGAGAAAATGGAGGAGTATGAGAGATAATGAGGTTTGGAGGTCGGTTTCATTTCTTTTATTTACGCACAGTGGTCGCACACGATCATTGGCGAGGATCTATTCACGCGGAGAGGCGCACGGACCTCTTGAGTTGTGAAGGAGCAGAGCCTCATGCGGATTACGACGTGGCTCGATCCGCACGGACAAGCGTGCAGAACACTACTGACATTTTTCATCTTCTTTTCGGCCAAAGATTTCAGGGTGTTACAAATAATATATGAATGACTCTTGAAGGGGTGGATACATGGCGCACTATCTTTTGTTTCCTGATTCACAACCGAAATTTGGTTTAATTCATTATGAATATGTATGTGCATCCTTGGGTGTCCACATTCAGTATGAATAACAAACGTGAACGTTCATTCATTATTCATAATGAATAATACAATATTCAAGATGAATTATACAACATTCAAGACAAATAATACACAAATTCATGAATCGTATATTATTCACCCTAAATGTTGTATTATTATTCATCCTGAATGATACATTATTCATGATGAATAATACACGAATGACTCGTGAAGGTCTGGAGACGTGACACGCTCTCTTTTGTTCCCGGTTCACAACCGAAACTCGATAGGTTCTCGATTCATCTTTATGGGTGTTGGGTTACGGTGCTGAAGAATGCGATGCCTTACGACATTGAAGAAAGTGTTGAAGAAGGTGATGTTGAGTTACGGACTTACGGTGTCGATGTGTTGTACACACTTGAACGTATATAAATATTCATAATGAATATAACACATATATAACATTTCACGTAAAAAATGGTTAAAACAAAAAAAAACTATATCGAGATGGATGTCATATCAATTAGCACGAAATTCTCGTTATTTTGATGTAATTTGTTTGATTAAAATATTAGTAATTTTTAAGATGATTTATTTTAATCTTTAAGTGGGTAAAAGTTTTTAATTAAAAAATAAAATAAAAGATCAAATATGGTAGGCGTGAGTTTAAATTATCATACATTTTAACCCCTAATCATCTTAATTAATAATTTTAATTAAAAAGTCTATTTAATATCAGTTGTTTGATCAATAGAGATGGAGCGGACGAGATTCGTCCTCACGCGCACAATGAAAATTGAGTTTTCATTTAAACTTTCACCTCTCTCTCTCACTCTCTCTCTCTCTCTATATATATATATATATATATATGGTTTAAACCGTTTATTGTTTAGATCAATGAACTAGGATTTCTTTTTATCATTTTTAATAAAATAATTGATTCACTTCACATACTTTTAAAATAGTGCATAGGTGAAGAGAGGTAAAATGGTAAAGCATGAAATTAAAGGAAACCGATTATTAAATAGGAAACCGGAGGACGGAATTGTAGGAACGCCGATAATTAAGTGATGCATTCTACAAATGCCCAATTTGCATATGCATTCTACAAATGTGCATAAGGGCACATTTAGAAGTGTGCATAAGGGCACATTTGTTATGTCCATATAGCATAAGTTATGAAATGTTCATTTCTACACATCTGTATGCATAAGGGCGCATCTATTATGTCCATATAGGATCAATTATGAAGTTCATTTCTCCACAGTGTGCATAGTCAACAAGATTGTCATACTTCAAAATGATCACTTGTGTATAAGGGCACATTTAATTTGAAATGTCCATAAGGTCACAACATTGTGAATAATGGCATTTAAGTTCATATAGTACCAGTTATGAAGTATGCAAAAGTGCACATATGTGTGCATAAGTGCACATTTGCGTACACAACACACAAACAATACCAATTGTCACTTCCATATAATATTATGACAACACAGTGATATAATCGGGAGAAAAAAAATTATACAAGATGGCATATTATAAACTCTTACCACTATCAAACTAGAAATTAGGTTCTGGTAACATCGAACAAGAAGATGGTTGATTATCAATATTGAAATCGTCTACGAATATGTCGTCAATTTCCATGTGGAAGAGCGAACTTGTCGGTTAATTGGTTATTACAATTTTGAACAGAGACATCATCACAGCGTGTGGAGTTGCCATATTCTTCAACCACCAAAGACTATAACACATAGCCGTTATCAACATCACCAGTCATTCTGAAAGATCATAGGTTTGTGCTTCTTGGAATAGATACAACAAAAAAACGTATAATCATAAAACATGGGTCTGTAATCCTTTGAAGATGATAAAGTTCCTCTTCAATATTTTAATAACTAAATGGCAAAAGATAATAACAAAAAAATTAAATAACTACCATGAATAAAAATGAGAAAAATAAGGAAAAAATATATGCATGTGGATATTGAAATCAAATACCAATTTTAGCCCCCTACATTTAGTAGGGGGCCGAGGCGTGGACTTGAACATAAAGGAAAGGTGCAATAGGATTGGCTAGTATTGGGTTAAGATGGTTAGGACAAATGGGTTGGTTACTAAAAGAATGTGATACATACACACACACACACACACTCTCTCTCTCTCTCTCTCTATATATATATATATATATATATATAGAGAGAGAGAGAGAGAGAGACAGAGAGAGGCCCCTTAAAATGCAAACCTTGCATTTGTTGCACCCTTACAAACCAATCCTAGCCATCCATTTCACATTTTAAAGGCTAAGATGAAGGCGGTGGCATAATTGAAATTATATGCATTATAGTTTCCATATTAGTAAAATTAAAATTCCTGGTAAGGGCAAACTAGGAAATAGAAAAATAAATTAAAATATGGAAGTTTTAGTCAAAAAGGAAAATTTTCCTTTCATCATCAATAGCGTATCTTATTCCTGATGATTTAGAGATTCTTCCAACCGACTGCAATCTTCAAGCAAAACAAGATTTTTTTTTTCAAATTTTTACCAGTGAATCATGGCCTAAACATATATGAAACTTTATATACACCTGTGCATTTGCATATACGAAACTTCATATAAACCTGTGCATTTTCATATATGAAACTTCATATACACCTAATTTTGTGATGGCATTGGTAGATGGGATAGCAGATTTGCATGTCATATGTGGGATGGGATAGCACATTTGCATATATGCATATATATGAATGTTCATATATGAACGGTGCATATATGAATGGTGATAGATAATGATGACCATATGTGCATGATCTATCAATGAAAAACAATTTTGCATATATGATGTTGAGCATATGTGCATGATCTTCAATAACCAACGACATATATGAATGTTCATTCATGATTATGTGCATATATGAATGTTCATATATGCATGACTTTACTAATTCAAATATAAAATTGGCTACAATATCCACCGATCTGTAAAATAATAAATTACATATGTCGAATGTTTTGATTAATCGGCAATGAAACATTACATATATCAAATAACTTTGGTCCCGATTATATGTTCTTCTACAATGCATATATGCAATACCATTAAAAAAACACTCTCTTACAATTGTCGTCATCCACGTTTGCTTCATCAACAACATCATTGTCAAGTGTGGTGTCCTCATGCATCTCACAGGAAGTAAAACCTGTAGTATTATCCTCGAGTGTGGTATCTTCATCAACTATGTTCTTTCCTCTACGATGTTCATCGACTTGATTACTTTCACACACCATGGTTTTGCAAACTATGAACAATGAATTTTGTAATAACGAAAATTTGTTGCTTCGATCGAAATCTATGAAGAATATATGTTGCTTGATTCTCGATTTGATGTTGGTTGAAAATTGAAAATTTTAAGAGAAAGATACTAAACGATTTAGATGATGATTATCAGAAAAGAAATATTCATAGTTTAGGAATCAATTAATTACTTTTCTTATTATCCAATATTATTAATATATTATTTTAAAAAAATAAATTTTGTAAATTACACTTGTAACCCTTGTTATTAAAAAATAAACAAAAAAAAGGAAATTAATATTGTTGAGATCAACGGTTGAGATGAGTTTGTAAGGAGTGTTGGAATTGTATGGTGTGTATTTGATTTGCCCTATATACATACATAGAGGTGCTTTCAATTGGAAACCATATTAGATTGGAAATTTTGGAAACCGTCAATTTCATTGGTTAAATGAATGAAATTGGTTCATAAAATTGTTTAATATGATCAAGTTGTTTCATATAATTCTTTTGCTAATGAAATTGTTTCATATATTTATGTATTTTATGTAGTTTCATCTATTTTTCTCATTATGATGAAATTGTTTCATGTATTTTCGCAGTTTGATGAAACTTTTTCATTTTTACATAAAAAACACAAATATATGCAACGATTTCATCAATAAAAGAATTATATGAAACAATTTCATCAAATTAAACAATTTTATGAAACAATTTCATTAACTTGACCAATGAAATCGAGGGTTTCCACGGTTTTCAAAATTAGAGTGGTTTCCATTTGATCGCTCCCCTACATACATACATACATATATATATATACATACATATATATATACATACATATATATATATATACATACATATATATATATATATATATATATAGAGAGAGAGAGAGAGAGAGAGAGAGGTTACTTTGTTAACCTCCCATTTTGTATTAACTTTATGAATTCCTCTCAACCAATAGGAATTCATTTTAATCCTTAGTTGGTTTGAATAAATCATTAAATGTCTAAGGGTAGAAATGGTACTTCATTATGTTTTTTTAGACTTTTTGGCTTGGGAGTTACAAAGTGACCATTAATGAAGAGGAGGTTACAAAATAACAACATTGATCGACTGAACTCTAATGAACGAGTTAGCTTGTATAAATATCTGGTAGTATGAAGATTATAACAACATTGTTCATATACGTTCAATAGATTCTAATGAACTGTAATGAATGATCATACATGTTCAGTCGCTATATACATGTCCATTTATGTTCATATACGTTCACATACTTGATTATGTTTTTTTCCTAGACTTTTTGGGTTGGGAGTTACAAAGTGACCATTAATGAAGGGAATGTTACAAAATAACAACATTGATCAACTGAACTCTAATGAACATTGTTCATATACGTTCAACAAATTCGAATAAATTGTAATGAATGATCATAGATATTCAACCATTATATACATATTCATTTATGTTCATATACGTTCACATATCGATATTGATGTCGATGATTGAGGCTTCGCTTGATTCCATTTGTGTTCACTTGACGGTTTCGATTTGGGTAACGATGAGATATATCCATGAATTAAGCATTGGGAATATACTAAATGTGAAAAGGGGTTGTAAATTTCCTCAAAAGCCCGTATCATATATGTTCAATATAATTAATTATTACAAATCTAATAAATAAGAATTAATGCTAATTGGTTTTAATCTCAACCCTTAATCTCAATATCAATTGTCAAGATTCGGTTCACAAAGTTAGTACAAAAAATCGGGTTAACAAATGAACCTGACCCTATATATATATATACATACATAGGGGCAGGTTCAAACGAGAAGGCAGTCAATTTGCGAGAAGGCGAAAAAGAATATGGACCGCATAATCTATTAATTAAAAAATACCATAAATAAAAAATAAAAAATAATTTAAGAAATTAGGATAACTACTAATTTTGAATTGGATAAATACTTAAAAATCTCATTATATCTTTTAAATTTATTTATTTTTAAATTTTAATAGATTCTTAATTTTTTTTAATCAAGTTTTATATAATTTTTTTCTACATACATTTTTGACAAAAAAAAATCATAATTTTCATCAAATATAAAATGTGATATCTACAATTAATTCATTATCTTTTCCGCAATTTTTTCTCTATTTCTTGGATCAATGTTTTGAATCACATGTGATTAACTTCGTTTAATATATGATCTATTATGTATCACATATGATCCACTATGTAAATTTGTGTACATATCACATATGATAATATACGACTGAATATAAGTGACGCATAATCACATGTGATACCAAATACATCACAAAAAGATTTATAAATATAAATATACATAATCACATATGATTAACTAGAATATCTACAATTATCACATGTGATAATAGGTGTTATATACAAAAATTCACATAATGATATGACATGTGATATTTGATCAAAAGTGTGAATTTTTTTTAATTAAAAATGTATCTAGAAATATAAATTATATAAAATTATGAATTAATTGAAATTAAAAAAGACATAAATTTAGAAGATAAAATCAGATTTTTAAAGATTTATCCAACTCAAAAATGGTAATTATCCTAATTTATAAAATTATTTTCAATATGTTATTTAAGGTATTTTTTTAATTAATTGATTGTGTGACCCATATTCTTTCTCGCCTTTTCGCAAATTATTTGTTTCTCGCATGATTCTCCCTCTACATATATATATCCTTTAAAATTCACATATGAATCTTAAACTGTTTCAGAATCTCGATTGTAAATTGTAAATGAACTAATGTACAAGTTATAATTATGATTCATAACTGAATCTATATTATGATTCACATGTGAATCTATGTTAAAATTCACGTGTTCACATATGAATCTTATACTGATTCAGACTTTCGGCTATAAATTTAAAAATTGATTCACGTACAAGTTATGATCAAGATTATATTTTCGGATTCACATGTTCACATATAAGATTTTCGCTGAGATTTAATTCAATTTGTAGATTGTAAAATCCCCTTAAGGTAAAAAATTGGATAAAAATCAATAATTATCAATATCCAAAAATGTTATAGAAAAAAATAAAATATAAATTAGAATATTTAATTTTTTTTCATAATTATCTTAATTAGTGAAAAAAGATATGGAAATTAACATTTTAAATTAGTGGTTGTGATTTGTTCTCCCATTATTAAATTTTGGATTTCTCATTTGAACCTAACATTATATATATATATATATATATATATATATATATATATATATAGCCTTAGGTTCATTTGTGAAATGATAAATATATGAGAAATAAAGAAGTAATCTTAGTCTTTCATACAGTCAAGATCGGATTTGACTGGTCAAATATTGCATCTTTGACTAATCAACAATTGCGGCTTTGACCGGTCAAAAGTTGCGGCTATTCCAAAAATAGAATAATAATTTCGTAATTTTTACAAATACACGGGATGATTTCATATATGAACCTGTATACATATGAACTATATGTTCATATGTGAATTATTGTAATTCACATATGAATTCTTTCAATTGGTTCATATATGAACCTTTGTGATTCATGTATGAACTAATTAATTGATTCACATATTAAACAATTAACTGATTCACATATGAACGTATAGTACATATATGGATCTCACATAGGTTCACATATGAACTTGTTCCGCATATTTTAGAAAACTACCCCTCAATCTTCTACAGACCACACAAGGAATTATCCGGTGTTTTACGATCAAAGCCGCAAATGTTGACCATATAAAGATTTAGGATCACTTCACTATTTCTTATACATTTATCATTTCTTAAATGAACATCTCCACACACACACACACACACACACACACACACACACACACACACACACACACACATATATATATATATATATATATATATATATATATATATATAAGGGTAGTTTCAATTGGAAACCAAATTTTATTGGAAACTTTGGAAACCAAATTTTAACCATTGATCTTTTTAATCAATGGTTAAGATTCATTTGAATTATATATGGTAATAAATTAATTAATTTATTATTAAAAGATAATAATTATATATGGTAATAAATTAATTAATTTATTAATAAAAGATAATAACAATATATCAAAACTACATTTTTATTACATGTTCATCAATATGCAGTATGTAAAAACCCAATTAAGTTTCATTACCATTATTGTTTCATGGATCATTACCTTTTCATTATGTTTCACTATATCAAATCTATTTCATCAGGTCACTATATTAATATTTTGTTTCACTATATTAATATTTTGTTTCACTATATCGGGTTTCACTATATTAATATTTTGTTTCATTATCTTTCCATTATGTTTCACTATATCAAATATGTTTCATCAAGTTTCACTATATTAGCATTTTATGTTTCATCAGGTTTCACTATATTAATATTTTATTTCACAATATCAAATCCATTATGTTTCACTATATTAATATTTTATGTTTGGAGGTAATTTCATATGAATACTTGAAAAATTAAATATTTATTTTTTATATTAATAGTTTAATCAATCAATGATTCATCAAAATCAAAAATAGAGGATCCGTATGATTAAAATTTGTTTTCCTAAATTAAATATCTCATTTTTACATTAATAAATGACTAACATTACCATATATAAAATAAATTAAAAATAAATAATTATTAATATAATAATAATAACAATTATCATATATATTATGAAATTATGTAAAAGACTAAAATAACCTTATCAATTAAAAATAAAATTAAAAAAAGAAATTCAATGATTGGTTGATTTCGGTTTCCAAAGTTTCCAATGTAATACTGGTTTCCAATTGATCCCTCCCCTATATATATATTTATATATATAGGCTAAATCAAATGAGAACATGAGAAATCTAACTCATTAATAGAATATGATTTATAGCTGTGGAAGTTAATGATATTTGTGTATTGCTATGAATTAAATGGTAAGTTGATTCGGCTAAAAAGTTAAATGTGGAGAGTTGTGAAATTAATTAATCTCTCTCATTAGTATTTTACAAATTAAATAAATATAAAATCACCTATATTTAATCCAAAGTATTTCAATTACAATAAAAAACTAAATTAAAAAATTATATTAAAAAATGAGCTTTTGATTCAATTTAATTTAACACTAACATCAATATATATATTTTTCGAGATGTTTTAACGATTACAATTTTCAAATGAAACATTTAATCAATGTGTTATTTCATAGTATGAAACCAATATTATATTGCTTCATATTCAGGGACGGATTTAGTATGTTAAATACGGTGGCGCGTGGCACCGTATTATTTCTCCGGCGAAGAGTAAAAAAATTTAGGTTTGTGAAAGGTGCAACCGTATCGTTTTGTAGGGTGCTACCGTATTATTTTGAAAACTTCAAGAATGTGCAACCGTACCTCATAATCAACCAAAAAACCAAAATACACGATCGAAATCTACCAAAAAAAACGAAAAAAATCCCTTGAAATTGCTAAAAAAAGCTTAAAAATCCCTCGAAATCAAACAAAAAACTTTAAAAATCCCTCGAAATTATGGAATTAGACTAAAAACACATCGACAATATTAAACGTCAGTAAAAAGATGAAGACACGTTTATAAAAACCTTACTTTTTGTAATTATTTTTTATCTGTATTTTTATGGTGTCACCGTATAAAAAAAAATTCTGAATCCATACTTGTTCATATTAGCACCTCATTATGAAATCACTTTGGATTTCATGTCACACTATTAGAAAATAGACTTTCACTAAAAGATTTTCCTGCCAGAAATTATTGGCAGATCATAAAAAGTCAACCTTTCGTTGCCTTTGGCCACAAATCCGCCACTAATTATATTTGAAAAGTAAAAAATTAGTTTCAATTTATTTTCCATTGGATTTGTAATGGATTTTAATTTTTATTTATTTCTAAAAATATTACACCACAATTTTATATAATTAAAAAATAAAATTAGACGGACTGTAAATTCATTGACAATATGTCTACACTGGTTCAAATCCAGCTCGACCAAACAATTCGCCAATGATTAGTCGTGAATTTTAATTAATTAATTAATTAAAATCAGTACAGTCCACCGATAATGATAATTAATTATATTTTTACTTTTCAATATTCCTCCAAATAGAAAAAAATGTAAATTCAATTTAATAAATCACCGGAAGATTAGTGATGGATCTTATAATTTGTTAGTGAATTATTGAATTGAATTTATATTTAAGTTAATTAGAAAAATACTTTAAAAAATATATATTCAGTTAATAATCCGTCATTAATCCTCCACCAATCTGTCATCAATTGTTAGTGTAGATATTTGTTGGATACAAGATCATGGAAGCTAAAGACTAAAGTTAAGAAAATCAATGCTCAAAGTGAACTCTCTAGTGAAAGTCAAAGTCATTTTTAACAAGTCAGAGTCAAAGTTGTAGTTTACTTTTTGTTGTAAGTGTGTGTGTTTAGTTTTCTTTTAATAGATATGTAATTAGGAGTTGTGGTCGAAGTACATGTAACTAAGAAACTGAAGTTCACAGACTGTAACAGTTAGAGAGAGAAAGTTTGAGAGAGAAAGTTGTTGTATACGAATTCGTTCAGTAAATCAATAACAGGTTGAATATAAATCTGTAATCATCTTGTTTGTTTGTTTTGTTTAAGTAAGAACTTGCTATAATTGGGACATTATCAATTGGTATCAGAGCAAATCCAAGAAGAAATCAAGAAAATATGATTGTCGACTCTGTGTTTTGAGTTTTAAATTGAATTTTGAGTTTTTGAGAATTTTTAGAGTTGTAATTGATTTGATTGTGATCGATTAGTGTATTAGAACAATCTTGTAAAGGTTTGTTGGTGAATTGTACTGTAATTTTTGAGAATTTTAGGATTTTGGTCATTCGAAGTTTCACGAGTTCTTCGCACTGTAATGAGATCAATTTGATTTTTTGAGTGATTTTTGTTGTAATTCTTTGATAGAATTTGATTCTAGATGTTCTAGTGTTCACTTTGTCAAAGTTTCAGAGAGAAATTTGAAGAATTGATAGGTTTTTGAGTGAATCAAAGAATATTTTTTATCGAAAATCTGAAGAATTCGCAGATTCCTCAAGAACTCGCATCCTGAACTCGCAGAATCACTAGATTTCGCATCTCATTAGAATTAGTATCTTAGATTTTGCATAAATTGATTCTGAAATTTTACAAGTGTTGATTTTGCAGATGAGTGTGGTGCGAATTGCATAGAATTCACTTGTGAGAGTCGTGCGAATTGACAGAATTCGCATAGGGGTTTATACGAAAATGTTTTCAGAAAATTCTTTCAAGGACAGAATTCACATAAGTCTCTTTTCCGAAAAGTTGTTGAGAAAATCTTTGAAGGATAGAATTCGCATGTCTCTTGTGTGCGAAAAGAAAAGAATTCGCATAAGACTAGTATACGAATTCCTCAGAATTCGTATAAGAGTATCATACGAATTCTATTGTTTCTCATTTAAAAGTTTATAAATTTTTTTACAAGTGTTGAATTCGTGTGAGTTTATTGTGCGAAAAGTGTTATGCGAATTGTGTTATGCGAAAAGCTTTCCTTAAAATTTTTCTAAGTTGAGAACTCGCATAGTGTTATATGCGGATTCTGTATATGCGAATTTTGTATATGGAAATTCTGAATTGCTTTTGCATGCGAATTTTGAATCGTGTGTAGTGTGCGAATTATGTGGTTGTGCAAATTGTTATGTGCGAATTCTATGTACTTCACTCTTATGTGCAAATTCCAGACTTACAGAATTTTGGATATTTCATTTCTAATTTTCTTTCTAAGTTTTTCTGTATTTTTGTGATTTCTATTGGACTAACGATCGTTTGTCAAGTTCTTATTGAATATTATCATAACAGGATGACTTCAAAAGACGCTCTCTCGATTGGAACAGACGTAAAGCCCCTTGTTTTCTTTAAAGGGGAGAACGAGCAATGGAAAGATAGATTCCTAGACTTCGTTGATCGACACGCAAATGGAGAGAACATACTACAGTCTATCATGGAAGGTCCTATGGTACCACCCACCATGGAGATACCTGATGATGAATTCTCCGATAGTGAAGACGGAGATAAGGACAGAGTAAGGAAGACACATACAATTCCAAAGCATTTTGCACAATACACAGATGGACAGAAAAGCAGATATAAGGCAGAAAAGCAGATATAAGGCAGAAAAGCAGATATAAGGCAGAAAAGCAGATATAAGGCAGACAAGCAAGCCAGATCTTTACATCTACAGAGTATTTCGAATGAAATCTATATAAAGATAGACAACTACAAAGCAAATGTCAAAAAGATGTGGGATCAACTGCAGAAAATGATGATGGGTTCTAAGGTCGGAAACCAGATGAAAGTAGCCAACTGAGAGATTTGTACTTCTTCTGAATGAGCTTTCAAAGAATAAGCCAAAAGACAATGAGAGCCTGGAGGACACATATGAGAGATTTGTACTTCTTCTGAATGAGCTTTCAAAGAATAAAGTTAAGAAGAAGCAAATCGAGAACAATGTCAAATTCCTCAACATTCTCCAGCCTGAATGGAAAAAGCATACCAGGAGAATGAAGCAGATGAAAGACCTTAGTGATATCCCACTTCATGAGGTCTATGAGACTCTAAGGCAGAATGAGGAAGAGGTCGAAGAGAAAAGAGCTAAGAAGAAAAAGAATGAGAAACCAGCTGACCCAATTGCTCTGGTAGCCGGACAGAAAGAGAAAGAGAGGAAAGAGAAGAAAGAGAGGAAAAGGAAGAAGAAGATTGTGCTCCAAAGTTAAGGTGATTCTAGTTTGTATTCTGACAGTGATGATGGGGAGAACCTCAAGCAAGCAATGCTATTGCTGACCCGTGCATTTCAGAAAAAGTTTTACAAGAAGCCAGGGTCAAACTCTCAAAGATACTCGTCTGGCTCGAAGAATTACGAACACAGGGAGAAAGTGGAAGGAAGGAAATTTGAGGAGAAGAGATTTGGAGAAAGAAAGTCAGAAGAGAAGAAGAAATATTTGAATGATTATGGAACTAAGAAGAAGACCGAGGAGATGGTTAAGTGCTACAACTGCGGGAAGGTTGGTCACTACGCCAAGGACTGCCGAAAGCTTACTGTCAGGAATTCTGATTACTACAAGCAGAAGATGCTGCTTGTTAAGCAAAAGGAAGCGGGGAAAGCGCTAATGGTTGAGGATGAGTTCTGGCTAGACCACTCTGAGGATGAAACGGAAGAGACAACACATATGTGCTTGATGGGAAAGGAGATAAAGTTTGATGAATCTGATGAAGAGACAACTGATGAGGTATTGAACTTTTCTGAAAATAATTTTCTAACCAAAATGGAAGCCATGATGGTCGAGCTTCAAGACCTACAGTCTAAACTGAAAAAGGAAAATAACAGAGTTGCAAAGAAAAGTCAAAAGATCTTTAAACTTAACAAGGAACTTGTTGGGAACAAAGATCTGATTGATTCTCTAAGCAAATCTGCTTCTGATTTTAAAACGCAAAAAGATGGTTTTGAAAATAAGATTTATGAATTTGTGTCTAAATTGTCTAAGTCTGGTCTTGAAAGGCAAGAATGTGTTCTAAAAGCTCATATTTTGCATGTAGAAAACAAGAACTTAGAGAAAAAGGTAAATGGTTTGGAAGAGAAATTATATGCTAGAGGCCAAACAGATCAAACCATTTTCTTAAATATACCCAATGAGGAGGCTGATTTTAAAGAGAAGTGGGGACTCGGTTATGATAACCCCTACTACTTAAAGAAAGCCATCAAAAAACAACCAGCACTGTATAATTTTGATTTTCTTTTTGCTGCTGGTAAATATCATCATTTAAAACCCAAATTTGTTACCAAATCACCGGATGAGGTTGAGGCAAAAGAAGATGAAAAGAGAAAAAATTTAAAGAAAATGCAACTACCATTCTGTTATCAAAAGCTGAATGATAGTTATTTTTCTGAAAAACCAAAGTTTCTTTCAAATGATTACTTTCCTAGCTATTCTACTGCTGAGATGGAGGCAAAACCAGTTAAAGCTAAAATTTATGTCCCTCCACTCATTCTAGAAAGCAAAATAGTTGATCTTGAAAATGCTTTGTCAAATGAAAGAATTTTGGTTGATATTGAACAAAATGTGTTTTCTACTATATTAAAGAACACTGTTTTCAAAGTTGAATCTCAAAAGTGTTCTAACTCTTCTAAGACACCTCAAACCTCTGAACCTGATTTTGATGACTTATTTGCGTCTGCAAATGATTTTTTAAATTCTGATGATGGGTGTGTTGATGAGATTGATATGTTTGACTTTAATGCTCAACTTCCAGATCATTCTACTTTTATTATTAATGGTGAAGCTTTACCAAGTGTGAATGAAATTGGTGAATCATCGACTAAGGTTGGTGAACCAGTTTCTGTGAGTACTGATTACTATGCAAAAGGTTAGAAGGAAAAGAAACAGCACTCACAGAAATGGAACAACACTTGTAAGCTTAAGACAAGACAATCTTAGAAATCTGATTTTCCTAACAAATCTAAATCTTGTGTTTCAGATTTGAAAAAGAAAAGGTCAGAAGGTCGAACTGAATGGCGACCAAAACGTAAGATTGATGAGAGTTCTGAATCATGTCCTTATATGGATTGTAATAGATCTACTGGTAGTAATTCTGATGTTGCTTCGAATAAACAAAACCTTGTAAATTCTTACAAGAGATATACAATAAAGCAATTACTTCAATTATCTCGGTCTGCTACTAAGTTATCTACTTATAGACGGACTGATTTTGTTTCTCACCGATATTCTGATGATTGGTTTGGTACTTATCATGTTTATTCTTATAATACATATGTTTCAAAGATTTTTCAAAAGTTCAGAGGATCCATATACAAATGGATACCAAAATCTTGTGCTAATCCGATAGGACCCACTTTTAAATGGGTACCTAAAGTTGTTATTCCCTGATTTGTCTTATGCAGACCCGTCATATGTGGTACTTGGATTCTGGTTGCTCCAAGAATATGACCAGGCAAAAGGATTTATTGTCTAATTATACAGAGAAATTCTGCGGGAATGTAAGATTTGGAAACGATCAGTATTCACCGATTTTAGGCTATGGTGATGTGATTAATGACAACGTGATGATTATGAAGGTGAGTTACGTGGAAGGTTTAGGACATAACGTGTTTAGCATTGAACAGTTCTGCGACAAAGACCTAGAGGTAAATTTCAAGGCCAAGAGATGTTCTGTGTGTACTGAAGATGGTAAGGAACTCTTGGTCGGCACGAGATAGTCTAACCTCTACACGATTAATCTGTCAAAAGTCCAGACTGACAATGAGGTTTGTCTACTGTCAAAAGCCTCGCTGCAACAAAGCTGGTTATGGCACCGAAGGCTTTCTCACCTGAAATTTCGTTACATCAATAAACTGGTCACCGACAAACTAGTCAAAGGACTTCCTGAGCTAAAATACGAGAAAGAACATCTATGTACAGCGTGCGAAAAAGGTAAAATAAAGAGAGTCGCTCACAAGCCGAAGCCTGAATAAAGTACAAGTTCTCCACTTGAACTGCTGCATATGGATCTCTGCGGTCCTATGCGTACGCAAAGCATTAATGGCAAGAAATGTGTTTTAGTTATTGTGGACGATTATTCGTGATATACTTGGGTCAAATTTCTGAGATCAAAGGATGAGACGCCCGAAGTCATCATCAATTTCTTAAAGACTACCTAAGTAAATCTACAAAAGCCAGTCAAGCTTCTACGTACAGATAACGACACAAAATTCAAAAACAAAACTGTTGAAGATTATCTCGAATCGGTCGGGATAACACATCAATATTATGCTTCCAGAACGCCAGAACAGAACGGAGTAGTAGAGAGACGAAAGTGAACGCTAGTCGAGGCCGCTCGTACTATGCTAAGTCAATCCGATCTATCTCTGTTTCTTTGGGCTGAAGTTGTATCGACTGCGTGCTATACACAGAATCGATCCATAATATATCGTCGGTTTGGTAAAACACCTTATGCTTTGATAAATAATCGTACACCTAGCATTAAACACTTTCATATTTTTGGATGCAGGTGCTTCGTATTCAACGATAGAGAGAACATGAACAAGTTCGGACCAAAGGCTGATGAAGGCATCTTCATTGGTTACTCTCAAACATCCGCTGCATACCGGGTGTGCTTAAAGAAGTCTAAGACAGTAATTGAAAACGTAAACGTGACATTTGATGAGGAGATGGCTTCTGAACAACACAGTTCAGAACCCGTCATTACAGGAGTTCTAGCTTCTGGACAAATCAATCCAGAACCTGTGGTTAAAGAAATTGATTCTGATAAACCCTCAACTTCTATATCACATTTATCTGAATTAGATTTATTGTTTGAATTCTTTTATGATGAGTTTCTTGGATCTAAACTGCCTAAATCTATTGTGGTTGACAGGTTAGAGGATTCAACGACTAATCATCCAACCACTTTGGATGTATCTACTGAATTATTTCCCTAATTCAGAAAGAAACTCCAGTTCAAACAATTACTCCTTCAGTTAAAGTTGTACCTGAAAACGTCAAGACAGAAGTTCCTGATTCGGTTGGTTGTAGTGTGACGTCTACTCAACAACCATAAATTGTTGTACCAAGTGAAACTTCTACATCAAATAATTCAACTAACTCCCTCCCTGAACAAGAAGAAAACAGTGGATACTTAGATGATAATCATGATCAATCAACTTCAAATCCACTCCCTTATGAACATAAGTGGACCAAAGAGCAACCGATAAGCCAGATCATTGGAGATCCATCAAAACCGGTGCAAACTAGGTCTGGTACATTAAATATGTGTATGCATGACTCTTTTCTGAGCAAGATAAAGCTAACACGTGCATCTGAAGCTCTAGATGACTCGGATTGGGTAACTGCAATGCAAGAGGAGCTGAATCAGTTCGAAGCGTTAAAAGTTTGGAGACTTGTGCCAAAACTAGAAGGTAAATCAATAATCGACACAAAATGGGTATTCAAGAATAAAAAGGACGAAGATGATATCGTTATCCGCAATAAAGCAAGACTTGTGGCTAAGGGATACCGGCAAGAGGAAGGAATTGATTATGATGAGACTTATGCTCCAGTGGCATGCATCGAAGCGATCAGAATGTTTCTTGCATATGCTGCCCACAAGAACTTCACCGTCTACCAAATGGACATGAAGACAGCCTTTCTCAACGGCATATTAAAGGAGGAAGTCTACGTCTCTCAGCCTGAAGGCTTTGTCAATCAAGAGAAACCAAATTATGTCTACATTCTCGACAAAGCACTTTATGGTCTGTAGCAAGCCCCTCGATCCTGGTACGAAGTTCTATCTAAATTCCTAGTCAAGTCAGGCTTCTCGAAAGGTAAGATCGATATTACTTTGTTCATCAAAAAGGAAAAATACGATATCATATTAATTCAGATGTATGTGGATGACATCATATTTGGCTCAACAAATCCTAAATACTGTAAGAATTTTTCAAACCTCATGGTGTCTAGATTTCAGATGAGTATGATGGGAGAGATGAATTTCTTTCTTGGATTACAAGTCAAACAATTTTCAACGGGTATTTTTATAAATCAATCCAAGTACATTTTTGTTATTCTTCGAAAATTCGAAATGGAAAATTGTACACCTATCGGAACCCTGATGGGACCAGGAACTAAAATTGGCACTGATCCTTCGGGAAAAGTTGTCGATGTTAGAACCTACAGAGGGATAATTGGTTCTTTAATGTATTTAACTTCTAGTAGGCCAGATATAATGTTTTCTACATGTCTATGTGCTAGATATCAGGCTAATCCAAAAGAATCCCATTTGTCTGCGGTCAAAAGGATCTTTAGATATCTAAAGGGCACTGCAAATCTTGATCGGTGGTACCCTAAAGATACTAGTTTTGAACTGACAGCCTACTCATATGCAGATCATGCAGGTTGTATGTTGGATAGGAAAAGTACATCGGGCACATACAATTCCTAGGCGATAAACTCGTAAGTTGGGCATCAAAGAAACAACTTTGTGTTTCCACATCAACGGTTAAGGCAGAGTACGTCGTTGCGGCGAGCTGTTGTTCTCAAGTGTTGTGGATGAGAACACAACTACGAGATTATGGCTTTAAATTTGACAAGATCCCGATATACTGTGACTCTAAGAGCGCCATTGCAATATCTGCAAATCCTGTGCAGCATACAAAGACCAAACATATCGATGTACGATATCACTTCATTAAAGATAATGTGGAAAAAGTACAATAGAACTTTATTTTGTAAACACTGATTACCAACTTGCAGATTTATTTACCAAGCCTCTCAACGAGAAGAGATTTAATTTTCTCGTTTCTAAACTTGGTATGTTAAATCTCAAGACATAATCGGTGATTACCTATTAAAATTTTCGTTATTGTTATTTTTCTTTATTTCTTTATTTTTATTCTGAAAAGATATCTGCACTTTAAGGTTTTTTCATGATCACAGGGGGAGTGAGAGATGATGAAAAGATGATCTATATTCATTTGAGGGGGAGTTCATATTTCTGCATATGTTTATCACTGATAAATTTTTCTGATGCATACATGCAGGGGGAGTAAGAGTGAGAGTAAGGAGAACTAATTATGATTTCTGGTTACATCTAATCAGAACTCGTACATTTAAATGTTTTACTGCTTTATGTCATTTTCTTTTCAATAAATATTGTGAATAAAGCTTTGCACTTTGACGATTTTGTAATTTTTGCAGGTTTGAGAGAAAGCTTAAACGATCATATCTACTATGACTTAGAGTTGACTTGATGAGATTTAAGACTGAACGAAACGGTTTACTTCTAATCTTAATCTCATACATGTCTGAAAGAAGAACAACTTTCAGATATGAAAACGTGTTCTTAAATGTTCAAACCACTTCTTATTCTTAACTGATTTCATGAATATAGAAGTTTGATTTTAAATGTTTTTCATGTTATTCGTGCTTAAATGATTAGAAACCGTGTGTTTCCAAAGATTAATACTTGTGTATTATCTTTTCTATATACTGTCAAGTATTCACACACACCGGTTTAATATTTTTTTGTTGAATATGTTCTTACCATGTCTCTAAATTGAAACAAATTTTCGATGGTAAGACACCCCGATTTAACTTCAAACATTTTTTTAGCGTGATTTCATTTCTAAACGTTCTTTCAATAATGTCTATATTTTGGTTCGTATAGACAATATCCAATTTTTGCTAACCTAAGCCTTAATCGATAAATCATTTCGATATTGAATCTTTTTCATACTATGTCACATTTTCAAACAAGTTTCTTGTATTCATTTCATTCATTCAATATACTTGTTTTGAAAAGTCTTCAATGTTTAAAATCCATACAGACATCTGACTTGTATTTCTATGTGCTTTAAATGCAAAGTTAAACCAGTTGAGCAACATAAACTTATAGGATTACATGGGTTCATTGTGTGAGCTTAACTGAAACTTCTATAGATTCACGTTAACAAGTGTTTCCTACCCAAGAAGTTAATCCTTGAGTGATCGAAGAGTGAGGAGTCTATATCGGAGTGTGGGTTGTGCGATGAGGTAAAATGGAAATGAGAGTTTGGTTAGATGTGAGCTCAATGTTTAAAAGAAAGAGGGTGTGATAACAGAGTAAAAGAATAACAAACTCTGTACCAACTTTTTCTGAGTCGGGCAACCACATTATTAATGTTTCACAATTCTTTGTGAACATTAATGAAACAGGCAACTAGCTCATGCCAACTCTTGAATAAAAACCCCACCAGCTACTCATTTTCTTCTCAAAAAGAAAATGTTTCATATTTTCTGGGGACGCAGCACATAATCTATCTGGTTTTCATTTGGAAAATCTGAATATTGAAAAAGAAGGAAGTCTGCTCCACCTTCGTACTTCGATCATGCACAATAGAGTCTGTGTTTAACTGTTGTTGTCTCAATGGTTTATACAATTTTGAGCCTTATAAAAGCAATCATTCGTGCTTAATTCTTTCAAACACATGCACGAGCACACAAGGAACATGTTTTCTTGTCATAACGTTCATAGAAATTCCTTTGTGGTGTTTCGATGATTGAATGGAAGACCTGGGGGAGTGAACATCACAAAAGCTCATTTCCAATGTGTATTCGTTACACACAGTGACTTCGTGTTACTCACAGACATTATAACTGATTCATTTGTTGATTCAGGTGTTACACTCATAATTTGTCTGAATTTGCAAAAATTCAGATGAATATCTTTTTGGATCGATAAATGGTCAGAGGCTCAGTATGAAAGATCAGTGGTCAGATCAGATCAAAGACATTTCTTGTAAAGAGTTTTGATGATTTCATGCTTCAATCATCAAAAAGGGGGAGAAGAATTCAAGAAATATTTGAATAAAGAAATGAATATGGGAGACAGTTTATTTTGAGAAAGTTTTTAGAAAAGGTGAAAGAGCAAGTTCAAAGAATCCCAAAAGCGAGCAAAGATTACTGAAATTTTTCCTTGAAGATAATTTGTTGAAGCAAACTGAGCTGAATCTGAAGATAATTTCTTTCCTTTGTCTGAAAGAAGTTTCTATCATCTTTGGGGGAGATTGTTAATTCTTTTGAAGACAGACTTTGGGAAGATTACTAAGAAAATTGTGAAGACTGTTTTGAGTATAAAGGAGGAGCTAAGCTTTAATGTCTACTATGCTAAAGTTCAACAAAGGGGGAGATAAATTTGTTAAAGGCCGACAAAGTGGGAGATTGTATTGCAAAATATTTTTGAGATGATCTTGAATCTAAAGGAAGAGATTGTTAGTGCACATATTTGTTGGATACAAGAACATGGAAGTTGAAGTCTAAAGTCAAGAAAATCAATGCTTAAAGTCAACTCTCTAGTGAAAGTCAAAGTCATTTTTAATAAGTCAAAGTCAAAGTTGTAGTTTACTTTTTGTTGTAAGCGCATGTGTTTAGTTTTCTTTTAATAGATATGTAATTAGGAGTTGTGGTCGAAGTACATGTAACTAAGAAACTGAAGTTCGCAGACTGTAACAGTTAGAGAGAGAAAGTTTGAGAGAGAAAGTTGTTGTATACGAATTCGTTCAGTTAATCAATAACAGGTTGAATATAAATCTGTAATCATCTTGTTTGTTTGTTTGTTTTGTTTAAGTAAGAACTTGATAGAATTGGAACATTATCATCAATCCTCCACCAATCTACTTATAACTTTGTATAGTTTAAAAAAATTAAATTCGTCATATTTTCTGACGGATCAGTTGCAGAATTTAGAATCGGCCACAAATCCATGGGTGATTTAATTTTTTTTAATAGTTTTTTCATTTTTTCTTTTATTATGTGCGGATCTTTGACGGATCTTTTTTAATTAAATATTCATTTTTGGTTACTGGCTCATATAACATAAATTAGAAGGGCTAATTAAGTATATGACACAAATTAAATTTTTTTTGCTAAAATGTCACCTTCTTTCGCCGGTCAAAAAAACCGTCGGCGAAAATCATGAATCGGGACCGAAACCCTTTTGAAGGCAACACGTGGACAATTTATTAGACAAAACTTGGAACCCGATACAACCTCATGAAACCCACCCTTGTCATCCATTGACGAAAAAAAATGTTGATTTTGTCGGCAGCAAATAAGTAAATCTCGAAAAACGTGTTTGACCATTCAGTACTTCTCAAAAAACGTATTTGACCGACAAAACTTCGAACCCACATCCGACAACCTTGTGAAACTCACCGTTCCATCGGCGAAATTTTTTTATTGGGGCCACCTGTTAGGGATGACGTCAACATATGTATTAGGGCTAACGTCAACATTTTTTATATATATTTTTTAAATTTCTATTGTTTGAGGCTTACATTTTTGTGGTATTTTTCAAAACTGATACATTTTTTCCTTTGTATAAACAACACAACCTATTTGGAAACAAACACATCACTCTTTCACCTTATATCTCATCTTCAAGTTATCCTTATATACACCTTTGAGTTCTCTTTTCATATTTGAATCAAATATGAATTCTCTTCCTAGTGAAATCATTAGCATATATCTTCAGAGTGGTGGTTCGTTAGTAAAAAACAATGGTGTTACCAAGTACATTAATGGTGATCCAAAATGTTTATTACCTTTGCCTTCCCCCTAAACATATTCTTCATTGTTTAAGCGGGTGGCGAAAAGATTACGTTTAGTTAGTGCATTCAGATTATTTTACAAAAACCCTCTAATGGGTGGTGAGATCTTCTCGTTGCTAAAGAGGATGTTACGGGGTTGACATACGTGGTCAACAACATTTTGCCTCAAACGTTGACAATTTTTGTAGTCGGTGGTGGTGGTAATAGTGGAGATGGATATGGTGGCATGATCAATCCTACCCCATACGGAGGAAGTGGTGGAAACCCACATTATTCTGGAAATCAACCATATAGTTTATTTCCCTCTTCTGGTTATCAATAACTCTAACAAGAGTTACCACAACCGTTTCCACCACAGTCCTCAAAATCGGCCAACTTTGAACCTGCGATCAACCATGACGTCAGCCTCATCCCAGATTTGAATGAGACTCCAGATTTGAACGAGGGGGACATAGAAGACGAAGTTACCGTTGCCTTTGAGATTTTGAATATTCCACAAGAAGAAGACGAAGACGATACACACGATCGTGCAGGGGACGAGGAAATTGGGATAAGGAATAATTTTTGGGGTATTCTTGACCCATTACCCTGCCCAAGCCTCGTTATAAAACCTAGAAACCCTATGTCTTACCAACCTACATCACATGTGAAAGTCCTATAGACGTTCGAGACGAAAAATGCATTGAAGTTTGCAGTAGGGTTAAAATTCCTTTACAAGAAGTTTCAAGTGAAGATAAAAAGATCCAATCCGAAAAAGTATAAGGCAATTTGTTACGTCGAAGGATGCAAATGGCGTTTAATGGCAGTTTTTGTCGATGATAGCAGTCACCTGTTCCAAGTTAGAAAACTGCATGACGAACACACTTGTTCAAGAACCAAGTCCACCCCAACAACCGTAATGTGACACCAAAGGTTTTGGGTCATGTATATCAAGGGAGTTTGAAGGACTGTAGTAGGTTATATCGTCGAAACGAAATCATCAAAGACATTAGTCAACGCTTTGGTGTAAACATCTTCTACAACCAAGCATGGAAAACAAAGATGAATGCACTGGAGATGTTGAGGAAGAGCCCAGAATCATCGTTTGCCCAACTCCTAATCTATTTCCACAATCTGAAACTACATAATCTTGGGACTGTGACTGAAATCGCTTTGGATGTTGCAAGTATGCTATTCATGGCACTCGGTGCTTCGGTAAAGATTTTTAATTAGTTTTATGTAGTTTACATATTGTTTAATGTTCATACATGTGACTTAAAGAATCTACAGATCCGCTCGTTTTTGTATGGTCTACGACCATTGCTCATAGTGGGCGGTGCCCATCTGAAGGATAAATATGTCGGCACCATGTTCCTGGCGGTTGCAATGGACGGGAACAACCGGATCATTCCCATTGCGATGGGAGTGGGCAAGACAAAAGGTGGCCCCGCTTGTACTTGGTTCTTAAACTAGTTGAAAGAATGCATTGGTGAACCAACCAACGTAACATTTGTTACTGATCGGGCACCTTCTATCGATTTATCCATCAGAACGGTATTCCCAAATGCCCATCACGATCTTTGTGTCCGCATCTGCTCGTTAACTTGAAACTAACCTCAAAAGGAGAGAAAGTAAGGAAGTAGATGTTCTGGTAGGCATGCAAAGCATACCGATTATCGGACTTCGAGACTACCATGGATTTGATGCATCATAATCTACCGAGCGCGGATGCATACCTCCAGGAAGTTGGGTACGAGAGATGGGAAAGATCAAAGTTTTCTGGCCTGCAGTATAGTACAATGACTTCGAAAAGTGCGGAGTCTATGAACGCATTGAGTTGATATGCGCATTACCTGTCGATTACAATGTTGGTCGAGTTTTACCGTTCGACGTTTCAATAATGGTACTACAAGAGTGGCCTCGATGGAGGTATAATTATATACACAACTATTTGAACCTTTGTTAATTTAGTGTAACGTCTTATTATTTTACCTACAACATAAATCCAAAGCGTACTGACACAATGGGCGGAGGCAAAGATCGAGAAAAGAATCAATAGGAGCGCAAGATAGAGGGTATATCCTATTTCTGAAGTACACTTTGATGTTCATGACTGGCATAAGAATGGAAGAGTAGATTTGCAGTCTCGGACTTGTACATGCATGCAATGGAAGTTGTCTGGCATTCCGTGTGGTCATGTGATAGCGGTTACGCGACACCTTGGTCATACAGATTGCAGCTAATGGGCTTTAAGCTGGTTCACAATGCATGCTTATCGGGCAACATATGATGAGCAAGTGAACCCTCTTCCACTACCATCTGAATACGTGTTGCCCGAAGAACGTATGACATGCCTCCCGCCTCCCATGAACATTCGAAACACCGGATGACCATATAACTGCGAACGTATCCCGTCACGAGTCGAGGAACAGATCTTGAAAACCTGTAGTCGTTGTGGCCAGAAGGGACATTTTCGTTACAATTGTTCAAGTCTGATGCCAGCCCCTTCATGTACGCCTGGAGCGTCTAGTGGTCGTAGGAAACCCGAGCCTCATACCACCATTATCATCAATCACAACCGGATGATACACAAGACTATGTTCACCCAAATTATGATCTAGGGTCTTAAATAATGTATTGGTTTTTATAAATGTAGTTTTTTCGCTTTCTTATATTTTACATTTCGCAACATAAAGTAGAACATGAACAAGAGTAACATTGACATACAGGCTAAAACGAAACCAAGAACGTTAATTTAGATTAGATATTCCATGATGTCAAACAAACATTATAGTCCGAAAATAACGTAAAATAAATCCGATAATAACGAGTTCACCAAACAACTAGAGTCCATCTAGATATAGTGCCTTACATGAGGCTATCCAATTATGTTTTTTGTTGATCATTTCCTGCATGATAGGATACTGATCGGCCAAATCTTTGACACGTTTTTTGTCATCTCGAATCTCTCTTTGCAGCAACTTGACGTGATTCTTATTTTCCTCGATCTTCGCCTCGATGGTATCTTGCTCAACCTTGTTCTTCCACTATTTACCATATATCTCTTCTATCTCCGCTTGAGCCTTCTGTATGGATTTTTTCATCCTGGAAGGCATGATTTGAGACGAAGGAGGGTTTGATGCCGATGGCAGCTTTTCGGGCACTTTTAGGGGTCCCTTTTCAGCTTCTCTTTTATCGTAACTCATGTTGAACATCTCCCACTCATCGTCTGTGATTGGAAGTTCGGATCTAGACACGGGAACATTCAACCACACCTCATTCGTTGTTGGTGTTTTATATCCAGGACGAGATGTTCCAGCCATTCTTAATATGTTGATGGAATTTGTTGTGTGAAAATGAGATGGATGGACCGGCTATAAATAGTCATAAAAAGTCACTATAGACGAATCTTGTCTAATTCTTGCCAATGCCGACATCTCATGATGGGACAAGATGGTGCAGAAGAATCTTTTCAGACGAATTTTGTCTGATTTTCGCCGACGCTGGCAGCACGTCATGGGACGAGATGGTGTAGAGGAATCTTTTCAGACGAATCTTGGTTGGTTTTCGCCGACGCTAACAGCTCGTGATGTTATATTTTTTTAGGGTATAAGTTTTTTTTAGAGTTTTCAACAAATTACATAATAAATTTTGTCGTTTCGTTTAATAATTTTCCAAGAAAGAAGACAAACAACATGAAATCATCAGTAGATGGGGCCTAGAGACCCTTAAACATTAAAATGGGCCTGAAAAGCCTTGAACATAAAAACAGTTAATTAAAACACACTTGAACATATAAATGGGTTACAACACCAAGAATATGACCTAATATCCATCCCCCTCGTCGAATACAGACGATCTCCCAGGAGTCCTTGCATATTCATCATCACGTTCCAGATAGACTTCAATGATGGTTTCACCGTCCACATAATTACGTGTATCTAGAATATCTTCGTCAACCACCAATTCTTTTAATTCAGTATCTAAATCTCCATCTGGTATTTTAAAATACATTTTCATTGTAGCACGTTCGTATTCGTCATAACCAATTACTGACATTATTTGATGCATGTATGCAACACAAAGATCTTCAACACACGGAGCCTGAAAATACTTACAGATTCACCGACGCTGACAACTCGTGATGGGACGAGACTTTGCGAACAAATCTTGTTTGGTTTTCTCCGACGTTGACAACTCGTGATGGGACGAGACTTTACAGACGAATCTTGTATGGTTTTTGCCGATACTGACAACTCGCGATGTGAAGAGACGGCGTAGACGAATCTTTTTCAAACTGAAAAACCTTACAGATTCGCCTGAAAAACCTTACAAATTCGCCTGAAAAAATCTTTACAGATTCACTTGAAAAAAGCCTTACAAATTCACCTGAAAAGCCTTATAGATTTGCCTGTAAAAAGCCTAAAGTTCCGCCTGCAAAAAGTTTAAGAGCATCCCCTGACACTTGTATATATGATGGACTTTGAGATCCATGTATCACAACAATTAACAACATTTACATATTTAAGGCCAAATTTCTTTTCTTACTTACTAAGCAGAAAAATATGGCTGGAAATGCATCGTCTTCAAACCCTCCCTCTTCCCAGGGAATTCTAATAACGCCAATTTTGGCGTTATTTTAGAGCCATTTTTCGGGTAATATGCTTGTTTCTCCAAACAAACAAAGCGTCTTTTCACGTTTATTCATGAGTTTTCCATGTATCTATATTTCGGGAATAAACTAAGAAATAGGTCCAAAAGAAGCTAATTATAGACGAGAATGACACACTTGATAAGTTTAATGGCAAAACAAAGCTCATGCAAGTCAAATATTGGGTCAAGGCTCGGAGAAATGAATCAATAAGAAAACATTGCTAACCAAGACTTACACCGAGAGTTGACTCTCAGTGTAACTAGCATCTATCTGAGTTTTGGGAAAAAAGTGCTTACCGAGACTTAACTCTCGGTGTAACTAGCGCCATTCCGAGTTTTGGAAAAACAGTGCTCACCGAGACTTAACTTTTGGTGTAACTAGCTCCAATGTAGTTTTGGAGAAACAGTTCCCGTCGAGACTTTTACCGCTAGTTAAGTCTCAGTGTAACTACCAATGACCTGCAAACACGTTTTTAAGCCTTTTTTCACCTAGAGTTTTCATTATTCAGCCTCTATTCGACTAGAGAGCGGCCAAGGACGATTTTGGGGCGACTAGAAATGATTTTCTATGGGTTTTCAAGCCAATTAATGCATGGAAATCATCGGGAAACACAAGATTAACGAAGATCAAAGCCTTTTTCGTGGGTATTGCGATTCAACAAAAGGGAGTGTGATAATTCTTGTTCTAGTTTCTAGCTAATGATTAACATAAGATTTATCAAGAACAATCCTTTTATTTATCACCCAACTTACAAAGATTTATATCCCTATTTAGTGCATTCAACAATCAAGCTCTATGTGTGTGTGTTCTAACATTGTTTCTTACCAATCTGCGTGTGTGTGTGATATGTCTATCTATACTAAGACTTTGCTATTTATATGGTCAATATGACCTTAGCAAATTGTCAAAACTTTACAACATTTACATTAAACACCCACACACTTTACACAATTTACATTTAAGACCCTCCTTTTAATCTTGAATACAATTTAGCTCTAACAATCTCCCCCTTTGGTTCAAGATTAAAAAATATTTGACACGAATCTTCAGGTCTTCTTTTCTTCAGAAAAATCTTCATCAATTAATCTTTCACGACTTTGACATCTTCAAATCTTTGACATTTTAATCTCCCTCTTTGGATTCCTTGATTACTCTTGACAGTCTTCACCTTTGATTACAACAACGCAATAAGCTCTTCAGAAAACATTATCAGCTTAACTTTGCTTTCTCATTATTGTACTCTTCCCCTTTGTAACATCTTGCTTGACTTTCGCTTTGAAATGGTTCTGACTTTGAAATCTCTAATTATCTCCCCCTTTCTGATAAGATCAACTCTAATCTGACTTTGAAATCTTCAAATTCTCCCCCTTTTTGATGAGTTATGAGAATTAGAATGATCAAAACATTTCAATGTCAGCTCTCTCTTTTAAATCATCTCCCCCAAATAATCAATATAAGCTCAGTCTTCATGAACAATCTCCCCCATGTAGGAAAATATTCAATCTCCCCCAATCTGATCTGATATTAAGAATTCCGTCAATTCATGAATGTATTCATCTGAATCTTTTCAAATTCAGACAAATTAGGAATGGTAACCCTGAATCAACGTATGAAACAGTTATTATGCCTGTCAGTAACACAAAGTTACTGAGTACAACGAATGTACTATATAAGGAGCTTGAGTAATGTTCATTCCCCAGGACTTCCATTCAATCATTGAAAAACACAAGGTTAATCTATGAACGTTCCGACAGAAAAACGAATTTTCTGTGTGTACGTGCTTGTGTATGAAAGAATTTAGCACAATGATAGCTTTTATAGGCTCAAATATGTAAACCATTGAGACAACAATAGATTTACATAGACTCAATGTGCATGAGAAAGGGTCGAAGGTGGGGCAACTTTCCTTCTGTTTCAATATTTGAGTCTTCCAAATAAAGATCAAATAGATTATGAGCTACTTCCCCTTTGAAAATAAAACATTCTTTTGTTAAGAAAAGAATGAGTAGTAGGTGGGGTTTTATGCAAGAGTTGGCATGGGCTAGTTGCCTATTTCAATGTTGTTCACCAAGAATTTTGAAACAACAGATTATGTGGCTGCCCGGCTTGGGAAATTATGAGCATTACATTCATGCATAACTTTGCAAGGCTAAATACTCCTGGGGGACCTTATTTTAACAGCCGAAACAGTAACTTTTGATATTCTTTTACTCTGATCTTTCACCCTCTTTCTTTTAAACGTTTGAGCTCGCTTCTAACCAATCTGTCTTTTACATTTTACCTTAGCACACACCCACTCTAAATTCTTTTGACCCCTCTCCCCTCTATCACTCAAAGATTACTTCCGGGGTAGAAAACACTGGTTATCGTGAATCCATGGAAGTCATTTAAGCACTCACACTGAATCCCATGTATTTATCCTAAAAGAATATGTTGCTCAACAGCTATCTTGACAATTAAGCACAAGATATCATTATCAGAAAGTGTATGCTTATTAAAGATAAGAATGAAATTTGACCATTTTGAACATTTATATAATAACCCTGTTTTCGTTAATTCAGATATATGTTTCTATTCTACGCAGTATTCATATTTTAAGAATCGAAACTTTCATAACTTATACCTTTAACTAGATAGTTATGCCTAAGCTTATTGGGATAAAAATATAAAAAAATAAATTAGAAGGTTTGAAGTGTAATGAATATGATAGTAGAAGGGGTAATTTGTAATTATCCTATATTTATATCTTTTATACCTAAATTAAGTTTAGTCATCTCATTTTCTTCACTTCTTCTTCACTGGAACGTGCTTATAAAGAGAGAAAGATAGGGCTTAGTGAGAGAAACCTAAAATTTGTGAAGAAATTGAAGGATTTAAGCTTGGTTTTGGAAGATTAAGGCTATAATGTTCAAGGTAACTTTCTATTACACTTTAATGGTTGATTGGTGTGTTCAATATATGTTAAAGTGTATGTATTTGATGTTTAAGGGCTCATTAGAATCAAAGAAGAGTTGAAGATATCAAAGTTAAAACATTTTGGTCACTTGAGGTAATACTCTACAAAAGAAGTTTAATTATGTTGGAAATTATGAGTTTTAAATTATAAGATGTATAATTAGTGATGAATGTGTCTGTATTGTTAAATTATGGTTAGAAGGATCTAATAAGGTCAAGGATTGATTTATGAAGTGATTAAAAACGTATTTGAGCTTCAAAGATAGGTTGCACATCAAGTGTTTGATAAAATGTTTGAGAGATTTTTATAGTTTTAAAGAATCTGTCCTGTTATTAAAAAATTCATAGAAAATCAACCGTTGGTCCAAATGAGGTGTATAATATACCGTTGGAAACCTTAGAATGTCCTTAACAACTATTATGGAGAGTGAAAGTCCTAATTTTGAGTCTAAATGTGTCAAAACACTGTGTTTTTGAATCAGCTCACAGTGTGACAAAAACCTGCGCATTGTTTTTGTAAAGGTTGTATCATCCAGCTCTGAGCTCCGAATTGCACAAATCTAGTTGCTATAGAATCCTAAGATATCAATGTACATATTTCATTTAGATGATAGTGTCCATTTTGGCTTCTAAATGGGAGAAATATATTGAAACTTATGGCATATAGAAGCTGTCAATTTCTGTTTTTAAGTCAAATTTGAGATTTTTGGAAAATATTGTCTAAGATCTTAATGATTGTGTTGAGCTTAGTTGAGTGTTTTATTAAATGATTGTAGGTAATCGGAAGTAAGGATAGGGATAACTAAGGTACGGATATCCTATTTCTTTGAATCAAGGGTCACCGGTTACATTCCGGATATCCCATCCATCTTGATATATGTGACTCCGAACCTTATGGTTTCGAGTAATTGTATAGAAAACATTTATTTCGTTTCAAAGTTGAATCTATGCTAATCGTTTGAATACGTTTCATGATTCGAACATTTTGACGAAAGAGTTTTACTTTATGATATTGAAACATTGATTTTAAGAACACGGGTTTTCTTGAATTTGAATTAGACTCAACACTTGGGCCACGGCTGTTGAGATGCCTTCCGTGGTGGCTATTAATGACCATGGTGTTCTCGTAAAGGATAAGACCAAGCTAAATAGGGGACGTAGGATGCATCCAAGATTCGAACACCAGAAAATATATTTTCTGGTTACCGGATAGAACCGATTACCGGATAGAGCCGAATACCAGAATTGAACTGGTTACCGAGGAATGTGTGGTGTTGTGCCCAACATTAACATTCCAAATCTGATTGGACTGATCATCTGATTAGACAACGTATTATTGAAATAGGGGTGACTCGTTGATTTTAAAATAAACAAATAAATGATTTCTATATTCTTTATTAATGTTTCAGAACGATTGTTTTATATTAAATTTTATTTGATCTTAAAGTTATGTTTGTATCATTATGCACATTATCCGCCCACTGAGCGATTTTGCTCAGCCAAGGTGTTTTCTGTTTCCTCGGCAGGTTTAGGTTCTACCGCTGGGACGGGTTGATTGATCGAGATAGACCTGGGAGTAAAAAGTCTTAAGCTCAACTTTTGTATATTGGGTTTGTATAATTTTTTGGGATTAGTTCAGATGATAATATTTTTGGTTTATAACTATGTTTAAGTTTTGTATTTTAAGTTAACTGTTATTTTGGGGAGCTTAGTACAACTCTGAATTATAGTATTTTAGAGTTTTGATCCGGTTATAGGATTGTACTCCTCCCGTCTCAGGCTGCGTGGGACGGGGGTGTTACAATTTAAGATCTCTCAAAACTTTGAACAATTAAGATCATTCAATTTCATGGTTTTGAGAATCTGACAATGATTTAATCAGATCAAATATCATGAAGAATAATAATTGGGAAATCAAACAACGAATATGTGTTTATATGAACATGATATAAACATTTTAACAATGAAAGCACATTTCAAGTAGAAATGACGTCTGATCTCAAACAACTTTGAATAGCAAACGGGAGTATTACCATCGAAAGATTTATCTTTTGAGACATGGTAATAACAAAGTCAATGAGAATGTACTGAACCGATGTGTGTAAAAATACTTGACAGTATATAGACAAGATAATACACAAGTATTGATCTTTTGGAAACACACGGTCAGATAAACATCAAAGTATCTAAAAACATTTAAAAGCACACTTCGATATTCATAAAACATTTTAAGAACGCGAAGTGGTTTGAACATTTAAGAAAACAATTTTCACTAGCAAAAGTTGTTCATCTTTCAACAAGTGATAGAGTTTAAGAATTTAGAAATATATACCTTTAGCATAGAAATTCTCAACTCCCCTTAAGCATCCTTGACAAAAACTTCAGATATGCTCCCCCTCGATATCTATAAAAAGTCAAGTCATCAGAAAAATATGACAGTTAAAGTAGAATTTTCTTTTATCTGCTCCCCCTAAAAGATATGACAGTGAAAATCTCATAAACTCCCCCTCAAAATAAAAACTTCTTTAGAAAGATGTTATCTATTAAGCATCCTCTAGAATAAAAACATTTGAGTACGGGTTCTGAACTAATTTATCCAGAAGCCATAGTCACTTGAAATAACCTGCAAAATAAAGATTTTGGTAATCATTATAGAAATGATTCCACCTTCGTCAGTAAAGAATGAATATTAGCAATTGTTCATGATTTCCAAAAACACATGCAATATAAACAAAAACAAAGATGCACAACACCTCAGATCATGCACTAACCTTCAAGCAGACATTTTCAACATACCTAATTTGCTGATTAAGAATTTGAATCGCTTTTCATCTAACGGCTTAGTGAAAAGATCAGCTAATTGGTAGTCGGTTTGAACAAAGTGCATTTCGATGTCGCCCATTTCCACATGATCTTTGATAAAATGATAGCGTACATCAATATGTTTTGTCTTCGAGTGTTGAACTGGATTAACAATTATAGCAATGGTACTTTTAGAGTCACAATAAATGGGAACACGCTTGTAGGAATATCCAAAATCCTTCAACTGAGTCTTCATCAAGAGAACTTGCGAACAGCAGCTAGTCGCAGCTACGTATTCTACCTCAGCAGTGGATGTAGAAACACACTTTTGTTTCTTGGATGTCCAGCTAACCAGTTTACCTCCCAAAAATTGGCATGAACCAGAAGTGCTCTTTCTATCCAGTTTGCAACCTACATGATCAGCATCATTATATGCAGTTAATACAAAACTAGAATCCATAGGATACCAAAGGCCTAACTCGGGAGTGCCTTTGAGGTATCTAAGTATTCTTTTAACGGCGATCAGGTGAGATTCCTTAGGATTCACTTGATATCTAGCACAGAAGCATGTAGCAAATATTATATCAGGTCTACTAGCTATTAGATACAGTAATGATCCAATCATACTTCGGTACACTTTCTGATCAACAGATTTTTCGGACAAATCTGCGTCTAAAAGTGTTCCGGTAGCCATAGGCGTTTTCATTACCGAACTATCAGTTATGTTGAACTTTTTCAAAATGTCTTAAATATACTTTGATTGATTTATGAAAATTCCTTCGGATGACTGTTTGACTTGAAATCCAAGAAAAAATGTTAACTCACCCATCATTGACATTTCAAACCGAGACTCCAGGATTTTAGAAAAGTTCTTGCAAAATTTTGGATTAGTAGACCCAAATATAATATCGTCCACATAAATTTGTATTTGTATTAAATCCTCACCTAGTTGTTTAAGGAATAGGGTTGTATCAATTGTACCCTTTTTGAAACCTGAAGCGAGTAGGAACTGAGTAAGAGTGTCATACCAAGCTCGTGGTGCCTGTTTTAAACCATAAAGCGCTTTGTTTAGGACGTAGACATGATCAGGGTGATTCGGATCAATGAAACCTTCAGGTTGAGCCACATAGATTTCCTCATGCATAATACCATTCAGGACTGCCGACTTTACATCCATTTGATAGACAGTAAAGTTTTTATATGCCGTATAGGATAAAAATATTCTGATGGCTTCGATCCGGGCAACAGGTGTAAACGTTTCGTCGTAGTCTATGTCTTCCTGTTGGCAGTAACCCTTTGCTACCAGGCGAGCTTTGTTCCTTACTACAACTCCAGCCTCATCCCTTTTGTTCCTAAATACCCATTTTGTGCCTATCACAGATTTACCTTTCAATAGTGGGATTAATCGCCAAACCTTATTCCTTTCAAATTATAGAAGCTCATCTTGCATTGCCAGAATCCACTCGGGATCACGGAGATCTTCAGAGACCTTTTTTGGCTCTAAGAAACTAAGGAAACTTGAGTATAATAAAAAATTTGCTGATGTTGCATGCATTTTAACACCGCTTTCTATATCTCCAATGATGTTGTGCAGGGGCTGATCTTTCGTTCAACGTGTTGTGCTCGGAAGTGGTTGAATAGATTCTTGCGTATTGTGCTTATTATATTCATCAATAACGACAGGTACAACTTTAGATGTAGATGGAACATTTTGTTTAGGTGTTTCTGATTCAAGTAATTCTAGAGCGACAGAGGAAGTGCTCGGGACTTCATGTCCAGAATTTGTATCTGCAGAAGCAGACTCAGTATTAGTATTGTCAGAAATAGTCGGTGTAGATATACCTGAAGAAGTTGTAGTAGTAAATGGTTAAGAAGGTCCAGATATGTCTTAAGTAATTACTGGGACTTCTGAAGATGATGCGGACGCTCCTGATTTGTCAAAATCTACACATATGTTCATAAAAGCATCAAGAAATAATAAATCTAACTCAGATGTAACAGTTGATGAGTTCGAAGGCTTAGTCTGTGTAGAATCGGGTTCTATTCTTCTTTGAACATAAGCCTTTTCCTTAAGCTTGAGTTCTGAACTGTTTTGTTCAGAAGTCAATCATCTTGACATTGAAGATCGGGTCCTGATCTGTTGTAATCAGAAACCATTTTTCATTGAAGTATGAATTCTGAACTATTGTATTCAAAAGTCCATTTTGATCTTTTATATACAGGTCCTAAACTGTAATGTTTAGAAGCCATTGTTCTTTCTCCCCTTAGTCTTTAGGTGCCTGCAACACAAATTTTGCTTTTGGTACCCACTGGTATTTGGGTCCTGATTTGTTAGTTGCAGTTCTATTAGGAGAGATGTAGTAAGAACCATACCAGTTATTCACATAATTTTTGCTAACAAAATCATTTGCACCACAGGAGGAACAATTAATTTTTTTTGTGCTAACCTGATCAATTGATTAACAGTATAAACAAGATCAGGTTTACCAAAAGTTTTATCTTTAGGAGAATTATTCCTTTTAGCATTGGATTCAAGCACAAATGATTTTTGTTCCTTCTTCTCATCTATAGATCCTTTTACTTTCCAAATCCATTTTTCTTTGTCTTTCTCATCTTTCCTTCTCCAAATCATTTTCTGTTGAGAGTTGTTCTTCTTGATGTTACCTGAACCATCAATAGATTTGTCATAGAAAAGGTTAGAAGAACGAATCTGTTACTTATGTTTAGAAGTATGATTATCATTTGCATCAAACAAAGGATTATTATAAACATTTGTAAAAATTAAACTTGCAGCTGATTTAAATGAACATTCTGATGCAGCTGGATCATCTCTCGGTGATTGAATAATTGATTCTGGCGTCTTTTGCTCAGTCAACTTCACCTTGAACATGATATCTTCAAGTTCTCTGATCTTTGAAGATAAACTATTTTTTTCCTTTGAAAGTAGATCAAACTTCTTGTGCAATTCAGACTTCGTCTTCTTCTCCTTCATAACAATTGATGACAGTTTAGATAGTATTACTGTCAGCTTCTTAATCTCATCCTCAAACACTCTTCTTTCTTCCTCAAAGTCTTTCTCTATAGTCTTTCTTTGTTCAAATATTTCTTTGAACACACTAACATTTTTCTGTTCAGCTTTCTTCTTCTCTTTTT
The DNA here is from genome assembly GCA_954870635.1 of Arctium minus. Lineage (NCBI taxonomy): Eukaryota > Viridiplantae > Streptophyta > Magnoliopsida > Asterales > Asteraceae > Arctium > Arctium minus. The sequence goes on along the minus strand of OX941080.1, from coordinate 118,824,612 downwards.
TGAAATTTGTCTCTGTCCAAGATGATAACTTTCTCAAAATCTAACACTTGTTGAGAAATTTTTGTACATTTGAGTTCAATGGATTTCTTTTCTTCAAAGGACTTTCTTGAGAAGTCAGAAAACTTTTGAGCATAATCTTTTCTTTCTCTTTCAATCTCTTCTCTTTCTTTCTCAAACTTCTTTCCATCTTCAGATATATGTTCTTTCAGTTTAGTAATCTTCTTTTGAAGCTCAGTATTATCTCTTTTCAAATCCTTTCTCTTCTTTTCAATCTTCTTTATCTCCTCTTGAGCTCTTGAGTTGTTCATCTCTTTTGTGGCTTTTTCTTTAAGAATATTTATTTCAACTTCAAGACTGAACACTTTGTCTCTTAACTTGTCTATTTCAGCGAAGATTTGTGAATTTATCTTCTTCAGCCCGTCACACGTCTCTCCAGCAATGTTTGCTCTTCTTCTAAGATCATCAAGCTCTTTTTGCATCAACTCCTTCTTTGACCATGTAGAATTTGCATTTAGTCCTTCAAACTTCTTCAGCTTTGTTTGCAGATTTGAAATCTCTTTTTCTTTTGACTCAATGATCCCTGCAAAATTTATTTTGGAGTTAGAAACACAGTCAGAGCAAATAACGTTCTTTTCTAAAACTTTTGAATTATCTTTCAATTTATTGATCTGATCAAGAATAGATGAATTATGAATTTTCAGATTCTTATTTTCTGCTTCAAGTGCTGGAATCTCTGGCATATAAACGATAGCACAGTCTCTCTTGGTCAAAACAGTATTTTCTTTTTCGTCAATGTATGGCATCATGATATTTGAAAAAAATGAGCTATAAATGATCGTTAACAAACATCAGAAACTTTAATCACACTCAGAAATATGTCCCCCTAGAGAAAAAATTTTGACAATTAAAATTTTGACTAAGTATAGATTTCACAGGCTGAAGAACTTTTCACACATACACTAGAATTCACACACCATGAGGAATTCGCACCACAGAGAGATACGAGAGATGCAAATTCTTAACTTTTCGCATGACAGAGAGATACGAATTCTTATACTTAGAAAAGTTCCCAACTTTCTATTCGAAATCCCAAGAATTCGTACGATGCTTGATGCGAAATCCTCACTTTTCGCAAGTAGGCTTATGCGAATTCCACCTTTTCTCACATAGGCATATGCGAATTCTGAACTTTTCGTATATAAGCTATGTGAATTCTGAACTTTTCGTATGAAGGCTGATGCAAATTCTGTCCTTAACAAATTTCAAACTCAGTGTTATGCGATTTCTTCATTTTCCATGCGAGTTATTCATTTCTCTATGCGAATTCTTCAGATCTCAACTTCGAAAATCACAAAATCTTCCATATCTACTTCAAAAATCAATCAATTGAATTCAAATTTCACAGAAGTGTTCTCGTCTATGATCTGATCAATCCTTTTGAATCAATTTCACCAAAACAATACAGAATCTATGATCTTGATTTGAACACAGTACGCAAAATGTCGAACTCCAAAAACTTACAAATTGAAGAAATTAAATATGAATTACAGTGAATTAGGGTATACAATTTGAACAAAAATTGTACTAATACATTGTGCGCATACAATACGATCAACAATTTGACAATGACAACATCAAATCTCAAAATCAATCTAAACACAGACTACGTGTGACTTCTTCAATTTCTGAGTGAAAAATCAATCCATTTCTGAATTTTGTTAGACTCTGATACCAATTCTTGTTCCAGTTTCTAGAAAATGATTAACATAAGATTTATCAAGAACAATCCTTTTATTTATCATACAACTTACAAAGATTCATATCCCTATTTAGTACATTCGACAATCAAGCTCAATGTGTGTGTGTTCTAACAGTGTTTCTTACCAATCTGTGTGTGTGTGTGTGTGTGTGTGATATGTCTATCTACACTAAGACTTTGCTATTTATATGGTTAACATGACCTTAGAAAATTGTCAACACATTACAACATTTACATTAAACACCCACACACTTTACACAATTTACATTTAAGTCCCTCCTTTTAATCTTGAATACAATTTAGCTCTAAAAATCATATCTAGATCTTTTGTTCAAGAGACCATGTTTAGTTTGATTTTTCTTCTTTTTTGCTTTGAGTTTTAACACCCCCAACATGAACTAATCTTTAGATGTTGGGGGTTGGATGAAATTTGGTTTTTAATCATATGAACACGAAATCTTGTGACTTTTATCAGTTTTTCTAATTAATAAATCATATAAATTTGGTCTTAATGCTTTTGTGAGTCTGATCAACTTTCAAATTGGTTTATTTGTTATGGATTAGATTCGAGAGAACTAGTTTATATCTTGAATTGGATTTGTATGCCTAAGGTGAGAAATTGAATAGAGATATACCAAGTAAACCTTAGTACCTATTTTACAATTTTGTTCTTAATGAATTTCTGAACTCATAGGTTGAGATCAAGAGATGAAACTTATCTTTTTAGAGATAACTCTGTTGTTTCTTGAGAGAGAATAAAAAATATTTAGGTGATTGTGTAATCATTTAATTGGATTATTCTGATAACAGTCATAAGTGGAGTGTTCTTTGTGAAAACCATTGGAATTCCAACCCTCAACTGCTTTTCTTCCCGAAAAAGTTTCCAACTTTGTTCTTTGCTTTTACACTAGAGTGTATTTTATTAATTTAGTTATTATTTAAGCAACAACAATTCATCAATTGGATTGTCTAGTAAATAGTGATTATACTCATTGTGATACTCAGTTCCTAGTTCTCTTGGTTTGATACTCGTACTTCCAAGTACATATTACTTGATTCAACCCGTACACTTGCGGTTAGATTGGGGGGGTGTAAACCCGCCTATCAAGTTTTTGGCTCCGCTGCCGGGGAACTAGTTTGCACTGATAGCACTACCCGCTATAAGCGCTATTGCATTGGACATTTTATTTTGCTTTATTTTATTTTCCACACATTTCGTGATCCTCTCTTTTCCCTGTTTCAGATTTATTGAAAAAAAATCATATAATGGGAGAGGAAGCACCAATAAGAGTTCCGATGAGATCCTTTGCCAATACAAATGTGGCATCCCTCAACAGAGGTGTTCAAGCCCCTACGATAGGAGCAAACAACTTTGAGATAAAGTATGGCACGATCCAGATATTACAACAAAATCAGTTTAGTGGAGCACCAACAGAAGACCCTCATGGACATCTCTATACATTCGAAAAGATTTGTAACACATTTAAGATTAACGGAGTGTCAGATGACGCAAACAAACTGTGGTTGTTCCATTTTTCACTGTGGGGAAGAGCACAGATATGGGAGGAGAGCCTACCTACCTGTTAGATCACCACTTGGGCAGATATGGCCGTGGCTTTCCTTTAGAAGTTCTTCCCACCGGGTAGGACAACCCAACTAATGGCTGAGATTACCCACATTGCTCAGTGGGAATAAGAGACATTGTATGAGGCATGAGAAAGGTATAAGGATATGCAGAAATGGTGTCCACATCATGGGTTACATGGTTGGGTAATCATCCAGACCTTCTTTGGTGGGCTTCATCCGCAGTAAAAAAATGATATTACAGCAGCAGTGGGTCGTACCTTGATGAACAACACCTATGAAGAGGCAGTTGAACTTATTGAAAATTTGGCTGAACATAGCTATGAAACTCCATGGTCCGCTACCAGACGAGTAGCTAATGTTCAGGAATCTGAAGAGTTAAAGGCGATAAAAGCTGAACTGGTCGCCATCACTAATCAGCTGAAAAGAACTTCCATCCAACCTGCACATCATTATGATGGAGACATTCTTGATTTGTTTCCAGCTTTTCATGAGTCTGAACAGGTTCAATTACTACAAAACCGGAACAATCACCCTCGAAATGATCCATTCTCAAATACCTACAATGAAGGATGAAAGAGGCATCCCAATCTCTCATGGAATCAATCACAAAATTAACCAAGGGAAACCATGGGACAGTTGCAACAACAGTATGGTAACAACTCTAACTTTTCATCTTATTCTCAATCTAATAATGTTTATCGTCCCCCATGTTATAATCAGAGAAGGATTGAAGAAGGACAATATGGAGAAAAGAAGCCCGGATTAGATGTTTTGATGAAGTTCATCTCGAAGAAGGACAATACTATTGATGGAATCACTTCATCTGTAAGCACTTTGACTACCAATGTGGGCACTTTGACTACCACTGTGGGGATTTTGAAGGCAATAACTGAGTAGAATACCTCTTCAATCCAGATTCTAAAGAAACAAGTGGGCCAAATAGTTGAAGCCCTACAATCTTGGACTCAAGGTCAATTCCCTATTCAGACTGAACCAAAACCAAGGAAACATTGCAATTCTATTAATCAGAGAAGTGTCATGAAATTGATCAAATATTCAACGCGTGAGCCAGATATCAATAAATTCGAGAACGAGCATGTAGAGACGAAAAGGACCAAGGCTGAAGACGTTGGGCTGAAAGATGGTACTCCTAATGATCTTTTAGATCCAAAAGAGCCAAAGGAAAAAGATGTGACACCTCCATCAATGCCGATACTCAACCCTTATGTGCCACCGCTACCTTTTTTAAATCGATTGAAAGCACACAAGGATAAGGAACAGTTCAAGAAATTTATTGACGTTTTCAAGAAATTAAACATCAACATTCCTTTTACAGAAGCACTTGCCTAAATGCCGACATATCTCAAATGTATGAAATATATTTTATCCAAGAAAGGAAGGTCGAGGATAAGGCTACTGTGGCACTCACTGAGGAGTGTTGCATGATTATTTAGAATAAGCTTCCCCCGAAGCTTCAAGATCCAGGGAATTTCTCTATACCCATACAAATTGGAAATTTTTGTTTTGATAAGTTGTTATGTGATTTAGGAGCTAGTATTAATTCAATGCCTTTATCAATTTTCAGGAAGTTGGGTGTTGGAGAAGTAAAGCCGACTTCGATGACATTACAATTGACAGAACGGTCATTAAAGCACCCACATGGAGTAGTTGAAGATGTGCTGATTAGATTCGGTAAGTTTTACTTTCCGGTTGATTTTGTGGTTCTAGATATGGATGAAGACAAGGAGGTCCCGTTAAGAGTTGGCAGTGAAAAAGTGACTTCCAAGGTGTTAGAGAGTGTAAAGGGTCGAAGTGGACAAGAAACCGGTGATCACAGAAAACCAAATGTAGGAAAATCTGCGAAAAAAATATGTGTGGACGGTTCAAATCCGCAAGCGATATCGAGATAAGTTGAGAGCCACATAGTCGTGCCACGACTATAAATAAGGTTCTAGATGGGAGGCAACCCACCAGGTTTGTTTTCATTTAAGTTTCATAGTTTTTATTTTGTTAGTATTGTTTCTGAAGTTGTTTCGTTAAGGCCTTTTGTCAAAAATCTATGTTTTGAATGATTCCTAACGACTAACGCGGTTTCGGTGGTAAGTTATGGCCTTGTGGAGCTCACAGTAGCTCCTAATCAAGTTTACAAAATTTGGCCTTCATGACTTTTATCACTAGTTAAGTCTCGGGATAAGTCACGGTAGCCACTGGAATTTTTTTGAAAGTTTGTTCTTTGAGAGTTACGTCGCTAGTTAACTCTCGATACATATACCGGTGGGCTTTGGAATGTTTAGAAAAATTGGCCTTCGAGAGTTACGTCGCTAGTTAACTATCGGTACAAGTACCGGTGGTAGTTGTGTTCTTGTAAGCGAAATCCAAATTAGCGAGACTTGCAATGAGACTTAAGTCTCGGTGCTTGTACCGGTAGGTTCTGCTTGCTTAATGCTTGTACTGCGAGACTTACTTCAAGACTTTACTAGCGAACCAACCATCGGTGGATACTATAGGCGAGAAACCCCATGAGACTCCTACCGAGACTTAAGTCTCGGTACAACTACCGATAGCCGCCGGATCATAAGTTGCACGAGAGGAAAGGGACCCACGAGAGGTTCACAGAGACTTAAGTCTCGGTATTAGTACCGGTGGGGGTTGTTTTTATTTCCAGAGAGTTACACCGAGACTAAAATCTCGGTGCTTGTACCGATAGCCGCTATTAACCTGACGCTCAAAAAGAAACTCGCGAGAGTTATACCGAGACTAAAGTATCGGTACAACTAGTCCTAGCGGTTGTTTTTCCTTTTAAATCCCTAATCGCACGAATTACTTCACTCAAGCTAAATGATCACAAATGCATGAACCTCAAGGTAAGATCCATCTCATGTTACTTTGGTTAAAGTGGTTAGTGTGGTAGTCATCACATGTTATGATCTTCCACCATTCTTTCTGAACCTTCAACGTACATTCATTAAGTGTCTTTTTGGTTGATGACTATTCAAACCTAGGTTTCCACCTAGGTTCAGGGTGGGCATTCTTGTTATACTTTCTATGATGAAGTATGAGCCCAACCTAGGCCTTGGGCTAGGTCTGGGGTGGATGGTTCACCAACACCATACCTCGTGCCCAAGATTCAAACCTAGACAAAAGTCTAGGTTTGGGGTTTCATCTATTCTCTTTATCATCGTAATTGTGTTAACCTTTGTTTCAGGAAATGAGAAGAAGCAAACTGACCACTACCACCCCAAGATGGTCGGCTTATGGCAAGCTTATGCTGGTGGAAAAGGCCCAGTTACGACAAGAGCCAAACACGGATATGATAAGAAGAAAAAAGAGAAGGGTACTAAACGAGCGCGGGATCCAACTTCAAGGACTCCTTGATTTTCTCATACATTCTACTTATCAGCAATATGGATGACTGTACTTAACTACTACTCTTGTCACTACTCATACTCGCGTTATACGCTAACTGTCATGCAATTAGTTGGGCATCGTGTACGCACTATATGTCTATTGTTGAATTTTGCACATCTAATTGTCTTTAATCAAAACCATGTTGACACATTGAGGACAATGTGTTGGTAAGGTTTGGGGTTGTAGGCACGAGCATACCTATTATTGCATTACACTGTTTTGGGCCAAAATTTTAAAATTTTCTTTGAGGATGAGGATACGGGATTTTATGAAAAGCCCAATTTTCGCAACATTTATATTGTATTGCTAATCTGAGAACGGTGATATAGTCTGGATAAACAATTAGCAGATTACATGATTAGAAGACATTAGTGGAGACCACCTGTGAGATTTTGAGCCTAATGAATACTGATTCGATTCTGAGAGATATAATGCAAAATAGTCTACACACTTATCTGTTACTCTTTCGTTGTGGTTATAACTTGATCTCACTATAAATTGCATCAAGTAGCAAAGACATTCATCATCATATTGAGTAAAGGTTTAGTAACCTATTTGTGTGGACCTTAAGACATGATTTCATGCATTGTGTGTGATTTCTATCATTTAATTCTTTTTGGCTATCGTTCCCTTGTTTTAATTGTATGCACCCAACCCCTTTTGCAGCCATTCAGTAATATAAATATTCGTTTCTCAACCTACTTTTAACCCCATCCTAAACACTAGCCAACCCTTGTCCTAAGATGTGTCAATTACAAGCGGGTAGCAATCATGGCGAAGGGAGATAGAAAGGAATGAATAGAAAAAGGACATAGAACTGCTAATAAAAGGAAATCAAAACCAATCAGGTCATAGAACTGCTAATAAAAGAGGGCCAATGGTTGCCCCCCAAAAAAAGAGAAAAAAAAAGAAAAAAGGGGGAAAAAGAAAAGGTGCACCATGATAGAGAAATACACCCAAAGGGTGTAATGGTGAAAAAAGGGGTGAGTAAGGTAAAAATTCAAAAGACCGCACAATTTATTGACACATCTGGGCTTTTGTTCCGCTTACCCATCGTTTCTTATCCATAACCCCTAGCCCCATTACAACATGTTAAAAGACCTGAATGATCTTCTAGAAAATGTGATAAAGGTAGACTAACTCTTTTACTAATATTCTTAGTCTTGTTACTTGATTCCCTTCCGAGATCACTTTGACTTCATCTGTGCGTTTTTCAACATATACATCATGCAATTATCAATTGATTTTTCTTTGTCTATAAACTCCACTTGAATGAAATATATGTGTGATAGCCTAGGATTCGAGTGTATCCTGTGAGGTAGGGTTGAGGCGAAATCCTCTCTGAAAGTGCAATTGAATAGTTGTAGTTCAGTATGGTGTCGTTGTTTTCAGTTCAATTTTCAATGTTTAGTTTGTTGTTACCTGTGTTATGATTTAATTCTTTATTGTCTTCTCATTATTCTTTATGACTAGTTGGCACAATAATAGTTCAATTTCATGATAAGTATACCCGTAGGCCACTTTTGCAGAATCAACTTGCTTTTGATCTTTTCTTATTTTTCTTTGTCGCTAATTTGCTTGGGGATAAACAAGGCTTGGTGTAACTACCGATGACCTACAGACACGTCTTTAAGCCTTTTTTCACCTAGAGTTTTCATTATTCAGCCTCCATTCGACTAGAGAACGGCCAAGGGGGATTTTGGGGCGACTAGGAACGATTTTCCATGGGTTTTCAAGCCAATTAATGCGGGGAAATCATCGGGAAACACAAGATTAAAAAAGATCAAAGCCTTGTTCGTGGGTATTGCGATTCAACAAAAGGGAGTTTGCTCATATCTAGATCTTTTGTTCAAGAGACCATCTTTAGTTTGATTTTTCTTCTTATTGCTTTGAGTTTTAACACCCCCAACATGAATTAATCTTTAAATGTTGTTGGTTAGATGTACTTTGGTTTTTAATCATATAAACACGAAATCTGGTGACTTTTATCAGTTTTTCTAATTAATGAATCATATAAATTTGGTCTTAATGCTTTTGTGAGTCTGGTCAACTTTCAAATTGGTTTATTTGTCATGGATTAGATTCGAGAGAACTAGTTTATATCTTGAATTGGATTTGTATGCCTATGGTGAGAAATTAGATAGAGATATACCCAGTAAACCTTAGTACCTATTTTACAATCTTTTTCTTAATGAATTTTTGAACTCATAGGTTGAGATCGAGAGATGAAACTTATCTTTTTAGAGATAACTCTGTTGTTGCTCGAGACAGAATAACAGTTATTTTGGTGATTGTGTAATCATTTAATTGGATTAGTCTAATAACAGTCATAAGTGTAGTGTTCTTTGTGAAAAAGATTGGAATTCCAACCCTCAACTTCATTTCTTCCGGAAAAAGTTACCAACTTCGTTCTTTGCTTTTACTCTAGAGTGTATTTTATTAATTTAGTTATTATTTAGTCATCAACAATTCATCAATTGGAGCGTTCAGTAAATAGTGATTATATTCATTGTGATACTCAGTTCCAATTCCCTTGGTTCGATGCTCGTACTTCCAAGTAGATATTACTTGATTCCACTCATACACTTGCAGTTAGACTAGGGGGTGTAAACCCGCCTATCACATTTCTGCAAGGATTTTAGAAGCAATCCAGAAAGTTGAAGCGGAGAGAAAAGACATAGACGAGAAGTGGACGAATACTCTTGCAGCAAGGGATGAGGTTCTAGCCTCAATAAACGAAAAACACAAAGCCATTGCAAAGTTGTACAAGCAGATCGAAAAAGATGACGCCCGCGCCAAAGAGATTAGCAAAAAAAATCCAAAATTTATGGAGCGGTATCAGGAGAAATCGACACTGTTCGAGCAGTTGAAATAACTCTATGTTGTTGTTTCGTTGCTTTGTTGTACTGGTTATTGTTGCACTGTATGTTTCTGTTGTACCGGTTCAGTTCTATCCTATTGCTTTAATGTTGTCATTTCGATGTTGGTTTAGCTGAACTTCTTCATGTTGTACCGGTTGTTTTCGAACTATATCAATTCCTAAGTTTGTTTCGGTTAACTCTTTATAAACCATTCAACTACCCGACTTTGGTGATTAATTTCTCATTCATATGACAGAAGATTTAGACGTCCAATATACCAACACGAACCCTTGATAGTGGAGTCCAAAATAATATAATAATGTATATACTGGTAGGCTATGTATTATTCGTAATTTGGGTTCCAAAACGGGAAAATACATTTTGTTTTATTTAAGGTTCCGCCTGTAAAAATCCTTACACACCACAATCTCCTGTAATCACTTGCCAAAGACGAATATATTCAGACGAATCTTGTCTGGTTTTCGCCAACACTGTCAGCTCATGATGGGACGAGACGGTGCAGAAGAATCTTGCTAGACGAATCTTGTCTGGTTTTCGTCGACACTGACAACTCGTGATGGGACGAGACGGTGCAGACAAATCTTTTCAGACGAATCTTGTCTGGTTTTCGCCGATGCTGATAGCTCATGATGGGACATGACGGTGCAGAAGAACCTAGTCAGACGAATCTTGTCTGGTTTTTGTTGACGCTGATAGCTCGTGATGGGAGGAGACCGTGCAGAAGAATCTTTTCGGGAGTTGACGAGTCCTATAAAAACCTTAAGATTATATCTTTGTTATGCACAAGACAAGTCATATAAATTTCTTAAGATTATATATCCCTTCTAGTGAAAATTACATCAAAATATGATCATGTGTGGAGTTTAAGATGTCCACCACAAACTCTTTCGGATACAACCAAGGAGTTGTATGGTTAGTACTTCTTTATGTTTCTTATACATATAATTTTTTTTAAACGTGTAATTTTTTATAGTTCTTCTTCAACATCTCAATATCCGCAGTTGTTCACGATGAAGATCTATCATCATGGGTATTTTACAAAACCACCGATGATGTCTTACGTGGGTGGTATTGAAACTTACGTTGACATGTTGGATGTTGACGATCCTAGCATGCAACTGTTGCACCAAATAATGGAAGAAATAGGTTATGAAGAACGCAAACATTTGAAAATTTATTTTAAAAAACCGAGCGAATACTTAGATCGTGGACTACGACCGTTGCTGCTTGAAGATGATGTGGTGAATATACGTCAATACGTCGACTGTCATACGGTCATTGAAGTGTACATCGAAAAACAGAATTGCAATACTTCAAAAGAAATCTAACGCAAGCCTAAGATGTTTCGGCTTAGAATAGACAGTCCCTCATGTAGCAGGAGCCTAACATTTGCCTGAGCATGGTGTATTCCTAGTTTTTTTAATATAATTCCCAGGGTTTTATCTTTTCTCTATATTTATGTGTTGTATTTGAGCTGTAATTTTATATCTTCAAAACTAGATATTTCCCTCAATCTTGCCCTATAAATAGATAGTGCATTCCTATCACTTATTCCTACCGACTTCCATCATCTTCCATTATCGTGTCAATATAGAGTAGAACTTCATTCTCCAACATGTAACAATGGCGAAACATTGCAACTACGGCGCAGATGCAATCGTCCGAACATCATGGACGGATTCTAACCCAGGTCGTCGATTCTTCTGTTGATTATTACTTGTAAGGTTTTACTTTCTAACATGACTACCAAGCATCTTCATGTAACTAATTTTTTGATAATTGTTTTAGAGACGCAATTGTGGTCATTATTCCAGACCTATTAAGATAAAAAAAAACACCCTTGTAGCTGTAACTAAAGAAGCTCGGAGGATGAAAACCATGTTGGTTATCAGTTGGAACTTCTTTGTAATAATCTATTTTTCTACTTGATCTAATTTCCTGTAGGGTTTTATTGTTTCTTGCAACAGTGTATTCGGTATTTTATTTAAGTAATGATGGTTAAATTTGTTGTCAACTTTATAAAATAAAAGTTTATCGAATAACTTAGACAATCATATATAGAGAACATATAAAATAACTTTGACAATCATATATAAACCATCAATATCATAGATAATAATACATCATGGTGTACGTTCTAAATAACAAATGGAGGCAAATCAACGACGAAATGCCATAGCATATTCCCATGTCGGCTCTTCACTGTGTACCGGTTCGCCCTTGATCAGTTGCTCGAGAAAAATACAATAAAATGGCCCACAGTCTCCAAGTCGACTCCCTTGCACAGGCACGTCAAGGGGAATGATGATCTCCAGATGGACACCTCTTGGCAGGGTATATCCGTACACTCGATCATAGTACCCTGTTACTTCTAGGAAAGGTTCTAAAAATGCGCCTTGGCAACACCATGGAGATGCATGGCCTTGCCGCCACGTTTTACTCCTTGTTCTCGAGAAAAGGCGTCGAGCTCGTTATGGCGCTCCATGGCGCGTTATAGCGTTACAAATTTGTATACTTTCAATTCCTCGAATTTGTGTACTTCAAAATTCGATTAGAATTTACCCATTAGTATCGATTATAATTTAGAAATTATTTTGTTTATCGTTTCATATGAATTTAAATTGTTAATAACTTGTTCATTATCGTTCAAGACACTGATAAAAACACACATATATACACAACTATACATATAAGTTATATACAGATTTGCCACCTTAAGTCACGCCTTGGAAAACGCCATGGCCTCGCCATAACTCGTAAGGCTTGAGGCTTGACCTCGCCGCCATGCCAAATCTCATACCATTTAGAACCTTGCTTCTAGGTACCCGTATAGGTGCGTCTAGAGCACTGTCACCCTCTCCATAAGCCACTTTGTAAACACCCCTACACCTCCAGAGTCATAGAGGGTCAATTGCCACGAACCCATGTCTAGCACCCCTAAAACCCAATGTGTCACCTTCAAATTGAATGGAATGAAGACCTGAAAAAAAAAAAGTTAAAAGTTAACAAATGCATCATTTGCTAATTAATTTCAAATAATTATCCCGACCCGGTCAACAATGTGCCATATTGGATAATATTCTTCTGAGCCATTGCCCCATTTGACTTGGGAGTGATGTTTTTCATTCTACACCACCCACAGGCTTTGGGATGGAGGGACTATAAAAGGCATAGTTTAAAGACTGTGGAAACATCTCGTAGATCCATATCTATGACGTCAACAATAACATTGTTAAAATATGCATATTACAAGGTAAATAATAAGAGTAACCAAAGAACTAATGATAGCGGACCTTGAAGGCGTATATGAATCCTGACAGTGTGTACGTTTCCAGCTCTGGGTTCTTTTGTTTTCTATTTACATGGGCATTAAACAGTTGCTGAAATGTTCTAGCCTGTATGTGCGAACCCCACGGGTAACGATTCCATGCATGGAAATCGTCCACCAGAACTAAACACCAATCATGGACGATGAATTCCTTCTGTTTCCAAGAAATACTCTCTCAAGTACTAACTGAAGACATACACGAATAGCGTCATCATCCGATAAGGCGTTGAACAAATTGTCGTCATCAAATAAGATAAAAAAAATCGTCAACCTTAATATCTCTGTAGGCAGGTATGCGAGAAAACAATCTACTTCTAATAGCCACATGTGTATTACTTGGTGGCCGTAACTCGGGCCCAAATCGAAGGCCAGTAATTAAACAAAAATCTAATCTACAAAAACGCAAATAAAACCTCCTACACAAAACAAATTTTTTTCCCTTTCTTTTTTCGAAGGGATCTAACATCGGAGAAATTGTAAGGATCAACATATGATCTCCATGAAAATGTTGATTGTACAGCCAATTCCCGAAACACGTCTCTCTAAACATACCGAGACGACAGGGATTTGTCTGTAATTTTTGCTTAATTTTGTTAACCATGTTGATTTGTCCCCTCAACGTCACAAAAGACTTCACCTGGAATAAACCATTACATAAAGTATTATAATAAAACGTTATCCGTAATAACATTAGTTTTGAAAAAAATTGAGATTTTATTTTGTCTACTAACTTTGTCAGCCATTTTCTAAAATGCAGACGGTCGACGGTGGTTGACGGTGATCAACGGTGGTGGACGACGATGGCGACTGTGTAAGACTCCGTTTTAAAAAGGTATAAATTTCTTCTTAAGTTATTTAAGTTGGTAAGTTAGGGTAGTTGAATTTGGTTAAGGTATGAATTTCATTTCTTTTGAATCGTGGGCAACTAGTTGTTGTAGTTGACCCTTCCTAAAGGTGGTTCACCACCTTGTGATTGATCAACCGAACGTGATCAACAAATACGAAATTGTACACACACATACACATTGATTTTTGGTTTATTGAATCAATTGTTTGAACATTTTGATGTTTTATTAAAAGGTGTCTCGTATGAGATTGTTTATGAAAAATGTGAAGCATATAGATTATAATTTCTATGATCGCCATTTGGGTAAGTGGTATGTGTTTAGTTTTCGTTGATTTTAGATTAACCCAATAAATGGGCACATTATTTGGGATGCCTTCTATGGCGGCTTTGCTGTCATGGCGTCCTGCAGATGACGGTCCACCAGAGTTAAGCCTATGTGGCTTACGTGAACCCACTCTGGGGGGACTTGGCTGACTTTGTTGGCTCCAGGGCGGATGAATCGATTCTAGAAGTTTACCCACAGAATATGTGACCGTGTTTAAATTCACGGGGGACTCGTTGTGTGTGCCCGCATGCCGACCCAGTTCGTGTGGCTGATCACCCCACGAACACGACAGGAATTGATGGACTTTATTTATATTACGTTTTGAAATTAAAGTGTGAACCGTTCTTGAAATTATTGTCTTTGAAAATTACTGAACACTTCTTTTGCTATGAACTTGAGTTTCAAGAACATTCTTCGAAATGATTTTTATGTCTTCCGCTTCGTTATCGATGTTTTCATTATTATTTACGAATTTATATTATAATCCATTCACTGAGCCCTGTGCTCAGCCGTGTTTTGTTTTCTGACACGGCAGGTTCGAAGTGACGTTTACGGGGACGGCACTTGAGATCGAGCATGAAAATTTTGGAGTTCTTAGACTCGCATTATTATATAAACGTTCTAAGTTTATAAACACTTTTTTGAAGTGTAATATTTTTGGACTGTAACATGTTTAGAGTTATTAGTAGCTCTGATTTAGTTGTGTAATTATGTTAAGTCCCATTCGTGACATCACCCGTTCTGAACCACGGGGACGGGGGATGTTACAGACTGACAGCGGTCAATGGTGGTCGATGATGGCGGTAAATGGTGGCGGCCGACGACGGTCAACGATGGTCGATGATGGCGGTTGACAGCAGTCAACGGTGGTAGATGGTGGCGATCAACGGTGGTTAGAAGTGGATAACGGTTGTAGTTGGTGTTGAAGAGAGTTGGGGATTAGAATGTTGATATGGTCCCCCCCCCTCTTTATATATAGTGGAAATATAGCAAAAAATCGAGTATTGGGTAATAAAAATGGGGTATTTGATACAAAAAAATATGACTTCTAGTAAAAAAAATCGGGTATAAAATTGGTCAAAATTTATCTGATTATTGTCAATGACTTGTCAGATCGTCATCTCTTGGGAAGAGGAGAAATTTTTTGGGAAAGAGCAAATTTGACCAAATAAACATGCTTTATGTCACTTCATTGTCACCATCGGCAAAATCACCTCAGAACAGTTTTCGTTGTCGGGGAAATCCACCTACGGCTGCCATGTGTCCGTTTTCAGGGGGTGTCGGCTTTATTGGAGAACTCATGAACCTTTATATCAATTCGAGATTTACTGATTTCGTCGGCGGCGAAATCAACCTTTTTGTCTAATAAATTATCCACATGTAGTCTTTAGAAGGGTGTGAGTCACGATTCATGATTTTCGTCGACGGTTTGTTTGACCGGCAAAGTTGACAGCGAAAGAAGGTGATGTTTTAGCAAAAAAAAATTAATTTGTGCCATTTACTTAATTAGCCCTTCTAATTTATATCATATGAGCCAATTTCCCTTTTTTTATGTGTAAATAGTAGTACTCATAATAGAAACATATTTCGTATATATATGTATGTAATCTATACTATATTATAAAGCACGGATAAAAAACTCGGCACAAGGTACCATCATTTTATGCAATATTTTAAAAATCTCTTAATTTTCAAGTATCAAAGCATAAGATACATATTACTACTGCAGACTTCTAACACCCACCAATTTGGTATGTGCAGGTCTTCCTTTTATGCAGACATTTCCATGTATCACTACTAATTAATATATTATATTACTATAAATTTGTTTTAATTATATTATTAAATATGTAATTGGTTATTTTTTCTAGATGTCATTAAAATATATAAGATAATCATTGAATTCTAACAAAATACTTCATTTTTTATATAAAAAACATTATATTATTAAGCCTAAATTAAAAAAATTTATAAAAAAAACATTATCGCTTTCTCAAAACCATCCAAAATCGTACTGTAAATCGACAAAAAAACAAAAAATAAAATGAAACATTAAAATCGTGATGTATCTCGCTGCATTGCGCGAGTACGCTTCTAGTATACTTATACACACACATATATATACCTATATCAACTATATCATATTCCTATATATACATATATGTATGTCTATATCGATTACGTATATACTTATACAATGGCGATGTTACATACATATTACCTATGCATACATATATACATATCGATTATATATATATATATTACCTAGACAAAAGATAAAGGGCTAAATATATGAAATAACAACCTACTTTTATAAATTTCTTTATTATAGCATTGTGCTTTCATTTTATCTTATTACTGCATTATACTTTCAAATTATTATTTTTATTAGGGTATTGTACTTTGAAAAATCTACCTATTATATCAATATGTAACTTGTTACCTTTTAAACCGGTTAACCCCCTCTTTTTTTGCTTACATGGCTTAAATGGGGTGATGTGGATGACATATCATTCTGATTATATGGCATAATTAAATAAAAACCTTTTCAATTTTTTTAATAATTTCTGCAATTTTCCTCCCGATTATTCATATCCCACCCAGGTTATGTTTTTCATCACTCTCTTTAAAAAAATCCTTTCAAAAAAATTACTCTTATTAAATCGTATGTAAATTAAAATTTTCTAACATATATATTTTTTTAAACAGATATAATATATTTTTTCAAAATAAATATTTTATTTGTAAGAAAATATAACACTTATTATTTTCCTTATTCAAATAACACAGATTTTTTAAACATTTTTTAAAAATGTTAGCGATATAAAATGTGCTTTACAAATCTTATTAATCTTGCTATATTAATAAATTTAGATAATTTATTAAATAATATGTCAAGTCATTTTTTTTAAAAACAAATAAGATATATTATTTCAAAATAAATATTTTGTTTGTAAAACATAAAAAAATTTATTTTCCTTGTTCAAAATATATATTTCTAAACATTTTTTTAAATGCTAGCGAGATAAATTGTGATCTACAAGTTTTCTTAATATTGCTATATTAATGAATAGTTAAGATTTCTTATTTAATTTAATATATTTATTAAATAATATGTAAAGTTAAACATTTTGAAAGTATAATGTTGTAATAAGAAATGTCACGTCAGCAATATATTATATATAGCCGATGAAATAGCATGGAAAACTATGCCATGCATCTTATTTCAAGTCAAAAGGTTACTCATTGTTATAATGGGTAAATTTTCAAAATACAATGCCTTAGTAAAAAAAAAATTTGAAAGTATATTGCTATAATAAGGACAAATGAAAGTATAATGCTATAATAAGGAATTTTATGAAAATAGGTTGCTATTTTGTGCATTTAGCCCAAAGATAAAATATATCGATTACATACATAAATATACACATCAAACCTCAATATACACCACATGCATATATGTGGTATATACTTGCATACAAACACGTAATGAGTCATAGTTGGTGTTAGTGGGCTTTAATAAATCATAAAGGGTCTTATTGGGTCTTAATGGGTTATAATAGACTATAGTGAGTCTTAGTGGTCTTATCGAGCCTAGTGCACACCACATACATATATGCAGTACATACCTGCATACAAACTTGTAATGAGTCATAATTGGTCTTAGTGGGCTTTAGTAAGTTAAAAAGGGTGTTATTGGGCTTTAATGGGTCTTGGGGGCTATAGTGGGTTTTAGTGATCTTATCGAACCCTAATACACACCATAGAGATGTGCAAAACTCTAACGTACCGAAAAACCCGTCCGAAAAAACCCGAACAACCCGATCCAAACCACCCAATCATACCCAAAGTCCGAAGTCCGCCGGATATTTCGGTTTGGGTAGGGATTCAATGTTCGTCACCCGATCTGACCCGAAACCCGAATTTATTTACCAAGTATAAATATAATATTTTCTAATTGTCCCAAAACCTAACCTGAATTTATTTACTAACTATAAATACTAATTCTACTCAATTGATTTATGAGGAATTGTCTTTAGTTAGTTCTTATGCTCTATTGCTCCTTGATGGTTAAAAGCTATGCACAATGATTGTGTACTAGTGTAGGTGTGATGTTTATGTAAAAGTGTGATGATGTGAATGGAATTGATAAAAAAATATTCAATAACTAAAACAAGGAATCAAATGACATCGACAAAGAGTGTAGGGAAAATATGTATGAGTTTTTTTCATTTATTGCTACGGTATTCTAATAACCTAGGGGAAAAAGAAAAAAAAATACATTGCATCAACCTGAAATCCAACCCGATTTCACCCAAAACCCTACATCACCCGATACCCGAACTCCTATACACCCGCTTTGAATGTTCGGGCCCATAAGTCCTCCCATAAACATGATCGGGTTTTATGTTTTTCACCTCGACCCAACCCGACCCGACCCGTGCTCACCCCTAACACACCACATACATATATGTAGTACATACAAACACATAATGAGTCATAATTGGTGCTAGCGGCTTTAATAAAATATAAAAGGTCTTAATGGGCTTTAATGAGTCTTTTTCTTAAGAGGAAGACACCTCTGGCAAATAAATTAAAAAAGAACAAAAGAATACACCCGATAGGAATGGAAACTAACCACCCAACCGCACGACCGGACCGTCATAAAGGATAGGCCCAATTGACGAACTGAAGAACTCAACAACGACCACTAACATTGTCCGATTGGAACATTGATTGTTCTAGTTTCAAGCTCAATCAAAAATTTATCACACACAAGATATATAAATCATTTTGTATTGATCCAACAAAGATTATAATTATTTCTCTCTCTAAGAACATATACTTTCTCTCACTACACTCATATACCTATTTCTCTGAATGATTATCTCAAGTGTGCGTACTCCTTGGATTACAAAGAACACAACTCTTATATACTAAGTCAACACAAGTTGACTTTTACAACACATGACATTAACGGAAAGTCAAACACACTTGACTTTAACAAGACATTAACAACATTTACACTTTTGACCCTTTTAATCATGAATACAACATTTTAGGCTCAACAATCTCCACCTTTGGATTCAAGATTAAAAAAATTGACACGAATCTTCAAGTCTTCTTTTCTCTTGAAAATTCTTCAGCTTTGTATCTTTCAGAACTTTGAAGCTTTCAAATATTCATCACTTGAACAAACTTTCTTGAACTCTCCTTTTGTTTACATCTCCCCCTTTGCATCTTTTCAACAAATTATTTCTACAAAATTTATTTCTTCAAAACTTGAAGTCTTTATCTATCTCTCCCTTTGATTAAAATATGCATCTCTGTAGCTTTGTATCTCTTTCAGTCTTTCCATACAATCTCTCCTTCCTGATGAAATATTGAAATTATCTTCTAATTTGATTTGAACTTCCAGAAACATCTTCTGTATATATGACTTTGCTTTGAAATCTTCTCCCACTTTTACTTGAAATTGAACTTTGAAATTTTCTCCCTCTTTTTGATGAATTGTGAGACATCATAATCATCAAAAGTTTGTCAATTTCAGCACAGTCTTTGATAACAATCTCCCCCATATATATCAAGATAAGAAAACTCTTCATGATGTATAGAGACAATCTCCCCCAAAGAATATGATAAAAAATCTCTCCCAAAGAAAATAATATCTCCATTTGATCTGAGCAACCATCAATTCATGTATGTATTCATCCGCATCTTTTCAAATTCAGATAAAATAAACGTTGTAACCCTGAATCAACATATGAAACAGTTAATATGCCTGTAAGTAGCACGAAGCCACTTTGTACAACGAATGTACTTTGGAAAGAAGCTTTTTGATGTTCACTCCCCTAGGGCTTCCATTCAATTATCGAAAAACCACAAAAGAATTTTCTATGAACGTTATGACAAGAAAACTTATTCCTTGTGTGATCGTGCAAGTGTAGAATGATTGAAGCTACTTAGTTTTTTCAGGCTCAAAATATGTAAACTATTGAGACAACAACAAGTATTACACAGACTCTATATGCATGAATGAGGTGCGAAGGTGGGCCAAACTTCCTTCTTTTTCAATATCTAAATCTTCTGAGTGAAAGACCATATAGCATATATGTTGCGTCCCCAAAGAAAATGAAACATTTCTTTTATAAGAAAGAAACAAGTGGTTGGTGGGGTTAATGCAGAAGTTGGCATGGGCTCACTTCCTATTTCAATGATGGTCACCAAATAATGTGAACCAATCAGTAATGTGGTTGCCCGGCTCAGAAAAGATTTGGTGCAGAGTTCTGATATTCTTTTAACTCTGATCTCACACCCTCTTTCTTTTTAACATTTAAGCTCACTTCTAACCAAACTCTCTTTTCTATTTTACCTCATCACACCGAGAAAAACTCATCCCATTGAGTTACTCCCCTAATATTTGATTTATGACCCCTCACCCCTCAATTACTCTAGGATAACTTCTGAGCTAGGAAACACAGGTTAACGTGAATCTATGGAAGTTCAATTAAGCTCACACACGAATCCCATGAAATATTGTCCTAAAAAGAATAGTGTTGCTCAAAAATTTAACTTGAACAATTAATCACAATATATGTTTGTCATATAAATGTATGCTCCTCAAGAATATGAATGAGATTTGAGCATTTTGAACTTTGTACTTTGAAGAGCTCTCAAAACAAGAAAATTGAATGAATGAAATGAAATCAAGAGAACTGTTTTGAGAATCTGACAATGTATCAATTAGATCAAATATCATGAATATGAATATGTAAGGTTAGGGTATCAAAGAACTTGATAGTTGTTTATATGAACGAATATAAACAGTTTAGCAATGAACGCACAAAGATTGAGATGATGATTGATATTCAATAACTTTGAAATCAAACAAGGGTATTGGCATCAAAATATGTTTCATTTAGACACATGGTAATAACAAAGTCAAATGAAATATTGAACCGGTGTGTGTGTGAATACTTGACAGTATATGGAAAAGATAATACACAAGTATTGATATTTGGAAACACACGGTCAGTTAAACAATAACGCTCGAATATGAAAAACATTTAAAAATCATACTTCTAAATTCATGAAATCTTTTGAAGAACAATAAGTAGTTTGAACATTTAAGAAAAAAACATTTTTCATATCTGAAAGTTCTTCTTTCAAGCATGTAAGGATAAAGAATCAGAAATACTTATAGTCAGCTTAAGATTCTTAACTCTCCTTGAAAATAATATCTCCTTTGAATTCTCTACATGTTTGAAAAAAAAAATAATCAGTTAAGCTCCTTCTTGACCAAAAAATCAGATATTCTCCCCCACAATATCTGCAAAAAGTCAAAAAGTGTCATCATTATAGATTTTTTTATCTCCCCCTAAAAACAATATTAATCAATTAAATTTCAATCTCCCTTTTCAATTATGATAATTCAGATAAGCTCCCCCCTGAAAAATCAGAAAATATACCGGTAGAAAAATATAAAGAATATAAGCTCCCCCTTAAAATTTGCATAAACCTTAAGCATTAAAACGAGTTCTGAATTACTAGGATTGAAGTAAATTCAGAAGTCGTTGTAAAAGTCTTTGAAGACCGAGTCCTAATCTGATATGATCACAAGTGAAACTCCCCCTGAAAATTTGCATTCACAAATTTATCAGAAGAAATAATATGTACTCCCCCTTGAAGATCGATCATCTTTTATGCGTCGAAGTACAAAAACTCTTTTGATCTTTGACGAGTGAGTCCTAAACAGTTATATACATAAGTCTATTTTTTATCATTGAAGATCGGGTCTTGAACTATTATGTTCAAAAGCTAATTATCTTACTCCCCCTAGACTCTAGGTGTCTGCAACATAGATGGAGCTTTTGGTACACACTAGTGTTTGGTCCAGATTTGTTAGTTGCAATTCGTTTAGAAGTAATATAATAAGAACCATACCAGTAATTGACATAATTTTTTTGAACAAAATCACTTGTACCACAGTAAGAACAAGATGTTTTCTTTTGAGCTAACCTGATTAATTGATTTATAGAATAAACAAGATCAGGTTTCACAAAAGATTTACCTTTTGGAGCATTGTTCTTCGTGGCATTTGTTGTGTGCACAAATGATTTCTCAACTTTCTTCTCATCAGAAGATATATCTTTTCTTCTCCAAACCATCTTTTCTTTAGCATTTGTCTTTTTAAATTTACCTGAACCATCAACATTTTTATCATAGAAAAGGTTAGTGGAACGAATTGATCTTTGGAATGGACTGACCTTTTAGAAGAAACATGTGTATGGTATGAACTTGAAGTTGTCTTAAATGAGCATTCTGAATCAGCTAAATCATCTCTTGGTAATTGAACAATTGAGCCTGGCGTCTTTTGTTCTATAAAGTTCACCTTGAAAATGATTTCTTCAATTTTTGTTATCTTTGCAGACAAACTATTTCTTTCTTTCGAAAGTAGGTCAATCTTCTTATGCAGTTCAGACTTCACATTCTTTTCCTTCATTGCAGTTGTTGATAGTTAAGACAACTTCTTTGTAAGCTTCTTGATTTCTGTTTCAAAAACCTTTCTTTATTCTTCAAAATCCTTTTCCACACTTTTTCTCTTATCTGACATTTCTTTAAAAACACCAACATTCTTTTGCCAACTATCTTCTTTTCTTCTCAAACTTATCTCTTTCCAAAATGATCACTTTCTCAAAATCTGTCACTTGTTGAGAAATTGCACATTTGAGTTCAACCGCTTTCTTCTCTTCAAATGATTTTCTTGAAAAATCAGAAAACTTTTGAGCAAAAACTTTTCTTTCTTTTTCAAACTCTTCTCTTTCTTTAGAAATATGCTTTTCCAAAACTGAAACATACTTCTGTAGCTTAGCATTTGCATATTCTAATCCATTAGCTATCTCCTCATTCTTCTTGACAGAGTCTTTTTACTTGATTTTGACAATCTAAGCTTCCAAATCAAAAATCTTCCTTTTCAATACAGTATTTTCACAGTCTAATACCTTTGAACTTTCTTTGAGCTTCTTCAGATCATCTTTAAGAATTGAGTTGTCCTTCTCTTGAGTAGCTTCTTCTTTCAAAGCATTTATCTCTACTTCAAGACTAAACACTTTTTCTTTCAATCTATCTCTTTCAGCTTTAAGATCTGGAATTTCATATTTGCTTTTCAGATCTTTCATCTCAGATTCAAGAGCAGAGACTTTATCTTACAATTCAGCTTTCTCAGATTTAAACTTTGTATTTTCCCTTGAACAGTCATTAAGCATACTGGTGTAGCGAGATAATTGTCGAGATAATTGTCCAGCAAGATATTTCAGATTTGCTCTAGCTTCGGTAATGTTCATTTGTCCAAAATCAAAACTATAACCTTGAAAACTTTTGATATCTGTAAAAGAATATGAGCTTGAAATGATCGTTAATCAAAGAAATCAGAAACCTTTGACTAAAAATTCAAACTTGAAAAACTCAGAAAAATTTCAAAAATTTTATAAGTATAGAATCCACAGAAAGAAAAAATGATCTAGCGAATTCAAGACTTAGTCGCAAAATGAAGTGCAAACTTTTTACAAACAAGCTTTCCGCAGGCTATTTGATGTGAATTCTTGCTTTTGGCAGATAACAGTTTGCGGATTCACACTTTACGTAGGCTTCGGCTTGCGAGTTCACGCTTTTCGCAGGCAATAGTCTACGGATTCTGACTTTCCGTAAGTGATGATCTACCGATTGATCACTTTTCGTAGACTTTAGTTTGCATAAAGTGTACTTTCCATAGAGGATACTTTGCGAATTGAACACTTAGCAAAATTCTGATGTGCGAAAACCAACTTTTCGTAGACAGTTGTTTGTGAATTCTACTTTGAACAGATACTTTCCGTAAACAACGTTTTGTGAATTCTGACTCTTCGCACAAAATGATCTAAGGATTCTGAACTTAACTTGTTCAAATATCAACAGTAGCTTGCGAAATCCAAGTTTTTCGTATACAAGATTTTACGAATTCCTTCCTTGAAAAAAAAATTCACAAACTATCAACACAGTGGCTTGCGAATTCTTCAAAACACGTACACAGAGGCTTGCGAAAACCAAGCTTGTCAATTTCACAAACAGTAACAAACTTGAAGTCTGCGAGTTCTTCAATGAACTTGCAGAAAAAGTAGATCTTACGAGTTCTTGCTATTTTCAACTCCAAATTCACTAAAATGCACAAGAATCGATCTAAAACTTCACCAAACTTCAAAAAACTTCAGAAGACAATCCCCAACCACAACCTGAACACTTTTGTAGCAGGTAATTTTGTCCAAAAACTCTTGATCACCAAAAATCAATCTGAACACAGTCGACTTCAAACTTCGAACAAAACTTTTACAATGAATCAAAATTGAACGACAATTACAAGGAATTAGACTAATTGATCTACACAAGATTGTTCTAATTCACAAATCGACAACAATCCAATCAACAAACAAACAAAAACAACTCAAAATCAAGAAATCGATTCAACCATAGTGAACTCTGCGAGTTCTTCAAATCTAAGCAAAAATTGATATTTCTGATTTGATTGATCTGCTATGATCTGATACCAATAGATTGTTCTAGGTTCAAGCTCAATCACAGATTTATCACACACAAGATATAGAAATCATTTTATTGATTTAACAATGATTACAATGATTTCTCTCTCTAAGAACATATTCTTTCTCTCACTACACTTTTTTATAGAAATCATTTTGTATTGATCTAACAATGATTACAATTATTTCTTTCTCTAAGAACATATACTTTCTCTCACTACACTCATATACTTATTTCTCTGAATGATTCTCTCAAGTGTGTGTACTCTTTAGATTACAAAGAACACAACCCTTATATACTAAGTCAACACAAGTTGACTTTTACAACACATGACATTAATGGAAAGTCAAACACACTTGACTTTAACAAGACATTAACAACATTTACACTTTTGACCCTTTTAATCTTGAATACAACATTTTAGGCTCAACAAACATCCACCATACCAGTTAACTAAGAGCCAAAACAAACATGTGATTAATAGAGTACAAATCAAGCCAGGAATATTAACTAAAAAAGCTCTTCTAATTGCGATATGAGCCATTTATATGCCAAAAATCCTTTCTAACCTAGGTGTTTCTCATGGTGAAGTTGCTTTTAGCCCATCAAAACACCATCCTTCTCACCTTACACCTATGTATGGGGTTTGTAAAATCTCCAACATTAGGTTGTTGAATGTCTCCACCATACAACTTAGTTATAAGGTTATAATTTACCTTCTCAATTATAGCCTTGGCACTGGCTACACCTTTAATTATCATTACAAAATTCTCTTGATTACAATGCAAATTCTTGAAAATATGCCGGTTCCTTTCTTGCCACACATGGTAGACAGAGGCAGCAAGGGCCAACCGTTGTATAATGTACAACGACTTTTATCCCGACCTCTTCCTTTGCATTTGATCTATAATCTCCAACCAATTTACGCCTTTCGTACGGGTCGGAACTTGACAAGGAATTTAGGTTCACCACATCCTCCATAATTGTGATCTTCCTTATAGCCTCCCAAGGCCCTTTTAAGTAGTGGCAATTGAAAAACAAGTGATCATAGGTTATCTCTTATAGTTTTGCAAAAGGTGCACACCATGTCCGGTGGATTTTCCATCCCATTCATCATCTTGTCTTGTGTGGAAAGTTGATGTTGAATTTCCAACAAAAGAATGAATGCATGTTTAGGGACGTGTTGGGAAAACCATACAATGTTATGCCAAGGTACCTTATTTTTTTATTAATGGTACATGGGACTAAGCCTCTATTGTTCATTTTCCACATAATTCAGTCTTGTCTTCCTTCTTAGATGTTGGGTAAAGCTCCCAAATATTTCAGTAAGATGCCCCATTGAGGTGGCAGATCATTACCAATTCGGGATAAGATGTCTTTCATGGTGCTTTTTCTCTTCAACCCTGTTCCATAAAGCATTTGATTCATGACTCTATCACTTAATGGACCATTCCCATGCCAGTTATCATACAACAATAAGGTGTTTTCCCCTTCCCAACGCAATGAACAAAATATGGTCTAAATATTTCATGCAATTGAAGGAGTTTTCGCACATCCATGG
The DNA here is from genome assembly GCA_954870635.1 of Arctium minus. Taxonomy (NCBI): domain Eukaryota; kingdom Viridiplantae; phylum Streptophyta; class Magnoliopsida; order Asterales; family Asteraceae; genus Arctium; species Arctium minus. Next base: position 118,798,343 of record OX941080.1, on the reverse strand, counting down.
CCTACCTTGTGGAATGGGGACCATCCAGAAATCATGTCAGTTGAGATTGTTTGCATAAATCCAACAAACCCATAATGAGTTACGACGATAGAGGATGTCCTAAATGTGGGTGGATAGCAAAGCTATGTTCCAGGTGCTTAGTTTTTTTATTCCAAGACCCCCTTCCGATTTACGTAAGCAAACAATACCTCATGCCACTTTGGCTTTCCCTTTGCCCATATCTCCTTGACACCAAAGAAATGCTCTCATTAGTTTCTCAATCTCATTTGTTATGGAGATAGGCAGCTAAAACACCGACATCCAATACACTTGCATAGATCCTAGAACCAAGTTTAATTAAGCATACGAAAGATGTTTACTCTTCTAGTTACTAATCCAGTCATGCACCTTTTGAACAAGTTTCTTACATTCTTTCAATCTGACACATGAGGTAGTGAGAGGTACCCCCAAATATCTCGTAGGCAGAGTGGCTTCCCAAATTGGCAAAATTTGCATAACAAGTCGGAATGAGTTTAAGTTGCTTATAATGAGTATAAACGGATCGATGTCATTCGCACATCATGATTATCGTCTATTGGGTCAAAATGTATCATATTGGGGCGAGATGTGTTAAAATCGGTTATTTTTCAATCTTACTAGATATAATAATGCTAATAAATAATAATAATAATAATAATAAATATAATATAATAATAATCAATAATAACAATAAAAATCTAATAATAGTAATAACAATAATAAAATAAAAATAAAGATTTCCAACTGATTTCTTGCGGAATATTACGTCGTCGACGTATCAGTGGTAAATTTTTCGCCGTTAATTCGATTTTTCGTGAAAAAAGCGGGACTCTAAAAAAAATTAAATGAAAATTAAATTACTAGCGAACATATCTGCCACTGATCTGTTGGTAAAAATGTGATCTGGTTTTTAACCTAGACCCAAAGCAACAGCCTTATTTCGCTCCCTGCTCTCTCCTAAAACAGCTTCGATCCCACACACCCACACTCGATTCTGGAGACCTCCTCACCCCCGACAATCTCCCCCCACCGAAAATACTTTCTCTCTAGCAACCTGATGTCTGTCAAGCCCAACAAACAATAAAGTCCTTTTACCTCAAATTACAATCTAAATTTTAATAGTGGCAAGCAGGTTCGAATACACAAGTATTGGTCGTGAAATATGATTGACTTTAACACTTCATTTAAAATGTGGGGTAGACTCGTCAGATAAGTCGGGGTGTTGATTCAATCATTGGACAGAGGCTTAAGCGGGTTGTAAGGCGACTATGGTGGTCGAAAGTTTCGTTCGATCGTTCTTCTCATCTCCACAGTGACAAACAAAAAGAGTGGAACCTAATATCACCAAAAATCCCATCTCCCCTCTTTTAAAACAATATTTGAGTTGTATGCTTCATTAAATCGCCATTCAAGTTTGTATGCCTTGTCTAGATATCACTTGAAAAGTATGCCAACCTCAGATTTCTTTGGAAAGTATACTCATCTCTATTTTATAAATATGCTTCGTCTGAGCTTCATTTGAAATATACAACTTGTTTGCTTAAAATCCATCCTCTAGCTAACTATCATCATGCAATAAAGAACCAAAATTAAGGGGACCCTATTAGTTTAAAAATCATTATAAATTGCATGGAGTACATTATAAAAATAGTTCAAATATGCGTTTATCATATACCCCCACAGTTATATCATTGTCGGTCTAGATAATGACTTAACTTAGCACGTAGCGGTGAAATGGAATCTATCAACACATATAGAATTTCATGAACTTGAGAACATCAACTAGTAGGCACACAGAGTCAATTAGACACATTTAATCTCTAGAATACTCTGAAAAATGGGAAACAAAAACAAACACTCAACTCACTCTTTGGGCATAAAGTATATCAATCAAAATGTCTCTACACTAACATGCACTTACCTTAGGCTTGAAAATTTTGTCAATTGCCACTAGTTGGATTAAAAACAGGCATATAAATCAAAAGGACTTTCGAGGTATAAGGAGTAATCCTGCTTTAGGTAAGGCAAAGATGTGTATGGGAAAGAGTGGCCGAATACTTGAAGCCAAATGGAGAAACCGGTTGAACTACCTTTGAAATATCAAGCTAAATATTTGGATCTTCAGATATATTCTTTAAGGAACATCCCCATTAGATGACCGGTAGTAGAGATATGATACAAATATTCAACCTTATCATCCTTCTTTGGCGTCTTGCTTTATTTGCTTACATGATGACATATTTTCTTTTTCTTAAATATATTTTTCATATTTCTTCTTCATTCTTTTTATTTTCTTTCCCCCAGCATATAAGTTCAATATTCTAGTCTATGGGTATCCTTGGGTGTACTCCATTGGTAATTGGTCACTGGGTAATGTTTATGGATATCACAAGAGGTAGGCTTAAGTTAATTGGTTAAAACAACAATAAGAAAAAGATGGTCTTTATCATGTTTATTAGCATGCAAAAATCAACGTAATCTTAAGGGGAGATGAGTCAAGTTTTAGAAGTACAAAGCTAGTCAAGATGTATGACGCTAAATATTCAATCAAAAAGGCTCAAAGTCACAATGTTTAGGCTTTGTTCATAATATTAGCAAGACTTAGAAATTGATCGGCACACACCTGCTAATCAACTCTATGTGTTATCAGCTCATTCATGCTATATACACATCAAAACTCATCATCATCAAAATTTAAGCTTTTAAACATGCTAACACATCATTGGGCGGACAATAATCCACCACTAAGCTAAAAAATCGAAAATTTTACCTCAAAATTTAAACGGCATAGTTTATGAATATAATATCCCATATCCACAGTTAGATCATACATTGTCCTCAATGTATGCATTATGTAGAGGACACTCATAAACAATAAAGGAAGGGAGAAACATAAAACTCCTGTGAATTTTTGATCGATCCTACAATCTATGAGCCAGCGAGGTGAGTACATCATTTAAGCTCCATATTGGGGTGGAAATCCTGAAAAATATAGAAAAAGGGTTTACATGATGATAGGAAAACTTACAAAAGGTAATAAACAAATAAAAACAAGCGCAATGTTTTTTAAGAACCCATGGGTTGCCTCCCATGCAGTGCCTTCTTTTACGTATTTGGCTAGACATCTCCTATACACTATCTAATGTCCAATAAACTTATGACCATACATGCTCCTTCACTACATGTTGAGGTGTTTTGAAGTTCGTCGGATTTCAAGTGCGAGACCTTTGCACTTTGGCAATACTTCACATTCTAGGTTGACAAAGGAATGTCACCTGGTTTCACCTTTTTATCTTCAATCATCGATTCTCCAAGCTTTGTGAAGGTTCTTGAAGTATCTACACACTCCTCCTTGATAAGATCAACTATTACCATAAGAAAATGAGGCTAAATGAGGCATCACCACTGGTTTCTGTTCTATATCATCTTCTCCCTTATTGTTACCCGACTATGAATCACATACAATCTTCATCATTTTCTTCTATTGAGGCTCCCAGTATTAACTTATCAACCAATCATGGATCTTCATCTTGAGTTTCCCATCAACCTTAAGAAGATATGTACTAACTAATATGGTTTTCCAGGTCCTAAATTTTAGCCTTTGTCGTCCGCGATGGTGTCGGTTCATGGCTAGGATATGAATTCTCTTGCCATCAGTACTCTTTGTACTCATTTGGATATGGATGCTCTTGTCATCCTGGATAATAGGTGTTTTGTAACACCCCAAAAATTGGGACAAACAAAATTTTTCCAAAAATGGAAAGGGTGGTGTATATTTGCCAAAGCACGAGCTTCCGATAAAAAATAAGGAATAAATAACACCTATTAATTACAATTTGTAATCAAAATAATTGGAACGATAACCTACTAATCTAATTTCACTAGAAATAAGATTACAAATCGAGTGTCATCCAAGCCTTCCAAAAATGAGGATCTTCTATCAAATGGTGTCCAAAAGGTTGATTCCCCATGCTCATGCTAACCCCGACTAAGTCTTCTTAAAGCCGACACCGCTAGAACCTGAGATACATGTCGACACCAAACAAGTGTTAGGCCAAAAATCCTAGTGAGTTTGAACAATTAATAATAAGCATTAAGTACGATGTAATAATATATTGACCAATAGACAACCAAAAATTATAGTCAATGGGGGATACCCATAGCACCAATCAAGTTCCACCCAAAGAGTCGATATACCTTAGTGTCAAACTACCACGAGCGATACCAAAAAAGGCCCGACACATTTGGCGACTACAACCATGGCATTACCCCGAATGGCGGAGATCTAGGTACATACCCACACGGCACCCAAGACTATATCCTCCTAATGTCTACTTGACTTGTTTCATCCAACATTCCGAATAGGTCATAAGGCATCTTAAACCATGTGAAAAGTGTTCAATGCCATCATAGGCTACTTGTGAATAAATACCACATATGTCATAAATGGACCTTCAATAATTAATTCGACATTTCAACTTTAGTCAATAATATATATATATATATATATATATATATATATATATATATATATATACTCATATGAGAGTTATTGAACTATTCACCATGTTTTATGCATATAAGAACACATTAGTGAGTATCAAAATCATCTTTGGACAATTGTGCACTTCATGGGGTCATATTACTATTTTAGGTCAAAACCCTCAAACGTGGATTATTATTACGAAAGGACCAAATACCAATCATAGATTACAATGAACACATTTATGGTCAGTAAGATACCAAATAAGACATTGCTCACCATCATAACTCATGGGTTGTCAAAAATGTGAAGATGATAACATTTTAGAAATTTAAGAGACCCTTGCAAAAATATGTAAGATTGAGGATAAGAAACATGAAATACCCAGAAAAGTAGCAAAAGGTTTAGAAAACTCACAGTCTAGGTTTTTGGTTAAAAACCTAGAAAAGTAGCAAAACCAAGAAACGTTGGGAGAGATGAGAGTGAGACTTGCTCCTAGCTTGAGAACCCACACTTAATGCTTCAAAAGTGGCCTTGATGTTTCAATAAATATCTCCTACCAAACCCTAGGTTGCACTCAATGAGGGAAGAGGTTTGGTGGAAGAAAATCGCACAAAATGGGTCTAGAATTCGTATAACACTGATTTGGGAGTGGTAGAAATGAGCTGAAATCGGATAGGTCAAATTTATACCCCAGGCACGATGCGGGCAATTGTGCCCGGAGATTGTGCCACTAGGCACTCTCGTCGGCACATCCGCCAAGATTGTACCATGGTTGGGTGGGCACGCGAGAGTGACTAGCGATTGTACCCTAAGGCACTCTCGCTCTCACTTTCGCTTAAAGTGTAGTACGGGAACTAAGAGGCCAGCGATTGTGACTAGCGATTGTGCCTTTGGGAACTCTCGCGGTCATAATCGCATAGAAGGGGTAGAGTCCCAACAATCCAACCAATTCTTCAGAAAGGTTGCGTGCATGGCTTCGTGACTCAAAAATGTGCTTAGAAAATATATGACATATTTCACAACAAAGCCCCAAAAAAACTTTGAACCTAAAGAGTTTAATCTCACCTATAGGAAATTACGGGCGTTACATGTTTGAGTACGACTCAAACACTTTGGTGAGAGCCTGGAAATCTTTGGAAATCTTTTGTAATTGTAGGTCTGCTCGATGTTGTAGTAGAATATTGGAGATGTGTTGATTGGATGAGCATTGTGAGCATATGTCCCAAACATTTCCACCGGAGATGCCTTTCTACAAACTATCTGTTTCACAATCAGTTTAGTCTGAAATTTTTGATTCACGGGAGGACAGACGTACCTCGGCTATATTTATATCCTATTTTGGTGTATCATGACTCATAATCATATGAATAGTATGCCATTAAAGACTAAAAACACTCGAAAGTAATTGGCATTAGGTACACAATAGGTTCACGGAAGAATTAAAAAATGAAAGAACTAAAAGAAAATAAAGCGCAAAAGCTAACTACAATAAACTTTGCCAATCCCCGGCAACGGCACCAAAAAAAATTGACGGATGTCAAGCCCGACAAATAATAAAGTCCTTTTACCTCAAATTACAACTTAAATTGTAAAGCATGGTTGAATCTAAAGTAATTAGTCGTGAAAAATTATAGACTTTAACACTTTATGTAAGACAGGGGGTAGACTCGTCGAAGAAGTCGCAGATTGTTGATTCAGTCATTGGACAGAGGCTTAGGCACCGAAAAAGTCATCGGTCGTTCTTCTCATCTCCACATAAGTGAATCAAAAGAGTGGAACCCTAATTCACCAAAAATCCTGTCTCCCCTCCTTTTAGACAACATTTTGAGTTTTATGCATCATTAAATCACCATTTCAATTCGTTTGGCGTATCCAGATGTCACTTGAAAAGTATGTCCGACCTCAAATTTCTTTGGAAAGTATGCTCAGCTCTATTTTATAAATATGCGCCATAGTCTCCATTTGAAATATACGCCGCCTATAAATTATAAAAAATCATCATAAAATGCATGGAAATATGCGTTTATCACGACCCCTCCTCTTTTGGTATAAAATCTCTTGATAACCTTTTTTATTCTCATTTTCAACTTTTTTTATGTATGTACATATAAATATATGTAGATATGTATATGTGTGTGTATATATATATGTTTGTAGAAATGTATGTAAATATGTATATGTGTATATATATTATTGGTTCCTAATGGGTTAATGACTTATACTACAAGTGTTTGTAGAAGGGGATTGAATACAAACAAAACAAATTTTCACTTTTTAATTCTATATTTTGTATTAAAACATAAAATTACAGATTTGTTGCGGAATCTAGTAAGGTAAGACCTGATCTTAAACAATATGACTTGTGAAAAACTTTGTAACAACTAAAAGAATGATAGAAGAAGGTACTCTTTCAGATATGAAGAACTAAGTCTTTAGAGGTTAAGGCACCGATTTGCAAGAATACGCACTTAGCAATTCTTCAAAGGGACAAGTTGCATATGATCCAAAGACCACCTTTTATAGCAGTCCATGCATTTAATTTAGAATTGCAACTTCAACATGTGTATTCTTTTGATTTGTTGATCCATGTATCTTTGTACTTTTCATATCAGCCTTTTGATATGATGTAGACATTTGTTGCTTCAACCCATCCCTTTGTATGTAGAGTGAATAGTAAAGAAATTATGGTACTAAGAAGATAGTACTTTTGAACTTGCTTTCGCTGACATGGTGAGCATGTTCCCATATCAGGACATGGGTTGGAACATTGGTCCTAAGTTTTCTTGTCAAATCTCCGTCCATACTTCTGTGTTCAGAGTGAAAAGTAAGTAATTGTAATATTACTTACTTTGGCTGACACGTTGAACATGTTCCCACACAAGGACTTAGAGTTGGTAAATGAAACTTGGTCCCAAATTCTTCACTTGAAATCATCTCGCCAAATAGCATTCATCAAACTATTTGACTTATCAATCTTCTTATCTTTTATCGGCTAGATGATAAATCCAATCGACGTTGGTGTCTATCTAACTTCACTTCAATTAGTCTTCGATTTTGCTTAAGGCTTTTTGCTTGATCAAATCATAGATTACAAAATAGGACTTACAATGGAATTCCTATTTACAAGGATGAATAGGTGTCTGAAATACAAAGTTTCATTCGGATATCTACCAAAATCGGATCCTACTCAATATCGAATCCAGAACTGCACGATCCTATACAAATCGGATCCTTTAACATTTCGAATCCTTTTCGTATTTTGGATAGTAGGCAACAACTTCAAATTCTAAAACAATTTAGGTGTTTGATTGGATGTTATTATGTATTATTATCAAATCCAATGGTTGAGACCATCATATATATATATATATATATATATATATATATATATATATATATATATATAAAAAGAGAGAGAGAGGGGGCTAATCATTTGTTAACCAAAAAATTAGTCCCCCAATGACCAATCAAATGCCATTTTAGAATCAGTTTTAATACACGCTTTATATAGGCAATAAGGGTAGTATTGTATTTCTAATTTTTTTTATACAAGCGGTTATTTAAAGCACTCAGCAATGGACCACTCTCTTATCCCTACTTTCCCTCGAGATATAACAGACAATTCCGGCCTCTAACCTAGAGAACCCTCTGGCGTTCTCCTTCACTGTCAGCCATCAACGTCTCTCTGGTCTCATATTTCTCTCTCTCTCTCTCTCTCTCTCTCTCTCTCTCTCTTCTATCTTCTATCTCCCTGTCGTGGAGCCCTCATCCCCTACCCTAGAGATTGCACTAGTAACCCCCGCCCCTTCGATCGTGTATCCTAAAACCATCTATTTCTCTCTCTATCTCTCACTACTAAAAATCAGAGTTTCACCGACTGAAATTTCCGACAAATTTTTCGACCGAAATTTCCGACAAATTTTTCGACGGAAATTTCCGAGAAATTTTTCGCCGGAAAATTACCAACAGATTTAAAAAGTCAACTTTTGTTAAAATCCGCCACTGATATTTTTAAAAAGAATAAAAAATAATTTCCAATAACTTTTGTGGCGGATTTTAATGTATTATATATCTGCCACAAAAAATGTTCTAATTTAAAAAAAAAGTTTAAAAAATTAATTAATTTACAATTTTTTTACGGATTTGTCACGAATTTTAATTAATTATATGATATAGTTAATTAAAATCACCCACAAATTCGCTGGAAATTATAAATTAATGAATTTTCAAGAAAAAATTAGCTAAGAAGAGGAATTGAAAAAAACCAATTTATATTACTGGCAGGTCGTCGGTAACTTTTTAAATTGGTTTTTTTAAATGATCCATATAATTTCCGACCGATTTTCAACGGACCCACCATCTGCCATATAATTTCCGATGGGTTTTCGACAAACCCACCATCCGCCAGAAATTATATGGATAGATTATTTTTATTTGGATTCGTGACGAATTTAGAAAATTCCATTTTTGGGTTTTTTTCGCATTTCCTATCCATAAATAATTATTCTTATTTTTTTTACATATTTCGTATTTATATATATACTAGCAGTGTACCCGTGCAATGCATCGGGGTGAGCAAATGTAAATGGAAATAAAAAATTAATGTAATAGTTTATCAGAAAAAAAAAGAAAAAAAAATATATGGAGTAAATCATATATTTATAATTTATGTAGCATTAGTAGTGATAAACGCATAACTTGAGTTTTTTCAATCATGAAGCATTAAAAAATTATATTAAAGTAATCGTTAAATGTATATTTGACTTTTAAAAACATGTATTAATCAGCGATATCTAACGAATGATAATATATTTTCAAAATACTGAAATATAGAATAGGTAAAAATAACAAATATAATGTTGGATAATATTATTTTGTATCTAAACGTATATATAGGTTCATTATTAGTTAGTTTTATAGAATTCAAAAGGCTTTAAAAACTTGTATACGTGAAGAAAATACATGTACTATCATAATTAAAGAAATATGTTAATTTGAGCAAGTAAATAACTTTTCTTTTTTTGGAGAAACCCCAAATGGAAGGGAAAAAACTTGAATATGGAAGGTAGTAAAAAAGTAAAGTTTGAATTTTTTTCAAATAAGTTGTACCTTATGCATACTAAGTTGTGAATTAAGAGATTTTTGAAATGTATGCATAAAATGGTAGTATCTTATGTTTTATAAGTAGTAATTAAGAGTTTTTTTATTCCGTCTTTATAGTATAGTATAGATATATAAACCCTAAATATTTATTCTTATTTTTTTACATATTTTGTATATATATATATATATATATATGTATGTATGTATATATATATATATAGGGAATGGTTCAAACAATAACATCCATATTTTACGAAAATACGAGAACACTTCTAGACCTCCACATTAATTAACACATAATAAAATTTAGAAAAAATAAAATAAATTAGTACTTATTATTAAAATTTTGTTATTATGGATTTGTTCTTATCCATTAAATATTATTGCCATCATCGGAGACTTCTTGTGCCCATTATGTGATAATGTTGTTATAAGATGTGATAATGTTGTGATAATGTTTTGATGAATCAAAAACTTCATATGACGTGATTTTGTTGTGATAATGATATGGTAATTACATGATTTTGTTGTGATAACGATGTGATAATCGAAAACCAGTAATGATCACATCGACAATCATCGCTCTGCTTGTTCATCATGTGATTAATTTTATTGTGATAATGATTTGGTACATTGTAACAGGTGATTATATTATTTGTATGTAATTTTAGGGATAAGGAAATTACTTAATTTATTTTATTTTATAGATAAATACAAAATCTTATAATTATCCTTAATTATTTACTTTATTTTAATTTTGATTTTTAATTATGTGTAAGTTGGGGGTCCAAAACTGTTCTCGCATTTTCGCAAAACAATGGTGTTCTCGTTTGAACCCCCACCTATATCTATCTATCTATGTATATATATATATATATATATATATATATGTAATTTAAAAAAAACTAAATTAAAATTTTGTATTTTCTATATATTTTATATAAAAATTGCCCATAAATTAAAATTTTCAAACCAAAATTGCCTAAGGAATTAAAAATAACCGATTCATACCATTCATAATACCATTCATATAAATGTATCAGATGTACGTAACAATCTAACTAAGGGGAGGAGATGGGAGGCAGGTCAGGGGGAGAGTGTATCCTTGCTGCTACATAAAAGTAGCAAACTACTATGATAAAGTGACATGCTTAGCTAACTAGTCGGCGTATACGACCTATCAGACCTCCAAATCTGCCCTACTGGTAGCTAATTATCGTGTACTCCACAGCGTGGGCACAATGTTTCCGAGCGTGGGCACAAGTATATATCAACACTGGATCGCTACAAGTAATATAATGGTAGTAAAACCGAGTATCATTTCCAACGGGCCTGACTTACTGAGAATCAGAGAGTTTCATGAACTTCTTGCACGAGTTATAGTTGTGAGAAAAATTATAGTTTTGGTGGTGGAATAATGCTAAAAATACAAGACGTACTTTATAATTAAATAATGGGTATAAGTGTAAGCTTTCCTTGAGATAAACATAGTAACAAAATGCTTAGGCATGTTGTAGTAAGGAATGTCTATAAAAAGTCCGATCACTTGAAAGTGGATTTTTATAGACCGGTCCTACAAAATGCCTATATAGTGTCCATTGTTACTGACTCTTAATCTTGCCGATTTAACTAAGTTGATATAAGAATCAAGTTCTATCAGTATGGAGATTCATACCCAAATCTTTTTGTTATATAAATCTCGACCAATGTTTGAAACTTAGTAAATCTTACAAAACTCATATCTCTATATGGTTATCAAAGACTCTCTCAAATCTTTGTGCATCACTCAAGTCGTATTTCGAATATGACCTTCTTGAGGTCAAGATCTAATATTAGCACTTTAAAGTGAACGGATTATCTGCGTTGAGTTTAAGTACCTACTCAAGTGACTAAGCTTAAGAGCTAGTAACGATGGCCACACCCAAGCGTTGCCTACTAGTCTCAAGTTGACTCACACCCACACCCAAGGGGTGCTTAGCTCATAATAATAATAAAAGACATAATGTAAGAAAGGAAATACTTGTTAACTAGTTGCATTAAAAATAAAGTTACAAACGATGCCCACAGTGGGAAGCTATGGGCAGAAACTGAAATACGAGAATATAAATGTAGAAATTAAATGTTATGCTACTATCAATCTCTCAACTCTCCTGGAGATAACCTTAGAACTGTTAGATGATTGGATGAAGATTAAGCTCTCAAATCCATCTATTTATAATGCAGAGATAATCCAAAACCCATTGGTTAAAAGCCTAATATCCAAGGGTTAAAAGAGTACAATGATTTCCAGATTTTTTAAGATACAATCCAGCTCTTAACCATTGGATAAAAGTACAATACCTTTTTTACCCAATGGATCTCGGGTGCTCGTAGTAGGCAAACTGTGTGCCCACAGCCGAACAGTAGACATTATTTTTGATGAAACCAAATATTTTGGAATTTTCATCCCATATTGCAAACTTTATGACCAAATGAAAGATATGGAAACAAAAGTGGGTAGAAAGTGAAATAAAATGCTAGAAAAGAGTAACAAATAACTCTAAAAAATGAGAGTTATCACCTACTCTTCTATTCAGCCTCAGTTTGGCCACATAGCGATCTGTCCGCTCCTTTACCTTCTCCTCCAACCTTGCCATTTTCGCCTTAAACTCAGCTACCTATAAATATTCAATATTTGACGAAAATGAGAATTTGTTGGCAATGAAAAGTAACGACATGATACATAACAATATAACTAAATAGCTCAGTTGTCGCTCTAGTCATAGATGATCTCCCGGTGCTGCTACTCAAATTACCGGTCATAACATAATTGGGATCATGTGAGGTCTCGAACCCAAAAAGATCGCATCCTCTTTCCTCCGATACTCTGCTCCCAAAGAGATGCATCATCAGGAGGTATGGTATCGGGACTTGCACTAGACTAGGCCTTGTCCTTAAGCTCTTGAAACCACTCCTATGGTTTACCAAAACAAAAAAAGGGTGAGCTTATATATGTAGACATTTCAGCAACATAACGGTTGTAAATCAAACATATCCAACCAATCTATTTAGTCTAATGTCTACCCAACAGTGGCAGCCTAAACTAATAGCATAACTACGTTTATTAAAATATATTACTTTAAACCTACCAAATATTTCTATAAAACATAGTAATGGTCTTAGAAAACTTAACACCGCTCTAGCCGCTTTTGGGTAAAAGAACACCAGAGGATCAGAGGATCAGTAGGTGCGTCGGATGAACCCTAAGTGACCTTCCGGTTCGAGCAATGATAAGCTCAAATACCTCAGAAGAACTCGGTCTGCGACCCCATGTCTCTCTTTACGATAGACAATTAAGATAATTTGTTAGTAAACATACAATTCTAATTACATATTTAAAAAAATTGTAGACTTACTATATGGTGTCATTGTTTGCAGCACTAATTGATCCCCCGGTGTGCTTGATGACACCGCCTCAAACTGGGTCACCCGATTTTCCCTATCGTACCTAGACTAGAATCTCTAATGGTCGATATCCACACTTGTTCAAAATATAACACATAAGTTACTATAAAACAAAGGTAATGCACAAGCTCACAATAAAGATAAAAACCTAATCAATCATCTAGCCCAGTACGTGTCTGAGATCTAGGGAGGGTGGTGTCCTGTAATGTGTGTGAAGTCCTAACATGTCATCCAATATCCCCGTACATATAGTACATGATACGGGTCCATGCATCATAAACCTCTCCCTCTTGTCGAGTCCCACTGAAACTTATCCTACATACGGAAGATTTGTATCAAGGTAAAAACAATAATCTAATATGTATAAATACTTTAAAAGTGATTTATGTACCAACCTGAAAGTGCTTGAACATGTAATAGCGATCAGCGGACCTCCTTCCAACGAGTCCACGGACCACGAAACAAAGACCTCAATAAGGAGGTGATCTCCTAGGCATCATGGGTATTTAGAAACCTACACAATTAAAATAATATACGACACAAAAATCATTCATATAATTTAATTATGTATTAAGGCCTTATACCACATCTACTTACCCGCTGCCTCCCAGAATGACCTGCTCTCGCCGACCCGGATGTTATAGTGTCGGCATCAAATGATTGCCCCCCCCCCCCGACCCCAAAGCACTCGAAATTGATGGATATCCAACTGCTCTTCCTGACCATCATTCCAAGGGTCGGGTAATGTCATCCAAAAACTCCTCATAGTCATCAGCGCGTGAGTCGCCACGCCCGCCAAAGCTACTACTACCCCTACCTTCGTTGGGGATACCTCGACCTCTACTTGGTGGACGACATGTCATCGCTTAATAAAATGCAAATTCTATTTTATACGTAAAAGGGGGAAGATGTCAAATGTCAATTATACAATTGTGAAATAAATATACAGAAGACAAACAACTCATCAGAAGAACGATCAGATAAAATGAGTCCATTTTCGTTATCTGAATCATCATTTGTGTCCTCGAATTCTGCTTCTTTTTCGTTATCTTCATTAACAGGTCCATCGTCACCATCACAAGCATCGACTACATTTACCTCCCCTTTTAAAGTCACACCGTATGTTTAGACGAGTTTTATTTTTTATCTTTTTAAAAGATAATCCGTCGGTAATTATTAGCTAAGGGACAAATGTCCGTCGCTAATCTATCGCTAATTAGCAACGGATCTGCCAGGGATGGATTTCGTGGTTGAATGGTCACTAATCCGTCGCTAATTAGCGATTGAATATGGTTGTCGCTGAAATTTTCATCGATAATACCCATTTTTCTAGGAGTGGATGCCTCCTCTTATCCCCTAGTTGATAAAGATCAGTGGCAGCAGGCAGTTGGGGGAAGTAAGAAAGTTGGGGGAAGTAAGAAAGGTCGACTATTCGCCTTTGGGTACAACAATTATCTCAATTGCATCTTGACGGGACATCTGCAGAGGGAACCAAAGTGGTGCATCATCTTCTGATGGCTGGGTGTGTACCTCTTTTTGCTTTGATTTTGTATCTATTTGATTTATAATTCTTATTAAAGATTCTAACGTTTCTTGTATTTGTAGATTCAAGAATTATAGACCCATGTGAACGACTTGCTCATTCAAGACGAGATCCAGATTAAGGAACATGAAGACTTGCTCTGACGAGAAGAGCTTCGCCGGAAGGAGCACGAGGAGTTGTAGGAGTTGTTCAGGAGGCTTGGTCGATCTCAATCACCCAGTTCCCGCCGCAAGCGCGGCTAGAGTTCTTATTTCTTGGATTATATATCAATGAACCGAACAATTTAATTTTCGTTGTGAACAATTTATATTTATTCCGACCCGAACAATCGTATTGGACTTTTAATTAATGTATGATATTTCGATTTCCAATATTTTAGCAGTTTTTTTAATATTTACAAGATTTATAAATCTTAAATCAGAAAAACAGGTACTGGGCGCTTACCGGCAGATTAGTGGTGGATTATCCGCCGGTAATTTTATATATATTTTTTTTAAAAATAATTCACTAAAAAAATGATATTTAAATAATTAAATTTCTGGAGAATTTTCACCGGTAACATTTTTTTTTAAAGAATTCAACTTTCAAAAATAAAAAAGAATAATTATATTACTGGCTGATTATCCGCCGGAGATTTAATCCCAATCATTATTTTATTTAATTAAGTCAGAGAAATTGAGGAAATGAAAAAAATATTTGTGAATGACAATTCGCTGAAAATTGTATTTTTCGGCAAAGCTTTTTCTGGCAGGCAAATCCCTAGAAATCCGTCAGTAATCGTGCTTTCCGGTGGATTTGTCTGCAGGAAAAAGTGTGATTTTATTAGTCTCTCTCTCTCTCTCTCATAGGGCAAAGTTTTGTACTCCGCCACTGTTTTACATCTCCCTATATTCGTTTCGTTTGGGTCTGCATCTAAACTTGGTCATTTGGATCTGGATCTCCCTATTTTGTTTGGGTTTGCATCTCAATCTGGCCATTTGGGTATGCATCTCCAAATTATGTTTAGGTCTGCATATCCAAATTTCATTTGGTTGTTTGAGGTTGGGTTTATTGGGTTTTTTCCTTCAAGCATCATATGCAACATATCTGGGTTTTAAGGGGATTCTGTTCAAGCAATCTTATGCAACATATGTTTTTTGAGTTTTTGGGAATATGGTGAAGGTTGTGTTGTTAGTTCTCGGGTAAAATTAGAAATGCCAGACTCAAGATGATGATAACTCAAATTTGCTCTGAATGCCCTTGATGTTAATAATTGAATCCAGATTTTTTTCTAAAAATTACACATAAATAGTTAAAATTTCAGATTACATTACTAATATTGTTCATAAGTGAAACAGTTAACCATCCATGTCCATGATCATAATGAAACCATGTTCATATTCATAAGAAGAACCATGTCCATAAGTGAACCTATGAATTTCATAAATATAACCATCAATTAAATTTCAAAACTATTAGGTAGAAATTTTTACCATCAACTTCTCCTTAACGACAAAGGAGATATTTCAGGGAAGGTGATACTTTCCTATTCATAAATGAAACTTTACCATCATACTCTTGTTCACCCGTATTCATAATTGTGTCACCCAATTTCACACATATCAGTTTCCAATTTATTACAAAATTGTCATTGTTAATTATAATCCATTGATTTCACAAATTAAAGGCTCAAATTGGTTTATAGAGTTAACACTAATTTTATGGTTAACAAATGAAGCGGACTATATATATTTATACTATATTATAAAGAACGAATAAAAAACTCTTAAATACACATTATTAGGCACAAGGTACCATCATTTATGCAAGATTTTAAAAATCTCTTAATTTACAAGTATCAAAGCATAAGATACATATTACTAGTGCAGGGTTCTAACATCCACCAATTTGGTATGTGCAAGACCTTCCTTTTATGCAGACATTTTCATGTATCACTATTAATTAATATATTATATTACTATAAATTTGTTTTAATTATATTATTAAATATGTAATTGATTATTTTTTCTAGATGTCATTAAAATATATAAGATAATCATTGAATTCTAACAAAATACTTAATTTTTTTATATAAAAAACATTATACTATTAAGCCTAAATTAAACAAATTTATAAAAAAAACATTATCATTTTCTCAAAACCATCCAAAATCGTACTGTAAATCGACAAAAAAATAAAATGAAACATTAAAATCGTGATGTATCTCGCTGCATTGCGCGAGTACGCTTCTAGTATATATATATATATATATATATATATATATATATATATATATATATATATATATATATATATATATATATATATATAGTGTTTGGTTCATTTGAGAAATGGTAAATATATGAGAAATAGAGAAGTAATCATAGCCATTCATATGGTCAAGATCGGATTTAACTAGTCAAATATTGCGGCTTTGACCGGTCAAAAGTTGCGGCTTTGACTGGTCAAGATTTGCGGCTATCCCAAAAATAGAAGGACAATTTCGTAAATTTTACAAAACACACGGGCTGTGTTCATATATTAACATATATAATTCACATATGAACTATATGTTCATATATGAACCAGTGTAATTCACAACTGAACTCTTTTAACTGATTCATATATGAACCTTTGTGAATCACAAAGATTCATATATGAATCAGTTGAACTAATTAACAGGTTCATATATGAATCTTTGTGATTCATACAGATTCATATATGAACTCATCCCGTGTATTTTACGAAATTATCCCTCTACCTTCTATAGACCACACAAGAAATTATCCAGTGCTTCGCGGTCAAAGCCGCAAATGTTGACCAGATGAATGGCTAAGATTACTTCTCTATTTCTCATATATTTACCATTTCTCAAATGAATCTCTCCCTATATATATATATATATATGTGTGTGTGTGTGTGTGTGTGTTTGTTTGTAGAAATATATGTAAGAACCTATGTATATGTATGTAAATATGTATGTGTGGACTTAAGTTCGCGTGAGACCAAACAGTTTCCGTGAGACCGGTGAGACCAAGTTTTAAAGTATGAAAATTCACACCAAAAAACTGTGAATGTAAAAAAAATCGAACTTTTCATAGGGAAAACACCGTAAATGTTATGTTCAAGGTGTTTTTCGCTGCGAATGTTCGTTTTTTTTTACCTTCACAGCGTCTTCACTGTGAAAGTTCGGATATACCTTCACAGTCTTTTATCTATGAATGTTTTATTTTTTTTAACTTGGTTTAGGTTTTTTTACCTTCATAGTGTGATTACATTATGAAGGTTCGAGTGTTTTTACCTTCACAGTGTTTCGGTGTGAAGTTTCATGTTTTAAGGCTTGGTCTCACGCGGTCTCACGGAAACAGTTTGGTCTCACGTGAACCTGACCCAGTATGTGTGTGTGTGTATATATATATGTATACATATGTAAATTTGTATTTTGTATATGGAGACAAATTGTTGGTAAACGTAGGATTGTATTTAAAAATGTAATTGTTGCTATTTCGTGTTAGAAATGGGTTGTCGTATGTTTATTATCTTATTTTCCATGTTCCATTTTCCAACTTACCAACTTGAACTGTTTTGCCGAAATCCACATTATGATGTATTTGAACCTTTGTGTACCTTATAAATCTTTTTCGTAATGATCATACATAGATTTTAAGCAAAACATAACCAATTTGCTTTTAATTTTTAAAAAAACAAATCATTACACTTTTGGTTTCAAACTTACCTATAACATGTTTATATCCTACAAATTGATTTTCGTGTTTTTGTATATTCATAACTTTCTTATAATCAAACTCATGTCAAAAGCCTCCTTATTTGACTCAAAACTCACACATGATTTTGATTTATAATAACTTATTAAAACTCCATTAAAACATTCTAATTCATGTCAAAACATTTATTGGGATTTAAACTTACAAACTCGATGCTTTTAAGATATAATTCTTATGTATATTTCGTGTTAGAAATGGGTTGCCAATTATTGGCAAATGCTAGGATTATATTTATGTATGTATGTAGTTAATAAAACTTTATTCAATTTGTATCTAATCACACTTTCGTCAATTTGTATCTATGTCGACTAATACCGATAGTGGAGTGGATGGATGTATAAACGATTAGATAGAGGTGGTTATACAAATCAAGTTTTCAGTGCCAAATTGGATCGATTTTTAGATTTTGTTTTTTCCAATGAGCATTATGTTGAACCAGGAGCCACAGTTGAGGGGATAGTATATGTTATAAGATGTCATTATAGGAAATGTGAACTTCTTAAATATAAAGGGATAGACGATGTGAATTTGGACTTATTTAGAATGGGATTCATGCCTTCTTATACGAATCGGTATGCATACAGTGAAAGAGAAACTAAAGTTTAACAACCACAACAAACAATGGAGGATGAAGATTATGATGATTTTGATGGTGTTCACCAAATGGCGATGGATCAGTAAAATGTTCCTGGAACATCTAGTATGTGGGACGAGAAAGATCTAAGTGCACATGCAAAGCGTTTCTATGATATGTTAGAAGATGCAGACCAACCCGTTGTGGGAAGGATGTTAAAGATTTTCGAAGTTTCAGGCAGCCACAATGTTTTTAAATTGGAAGGCAGGTTGCAATGTGGAGAGAGCCTACAATCATGTACTATCGAAGATTAAAGAAATAATATCCGACGGTGAACAAGTGGTTGGTAGTTTTTACGAGACAAATAAAATGCAAAAGCAACTAGGTCTTCCGAAAGAAAATTCATACTTCCAAAAACCATTGCATGATATTCTATAAGGAATATGCAGATTATAACAATTGTTGAGTGTGTGGGGAGCCTCGTTACAAGACAACCTAACAAAACAATAAAGTACGAAATTTGATGTTGACGTATTTGCCGATTGCACCAAGATTACAATGATTGTATATGTCTAAAAAATTCAAAGGAGATGACTTGACACCGTGATCCTTAGACTCGGTCGAGAAAGATTGTACATCCTAATGATGGGGAAGCTTGGAAACATTTGACAGGATGCACCTATATTATGCTCAAGAGATCGGGAATGTTCGTCTTGGATTATAAACAGATGATTTGAACACCAATAACTCGAACTCAAATCCATGTTCATTATGGCCCGTTTTTCTTACAAACTACAATCTACCACCTTGGATATGCATGAAGTGCTACGTCCACCTAACTTTGTTGATTCCTGGAAAGAAGAGCCCCATATAGAATTTAGATTCGGCCCTTGATCGACAAGTTGAGGATGTTATTCTTCGAGGATTCCATTATAAGATGGTTATTATAGAACGGATTTCACAATGAGGGTCATACCGTTGTGGACGGTTAGTGACTTCCATGTTTATGCCATGTTGTCTGGTTGGAGCATGCATAGCAAGTTAGCTTGTCCATATTGCATGGGTAAGGAATGTTTGTACCAGTTACAAAGAAGCAGAGAGATGTCGTCTTGGTTTGTTCCAACATACTATATGAAGCAACTGTCGTATATTTGAAGAAAATCCTAACCGACAACAATGTCGCTGATATGTTCATATAGTTGCTAGTGCCAGCTAAGTTTGACCACTGCTCAAATTTGATCCAACTGTGTTTGTGTTAGTACCATTGGGCACTTTGTTAAAGAAGGAGGGGATATTACCATAAGTGACAAAGTGACATCTTTGAAAGGTATTACTTCGTTATGTGCTTAGAGCTTTGCTTTGCTTTATTTCATTTAGTATATTGTCCACTTGAGGTTACTTTGGTTTGCTTGTAACTTTAACGGTTCATGATCATGTTGAATCTTATCACGGTTAAAAAGCATTTTGTTACCTTGTGCTAAACAATTTTGTCATCTATCTCTTATGATCAACCATTTCTAGTGTTTGTATTGATTGGATTGGCAGTCTTTTCGCTGTCAAGAGACATGTGCATCATGGTTAAGTATTGTAATATTTATATATCACATTTTGATGATGCACAAAAGAAAAGCAAGGAAGAAAACGGAGATATTGGGTCGCGCCCCAAGTCACGAGACTCTCTATGACATGTCTCGTGCCTTCTCCGAAGATCAAGCTTGAGGCTTTGCTTGCTCAAATCAATGGCTCAGCCCTGCGTTTTAGTGGCTTCCGCAACTATCCCAAGGACCTAGGTCGTAGGCTAAATCGTCCATGTTTTTTTCCAGCCGCGACAAAAGTGCCCTTTGGCTAATGCTTTTGTCCATTCTTGTTTTTGCTTAATTACGTACAAAATAAGACTTTTTGGTTTATTTTGTACTTATCGTCTTACTTTCTTCCTTAACACTCACGACCCTCTTCTACTTTCTCTCTAGATTTATCCATATTTGGTATATGTATAGTTGAAGGTGTTCTTTATATTTTGAAGGTTTGATTGCTTTTAGATCCAAGGATCTTGTACAATCACATTGTAATCTCCTTTGGTGGTAATATTATCTTGTTCTCTTTCTTTGGTGAATGTACATTATTACATTGATAGTGGAACCATGTTCAATCCTCGTGTTTTCCTCTTGTTCTCTTCCTTGTTGTTAAGTTTGCAACATCTAGATCATTGTTATATGCATTTGTTATGGGGCTGTTTATGCACTTTGATTTCTACTGGCTAGCTTTAGGACCATAGAAATCATTTGTGTCGTCATATTTTTGCATAACTACCCTCATGTGTGATTTAAATTACGTCAACCCTCTTAGATTGATTGGCCAAACGCGTGCACTCCCCCTGCCTTGACCAAACCTAAATTTTATATGCCTTGACCAAACCTAAATTTTATGTGATTTTTATCATAAAATAACATGTGATATAGGCGTTCTCATATTTTGTTAATTTGACATTGTTTTTTGTTTGAACCCCTCTCTCTCTCTCTCTATATATATATATATATATAGAGAGAGAGAGAGAGAGACTTGAGATCATGTGGAACAACCATGTTTTTGTTACACCACCTTACAACCCTTGGAGTGTCTATTTGTTACACAGTGGGTAACAAAAATTATCATTTCTAATATCTATGCGTTAGAATGCCAGGTAAATGGATAATGAACAATACAAAATTACGCATACAAATTATTTAACCTTATCCAACGAGTTGAAAACAAATTTACCTTTCCTCGTTACGAGCACCATCTACAATAGGAGTGCCTATGCTATTTACATAATTCTTTTGGCAACTACAAAATGGCACTCTTTACGTATTTGCTTTATATCTAACACATATGCCTATACTATTAGCAATATTTGGTCAGCTCGGAATCAATTTACTTAGCACACATAATAAGGTTTGTGCCTTTGGGGCTCCTACTCAAATATCAACGGTTCCAGTCCCTCTAAGGCCACTGAAGATTTTACTGGTTGTTCTTCGAGTCCCTAGGCCAAGGTGCATGTAAGCTAGGCCCGATACTCACGATTTAAGAAATGGTTTACTCTCAAAAATTACCCCCACTATATCAACCAAAGAGTGTCCACAAACCTTAGATTCATCTCATCCCTAATTGAATCCATTTACATCTTTACACAATTACGAGCAACATCTAGTTTTATCAACTTAACTCGGCCCAAATGTTAATAAAAGATCAAAAGCATCGACCGAAAAGTAGAAATACGGACAAAAAAAACTGATACATACGTTGAGAGAAACTCATAATCACGACCCAAAAGCTAGACTAGAATCCACTTGATCAAATTCTGTCATCTTAGATTTGTCAAATCAAGAAACTATTGAATTGCTTTGACTTCAATGGTTTCTACTTTGAATACTAGTTATGTAGTTGCCTTCAAATAGACACCAATACCATCGATATAATAGCTAGCAATGCCATAAAATCCAGCAAACGAACCTTTGTTCCATGGCACCGAGAAATGAGTCCCTGTTGCAGAACCAAAAGGTCCATGGTTCCTTTTGTTTGTTACGAAAGACAACGATGAGATTGTCTTCCCAGTATGTGTCCCGCTTGAGACCCCAAAAGTTCCGTTAATTCCAATTATTTCTTCATCCCAAGAAAGGTTAACCTGAAAAATACAACAAAACATACAACTAGCTGTTGGTCAAATTTCCATGTACTAAAGTACATGGTCAAATTTCCATGTACTAAAGTACTAAGCATAATACACGTGTAAAATACATATAAAGGACAGAGATGTTTCCGACAAGACCCTGACAACATCACAACAACAAAATTGGTCATTTACGCCCACTTTCCTTTGCGTCTTAATAGAATACTTAATGGGACTTCAAATTTATAAGATCAAGAATTGTGTTTCATATCTAAAAGTGTTTACAGTAAGTTGTTAACCTAACAAGTTGTATCAACGAAATTACAACCTAATACGACAAAATACGACCCTTTTGAAAAGTGTCCTATTAGCCTTTCATTTATAGGACACCTTTCAAAAGCGTCACATAAAAAACTAATAGGATGATTTACTTTTTGTGTTTGCCAAACTTCGCTATTTAATATTTGTTAGGTCACCTAACTTCGTTCAAACAACTTATTGCAACACCTAGGATGTTGGTTTTTGGTCTTATAGACTTAAAGTCTCATTCACTACTCCATCTTGATGCATGTACGTTCTAAAAGACTCATTTTGTTGTAGTGAGTTTTTTATGCTAAAATGACCAAATTCAATGCAACATAGAAATTTGAATGGTGGAGCCATTAATCATTGAATAAGGATATAGCATTTTAAGATATGATACCTCAGAAATCGTAGATCCATCGTTATAACCACCAGCCTTGTTAGAAACATGCACAGAACCCATACAATCTTCACTAGTGAAGATGAGGGAAGATATCATATCACCATGATCTATAGTTATCTTTGTCAGCTTATGATTTTTCTCGAGACAAAATGACCACCGATACTGTGGACCTGTACTAGACTCTGTTCCCCATAATCCAACCCGTGCAGTTTCTTGAGATGCCTTCAAATAGACA
Organism: Arctium minus; assembly: GCA_954870635.1. Classification (NCBI taxonomy): domain Eukaryota; kingdom Viridiplantae; phylum Streptophyta; class Magnoliopsida; order Asterales; family Asteraceae; genus Arctium; species Arctium minus. The sequence continues at coordinate 118,774,824 of OX941080.1, read as the reverse complement.
CCGATGCCATCAATATAATAACCAGCAAGCCCGTAAAATCCAGCAAATGAACCTTTGTTCCATGGTACTGCAAAAGGTGTCCCTGTTGCTTTACCAAAAGGCCCATGGGTCCTTTTGTTCGTTAGGAAAGACAACGATGAAATTATTGTGTAACCAGAAAATTCCCCTGCTGATACCCCAACCGTTCCATCAATGCCAATTATCTCCTCATCATGATCAAATGTAACCTGAACACACCCCGGAAAAGAAAGTTACATTTTAAAAAAAATTAACACATTTAATAATTCATGACAATATACAATTAATGCAAAGTTATTTTGTGCAAACAACTTTAGATTAAAACATATGTCCCATGAATCAGGATCCAACAAGTACATTATTTATAGGGTTTGTGTAAAAACTTCTCTAGACTGGAAGTGTACAATCGTGTTTATAGGATGTAAAAAGTGTCTAGGAGCCATAATAGACCTTTTTTATAGGACTTAAGTTTATAGCACCAAACAATTGTGTGTCCTATGTAAAAGCGTTGCAATGAGCTTATAGTATGTTTTTGGACATCTTAAGAAGTTTATGACACTTTTGAAATAAAACGTCTTATTAATTTTTAATATGACATTATTTGGAAAAGCGCCTTATAAAAACAAGTGTCATGTAAAAAGATGTGTTTATAGGACATTTCTCAAATTGGCAAATTAATGAACTAATATAACATTTTAGTTTAAAAGAATGCTAAAAAACTTGTTAAAACGTCCAAAAGCATCCTATAAACTTATTACAACGATTTCACATAGGACACACGACTGTTTGATCCTATAAACTTAAGTCCTATATCACAAGTCTATTATGACACTTACACATTTTTGACATACTATAAAACCGATTTTGTTGTAGTAGTTATTGCAAAATACCATGAAAAACACTATAGTTTTTTGCAACCTATCGTGTTCTTTTTTTGCATTTATGTAGAAACGATGGCCTCTTAATTTGCAAGATAAGTACAATTAATTAATACGTCAATTACTTCTCTATAAAGTTATGTGCACATTAGTTTATAGTTGAGCTTATTGTGGTAAGATTTTCACCTCGCACACAGTGCATCCACCATTCCAACCACCTGCTTTTTTGGAATCATGCAAACATCCCCTACCGTCTTCAGTTGTGTACATGAGAGAATATATTAGATCACCATGATCTATGATTATCTTCTTAAGCTTATGATTATTCTCAAGTAGGAAAGACCAGTGATTTTGCTCTGATCCTTTCGATTTTGTTCCCCATATTCCTACTTGTGCAACTTCTTTACGAACCTTGCAAAAAATAAAGTCCAATGTAGTGTAAGAAAAGATGGAATTAAGACAATAAAAAATCATTCAAAATGGAACTAAGTTACATTGTACAACCCTTTAGAGATAAACTTGTGTTAAAAACCCTCAGATGTCACCATTTCAAGTCCCCAAAGGGCCACTGTCGGGTCGTTAATTTCAGGCCCCATGGGATTAGTTGAGGTGCGTGCAACCTGGCCTTGGACACCCACTGTTACCAAACAATTCATATTCACTTGCTAAACTATGTTCTAAAGTGTTCATTAGAAGTATGAATCAACATGTCATAGTTTCGACAAAGACCACGTGCACTTTGGATAGCTGCAGAGATGGTAACCGTAGATGTCCCCCTAGGTGCTCCTACTTCTAGAAAATTTGTGAAAATATATATCCAACAAAAAGATGTTTGCAATGTTACTTTTTAACTTGGATGCATGAAGAATACATGTTATGATTGGTATTTGAAAAGGCAATACAGTATACAATCAACCGGAATAGTTAAACTTGCTGTCAGAATTTGTTCCTGTTGTGGTAGCTACGACTAAAGTGGTTAATTAGTCATCTGAGTGAAAAAAATTATGTAATTGTTTAATAATCTAAAGATGTTAAGTAGCATGGTCGAGTGGGTACGAGACAGGTTACGAGATTTTGGGGGGGTTTGTGATTTGTTAACCACAGAAGATAAGAATGATAAAAATGAAAGGGAAGTTCATAAAGCAGTAGGCGATGATGACCAACAGTATAGACGAGATTAACAGCTTCGATTCGATTTTGTTTTTTGGTTTAGGTTTCAAAACCTAATAACAGGGTATGATCTATTCAGGGATAAGAAGAGTTAAATGATGAAAATAAACACATACCTATACTCTGATATCATTATTCATTGTGAATGTATAGGACAAGAGAGACAGAGAGGAGGCCTTGAATGGCTTCTGTATTTGATTAAGAATCAGACTAATACAAAAGGGGGCAACATGAACAATTTATACATGTCTACAACTAGAACATGAAAATAACAATACTAGTTCCTAAACTATACATAAATACACATAAAAATACAATAATCTAACAATGTGTATATATATAAAAGAAAAATCTCAAAAGCTTCTTTTCGGTTGAACTTTTTGAAGCAATGTACAAATTTTATTACATGAGATACAAAAGGAATGTATGTTTTAGGACTATGCTAGTAAAATAAATATGTACAAGGGCTCTGAACCAAAAGAACATATATTTTTGGGGGAGCATTTCATTGTTATCTGCTGGGAAATGTGACAGTTGAAAATTGGAAGAACAATATTGGGTTCTTTTTGAAACCTTGCCCTGTTCACCCTCCCCTGTCTCTTTGTCAACTTTTGTTTTCCATGTTCAACCGGTATGAACACGGTAGATTATGTTGATGGTCCTATGAACAAATAATAATGATAATAACATTGTTGTGCATTTAAGTTTGAAAGAAAATAAAAGATAAACCTCAAGATGCTCGGTGCTTGAAGCTTCTCCATGAGCTATCGAGGTGTTGTATCCCTTCATAATGCCATTACAGATTATGTGTTCAGTTGCTTTTTCACGAGTCGCCCACATGCTATTGGCGCACTTGATACACGGGCATTTAATCTCTCCACTACCACTTGCATTGTTCTTGTATTCAAGATCAAGGAATTCACCTAGCCCCTTCAAAAATGGTGTGCTTGACCTGGGCTCAGTCATCCAACTTGTATCCATAATAGTTACCAGAGATCTGTAAAAGGATTACCCAAGAATACAAGTAGAATTTCTGATCATTGAGACTTGAGAAGCATAGCATCAAGATTACAACCTTTAACTGTCTAACCTCATTTTCTAGTTTAACCTCGTTATGGTTACCTTCAATTTGGGGTTAGCCTTCATTTAGGTTAGTACCCTAAACAAAAAACACTTTGAATTTGTATTGATTCCATGACAATCAATAATCTTCATTATTTATCTAATCAAAACTTAACCACCTTACGTCATTATCTACTTTATCCATTCCCTTCATGGTTCGGTTGCGATAGGGTTTTAACTAGTTAGGAGCAAGCTAGCTATGGATGCTTTTGAAATTAGCTCTGTTGCTGTTTGATATACCGATTGTAATTCCTCCTTTAATTCAGACTCTACTAATGTTAACGAGGAAAAAAAAGGAAACTCACCTGTTACGAAATTCAACCGAGCTTCAATTGGTGAATAGATGCAATCGACAACTTTATCAATCGATTTGAGATACAGCCAGCTAATGATTTGTTTCAATATCAAATGGAACTTCAATTTAGAAGCAATCGACAACTTTATCAATCGATTGGAGATGCGGTAAGTAAATGATTGGTTTCGAAATCCATCCGAGCTTCAATTGGTAAATAGTTAGCAATTCTGTGTGTAAATGATGATTAGTCCAAATATATTCAAAGAATAGTGCACATCAATTGTGAAGAATCATTCATCGAAGAGATTCAACTAACCTTGAAATTTCGGCTGAAGAAACTATACTTGTTAACAATCAACACAAATAAAAAAACAATTTTCAGAACGAATAAATACAATCACAATTCACCAACCTTGAATAGTCGTTTCCACGTTGACAACGTGGAAGATTTCTGGGAAGTTGCTGAGGGAGCATTCCCATGGCGATCGACGACAAATGGAATCAGAAGAGATATGGAGGATCTTCTTTTACAGGTAAATGATGGGTACACTTTTCCACCCACTTGGTAGTAACCGACCATCTTCAATTAACTTAACGGTTATCGATTTAATTTTAAATGTTTGCAAATGAATAAAAAAGTGATATGATCTCCTATCCCAAATTCTCATGTATCATTCCTGTCCGACCAATGAAATTAAGACACATAATATTTTATATATTTTTTATTTTATTTAATTTAAGTTTATATTCTTTCTCCGATGACGTGTATTAATGTGATTGGTAGACATAAATGGGACATAATAATTTAAGACAGGAGATTTTTATTCGAGTCCATGGTGGTGGTGTTGCCGTGTTGGTTATGGTGGTATTGCCGTGTTGCCTTATATCATGCCAAATGTAAGACAGTAAGTTTTTGTCATGTCCCATATTACACAAAATACAGGACAGTGTATCATGTCCCGTTCATATACCAAGAGCAGCCTAATATTTAGGTTTAAATTTAATGTTAAGGTCTATTTTACCTATTTAAAAATTATATAATAATAAACAAAAACAAAATAGATCAAGAGCGTACAATGAATATGTGGATCATAATGATACTCATTAAAAAGGTAATATATACCAAAATAATTATAAAATATTTAAAAAAACTCTTACTGTGCGTTTGGTTTACGGGAATGGATTGGATTTCAAGTAAGGATTTGAATTTGGAGGGATTTGAATTTGGATTTGGATTTGGGGGGATTTGAAATCTCTTCATGTGTTTAGATAAGAATTTGAAATCCATCAGGCTTTAAAATCTATCAGATTTGGATTTCAAATTCAGGCTCATTGCATGACGGATTTTAAAATCCATCATGTAAAGGATTTTTAAATGGTCAACGGATTTCAAATCCGATCAACGAAATCTATTTCTGCAAACCAAACGCAGGATTTCAAATCCATTTCAATCCCACAAACCAAACGGGACCTTAAACAATTAGTATATCGCATTGTATTGTGCGAGTACACTTCTAGTATACCAAAATGTATTCATATACGATATGTTGTTTTTTTGTTGTTTTCGTGTTGTCGTTTGAATCTTTCTCTACCTCTATATATACTCAAAATGTATTCATTTTTTTTTTGTACGGCATTAAACTCACACACGCACCCGCGGTATCCGGACATCCAATTGGGCAGCACCGACTAATCCGCAATGTGATGTGATGCGGTTGAATCTTGATTGAAGTAGAATTCGAACCCTCAATGTTGTTTCATACTTTGATCATTTGTTTTTCTTAATATTATTTTTATAATTTGTGTCATTTAGAAAGTCATCTTAATTTTATTTTTGTATGTAGAGTATAAGAGTATCTCCGACAGCTATACTAAAATGGAGAAAAGAGGGATTTTTAGCATTTTTTTTTCTCCAACAGTTATGTCATCTTATATGCTAAAATGAAGAAAAAATGAGAGATTATAAAAATCTCTAAATTTAGAGAAATTTCTAAATAGAGAGAGAAATTATTATTTTAATAATTCTCATTAATAAGAGTATTGAAAATAAATGTTTAGGAGAGATAAATAATATTTTATTAAATGTATTAAATATTTTAATAATATAGTTAATGTTAGAATTGGTAAAATAGAGTAGTTGTTGGAGTTGAATGTAATTTTTTAGAGATTTTGACTTTTAATACTTTATTTTAGAGAAAATATATCATAGCTGTTGAAGATGCTCTAATAACTACAAACTTGAGTTTTAAGATATTCATGTTAACTACCATCTTCATGTAGAGAGATGCGGTAGACACATGAACATATGTATGTATTCATAATGAATACTTACATAAGTTCATGACATATATGTTTATTGACGCAACGAGAAAGTGCAGAAGGATCGACAAGCGTCTAAACCCTTTGATAAACGATAATTACGAACGTAAAACTCGGAAAACTAGATAATTCTCTCTAAAAATATGAACTTTATTATTTGATCAAAACTTTCTTAAGAATGGAATAGAAAAATACTATTTATAATCTTAAGATTAAAGCTTAAAGATAACTATGGAAATTAATAAGATAACTGTTATTAAATCAAAGAAAAAAATATGAAAACTTGATGGATATGGATAGACGCCTTAGGAGTTCCAGGAGACTTTTGGTGCTAGTTCAAACTAGCATGAAAAGTCTTGATAGCTTCTCTTGAAAGTGTGGAGACTTTTGGCGCCAGTTTAAACTAGCGTAAAAAGTCTCTGTAGCTTCTGTTGAAAGTTCGAAAACTGTGGATGGGGCGACTATCAGCATTAGTTTAACTAGCATGGAAAGTTGCGGTGCCTTCTGTTCGCCTCTTTTTCCCCCCGGTTGACTTGTTCTTCGACTTCGATAGTCATCATCTCTATATCAATCTCCTCCACTTCGAAAGAGCTCGACCCCGAGTTCTCATCTAGGGGAATTGCTTCATCCGAGTGGTACTAGTAAATATCCACCACATTGAAGGCATCTGAAATGTGAAGCGATTCCGGAAGAGAGGCGACATAGGAATTATCGTTAATCTTCTTTGTAACTTTGAATGGGACATATTTCCGTGGTTGGAGCTTTCCGTAGGTGCCGACGAGAAATCTGTTTTCCCGTAGGAACACCATCACTTCATGGCCTTCATTAAAAAGCTTTTTCTGGCCATGTTTTTCGGCCACCGCTTTGTTCTTCAAGTCGGTTGCTTCGAGTTGAGCTTTCACCGCTTCTTTGGTTGCTTGAACTTCTTTAGCCATATTTTCGGTTGTTATGCTAACTTCGGGATCTCGGGGTAGCTTGACTAAGTCGACCACGTGTCTCGGAGGTGAAGTGTAAACCAAGGAGAAAGGAGAATGTCCAGTGGCGATGTGCACGACGTTATTATAGGCGAATTCAATATGTGCTAAAGCCACGTCCCATTGCTTAGGCTTGTCGCCACATACACTTTGGACTAAGTTTCCCAACATTCGGTTAGTAACTTTCGTTTGGCCATCAGTTTGGGGATGGGCGGTGCTACTTTTCCGCCATAAGGTGATCCAAAAAGAGCTAAGAAACTTAGCGTCGCGATCGGAAGTGATAGCCTTTGGGATTCCATGTAGGCGTACTACTTCTTTGAAGAACAGTTGAGCTATATTTCTTGCATCGACAGTCTTTTTACAAGCAATGAAGTGGCTCATCTTTGAGAAGCGATCAACCACTACGAATATGGAGTCGACACCTCTTTGGGTACAGGGGAGGCCTAAGACTAAATCCATAGAGAGGTCTTGCCAAATATCTTTGGGATAGGTAGTGGCGTGTAGAGGCCCATATTTTGTGACCGGCCTTTTGCATATTGGCAAGTGCATCACTTTCGGACAATTGCTCCCGCATCTCATCTTAAGTGTGGCCAATAGTACCTTTTTTTCCAAACTTGCGAAAGTCTTGTCCCGTCCAAGATGCCCACTTAGTCCTCCGCCATGTAGATCTCTAATTAATTTCTCTCGAAGGAAGGAATCAGGGATGCATAGTTAATTACCTTTGAAAAGGAAACTGTCTAGGACATAGAAGTCGCCATTGGGGTGCCATTATTGTACTTTCTCCATATGTCTCTAAAGTCATCATCTTCCTCATATAGTTCTTTAGAGTCTCGAAACCCACGATCTCTTGGGACAAGGTGATGAGTAAAGTGGCCCTTCGGCCAAGGGTGTCGGCCACTTTATTGAGAGTGTTAGATTTATGCTTGATCACAAAAGGGAATTTTTGGAGAAAATTTACCTAATGTTGATGAACTTTAAGGTTTGATGGTCACTAAACAAGATGAACTCCTTTTGGACCAAATAATGTTCCCATTGTCTTAGAACTCGAACCACCACATAGAACTCTTGATCATACGTGCTCCATTTTTTTCGAGCTTCACTTAGCTTTTCATTGAAAGAAGGCGCCTGGTCTATTTTCTTGGGATAGGACTGTGCCGATTTCGATGCAACTTGTGTCACTTTCTACTTCAAATATCTTTTCAAAGTCGGGTAATGCGAGGAACGGGAGCGATGCTAAGTTTTTCCATGATTAAGGAAAAGCTTTCATCTTGTTCATGGTCCCATTCAAACCTTCCTTTCTTTAGAAGTTATGTGATTGGGGCGGTGATGGTACTAAATTTCTGAACAAACCTCCGGTAGAAAGTTGCTAGGCCAAGGAAACTTGGGACATCGGTGGCCGTTTTTTGTGTCGGTCATTCTCATATGGCCTTGACTTTCTATTCATATACTTCGATTCCTTTCTCACCGACTATAAATCCTAGGAACAAGAGATTGTTGATGCGGAAAGTACACTTTTTTAGGTTGACATAAAGCTTATTCTCTTGTAGGGCAATTAGGACTTGATGTAAATGATCGTGATGCTCGGTTTTTCCCCGACTATAAATGAGGATGTCATCAAAGTAAACAACTAGAAAAGTTCCAATGAAAGGGTGGAGTACCTGATTCATAGTCCTCATGAACATGCTTGGAGCGTTTGAAGTAACAAATGACACCACGAGCCATTTGTAGAGCCCGAATGGTGTTTTGAAGGCGGTCTTCTATTCGTCGCCTGGTCGGATAAGTATTTAGTGATAACCACTTCGAAGATCGATCTTTGAAAATATAGTGGAACCGTATAGTTCATCGAGCATGTATTCCAACCTCGGAATGGAAAACCGGTATTTGATGGTGATCTTATTGATGGCTCGAATGTCAATACACATTCTCCATTGATTATTCTTTTTTGGCATCAAGAGTAAGGGAACGGGCATACGAGTTTAGGCTCTCTCGGATGAAGCATTTTTTCAACAAGTCTTCAACTTGCTCTTAGGATCTCGTTTTCTTTTCGATTCACTCGATAAAGAGGCAAGTTTGTTAAACTAGTTCCCGTCGATATGGTGTTGAATGTCCCTCATAGGTGGAATTTCAGTCGGCAACAAGTTCTTTGAAGTTTTCGAGTATCTTATTGACCTCTTTCTGAATCTCTATATCAACCTTTTATGCACTCATTAACCCTTTGACAACAATACGGCAAAAAACTTATGATTATTTAGCCCCTTCCTCCATCACTTGTTCACTAATGGTCATTATCAAAAGATTGTCACTTTTCTTGTAAGTGCTTTTCTCGAAGCTATTAACGGGTGCCATGGCAATCTTCCGGTTTCCCCAACGGAATAGCATGACGTTGTCTCGGCCCTTGTAAGTGACATCTTTATCGAATTGTCAAGGCTAACCAAATAGGATATGACAAGCATCCATGTCAAGAACATCACATAGGACCTCCTCTTGATAATGCTTACCGACTTAGATGGGTACCCAACAAGTCTGTGTAACCCTAACTTGGAGGCCTTTCTTGACTCCCCCCCCCCCCCAAGAGAATAAGGAGCCTCATGGGGTTGAGTGGGTAGGTTAAAATAATCAACTAATTTCTGGGATACGAGCTTCTCGCAACTACCGTTATCGATAATAAGGTTACATACCTTTTTGTGCACCGAACAATGGCACCGGAAAAGATTCTTTCGTTGTCCCTCTTCCTTGGATGAGAAAGTACTCTTTGGAGTACGATATTGATTTTCTCTTGGAAGTCCTCGTCGGAAAACTTGGCGCCCTCGTAATCTTCATCCTCGCCATTTTCTTCACTGTCTACCAATCCTACTGTTCTGAGGTTCGTGCACTCATTGGATCAATGACCTGGTTGGCCGCATAGGTAACACTTTAGGCCCATTAGTTTAGCATACATATTGGGTGTCTTGGAAGGATTCTATTTTCCTTGCGGTCCACCACTAGTATTACTGGTATTGACCTTGGGAGGAAGGTTGGTGTCTCGAGAAGTTGCGCCCCCTTTTCCTTTATCCGGGGTAGCGTTCGGATTCTCGTTGGGCCATTGATATCACCGGTATAAGTTTGAAATACGAGGGTACTTCTCCATTAGTTCATCTTTTAGAGCCAAGCTAGAAGCTTCGGTAACAGTCCATATGGTTTGGAGCCCGATCTTGTCTTGGATCGATGTCTTCAAACCACTGATGGATCAGGTGACCCTTTAGCCTTCGAATTCCCTGATTTCTTTACCCTCGGTTAACCGCAAGAATTCGGTGGTGTAATCGGTCACGTTTCTCGGGCCTTGATTACATTCGAGATATATTTTGTAGAGGATCTGTTTGTAATCTTCGAGTAGGAATCGTTCTATTATCAACTATTTCATTCTCCACCAAGATCGAACTGGTCCTCTTCGTTGTCATTGTCGCTAGACCACTAGCTTGTCCCACCATACAGCGGTGGTGCTTTTGAGTCGAAAAGCCACCATCTTTATCTATTTATTCTCGGGTACCTCCATTATGTCAGAAAGCCTATCGACTTCAATCTGTCAGTCTAAGAATTCTTCTACTCCCATGGTTCCATAGAAAAACAGAATGTCCGTTTTCATACGGTAATCGTGTTCGCTCCTTCTTACGTTCAATGCATATTCTTCTTCCTCCTCTTTGGATTTGAAACTTGATAGTTCACCCTGGTCTCTTCTCTGACGGTTGTCGTTGATGACGATGGGTTGAAGTTTGTTAACAAGCGTCGTCAGGTCGGTGAGTGCCGCGATAATGGCCACACATAACTCGACCATATCTGCTTTGATAGCGGGTTGTTGATCTGCCATTGTTAGTGAAAAGACTGGTGAATCTTGCTCTGATACCAATTGATGCAGAGGCGGAGTGTGAAATGATCGACAAACGTCTAAATCCTTTGATAAACGAGAATTATGAACGTAAAACTCAGAAAACTGGAGAATTTTCTCTCAAAATATGAACTTTATTAATTGATCAAAACTTTCTTATTATTTACAAAAAACGGCAAATAAAAAAACTATAGAAAATATATAATTGAATATGTATTATTAATTTATAATTAATATTTTAATAGGTATATTTTTAAAATAAAAAAATCGAAAACTTACTAGAGGAGTAGTATATAGATGAAAATAGTCCTCAGCCGAATACAATTAAATATTATTTTTTGAAAGGCAACACCAATTTATTAAGAAAAATCAACAAAAATACAATAAAAAAGAAGTTTATTGTGAGGTGCAACAACCTCTCATACCAAAAAAAAAAACTAGAAGGAAAATACTAAAACAACCAACCAAAAGAAAACTAGCAAACGTAAACAGAGGAGATCAAACAGAGGTCTTGTAAGGAGAGACAATCCAACACTTACAAGAAATAAGATCTTTACGATATCTTTTTGAAATTCATTTGTCCGCTCAAACTCGTATGTCAACAAATAATGCCTCTACAGATAACTGACTTCTTTTTAAAAACCATAATTTTTAATTATTTTCACATGAGCCCAAATCTTAATTAAGTTGAATTAAGTATTTATTTTTAAATACAGTTTAAACAAATGGGATGATTAATTTCAGAGGAAATAATTGTTTAATACTTAATATGATCCGTAAACGTGTATTCCACCATGGCTTCCTTTTTCTTTGTGTAAAAATCCCACCAAATTTCCTTTTACCAAAAAAATAAAACATAAAAGTAAGGCTTTCAGTTTGGTGACTCGATATTCCAACAAAAACGTATCTTAACTATATTATTCATTTTTCAAAGAGAAAAAAAAAATTATTATTCAATTTAAAAAAAACATATATTATTCGATAATAATTACGGTTAATTTAATAAATTGTCTACTACAAGTTTCTAAAATGGGTATGTTCTCATTTCTACCTTTTGTTGACTTCAATGTCTCCCCGACTTTATTAAGGGGCTGTTTGGCAGTTGCTGAATGGTTTAGTGCTGAATGATTAAATGGTCTGAATGATTAAGAAGTTTTTATGATATAGTGTAAAATGGAATATGGTTGTTTGCTAATTGTTCATAATGAAATCAGGGCTCTTAATGGTTAAGGGAGGTGCATGATACAAAATCATTAAGAGGATTTTGTAACCATTAAGAGGATTTTGAAACTATTAAGAGACAACCCTTTTTTTTGCCAAACAAGATTTACCTCTTAGCGATTCAGAGGTTGCCTCTTAATGGAACCATTAAGAGGTAAACAAACAGCCCCTAAATCTTCATTTTTCTCGTTAAAAATAAGTGGGTCAAAAGAGCTTTTTAATTGATAGGGGGTCGGAACAAAATGAAATAAATGTTTATGGCGTGGCAAAATTAAACAAGTGGGTTGAATTATGGTTATTTTTTGAGTGAATTACACTGGTTGTTCTTGTGGTTTGTTTAAATTTTCATTTGATCCCTAAAACAAACTATTTACACTAGACTACTAGTGTCCCTAACTTTTAATTTTCATAACACACATGATCCCTCCACTTAACAACATTAGTTAGCAACCGTTAGGAAAGACTAATGAGTCTTTCAACAAACTATAAGGACCAAAAATGCTCTATTCTAAATTTTAATGTCATTCATGCTTTATTCTATTTTTTATTAAAAAATATTTTATATATTCAATTACAAAGCAATCTTAAAACAAATTACATATTAAATAAAAATCTTTATATTTATTTAAAAAGTATTAAATTTATAAAAAATAAAAAATAGCGTTAAAATTTATAATTTCTGTTTTGTTGTTCTTTTAATTACTTGTAGTTTGACCATATATTAATAATATCACGTTAACCGAACTTAATTTTCAATATTTTTCTCGTATATTTCAATTCTCAACTCAAAAGATATGTAAATTTATCTTGATTTCCTTTGTTTTCTTAAACTTGAGATTTTTTAATGCTAACTTTTTTTTTGTAAATTTGATAGTTTTTAAATAAATATAAATATTTTTATTGTAATATGTAATTTATTTTAAAATTTTTGATTTGTGATTGAATATATAAAACATGTTTTTAATAAAAAATAGAATAAAGAGTGAATGACATAAAACTTTAGAGTAGAACTTTTGGTCCTTATAGCTTGATCAAAGAGACATTAGTCCCTACTAACGGTTGCTAACTAACGTTGTTAAGTGGAAGGATAATAAGTGTTATGAAAATGAAAAGTTATGGACCATCAATGTAGATAGTTTAGTTTAGGGACCAAATTCAAAATTTGAGCAAACCATAGGGACCACCAGCGTAATTTACTTGTATTTTTTTTCTATTTTTCAGAAGTATAATTAACTAATTAATTCATTGGATTGAAAATTTATCATAAAAAGATTTCTTTTTCTATTTATTTAACGTGTTGTTATAAATTTACGTTTTTTGAATAAAACACGATTTTTAATTTGGAAATATTTGAGAAGTTAATTTTTCTACAACTTAATCTATAATTATACTACTTTGTAAAAATTCTAAAACGGTTTTTTAGATAATAACATGCCGTAGAACCTTACTCCACACCGACTCTTCCGTGAATCTCTTATTAATTCAATTTTTAATTTACAAGTTACATTTAGGGGGTGTTTGGGATTGCTTATTTAAAACAACTTATGCATTTTAAAACAAAAAGGTTTTATCAACTTATGTGGTGACAAAAAAGAGTTTTACAAAAAGTGTTTTGATTAGCTTATTGTGGTAGCAAAACGTAAAAAGTTAATAAGTTGTTATTTATGGGTGTTTGGGATTGCTTATACATGTAAAGTAACTAAAAAAAATCTTAAGTTGTTTTAAATGAGTTGTTAAGTCAGAATGATTTAATTTATCAAAAAGTCTTTATTAGCGGTGTTGAAAAGTTATAAGCACTTTTTTTTTTCAATCCAAAAATTAAAAATAACTTATTAGCGGTGAAGAAAAATTATAAGTCAATAAGGATTTTAAATAAGCAATCCCAAACACCCTCTTAGGCATTGTTTGGCAAAAATAAGCTAACTTATTTTCTGGGTACATGTTTGGATGACCATAAACTAGATTTTTGATAAGCTACTTGGAGTAGCTTATGAGGAGTTTTTTGTAAATATTTCAATTATGCCTCTCATTAATATTAATTATTATATATTAACTTTTAATTATAAATAAATAATTAATGTTCTTTTTGGTAATTTAAATGATTATAAGCTACTTTTTGTCAAACGTGACTTTTTCATCAGCTAGCTTATCAGTCACCAGCTAGCTTATCAACCACCAGCTAGCTTATCAGTCATAAGCTAGCTTATCAGCTAGTTTGCCAAACATAGCCTTAATACCCTTATAATTAGTTATTTACTTTACTTTTAATCCTTTATTTTTTTTTTTCATTTTTCATTTTATATCCTTATCATATTAACATAAAAAATTGTATATGAACTAAAATGAATTAAAAAAATACATTTCTTTTGTTACAAATTATACCATTGTAATCGCGTCGTAAATACCTTCGAAATGAACCAAATATTGAATATTTTTTGATTTAATCATATTATTAAATATCATGAATATATACGAATTAATTTGTTTTATATTACTTATATTTTCATTTTTTATTTCACACCTTTTATTTATGTTACTATATTAAAATGCTATTACGATTATTTTTAATAATCTTGAAAGTTTATAGGTATACATTTTAAAGGAAGGTGTATAACTTGTTAAGTTATGCATAACCCACTCCACACCTACTTCCCTCAAATTCTCCATTTTTCGAATTTTCTTTTCTAATTTATAAGTTACACTTGACACCCTTTTAGTTATTTAATTTATTTTTAATCCGTTACTCTTTTATTTTTCATTTTATATTGTTATCATATTAACATAAATAATTGTATATGAATTAAAATGTATTAAAAATACATTTATTTTGTTACAAATTATAACATTGTAATCGTCTCGTCAATATCTTCGAAATGAGCCAATATTTAATATTTTTGGATATAATCATATTATTAAATATCATGAATATATATACAAATTAATTTGTTTTATATTAGTTACGCTTTCATTTTCCATATTACACCTTTATTAAAAATATATTATAAAATTCAATTTTTTACTTATTGTACTATTATGCTCTTCTCGTCAATAATTTCATAGTAAGTTTATTATTGAATATTTTTTAATTTAATAATATTGTAAAGTATCATAAATATGTATCGAGATTTTTTTAAACTTGTACATTTTACACCCTTATCTATATTTATCTACCTATACTCCTTAAAGAAAATCTATGTACGGTTATTCTTGAATTTTTAAGAGGTACAAATTAATTTTCTATATATGAATTAATTTGTTTTATATTCTTTATTCTTTCGAATTCTCGACTTTAGATTCGAAATGCTTCACGCCACATCGCACACGAGTACATATCTAGTTTGAAAATAATAAATAAATGAAAGGAAATGTCATTGCTTTCATAATTGTTCCGCAACTATATATAACATAAGAGCATCTCACTACTACAAATTATGCTTTTATAAACGGTTGTTTTGGGCTTTTATACGCGGTTTTGGAACCGCGTATATCGCGGGTGTTTGTAAAAGTATCGGACTTTTATACGCGGTTCCAAAATCGCGTATAAAACTCAACTTTTATACACGGTTTCAAAACCGTTTAGAAAAGTAACATTAACCGCGTATAAAAGTGACTTTCTTACACGGTTTTTAGATGAAACCGTTTAAAAAATCCCTGCTAACCGTTTATGAAAGTATTTATCTTACACGGTTTTTAGATGAAACCGTTTAAAAAAGTCATACTAACCGTTTATAAAAGTCTACATCTTACACAGTTTTTTGCTAAAACCGTTTACAATTGTATTAATTTTTCACGGTTTTCATAACAAAACCGCGTATAAATGTAACCATTAATAAAAAAATTGCACACGTTTGTACACGGTTCTTTTACTAAAACCGCGTATAATGAGTTATATTTATATTTTTAATATTTTCCTCGATTTTGTTACCATCCATTATTCCAAATGTTGGTGAAGCTGTATTATATCGATATGCTAAATTTCCAAATACGATTCATATTCGAATAATGGAACATTTCAAACACAATTCCAAATACAAAAATCAGCTAGACGCATAAATGTAGCATCTCGAAGTAACCATTAACCATTAAACCTTAAAAATCATCAACGTAAATATAATATCTCAAAGTAACCAAACATTCTAAATATTTTTCATCGTATAATAAGTCTAGTAATTCTTAAAACAACCCCCCCCCCCCCCCCCCCCCCAAATTCATTACCACATTTTACTCTCTTTCATAATCTTCAAAGTGAACGATCTTGCAATATTGCAAGCAATCTCCTCTACTTGTGTAATTGTGAAAGAATCCGTGGTTGTCCATGTGTCCTATAAATAAATTCGAAAGTAGGTGTTATTATAAACTAGGCATATACCCGCGCGATGCAGCAGAATGTAAGTAAATAACGAACAATTAATGTTACTTCCTTATAGACATGTCATCAACAATCCAACCATGACCTATGAATCACAATTTATAAAACCCTAAACCCATAAATATATTCAATAATTAGTTTATATTACAATTATCGACAGAAAAAATTATAATGATATAATTTATAATAAAAATGAAACGTATTTTACGATTATGTATTTTTAATGTGTTAACGGTGGAAAAAAATAAAACGTATGGATAGAAAACAAATTAGTTCGTAGATATTCATGATATTTAATAGTACGGTTAAATTAAAAAATATTCAATATTGGGCTCGTTTTAAAGATATTGACGAGACGATTATAATAGTATAATTTGTAGAAAAAGAAACGTATTTTTTCATTGCATTTTTGTTCATATACGATTATTTGTGTTAATATGATAATGGTGTAAAATGAAAAATGAAAAAATAAGGGATATAAAATGAATTAAATAAGTAATTGTAAGGGTGACAAATGTAACATTACAAGGGTGATAAGTGTTATTGTATAAAAGCTTAGGGTGATAAGTGTTATTGTACAAAAGCTTGTACAATAAGTGTATTAGTTTTTTTATATAGTAGTAGAAATTTAATTCGTAGATATTCATGATATTTAATAGTACGTTAAATTTAAAAATATTCAATATTGGGCTCGTTTTGAAGGTATTGACGAGACGATAGAAACGTATTTTTTCATTGCATTTTTATTTATATACGATTATTTGTGTTAAAATAATAAGGGTGTAAAATGAAAAATGAAAAAACAAGGGATAGAAAGTAAATTAAATAATTAATTGTAAGGGTGATAAATGTAAAATTTAACTTTTCAAAAACCGTTTTCCAATAACTACTTTTTTCAATAACCGTAATAGAACTTTAATATAATAGTATAGATAAAATAAAGTGTTTTTTACAATATATAAATAAAATGAAAGAAATTTAAGAAACACGTACCTTGAGAGATGAGGCATATTGTTCATGCATCACAAATTGGAAGATTTGTTTCACTACATAGTAACCAAACTCCCAACCATGTTGTTGTTGATTACACTAAAGTGTAAAAAAATTAGTGATTAAACATATTAAAGTACGAAATAAATTGTTGGGATATATAAATTATACCTTGTTTAATCTCCATGTAACCGAAGTGTTGGCTTGAGAAGACCCTGTGGCATGATTGTACTTTGCAATGACCCTAAATGAAAAGTAACAGAACATTTGTGTTAATAGTCGATTACGATATAAATAAACATCAATAGTATACTAAAGTAACACATTACTTACGTGTCAATTAGGTCTTTGATCTTGCAAGTTTCGGCTGTCTTTCCGTTTGTCATCATCGAATCTAATACGTAGACCAAGCTACGTCTAGGCCTAATGATTAGTAGCGACCAATGGTGCCTAAAAATGTTCAAAATGGTAACTTAAAGTGTAAAATGTATATTATTATTATAATAGTAAGATATATAAGTATATATATTACCCCTGTGAGTATGGTGCCAAAAAAGAACTTCTTTTCTTTTGGGTGCATCATCGTTGCCAAAATTGTGTTTGTGACACGAATATCATCCCATCCAATTTCAAGTGCATTTATTGCTCCCGGTGCTATAAACGCACACTTGTTCCTTGAATTTTGAGATACCATCATGTGTAAATCCCTGAAAACATTAAAATATGATAACTATATTGGATATTGTGAATATGCATACCTTCTTAATTGATAAGACATATATAAATATCGACTTACGCTAGATACCAAGCGATGATGCTCTGGTCGAGCCACCCATTCGTCATTAATAACTTCAAGTAATCGTACTCGACCCCTATGTGCATAGACATATGGCCAAGGACCCCTACCTCGACCAGAACCGTAACCCCAGTTGTCGGCCATTCTTTGCTACATTAGGTGGTGGTTAGATTTGTTAATAGTTTTAGTATATAATATATTAAATTGAAAAAAGGGTAAATATATATATATATATATATATATATATATATATATATATATATATATACGGTTATAGTCCACATCAATTGAAAAAAGGTAATAATTTTTATCCACTACTAATGCAGTAAATCAAACTAAGTCAATATGTGCCAATAGCGATGACCTTTTTTTCCACATAATTTATATCACAACATATTGAGGAACGAGTCAAGCAAAGTTAATGAAGTGCCTTTTAGGACTTAAGTTTATAAGCCAATAAAAAATAAAGTGTCGTATCTAAAAGTGTTAAAATGTTTATAGGACGCTTTTGAACGGTATAAAAGATGGGTTTATTCAGCATTTCTTAAAACTGTCCTATAAACTAGCTAATACGATACTTTATTTATAAAATGTCCTAAAAACCAGTTACGAAGTCAAAAAGTGTTCTATAAACTTATTGCAACACTTATTAGCTAGGACACTTTATTTTCTTTGGTCATATAAACCACATTTTGTTGTAGAGTAGAAAGTATTTTAAAGTCCTATCGATTTTAAAATAGGACGCCTTGTATAAACCTCATCTCTCTCAATCTCTCCTTATTCTCTCTTCAACCATCATCATCATTCTTGAGGAATTCAAGAACACAAAACCTAAAATTTAAATTAGAGAACCCACTTCACTAAATGCACTTGTACAAAACTCATAAAAAAGAAACAAAATATGCAATCAAAACCCAGTCCATCATATCAACGTATACATGGCATTCAACTTCAATTCATTGGCAGCTTAATTAATATTAATTTGATGAAAACGAGTTGACATGTTATTGATGAAAACTAAAGGATTTGTAGGCCATCATGATAGTTAATGTAATAAGATTTGCAATTTAAAATTTTCCTCCATAAGCATGTGATTTGCCGCATTTGTGATTCATTCCGAATCTTTTGACGTCTAATCTTTTGGTTCATTAGCTTTGATATATGCAAATAATTAATCTGGTTCAGTTCGTGATTTCTATGGGTGCATCTTATATCGGTGCATCTCATCTTAATGTGTGTCCATTTCTCATCCAACGATTGATAACCAATTCTCACCGTTAATTCAACTTCTCACCGGAACCCAACCCTATATATATATATATAAATATATATATATATAAATATATATATATATATATATATATATATATATGTTTTAATTTAATTTGTATAAAGCAAAGAGGATGTACAATTCTTAATTTGATTTGTACAGAGGAAGTTGCTTTTCATATTTGTTGTTAATTCTTTTGGTTCCAGGTAGTATATGCGATGCTCTATTACAATATTGCTAGCATATTTATCCTAACAATCACCCAATTTAAGCCCATTTGACAAGCTCACATATAGGTAGTTCTCTTCTAAGAGGAAGACCACGATAACACCTTATTAAAATTATGTTATTGAAACCTCTGTTGTTAAGAACACAAAAAGTTTGAAGGAGAAGAAAGTGAAACTGTATCTCTAAAACATTGCAGCTACAACTTCTCAAGCATTTCATAGTGGATGAACCAAGAATCTCCCATCAGAGTTGTAATGTGAGTAAATAAGCCTCCATCATTAAAACATGTGTAATACACGTACTAGCGATCAAGCACCAGTTTGTAAGAGTGAAGGGAACATAAAAACAGTATAAAAGGACTACTACTATGGAGGTCGTTCAAGAAAGTACATGGACGGATCTAATGTATGGAATACGGTGGCACGTGCCACCATATTATTTTTCCAACGAAGGGTAAAAAAATTTAGGTTCGTGAAAGGTGCAACCGTATCGTTTTGGAAGGTGCTACCGTATTATTTTAGAAACTTCAAGAAGGTGCAACCGTACCTCATAATCAACCAAAAAACCAAAAGAAACTATCGAAATCAACCAAAAAAAACGAAAAAAATCTCTTGAAATCGATAATTTTTTTTTTTTAATCCCTCGAAATCAAGCAAACAACTTTAAAAATCCCTCGAAATTGTGGAATTATGCTAAAAACACATCGGGTAATATTGAATGTCGGTGAAAAGATGAAAACACGTCGATAAAAACCGTCCCTGAGAAAGTACCCGAAATACAGACTGAACTAATGGCACTTTGTGGTAGAATGAGGAGCTGAAAAATTCTAATAAGGAAATGAAGGATGCTATAAACTCGTAGATGGCCATAACATTAAACATAGAGAAGAGTAAGCAAGGAACTATACAAGTAAGTAGGAACAAGAGAGGGCATATAATGTATGCAAGTTGGCTTACTAGACTACTAAGGGTAGATAGTCTTTTCACTTCCCTTCATTTAACTGAAGTCTTATATAACTTGTGAAATCTATGGAGCATTGTTGAGCATGAAAACTGTGGAAGATAGAATGGTTAATCAGAAGATTCTACGAAGCCCCAGTCGAAAGTTGGGAGTATATAAGTCAAAGATTTATCAAACCTAGCCCTTATATATATTCAGAACAGTCATCAACCAACCATTTCTATCAACCCTGAGTGTTGCTAATTATGGATCTGGTTTATAAGTGACACAACAGTGGGTACCTTACCTGCTGATTTATTGATAATTGTTATTCTGTGTTTTATCGTCGTATTTACCGTAAGTTGTCCCGGATGCAAGGTCAGAGAGGTATCTTTGATACCTTCCGTGAGACCGTTGATCTTAACTAGGGGCCTAATTCCAATAGTAAAGGTATCGATGAGTCTGATAATAGCAGTTTGTCTCCCACCGAAAGACGGTTATTAAGTGCTTCCAGTGAGCTAAATTTCAATCACAACTCTCGATGTTTTAGTAGTTGGGATGTAGGCCAATCAATATCTAGACCCAATCAATCACAACTCTCGGTTATTAAATGCTTCCAGAAGATGATTCAAAACAAACCAAAAGGACCACATAATCAAAATCCTAAAACACAAAATCATAACATAACAACAGAGATGAAATCGATAGGTTACCATCCCATAACAACGATGAAATCGACAGGGAACAGAGATGAAATCCAACAAGATGAAATCATAACAACGATCGCCAAAACAAGTAGAAATCGACAGGGAACATAAATTAAAATCCAACAATATGAAATCGACAGAAGCAAAAAGCGAACCAAACCATCAACAAAAAGAAAATCCATTCTAACCTTAAGTACATGAATTTGATCGTCACAAAACAGGAAGCAAATTACAGGTTTTTTTTGAGGTTTATGTATCTGATTAGGAAGTCATAAACAAAAACCAAAACGAAGACAAACCTTATACTGTTGCTTGAGAGGAGGCTACGATCGATTTATTCACTGAAGCTCCACCGAGGGCATAAACAAAATAGAAGAAAAAACATATTACAGAATGAAGCAGGTGATAAACAAAAATCAAAACCGAGACAAACCTGCTAGTGTTTCAGTGTCTGAGAGGATGCTACTCCATTAATTCTCTCAAGTTCCACCGATTGATCCTTGTTATCGTTGCGGTGCAAAATCAGGAATTAGACTAAAATTGGGCCTGTATCAGAATTTCTACCTGCTCTATATCAGAAATTCGATCCACCAGTCTCGTGAGTCTTTAATCTAAGTCGTTCGACGTGAGAGATCACAGAAGAGAGACGAGTTCTCTCTGTTTTTACTGATGCGATTAGGTTAAGAAAAAATGGGGGCGGAGGGAAATGTGAACTAATTGGGGGGAAGTGAAATAATTAAACATGTAATAAAATTTTAGGGGGAAAGGAAAAATTGAAGAAATTAAATTAATTTTTAAATATTAATTTTATAGATTTAGGGGTCGTATTTTACAGAATGACTGTAAATGAACTATATTTTATAATATTTAGATATTGATATATTTTTTAAGATAAAATAATAAACCGTAAAATAAAATTTTGGTGGGTCATATTTGACTCAGTGACGCTTAAGAACTTTAGTATGCCTTCATGGGCTATAGAACACTTTAAAGTCTAATGGACCCCTTTAAAGTCTCTGATAGATCCATTAAAGCCAACCATTTTTTTTGAACGACAAAAGGCATTTTATAACCACAACACAACAAGTTTACCAAAGAGTACAACAAACCGGGTCAATACCGGATAACAACAAAACAGAAACGGAACATAACAACTCAACAAAGAAACCGGTGACAACGGCGTTTGCGAGCAGCAAACACTCACTTCTAGCTTTGAAGAATCCATAAAACAGTCAAAAAACCGCCCCTAACAGTTTCGAATCAAACCCCCGTGCATCCCCTTACACGATCAAAGATCACTTTTTACCAGACCCCAAAACTTTTTTATGAACCCAATCGTGAATCCATCCGTCCCCGGTGACTTATTATTACCACACTCTTTTACCGCCTCCCACACCTCTTCCTCTGTAATTCTTCGCTCCAGGTTGATCGCATCTTCTTCCGACAGCTTTTTAATTCTATCCAAATTCAATTCCGGACTTTTGGTTCTTTGGCTTGAGAATTTGTTCTTGAAAAACTCAAAAGTATATTGCTTATAAACTAAAAAGTTTATGCCAAGACATGTTATATTGAATCATCAAACTGATCAGTATTGTTTCTCTCAACTCTCCGACATTTGTTCAAAGATCTAAAACATTGGGTCTTGCACAACCATTTCCATACTGCTATGACAAACTAAGAATTTCAAGTAAACCTTATTACTTGATGGATGCATTACTCAAAATGATGAAAATGTACCCTCATCATTCAAAAATGAAAATGAAAATTTGAAACGTATGAAGTCATCCAAAATGATTACAAAGCATTATCAAGTTAGGAACTCAATCTCCTCTATGTTTTTTAGATATGAAAATGTTCATGTACCAATAATCATAACCCATCAAAATTAACCTAGTTAACACATACAAATTCAAAATGAGATGATCAAGATTGTTACCCATATACACTTTTATGTGGGTATATTGCAAGCATCTTAGAAAGAAAAGGCATATAAAAGAATAAAGAATTTTGAAAGCTTCTTAAAGAAATTTTGGAATGTGACTTATCAGATTCGAGAAGGTTATAAAAAAAAATATATGTATTCGTAAAGACATTACTTTTTTTTTTTCAATTTATAGCTCAATAACCCCTACAAACATACAAACAATAAATTGACTCTTGAAACAAAAAAAAAAAAAAAATACATTTTAATAGTTGAACTCAAAACATATAAGAGAACATGCTGATTCCCAATTGGAAAACAAAAGTGTTGCTAACAGTTGAAAATGTACAACACTAGTAAGAACCTTAGGGGGCGTTTGGTTCGCAGAATGTGATGGAATCTGGTGGAATTGAAATGTTGAATTCCTATGACCAGATTCCATTCCCTTGTTTGGTTCAAGTTTTTCAATTGATGGAATCTTTGAATTCCATTAAATTCCATAGATATAAGATTTGAACATTCCATCATAAAACCCAAGGATTTCAATGGAATGGAATCTCATATTTTGATAATTTCAAAATTACCCTTTACCCCAAACTAAACCCTACTCATATCTCTCTCCCTCCCTCCCTCTCTCTCCCTCCCTCCCTCTCTCTCCTATCTCTTTCTCTCTCTCTCTCTCTCTCCCTCTTTCTCCTCTCTCTCTCTCTCTCTCTCCTGTCTCTCTCCCGTCTCCCTCTCCCTCTCTCTCTCTCCTCCCTCTCTCTCTTTCTCTCTCTCTCCTCTCTCTCTCTCTCCCTCTCTCTCATGTCTCTCTCCTATCTCTCTCTCTCTCTCTATCTGTCTATCTCTCTCTCCTCTCTCTCTCCCCAAAACTTTAGTTAAAATTAAACTATTTAATGACTATTTTATTAAAGTAATTTTTGTTTAAAAAATTAAAATAATCAAAAAGGGTATTTTGGTCATTTACCAAAATTCAATTCCAATTCCGAAGCTACAATCTGTGAACCAAACAGAAAAATTCAAATTCATTTAACAGATTCCATTCCAATTCTGTCAACCAAACAGGTGGTCAAACCTGACAACATTCCATTCCAATTCCTTCAAAGTCAAATTCCTTTGACATATTCCATTCCAACCAAAAACATTCTGCGAACCAAACGCCCCCTTAGTGATCATAACAATAACACTAATAGGCAATTTTGGGAAAATGCTTGTGAGCATTTAGTTTATGTAGGATACATAGTTACACATGGGTTTAATCAATCATCTACATGAAAGCCAACCATCATTTTCCCTTTTTCATAGTTACACATGGGTTTTAGCAACGACTTTTGTCGTCGCTAAAAGTAAATTTATCGTCAAAAACAGTTTATAGAGACGACATGTCGTCGCAATAGTCTCTTGCTGAAACATCTTGTCGCTAAAGGCCCGTCGCTGAAACTCAGTTTTCTAGTATAACCAACAACAACATCAATACTAATTGCTAGACAAGTAAACCTAACATCCTATGTGTATTTTTTTTTGCTGCTGAGGGGATCTGTGTCAGGTGCTAAAAGAAGGTAGATGTTGGAAGGTATATTGAAAGCAATAACTTACTAAAAATTGTCTTCACCCATCTCCACCAAAGGCAGAAGAATTTAAAAACTTGAAGCAAAGATATAGATTTCTCCCATCTCGTCCTTCAAATATGCTTTAGGTAAAGACCTGAAATTTCGTTAGTTAAAAAGAAGTTAAATTTTCAAATAGATCGTGAATACCATGTTAACCAAGGTGTGAATATTGAATGAAAATTAAGCTGAAAAGAAATCAATTTGCCACTTGTTATGCAACACTTTCCCTTGGTTATCAATAGGTGTCACAGTATACATCGAAGACGATATACCTTGGTGTATTATTTTCGCCATGGATATGGTGTTGATTAATGTCTGAAAGCATAGTTGGGAGTTTCAAAATCTGAAGGTTTTTAAGACTTTAGCAATAATACTTTATGAAGTAGAACAAATAATACAATACAAATTCAGGATACCAGATTCAAACACGGTTCACATTTGGGAAGTAATAAAAATACAAGATTCAATAACATGCTAATTTTTCTTAAGTTCGATTGAATAGCAAATTCAAAAATAGCCATTTCCTAAAGTTGCACATAAAAACCAACAGATCCACAAAAACCAAAAAAAAAATTATACAAAATTTGGTCCAAAGAGGAAATGGCAAAAACCAGGTATTAACCGTACCAAATCTATGATTTGTGAAATGAAATGCTCATATTAGTTATTACATTAGGAAACACATGATCAAATCTATTGAAATATCGACACATCCAAGAAACAAACAGATGAATTTGCAGTTAATGAATTGCTCATTAAAGCTAAGAAGAATGGGGCATTTGCTAGCTTAATTGCTGCCAAGTCAACTCCAGATAGCTTGTATTGTCTTGCAAAGTATTTATAGATAGTCCAAAAAAATTATAGAGATGAGGAGCCTAAGCCTGAATTGAGAAACATGTTTTCCACATTGTTAGAGTTAAGATGAATCTTGCTGCAATTAGACCTGACAAAAAATGACACGACACGCTAACCCGACACAAACTTGACACGAAATAAACGGGTTTGGGTAATACATTTCAACCCGTTTAAGTAAACGGGTTCACACGACACAACACGAAAGTTAAACGGGTAAGGTCAGGGTCAAAAATTTCAACTCGAAAATGACCCGAATAACCCGTTTATATATATATATATATTATAAGTTTTCTTTTTAATGTTTGGATTTTTAATGTTTTAGATTTGGTTTGAACTTTTAAGTTTAAACTATAAAATTTGAATTTATAATGCTTTCATTTGAATTTTGGATTTGTACCTTTTTGTGATTTTTCGGTTTTTAATTTTTAGTTTTATAAACGTTAAACGGGTTAGGCGGATCGTGTCGGGTTAGGGTTGAGATTTTCTGACCCGTTTATTAATTAAACGGGTCGGGTTAGGGTTAGACACTCTCAACCCATTTAACTTTGAACCCGACACGACACGACACGACACGTTTGCCAGGTCTAGCTGCAATGAAGGTTTGGTTTAAAATGAGACTCGAGAGCAAAAATAAAAAAATCCGAAATTTTTTATTAAGGGAAACAACCTACCATCAGGGGAAGAATTTACTTTCTTTAATCATTAAACCCTAAGACTTCTAGATTAAGGGCAACAACCCTACCATCAGTGTTCGTTTGAGCGGAAAAGTCAAAATCAAAAATTGATTGACAGGAGCAAATTAACAAAAATCAAACTCGTTTGAGAGGAGCAAAAATCAAAGCCGATTGAGAGCAAACAAAAATCAACTGTTAGCAAAAATCAAAATCGATTGTAAACAGAAATCCCAATTGAAAACAGAACCCAATGGAGAGCAAACAAAAATCAACTGTTAGCAAAAATCAAAGCCGATTGTAAGCAAATCCCGAATGTAAACAGAAACCGACTGAGAGCAAACAGAAACCGACTGTTAGCAAAAATCAAAAGCAATTGTAAACAGAAATTCGATTGAGAGCAAACAAAAATCAAACTGGTTTGAGAGGAGCAAAAATCAACTGTTAGCAAATATAAAAAACGATTGTAAATAGAAATCGATTGAGAGCAAACAAAAATAAGACGTAGACAAAAATCGATTGAGGGCAAACCCTAAATGATGTACCTGATATGTGTGTTCGCCAAGAGGAGCGAGAGCGAGAGGAGCGAGAGAATAGTCTGAGTCGTTTGAGAGGAGCAAAAATCAAACTCGTTTGAGAGGAGCAAAAATCAAAGCCGATTGAGAGCAAACAAAAATCAACTGTTAGCAAAAATCAAAATCGATTGTAAACAGAAATCCCAATTGAAAACAGAACCCAATGGAGAGCAAACAAAAATCAACTGTTAGCAAAAATCAAAGCCGATTGTAAGCAAATCCCGAATGTAAACAGAAACCGACTGAGAGCAAACAGAAACCGACTGTTAGCAAAAATCAAAAGCAATTGTAAACAGAAATTCGATTGAGAGCAAACAAAAATCAAACTGGTTTGAGAGGAGCAAAAATCAACTGTTAGCAAATATAAAAAACGATTGTAAATAGAAATCGATTGAGAGCAAACAAAAATAAGACGTAGACAAAAATCGATTGAGGGCAAACCCTAAATGATGTACCTGATATGTGTGTTCGCCAAGAGGAGCGAGAGCGAGAGGAGCGAGAGAATAGTCTGAGTCGTCCAAAGCCCTGCATATTTGAGATCACATGAATGTTCTGAAGCGTCGTCTTGGAAGCAAGCAGAGGGTAGTCTGAAGCGTTACCTTGATTAAAGAGCGATGAGTTATACGAGCGATGAGTTGTACGGGTTGTCAAAGTTTTTAAGAGATTATGTATTATGTAGTTGTACCTTAGGCTATTAAAGTTGTATTTAAGAGATTTTAAGAGATTATGTATAAAACAGTTGTACATTGTGCTTAAAAACTTGTTTTTAAGACTTTAACAAATCTTCTTTATAAAGGAGTATAGATATATACATTAGTTGTGTACTCGCGCAATGCAACAGGATGTACATATATATTATAAAAACAATGCATCAAAGACACTATTTGTTTTTTTTAATTAAGTTTTGTATGGTTGGAGATCCGGTGTAGGCCCTTGTTCGATCCTAGATATGGCAATGGGGACGGGAGTATCAGGGACCGCTATCCACATCCCCATCCACGATCCCCAATCCCCATCACCATCAAGGAATAAGATTTCATCCCATCGAGGAATTGGGAATGTTTCCCCGTCTACCCGGTTTGATTTTTTACGTAGTGTTTTTGTATATTATATATATAAATGTCCATTTTACATTTAAGAGACATATAATACTAAAAATATTAATCACCAAAATTTTAATTATTGTTACATTTGTATAAGAGTAACGTAAAAAATATAGTTCAAACACAAATATATCAATTACAATACTTAATAACTAAGATTTTATATAGCCACGAACAATTAAATCGATAATGTAATTCATTTTACAAATTTTAATAATGGAAGATTGATTAAATTTATACATTATATATCCAACTAAATCTAAACATTATCATCAACCTTCTCCAAAATCTTAAAAAACCTTCTGCAATGGTTTCTGTAGTCTTTTTCATGCCCACTTCGGCCATAATTTATGACAGCTGCAAATGTTATACAAAAGCCAATGATCAGATACATATTTCACTATCAACACATTTCATGGCAAAAAGATTATGTAAGAAGTTAAAACGCTTGTGTGAAAAATCGATCAATGATTAGCAAGCTTCACAATAAATAACTCCTGATGAACGATGTTCATAGGACTTGCTATGAGCTCAAAATATCAATTTTACCTAATAGTAACTCTGTTTTGAATAGCTACTATACCTCTCCCAAAACTACTTTAAAGTTGTCCATTGACATAGTAAACAGAGACAATTCTAAACATGAAAGCAACAACAAGGAGAAAGAATAGATAAATATAAATTTAATAAGTATTGCAGGGCTCTAATATTGAGAACCCTAACCCACATTTTGCTTGTCCCGACTTTATTTCCATGGAAGAAACAGTCTTAAAAAGATGGATGGAAAAAACAGTCTTAAAAAATTGACGGAAGAAACTGTCTAAGAAATAGAACCGTTGCTAACTACTAAGAATATTTCTTGACACTAACAAAACTGGCTAGACTCATTCTATAACTGTAAATGACATATAGGCTTATAGACAAATCGACTTATATAGTCAATTGGTTGGGTTAGAGGAGATAAATGAAGATGTGCATAAGACGAATGCTAATAAATGATATTGACAAAAGTACCAAACGAAGTTGAAGAAAGTGCCTAAGAAACTTTGATTTTACCCTTTTGCAGTAGATATAATCCCAAAGAGGTATGAATACAACAAACGTAAGGTTGATTTCCTACAACTAAAAATAGTTGGAGTTCCAAATCGATATGCACATGCTGTTTCCATACAATATTGATGATGGTGAGCCATCATTGGTGAAAACAAATAAGGTTATCTTAATATGAAGTCATGGATGAGCTAGTGAAAACAAATAAGACATGGTAATTGTTAGATTGATAATTACAAACTATTACGATAATAGGAAAGAAAATAGAACATGGCATTTACGTGTTTCAACTATTTCCCTACATATATTTGCATTAGCATATGATTTTATGATATGATATATGAATAACCAAAAACCACTCTGTAAGAAGAAAAATCCTATAATATACTAATAAAAAATTGTCATCCAAAACTATCTTTAACCAATTTCAAGTTGCAAAGAAGTTCATATTTAACAATCTCGGGATTTAAGATCACAATTATGTAGTGGTACCACAAACTTCTATTAAACATATGTAAACCATTTTAGGCAGGAACAACAAGGCTATTGCTTTTGAACTTACCATCAGATTCCCAATAGACTTGATATCACCAAAATTTTATTAAATTTCCATTCAACCATAGTGCACTTAATTACTTTGATTAAGTTAACAAAAAGAATCATCCATTGGACCTTGAAAGACAAACTATGTATTAGAAACAACATCAAAGCCTGAAGCATTGAGCTAAAACAAGGAACTCGAGAATGAAACATGGCTAAAACAGGAAGCTGCAATAACAGAAGCTGCAAACTAGAAGATAAGTAGACAATAAAAAAAGGAAAAAAAGGAAAAAAATGATACACATAGAAAACCAATAAGGGCAATTATCGAAGAATTTTTCAATGAATAATGAAGCATTGAGCTAAAACAAAGAACTCGAGAATGAAACATGGCTAAAACCGGAAGCAGCAAACTGGAAGATAAGAAGATAAAGTAAAGAAAAGAGAAAAATGTTATACATAAGAATCTAATCTTGGAAATTATCAAAGAATTTACAAGTTTTGCTGTAATCAAAGAGTAGTAAATCTTACATGGTAGAAAAACTTTGTATGACCTTGAAAATCAGCAGCAAAAACATCCAAATTACAATCTGTTGGAACTTAGTGTAGACTTGAGAAACCTAGTCCCACATAGGACCCAAGAGAAAGATTACATCACTTAATATATCCAAACCAATAAGCATTAAATGAATTACTTGAATGCTTGGCTTGGATTGTGGTGTGATTGAAAGACTTTTCTTGACATTAATATATATATTAA
This sequence comes from Arctium minus, assembly GCA_954870635.1. Classification (NCBI taxonomy): domain Eukaryota; kingdom Viridiplantae; phylum Streptophyta; class Magnoliopsida; order Asterales; family Asteraceae; genus Arctium; species Arctium minus. Next base: position 118,744,578 of record OX941080.1, on the reverse strand, counting down.
ATGTCAAAGATGGGCCTTGGGCCTTGGGCCTTGGGTCTTGATGGGGTTGAGATAGATTGATGGTGGAGATTGTGATGCAGGGTAACAGAGGCTGGCGCGGGTCACGGCACGACCTAAGTCGCAAAGCCACGAATATAATTGCAGAAATTATATTTTGAATGCCCTCGATGATTCCCTATATGACATTTACTCTACCTTTGGAACGGCAAGGGAGATATGGGAATCTTTGGACACAAAGTACAAAACTGAAGTTGCGTGTTCAAAGAGATTCGCTGTAGGGAAATTCTTGAATTATCGGATGGTTGATTCGAAACCGGTGATGAAACAAGTAGAAGAATTGCAGATTCTTACCCACGAGCTAGAGGTGGAAGGCATGGGAATAAATAGCAATTTCTTGGTCGGTTCGATAATTGACAAACTTCCTCACTCATGGAAAAACTTCAAGCTCTACTTGAATCATTTGTCGGAGGACATAACATTTGAACAACTAGTCCTCAAGTTGCGAGTGGAAGAAGACAATCGACTGAATGAGAAAGCCGATGCCATCCCCTTGGAACAAAACGCCAACATGGTGGAAGGAAGCACTTCGAGGCCGAAATTCCCTAAATTTAAAGGGAAAACCACGATGACTAAGAGGCCTTTTCCTTCCGGGAAAGGTCCGATGGCCCCTCAAAAGAAAACTTTCAAAAGAGCCATGCATTGTTGGGTTTGTGGGAAACCGGGTCATAGAGCCAAGGACTGTCGACATAGACGCGATCATGGTGGTGCGGGCGGAAATGGTGGTGGAGGAGCCGGTGGGGCAAATAATCATGCTAACCTCACTCACTCCCCAAACCAATTCCTTGGAGTTATTGAAGCACACATGGTGACCAATGTTGAAGATTGGTGGTTCGACACCGGGGCAACCCGTCATTTATGCAATTCAAGAAGCTTGTTTGATTCTTATCAAAAGGTGAAGGAAGAGGAACCGATGTTCATGGGTAATGCATCTACCGCGATGGTTGAAGGAAAGGGGAAGGTCACGTTGAGGTTGACTTCCGGAAAGGATCTTGTGCTATCTGATGTATTGTATGTACCGTCTCTAACTAAGAATTTAATTTCTGGCCCTATTCTCATTAAGAAAGGGTTCAAAGTTGTATTTGAATCGGACAAATTTGTCATCACCAAAGGTGGTGCGTATGTTGGGATGGGTTACCTCGATGAGGGACTCTTCAAACTTTCTGTACATAGCATTGTAAATACCATTGGTGCCGCCAATGTATATAATGATAATAAGGCAGGCACAAGCACTGCTTCTGTGTATATTGTGGATCCTTCTTTCCTTTGGCATGCTAGATTAGGACATGTGAATTTTAGGTCATTACAAAGAATGATCAAACTTGACATGATTCCTAAGTGTTCTAATGACAAAATATCTAAGTGTGAGGTTTGTGTAGAAGCAAAATACACAAACCACCCACATAGATCGGTAGAGAAATCAAATGAAATTCTTGGGTTAATCCATACTGATTTATGCGATTTTAAGGCAACACCCTCACGAGGAGGTAAGAATTATTACATTACCTTCATTGATGATTGCAGTAAATATTGCCATGTGTATCTAATCCCTACAAAGGATGAGGCCTTAAATATGTTTAAAACTTATAAGGCTGAAGTCGAGAATCAACTCGACAAGAAAATCAAAATTCTAAGGTCGGATCGTGGAGGAGAGTATGAATCTCACGAATTTGCTGAATTTTGTGCAACTCATGGCATTATACATCAAACTACCGCTCCATACACTCCCCAACAAAACGGAGTGGCCGAACGAAAGAATAGAACATTGAAGAATATGATGAATTCAATGTTGATAACGTCCGGAGCTCCTCATCATTTATGGGGCGAGGCGTGTCTTACTGCAAATATGATCCTAAATAGGATCCCCCACAAGAAAAGTGATAAAACTCCATATGAATTGTGGAGAGGTAGAATACCATCCTACAAAAGGATGAAAGTGTGGGGTTGCCTTGCTAAGGTTCAAGCACCTTTTCCCAAAAGGACAAAACTTGGACCTAAAACGATTGATTGTGTATATATTGGTCCAGCCCAAAATAGTGCTGCATATAGGTTCTTAGTTTACAAATCCAATGTAGATGGCATAAGCAATAATACAATCATGGAATCTGCTGAAGCAGAGTTTTTTGAGAAGATATTCCCTTATAAGGAGAAGGAGGGTAATACCTCTAATCCTGGAAAACGCCCAATTGATGATACTTACTCTCATGTTGATCTAAACAAGAGTGATCAATCAAGTGCAGCTGAATCCTCCAAGGTTCAAGAAGAAATGGAACCAAGGAGAAGCAAAAGGGGAAGAGTCGCCAAAGACTTTGGACCAGACTTTATAGCCTTCAATATCGAAGGAGAACCACTCTCCTATAAGGATGCCATGGAATCTTCTGAGGCACCTTACTGGGAAGAGGCTATTCAAGGCGAAATCGACTCCATTGTGCAAAATAATACATGGATATTGGTTGATTTGCCTCCGGGTCATAAAGTCATTGGCCACAAATGGATCTTCAAAAGAAAGTTGAGACCTGATGGCACTATAGAGAAATACAAGGCTCGACTAGTAGCCAAAGGGTATCAACAAAAGGAAGGTCAAGACTTCTTCGATACATATTCACCAGTTACACGGATAACGTCTATACGGACGTTGGTTGCTATAGCGGCTATCCATAATCTGGAAATACATCAAATGGATGTAAAAACCGCATTCCTAAACGGTGAACTAGAAGAAGAAATATACATGCAACAACCGGAAGGATTTGTTGTGAAAAGCCAAGAGAACAAAGTCTGCAAGTTAATTAAGTCTCTATATGGACTTAAGCAAGCGCCAAAGCAGTGGCATGAGAAATTTGATAACACCATGTTGTCAAATGGTTTTCACATAAATGAATGCGATAAATGTGTTTATGTGAAACAATACAAAAGTGCTTATGTCATCATATGCTTATATGTTGATGATATGCTCATCATGGGTTCAAACTTGGATGTGATAAACCAAACCAAGAAGATGCTACACTCTGCATTTGACATGAAAGATATGGGAGTAGCTGATGTTATCCTTGGTATAAAGATTCAAAGAAATCAAAATGGTTACATCCTTACTCAATCTCACTATGTTGAGAAGGTGCTGCGAAAGTTTGGTCATTATGATGACAAACCGATTGTGACTCCATTTGATCCTTCAAGCCAATTACAGAAGAATTTAGGAGATAGTGTGGCACAGTTGGAATATACTCAAGTTCTTGGAAGCTTGATGTATATCATGAACTGTACACGACCGGATATAGCGTATAGTGTGAGTAGACTTAGCCGGTACTCACATAATCCGGGAAAAGACCATTGGTATGCACTAGTAAGAGTGCTCCGATACTTGAAATACGCAATGAGTTATGGGTTACACTATACGAAATACCCTCCCGTTCTAGAAGGGTATTGTGATGCTAATTGGATTTCCAACCATTCCGAGAGTAAGTCCACAAGTGGGTATGTATTTACACTTGGTGGTGCTGCGATATCCTGGAAATCTTCAAAACAAACGGTGAATACCAGATCGACTATGGAAGCAGAATTTGTCGCTTTAGACAAAGCCGCTGAAGAAGCCGAATGGCTTAAAAACTTCCTAGAGGGTATTCCGTTGTGGCCTAAACCAGTGACTGCAATTGCTATTCATTGTGATAGTATGGCCGCTCTCACTCGAGCGAAGAATCAAATCTACAATGGCAAGTCACGACACATACGAAGACGCCACAACACAATAAAGGACTTGCTGAAAAATGGAACCATTTCCATTGACTATGTGAAGTCAAAGGAGAATATTGCCGATCCTTTGACAAAAGGCCTAAGTAGAGAGCAAGTTTCCTTCACATCGAGGGGAATGGGCTTAAAGCCAACACAATGAGTGTCCTCGGCGGCAACCTAACCTAGCGTAATTGGAGATCCCATGGTCTAGGTTCAATAGGCAAACTAGTCGGGGTCAACTCAAGCAACAACCAAACAAAGGTACGCCTATTCCTATGATGTTTTTCTTTTGTAATTTCCGTTGATGATATAGGGTTGAATGTTACATTCTTAATAATGCTGATAGCAATCTAGTGGAATACTACGGATTATTATTGATCGGCATTACCTATGTGAGACTGATGTGGGGTCGCATCTTTGAGGACGGATATGGTTACGTCTTCTAAAACTCTCATGAAGAAAGGATTTGTTCACAACCGAAATGAACACAACGATAAGAATTAAATTATGTATAAATATAATATGTGTGATGCATATTGTTTCGATTTACTACAAAAAGTGGCTAGTTCAAGACCTCAGTTCACTATCCACGAAGTAGATCCGATAGGTACTCACTAGGACAGGTTCAAGTCCAAAAGACACCTTTTCCGATGCATATTATAACTAGCTTGGTGATAGAAACATAAGTTCCAATTCTATTGCTTATTTTCTATTCAAATGTGGGGTATTATTGGGGTTTGAATAGAAAATGTGGGGTATTGTTGGAACTTAGTGTAGACTTGAGAAACCTAGTCCCACATAGGACCCAAGAGAAAGATTACATCACTTAATATATCCAAACCAATAAGCATTAAATGAATTACTTGAATGATTGGCTTGGATTGTGGTGTGATTGAAAGGCTTTTCTTGACATTAATATATATATTAAATGTCAAAGATGGGCCTTGGGCCTTGGGGAGTTTCCACGGACAGAGACTTTCGCGAGTTTCCACGCGAGTTCACCCGCGGCACAAGTCGCGGGACTCCCTGACAGTTAATTTCGGTTGGTGGAGAAACCTATAAAACCTGCACATATTTTCTCACATTTCCCAACGAAATTTTTATCCTTTCCTGGGTTTCTCTCTTCAAAATTCATCACCATACATGAGATAATTCGATAGATTCAAGTTATAAACTTGAATACGATTGTTGTATCCTCTAGACAACGCCGATACACCGGGCGAATTTTTGTCTTAGGACACTGCGTTCTTCGCGGGCCTCAATCGATTTTATTGGAACAAAGAATCTTCGATTTCAAGTAAGATTATTATGATTATGTTGTTATATTATGTTTTCTACTTAAATTTGTAAAAGAATCCTATTTTATTATATTTATTTCATAAATATTTGTACACCTTATAGTGTGGGGTTGATATTACCTAACACAATCAACACAGTTTTGAATATAATGGTGATTCCAAATTTCAACACAAATAAAACTCATCATATGTTAAGGCTTGATGCCAGGAGTTTCTACTTCAGACTCAGGACAGGAGATCGAGTGATAACCCTAACCAGGATAGAACCAATGAACCGAAAGTGGAAGATTCCTAACTAAGACCATACATTTATACATCTTGGGCTCTGTTTAATGCTTTATTGCTTCTGATTCCATTTTCGATTCATCACTCTTACCGGGGAAGATCCTCAATCCTTTTCATGTTTATCAAGGTAAAGTGGCCCGTTAAGCACTTACCGGGTAAGTGTTCAGCAAACAACCCATAAGTATTGGCTTGTTATTGTTATTACAAATATTTGGGTCTATAAGATATTCAAACGTGTTTGAGTATAATGATTCCATTCCTAGAACATATTGGATACAAATATCTTTTTATACTCCATTCTTTGCAACTGTATGGCCACACAAATGTAACTGTAATCATGATTATTACAATTGAAAAATCAAAAAAGCTTGGAGAAAGAAAAAAAGACAGAGCACCAAACCTTGTACATTGAAGTAAGCCCTGCAACTGAAGCCTACAAACTCATATGGTAGCAGTTATAGCACTAAGCCTTAGACATTTGATGTGCATCATTGGATGAATATGAAAGTTGAAGAATTACCATCAAGCGTTAGTAACCCCATCATTAGAATGGTGAGTTCAAGTCAAGCAATCTGTGGAGACTACACAAAATCATGTTTAGAGTTACCATGGTAAATCCAACCCCAAGCATCTGGTGGACTACACAAGATCAAGCAAACTTACCCTATTAAATCATTTGCAACCTGATGCATATCATGTCCAAGTCCAAGCAGTGTGATGCAGAATATAGAAAATCAAGAAATGGAGCCTTAAACATAGGAAAAACATGTCAAAGATGTCACCATAGGTTTTAATCTGCAAAAAGTCAATGAAAGAATTGACCTTTTTTAGACAGAAAATGATAAACTTGATAATAATATTCAAGTTCTTAGAGGTGACATGTACATCATTTTGGATCTTAAATCAACTATTAAAACAGGACATTTATTCTTTTGTATATAACTCATATTTTCTATTCCTAATAAGAATATTCTTAACAACCAGGAAGGCTTTATTTTGTCAAGCATTCGAAAAGCCTATGATTGAGGCTTGACCGGTTGAAACCAACATTTGTAATGCGTATTAAATACCACATCAGTTCTTGCAAAGGACCGGACAAACAAAAACAAACCTCATTCATTATGTTTTATTATTCTATGCCATCACCATTTACAAAGGATCAGAGAAACAAAAAATTAAAACCTAACGAAACACTTTGTTGAGTTGTTGGTCCATCACCATTTAAAAATATTGTCTTCTCCGGAATCTGAACATGAAGAGGAATACATAAGATCTACACAACATGTAGCTTCATAAACCCATTTGAAGTAGAAAACACAAGTAGAATATGTAGTTAACGCCCGAAAATCCAAGTAAGTATTTACCACTCGCATAATGTTTGTAAAGCAGAAGAATTTAGTTTGGAAATCTGCCTTAAGACCTTGAACCCCTCGTTTGAGTTCTTGAATCGACAAAACGGAGAAAACTACATCGGTCAGGCCTTGGGCGACCTTGTCGGTGACTATGACTTATGTGTCATAGTCACATGCCACTATCGCGCATGAGAGGAAGGTCTCGGTACACATGACGTGACCTTACCACCGAAATTGACACCAAGCACAATCGCCTGCCAGAATCGTCGGGTTGGTACCGAGAGCGGGGGGCACCCCACGACTGTGCCACGTGACAATGCCCTTGGCACTGTCGCCGGACATTGTCGCCCGCGGGGGTATGGAGGCTTTAAAATGCGATTTTTCACCCAAAGCAATTCCATTTTTCTCCCAACTTGTTTTAAAACCGATTCTTGAGAGCTTTTAAGCGATTTTTACTTACAAAACCCTCCTCCTCTTTTATTGTAAATCTAGGGTTTGTTTGAAGCATTTATTGAGCATCAAGAAGGTTAAGAAGAGCATTAAGTGTGGTGTTACAAGCTAAACCAAGTCTCAACCTCCTCTCCATCAACCTAGGGTTACAAGTTTTCTAGGGTTTTCTATAAAAACCTAGATTGTGAGTTTGTGAGTTTTCTAACTTTTGTAAAACTAGATACATATCATTATGTGTAATTTTGTCTTGACATTGCTTATCTTGAAATAATACCCTTTTTGTGTGGTAAAACTCCATAGTTGGAGATCTTGAATGTTTGATTAACAAATGGGTTGTTTGGAGTTTCAATGGCCATTAACATGATATTTCCTTAGATGAGGATATATAACTGATGACACTTATAATGCATTTATATCTTTATGTAACACCCTCAAATCTGGAAATAGCAACTAATTTAAACTTTTCTAAATACATCGATAATTGTTTCATCTACAATCACAATTTAAGATTTAACCTCAATACACACAATCTATAATAAAGGTGGGTGCTACTAAAACCCAATAACAGTTACTATCAACAACCTACGGAAGACTTCATCAACAACTTACTCTTGTATAAAGCTAAGACTCAACTCTTCATGAGGCTACTAGAGTCCGAACCCCCAACTGAACCTGATGCACATGCCGACAAATAAAAAGGTTAGGCTTAACGCCTAGTGAGCTCAAGAGTTTTAACATGAATGAATATATCTTTAAAAGAAAGGAATTCAGTTCAAATCAAGATCCTTAGAAATGGTTTACTTTAAAATAGAAACGACACATTTTCCCCATAATATGCATTTTTAAAGACAATGCTCCCAAACACACATTCTTTATAAAATGATGCAACCCATAACTCACCCAAAACGGGATTATAATTCGACACCCAATTTGTGAAGACGTGGATAACACTTCATATCCCAAAACACCCAAACACGGGTGGGGCATGATACTCAACCCTTAAATAGCGGAAAACAATCCATAAAGATATGGTACGTCATCGAAAACATGTAACTCGAATTAATACTCACGCGACCATAAAATAGAATGAAATCCAAATATTAAAGCATGGACAATTAAATATCAAAATATTACGGGTTGACAACGGGGGATACCCGTATCCGTTGAGAGTGGAGGAACACAAAAGTATGTCACTCAAACAACGTTAATCGTATGACACTTCACGACACGCAAGCCCAAGTGCCCCTACGACTCCCTTCAAGCTACACCAAAAGAGACAGCTGACCTTAGCAAATATTACAAGAATGCGCCAAAGGCTCGGCACAAGGGGGATACAACTATGACATTGCCCCAACAAGGCGAAGGCCCCAAAAACGCCTATCAGCGGACTACCCCTCGTCATGATAGCACAACCCGGACTCAGCCCTCCTAGTGTACACTTGAAAGGACAAGGTCATAAAACATGAGTCCCGGAGTCCAACCCCGTACCACCCAACTGACCATCAAATAAGATTGACTTACGTGCCTATGGATCCAATGCAACACAGTCTTAGATTACATGACTACACATGAATGACTAAAGCACTCGAGCCTGTAATTATCATAATTATGAAATAAAATTCATTAAGTTGTAAATCATAATTTGGGCTCTAAATCGTGCCATTAAAATCGGACAAATGTCCTTAAGACTCTTTTAAGTCAACACCGAGCTAAAATGCTCGAAATCCATTTGACCAACAAATAACGGTCCCCCAAAATATTGAAATGTCTTTAAACGACGTTTATGCAGACACATACCCAAAAGATGTGATTAACCCAAAACTCATCACGTATTGGGACCAAGGATTAACCAAATAGTTTATGAACTCAAATATCCCAAAATGTCGTACGGCATAAATTAGACTTCATTTGTACAAAAATCACCGGAGATGCATAATTCATAAAATGGGTTTTATTTGTACCAAATCGCTAAGAATATGTAAAACATGTCATTTACTTGTTGAAACATTTAAAACCCAAATATGAGCATTTCATGGAACTAAACAACCCAAGTTTACCAAATATGAAAACTTAATAAAATACTCACACTTGACAAATACCAAGTAAAATATATTTTTACTTCAAAATACACGTTTTGGCATGTACATAGTTTTCACAAAGCATCTTGAACTCACCTTGCTAGATTTAGGCTAAATCTAGGTTTTACCCCCAAAACTTGAATCACCATTGATGAAGACTTGAATCACCAAGAAACCTCCCTAAATCTTAGATCCAACACATATACAATATCACCTTCACCACACAAGTCAACAAAATCAAACCCAAGATGAAGGATGAAAGGGAAAAGGATGAAATCATCAAACCCAGGATGAAATCATCAAACCCTAGCTTAACATTGAGAGAGAGAGGGGAGCTTACCACCACAAAATACTCATGTATACTCCAATAGGCTTCTAATCTCTTGCTAAATCCTTGAAGATCTCTCAAAAACAAAACCATGTCAACTTGAATCACCAAAATCGGAGTTGTGATGAAGAAGATATGAAGAAATGAAGTTTGGTGGCTGAAAATCGGGTTTTAAGCTCGACCAGGGGGTTTCGCGACTTACCTCGCAACCTTAAGTCACGGCATAAGTCGCCCGCTTCCCCTGGTTTTCTTCTCGTTCACTGTTTTGGTCGTAACTTCTTCGTTATAGCTCTGATTTCGCTCCGGAAAGAACCGTAGGACTCATAATTGAGTCCTTCATCCATTAAGACTATAAAATCTAGGATTCAAGTCCAAAATTCCATATCTTATTTTTCCTTTAAAATACCGATTTCAGTATTAACTTGAAACGATACCTTTTCGAAATCGGGGTGTTACACTTTAAGTGCAAACCCATTTGGGATTTTAACCTAAATGAGGACTTGTATCATATTAGTTCGTTTGAATACGAGGATCATGGATTCATGTTGTTGTATATAAGATGGTAGTCAATTACTTGACATCTTGCACGAAAAGACTTATGAATGCTTACCCCACGTTTGAGGGCTTTGGGACTTGCAAGAATAAATTGCATATATATATGATGGTGGTTGGACTAGAAATGCATCATTCGAATAATTTATATACACTTTAATTGGAGTAAATCTTGTTTTGGGAAATATTGAAATATGGATGAACCGCAAGTAGGCCCTAGGAGGATGTAATCATAGGCGCGTACCACCTTGGATGTATGTGCCTAGATCTCCTTCGTTTGGGGTAATGCCTTGGAGGTAGTCCCCAAATGTGTCGGGCCTTTGAGGTGTTGCTCGTAAGAGTGAATATCAAGGTATATCGTCTCTTGAGGTGAAACTTGTCTGGTGTTTTGGGTCTCCCCCATTGACTCCTCATATGATACGTTATGGATTCTATAATCTCTATTTTCATTCATGGCATTATTATGTTCAAACTCACTAGGTTTTATGGCCTAACACTTATTTGGTGTCGATGTGTATCTTAGGTAATAGCGACGTGGTCGCCAAAAAGGTTTAGAGGGGCCTTAGACGTGAGCTTGGGGAGATACTTTTGGGAATGCCAACTTTTGAAGAATATTATCTTGGATTATAGACGACACCCTTTGTAATCTTATTTCGTCTAGAAATTAGATTAAAAAGGTTGTTGTCTTATACTATTTAAATTGTGTTTATATTTCCCCTTTTTAGGAAGAGGTCATATCTTGATATTTTATATACCACATTTCCATTTTTGGAAATTTTTGTTTGTCCCAATTTTTGGGGTGTTTCAAGTTGGTATCAGAGTTTTAGTTTCAATGAACTATAATAAAAAGAAACCCAACCAAAATAAAAAGACCGTATATAAATATTGTATACCTTGGATGGATGAAACACAAATCCACTCATTTGCATCATTCCTTGAACATGTTGAATGAGAGTCTTTGAATTGAATCAATGTCCTTGCTTGATGAGTTAAATCATATTAACTGTTTTGGAGTGCGAAATAATGTAATTGATTTAACAACGATATAAAATTTTGAATCGATTGCTAGCGAGATGAGGAATAATCATCGTACCAAGATTTCAAGAGGAAGAGAGAGAGAGGGTATAAGATTCAACGACATGAATTTAGAGAATAGAGGGAGAGATAAACCCTAGCTTTGAGGAAAAACTTTAAAAATTGAATTTGAAATTTGAATCCTAAATCTTTACCGCAGGATTGTTTGAGCGGTAGTCGAAACAGGCAACACAGCTTTGGATCAAAGAAAGTAAAGTTTGACCTATCTCATTTTGGTGGTGGTGGTAGGTGCATTGAGAATTTGTACCTTATGCATGTAAAATTGTAATTAAGAGTTTTTCAAATTTTTTGCATAAAACGGTGATACCTTATGCTTAAAGACTTCTAATTAGGAGTTTTTTTTTTCTTAAATGCTTATTAATGTAATATATATATATTTATATATATATATATATATATATATATATATATATATAGCGAAGAATCGTGTGAGAAGTTGAGGTTAACGTGAGAAGTGGATCTGAACTGTTGATCACTTTTAATCAAATAATCTCCCATGAATTGTGGCTTAGAAAGGAATTGATTTGGTGCATCTCGGTGCATTTTATCTCGGTGCATCTCATCTTAAAGTGCATCCATTTCTCATCCAACGGTTGATAACCACTTATCATGCACGTTTCTCACGTTAACCTAAACTTTTCACCGGAACCCAACCATAATATATATATATATATATATATATATTATATAGAGGTGGGTTCATACGAGAACAATATATATTTAAGAAAACACGAGAATGACCAAGTACATACAAAATCATATATGATTCACACGACTTTGCTCACTACTTAAGTCGCAAGTAAAGTCTCCCACGTTTGGGCCGTTAATGTTGAATCATATACGATTTTGTACATAATTTGTTGTTTTCTTAAATAGTTATCGTTCTCGTTTGAACTTTCCCCTCTCTCTCTCTCTGTGTGTGTATATATATATATATATATATATTAGGGGCTTAATTATTTGAGAATCCTACAATTTGCAAGATTCGTGAGATTCATTCTAAGCCATTACTTTAAAATAATATATATATATATATATATATATATATATATATATATATATATATATATATATATATTAGGGGCTTAATTATTTGAGAATCTTACAATTTGCGAGATTCGTGAGATTCATTCTAAGCCATTACTTTAAAATAAATAATGAGATAATTAATGCAATTTTTAGGAAAAATTCAAATTCATAAATATCTCTCTCTCTCTCTCTCCTCTCCTCTCCCCTATAACATCCTAGTATACACATTCACAATTAAATATATACATAAGGTAAACACATTGGGAACACAATGAAAACAACCTTAAGAAATTTCGTACTAAGTTGTTTACAATGTATTCACAAGTGTGGTAGGTTTATATTTAGTGTTGTTGCTTTTGTTGGTGTACACAATATATTCACAAGGTATACCAGATCTCATTGATTTAGAGTGTGTTCACAAATTATAGTAAAATTTCAAAAGAAAGTGTTCACAATGTGATCATAATAATAGTATTTCTAAACAAGTGTTCACAATATGTTTACCTTGTCTATACATTTAATTGTGTATATGTTATGGAGAGAGGACATAGAAGATATGAGAGAGGAGAGAGAGTTTTTTTTAACTAAATTATATTTTATTTTTTTAGTTATTTTTTTGTGATTTAAATTGGATTTCACAAATTAGTAAGTTGTTAAAAGAAGCCCCTTTCAGATATTTGTTCTTAATTAACTTGTATTTATATTTATAGTATATGAGAATTTGATGAACTAGAGCTGAATTTTTGTTAAATAAATTTAATATCAAATGATCAATCTATACATAAACTTCCAGGAATAGTTTGCTAAATTGTCACAAGATTCCTTCATTATTTGATCTACTTCCAAGCATAAACTCTCACCATTGGAGTTCCTCTCCATTCCAGGACCATTTCATTCCCATTTTGCCCTTCAACCCTGATTCTGTATGAACTGTGTCTTTCCTCTACCATTTCTTTAGCTTCCATTACACTTTCTTTGCTCAGCCTCCACCCTAATAAACCAATATTTTCTGGGAATTCAGAATCTTCCTTCAAATTCTCCCACTTTTGATGCCAAGAAAGAGATGAAACATATGGTGCCACAAAAAGGGACTCCATGGCTATTCTTGCTTCTGTAAGGTACTCTGGGAAGTTTGCTTCCATTGACTCACAGAGGGCCTGGTAGTGGTTTAAGTATTCATCAATGAATGAACTATACCCGCCACAACATTTCATTTTCTCGAAATCTTCTCCATCACCAAAGGTTATAATTCCTTTTTTCTTCGATAATAATTGCTTGGCAGCCCTCAGAAACTCCATCACATGACTTCTATCCCTTGTCCTTCCCATGTGTGGTAGTCCAACCATACAATTAAAGGCCAAGCATTCTTCATGATCTTCAGATCCTTCAATCTCGTTCACCAATTCACCAATCGTGATCTCTTGGACCTCCAACTTCAATCCAGAAGCGTTTGCGTAATCAAGGAGCCGGTCTCTTGTCTCCTCAAAATTGTAATTTTGATCCTCATATTTTCTAATGGTTGTCAGCTTTGTTTCTTTTCTTAGTTTTCCAAGAGCCTCTAACATTGAAGGCCATTGAACCCCCTCACCAATGTCAAAATCTATAATGTGTACCTTTCCACCTGAATCACTCATGATTGCTTCAAGAATTGTTGAATTGGCTGCAAAATGAGAAAATCTCCCATATAGGAATATTTCATAGAAAGCTCTGAATGCTGCCTTGAAGTTCTTCATTGACTCCTGTTTGATATAGTTGCCTTGATTTCCTGCTTGAAACAGGTTGAAAGCAACACGTTCAATGGTTCCACCAAGCGGACTAGCTTTCTCGTTTATGCATCCCACGATCACGTTTGCAAGTTCTTCCTGTCCCATCTCCATGGCTTCTCCATAAGCTTTGAGTAGATGACAAAGGCTTGTTTGGACTTCAACTTCCATGTCATCCGGTGGCAACACCACAGAGAGGTTCGTCGATGGGCACATCATTGAGTCGTTGCTAGATTTTATGGATGGACTACCATAGCCACCTTCATTCTCCATGGAATCATCTGAGGAAATATTGTCCATTTCTTCACTTTCAGCCCACCATCTTAATAATTCTTCGAATGCAGTGCCTGATATGCCTTCAATCCCTTCCACATGTTGTGAAATATTCTCCATAGGGAATACAAGTTGCATCTCATGATCATCCAAATTAGGTAACTGGTCACCAAAATCACTTGGTAACATGGCCTGAAAATATGAGTCTGAGGAGATCATGGAGGATTCCTCAGAGGTGGTGATTGAAGAATGGAAGTCATGGGCATCAAATGCATTATAAGAATCTATGTGCAGACCATAAACTCCATCTTGATCAAGGTCTTCTGGTTGAAGCATATCTGGCTGCATCATCTTCTTGATATTATATCTCTCTTTCTGAAAATGGGTTGAAGTCTTTCACAGTTAGCCCACATATATATATATACATATATATATATATATATATATATAGATAAGTGATCTGGATACTGACATTAATTGTACAAATAATTAATTACCCCCCATCTCAAAAGATGTTGTAGTATTAAATTCATGAAAGGTCAAAAGAGTTGTTGTGAATACAACTACCTGCACTTTCTTCTTTTTTTCTTTACAAGTTCCCAGCTAAACTTCTCCTCTTTTCTTGGAATTTTCTTGGAGGTAGATGAGCTGTATACTCCAAGAATAATTTGATAAGGACTTGTATTTAGTTTTATATTGATGTCAATTCTTGTAAATTCTTGATGGCAATACAAATTCAACTTTAGGATATATGTTTAAATCACCAGTCCAGTAAGATCTAAATGTTGGAATTACCATCTTTTGAACTCTTGTGTATATATTGTGATGTCTTGCTTTTATAGGTTACTTATCCTTAAAATAAAAGAAAATAAATTAATCATCATAAATAAGAGCATTTCTTATATTCTTCTTTTTTTTTTTTTTTTTGGTTCCATTATTGCTGTTATTTGAAGTGAGATTCACAAACAAGTTGCAATTCAGCATTAAAACGGTTGAAGTCCCACATCAACTATATATATACTTGGATCATTTCTTATCTATATATTGGAACCTCCCTTTTCTACTCAAAAACATTTTTGAAGGGTAATCTAATGGGGTTTCACATATTCTCACATGGTATCAGAACCAAGGACTCGACACTTTTGAACAATTTGTGTTTGACTAGCCCCAATCTCGAGACTCCGGACAATCTGTGCCCATGGGTGTTTTTTAGAGTCCCATATTTATTAGACTTGGACCATTTCTCTAACCTCATTTGGCTTCTTAAAAAAACTCTGTGGCACTAATTAATTTGTTTTGGATTGTAGTTCTAGTTGAATATTATTTTGCTATTAATTAAAGATCCTTCAAGTTATACATTTTCTATTGCCTTCTAATTTGTTTGGAAACTTTAGGATTAATCTTGAATGTTAAATGGGTTGCTAGCACAAATTTGAAGTTTTGTATTCCCTCCATGTGTCCACTTTTAATTTGATATAAAACTGAACCGAATATTATATATTCTTCAAAAACAAAATTGACCAACATATTTTGTCTTTCTATTATTCGAAAATGTTTTCTTTTGATGAGTTTCTATATATATATATATATATATATATATATATATATATATATATATATATATAGGGGGTCCCCTTCATTTGCTAACCGTGACATTGGTGTTAACCGTGTTAACCAAATTTCGACCAATCATAAGCTTCCTAGAGGTTTTGTTATGCCATTAATGCTATTAAATCTGAAAGGATAATATGGGAATTTGCTAAAAATCGCCTCATTTAATCTGTTTCCATATTTAAAGAAGTTTTTTTTAATTTGGTAGTTATCCTGATATTAAATATATTGCCCCATGTAATATGTTTCCATATTTAAAGGAGCTTTTTAATTTGATAGTTATCTTTATATTAAATATATTAATTTAAAATTTTATTTTGATTTACATCTTATTAATTTGGTAATAGACAGAACTATGCATATATGCATTTAGAAAATATGTCCATATCCATATCCGATAGTTGTGCACATATACATGTATGATTATGATGCATGTATGAATTTCCCCAAATGTGCACATATGCATTTTCAATTACAGTGCACATATGCATGTATGAATTTCCCCAAATGTGCACTTATGCATTTTCAATTATAGTGCACATATGCATGTAATATTTCACCAAACATATTTCCATATTTAAAGCAATTTTTTAATTTGGTAGTTATCCTCATATTAAATGTATCGCCTCATTTAATCTATTTCCATATTTAAAGAAATTTTTTAATTTGGCAGTTATTCTGATATTAAATATATTAATTTAATTTGGTAGGTGTATATTCCCAAATTAAAAGTAATTATATTTTGACCGAAATATCCCTGTGCGTACATGCATTGTATTTTTTTCAACCGTTTTTAATATTTTATTTTAATAAAAAATCAATTAATTGTGGACCATTGATCTCATTAATCTACGGTTGAGATTGGTTAGCACGGTTAGCACCAATGTTACGGTTAGCAAATGAATGAGCCTCTCTCTCTCTCTCTCTATATATATATATATATATATAGTGTTTGGTTCATTTGATAAATGGTAAATATATGAGAAATAGAGAAGTAATCCTAGTCATTCATATGGTCAAGATCGGATTTGACTAGTCAAATATTGCGGCTTTGACCGGTCAAAAGTTGGGGCTTTGACTGGTCAAAAGTTGCGGCTATCCCAAAAATAGAAGGACAATTTCGTAAATTTTACAAAACACACGGACTGTGTTCATATATGAACATGTATAATTCACATATGGACTATATGTTCATATATGAACCAGTGCAATTCACAACTGAATTTTTTTAACTGATTCATATATGAACCTTTGTGATTCATATATAAATCAGTTGAACTAACTAACAGATTCATATATGAACCTTTGTGAATCACAAAGATTCATATATGAACCTTTGTGAATCACAAAGATTCATATATGAATCAGTTGAACTAATTAACAGATTCATATATGAATCTTTGTGGTTCATACAGATTCATATATGAACTCATCCCGTGTATTTTACAAAATTACCCCTCTACCTTCTATAGACCACACAAGGAATTATCCGGTGCTTCATCTGGTCAACATTTGCGGCTTTGACTGCGAAGCACCGGATAATTCCTTGTGTGGTCTCTCTCTCTCTCTCTCTATATATATATATATATATATAGAGAGAGAGAGAGAGAGAGAGAGGAAAGTTCAAATGAAAACTCATTTTTCATTGTGCACGTGAGAACAAATCTCAGTCACTCGACCTCTTTTAATCCAACAACTCATATTAAATAGAGTTTTTAATTTTGAAATGCTTAGGGGTAAAAATGGAAGAAAATTTAAACACACGCCTAACATATTTGACTTTTTATTTTTTTTTTTAATTAAAAACTTTTTACCCAATTAAAGTTTAAAATAAATTATCTTAAAAATTACTAATATTTTAATCAAACAAATTACATCATAAAAACGAGAATTTCGTGCTCTTCGATATGACATCTATCTTGATATAGTTTTTTGTCGTTTTAACCATTTTTTACGTGAAATGTTATATATGTGTTATATTCATTATGAATATTTATGTACGTTCAAGTTTGTACAACGCCTCGACACCATAAGTACGTAACTCGACATCACCTTCTTCAACACTTTCTTCAACGTCGTAAGGCATCACGTTTCTTCAGCACCGTAACCCAACACCCATCAAAACGAATCGAGAACCTATCGAGTAATTCTGTTGTGAATCGGGGAACAAAAGAGAATGCATCACGTCTCCATATCTTCATAGGTCATTCATGTGTTATTCATCATGAATAATGTATCATTCAGGATGAATTCAGGATGAATAATTCAAGATTCATGGATTCGTGTATTATTCGTCGTGAATGTTGTGTAATTCATCCTGAATACTATATTATTCATCATGAATAATGAATGAACGTTCACATTTGTTATTCATACTGAATGTGGGACATTCGGGGATGCGCATACATATTCATAATGAATTAAATCAAATTTCGGTTGTGAATTGGAAAACAAAAGAGAGTGCCCCATTTGTCTACACATTCACGGGTCATTCATATATTATTCATCATGAATAATGTATCATTCAGGATGAATAATGTATCATTCAAGATGAATAATAGAACATTCAGGGTGAATAATACACGATTCATGATAAATAATATATGAATTATGGATTCGTGTATTATTCATCCTGAATACCGTATTATTCATCCTGAATACCGTATTATTCATCCTGAATACTGTATTATTCATCATGAATAATGAATGAACGTTCACCTTTGTTATTCATATTGAATGTGGACACCCGATGACGTGCATGCATATTCATAATGAATATAACATATATATAGAATTTCACGTAAAAAACGGTTAAAACGAAAAAATCCTGAAATATTGTATTATTCATCTTGCATACGGTATTATTCATCTTGCATACGGTATTATTCATCATGAATAGTGAATAAACGTTCATCTTTGTTATTCATACTGAATGTGGACACCCGAAGACGTGCATGCATATTCATAATGAATATAACACGTATATAAAATTTCACGTAAAAAACGGTTAAAACGAAAAAAAAACTATATCGAAATGGATGTCATATCGAAAAGCACGAAATTCTTGTATTTTTGATGTAATTTGTTTGATTTAAATATTAGTAATTTTTAAGATAAATTATTTTAAAGTTTAAGGGGGTAAATTTTTTTTAATTAAAAATAAAAAAAAAGTCAAAAAAGGTAGGGGTTGATTAAAAATTATAATTTTGTCCTTAATCACTTATCAATTAACCTTATTATGTATTAACCATTGATTAGTTTTCTAAGTTTTGATCAATGGTTAAGATTTGTCCTCATGTGCACAATGAAAGATGAGTTTTCATTTGAACCCACCCCTATATATATATATATATATATATAGGGAGAGGTTCATTTGAGAAATGGTAAATGTATGAGAAATAGAGAAGTAATCTTAGCCATTCATCTGGTCAACATTTACGGCTTTGACCGCAAAGCACTGGATAATTCCTTGCATGGTCTATAGAAGGTAGAGGGGGAGTTTCGTAAAATACGCGAGATGAGTTCATATATGAACCTATATGATTCACATATGAACTATATGTTCATATATGAATCAGTTAATTAGTTCATATGAGAATCAATTAATTAGTTAATATATGAATCTGTTAATTAGTTCAACTGATTCATATATGAACTTACAGTTAATTATTTCATATGTGAATCAGTTAATTAGTTCATATATGAATCACAAAGGTTCATATATGAATCAGTTAAAAGAGTTCAGATGTGAATTACACTGATTCATATATGAACATATAGTTCATATGTGAATTATACATGTTCATATATGAACACAACCCGTGTATTTTGTAAAAAGTACGAAAGTGTCCTTCTATTTTTGGAATAGCCGCAACTTTTGACAAGTCAAAGCCACAACTTTTGACCAGTCAAATTCGATCTTGACCATATGAATGGCTAGGATTACTTCTCTATTTCTCATATATTTACCATTTCTCAAATGAACCTAAGACTATATATATATATATATATACATACAGAGAGAGACGGGGGAGGATCAAACGAGAATAGTAACTATTTAAAAGAATACGAGAACGAACAAAATCATTAGTGATTTTAGAATTAAAGCGCAAAAAAACCACACGAACCTGAAGCCGCGACCAAAGTCGTTTTTTTCGTGCGTTAATGTAAAATCACTAATGATTTTGTTCGTTCTCGTGTTCTTTTAAATAGGTTCATATATGAATCTGTTAGTTAGTTCAATTAAAAGAGTTCAGTTGTGAATTGCACTGGTTCATATATGAACATATAGTTCATATGTGAATTATACATGTTCATATATGAACACAACCCGTGTGTTTTGTAAAATTTACGAAATTGTCCTTCTATTTTTGGGATAGCCGCAACTTTTGACCAGTCAAAGCCGCAATATTTGACGAGTCAAATCCGATCTTGACCATATGAATGGCTAGAATTACTTCTCTATTTCTCATATATTTACCATTTCTCAAATGAACCAAACACTATATATATATATATATATATATATATATATATATATATATATATATATATATATGAAGATAAAGAGTTTGCGAGAAGGCGATAAATGTGTGATCATATATTATATACAAGCTTAATCATATATGATATCACACTTCTCGCCTTCTCGCAAAATGTTTAACTTCTCTCATGATCCTTACTTTATATATATATATATATATATATAGGGGAGCGATCAAATGGAAACCACTCTAATTTTGAAACCGTGGAAACCCTCGATTTCATTGGTCAAGTTAATGAAATTGTTTAATTTGATGAACTTGTTTCATATAATTCTTTTATTGATGAAATCGTTGCATATATTTGTGTTTTTATTTAAAAATGAAAAAGTTTCATCCGACTGCGAAAATACATGAAACAATTTCATCAGAATGAGAAAAATAGATGAAATTACATAAAAAACATAAATATATGAAATAATTTCATTAACAAAAGAATCATATGAAACAACTTTATGAACCAATTTCATTAATTTAACCAATGAAATTGACGGTTTCCAAAGTTTCCAATCTAATATGGTTTCCAACTGAAACCACCTATATATATATATATATATATATATATATATATATATACGAAAGATCGTCTGAGAAGTTGAGTTAACGGTGTAACACTCCAAATTTTGGACATAAATAAAATTCGAAATTTCGGCAATATAACGTTTGAAAATAAAAAAACTTGTCGCCCTAAAATAGGGGATAATTTAAACCTGAATCAATACAGTATAACAAAGCAAACCCAAGAGTGCCATCCCAAAACGGGGAATAAAGTATGGTACTTACAACCCAAATATAGTGAAGAATAAAACGACAACCTAATAATCTAGGTATTTGCTAATAAGATTAAAGTCGGGTGTCGCTATCCTTCCAAAAAGTATATCTTCAAATCAATGTATAATGGTCACTATGTCATCCAAAAAGACCACTCTCGACCCCCAAGGTCGACCACTCAGTCCTGACGAGTCCTATCGCTAAGATTATCTGTCAAAGGTGACAACCAAAGAAACAAGCCTTAGGCTAAAGCCTAGTGAGAATAAGACAATAAATTTAGAAGTACTAAACCCATTTGAAGTCATGCGGGGCTGTAGCCATGAGCTAAATCAATGAATCAAATAAACCATTAGTGATCAAATATGGTACAAATAATACCAATCACATAATAAGCTCAACTCCTCTAAGTGTATTGCTCGAAAACATCAAGTAAACCCCTCTAGGTAAATTTGTTCATTCGAGAAAATATGTTGATCTCTTTCCATATCCTATCCCCGGTTGTTCTATTCTTGAGAGTTCCAAAACGGGAACTCTAGCACAAGGAAATTACACCTTACTGCCCATGAGACGCTGCCCGACCATATAGGCCCACACCTTACTTATCATGGTGACCCGATGCCTATTCTGTGCCGAAGTGGTGAACCTAATGTCCAAACGGGACATAGGAACACCGTGCCTATGGATCCATTGCACCAAGACCAAATACTTAAACATGCTAACACAGAAATTATTAATAGTGCATTCAAGTCTTAAAACCAATCATCACCATACAATGTCATGAACATAACACCTTTTACTTTGAAGATCTGACTCCCACATTTTGGAGGCAATTAATGTCAAAAGACTAGGCATTATCATAATAATTGCTTACACCGCAACAATCACCATTCATGAGCTTTAACCAACAAAATAGGTATATTAAGATAAAGCCCTTATTTAGTTGGGGTGAACCAGCCACTATAAATGTCAAGGTAAGACAATGAAACTTATGAGTACATTAGGAAACCTCCAACTCTTGTGGATCTAATTGAGAAACCACATTTGTTACCACCAAACCCTAGAATTCCAAAAACTTAGGTTTTAGGTTGAGATTTGAGAAACGAACCATCACTTAGGTTAGAAAGACATAGAGGACCAAAATACAAGAAATATAATCACATATAGGAGTTTAAAGAAGTGAAAGAGCTCACCTTGCAAGGGTTATACACAAACCCTAGATGTTGGATGAACTAGAGGAAGATGAGAAAGTCCCTTGAAACTTTAAATCCTTAAGCTTCTTAATCAATGCTTACCAAAACTTTTCAACAAATAAAATCGCCCAACTCATCTCCCAAATGAAGTAAATGAGTTTTAGGTCGTGAAAATGTGGTTTTAAAGGGGCTGGGCCTGATGGAGACCTTGCCCGGCGATTGTGACACTTGTCACAATCGCATGTCACTATCGCCCGCTAACACCCCCTCTCGATACAGATTTGGCGACCTTGCCATGCGACAGTGACAAAGTGTCACAATCGCTGGCACTTTGCCATGGGAGAGTGACAGAGTGTCACAATCGCTGGCACTCTCGCCTCCTTCCCCCGAGTTACGGTACACCCTCCGCGATAGTGCCCCTCGAGAGTGACCCCTGTCACAATCGTGGGCACAATCGCCCCGTGGGTACCGTCTTGTTCCAGTTTCTAGCTATTAAACACTACTCAGATTATCAAGAAACACTTTGTTTATTGAATAATCACACAAATTACATCAATTCATATCCCTATTTAGTGCGTAGACAGTAAGCTCTGTGTGTGTATGTGTTCTATGGTGTTCTTACACTGATTTGCGCGTGTGTTCTTTTTGATTTACAACACTAAGACCTGCTATTTATATGGTCAACACTTTACAACAATTACATTTCAGACCCTCCTTTTAATCTTAAATACAATTTAACTCTAACAATCTCCCCGTTTGGATTCAAGATTAAAAAAAATTGACATTAATCTTCAGGTCTTCTTTTCCTTGAAAAAATCTTCAGTAAACAGTCTTTCACAACTTTGACACCTTCAAATCTTTGACATTTTGATCAAACTTTGATATTGCTTTCAGTAAATCTCCCCTTTTTGAATTACTTAACAACATTAGACAATCTTCAGTCTCCCCCTTTGATTACAAAAAAAAATGCAATAAGCTCTTTAGAAACATCATCAGCTTTTCAACTTTCTTTAATCATTGCTTTGACAAAATTTTCTCCCTTTATCACTTCTTGCTTGACTTTGCTTTCTCATTCTTGTATTCTCCCCCTTTGTAACAATTTGCTTTACTTTCGCTTTAAAACGGATCTGACTTTGAAATCTTGAACTCTCTCCCCCTTTTTGATGAACTTTGAGAATCATAAGCATCAAAACATTTCAAGGTCAGTTCTGTCTTTGAAGTATCTCCCCGAAATAACAATTTAAGCGCAGTCTTTATGAACAATCTTCCCCATGTAGGAAAAATAGACAATCTTCCCCAATCTGATCTGATAATAAATTTTTCCGTCAATTCATGAATGTATTCATCCGAATCTTTTCAAATTCAGACAAATTAAGAGTGGTAACCCTGAATCAACGAATGAAACAGTCAAACTGCCTGTCAGTAGCACGAAGCCACTGTGTGTAACGGATACACATGGGAAAGGATCTTTTTAATGTTCACTCCCCCAGGGCTTCCATTCAATCATTGAAAAAACCACAAAGGAATTTTCTATGAATATTAAGACACGAAAACATATTCCTTGTGTGCTCGTGCAAGTGTAGCAATGATTGAAGCATTTAAAGCTTAATCAGGCTCAAAATATGTAAACCGTTGAGACAGCAACATATATTACATAGACTCAATGTGCACGAGAAAGGGTCGAAGGTGGGGCAACTTTCCTTCTTTTTCAATATCCAAATCATCCGAATGAAGATCAGATAGATAATGTGTTGCTTCTCCTTTAAAAATATGAAACATTCTTTTGTTGAGAAAAGAATGAGTAGTTGGTGTGGTTTTATGCAAGAGATGGCATGGGCTAGTTGCTTTTTTCAATGAAGGTCACGAAGAAGTGTGAACCAACAGATTATGTGGTTGCCCGACTAAAAAAAAGTGTGGTGCATTTTTTACTCTGATCTCTCACCCTCTTTGTTTTAAACATTTGAGCTCACTTCTAACCAAACTCTCTTTTACATTTTACCTCGGCACACTACCGCACTCTAATATTTTGACCCCTCTCCCCATAATCACTTAAGGATTACTTCCGGGCTAGGAAACACTGGTTAACGTGAATCCATGGAAGTCATTTTAGCACTCACACTGAATCCCATGTATTTTGTCCTAAAAGAATGTGTTGCTCAACAGTTATCTTGACAATTAAGCACAAGAAATCACTTGTCAGAAAACGTATGCTCTTCAATAATAAGAATGAAATTTGAGCAATGTGAAAATTTAAGATCTCTCAAAACTTTGAACATTTATGATCATTCAATTTCATTGTTTTGAGAATCTGACAATGATTTAATCAGATCAATCATCATGAAGAAAAAATGTAATGTGGTATCAAAGAGCGGACATTTGTTTATATGAACAAGATATAAACAATTTAACAATGAAAGCACATTTAATGAAGAAATGACGTCTGATCTCAAACAACATTGAATTTCAAACGGGAGTATTATCATCGAGAGATTTATCTTTTGAGACATGGTAATAACAAAGTCAATAGGAATGTACTGAACCGATGTGTGTATGAATACTTGACAGTATATAAACAAGATAATACACAAGTATTAATCTTTTGGAAACACACGGTTAGATAATCATCAAAGTATCCAAAAACATTTAAAAGCACACTTCTCAATTCATGAAAACATTTTAAGAATAGGAAGTGGTTTGAACATTTAAGAAATAATTTTTCATACTTGAAAGTTGTTCTTCTTTCAAAGTATGGTAGAGTTTAAGATTCAAAAAAATATACCTGTAGTATAGAAAAACTCAACTCCCCCTAAAATGAATATCATCTTGTAAGCATCATTGACAAAAACCTCAGATATTTCTCCTTAGTACCTGTAAAAAGTCAACGCATTAAAAAACATGACAATCAAAGTGTAATTAACTTTTCTCTACTCCCCCTTAAAGATATAACAGTTAAATCTTATGAACTCCCCCTCAAAGTAAAAACTCCTTTGAAAGATGTTATCTAATAAGCATCCTTAATAAGAAAAACTTTTGAGAACGGGTTCTGAACTGAGTTATCCAGAAGCCATAGTCACATGAAATAACTTGCAAAACAAAAGATATTGGCAATCATTATAGAAATGATTCCGCCTTAGTCAGTATTTGATGAATACCAACAACTGTTCAAAATTTCCAAAAACACATAGAAGTAAGTACAAGATAAGATATTGTTAGCCCCAAATCTTCATTTGTAAAAGTGTTGAAAATATCTAAAGTCCTTCATAGGACTTCCAGAGACGGCTTCAGAGGAAGAAGACTTCAGAGGACGAAGATGCCTCTAAAGTACAGTTCAGAGATAGGAACTTCAGCAAGAAGACATCAGAGATGGCTTCATCAGAGACTCTGAAGTTCTCCTCAGAGCTCTGAAGACATCCTCTCTGAAGAAGGTGTTGAATCATTACAAGTATCAGAACCGATGACGAACATATGACTAATCCTTAGAGATAAGATTTACTTTCTAGAGTAGGTTACTGTTCAAGCATGTCTTGAGCTTACCTATTAGGTAAGACACTGTTCAAGCATGCTTCTATTTGTCAGAATACTACACTGTTTACTTTATGGTCCTATAAATAGGACCATCACTCCTTTGACAAATGTGTGCTTTTTGATATCTTGTATTCGAAGAATCAACTGAATATATCTCACGAAGATCTTGTTCTTTCTACTTGCTTTTTATATGAACTGTGATATTTGAATCTGTTTTTGATAGCAAACTATATTGCTTCCGCTATTAATACTCTTGTTATTTATATCATTCTTATTGTAAGATTAAATCTGGGATCCAACAATTGGTATCAAAGCCTCATTTGTTTTCTAAACAAAGAAAGATCATATCTGCATACTCGGATAGATTTAATTCTTACTGATTCAAGATTTTAAAATATGTGCATGTTTATATAAACCCTGGTTTATTAAACTTCATATGGTCCAGATTTGAAAGTAAATCACAGTTACATCATTTGATAGAAGATCTTCATAGAAAAGCATCAGTTCTTCAAATCTTCATCTTTTCTTCACAAAATGGCAAACTCAAGCATAAGTGCCATTTATACAGCTGGATCATTAACCAAACCTCCTACACTTCTAAGGGATGAATATCCTCAATGGAAGATAAGGATGGTAAATTTCTTAGAAGATATGGACAAGGATCTGTTAAGATCCGTGAACGATGGACCTCACTAACCAATGGTGTTGGTACCGAGAGTTCAAGCAACAACAGATACTGCTGAAATCCCTGCTTACTATGAAAAGAAAACTTCAAACTTTACGGATGAAGAAACTAACATGATGGAAAATGATTCAAAAGTTGTTAGATTACTTATAATGGCCATTAATTCCCAATGATATCTTCCAAGAACTTGATTCTTGTGTAACTGCAAAAGAGATATGGGATAAGTTGTTAAATCAACTTGAAGGTGGCCTACAAACTCAAAAGAACAGGAGAAATCTTTGTATCAATGAATATCATGATTTTCATGCATTACCCGAAGAAACCTTACACCAAACATACTCAAGGTTCAACATTCTCATCAACAAATGCAGAAAATTTGGAGTCATGAGGACAAAAGAAGAAAATAATGTTCTTTTTCTTAAAAGTCTAAATGAAGAATGGTCACAACTGTCCATGTCAATACAAGCCAATCAAAATCTTGAATCATGGTCATTGACTGACATTTATGGCACCCTGGTTGCACAGGAAAAAGAAGTTGTTAAACAAAAATCAAAAACCTCTTTAGGTGGACCACTTGCACTTATGTCAAAACAAAAAGGTGTATCACAAGAATGCAGAAAAGCAGAAACAGACAACTGTTCAAAGAGGGAATCTAAAAGAAAATCCAAGAAGGTTCTGATGTCTGAAGAAGTTGAACACTCTGATTCAGACTCAGATGATGACATCAATGCTTTTGCCAAATCTCTTGCATTAATCACCCATCAATTTAACAAGAAATTTGGCAAGAAAGTTTTTGAAGGAAGAAGAGATAATGAAGAAAGGAGAGGAAATCCAGAAAGGAGATTTCAGAAAGATGATTATCAACAAGAGCCCAGATCTACTCTGCATAGTGATCAAAAGGGTGTGCATTTCACCAATCTTGATACTACTCAACAATCATTTCAGCTAAGGTATCCTCAACCTCAGAGGTACTTCAAGCCACAAGCTCAGAAGACAGAATCAGATGCTGCTCTTCCATCAAACCAAAACGATGGAAGATGTTTTAGATGTGGAAAGCCAGACCATTACTCTGCAAACTGCAGAGGTAGGCTCATCAAAGATGAAGACTACTACAAAAACAAATACAAGTACAATGTCAAAGAGAGAGTACTTGTTGCAGAGATGGAAGACTGACTGTCAGACTCAACAAGCGATGGAGAGGAAGAACCTACCAATCTCTGTGGTATGGCTTTTGCAGATGATCAGAATGATGGATCCTCAGAGGACTACTCTGAAAAGGTAAACTCTCCTTCCACCTCTGACAGTGAACTTGAATTGGATGTTATTAAGCTAATAGATGAATTTCAAATCTTAAAGCAAAAACTTGTTGAGGAAAAAGAAAAAAGAAAACAAATGACAAAAGATCTTAGTTTTTACAAAAGGGAAAAAGATCTTCTTGAGTCAGAAAAGAAGGATATTTTTGTTGAGAAATCTAAACTTGAAAAAGCTCAGAAACAAAAAGAAAAATCTTTTTCAGAAAAATTCAAAGAACTTGAGAAAGTTTTAAAAGTTAAAGAAGAAGAAGTAAAGAAACCTGAGTATGAAAGACTCAATTCTGTTGCCTTAACCAATTTTTTCCAAAAAGAAAGAGAACTCCTACATCAATCTCTGGAAAGGAAAGAACTTCAAATCAAAAGCTATCTTGATGCTCAAGATGTCCATATAAAGATAAACTCTCAAATGGATACTCAAGGGCTGGGATTCAATGAATTGGATTCATTCACTGGATTGAAGAAAACTTCACTTTCTTCCACTTTCTGTATAGGAAAGGTTCAGAGCTCTGACTGTCCATCTCTGAACAATTTCAAGAGAATAAAAACCTCAGAGGGATCAAAAGCAAGAGCTCTGAACTTTAAAAATGTTGCATACTCTGAAGTGCAAAACTTTCCAAAATCTATCTTAAAAATAGAAAACGAAACTTCAGAGGTACTTTTCACAAAACCTCAGAGCAATGATCCCAGAGAGATTTTCAAGTTCGATGCATTTATCACAAATGAATCAAAGACATCTGAACAAAGTACCTCTGAAACAAGTACTTCTGAAGATGAACCTCAGAGTTCACTTAATCCAGATGCTCCTTTGTATTTACCAATCTCAGATGAATGCATCAGAACTACCTTTGAGGATGACATCAAAAGAATAAATAAAGAAAATATCATAGTTGATTCAAAGAAAAAAGAAAGCATGAAAAGAATCAATAAAGTCTCTAGACCCAAGATAATTGAGAAACCAACAGAGGTAGTTATCTCTGGTAAAACTGGAAGAGACTTTCTTGACTCTGATTCTGAATCAGATCCAGAGATAGATGAACAAATATTCTACAGACCAGAGGAAGTAATTCATAAAAAGACAGAGACTGTTGGTTCTGGAATTTTGAACATTCCTATTTCTGTTTTGAAAAATAAACCCAGAATACAAATATGTCCTGACTTTACAGAAATGTGTCTTCAAGCAAAAACTTCTATGGACCTTGAAAAAGAATTAAAAGAAAAGGCAAAGAATAAAACTCACTTATCAACTTTACACTTATAAACCAATCAAGTTTACTCCTGAACAAAAAGGAAAATGGCAAGAAATGAACCATTCTGATCCTGTTTGTGCAGTGAGGAACAAAGAGAAGAGGATGTTTTTGAACAAGAAAAGACAGCTTGAAAAGAAGGCTGTCTTTCAAGCTAGAAGAAAGGAAGTAGTTAGGAATGCTTGTAATATTCCTAGTACTAATTTGAAAAAGAATCAAAATGTAACGAATGCATTTAATGAAATGAAAACTTTTGCTTCTACTTCTTCTTGTTCTGTAAAGTGCAATTGCATCCAATTATTGATGAAACTGAAAAACCACTTCAGAGGCACTCATTGTTTTCTAAACCAGTCTCTGAATAAAAATTCAGAGACAAGGCCTCAAAAGAAAAAGGACAACCCTGCCAAAACATCAAAAGATGAGTAGGAAAAATTTCAAAGAGATAATCAGAAGTCTAACAAAACAGGACCCATAATGAGATGGGTACCTAAGAAACTCTAATCTGTCTTGCAGAAACAGTCTATGCCAATCTGGTACTTAGATTCTGGATGTTCAAGGCATATGACTGGAGATAAGAGGTTATACTATCCTCTTACAAAGCTAAATCTGGAGGATCAGTAGCTTTTGGAGACAATATGCAAGGGCAGATTAAGGGTTATGGTTACAAGAGGTAATGTTTCTGTATCAAAGGTTGCTTATGTTGATGGGTTAAAACACATCTTAATCAGCATAAGTCAACTTTGTTACCATGGTTTTGATGTGAAATTTCAAGAAAAACACTGTTCACTACTTCACTTAAAAACAGGTCAAGAAATGCTCAGAGGTGACTGAAAGGGTAATCTATACAGAATGAATTTTTCCAAACACATAAAAACTGACTCAGAGAAACTCTGTCTAGTATCTCTGAACAGTGAAGATGTATGGCTCTGGCATAAAAAGTTCTCTCATCTGAATTTTTCTTCACTTGATAAATTGGTCAAACTAAATCTGGTTAAGGGTTTACCATCTCTGAAGTTTAACAAAGATCATCTTTGTTCTACTTGTGAAATGGGAAAAATGAAAAGATCTTCCCACAAGACCAAAAGTGATAATAATTGTCAAAAAACCTCTGCACATGCTTCATGTGGACCTCTGCGGTCCTATCTCTGTACAAAGTTTATCAGGTAAAAAGTACATTCTAGTTTTAATTGACGAATACTCTAGATATACTTGGATAGAATTCATCAGAGCCAAGTCTGATGTCCCTGATATTTTAATAAGATTGTTAAAAAGATTGCAGGTTCTGTTTGATAGCAAAGTTTAGAAGCTGAGAAGTGATAATGGAACATAGTTCAGAAATGCCAAAATAAACACGTATTTTTCAGAAGAAGGCATAACTCCAAACTTCTCTGCAGCAAGAACCCCTCAACAAAATGGTGTTGTTGAAAGGAAAAACAGAACACTTGTTGAAGTTGCAAGAACTATGCTTGTAGGATCTGATCTTCCCACAAACTTTTGGGCAGAGGTAGTGGCTACAGCCCGTTTCACTCAAAACAGGGCTACCATTGTCAAAAGATTCAAGAAAACATCTTATGAACTCATTAACAATAGGAAACATAATGTTAAATATCTCCATGTTTTTGGATGCAGATGTTATATTCTAAATGATAGAGAGTCTCTTGGAAAGTTTGACAAGAAAGCAGATGAAGGCAAATTCATTGGATATTCATTAGCCTCAAAAGCTTTCAGAGTGTTCAATCAGGGAACAGGAATAATCCAAGAGAGCATCAATGTGTCTTTTGATGATGACCGAAATCTTGCCACTAAAAATGTCAATTCAACTGCCAAGAATATCTCTGAATCATCAAATATAAGAGAATCTGAACTGAACAAAATATTTGAAGACTTCTTCGATGATGAAAACTCAGAGTTTCTATTAAGAGATATTCACAGATCAACTTCAGAGGAACCTCAAAATATAGGTACAACTCCTTCTGGTCCTTTTGAAGTTACAACTTCTACTTCCTTGAATACAGGTCCAAGATATGAAACAAGACAACCTGGAGGATAATTATCTTCAGAAGAAGAAGATGAGCAAGAAACATCTGAAGAATTTCCAGAGACATCTCTTGAAGAGACTTCAGAGCATACTTCATCTCTGGAACCCACTTTAGAGCCTCCGGAATCAACTTCAGAGCCTTTGGAACCCACTTCAGAGCCTCTGCACAGCACAACAGAGATGTCTCCTACAATCATCTCTGATGCTCAAACTCCACCTCATATTCATGCTCCACTCACAAGATGGACAAAGAATCATCCCCATGATCAGATCATTGGATCACCTTCAGAGGGTGTCAAAACCAGATCAACCACAATCGATGAATGCTATTTTGTAAACTTTTTAACCATCATTGAACCAAAGAAGGTAAATGAAGCTCTTGAAGATCCTCATTGGATCTATGCAATGCAGAATGAGCTTCAAGAGTTTGAAAGAAACAAAGTTTGGACCTTAGTTCCCCTTCCTAAAGGAAAATTTGCAGTTGGAACTAAATGGGTCTTCAGAAATAAAAGGGATGAAGATGGCATTATAATCAGAAACAAAGCTAGGTTGGTTGCTAAAGGATATGCCAAGAAGAAGGTATTGATTATAATGAAACCTTTGCACCTGTGGCTAGGCTAGAAGCAATTAGAATCTTCTTAGCTTATGCTTCACACAAAGGGTTCAAAGTATATCAGATGGATGTTAAATCTGCCTTTCTGAATGGTAAATTAAATGAAGAAGTTTATGTCCAGCAACCACCTGGATTTGAAAATACAGAGTTTCCTAACCATGTTTATTATCTTGATAAAGCTCTATACGGACTTAAACAAGCTTCAAGAGCATGGTATGCTACTCTGTCCACATTTCTGATAAATAATGGTTTTGAAAAAGGTATAATTGATACAACCTTGTTCATAAAAAGGTACAACAATGAGATGTTGTTAGTACAGATATATGTTGATGACATTATATTTGGCTCTACAAATCAAAAGTATTGTGATAAGTTTTCAAAGTTGATGAAAAGTGAATTTGAGATGAGTCTCATGGGAGAATTAACGTTCTTTCTAGGCTTACAAGTAAAGAAAACATCAGAGGGTACTTTTATAAGTCAATCTAAGATGTCAAAACCTATTGCAACAGGAGTCAAGCTTGACTATGATCCTTCGGGAAAATCCGTAGATGTCAAAACCTACAGAGGCATGATAGGATCACTTCTATACTTAACTGCAAGCAGGCCTGATATAATGTTCGCAACATGTCTCTGTGCTCGATATCAAGCAAATCCAAAGGAATCTCATTTGTCTGCAGTCAAAAGAATTTTTAGATACCTCAGAGGCACACCTTATTTAGGTCTCTGGTATCCTAAACTGTCTAGCTTTGATTTAACAGCATACGCTGATACAGATCATGCAGGATGCAAACTAGACAAAAAGAGTACCTCTGGATGCTGTCAATTATTGGGAAATAAGCTGGTAAGTTGGACATCTAAGAAGCATAACTGTGTTTCAACTTCTATAGCAGAGGCATAATATGTTGTTGCTCTCAAGTCATCTGGATGAAGACTCAGCTCAGAGACTATGGCTTACAATTTGACAGAATTCCAATTCTGTGTGACTCAAAGAGTGCCATAGCCATCTCTGCCAATCCAGTGCAACATTCCAAAACAAAGCATATTGATGTAAGGTACCATTTTCTAAAAGACCATGTGGAAAAGGGAACAATCGAAATGTTTTTTGTACCAACTGAACTTCAACTTGCTGATATTTTCACAAAAGCATTGGATGAACGAAGGTTCAATTTTTTAATCAGCAAGTTGGGAATGTTGAACATGTCTACCTAAAACAGGAAAACATCAGAGTCTCTGATCCTCTCATCAGAGCCTCTGACATGTAGCATGTTCTCAACAGAGCTTCTGAAATTAATTTCAGCATCTCTGAACAGTTTTTCAAAGTCAAAATCATTCTTTTGTATCTCTAAGCTTCTGTCAAGGGGGAGAAGATAAAAGGGAAACCATTATTTGGTCAAGGGGGAGAAAAAGAACCTTTCATCTTTCAAGGGGGAGCAAGAAAGTCTCAGATCTTGTCTCTGATACTCATATTAGAGCCTCTGATCTGACATTCATCAGAATCTCTGATATTAATATCAAAGCCTCTGATCTTGTCTCTTATACTCATATCAGAGACTATGATCTTTTCTCATTTTGAGAATATTCCAGGAAATTCTTTTGAAAAGAAAAATAATTTAATATAAATGTTTTTTTTGGATAACCATTCGTTTCTTTTCAAAAACCCTACTGGCGGTTTTCTTACACCAAGCGTCTCTCCCCTACACACCTAAACGTGTCACCTATTTATTAGGGGATGATGGAACGTCCTTTCTGACATTGGAACACTCAATCGCCGTTTCCATAACCTCTCACTCTACCTTTGTCCATAAAAATCCCTTCTCCTCCTCTCTTTATTCTTTACGCTCTCAGAATCCAAAATCCCAATTTCTCTCTCTTTCTAAGTTCTCATCCTTCTCAAAACCTGCAACAATGGCTGCTCATTCTCAAAACTCAGACAACTCCAGCAGACTTGTTCCAATCTTAAACATGGCACAATTTGACGTACCAGTGAAAGGTAACAACTACTTTCTGGATGTCACTCCTACCAAATACGACGAACAGTTTTGCCCTGTACTGG
This sequence comes from Arctium minus, assembly GCA_954870635.1. Taxonomy (NCBI): domain Eukaryota; kingdom Viridiplantae; phylum Streptophyta; class Magnoliopsida; order Asterales; family Asteraceae; genus Arctium; species Arctium minus. The sequence goes on along the minus strand of OX941080.1, from coordinate 118,710,708 downwards.
ACTTTTTGAGCAACTGCGAACTCAACGACGTCTTCACTAAACATGCTAACGATGTTCCTCTACGATTTGTCCAACATTGGTGGTATTCAAGTGAATACGATGATGAAAAGGAAGGAATGGTTGGGTATATTGACCTAGGTGACCAAGGCATGAACATAAGAATCACCCCACAAACCCTAACTCGCAGATTCAACTTACTCACGACAAAAGATCTTCAAATCCAGAAATTTGAGAAACCACCCACTCAAGAAGTTCTTCTTCAGTTCCTCCAGCACTTAGGCTACAACAAGGAAATCACACGCCTAAGTCAGTTCAGACGTCAATTCCTGCCTCCCAAGTGGAACTTCATGTTTAGTGTGTTAAATCGCACACTTACCTGCAAAATTGGAAGCCAGGATCAGACACATCCAGCCATCCTTGCCATAATGTATGCTCTCTTCTTCAACAGAAGAATAAATATGGCTCACATACTCTTTTGTGAAATGCTGACTGCAGTGGACAAGAAGAACAAAGACTTGGCCAAAGGAAAACAACCAATTTCAGTATTGTTTCCCAGATTCATTTATGTGGTCATCCAATGAGCAATGGAGAAATTCTCTCTCACTGAGGATGGTCCGAGGACGCCATTGTTCATAATGAACTCTTTCAAAGCAACGGAGGTTCCTCCTTACCCAAATGAGTGACGTTTTCCACACTCTATGTGTGAGGTAATTCCTGCTGACTCTGACACCCATCTTCTACTTAGTCGTGTTGCCCAATCATCAGAACCGATGATGGGATCCCCAACACACTTAGGTTCTGAGCCTGAGTTAGAATCAGAGAGTGACATCTCTGATACTACTCAAAACATTAACGGAGCGCAACCAAAGGGTGGCTCTGAGAGAGTGAGGGAGAGAAGACAAGAGAACCCTCCCTCTGACGAAGAGCTTAACTCTATCAGAGCAGAGGAAGGTGAGGAAGAGAGAATACCAGAGGGAGAGTTTCTAAACCAAGCATATGAGGGAGGTGAGGTAGAAAAAGATGCCCTTGTTGGCACACATGAGCGATTCCAAAACCTAAATCCTCGTGCTAACATATCTACTGTCCAAGGTGGTCTAGCATCAGTGGACATTGAAACAGAGGTGCACACCTCAAGCCCATACCAAGCCAACCGCTCAGAGGCATATTCTTCAGCCTCTGATGCAAGCACAACTGGGGAAACCTCTGATACGGCTAAGTCCTCCCAAAAGGACTTAGACCAAAACAAAAGTACTCATTCACCCAAGAGTACTCAGAGATGGCTTCATCAGAGACTCTGAAGTTCTCCTCAGAGCTCTAAAGACATCCTCTCTGAAGAAGGTGCTGAATCATTTCAAGTATCAGAACAAATGACGAACAGATGACTAATCCTTAGAGATAAGATTTACTTTCTAGAGTAGGTTACTGTTCAAGCATGTCTTGAGCTTACCTATTAGGTAAGACACTGTTCAAGCATGCTTCTATTTGTCAGAATAGTACACTGTTTACTTTATGGTCCTATAAATAGGACCATCACTCCTTTGACAAATGTGTGCTTTTTGATATCTTGTATTCGAAGAATCAACTGAATATATCTCACGAAGATCTTGTTCTTTCTACTTGATTTTTATATGAACTGTGATATTTGAATCTGTTTTTGATAGTAAACTATATTGCTTCCGCTGTTAATACTCTTGTTGTTAATATCATTATTATTGTAAGATTAAATCTGGGATCCAACAGATACACTCCCCCTCAGATCATGCATAGGTATTCAAACAGACATATTCAACATACCTAATTTGCTGATTAAGAATTTGAATCGCTTTTCATCTAATGGATTAGTGAAAAGATCAGCTAATTGGTAGTCGGTTTGAACAAAGTGCATTTCAACGTTTCCTTTCTCCACATGATCTTTGATAAAGTGGTAGCGCACATCAATATGCTTTGTTTTTTAGTGTTGAACTGGATTAGCGGTTATTGCAATTGCGCTCTTGTAATCACAGTAAATTGGGACACGCTTGTACGAATATCCAAAATCCTTCAACTGAGTCTTCATCCAGAGGACTTGCGAACAACAGCTAGCCGCAGCTACGTATTCTGCCTCGACGATGGATGTAGAAACACAGTTTTGTTTCTTGGATGTCTAGCTGACAAGCTTATCTCCTAGAAATTGGCATGATCCAGAGTTGCTGTTTCTATCCAGTTTGCAACCTGCATGATCAGCATCAGTATATGTAGTTAGTTCAAAACTAGAATCCTTAGGATACCAAAGGCCTAACTCGGGAGTGCCTTTGAGGTATCTAAGTATTCTTTTAACGGCGATCAAGTGAGATTCCTTAGGATTTTCCTGATATCTAGCATAGAAGCATATAGCAAACATTATATTAGGTCTGCTAGTTGTTAGATACAGTAATGAACCAATCATACTTCGGTACACTTTCTGATCAACAGATTTTCCGGACAAATCTGCGTCTAAAAGTGTTTCGGTAGCCATAGGCGTTTTCATTACCGAACTATCAGTCACGTTGAACTTTTTCAAGATGTCTAGAATATACTTCAATTGGTTTATAAAAATGCCTTCGGGTGATTGTTTGACTTGAAGTCCAAGAAAAAATGTTAACTCACCCATTATTGACATTTCAAACCGAGACTCCATGATTTTAGAAAAGTTCTTGCAAAATCTTGGATTAGTAGACCCAAATATAATATCGTCCACATAAATCTGGATTAGAATTAAATCCTTACGTTGCTTTTTAAGGAACAGGGTTGTATCAATTGTACCCTTTTTAAAACCTGAGGTGAGTAAGAACTGAGTAAGAGTATCATACCAAGCTAGTGTGCCTGTTTTTAAACCATAAAGCGCTTTGTCTAGGACGTAGATATGATCAGGGTGATTCGGATCAATAAATCCTTCAGGTTGAGCCACGTAGACTTCCTCATGTAGAATACCGTTAAGAAACACTGACTTTACGTCCAATTGATAGACAGTAAAGTTCTTATGTGCTGCATAGGACAAAAAGATTCTGATGGCTTCGATCCGGGAAACAGATGCAAATGTTTCGTCGTAGTCTATGCCTTCCTGTTGACAATAACCCTTTGCTACCAGGCGAGCTTTGTTTCTTACCACAACTCTAGTATCATCCCTTTTGTTCCTAAAAACCCACTTTGTGCCTATCACAGATTTACCTTTCGGTAGTAGGATCAATCACTATACCTTATTCCTTTCAAATTGTAGAAGCTCGTCTTGCATTGCTAGAATCCAATCGGGATCACGTAGACCGTCAGAGACCTTTTTCGGCTCTAAGGAACTAAGGAAGCTTGAGTATAGACAAAAGTAAGCTATGTTGCATGCATTTTTACACCACTTTGTATATCTCCAATAATATTGTGCAGGGGGTGATCTTTCATCCAACGAGATGTGCTCAGAAGTGGTTGAACATATTCTTGCATGTTTTGCTCATCGTATTCATCAATAACAGCAGGTACAACCTCAGATGTAGATGGAACATCTTGTTCAAGTGTTTCTGATGCAGGTAAATCTGGAGCGACAGAGGAAATGCTCGGGACTTCTCGTCTAGAATTTGTATCTGCAGAAGCAGAAGCAGACTCAGTATTAGTATTGTCAGAGACATTTGGTGTAGATATACCTGAAGAGGTTGTAGTGGTGACTGGTTTAGAAGGTCCAGATATGTCTTCAGTAATTACTGGGACCTCTGAGTTTGAAGTGGACGCGCCTGATTTGTCAAAATCTGCACATATGTCCATAAAAGCATCAAGAAATAGCATATCTAACTTAGATGTAACAGTGGATGAGTTAGAAGACTTAGTTTGTGAAGATTTGGGTTCTATTCTGCTTTGAACATAAGCCTTTCCCTTAAGCTTGAGTTCTGACTGTTCTGTTCAGAAGTCAACGTAGTATTTTCATTAAATGACACGTTTACTCTTTCCATGATACACTTGGTCTGACGATTATATACACGATAGGCTTTCGACGTGAGTAAATATCCGATAAAGTAGCCTTTGATAGCTTTCTTGTCAAACTTCCCAAGGTTATCACGGTCATTCATTATATAGCACCTGCAACCGAAGACACGCAAAAATTTAATGTTCGTTTTTCGTATATTAATCAGTTCATACGTTGTTTTATTAAATCTTTTAACCACAATCGTCTGATTTTGAGTGGAACAGGCGGTTGCAACGACTTCCGCCCAGAGGTACATTGGTAGACCAGAGTATGCCAACGTTGTCCTTGCAGCTTCGACCAAAGTTCGATTCTTCTTTTCAACCATGTCATTTTGTTGTGGAGTGTAGAAAGAAGAGAAGTTGTGAGAAATCCCAACAGAAGTGAGATAACTTAGAAGAGTATCATTTTTGAACTCTGTGTCGTTGTCACTACGTAATGTCTTTATTGGCAATTGAAGGCGAACTTGGATTATCTTGATGAAGGCAATGATCAGATCTGGTGCATCAGATTTGTTTCGCAGAAATTACAACCAAGTATACCTTGAATACTCGTCTATCATCACAAGAATGTACTTTTTACCATTTATAGACTGAGTACGCATGGGGCCACAAATGTCCATATGAATTAATTCTAGAGGCGTTGAGCAAGAAAATTTAGTTTTTGATTTGTGTGAACTTCGTTTCATCTTCCCCATTTCACATGCGGGACAAAGTGAATACTTCTCAAACCTCATCTCAGGTAGACCTTTCGTTATTCCTTGTCTCGCTAATTTATCAATAGCCTTGAAGTTCTGATGAGACAAGCGCCGATGCCATGTCCAACTTTGAGCTTTCAATGCTTTTGCAAGTAAGCATAAAGGACGTGTAGCCGAAAGCGTTGGAAAATTTGCTGCATAAAGATTACCATAACATTCAGCTCGAAAGATCTCATAACCGTCCGGATCTTCAATAAAACAGTGAGTGATTGTAAACCGAATCTGATAATTTCTATCGCAGAAATGACTAGTACTAAACAAATTATGATTGAGTCCTTCCACGTATAGTACTTTCTTAATGGTTACAATGCCATTCTTTAGCGAACCATATCCTTTGATGAATCCTTGAAGCTCAGAATTTGCAAAACTGGTTGTTCCTGCAGGTTCTTCAACAAAATTATGCAATAAATGCTTATATCTTGTCATATGCCGAGAGCATCCGGAGTCAACGAACCACAAATGACAGGCCTACAAAAAGGAACAAATCACTTCTTTTTAGGTACCCATATTCAAGTGGGTCCTTTTTTGTTAGCATCATGCAGTTTCTTAATATCATCTACATTGGCCTTGACTCTCCATTCATATTTAGGCTTTGGCAACCATTTCCAGACCATTTTCACATTAAAATCATGAAACTGTTGTTTCTTTGAAAGATTAGCAGACTTAGCTTGAAACACTTTAATGTGTTGTGTTGAGGACTTGGAGGCAGTTTTAGGTTTAAATGCTCTTTTAATCACTTTTGGCTTAGGAGGAATGGTGTACAGTGAAAAAGCATTGTCACCACAGTGTTTGCATATTAAGTTCTTACGAGCAAATGTCAATATCTTTGATTTATCAAAAGAAGTACATTTATTCAAACAATTTTGACATTTATTTATGTTTGAACTTTTACATGTCAACTCAACACTATCAGTAACAGTACAATCTTTTCCATCAAAATCTTTACAAACATTCTTATCACTGTCTTTCTTTCTCCATTCTCCTTTACTAACTCCTTTACTCAGATCTGAAACATGAAAATAAACTTTATTAGTTTTCTTCTTCAAGGATGAATTCTTTTTCAAAACACCAGAAGTTTCGCTTTTTTTTCATAATTGCTTGGTAAATATTCAGGACATTCAGAGTAAACAACTGTAGGCTTTGTTGAAGTCTCAAACTTTGGATTTAATCGAACATTCCATTTTTGATCATCAAACATCTTTTTATCATTCAAAATCTTCTTGAATAAATCATTTTTCAAATCATTCAGTTCTTTACAAAGCTCTTTATTCTCTTCGAAAGATTTATCCAATTTAAATCTGAGATCACAGTTTTCATCTTCTAACTCCTCAAGAGTCTTTTGTAAACTTTTGATTTGTTTTTCAAAATATGATGTTTGATCAGTCACAGAGTTGGATTCAAGCTTTTTCAAGATTGGGACAGGATCTGAGGAATTAATCATGTCATCAAAAATCTCCTCAGTCATTTTATTAAGAAACTCTTTTTGAATGCTTGAATTCATGACATTTAAATTCTCTTCCATCTTAACTTCACTTGAAGATTCAGAGATAATGGATTCAGATATAGGAGTATGTGCACAAACATCAGTGTCCGATTCAAAGTCGTCGTACTGACATTCAGTCTCAGGAATAATTTTGTCATCATTGGCTGATTCAGTTGAAGTTGGTGTGGAAAACAATGATTCAAACTCAACAAATTCAAGCTTTCTATTTTTATAGCTCTTGTTTAAATCATTGTATTGAAATCCAACTGATTTAAAACTGGTTTATGAATCAGCACAACTAGACGTATCATCATCCACTACCTCTTTACCTTTGTACGAAGTGTCAGATTTTGGAGTTTCAGCTTTAACGAAAGTATCATGAATATCTGGGATTTTCTTTACTTTTGAGCCCAATTTATCAAAATTATGCATGTTTTCTGGGGCTTTCTTCAAAACATTATTTTCAGATAAACCTAATCCCGTTTTGGCATTATAAAATATGACGTCTTGGAGTTTGTTTGTCAACAAGTTTAACGTCTGCTCAGTCTGTGCTCTTTTCTGATTAAGGTCTTCCAGTTGTTTAATCTTACAGTAAGCCTCATTTCTTTCATGAAAGCAAACTTCAAACTTAATTTTATATTCACCTTTTTCAGAATTTAAATTTATAAAGTTCTTTTCAAGTTCCAAAATCTTTGTTTTCAGAGTTTCTCTTTCTTTCTTTAAAGCATATTTTTCAAGTTCCTTGTCCTCAACGACAACTTTCAACAATGCGTTCTCGTCACGAAAACTCATCATTGTTTGTCGTTCATAGCTAAGTTTGCTCTTAATGTCTCAAATTCTTTTTCCATGTTCTGGATCTGTGCCATTAGAGATTCAACAAGTTCAGAGTTTTCAAAGTTAGTGCTTACCTCGGAGTCACCGTCAAACTGTTCAGAGAAGGCTTCAGCATTTTCATCCACATTGGCCATCATACACATTTTAGTGAAGTGAGATGATTCATCATCTGAACATTGGTAGAGCCAGTTCTCCTCTTCTGCCATTAATGTTTTGCCCTCTTCTTGCTTCTTGGCAAGCAATGACCTATTGGCGTAGTACTCAGAGTTCTTTACTCTCTTAAACTTGCAATCTTTTGAGAAATGGCCTACTTTTCCACAATTGAAGCACCGACCAGATTTAGGATCTATCTTATCCTCCTTCTTCTCTTCCTTCTTCTCTTCTCTTCTCTCTTCTCTTCTCTTCTATCTTCTCTTCTCTCTTACCAAACTAGGGTTTATACTTCTTTGACTTTTCCTTCTTACACCCTTCATATCTCGACTTTGAAGAATATTTTTTCTTTCCAAAACTCTTGTGAAATTGTTTGGTGATGGAGGCAAGGTTGTCAGCGAATCTTTGGATATCATCATCAGAATGTACTTCAACTTCATCCGCTGATGACTAAGAACTGGACTGGCTTAGTTTAGTGAGAAAAACTTTTGACTTCTTATGCTTTGACTTTGAAGCAGAAACAGATTGAGAACTAGAACCCTTTTTCCTTTCAACCAATAGAGCTAGCGAAACTTTGACAATCTTCTTCTCCTCATTCAGTAATTTCAGTTCATCCTTATGCTAGGATAGAGTTGAGAAAATGTCATTAACATCATCATGTGCCATATTCTTTGTCATCTGGAGGTTGATGGCGTAGCTCTTCCATTCAGGGTTCAAGTTCTTGATGAACTTGTAGTTTATCTCTGAGATCGACTTGTTCATCCCCTTCCTCCTTAAGTCATTTAAGATCACGTTGAATCTGTTGTACGTGTCTATCAGTGTTTCTCCCTCCTTAGCATGAAACCCTTCATAAGCATTGATGCTCTTGTTCAGTTTAGCTTGGATGGACCTTTCTGTTCCTTGGAACTGCCTCTCAAGTTCATCCCACATTGCTTTAGCAGATTCACGACTGTCTACACGATTGTAGATATCGTTTAGGATTGCCATGGTTAATTATATTAGGGCTTCCTCGTCTATCTTGGCCAGTTCCTTATCCCTCTCACTATAATACTGATACGGTTTTGGCACATACCGAACTGGTATTTCTGGAGAAGTTTCAGTAGCAGCTTGGCCTGGAGTAGTTACTACAGCATCCACCGGTCCATCAATTATTGATTTCATGTAATCACGATTCTTGGGATTCAGAAACCGAGTCATTCGCTTCTTCCATTGAGCGTACTCTCCTACAGATAACACCGGAGGCTTTGATTGCGATCCCATTGAGAGAATATATTTAGACGTTTTGATAATCTGCAAAAGAATTTAGCTAGAATTGATCGTTAGTAACTGTATGCATACAAGAGTTAATCAAAAATCAACACAATTCGCATGAACCTGTATGCGAAATCTAAGAATTCGTATATAGCTATTTGCGAATTCTTCACAATTCGTATATAGCTATTTGCGAATTCTTCACAATTCGTATAAGTCTCTTAAGCGAATTCTTGCCTTATGAAAATTTTTGAGAATCAAGCTTTTCGCATAAGGATTTCGTATCACAGGAAGATGCGAATTCTTCACCTAAAAAAAATTTTAAACTCAAAAACTTTTCGCATCGATACGAAATCTGTACTTAGAATTTTTTTCATAAAGTTATGCTAAATCCTCAAGAATTCGTATGAGTACATATGAGAATTCCTCACAATTCGTATCCTTGTATATGCGAGTTCTTCACTTTTCTCATGAAGGCATGTACGAATTATGCCCTTAGAATTTTTAGATCAAACTTTTCGTATCAGGGACATCTACGAATTCTAACTTTTCGTACAAGAGTATATGCGAATTTTGCACTTAAACAATTAAAAACAAACTTATGCGAATTCTATTCGTGCGAGTTCTTCATACGAAATCTCAAGATCTTGCGAGTTCTTTGAGTTTTGGTCTTAAAAATCAAAATCTAGTCCAAAAACCAACCAAATCCTCGAATTGGAAGCTGTAAACTCACAGAAACAAACAAGATTAGTACTAGAATCAATCCAAATCAATGATTATCACACAAATAGACTCGAATACCAAATTCTATGATCAAACAGTGCCTTCGACTCGTTCGAACCAAAAACTTACTAAAATCAAAATTAACTGATCCAAAACAGTTTAACAATAAAATTCAATCACACAAACTCATTTTAGATCATAATACGATCACTTTTCAACCAAAGATTTAACCAAAAAAACTTTTGAACTCAAAAATGGATCAAGAACTCAAGAACACAGTATACGAACTCATTTTCTGTCAAATTGTCTAATTAGGCTCTGATACCAATTCTTGTTCCAGTTTCTAGCTATTAAACACTACTCATATTATCAAGAAACACTTTGTTTATTGAACAATCACACAAATTACATCAATTCATATCCCTATTTAGTGCGTAGACAGTAAGCTCTCTGTGTGTGTGTCTGTTCTATGGTGTTCTTACACTGATTTGCGCGTGTGTTCTTTTTGATTTACAACACTAAGACCTGCTATTTATATGGTCAACATGACCTTAGCATTTGGTCAACACTTTACAACAATTACAATATGCACCCACACACTTTACAACAATTATATTTCAGACCCTCCTTTTAATCTTGAATACAATTTAACTCTAATATACCTAGGCCCAACTTTTCCAGATTTCAACCCGAGAAGCTCACGACCCAGATTCCAAGTCAAACGATAAATAAAATATGGCCAGTTTGTGAGTAATACTAAGTAAATGCACTTGATGAGGACGTACCAAAATACGGGTGTTACAAACGGTGAGAAGGGAATTGATCCGGTGCATCTTATCTCGATGCATCTCATCCTAATGTGCGTCCATTTCTCATCTAACGATTGGTAACTACTTCTCACCATTAACTCAACTTTTCACCGGATCCCAACCCTATATATATATATATATATATAGAGGGAGGATCAAACGAGAACAATAACTATTTAAAAGAACACGAGAACTAACAAAATCATTAGTGATTTTATATTAACGTGCAAAAAAGCCACGTGGACCTGAAGCCGCGGCCAAAGTCCTTTTTCGTGTGTTAATGTAAAATCACTAATGATTTTGTTAGTTCTCGTGTTCTTTTAAATATGTATTGTTCTCATTTGAACCTGACTATATATATATATATATATATATATATATATAGAGAGAGAGAGAGGTGGGTTCATACGAAAACATCATCTATTTAAGAAAACACGAGAATAGCCGAGTACATACAAAATCATATATGATTCACGTACAAAATCATATATGATTCACGCGACTATGCACGTGACCTATCGGTCGCGTCCGATTTTTTCGGGTTAGTATAAAATCACATATGATTTGTACACGATCTGCTGTTTTTTGTTGTTTTCTTAAATAGTTAGCGTTCTAGTTTGAACTTTCCTCTCTCTCTCTCTCTATATATATATATATGTGGGTTAATGCGCACACCAAAAAAAGGTTGAGGACCTTGAGAACTAATCTAATCCATAGATTAGTTTAAATCAAAGATTATTACCGAAAGAAGTATATTCGTAATAAAATGGTGAAGTAAGGGTATTTTTCTCAAATTGAAAGTGGATTGAAAAGGTATTATGGGCTAGATCATACTCCTCACCAAGTCGATTAAAACACAGACCTGGGAGAACGACCAATGATGGAGCCACATGCACCAGCCACCTCTCGACGGCACCCCACAGCTCCAACTCCAGCACCCAACACCGTCATGCATCTCAATCGTACACGAAGATCATCATCCACTCCCCATCCACCCCCCCTGAAAACCCGTCGGCACCTCCGACTTGTGCATCAAACACATAAATGGGATTTAGGATAGAGGTGTTCTTCAAACCAAGAAATTGAACCAAAAAATGGGAGCTGGGATGGAAGTGTTTTCCGAACCCAGACTCGAACCGAAAAATGGGATCTGGGGATGGAGGTATTGTTTGAACCCATAAATGAAATCGAACCCAATAACAAGAGGGTTTAGTTTTAGAGTTAGGTTTTTTATTGTTCTCGAGTTTGAGTTGGGATTCCTATATTGCTCTTTGATTTTGAGTTACGATTTTTGATTGTCCTTGACTTGATTTAGTTTGAATGATATTTGTGTTTGGTTTAGTTTGTATTTTTGTATAATCTGTTTATGTTGATGATCTTGGGATTCGATTGCGTTTAGGTTTGAGTTTGTGTATGGTGGTGCTTAATGGAACATGGGCGTAAATGGTATTTGATTCACCTTATGAAAAGCGTATAAATAATGCATCCGAACTTGAAAAATACGTGATTCACTTATATAACTTATGAAAAAAATTCATATGGTGAATTGTTGTCATTATTAACCTTGTAAAAAATAATAAATATTGTTATGAGATGTAGAAGAAATATTTAATTTTGTATCTAAATTTGTTTATGAACTGAAACAATGATTTTTGGAATTCATACAATGAATATGATTTTAATAAAACATCAACAAAGATTCATCTCCTGAATTTATCCATGAATTGACCTTATGAATCTGTTTATGAAGTAAATTCATAAGATTCACCTTATGACTTAACTTGCATTTGAAAAAGAAATTGAATTCGGGAAATTGTAATATGAATCTTTTTCATAAGGATAATCATATACTTGAATCTTGTGAATTAATTGAATTGGTGAGTTTGTGTTTCATTTGGTGAATCTTTGTTAACAAAATAATGATTATGTCTCTTATTAAAAAAAACTTAAAATTAAAACCATAGGATAAAATGAAAAGTGCTAAATATAGAAGAAGTAGATAAGGAAGTTTCAATCCACCACAATCACACACAAAAGGCGATACGCTAGATTTCTTACAAACCCACCCCCACACCAAAAAGTTGAAGCTTGATTTTGAGACCCGAGATAAGGAAAAAAAATATAAGAATACGAATAATATTCCTAGCATTCGATAAAGACCATTCACCTAAAAAATTTCATCATCCGCATAAAAAAGGTCTGAAAAAGGGTACCAATCTTTACCAATAGAGGTACCCCATAATATGTTTCTCAAATCTTGAATAATGACATGTAATCCTTCTATGGCTAAGATGAGAAGAAAAGGAGAAAGAGGATCTCTTTGTCGTAAGCCTCTATGAATGGAAAATTCCTTAGTCGGAGAACCGTTAACAAGAACCTACCCCATCGAATCCTCAAGGCATCCACAAATCCACCCACGCCAAACAATGCCAAACCTATTTTTCACTATGATTAAATCCAAGTAGTCCCACCTTAAATAATCGTATGTTTTCTTGAAGTCAACTTTAACATTCATAAGTTTTGGCCGATTTTTTTGTACCAATCCATAGCTTCATTCAAAATTAAAGGGCCGTCAAGAATCTGGCGCACTTTTATAAAAGAGGATTGCTCACTACTAACTATAGAAACTTATGGGAAAATGACTTGTCTGTTACAATATTTCTAACACGTAGTTATACATACAAATAAATGAAAGAAAATATTCTAGATGGTTGCAAAGTAATTACAAGAATCAAATGAAGAGATGTTGAAGCATAGATCAAGGGATGTGATATGGAGGCATAGATCAATTGATATGATATGGTCTATCGTGTTCATAATCTTTATCTTTATAATCCCCGCTACAACATAGACGATCAGAGATGAAGGCCAGTTTTGGATATGGAAGTCTGAAAAGAAATACGATGAAGTGGTTTGGTAAGTGCATCAGCAAGATGATCTTTACTTGAAATGTGGGACACCCGGAGAGTCCCATTTTGAAAATTTTCACGAACAAAGTGGTAGTCAAGGCCTAGGTGCTACATTTTTGAATGAAATTTTCGGATTAGTCGTGACAAATGTGGCACATGTGTTATCATAAAAAATGGATGGTTAAACCATGGATTGGTGTATGAGTTCAGTGAGAAGATTAAGAACCCAAAGAACTCTAGTTGTGGTCGATGCAATAGCATGATACTATGCTTTAGTAGATGAGCGGGCAACGGTTCGTTGATTCTTGAAGCTCCACGAGATTGGATTGCGGCCAAGGTAGACAATATATCCAATAGTCGAAATGTAATTATCGTATCTCTTGTCCAATAAGAATTAGTAAATGCATGATTTCAAGAAGATGAATTTTTGTGAATTATGATTCCTTTACTGATTGTACGTGCTAGATGTCATTGATATCGTAGGAGACGTTTGAGAGGTGCCATGTGCTCATCAGTGGGACAATGCATGTATTGTGACAACCTGTTAACACTACAAGCAACATTAGGACGAGTTAGTGATAAATATTAAAGGCTTCCAACAAGTGCCCGATATTCTGTTGGGTTAGAAAGAGGTGACCCGGAGTTAATTAGAAAGAGTTATGGAGATGTGATCATAGGGATGGACATTAGTTTGGCTTCTTCCATGCAAGTTTTCTTTAGAATATCAAGAGTGTATTTTATTTTGTTGGCTTAGGAAGAGACCGTGAAGGTAAGGAATGACTTGAACACCCAGAAAGTATGAGAGGTTGCCAAGGTCCTTAAGAGAGAATCGAGTGGAGATTTTAGATATAAAGTTGTCAATGAGATTCTGTTGGAACCAGTGACAATGATATCATCGACATAGACAAGAAGATAGAGGACATGATTATTGTGACGAAGAATGAAAAGAGAAGAATCGGAGATGGCATTGACAAAATTAAGAGCGACTAGATATTTTTTTAGCTCCCTGTACCACGCCTGAGGGGCTTGTTTAAATCCGTAGAGAGCTTTACAAAGCATGCAAACATGATTGGGCGACTTTTGTCAATGAAGCTAGGAGGTTGAGTCATATACACATTTTCCATAAATATACCTTGGAGAAATGCATTATTAATGTCAAGTTGGCGGAGAGGCCAACCTAAAGTTACAGATAAAGAAAGGATGACTTTGATGGTAGAAGGTTTAATAACGGGGCTAAAGGTTTCATTATAATCTAGACTAAGATGTTGATGAAAACCTTTAGCCATTAGACGTGCTTTATAACGTTCTATCGTACCATCGGGGTTATATTTACTTCAAAATACCTATTTACAACCGACACAATGTTGAGAGGAAGATGGGGGAACAAGATCCCAAGTATGAATGTGAATAAGTATTGTAACACCCCCATTGTTTTCGCCAAATGAAATGTTACGTCTCCCAAAACATCATTAAATAACTCCAAAAATAAATACTCCAAATATAAATCCCAAACGTTAAAGTGGAAGTCTAAACGTCGAAATAAACCATCATAAAAGTTAACCCGTCCCATACCGGGTAACTAAAACCAACCCAAATAAATTAAACTACATCGAAACAATTGAAGTATAGAATCCTAGGCGAGTCCCTTGCCTTTATCGATTCCAGAACCTCCTGCTTCTGAGATGTATACTATAGTCAGCTAAATAGCTCAGTGAGTTCATGGTTTGTATGCAATCACACACATTAGCCATATAAATGCCAAATAAGTAGTGACATGCAAGATTTATGCAACCCATTGAGATCTCTCAACTCCAATCCGTTAGGTAGGGACCTGCCATGTCACAGGCATTCTCTAGCCGTGTAGGTTCACATAGAACTAATCGTCCATCCTGGGTCGTGCATCCCCTAAATGTGACATATCGAGCCGATATCCCATACACCGGTTAGCACACCATGTTAACCCTAAATCCCAACCATATGCATGCATTTTATGTTAAATGAATATAACAAAATTATCATGCTTGCACTATAAATAGAAATTAAATACACGTAAATCACCAATTATAAATAACGTGCAATTAACACCTCAACAAAACATGCATATAATATCACACCTCATACATGTAAAAATAATTTATACATATGTATACATCCCAGTGAAATCTCGTGAAAGACTCACCTAATAATGTCGGTTCGTTAGAACTTCTCTCCAAGTAACAACCTACAATTATAGACGCAATAATACCTATTAACGTCTATATTTTCACCAAAAGTCAACCTAAAAGTCAACTAACGATTAAGCTCGACCAACCCTTAATTATACTCCTAATTGTCCACTAAAATTTTATAATTAACCAACCCCAAATTTGTTTGCGTCCAATCATTAACTTCACGACATCTCAATGTCCCAATAATAATACCCTTCGTTATTTGGAGTTACTCCTTTTATAATTAAATAATACTAAAAGAATATATATAATTAAATAATACTAAAAGAATATATATAATTAAATAATAATTTAATCTAATCTATTAATTAAATAGAAATTTAATTATCTAATATTTTTACTGATCCCAATTAAATAGTAAGTTCAAGACCAATTTCTCCATAAAATTATTTAAGCCCAAATACTTAAACTAACTAAATGAATCTATCGGGCTCCCTCCCCCTTTTTTTAATAGACTAGTCCAATTACCACAGTCTAGATTGTTGCGGTCAAAGGACAACGTCTTTCCTTCGTCCGATTGGGGTCGTTTCTCGATCGTTTTCGCCGATTCTTTTTGCAAAACAACACCATTACAATATTCCTCATATTTTAAAACAACAATTGTCTAAAATAGTCTATTAAACTGTTCCAATTTCGATTTTTTAAAACTTTACGTTTGACTTTTCGTGTTTTATGTCTTTTTGGCCAAATCGGTGGCCTTCCGACCATCCATTCGAGTATAAACTTTGGATGAACTTCTTATAAATCTATCCTAACACGCACGAGGAATTAATTTCAGAAAAAATGAGAATAAGTACCTCAATTTCTGTGATGAACGCCAAAAACGTAACTTCGCTTCCTTGGTCGAATTACCCTTCGATCCTTGCTCTAAAATCGAAATTGAAAAAGGGTTTGTTTTTCTCTATAAACGGCCTCTAACCCTAAAAAGGTGTGCCCATACATCGAATTTAAGGGCCTCAATTTGACTCTTGGAGGCCAAGATACACTAATGGAGGAAAGTCAAATAATGTTAAGGATTTTCTAAAAATCAACTTCTCCATTTGGCAAAATAGGCCCCTCTCCATACTTTATTTCACAATTTGACCCCAAAATTTGAATTGTTTCCCATAATATAATACAATTATTTTTTAGATAATTATTCCTCCATTAATATCCTCAACTAATAAAAGATTCCAATATATTTCTTTTATTTTTATAAAATCTTCCAAAATTCAAAATCTCCATAAAATAAATACTTTAACTTTATTTTCTTAATATTCAAATTTCCCAAAATTTTGGATTTTACAAGTGCATCATACTCGATTCGCATGAATTTTTACCAAGGGGCGGATTGAGATCGATAGATTATAGTAGGTTCAATAGAGGCTCTACCAAGATGGATGGAGATGTTGTATTTAGGATTAGGTTTTCGAATGTTGTTTTGGAGACTAGTGACTCTTTGTAGAGTAGTAGGCACTTTGAGTGGAAGAGTATCCAACAAAGACACATGGTGTGAAACATTGATCAAGTTTATATGTGGTATAAGGTCATAGCCATGGGTAACATAGGCTGCAAAGAGCTACGTAATTTCATGTAGCTCGGAGTAAAGCCGAAAATTTGTGAAAAGGGAAAGTGGTGCACAAGAGTTGGAGGAGGTAATCTATTAATAAGATAAACGGTAGTTGAGAATGCTAAAGACCAATATTTGAGGGGCATAGAGGCATGATAAAGAAGAGATAATCATGTTTCAACAATATGTCTATGTCGACGCTCCGAATCGCCATTATGTTGAGGTGTGTGGGGAGGGGAAGTAAGGTGATTCATGCCATGTATAGCAAGAAAAGGGTTGAGTTTTTCATATTCTCCCCCATTGTCTGTATAGAAAGTGATGATAGGACAATTGAAATATTTTTCAACTAGTGCTTTAAAACGAATGAGAAATTTATTGTGTCGGATTTATGTTTAAGGGGATAGAGCCATACATACTTAGAGCAGTGATCAACAATGACGATGTAGTGTTTGTGACTGTCATAGGAGTAGTAGGAGAGGTCCATATGTCTCTGTAAATAACATCTAATGGCCCATTAGAGCTAATAGTAGATTGAGAGAACGGAAGTTTATAAATTTATTGTAATCACATGCATTGCAATTTGAAGAAAAATTTGGAATAGAATGGTAAAACATATTACTAATCTTCTTGAGAAGAGAGAAGGACAAATCCCAAATATGTATGTCAATCTAAGGTTGTAGATAAATAAGTGGAATTAATGGTTAGGCAAATGAGATGCCATTCATATATTCCAGATTTAGTTGGACCCTGAAGTAGTGTTGCTCCTGCTTGTATATCTTTCACAAGAAAAAAGTTAGGTAAGAAAGTGATGGAAGCATTATTATAAAGACAAAATTGAGAGACAGAGATTATGTTTCTAGAAACGGAAAGAACATGAAGAATATTATTTAAGCGAAAAGAGTGAAAGCGTGTGAGAAGACATGTGAAACTAATGTTTGATATAGGAAGTCTGAAGCT
This sequence comes from Arctium minus, assembly GCA_954870635.1. Classification (NCBI taxonomy): domain Eukaryota; kingdom Viridiplantae; phylum Streptophyta; class Magnoliopsida; order Asterales; family Asteraceae; genus Arctium; species Arctium minus. The sequence continues at coordinate 118,693,097 of OX941080.1, read as the reverse complement.
ATCACCAATGACTAGTTCGCCAGTGCCATCATAAGGAACATGTAGAGAAAGCATCTCTAGATTGTTTGTAACGTGGTGGGAGACACCACTATCAAGTAATCACCCATAGGTCGAAAATGGGGCACTCATAATATAGGGTCTTGGGTTGTGAAGGGGCTGTTGATACCCTTTAGACACAGACACGGGTTTACGAGAGGATGAAGTAGGTGGCACTGCTTGAGGAAATTGCTGGTGGAAAATTGAGCATTGGGTGACATAATGTCCTTGCTATTTACACCATTGACAACAACCTTGGTAGGGGCGGTTTGGCCTTAGTGAAGAGTTGGGAGGCGGAAGTGAGTGGTTGTTGGGTTTGTAGTAGTAGGAATGAAGAATTGATCACTGGAGGCCATTGAGATAAGAGGAAGAAGGGAAGAAGAAGATTAGGAGAATTCATTGATTAGTGCTCTGTACCATATAGAAACTTATGGGAAAATTACTTGTCTATTACAATATTGCTAACACATATTTATACATACAAATAAATGAAAGCAAATATTCTAGATAATTACTAAAGTAATTACAAGAATCAACTCAAGAGATATTGAAGCATAAATCAAGGGATGTGATATTGAGGCATAGATCAAGTGATATGATATGGTATATCATGATCGCAATCTTTATCTTTATCCTTAACGATTTCCTCAATAAACATACTAAGCCGATTAGCAAGAAGTTCACCAGTTATTATATTGGCAACCTATAAGACTAATCAACCTATAATCTTTAACAAATTTAGCGTCTTGGACTTTCGAAATAAGAGCAATGAAAGAAGGGTTACAACCTTTCGAAAAACAAGTGGAATCAAAATTTCGTCTTTAATGAGAGACCAAAATTTCTTGAAAAAAAGTAAAGTAAATCCATCCGGGATTTGAGCAATAATTTGATGACGTTTATTTCATCCGATTGGGATTGATATTTAGATCCAATTCAAGCTCTAAAATAATTTAGAGGATTTTTAGTCACCCCAATTTCTTTAATTTTATGGGTATCGAAATGATTCTTTGTACATGAAGAATGGTATATACCATCACATTTTTATTATCTTGCAAAGTGTGGGTTCAAAGAGTGAACATAAAAAAACTATTAGAAAATATAAAAGGGCTTGAAGGTAAATTGAAGCACCCTTCCTGATTTATAATTAAACAAACTTTTATTTCTAAGCTAAAACATATTGCCCCTTCCATTTTTAATTTAAAAAGTTAAAAACTATCTATCTATATCTATATAAAAACAAAATATGGTGTTGCTTATGTGGCACAATGAGAAGCCACCATTGGTATTTATCTATTTTTTTAGAATTTTGATTTATTTTTAAATAAAAACCATACATTAATTGTCTCTTATTAATTACTAAAACTTTTCATTTTTCATGTTGAGATATATAAAAATCATTAAAAACCTTTATTTTTATTTAGCTTTTATTTTAAAATTTTAAAAACCAATTAATACATGTATTGCAATTTAAAATTTAATGAAAAATATTAAAAAAACCACTATATTAATATATTACAATAAATAAATCTTATAATGAACTTATTTATTTATTTATTTAGTAAGCTAATAATGATTATAAATATTTTTTTTGTTAAATAAGGCTATTTTTTTCCAATAAAATAACAATGCTTATAAATAAAATCTTTTATTAAATGAGTCTATTGTTTTATTTATTTGGTAAGTTAAATGTGTCTATTTATTTTAATTTCTTATTTTCTTATTAAGTTCACAAATGTTTATAAATCAATACATTTCTTAAATAACTATCTATATCTATATCTATACTATATTATAAAAACGGTATAAAAACTCTTAATTACAATATTTTAAGCACAAGTTACAACTAATTAAAGCCTGTTAAAACGGTATAAAAACTAAAAACGGTATAAAAACTCTTGCTCACTCTCTCTACTTTCTCTCTCTAGGATTTAGAGATCTTTGGATTCACAATTGGTATCAGAGCCAATCTAGATCTTGAGAGGATTGAGAGATCGTGTTTTTCGTTTCTGAATTTGTAGATTAATCGAAAATTTGATTGATTTTCTTGAACTTATTCAAGAAAATCTCGTTTTCTTGATTTTTCATCAAATTCGGATGTGTTTTTGATCGAATTTCATTGTAAATTGGTTTGTTGGATTCGATTTTGATTGCCGAACTCTTTTAATTCACATTGATTTGCAAGAAAAACAAGTTTGGATGTTCAATTTTGAAGAATTTTGGTTTCTGAAAATCGGTTTTTCACGTTCTGTTCTTTTAACGAATTTTCAAAATTGTGGTTTTTAATCGAAAAGTTTGATTAAAATGTGTTAGAAAGTTGTTTTCGAACTTGAGTGTGTAAGAAAATCTTATCATCTTCTGTTTTGAAATCGATTTTTGAAAGTTTTTTTTTGTTTTGCCTTCGGTTTGCGCTAGATTTAAACTTTGCGTCAGTTCATCGTGGTTTGCGCGAGTTCATCATTTGGTTTGCGCGATCTTCCTAATTTTGTCTCAGTTTGTTTCAGGTTTTCATCTTCAGTTCTCAGACTCACGCAAATTCAGCTTTGCGCCACATCTTTATCACGCAAAGAGAACTTTGCGTCTCTCGTGCATCAAGAGAAGTCTGATTTGCGTCTCATTCTGCTCACGAGAAGTTTCATTTAACGCAAAGTGCAAATTCTCGCTAGTCTCTGGTCACGCAAAGTTCAGTTTTCTTCATCAAAGCATCACGTGAAGTTTAGTTCGCGTGTCTCGTGTATCGCGCAAAGTACAGTTTGCGTCTTGCTCTTCTCATGCAAAGTCTCATTTGCATCACTTACTGCTCACGCAAATCTAAGTTTGCGTTTCCTTCTGCTCGAGAGAATCTCAGTTTGCGTCTTTTGCCTCTCACGCAAATCTCAAGTTTGCGCCATCTCAGTCAACACTTAGAATTTTTCTGAATATCTGAAACATGGATTCTGACAAATTTGCTTATCAAGCTCAGTTATACAAAAGTGATATTATGATGTCTTTGGGTACAGAAAATCGTCCACCGGTGCTGATTGATGAAAATGAGTTTACACAGTGGCAAGATAGGTTTCTGAATTTTATTGAGCGTCAAAAGAACGGAAATGACATGATGAATATTATATCAGAAGGACCTTTTGAGAAACCCAAATTGGCTTCTGGATTATTTAAGCCTACTAAAGAATATTCACCTAATGAGTTATCGCAGTATCAAGTTGATCGTGATATAAAGGCAAATTTGATGCTATCCTTGCCAAACTCTATCTACAACAGGATTGATTGTTTCAAAACTCATCCTAATTTTATGTGGCAACAACTTGAGAAGATTATGCTTGGCTCTTCAGTTGCGACTCAACTCCGACATACTCGTTACATAAATAATTTTGAAGAATTCAAAGCCAAGGATGGGGAGCCATTGAAAACTGTGTATGATAGATTATGTGCCGTGATCAATGATTTGAGAAAGATCAAAGTGGAAAAGACTAAGCTTGAGACAAATCTGAAATTCCTCAATGCATTACAACCAGAATGGAACAAATCCTGCCACAGATTGAGGAATGATGTCAGAATTTCTGTTAAGTCTGTTTTTGTATTAATCATTGTATTTATTTTCCTAGTCTAAACTGTGCTTTATTGTGCTTATCTGTTTTGTTAAGGCTAGGGGTATTTAAGGCCTCATAGGCCTTTGTGTTTGTAACTTTGGAACATACTTTGAATATCAGTTTACACATTTGGCGCTCTATCTTTCTCTCTCTACTTTCTCTCACTAGATTCGGTACATCTTGGACTTTCAATTGGTATCAGAGCTATTCTGAATCTAAGAGAACTGAGAGTAGTTGATTTAGATTCTGAATTTGTGGATTAAAGCAGAAAATTTGATCGTTTTTTTTTCTTGATTTTTTCAAGAAAATCTCGTTTTTTGCTTTTTCATCAAATTTGGATAGGTTTCTGGTCGAATTTGTTTGTAATCTGTTTCTTTAGATTCGTTTTTGATAGTCGATCATATTTGTTTCATATAATTTTGCATGAAAACCAAGTTTTGGCCTTCGATTTTGAGATTTAAAAAGTTTCTGGAAAAACCCGTTCTCGTACTGTTCTATCATCGAATTTGAGTTTTTGTGGTTTTTAATCATAGTTCTTGTTGGAATTGTGTTAAAAAGTTGTGTTCGATAATCAGTGTGTGAATTTCTTGGTTTAATTACATTGTTTCAATCGATCTCGCGAATTTTTCTTGTATTCTTCGGTTTGTGCAAGTTCTTGTAGATTTGCGCAAGTTCATATAGGTTTGCGCAAGTTCTTATTACTTTGCGCAAGTTCATATAGTTCTAATCCTTGTGTTAGTGTATTTCAGGTTTGCGCATTGGTCTACTCACGCAAAGCATATTTGCGTATCCAGTGCTTTCCGAAAAGCTCAGTTTTCGTATCATCCAGCTCTCGCAAAGCTGCTTTTCGTATCTCAGTTCAAGAAGTCTAGTTCGCGTTTCAAGCTTACTACGCAAAGTATTGTTTGCGTATCCTTCTGCTTGAGAGAACTTCTGTTTGCGTATCAAGTGTCTTACGCAAAGTTCATTTGGCGCATCTCTTGGCTTTCGCAAAGCTCAGTTTGCGCAACCTTCTTGTCCCGAAAAGTTCAGTTCTCGCGTCAGTCGACTTACGCAAAGTTCTGTTCGCGTATCATTTGGCTTACGCAAAGTTCAATTTGCGGATCTCTTTACTTACGCAAACCATCTGTTTGTGTGTGTTCCAGACTTGGAATTTTTTCTGACCTTCTGAATTTTTCAAGATGTCTTTGCAAGCTCAAGTTTACAAGAATGACCTGATGATGTCATTGGGGTCTGACACACGTCCTCCCGTACTGATCAACGAAAATGAATTTGAACAGTGGAAGGACCGATTCATTAACTTCATAGAAAGACAACCGAATGGGGATAACATGATGATATCTCTGACTGAGGGTCCTATGGAGAGGCTGATGAAAGTTATACCAGCTACTGCAACTACTCTGGCTTCAACTGTTGAGAAAGCTTTAAGGGAGTATGATGCTGATGAATTGTTAAGATATCAAGCTGATAATCAGGCAAAGTCTAATCTGATTCTTGCACTACCCAATTCGATCTACAACAAAATTGATTGCTTCAAACAAAATCCTATGCTTATGCGGACTCAATTGGAAAAGATCATGCTTGGTACAGCTGTGTCAACTCAACTTCGTCAGACTAGGTACATGAATAATTTTGAGGAATTTAAGGCGAAAGACAGAGAAAGTCTGAAGAATGTATTTGATAGATTTTGGGCAGTCATCAATGATCTGTATAAGATCAAAGTCACAAAGACTGAATTGGAGGCAAATCTGAAGTTTTTGAATGCACTCCAACCTAAATGGAGCAAGTCCTGTCATAGGATGAGAAATGATGTCAGGATTTCTACTATGCCCATTCAGGAATTGTATGAAATTCTGATGACTGATGAATCCATGGTGTTGGAAAAGAAGGCTAAGCTTGATAAGAAGAATAAGCCTAAGACTATTAATCCAATTGCCCTCTTAGCTAGTCAATTAGCCGAACAAGCTTTGACAGAAGATGCTTATGATGGTTCCACAGAAGATGATGGTGAAGCCTTGGAGAAAGCAATGATACTTCTCTCGCAACACTATCAGAAAAAGTTTCAGCGTAGAACAGGATCCAACAATCTCCGTTTCACTTCCGACTCTAAGAAGGTTGAACCTGGTGCACCATCAAAGGCATACACTCCAAAGTATGAACCGGTTAAGGTGGCTGAACCGAAAAAGGAAGAGAAAAAGGTGATGAACTGTTTCAATTGTGGTAAACCGGGTCACATAGCAAAAGACTGTAGAGTGAAAGTTGTCAAAGATTCTGCATTCTATAGAAAGAAGCTGGAATTGGCTAAGAAGAAAGAAAATGGAACTATTCTGATTGCTGAGGAGGAGTACTGGTTGGATCATTCAGATAACGAGGCTGAAAATGAAGAGACTGCAGTTATGTGCTTCATAGGGGATGACAAGAGTGATGATGAAGAAGATGATACCTCTACTGATGATTCTGAGGTAATTTCTGAGTTTCATGTTAACTTTGTTTCTTCTCAATTGAATGTTATTGTCAATGCTTTACATGATTTTCGTTCTAAGTTCATATCTGAAAAGCTTGATAATCAAGAAAAGTCTGTTTTGATTGAAAAGTTGAAAATCTCTTTGAAAGATGAAAAGACTATTTTAACTGACACAAAAGAGAAATTTCAAAAACAGTTGGATGATTTAGAAAATTCAAATCAGACTTATCATGATTCTTTGACTGAACTGACTTCTTCAAATCAAAATCTTTATGATAAAATAGTTGTTTTAGAAAGGAAATTATATAAGAGAGAACAATCTGAGCAAACCATATATATGAACAAACCAAGGAGTGATGAATCTATAAAGGAAAAGTGGGGACTCGGTTTTGAAAATCCGCATTTTTTAAAACTTGCTAAAACTGAAGTTCCTACTTTATATGAATATTATCATCTTGGTCTTGCAAGATATGCACCTCAGTTTAAATTCTTTTGGACTAGTGAAAAACAAATTTCTGAAGATGAAAATGAGAAAAGAATTAAAAACAAGGGGATGGAAATGCCATTTGTATACACTTCTGAAAATGCCAAGTATTTTCCTGACCAATCAAGGAAATCCAGAAAATCTCAAAATGTTTTAAATGTCAAGTCTTCCAATAAATCTTCATTACCAACTGAATTTGTTGATATATATGCTAACACTGATAAGGAAAATGCATCTCCGGTGTCGTATGATTCTAGGAGATACATTCCCTCATTAGTGTTAGAAGGCAAGATAGTTGATCTTGAAGATAAATTGGAAGAACAAAGTCTTCAAACTGATTTAGAAAACGATTTATTTCTTTTTATAATGAAAACAAGTTTTGAAGACAAAATTTCTTCTGGATTTTCTAAAGATTCTAAGGAAAATACTCAAGTTCTTAAAAATAGTGTGCATTTGCGCAACCAGTTGGTTACGCAAACCGACACTTTACGCAAGCCGTTGATCGCGCAAAGTTCAGTTTGCGCAACCAATGCGTTGCGCAAACCTCTTCCTGACTTGTGCATTTTTCAAAATTCTCACTCCAAGGCTAGTTCTTCAATGTCAAATGCTCAGACTGATTTCTTAGATAAAGTTTCTTCTTCTGATTCAATTATTGATGATTCTTTAACACTAAATGTTCAATATTATAAAAAGAAGCGTAAAAGAAGAAGATCAAAGAAGTCAAGGAAACATGATAGTGTCTTTTCTGAAAATTCAAATTCTTCTGATTTTTCTGTTTCAGATCGGACTGTGAAGAAATCTCCAAAGCTGATATGGAGGGTTAAACAGGAAACACCAGAATCTGACCTGTTAGGAGATAAATGTGTAGAAAATCTTTGTGATATTGATACATTTGCTTCTTGTAATAAAACCTCAAAATATTCAATTCAGCAAATGATTCACATAGCAAAGAATGTCTCATATGCTTCTTCTAGTTCTGATTCTGATGATTGTGTTTCTTCTTCTATTAATGATTACTTTCATGTTTGTTTGAATAATAAATATGTGAAAAATAAAAGACACAAATCTAACAAAAAGGGACCCATAAGCATATGGGTACCTAAATCTGTGTAGTTTATGTTTGTGCAGCTTAGTCATTTATGGTATCTGGATTCGGGATGTTCCAAACACATGACGGGCAACAAATCTCTTCTCTCAAATTTTAAAGAAAAATGTTGCGGCCGTGTTAAATTTATAAACTGTGAGACTGCTCCGATTCTTGGTTATGGTGATCTTATTCAAGGTAATATAACAGTCAAGAGAGTCAGCTATGTCGAAGGTCTAAGCCACAACTTATTCAGCATCAGACTGTTTTGTGACAAAGATCTTGCAGTTAGCTTCAAATCTAAAAGAGTTGTTGTGAAGAATGACAGTGGCAGGGACTTATTGGTTGGAAAGAGAAGATCCAATTTAGATACAATTGATCTTTCCAAGGCTAAGATCCCATCAGACATCTGTTTGTTATCTAAAGCCTCTGTTCATGAAAGTTGGATTTGGCATCGTCGACTAGCTCATCTCAACTTTAAGTATATGGATCGCCTGGTCAAGAATGATTCAGTGAGAGGTCTTCCAGTATTTCGTTTTCAGAAAGACCACCTCTGTCAGGATTGTGAGAAAGGAAAGATGAAGAAAGCTCCTCACCATCCAAAGCCTGAACCCTGCACTTCAGATATACTTGATTTACTGCATGTTGATTTATGCGGACCGATGAAGGCAAAGAGTATTGGTAAGAAAAGATATGTCTTGGTGGTTGTTGATGATTACTCAAGATATACATGGGTGAAGTTTCTCAAATCCAAAGATGAAACCCCAGACATTCTCATCAACCTCATCAAAACAATTCAGACCAACAAGCAAAAGAAAGTCAAGGTTGTCAGATCAGACAATGGTACTGAATTCAAGAACAGTACTCTTCAAGCTTTTTACGAGGATCAAGGAATTCAACAACAGTTTTCTGCTGCTAGAACACTGCAACAAGATGGGGTTGTTGAACGTCGCAATAGAACGCTTGTTGAGGCTGCAAGATCTATGCTTGTTTATTCTGGTCTTCCTTTGACTCATTGGGCTGAAGCTGTTTCAACTGCATGTCATACTCAGAACCGATCGATTCTACATCGCCGATTCAACAAAACACCATATGAGCTGATGAACGGTATCAAACCGAATGTCAAATATTTCAAGTCTTTTGGGTGTAAGTGTTACGTTCTGAATGACAGGGATAATTTGAACAAGTTTAGTCCGAAGGCAGATGAGGGTATTTTTCTGGGTTATTCTTCTAACTCTGCAGCTTACAGAGTATTTCTTATCTCAGCAAGAAAAGTGATAGAGAGTGTAAATGTCAAATTTGACGAAGCTGCTGATTTGGTTTCTGGTCAACCAGGCTCAGAACCCGTTCTTACTGAGAATTCAGCTTCTGAACAACACAGTTCAGAACCTTTACTTCAATCGACAAATCAGGATTCTTCTTCTTCTATTCTTAATCTTTCTGATTTAGATTTTCTATTTGAGAATTTTTATGATGATGTTCCCAGATCTAACACTGATAATGTCTCAAATGTTTTGAATCAGGATACTATGAGCACATCTACATCCAATTCCGCTGCAACTATCTCTGACACTGATGCTGTTCCAGTACCTACTGACATTCAAATGGACAAATCAGGATTCTTCTTCTTCTATTCTTAATCTTTCTGATTTAGATTTTATACTATGAGAATTTTTATGATGATGTTCCCAGATCTAACACTGATAATGTCTCAAATGTTTTGAATCAGGATACTATGAGCACATCTACATCCAATTCCGCTGCAACTATCTCTGACACTGATGCTGTTCCAGTACCTACTGACATTCAAAACAGTATTTCTGCATCTGATCAAGTTCAATCAGAAAATGAGCAATCAGAACCGGAACATGTGAACACTGAACTTTTTCAAGAAGAATCTGCTCAAGATCAATTTGTTCAAGAAGAACAAGTTCAGAATGAAGATCAAACTGCTAATGTTCAACCAACACTTCCAGGGTCTGATTCTGAAGTAGTTGAACTTCCTCCTCCTCCTGTCGAGACAGTATCTATATCTTCTTCTGACATAGAGGCTCCTGAACCTATCCCTCATCAATTAGAAGTTGTTCAAGAGACTATTGATCCTCTCCCTCATACTACCAAATGGACAAAATCTCATCCCATTCATCAAATTATTGGAGATCCTCAAGCAAGTGTGTCTACACGTTCCAAGACGGCTACTTCCAACGAATGTCTCTTCACTTGCTTTCTAAGAAAGATTGAACCAACCAAAGTTTCTGAAGCGTTGGAGGATCCTGATTGGATTATAGCTATGCAAGAGGAGCTCAATCAATTTGACGCACTGAAAGTTTGGAGACTTGTACCACGGCCGAAAGGAAATAGCATAATTGGAACAAAGTGGATATTCAAGAACAAGAAAGACAAAGATGGTATCGTTATTCGGAACAAAGCTAGATTGGTAGCCAAGGGATATCGACAAGAAAAAGGAATTGACTACGATGAAACTTTCGCGCCAGTTGCAAGATTAGAAGCTATCCGCATGTTTCTCGCCTTTGCTGCTTATCGCAACTTTACCGTGTATCAGATGGATGTCAAGACAGCCTTCCTCAACGGGAAATTGAAGGAAGAAGTCTATGTATCTCAACCAGAGGGGTTTGTTGACAAAGACCGTCCTGATCACGTATACTTTCTCGATAAAGCATTGTATGGCCTGAAACAAGCACCGAGGGCGTGGTATGATGAGCTGTCAGCCTTCTTGATCAAATCTGGCTTCACCAAAGGATCCATCGATACCACTCTTTTCATTTATAGATCTAACTTGGATATTTGCTTAGTTCAAATATATGTAGATGATATTATCTTTGGTGCGACTAACAAATCTTTGTGTACTTGGTTTTCTGATCTAATGACTTCTAGATTTCAGATGAGCATGATGGAAGAAATCAATTTCTTCCTCGGCTTACAAGTGAAACAGCTTCCAGATGGAATCTTCATCAACCAGTCAAAGTATGTATTTGACATCTTGAAGAAATTCAAGATGGACAAATCTACTTCAATCGGTACGCCTATGGCTCATGGTGCCAAAATCGGACTTGATCCAGATGGAAAAGCTGTTGACTAAAAGACATATCGAGGAATGATCGGATCACTAATGTACCTCACAGCAAGTCGCCCGGATATAATGTTCTCTACGTGCTTGTGTGCCAGATTCCAAGTCAAACCGAAAGAATCTCATCTATTAGCAGTCAAACGCATTTTTAGATATATTAAAGGAACTCCTTATTTAGGTTTATGGTATCCTAAGAGTTCTGATTATAAGTTGATTGCTTATTCTGATGCAGATTTTGGCGGTAATCAGTTGGATCGGAAGAGTACTTCAGGTCATCTTTAATTCTTGGGAGACAGACTGATAAGCTGGGCGTCGAAGAAGCAGAACTGTGTGTCTATCTCTACTACAGAGGCAGAATACGTCGCCGCAGCTAGTTGTTGCGCTCAAGTTCTATGGATGAAGACACAACTTCGGGATTACAGAATGCTGTACAAAACAGTGCCAATATATTGTGACAGCAAATCCGCGATCGCAATATCAGTCAATCCGGTCCAGCACACCAAGACCAAACACATAGATATGTGGTACCATTTCATAAAGCATCATGTGGAAGAAGGTACTATTGAATTATATTTTGTACCAACTGAATATCAATTTGCTGATATCTTTACAAAAGCCTTAGATGAAAAACATTTTAACTTTTTGCTTTCAAAACTTGGCATGTTGAATTTAAAAGTTTAAATCTTTACAAATTATATTCTATAAAGTAGAATTTTACCGATTTTTTTTCTTTTGAATAAAATGTGTGTCTAGGATCTTTTACAAGTTCTTTGTTTATATTGAAGTTTTATATGTTCAACTTTCAAAAGTCGAAAGTCAAAAAGCCAGCAACATGTTTGTAGCTTTTGATACTGCTTTAAAGATATGTGAGTCGGAATTTATATAGTTTACTTTGCTTAAACTACCTAAATGATCAGAGTTATAGATGGAAATGAAAATATGGGCTAAGCACTTAGACGTTGACCTGAGTGATTGAGATGAATTATAATTTCATAAAATACAGAAATCTTTGAGTTTAAAAGTTTATACCTGTGGCCTTTCTGGTTTGGGAAAGTAAGTTCCGTGGGATGCTTGTCATCTGGTCCCCTAAGGTCAATTGGTCTAGGAGTGATCGAACCCAAATTCTTCTATAGAACCAGATCGGAAGTCATGTTCTAGTGGTATGAATGGGTTTAGAATGTGTCGATGTAGCCTTTCTGATCCGGGAAAGTAAGTTCCAAGGGGTGCTTGACACCAAGTCCCCTAAGGCCAACCGGTCTAGGAGCGGCTGACCCAAATCCTGCAATAGGGTCAGATAGAAAGTTACGTTTACGGCATGTTCTTTACTTACCGAACTTTTTGATTAAAAGATGCCAAAGTGCACACGCTTAAAAGATGCCAAAGAGCACACTCATGTGAAGATGCCATTGTGCACACTGCTAAAAGATACCAATGAGCACACAACTCATGATACTTGGTGATATGTTTGAGTTGCGATAAACCTGTAAATTTGTGAAAGTATTAATTTTTGATGGCTTAGTGTTAGTACATGCAAAGTTCTCTATAATATTTTTAGAATTGCATTTTTCTTAAAACTAATCGAAGTTCACATGCGAGCACACTGAATAGATAGATGGAATTTTTTGAAACTGAACATGTTTTAACTTGATATGCAATGAAACTTGTTCTTGTATCCAACAACATATGCTTGATTTCAACTGATTGATAAATCTGTGAAATTTTACTGAGTAGACTTTAATTTGTTTAGTGTTTAAAATTTTATATGTTCAGTTGTTTCAAAATTTATATTCAGTATGATTTTCTTTTTACACTGATGTCTTAATGTTTGTGTATCATATTTGTGTTATCTGGTCTGTGCATTTTTCAAGGGGGAGAGAACATTTAACTGCAAATTTTTGTCAACACTCTGTTTTTGAGGGGGAGTGAAATTAGCTCATAAAATACTTCACGTGCTAATCAGAAATTTTTCAGGTAAGTATTTTCTGATTTTTCTATACAAATGCTTTACTGATGTGTAACACCCTAAAAATAGGGATAACAAAAATCCGAAAAACGGACATGAGGTATACTAAAATTGCCATAGCAAGAGCCTCCCAAAATGAGAAAAATACATAAACCCGTTTAAATACAATCGTAAATAAACGGACAATAAATAACAACCAACTAATCTAATTTCTATAACCAAAAAAGAGATTATAATCAAGGATGTCAATTATAGACCCAAAGGGTTCTCTACCAACTGTAAGTCCAAAAGCAATATTCCCAAATCTCTCACCCAAGCACTACGCCAGCTTAGAACCAATGCCGCTAAAACCTGAGATACACATCGACACCAAACAAGTGTTAGGCCAAAAAGCCTAGTGAGTTGAACAATAATAAGCATGCATGAACAAATACAATTCTTATCAGCAGTTAACCAGTGTTCAATATATGTGGAGTCATTAGGGGAGACCCAAAGCACCAATCAAGCCCACCCCAAGAGTCTATATACCTTTATGCCCTTAACAAGGAACATCCCAAGGCCCGACACACCCAGAGACTACTCCAAAGGAAAATTCCCCGAATGGCGGAGGTCTAGGCACATACCATCACAGTGGCGCCCAAGACTACATCCTCCTTGTGAACTGACTTGGTTCGTCCAACATAATGCATATAGGAGGTCCTTTAGGCGCATTTCAACCAAATATAATTCAATACCAACCGTGGGTACAATATCACCCTCCTCATAGCATGAGTCCAACATAAGACTTAAATATCCACATAGCCACGTTGTAGATACAATATCACCAAGAGTATATTCCAAATGAAATCATCATAATATACCAAACATATATTCCTTTTTCATGTAAAATACCCATTGTGGCACACATAGTGGAAATCCCCAAATAATTACACAACATAGAGTAACTCATGGGATGATACTTCATATACATATATCTCACATAATCTCATGGAAATACCATCAAATACTTAAACCCGTAAAGACGACCATTTTGAGCAAATATGTGATAATAACAACAAATAAGCAAATATGATGTGTATCCAGTTTTAACAAAAGTTTAGTAAACTCACCTTGCTAGATTTAAGTTAAATCTAGTATTTACCCACTTAGAGCTTCCCTTGAAGAAACTTGGTTCTTCAAACCAAAATTTCCAAAACCTAGATTTACAAGGGTCCAACCATGAATATACATTTTCCATCATAAATAATTGATCCCCAAACACTTAATCATCAAAATCTCTATTTTGGGCAAAACCCTAATTTTGACCCAAAACTCCCAAAATTATCCAAACCGAAAATTAGAGAAATCAAACACTAGGAAACCATCAATGGAACATTTATAACTTATTTCATGGTTTACAAATGGTTAGAATGACTTACAAGTAGGTTTCTTGGAAAACCCCAAAATATGGTCAACAATGGTGAGAAGGTGACGAAGAAGATGAAGATGGAGATGGAGATGGAGGTGAAGCTTCCAACCCGAAACCTTGGATGATGATCTTCACTCTAGTAATAAATGGTGATGAATTGGTAGTTGAAGAGGATTAGAAGAGGTAGGTGAAGAGGAAGGGTTTGGGAGAGAATTCCTGAAATGAAGAAGATGAGAAATGAGAAATATTTGGGGAAAATAAAGCATAAAAAACGTCCAGCCATCCATGTGGGTTGTTCCGTAAGTTCAGCTTCAGCAACCCACATAACAAGGTACCCTAATTTTCATTCTCGTGGGTTGTTCCGATCGTTCAGCTTCAGCAACCCATGTAACAAGGTACGTCAGCCACTGATTTTGGCCACCATTCTCGTAGGTTGCTCCGTGGGTTCAGCGAAGAGCAACCCACGTAACAAGGTACGCCATCCACTGATTTTTCTTCTTATTTGGTCAAATCCCGTTTCGGTCATAACTTCTTTGTTATAGCTCCGTTTTCGTTCCGGAAAGAACCGTTGGACTCGTAATTAAATCATTCATCCATCAAGGCTATAAAATCAAGGATTCAAGCCCAAAATAAAATATCTTATTTTTCCTTAATATATCGATTTCGGTATAAACTGGAAATGATACCTTTCGAAAATCGGGGTGTTACAATACTCCCCAACATGGAAATGATTTCGTCCTCGAAATCTGGAACCACCAAGCACCCAACATAGCACTTGGAAAGATCGATTTCCAAATTTAACGAAAGTCCTGACAAGACACCTTATGAGCTCTTAAATAAAAGAAAACCCTTTATTGGATTTTTTAAACCTTTTGGGTGTCCTTGTACAATTCTCAATACCAAATCTCACTTAGGAAAGTTTGATAGCAAGGCAGATGATGGATTTCTTGTTGGTTACTCATCTCAGAGTAAGGCTTACAGAGTTTTTAATACTTCTTCTAGAATAATTGAGGAAAGTGACAATGTCAAATGCAATGAGAACACACCAAATCCTATTGGGTCTGGACCTCAGTGGCTGTTTGACATTGATTCACTAACTAACTCTTTTGGTTTCAGTAGTGACAATTATGCAGGTTCAGGAAATGAAGGATCAGGGGCTACACAAGTTAAAGACATTATACCACAGTCTGTGATCTTTCCTATGCCTATAAAAGAACCTGTTGAATTCTGTGAAAAAGAAACTCTATCTGAGCCAAGTCAGAGTGAAGAAGAAAGAAGAGATGAGGAGAATCAAGTGAATAAAGTTCAAGAAGTAGCTGATGAGATCCCTCAGCTGACTTAAATGATTCCAATCTAGAGGTGGGACTTAATGAAGAACCTAGTTTTCAGACTAGAACACAAAAGAATCATCCTCCAGAGCTGGTAATAGGAGACATCTCTTCTCCTATCATTACAAGGAATCAAAGCAGACTTCAAGAGCTGCAGGATCAACAACACACAGTACTCTCCTGCTTTCTATCCCAGATTTAGCCTAAGAAGGCCTATGATGCAATGAAAGATTCAAGTTGGATAGAAGCCATGCAAGAAGAGTTACTTCAATTCAAACTACAGGATGTTTGGGACTTGGTGGACCTTCCAAAAGGTCATAGAGCTATAGGCACCAAGTGGATTTTCAGGAACAAAAAGGATGAGAGAGGTATTGTGATCAGGAACAAAGCAAGGCTTGTGGCACAAGGGTACACTCAAGAAGAGGGCATAGATTATGATGAAGTGTTTGCTCTAGTGGCAAGAGTAGAGGCAATCAGACTGTTCCTAGCCTATGCCTCATACATGAAATTCAAGGTCTATCAAATGGATGTAAAGAGTGCCTTTCTGTATAGTACAATTGATGAAGAAGTATATGTCTGTCAGCCACCTGGTTTTGAAAATCCTTCATATCCTGACAGAGTATACAAGCTGAAGAAAGCACTCTATGGTCTACATCAAGCCCCAAGAGCATGGTATGACACTCTGTCTACCTATCTCTTGGAGAATGGGTTTGAAAGGGGCATCATTGACAAGACCCTTTTCATTAAAAGAAGTAAGAAGGACATCCTACTAGTTCAGATCTATGTGGATGATATCATTTTTGGATCCACAAAAGATCAGATGTGTATAGACTTTGAAGAGTTGATGCACAAGAGCTTTAAAATGAGTTCAATGGGTGAACTTAACTTCTTCCTTGGACTTCAGGTGAAACAACAGACAAATGGGATCTTCATTAGTCAATCAAAGTATGTGCAAGACATCCTTGAGAAATATGGTTTAAAAGACTCAAAGCCAGCAAGCACACCAATGGAAACTCACAAACAGATCACTGCTGATCTTAAGGGGGAGGATGTTGATGTCCATCTATACAGATCAACGATTGGATCTCTCATGTATCTCACAGCCTCAAGACCAGACATCATGTTTCCAGTGTGTGTATGTGCCAGATTCCAAGTCAAGCCTAAACAATCACATCTTCAAGCTGTGAAGAGGATTTTCAGATACTTAAGAGGGCAACCTAGATTAGGTCTTTGGTATCCATATGAATCTTCATTTGACTTGATTGCTTATTCAGATAGTGACTTGGGTGGTGCCAACATGGACAGAAAGTCTACTTCAGGGGAATGTCAACTTTTGGGTGCAAGACTAGTATCTTGGCAGTGTAAGAAACAAACCACAATGTCCTTATCAACAACAGAAGCTGAGTATATTGTTGCTGCAAGTTGCTGCTTTCAGGTTCTATGGATTCAAAATCAGATGCTGGACTATGGGGTAACATTTCTTCACACTCCAATCTTTATTGACAATAGCAGTGCTCTAAGCATTGTTAACAATCCTGTCAAGCACTCCAAAACAAAGCACATTGAGATCAGGTATCACTTTATCAGAGATTGCAATGAAAAGAAACCCATTCAAGTTGCTAAAGTCCATACTGACAACCAGTTTGCAGATCTATTCACTAAAGCTTTTGATGTGGGTAGATTCACTTTCTTGGTCTCAAGTGTGGGCATGATCAACTCTGAATGAGCTCATGTTTTAAAAGGTGTTTCTATACCTGCTAGTTTGGTTATTTGTGTGTTGCTAATCATCTTTCACAGGAAGTTATTGCCTTGATCAGACCTTCATAAGCTTCAAAAAGAGTAAGTATGGTTAATACTGCCAGTGCACAGTTAATACTGCTAGTAGTTAATACTGCTCTCAGTTAATACTGCTAGTGGTTAATACTGCTCTCAGTTAATACTGCTCTCAGTTAATACTGCTCTAGGTTAATACTGCTTATGTCCCGTATACTATAAATACCCCTTTGCCCGCCTAAAAGTTCATAACGACTCTTTGCATACTGTTCACTTGCGCTCTAACCCTTTTCTCTCAAGTACCAAGTTTTTCAAGCAAGAACATTCAAGATTCACTGGCATCCATGTCATTCGTAGATGAGCATAACGAGATTGCAATGCTACAGAAGCCCAAATAGGCCGCTGGATTCCACCAGATTGTGGATTTTCTCAAGACAAGCCACATTGCCCATGCTCTCACTATATCGCCAACTATTTACATAGAGCATCAAAGGAAATTTTGGGCTAATGCCACCATTGTTACTGAGAATGGTGTGCAAATGATCAAGACAAGGGTGTGTGAAAAACCCTTAACAGTTACTGAAGAGGTGATACGCATCTGTCTACGTCTAGATGATGCTGCAGGTATAACCTCTATTCCTAATGAGGAATTATTCTCAACTTTGTCAAAAATGGGGTATGGAGGCCAGTTGGGTGGTTTTAAATTCTCAAAGGCTAAATTTTATACCCAATGGCGTTTTCTTGTTCATACCTTAATGCATTGTATCTCTAAAAAGACTACCGGATGGAGTGAGTTCAGTAGCACCATTACTTATGCTTTGGTGTGCTTGGCCACTGCCAGAAAGTATAATTTTTCTCAAATGATTTTTAATGATCTTGTCTCAAACCTGGGAAGTAAAAAGAGTTTTTATATGTACCCCAGGTTTGTCCAAGAAGTTATCACCCATGAATTGACGGATATGCCTCATTTTGATGAGGTATATGTACCAAAAATCCCCAAAGGTAAGGTCTTTTCAAACATGAAAATATCCCCTCTGGACTCGGAAGGAGTTGACACCCCATTGTTCTCTACAATGATGGTGGTGTCCCACACTGAAGAAGGTATGGCAGCAGGGTCAAGGCCCTCATTAGACCATCCCACTGCTAGCCAATCCCAACCTTCCCACTCTATATCTATTCCCCAGTCTCTTCTTCATAAGCCAACTTCACCAATCACCCAAACATATATAAGGAAAAAGGTTAAGAAGGCTCATTCCCTTCGTGTACCTTCACCCACTGAGCCTTTAAGCCCTATAAGGGAGAATTCTCCTTTAGAGAATATCTACAGGGAAACCACAGGGGTGTCTCCCAACCCCAAGGAGGTGCTCACTGAGGAGATGGTTGAGCATATGGGTGCTAAGGCTGCCACTACTCCTGCTAGCACAGAGGAGGTCAGTGGTAAAATAACTAAGACCTTCCCCATGGAAACTTTGGGTGAGCAATCATCCAAAGGTCCCAGGTGCCAAGAAACCAAGGGGGTGGATAGTGCTTCTGCTAGGCAGAAGACTTCCACTACAAAAAGATCCAATGATCCTTCAAAAGAGGGTAACACTTCTGGAGAAGGTGAGGACAGGTATAACTACTTTGAATTGATGGAAACCATGGGAAACATCAACATGGATGTAATCAAACAGGGTAAAGATATAGAAGAGCTTAAAATGATAGTTCTGCCACAACAAGAACAGATTGTCAACTTGAAGCAGATGGTGAGGAAATTGATTCTGCAAAAGAAGAAGAGACAATTTGTGCTAAGGAGAAGGAAATCAGGGGTTGATGCTCCCAAAAAGGGGGAGTTTAACATAGAAGAAGTCACAGATAAGGGGGAGCTTGATGGGGAAAAACATGATGTTGAGGGGGAGCATGAAGCAGAAGCAGTAACAGAATCAATAGCAGCAGAAACAGTTAATGTTGCTCATGCAAATAAAGCAGCAGAAACTGTTAATGCTGCTGAACCAAGTGAAGCAGCAGAAACAGTGAAAGAAGTACTTACAGATCTTGAGATTGCAGAAACTCTAATCAAAGCCAAGCATGATACTCCCAAGGTCATCTCAAAGACCAAAGGAGTTGTCATTAAAGAAAGAAGTGAGGCTGCAAAGAAATCAAGCACTGAGAAGGTGATGAGTAAAGAGAAAGGCAAGGCAAAGCTAGTTGAATCTGATCAACCAATGAAAAAGCAGAAGTTGATTGAGTCAGATGAAGCTCTGGCTAGAAAGTTACAAGATGAAATTGAAGAAGCAGAAACTGTGCAAGTGGCAAAAGATAGAGAGATAGCAAAATCAATGGCTGCAGAACTGAATAAAGCCTATCAACAAAGCCTAGCAACAGAACAAGCCAAGCAGAAAGACACATCTCTAAGGAGGCCTGGAAAGATCAAAATGGCTGCAAAGAGAAGACAACCTTCAAAGACATATCTTGGTGCTCAAGAGAGAAAGAAAATGGTTACTTTCCTCAAGGGTGCTGTAGGTGTCAAAGTAGAAATGTTTTCAAAGATGTCTTTTGAGAAAATCAAAGGGCTGTATGATGCAGAGATGACAAAGCTTCAAGGAAATGAAACTGCCAGGGTGGAGATGGAGAAGAGAATGAAAGAGAGCAATGATTTCATAGAAAAACCTTTTCCAGATGAGCAAGAAACTCCAAAGAAGGAAGCCACTATTGGTGAAAGTCTAAGGACTTTAAAAAGGACAAAGATGATGGCAAGGAGAAAGATAACAAAGAAGCCTAGAATAGCTGAAACAGAGGCTGAGAAGGTTGCTGAAGAAGAAGAGGCACCTGAGTCATCTGAAAAGAAAGAACCTTCAAGTATTGATGATGTCAATATGTATATGGTAGTGATGGACAAAGTGCCTGAACCAATTTCAGCAGAACCTGTAGGAGTTAAGCCTCCTGAAGTCATTCACTGGGATGTACTGGAGGTAGATGGAAAAGAGTACATAAGGCTGAAGAGGAAAGATGAAAAGTATGAAGTCTACAGTACTTGGGCCAAGATTTTCAGAACATGCTCAAGGTCTGATATTGAAGAAATGTTTGATATAGGGATGAAGTTGTATGCAGATCAGTTGAAAGCTCCAGTGATTTCAATTACAAAACTGGTGATGGAGTATCTGTGTATGATGTTCAAACCTGAAGAAATGGAGCATGTCATAAGAAATGTGTTTCAAGCAGTTACCAATTGGACTTTATATGAAACCAGTGGAGTATATTATGTGACTTTGGATAGAAATCACATAGAATACTTCCTAGTGGATAAAGTATACAACCATAGCAGATTGAAACTTCATTTAATGTTGAAGAAGAAGCTTGGATGTGTTGAAAATTCAGAAATGGCTAAGTATTTGATCCAAAGAACAATCAATCAGAGTTTGGGGTTGGATGCAAATACTGGAATATAAGTCATGATGAAGTTTTGGGAGCATCTAAGAAGATCAGATGAAGAACTTGACTTCTCTTCCTAAAAGTCAAGTTAGGGGGAGATTGTTGGGAAATTCAGAAATGATCAAGTATGGTTAATGCTGCTACAACAGAATTACTACTGCTAGTTGAAGTTAATACTGCTCTTCAAGATTAATGCTGCTAGAAGATATTAATACTGCTGAGCATGGTTAGTACTGCTGAACTTAGTACTGCTCAGAGTATTAATGTTGCTGAATAATAATGCTGCTTATATGATGAGAACTTCGCATGTAAGGATGACAGCTGGATGGACTGAAGATATTCATGGAAGTTTGGAGATAAAGATAGAAGGTTATATTGAAGATCTTTTATTATTTTGTAATTATCTTTTATCTTCAATATATGTATAGATTTGTTTAGAATAGTTCTGTAACTTTTGTGAGAACTATTATTCTGAGTTATTAGCTTTCTTAGAGAGAATCAACCTCAAGGTTAGAACCCTGATTCTAGAGAAATAGAATTCGTATTGGTGAGTCTGTTCATCAATATTGAGGTTGTGTGTTTAATCTTGTAACTTCTATCTATCAATACAAGTTGTGATTTTGATTCACTGTTTCATTGTTTTTCTGAATATTAAAGTGCTATTCCGCAGCTTCTTTAATATTGTTTTCTGAGTGTGTGTTCTTGTTAAGAATTAAGATCCTGACAAATATCAAAATACTAATGATTGATTCTTAATTAATAACATCTAATTTCCTTAACTTTACCGCTCGTCCTGCAGACGCACCAGATATAACGGAAATACATTAAGCACACCAACAGTTATTGTCCTAAAAATGGTGTGTCGACTCCTATCCTCAGAATGACCATTCTGCAACCGTGGGTATACAACCAATATTTCATTCCCGATTAGCAATGCCGATTCAAAGTTGACACCTATTCTTGGAAGTAGTCACCCAAATCCAACATCTTTACCAGTCAACCATAACGTCATCATTATTCACGAATACCCAACAATGTAGTACACCACCGACATATAGCGTGTCGTCATACCAAATTCCCACAATTCCAAAACCGACCATATCCAAACAACCGAACACGATTTTAATCTGTAGGTTTAACGAAGCATAAAGATCGTTACTTAACTAACTGGGAGAAACACATGTCTAACGCCTTAAACTCCGAAGACTCTTTTAGTCCTTAATATCGACTTCTAACACGAGGGAGCTTACACCTATAGCCCAATGAATTCAAGGTTTTTTTACACTACCATACCAATTTGAAATTTATAAAACTCTCAAATACATAAGTTTTATAACAATTAAACATGCGGTAAAAATACACTATCGTGCATTCGATAGGTTTCAAAATTGATCACTAATGCCACACATATAAAACCATTTTCAAAATTCATTTGATAAGTACTTATGTTAATAAAACGGTAACGAAAGATGCGTAACAAAATTTTCAAAAGGACTACCAGGGTCCTAGTATGCATCAATTTATGCTATGCATATGAAAAATAATTTTTCGTCCTATAACATGTGCAATAAAAATTTGTCAAACCCAAGACAACACGTTCATGGTATCGAACTCTTAAAGTTTTCTCTCCTTTAGTCACAATGCGGCATGAAATAAGATTTCAATATAAACCGTTCTTTCATAAACTTAGATTTAACCCAAAACTTGTTCAAAATGAGAATAGAGAAAGAACTCCCCATCTTTATAAAACCCGGGTAAAATGTTATATCTCGAAATACCCAATACGGGTGGGACATGACCAATAACTCATAAACCAAAGATAAAAACCCACATAAATAAATATCGCTGTGAACACGGACATTAGACCCAAAACTCACGCAACCATAAAATGAACGAAATTAAACACTGACACGTGGAAATGACGCATTCTATTCAAACCTTAATATACGTGGGGAAAACCCAATATTAAAGCCATCATTTATTGTCGACCACATAAAAACCAATGTTGGTAAAATACGACATTAACTTTTAAAAAATACCACGGATCTATGACAGAGAGACCCGTATACATTGAGAATAGAGGAACATGCAAGTAGGCCGCCCATACAACTTCCTCGCATGTCATCTAAACATTTCCATCTTGGGTGGCGAGAACACGTGAATGAGGCCACCCGTGATGTTATTGGATTTCACCACATATCCCGATCCTCGTTCCCATGCCATGCCAGACATCACAATCCTCGGACCGTTTGTTGCCCCTTGCCATACTCCGTCGAGTTCCACCCCAAGGTCTTACGGACATGGATGCCTATCCAATCTAGATGAGTTTCAACTCAGCGGCTCGAGCCACCTATTGCCTACTCACTAGCAAAACCAAGCGGTCACTAAGTGTAACCCAAAACCTCAGGCCTTTCAAAACAGACAGACTTACGTGCCTATGGATCCATTACGACACTGGCTAACATTACATGACTCCAAATGAATGACCAAAGCACGTAACTCACCAATGACACGAATTAAGCGTCATCATACTCAAAACCCACGACGGTTATAAATCCGGACAAATGTCCACATGACTCATTTAGTCAAAACTGAGCCAAAGGCCCAACACTTTACGTAAATACCCAAATAAAAACCGATATAAATATTGGAACCCGTTTGACCGTGTAATATGCAAACACGACCAAAAGTATAAATAAATAAAATCTCATCGTTGGTTGAGACAAACCATTTTCCCAAATGAACTCACACTCTTATGTTTTCAAAATTCCTCATAACACAATAATATGTGTTTTCTGAAAAAGGTTTATAAGATCAAATACACAAAATGACACTTACGTCAATTGAACTCCAATTATATATGTAAAATCATCAAGTAAACATTTCAATATGATTTATTTACCGAAATACCCAAAGATTCCAAAATAACCAAAACTTCTCATTGGTTGCAACAAAATGTTTTCCAAATGAACTCTTTCTCTTCATGTTTCCAAAACGACTCCTAGTTCAACGACATGCATTTTCCAACGGTTTATAAAATCATATGCCCCAAATGGACAATTAAATATCCAAAATATAGTGGCCGACAACGAGGGTACTCGTATCCGTTGAGAGCGGGAGAGCACGAAGTATGCCACTCCTACAACGTTAATCGTATGACACCTAACGACATGAAAGCCCAAGTGTCCCTACGAATCCTTGACAAGTTTCACCCAAATAATGAAATGTCTTTAAACAACGTTTATGAAGACACATACTTCAAAGACGTGATTAACCCAAAACTCAACACATAATGGGATCAAAGGTTTTTCAAAGGGTCTATGAATGCAAATACACCAAGATGCATATAACATGTAATAGACTTCATCTGTACCAAAATTACCAAGATGCATAAGTCATTAAATGAACTCTATTTGTACAAAATCCCCAAAATGTATAAATCATGTTATTACTTATCAAGATGTCCAAATCCCAAGTATGAGCATTTTATGAAACTAAAATAAGCCAAGTTTATCAAATATGAAAACTCATTAAAATACTCAGACTTTAACAAATACCAAGTAAAATACATTTTTACTTCAAAATACTCAAAACTTATCAGTAGTTAACCATTTCATGTAAAACACTTTTAAAATAACCATTTTGGCATGTACCCCGTTTTCGCAATTCAACTTGAACTCATGCTCCTCGATTTCTATAGTTACACTATCGTCATCCAGGTGTTCAACGTCTTAAGACAAAGACCACAGACTTCATAGGTTCACCTCACAATTTTTTCCTTGAATACATCGATTCAAAAGTCTATGGTTCTAATCCAACCAATTAAGCCGACTCGAAACTGTCCACTTAATGCAATCGCCATACTTACCGTTACTCCAAGTAACGAATAATAAAATCATCAACTTTTTCTAATAATTACCCATTCAAAAACTTTCTTATTACTCCAACGGTCGACATACCAAGGTGGTTCATACAAGCACAAGGATGAATAAAAAAGAGATTAACATAATTGAACACGAATGAAACGTACTACTACGTCTACAAATATCATAACATTAGTAAACCAAGCACAAGAGAACGTACTACTACCTTACCAATTGTCACAGTAACGGCAACTTCGAGCACCATCACGTATAAATATCCTCATAATAACATTAGCTAGGTGAGATTATGAATATATAATACATAAAGGTTCTCGTTACCATCGCCACAACGTTTGATAACCATAGTTTCCGTCGACTCTAAGACTAACACATCTTAGAAATTCTACCCATCTCACAAATCATTGCCTAACGTACTCAGTCTAAGTCTAGACATCTTACATTCATGCCTAGTTCACTTAAACTAGAGCTCTGATACCAACTTGTAACACCCTAAAAATAGGGATAACAAAAATCCAAAAAACAGACATGAGGTATACTAAAATTGCCATAGGAAGAATCTCCCAAAATGGGGAAAATACATAAACCTATTTAAATACAATCGTAAATAAACGGACAATAAATAACAACCAACTAATCTAATTTCTATAACCAGAAAAGAGATTATAATCAAGGATGTCAATTATAGACCCAAAGGGTTCTCTACCAACAGTAAGTCCAAAAGCAATATTCCAAATCTCTCACCCAAGCACTACGCCAGCTTAGAACCAATGCCGCTAAAACCTGAGATATACATCGACACCAAACAAGTGTTAGGCCAAAAAGCCTAGTGAGTTGAACAATAATAAGCATGCATGAACAGATACAATTCTTATTAGCAGTTAACCAGTGTTCAATATATGTGGAGTCATTAGGGGAGACCCAAAGCACCAATCAAGCCCACCCCAAGAGTCGATATACCTTTATGCCCTTAACAAGGAACATCCCAAGGCCCGGCAAACCCGGAGACTACTCCAAAGGAAAATTCCCCGAATGGCGGAGGTCTAGGCACATACCATCACAGTGGCGCCCAAGACTACATCCTCCTTGTGAATTGACTTGGTTCGTCCAACATAATGCATATAGGAGGTCCTTCAGGTGTATTTCAACGAAATATAATTCATTACCAACCGTGGGTACAATATCACCCTCCTCATAGCATGAGTCCAACATAAGACTTAAATATCCACATAGCCACGTTGTAGATACAATATCACCAAGAGTATATTCCAAATGAAATCATCATAATATACCAAACATATATTCCTTTTTCATGTAAAATACCCATTGTGGCACACATAGTGGAAATCCCCAAATAATTACACAACATAGAGTAACTCATGGGATGATACTTCATATACATATATCTCACATAATCTCATGGAAATACCATCAAATACTTAAACCCGTAAAGATGACCATTTTGAGCAAATATGTGATAATAACAACAAATAAGCAAATATGATGTGTATCCAGTTTTAACAAAAGTTTAGTAAACTCACCTTGCTAGATTTAAGCTAAATCTAGTATTTACCCACTTAGAGCTTCCCTTGAAGAAACTTGGTTCTTCAAACCAAATTTTCCAAAACCTAGATTTACAAGGGTCCAACCATGAATATACATTTTCCATCATAAATAATTGATCCCCAAACACTTAATCATCAAAATCTCTATTTTGGGCAAAACCCTAATTTTGACCCAAAACTCCCAAAATTATCCAAACCGAAAATTAGAGAAATCAAACACTAGGAAACCATCAATGGAACATTTATAACTTATTTCATGGTTTAGAAATGGTTAGAATGACTTACAAGTAGGTTTCTTGGAAAACCCCAAAATATGGTCAACAATGGTGAGAAGGTGATGAAGAAGATGAAGATGGAGATGGAGGTGAAGCTTCCAACCCGAAACCTTGGATGATGATCTTCACTCTAGTAATAAATTGTGATGAATTGGTGGTTGAAGAGGATTAGAAGAGGTAGGTGAAGAGGAAGGGTTTGGGAGAGAATTCTTGAAATGAAGAAGATGAGAAATGAGAAATATTTGGGGAAAGCATAAAAAACGTCCAGCCATCCACGTGGGTTGTTCCGTGAGTTCAGCTTCAGCAACCCACATAACAAGGTACCCTAATTTTCATTCTCGTGGGTTGCTCCGTGGGTTCAGCTTCAGCAACCCACGTAACAAGGTACGTCAACCACTGATTTTGGCCACCATTCTCGTGGGTTGCTCCGCGGGTTCAGCTTCAGCAACCCACGTAACAAGGTACGCCAGCCACTAATTTTTCTTCTTATTTGGTCAAATCCCGTTTCGGTCATAACTTCTTCGTTATAGCTCCGTTTTCGTTCCGGAAAGAACCGCTGGACTCGTAATTGAATCATTCATCCATCAAGGCTATAAAATCAAGGATTCAAGCCCAAAATAAAATATCTTATTTTTCCTTAATATATCGATTTCGGTATAAACTGGAAATGATACCTTTCGAAAATTGGGGTGTTACATGATGTGTTAAATTCTGTGCATTTGTTTAGGGGGAGTAAAAAGAGCTTGGAAGGTAAGTTTACTGTTTTTTTTAGTGTTCAATTTTTTAGAGTATTAATTTTTTAGTATTTTTTTTTGTGTGTTAATTTTTTTTAGTATAAATAGTGTTTAGTGTGTTTCAATTTTCTTTTTCGCTCTTTTTCAATTTTGAACGCATATCACTGTTCATCTTCTTCTCTCTCACGCTTGCGCAACCAACAGGACACGCAAAGTTCAGTTTGCGTATCCCGTTGGTCATGCAAAGTGTACTTTACGTATCATACTTGACACGCAAACCTCGATGTTTAGTTTAGTTTGTGTATCATTAAGGACACGCAAAGTCTACTTTGCGTAACCTCTTTGACACGCAAACCTTGTTTTGTGCGTGTTTGTTTTTTTGTGTTGTTTGCGTAACACTTTGGACATGAAAAGTCTACTTTGCGTAACCTGTTGGTCACGCAAAGTTTACTTTGCGTAACCTTCGTGTCCCGCAAACCTTATGTTTTGTGTTGGAAAATTTTCAGGTAAGGTTTTCGTACCAAGTTTATCACGCAAACCTCAGTTTGCGTTATGAACGTAATACGCAAACTTCAGTTTGCGTATCATGCCTGTTTCGCAAACTGTCCTTTGCGTATCACGCTCATTGCGCAAACCTCACTTTGCGTTTCTAACTTGTTGCGCAAACTAGACTTAGAATTTTTTTTCATTTTTCAGTTTTCTTACTTTGTCTAATTCTTCTTCGTTTTTGTTTTCCAAGTCTATAAATGTCTTCTAAAACCCATACTGATCCCATGATCCAAGACAAGAATGACATTCTCGATGATCCGTCTGATCAAGCTTCACACGAGACGCCGATGCCGTCTGTTCCTTCAGTAGGGGCCAATCTATCTGCATCTCGCCGAACGCCAAACGATGTCTTTCCAATCATGTTGTACATTCTGCCACACAAGCCGAACAATTACTTTGTGGATTTTGACAGAATCAAGATACATCCGGTGATTCGAGCGATTCTCAGAGGTCATCCTCTTGCACAGGCTCTTACTTCATGTGCTAAAGTTCCGGAAGTCTATATTCAGCAGGCCTGGCATACTGTAGATCCCAGTGCAGTGCAAAATAGAATAATCAGCAATCAAAGATGAACAGATTATAGGCCACAGCAACTAGTCATATGATTGATATTACTTCAAAGGGTTTAGGTTTACAGAGAGAATTTCTGATAAGGATATGTAAACCTATGGACTAGCAATCTAATAAATGACTTGAGTAACCTGAAATATGAACTAGAAAATCCTTTATATACTTAGGCTTACAGGCCTAATGGGCTTATGGGCTTGGGCCCATCTAACAAAATAACTTTCAATTAATTACAAATCAAACCCTTATAAATACTTTATTCCACTTTTCACATATAGGACTTTCAGTCCTAACAATTTCCCCCTAAAGTTGAATAAAGCATTTAACAACTTGAAAAAAACTTCAGGCCTTGATCTTCTTTCCCTCTTGAATCTTTGAAGAACTTTGGTGTTGCATGTCTTCATAGTTTCAACTTTGTAACCAGATTCAATGTACAGTAGCCTCGACTGAACGCACTATCACGCAACTTTTAACTGTAGAAACTCAATCACATCGGATCAACACACAAGAAAGATAATGTGAGAGTAACGTGACTTTCCACGGTGCATCTTCAGTTTAAAACAAAGAATCTGTCTTTGAACCGCGAGTTGAATAGACTTTCAGCTTAAGAACTTGTTTCAATCAGCTCGTAGGAGGAAATGACTTGAAGCAAACACCATATGATACGTGATACGGGAAAGAGTCAATACAAACTTTGAAAACTTCACTGTCTTCAGACAAACAAATTTAGCATTAAACTCATATCTTCATCTCTTTGATCTTTAGACCGTCTTCAGAAAAACAAACTTTCTTTCTTCAAAACTTTGAAATTGAACTTTGAAAAATTCTCCCCCTTTTTGATGATTGTGAGCATCATGATCATCAAAACTTCTTCAATTTCAACGCATTCTTTGATCTCCCCTTTATGGTAATATGATATTTTTCGTCCTTTGATCTGAGTATCCGTCAATTCATGAAATGTATATATCCGAATCTTTTCAAATTCAGACATAATGGACAATGTAACCCTGATTCAACAGATGAAACAGTTAGTATGCCTGTAAGTAGCACAGAGCCACTTTGTACAACAGATGTACATTGTAAAGGAGCTTTTGTGATGTTCACTCCCCCAGGTCTTCCATTCAATCATCGAAAAGCCACAAAGGAATTTTCTATGAATGTTATGACAAGAAAACTCATTCCTTGTGTGCTTGTGCAAGTGTAGAAATGATTGAAGCTACTTAGCTTTCTCAGGCTCAAAAATGTAAATTGTTGAGACAGCAACAAATATTACACAGACTCAATGTGCATGAAAGAGGTGCGAAGGTGGGGCAACTTTCCTTCTTTTTTCAATATCTAAATCTTCCAAATGAAGATTAGATAGCAGATATGCTGCGTCCCCAAAGAAAATTAAACATTTCTTTGTTAAGAAAGAAACGAGTGGTTGGTGGGGTTATAGCAAGAATTGGCATGGGCTAGGTGCCTTTTCAATGATGGTCACCAAAGAATGTGAACCAATCAGAATATGTGGCTGCCCGGCTCAGAAAGTGGTTGGTGCAGAGTTCTGATATTCTTTTAACTCTGTTCTCACACCCTCTTTCTTTTTAACATTAAAGCTCACTTCTAACCAAAATCTCTTTTTCATTTTTCCGCTCAGCACAATGAGAAAAACTCAACCCGATGAGTTATCTCCCCCACTCTTTGATTTATGACCCCTCACCCCTCAAATCACTCTAGGATAACTTCCGAGGTAGGAAACACTGGTTTACGTGAATCCATGGAAGTTCTGTTTAAGCTCACTCACAAATCCCATGTAATTCCTATAAAGAATGTATGCTCAACAGTTTAACTTAACCAGTTAAGCACTTATAAGATAACACTGTCAAAATGTATGCTCATTTAAAAATATGAATGAGTTTTGAGCATTTGAACTTTGAAGATTTCTCAAAACAAGAATATTGAATGAATGAAATGAAATCACGAGATTTGTTTTGAGAATCTGACAATGTAACAATCAGATCAAATAAATTGGTTAGGGTAACAAAGATTTGGATATTTTGTTTATATGAACAAATATAAACAATTTTGCAATGAACGCACAAGATTATGATTGATTCTCAACAACATTGAATTTCAAACGGGGGTATTACCATCGAAAAATTGGTTCGTTATGAGACATGGTAATAACAAATACAAATGAAGTACTGAACTTGTGTGTGTGAATACGTTACAGTATAAGGACAAGATAATACACAAGTATTAATCTTTAGAAACACACAGTCAGATAAAACATTAATCTAAAAAAATGAAAAACATTTAAAATCACACTTCTAAGTTCATAAAATCATTTGAGAATCAGAAGTGGTTTGAACATTTTAGAAACCGTTTTTCATGCTTGAAAGTTGTTCTTATTTCAAACACTCAGAGATCTAGGATTAGAAGATATTTACCTTTAAGCTCCCCCTCAAATCATGATATAATGATTTAGGTCTTTTAAGCTCCCCTGGATAGTTGCAAAATATCCAGGTCTGAACGTTGAAGAACGGGTCCTGATCTGTCATGTGATCAGAAGCCAAACTTCGTTGAAGTCCGGGTTCTAAGCTGATTTACTTAGAAGCCATTGTTCTTCTACTCCCCCTTGACAGTAGGTGCCTGCAACAAAGAATTAGTTTTCGGCTTTGGTACCCACTGGTATTTGGGTCCTCGAATGTTAGTTGCAGTTCTTGTGGGGGAAATAGAATAAGATCCATACCAGAAATGATCCCTGGATTTGTGAATGTGATCATGTGTACGACAATAAGAACAATGGTATTTCTTACCTGACAACCTGAGTAATTGATCTCTCGAGTAGATATGATCAGGTTTACCTTTACTCGTTTTGTTCTTCTTGGCATTAGATGCATGTACACACGATTCTCTTTCTTTCAGCTCATCTTCAACTGGTTTCTTCTTCCAGACCAGTTCCTCATCTTTGTATCTCCTTCTTCTTTGATGTGTACCTGAACCATCTATATTGTTATCATAGAAAAGGTTAGTTTTACGAATCCGATCAAAAGATTTAACTGACCTTTGTGGAGAGACAGATTTCTGATTTGTACTTGATACAGACTTTTCAAGCACTTTAATCGTCGAAGCAAAGTTGTCTCTTTCTTTAACAAGCAGGTCAAACTTCTTCGTGAATTCAGACTTCGTTCTCTGCTCTTTTAGTGCCTTCTCAGATAGTTCAGATAACTTGGCAGTCAACTTTTTGATCTCAGTCTCAAACATGCTTCTCTCTTCTTCAAATCCCTTCTCAGCATCATTTCTTTGGCCAAATATTTCTTTGAAGACATCAACATTCTTTTGTTCAATGGCCTTCTTCTCTTTGGCAAACTTCTCTCTTTCTAGAATGATTACTTTCTGAAAATCAGAAACTTGCTGAGAAAGTTTTATGCATTTCAGCTCAACTTCTTTCTTCTCATCAGCACATTTTCTCGAGAATTCTGAGAACTTCTTTGCGAAAGATTTCTCAAACTCGGATTTATTTTTAGCATGCTTTTGCTCCAAATCAGATATTCGCTTTTGAAGATCGGCATTTGCATCTTTCAGTTCAGAGATCTTTTCCACATATCTTTGAACAGAGACTGTTTGCTGAGGTTTAGCTTCCAAAATAGAAATCTTTCCTTTTAGCTCAGATATTTCAGCTTCCAGTTTTCTTCCTTTTAAAATCTCATTTGGCCCTAACACCAACCATTCAGTACAATCCCACAACTCTTTTCCTGTCATTTTGTAGGTATTTATTTGATCAATAAGTTCACTAAAAATGTCACGAAAAAATTCACAAGTAATACTATCAGTCATATAATTTCGAGCTACATTGTTAGCCCTCTCTCTTTCCTCCTTTTCCACAGGTGAAGGTTCTGTAGGAATCTAGGATTGCATCTCCCCTTCAGTCAAAGATAATCTGATGTAGGGACCCACCTCATGTTCGTCCACACAGTTCAAAAAATGAATTTTCCACTCTTCATATTCTCTTTTGGACTGCAGCCTTGGTAGGTACACCATTTTGATCGTTTCGAATAGAATGTATTCGCTCCGGCTTTGAAGAGAGATGAAACTTGAAAGTGCAGGGACCAAAAGTGACAAATTGTGAAACTTGACAGTTTCGGGTCACAAATGACACACTACTGAAACCTTGAAGTACGGGGGCTAAAAAGAAATGCACTGCAATCTGATGTAGGGACCTTTTTTTTTTTTTTTAACACAGGTCGAGCAAGGTACCGGTCGAATCAAAGGATCGGTATAAACAATGTACCGGTCGAACCAAAGGACCGGTTTAAACAACGTACCGGTCAAGTAAACACCGGAATATGCAAGATACCGGTCGAAGGAAAGATCGGAGTAGCAAGTACCGGTCGAATGGTAAGACCGGAGTAACAAGTACCCGGTCGAATGGTAAGACCGGAGTAACAAGTACCCGGTCGAAGGCTCAGGTCGAATGACTATCAAATACGATAAACTGATAAGATCGAATAACTAATAGGGCCGATAAACACTAAGAATTGACCGAAGAACACGATGAATTTCTGGGATTCGACCAAGATCAAACCCAGAAACTTCAATCGACCGAATAACACAATAAATTCAACAGAAAGCAATTCGATCTATGCGATCAAAAACCACACATAGACTTCGATCGAAGGTAACACATAGAATCAACCACTAATCAACCGGAAACACCTTTTTCAGAAAAAATAGACCGAATGTGATAATATCATACAGATCGATAAACACAGTAAGCTAACCCTAAGACCGATAGCAAACAAAGAAAAAAAATAATTTCCCAGATTCGATCGATAAGAACTTTAATTTTCCAGAAAAAAATAATCGATCGAACATAGAAAAACAACTTTAACTCTGTAGAAGTAGATTAAACAAATAATCAGATAATCACAATAAGCATATGAAGCAATTAATATCAATAATCTATTATAGGGTTTCAGACAAACCTTTTGAGGATCAAACCTTTTTGCCTTTCTGCTTTGATACCAATTGTAGATCCCAGTGCAGTGCAAAATAGAATAATCAGCAATCAAAGATGAACAGATTATAGGTCACAGCAACTAGTCATATGATTGATATTACTTCAAAGGGTTTAGGTTTACAGAGAGAATTTCTGATAAGGATATGTAAACCTATGGACTAGCAATCTAATAAATGACTTGAGTAACCTGAAATATGAACTAGAAAAGCCTTTATATACTTAGGCTTACAGGCCTAATGGGCTTATGGGCTTGGGCCATCTAACAAAATAACTTTCAATTAATTACAAATCAAACCCTTATAAATACTTTATTCCACTTTTCACATATAGGACTTTCAGTCCTAACACATACAATTACAAAGAATGAGCTTGCACGTCCGCACCGATTTGATCTACAAATTGATCAATATGACTCTTTTCTTTCTTACAAGCGTCTACGTCTTATTCTGGAGCTTCCTGAGCCCAACTCCAGACCAGGCAGAACTTCATATGACAGTTTTCCTTCTGAAGAGGATGTTCTTGACGGAATTAGAAATATTGGATATACTGGCAGATTGAACAGAGTTAGTGATTTTGACAAGTCACATCTTCCTCCAGTTTGGTATGCTCTCTTCTCTGTTCTCATCAGGTGTCTTACGGCAAAGCATTCTGGAACGGACAGCGCAAGTCTTCATTAACTCCGGTTGTTCCATGCAGTCATCTATGACTTGCATGTCGACTATACATATATATATTTTGGACTGAACTCTCGGAGAGGGTACAAGACAAGCTTATAAACAAGAAGCGCAAGTTCATTCTATTTATCAGATTCTTGAAGCTGAGCATTCGAAGTGTGCTCAGAAGCAATTTAGCTATTCCACGCAGATTATCTTGGCCTCAGGTTCCAGATACAGAGATGACGTACATTCAGAAGCTGAAACGGTCTTTCAACTATTCCTTGCCTATTCCTTCCAATCTTATTATGACGTATGCGGATCCATCTGATCCAAGTATCATTGAATATTGTCTGGACAATGATATCTTTCTGGAAGTTGATCAAGCTGATCCGTCACATGCTAAACAAGAAGTTGAAGTTTCCGAACAAGAAGTTGAAGTTACCGAACAAGAAGTTAACGTTTCTATTTCTAATCAACAAATAGATGATGTCCTTGCTACTATTCATACTGAATATGCTGCTTCTGTCCATGATACTTCTGATGCTGCTGTTGATGCTTCTGCTGGTGATGGTGATAGAGATGCCGATGCTAGTGATGATTTTGCTAGAGATAAAGATGGGGATGATGATGATTCTGATGGTGATGATGTTGACGATGCTGATCAACCGAGTCTTCGGGTTTATGAAAGAAAATTCAGGAACCAGAAGTGGTTGTTCAAGAAGATGTTGAGTCTGAAGAAGAGTCTGTTCCGATTAACGCTGCAGTTGCCAATATTCATGTTGATGAACTTGACTTAGCATTTGTCAATGCTTCAACGTCTCATCAGGTTCACGATACAACAGTTTCTCCTACTTCTAGTGTCGAGACTTATTCAGTCGAGGTACAAGATACAACGGCTAAATTTTCTACTTTGAATGAATTAATTCAAAAGATGAATGAGCAGTTTGAAGAGCACAAGAATGCGGAAATTCAGAAATTGCGTGCTTTCTTCAAGGGGAAAATGCCAGAAATTGATACCTCTTCAATCCCTGCAGTGATTCCTTTCAGACACCCATCTGGGGTTGTTATTAGAGATCCGTCTTCTGCTGTTCAAACATCTGCTTCTGCAATCATGTCTATTCCTCTACCTCCACTGTTCACGCAATCTGTTGGTGTGTCTTCTTCAGTTCCTCCTGTATCGACTTCAAGTACTCAAGTATCCGATCTTCCGATATCCGAGTTATCAGATATGTTATACGCTCGACTTCTGTCTATGTCGTCGCCTGTTCAACAAGACAAAGACTTGCTTTCTCTTTTACGGACTTTTCAACCCACTGCAACTACGACTCCGATTCTAGCTTCTACGTCCTTTTCTGCTCCTGACAGAGTCTCTGCATTATACGAAGAATTCACTTCTTTTCGGACTGAAGCTCGGACGAATTTCTCGGAGATCAAGGAAGGCATTTCTCTATTGACTCAAGCTCTTACATCTCTTTCTGACCGCTTTGATCATCATGAACAAAATTGCAGAACTGAAGCCGGTCCGTCTCTTAAACGTCGACATGACCAGGATGATCCCGATCCTCAAGGTCATGAGGGGGAGATGCATAAGAGACAGAGGATGGAGGGTTCGTCTGCTAGAGAGGATCAGTCACAAGAAGAGGCGGCTAGTACAGAAAAGAATGCTGACAATGTTCAAAATTGTAGTATTCAAGATCTAGTGAATGTTATGATTGAGAATGTTGATTTGTCTTCAATGTCAAAAGTACTTAATATTTCTGAACAGATTGTAGAAAATAATATGCAGATTGTTGTGTATGTTGATCCAGATTCTGCTACAACGGTAAATAAGTTAGATGATCCAGAAGCTGCAAATGACATGAGATCCTTCTTTGCAAACTTCATAGAGATAAATTCAGATGATGATGATGATGATGACACAAGATTTGAGAAGATTTGCCAAGTCAAAGAAGAAGATTGTGATGACATAGTCATTATCTCTGATACTGAAGATGATTCTGTGTTTATGGATGCTAAGGATGAAGAGATTACAGATATGTTGTACAGAGATCTTCCTTCTCAAGAAGAGGTTCCTGAAATTACTCAAGGTACTGAAGCCACTCAAGTTCCAGAAACTGCTCCAGATACTTCGACTCTTGCTGATGACACTGCTCCGACTACCACTGCTCCTTCAAGCACATTTGAAGCTGGTCAGTCGTCCAGAGAACAAGCTGATGTTCTTCCTTCTAAACCTGTGATTCCACCGTCTATTCTAGAAAAAGGACCAAATTTGACCAGGCAGGAGAGACAAAGAAGTCTTCATCAAAGATATATAGCTTCAAGGCAAAGATCAGCTTTTCTAGAAGACACTTAGAGGAATATTTTCGTTTCTAGAAGAAGGCCGATCAACATTTATGCTATCCTTGGTGTTGAAAAGGAGGCAGAGGCATATCAATATGAATACTTGATGCTCATCAAGTGCCAGCGCCGTAGAAACAATAGCGTTTCTTCTCCACATCTGATTGTCCGAGTTATCAGCGTCACAATAAACAAGAATCTTTATCATAGAACTCAGGATGTTTCTCAGGCACTGTTTGTTATCAAGAGATTCATTCGACGGCAAATCAGATTCTTCAGAGTGTTTGATTTTCAGATGGCTGTTGAAAGCTTTCAGCCAGTTGTAAATCTTCAAAGGCCCAATCGAAGTTTGTTAGACTTAGATTCTTATCCTTTATTCACCATAATTCAAGATCCATATGGAGTTGTCTACAAGAATGGCTCAAGTCAAAAATGCTTTCTCAAATTTGAAGAAATTAGTCATTACTCAGATGGAACTTTGAAGGTGATCAAGCTTCAGTTGGAACAACGTCTGAAAGAAGCTCAAAGAAGATTTTTGGAAACAAGAAGTAAAGCTTTTCTGGTTGATAATGACGAGATTCGACTTCTCAAGAGGACATTAAATACAATTCATGAGAGATTGAACCTCCGCTCAACTCTAAGACGACTGGAAGTTTTAGTTTGATTGAATAGACTTCGTCAAAGAGAAGAGCGTCAATGATTACTAAGGGGGAGATTGTTAAGTCTGTTTTTGTAGTAATCATTGTATTTATTTTCCTAGTCTAAAATGTGCTTTATTGTGCTTATCTGTTTTGTTAAGGCTAGGGGTATTTAAGTCCCCTTAGGCCTTTGTGTTTGTAACTTTGGAACATACTTTGAATATCAGTTTACACATTTGGCGCTCTATCTTTCTCTCTCTACTTTCTCTCACTAGATTCGGTAGATCTTGGACTTTCAATTTCTTCCATGCAAATCCAAGAGATGTTTGAGATCTTGCTGACTGATGAATGCATTGTAACTGAAAATAAGGCCAAACTAGAGAAGTAGAACAAGAAGTCAGTGGACCCGGTTGCACTTCTAACGAGCCATCTGCCTAATCAAGCATTGTTTGATAATGCTTATGACGGGTCAACTGATGATGATGGTGAGGCAATGCAGAAAGCAATGATCATTCTCTCACAACATTATCAGAAAAAGTTCCAACCACGTTCGAGTTCCAACACTTCTCGCTTCACTTCTGGGTCCAAGAATGTTCAAGTGCCCGAGCCAAAGACTGCTGCCTGCTACAACTGTGGTAAGTCGGGTCATTTTTCAAAAGAGTGTCGAGTGAAGAAGGTTAGGGATTCAGCATATTATCGGAAGAAACTGGAACTGGCTGAAAAGAGAGAGAATGGAACTGCTTTACTTGTTGAAGAAGAGTTTTGGCTGGATCACTCCGATGTGCTTTGTTGGAGATGACCAGTCAGATGATGATTCTGATACTGATGAAGACGAGGTAATTTCTGATTTTGATTACAATTTTATTTCTTCTCAGATGAATGTTATAATTACTGCTTTACATGATCTTCGCTTAAAGATATTATCTGAAAAGAACTTAAATTCAGAAAAGTCAGATTTGATTGACAAATTGAAAATTTCTTTGAAAGATGAAAAATCTATTTTGGTTCATACTAAAGAAGTCTTTCAAAAGAAATTGGATGATTTGGAAAATTCAAATAAGACTTATCTTGAGTCTTTGACTGAAATGACCAATTTAAAAGACAGTCTTTCGGATAAAATAAATAAATTAGAAGAAAAGTTATATCGAAGAAACCAATCTGAGCAAACAATTTTTTTGAATAAACCAAGGAGTGAGGAAGCTTTAAAAGAAAAATGGGGACTTGGTTTTAAAAATCCACATTGTTTAAACAACGCGATTGAAAAATCCCCTACTTTATATAAATACGATTATCTAACACTTGCTCAATATGCTCCTCAATTTAAAATTGATTGGATGAATGAAAAACAAGTATTAGAAATCGAAAATGAGAAAAGAATGAAAAACACACACAAGGAAATTCTTTTTGTTTACACATATGAAAATGCCAAATATTAGAAAATGTTTAAATGATATATCTCTCGTCAAATCTTCAGTGTCTGATTATTTTGTTGATAATTTTGCTAATAAATCTGATAAGGAAAATATATCTCCAATCATTTATGATTCTAAAATATATATCCCTCCTTTAATATTAGAAGGCAAAATCATTGATCTTGAAGATAAGATGGAAGATCAAAATATTTTAAAAGAAATTGAATCTGATATTATTCTTTCTTTCATGACGTCTAGTCTTGAAGAAATTTTTTTTTTCAAAAACAAGATTCTATTTCTAGCCTTTCTTCTGATTGTCAAGTAAACAAAAAGGAAGTTTTTAAATCTGACATCTTTTCTCAAAATTATTCTGACTCCAATGTAAGTTCAGATTTATTGTCTGATCAGATTGGTTGCTTAGGTAAAATTATTTCTTCTGATTTAAATATTAATTCGGAAATTCTTGATGAATCTTTTACGCTAAATGATCAGTATTATAAACCTAAACGTAAAAGAAGACGGTCAAAGAACTTAAAGAAACAAGATAAAGTGATTTATGATAATTCTAATTCTTCTGATTCTAATATTTCAGATAGGACTTTGAGTAAGTCATCGAAGCAGATTTGGAGAGCGAAGCGGATATCTGATGACTCTCAGACTGATGGAGATAGATATGTAGACAAATATTATACAAGTGATTCATTTGCTGTATGTAAGAAAATTTCAAAATATTCAATAAAACAAATGATTCAAATTTCCAAAAATGTCTCATATTCTTCTTCTGATTCTAGTTCAGATGATTATGCTTTATATTCATCTGATAACTGTGCTTATTTTTCTGATAATCTTTCTCATGCTTCTCGTGTCAAATCTAATAAATATATCCCCATAAGAACTGCAACTAACAAACATGGGCCCAAATTCAAGTGGGTACCAAAATCTCAATCTGATTCAAAGTTGCAGGCACCTCATATCAAGGGGGAGTAAGAGAAAAATGGCTCTTGAGTAAATCAGCTCAAGACCCGGACTTCATTGTCAACATTTTGGCTTCTAAGTACTTCAGTTTAGAACCCGTACATCAATGGACTTCGACTTCTAAACATGACAGCTTAGAACTAGTTCTTCAATGTTTTTAAGCCTCTGACTAATGAGAAACTGTGAGTGCATCTACTCTATTCCGCTGCATATATCTCTGTTTATGATGTTGTTCCAGTTTTCTCAAATGTTATTCAAAGAATTAACTGAGTTATTTTATTCAACTCCTGAATTTGTTCAACCCAAATTTTTTCAAATGAGACACAAATTCTTTATACATTGTGTGAAAGATAATATTATTGAATTATATTTTGTTTCAACTGAATATATAGACTTGTCGATCAAATGTTTCTATTTTCAAATATCGGCATGTTGAATTTAAAAAGTTTAAACCTTCACAAATTTTATTCTATAGAGTAAAAGTTTTACAATTTTTCTTTCTTTTGAATAAAATGTGTGTCTAGGATAAGTTTTCAAGTTACTTTGTTTATATCGCAGTTTTATATGTTCAACTTTCAAGTCTTTTAAAAGTCGAAAAGTCAGCAACATGTTCGTAACTTTTGATATTGCTTTAAAGTTGTGTGATTCGGAATATTTATAGTTTACAATGCTTAGAAAACCTAAAAAGTTGGAATTTTGGATCGTAATGAAAATATGGCCTAAGCACTTAGACATAAAACTTTGTGATTGAGATTATTATTACATTCTTATAAAACATAAATCTCTAAGTTTAAAAGTTTGTACCTGTGACCTTTCTGGTTGGGGAAAGTAAGTTCCGTGGGATGTTTGTCATCTGGTCCCCTAAGGTCATTTGATCTGGGAGTGATCGAACCTACATCCTTCTATAGAACCAGATTGAAAGTCATGTTCTACTGGTATGAATGGGTTTAGAATGTGTCGATGTAGCCTTTCTGATCTGGGAGAGTAAGTTCCAAGGGGTGCTTGACACCTAGTCCCCTAAGGCCAACTGGTCTGGGAGCGGCTGACCCAAATCCTGCAATAGGAACAGATAGAAAGTTACATTTACGGCATTTTCTTTACTTAATAAACCTTTTGATTAAAAAGATGCCAAAGTGCACAAGCTTAAAAGATGTCAAAGAGCACACTCATGTAAAGATGCCATAGAGCACAATGCTAAAAGATGCCAATGAGCACACATCTCATGATACTTGGTGATATGATTGAGTTGTAATAAACCTATAAATTTGTGAAAATCTGAATTCTTGATGGCTTAGTGTGATTATTTGCAAAGTTCTCTATTATATTTTTAGAATTACATTTTCTTGAAGTTAATCGAAGTTCACATGCAAGCATACTAAATAGATTGATGAAAGTTTTTGAAACTGAACATGTCTTAACTTGATATGCAATGAAACTTGTTTCTGTATCCAAATACTTACATTTGATTTCATCTGATGGATTTTATTGTGATATTTTACTAAGTAGAATATTATTTGTTTCTGTATAAATTTTTATATATTTAGTTGTTTCATATAAATATTCAATATATTTTTCTTTCTACAATTGATGTTTCTTTTCTTGTGTTATCATTTATATTTTAATGGGTTTGTGCATTATTCAAGGGGGAGTAAATAAAGGAGAAATTTTTCTAAAAAGATCATATATGTTTTTCTATATGAATGCTAACATGAATTGTCAAATATAGTGCATATGTGTAGGGGGAGTCAAAGAGCTTAAAAAGGTAAAAATTTTCTGAGTTCAAGTCAGATTTGCGCCAACAGTTGGTCGCGCAAACCTCACTTTTCGCCACCTTCGGCTAGCGCAAACCTTACTTTGCGCCACCAGCGTGTCGCGCAAACCTCCCCTATTTTTCCTTTATTCTGATTTTGCAGATCTTAAGTTGTCTCGTCTCCAACATTTGCATGACCAAGTTGATCCCGATCATCAAGGTCATGAGGGGGAGAAGTTAAGGAGATGTTAAAGAGACAAATAGCTCAAACGTTTATCTGCTGATCAAGTTTCTGCTGCTCAAGATTCTATTTTCTCAGTTATACTACATCTTTTGTTGTTATACTACATCTTTTGTTGTTCCTGCTCCGACCATCATTGTTCATTCAAGATCATTTAAAAGAGGTGTGTCGTCTAGAGCACAAGTTGTTGAACCAATTGTTCTTTCAAGTTTATTCAAACTGGTCCAGTCTTGTCAAGACAGGAAAGGCAACTCAAGCTGAAAGATGCTGAGAAGAATTTTTTTTTTAAAGTCACAAAGCTTTGCAAAGTCGCTTAGATGGTCCATGCTGATTTAGAAGATTGATTTTGAAGACCACAGCGCCAATGATTTCTAAGGGGGAGATTGTTAAGTCTGATTTTATAGTAATCATTGTATTTATAGGCTTGGTCTTATACTGTGTTTAGATGTCTCATTCTGTGTTGTATTGACCAAGGGTATTTAAGTCCCTTTGGTCCTTGTGTCTTGTAACACTTAACGCTCATTCAATATCAATTGTTACTTTGCGCTTCTCTTGCTCTCTCTCTACTTTCTCTCTCTAGGATTTAGAGATCTTTGGATTCACAAAGCCACTTACTTAATTTACAATTTCTTAATGCTCTGGTACAACATTTCCAAGCACAGTATCTCATATAATCATCTATTTGTGGAATGGATACTCATTTATTAATATAACTATTTGTTTTTTTTTTGTGGAGGATTTTATAAAATAGATTTTATATTAGCATAATCTATTTTAAATTTAGATTTTACATTTAAATCTATATTAATTAGATGTAATATAAAATCTTTTTTCTTCCGTATTTTTTTATATTACATCTCATAATGATTTTTCCATATTTTATTTTAAAAAATCTTTTTCCATATTTTATTTTATAAAATCTTTTTACATAATGAGATGTAATATAAACTCTTTTTTCTTCCGTATTTTTTTTGCTAATATAAAATCTATTTTATTTTATAAAATCTACACGTATTTTAAATTAGCATAATATAAAATCTACACGTATTTTTTTGATAATATAAAATCTACACGTATTTTTTTCACGAGCATTAAAAGAAGAAAAAAGAAGGTTGATATGAATTAAAAAAATAACGAGATACACTAATAAATTATCGTATTCTTTAAAATAAAAATATTTCGCAATACTTTCCAAATTAACCAAGTGTAAATAAAATAAAATAGAAACGATGTAGATATAAAAATATTCTTCCATATTTTTAATATATTTACATTTAAATGTAAAATCGAAAATTAAAAAATAAAAGATTTTAAAATATTCTCTACATTCACTATAAATATATATAGCTTATCTATGTATCATCCGAGTACAAGAAGAAGATGAACAGTCGGGTGTCAATGGCGGAACCTGCAACTGAATAAAAGGTATTCCACTATATTTTTGTTTCTTTGAAAAACTACTTTTTTATATTTTATTTTATTTAGTGAGGATTTGTTTATATTTTTCAAAACCGACAATCATATTTTTCGAAGTAGGGGAATAAGATATATATACATATTTTTATTTTTATCGATTAATACTATGTGGTCTTGAAGTCAATAGTCAAATAAATATG
Organism: Arctium minus; assembly: GCA_954870635.1. Classification (NCBI taxonomy): domain Eukaryota; kingdom Viridiplantae; phylum Streptophyta; class Magnoliopsida; order Asterales; family Asteraceae; genus Arctium; species Arctium minus. The sequence goes on along the minus strand of OX941080.1, from coordinate 118,650,276 downwards.
TTGTGAGACATGTCGTTTGAGTTTTAAATAATATAATACAAAACTATTACCAATATTATTGCACAAACTCATAACAACAAACGATTAAGAATATATGCAAGTTAACCACTTATGAAAATACATTCGTTTTTCACATTGTATTTCATTAACTGTTAACAGAGAAATTACGTTTCATTTTAACTCGGTTCAATATTCCAACAAAAAATTTATCCTCCCGTGCAATGCATGGGCCCAACACTAGTTATTATTAAAATCAATATATACAATTTGAAAGTCTCTTAGACCATCCACATCCCAGCAATTCATTTTCACTTTCAATTGTGTCACATCAGCTTTTGCAATTACCCTCTACACACATGCAATCCACCTATACTTTCAAAAGTGGTCCCCACTACAACATTTATTAATTATTTTATAAATTATTATATAAATTTATATTTTTTTTAATTAATAACATGATATATAATTATTTATTTTAATTTAATGATAATTAAAATATAATTTTTTTAAAACAAGAATGATTAATTTAATTAAAAAATAAATTAAAATCATTAATTAATATAAAATATATACTTGAAATCTATTTAAATTAAAACAAAAAACAAAAAATGATATACAATTGCAAAGTGGCCTTGCAAGTAGACATGCAAAATTTGCAATCACAGATCCTACATGGCACATATTCCCTTTGCAATTGCTTTTGCAATTGTATTTGAAACCCCTTGTAGTTGATCTTACCATCAATATTCGAAAAGTTATAAGTTTATTATAGTTAATCAAATAGTATGTATAAAAAAAGATAAAAAACAATGTTCTATAAATTAAAAATAAATGAAAAAATTACTATGATTATTAATATATATATATATATATAAAGATTTGTCAGGATCGAATTCTCAACAAGAATTATGAATACTCAGAAACAATATCAAAGAAGTTGCGGAATAACACTTTGATATTCAATGTAACAGTAAACAAACAGTGAGTATGATTAACAACTTGTAAACTTGTATTGAATGATTAAAATCACAAGATTACACACTCAACCTCAATCTTGAAGAACAGACTCTTTCAAGACGAATTCTACTTCTCTAGAATTAGGAACTATGCCTTGAGGTTGATTTTCTCTCTTAGAACAAAAACGTAGAATGAATAATTATCAAAAGTTATCTCTCTATTCTAAACAATACTGTATATATATACTGAAGACAAAAGATAATTACAATTAATACAATATCTCCAGAATATCTTCCATCATTATCTCTAAGCTTCCATGAATATCTTCAGTTTATCCAACTGTCATCCTTTCCATACGGATCTCCATCTCATAAGAAGTATTAATCATAAGCAGCATTAATACTCTGAGCAGTAGTAACTCCAGCAATACTAATCTTGAAGAGCAGCATTAACTTTGTTCCAGCAGCATTAACTTCAACTGGCAGCATTAACCTCAGAAGTATTAACCTCAGAAGTATTAACCTCAGAAGTATTAACTTCAGAAGTATTAACCTCAGAAATATTAACCAAGTTCTTCTAGCAGCATTAACTTCAGAAGTATTAACCATGTTGAACTAGCAGTATTAACACATTCAGCAGTAGTATCCATCCTTGACATCTTTCAGACCCAACAAGATTATTTCATTTTTTTAGTTTACATTAAAACCAAACTATATACATAAACGAAATAAATTAGAATCAAATTCTTTTATTTTTTTAAGAAATATAAATTAATGGAATATGTACATTATATATTACTTAAAGCCACTCATGAAATCAAAATATGTTTCATCTTTTCCAATTATGAATCATTAATACATATAAATGAATATTAATTACAATCAATTATCATTAAATATATATAGGGCACAAGTATTGTGTTGTCATTTTAGCATTGATCAGTACATGAGTTTTTATTTGTCAAATTGCATATGAAAACTAATATCACTAAATAAAACTAATATATAATTAAATACTTATTAAATTTAATATCACTAAATAAAACTAATATATAATTAAATATGTATTGCTAACTCTCTCTTTTAATAAATAACATACTTATTACATTTAACATCACTAATTAGAATCAATAAAAAATTATTATTCAAAACTAATTAAAACTTATTATAAACAATATAACAGTATGTATAAAAAATGATAGAAACATATATATATATATATATATATATAAATTAAATTAGAATAACAAATTATATAAAAGTGGAAAGAATAACTTACTACAATCATCAATATATGATTATTTCAATATAATTTAAACTGAAATCAATCTATGTATACATGAAATTAGAATCAATATATGATTATTTCAATATAATTTAAATTGAAATCAAACTATATATAAATGAAATTAGAATCGATATAATACCTTTCATTTTACAAAATATGGCTAAAACCTCATTTTCAAAATTCTTTACCATAAACTAAACTATGAAGAAACAATCTCAAGCAGATCGAAAAAACTCGAACAGAAAAAAAATTAACAATTTAATCGGAGCCTATAGTCAGAGTGGTCACAATACCTGCGACTATTGTTACTCTTCGTCTAACCGTAGGTTGGGAAAAGGCTTCGAGGAGGGTTTTTAGCCAAAATTACAAACGAGTACATTACAACAAATATAAGCAAATTACTAAAATGTCCCGCAATTATATAGAACTAGGTAGCAATACTACTGTTGCATGGTGAATATAAATATTTGAGTAAACTACGATTTTAGTCCCTGTGGTTTGATGCTTATAACGGTTTTAGTCCCTGGTATTTCAAAACTGCTTTTTTAGTCTTTGTGGTTTTTATTTGCTTCTATTTTCATCCCTCCCTCCAATTTTATTAATATTAAATGTTAATTTATTTAAAAATTAAATAAACAAATTACATATTTGGTCCTTGTGGTATATAAATTTTTACATTTTTATCCAAATTTATATTTTTTTACTTTTTCTTTATTTATTGTATTTTATCAAGATATTTATTTTTCTATTAATTATATTGTATATTTTCATAATTATTATAACTTTAATTATAAAAATAATCAAATAATTTCATTAAAAATAATGATAAATACATGATTTTTTTTTCAAAATTTTAGATTTAAATCTCCTAAAATTAATATTTTTTTTTATATACTGATTTATTAAAGTTATTTCTTATTTTAAATTATCATTGAAAAAAGTTTAATAAAATTCGAGAAAAAAATAGTATTATTTTATAACAACCGGTTGTTTTTTGTTAAATGCAATTTACTACACTATTCTAAATTTTAAATTCTTATTTAATCTTTATTTTTTATTAATAAATCAAATTTTTTTAATATTTAAATAAGACATACACACATAAACACACACACACACACACCATTTTAAATTAGGTTATATATTAAAAAAAAATAAGAAAATAAAAGGATAAGAAGATTTCAATATGTTGTTATAAAAATCATGCAATGGGTCATGACGTGCCTCAAAATTAACATGACGTCAAACACAAGCATTATTTAAAACCTTGATATATATATATATATATATATAGAGAGAGAGAGAGAGAGGGTGGGGGAGGATCAAACGAGAACGGTACCTATTTAAAATGAACACGACAACGGCAAATCACATACAAAATATAAGTGATTTTACATGTGATTCCCACTACCTTAAGTCGCGGCAAAAGTCGTCCGCATACTGTGATTTTGTACGACTTCCCCGCTAATGTAAAATCACTTATGATTTTGTATGTGATTTACCGTTCTCGTGTTCTTTTAAATAGGTATCGTTCTCGTTTGAACCCCATTCTCTCTCTCTCTCTATATATATATATGTGTGTGTGTGTGTGTGTGTGTGTTTATTTTAAATATTAACAAATTTGATTAATTAATGAAAATAAAGTTTAAATGAAAATATGAAATTATGGGAGTAAAGTGAATTTACCAATAAACAATCGGTTATTATAAAATAAGATTTTTTTCTCGAAATTTATTAAACTTTTTTCAATGGTAATTTAAAATAAATAAAAAGTTTTAATAAATCAACAAAAAAAATATTAATTTTAAGAGATCTAAACCTAAAGCTTTGAAAAAAAAATCATGTATTTATTAGTATTTTTAATAAAATTATTTGATTATTTTTATAATTAAAGTAATAATAATTATGAAAATATACAATATAATTAATAGAAAAATAAATGTCATTATGAAATACAATAAATAAAGAAAAAATAAAAAAAATATAAATTAAGATAAAAATTTAAAATTTTATATACCACAAGGACCAAATATGTAATTTGTCTATTTAGTTTTTAAATGAATTAACATTTAATATTAATAAAATTGGAGGGAGAGATGAAAATAGAAGTAAATAGAAACCACAAGGACTAAAAAAGCAGTTTTGAAAGACCAGGGACGAAAATCGTTATAAACATCAAACCATATGGACTAAAATCGTAGTTTACTCTAAATATTTTATGCGAATATATGTTGGGGATAAATCGATATATTATGAGTTATGACAAAATAATACTAATTATACACCTCATTATTATAATCAATAGTCTCACACGTTTCCTTAAATCATTTTGAGTCAATTACAAAATTTGATGACATAGAACTTGTTAGTTACTTAGTTATATATATATATATCAAAAGAAACAACTAAGGATAATGAAACAACTTCATATCAAGTGCAATATCAGTTATTATTAGTTTAATATATGATATGTGATCATCGCCCATTTAATTTCAATATTTTCTAAATAAATTTATCGCCACCGCGCAACGTGCGGTGCCTAACACTAGATAAAAGAAAATGAAATTCAATATCATAAAGGTATTCTAATCAATACTATTTTACTTTTGATCTCTTCTCTTTTTTACTGGATATTTAAATTAATAAAAATTTGAATTGAATAAATTATACTAGAAAACCAACATTTGATACTCATATCCATATATTTTTTACTAGTTTTTTTTAATGGGACTTCAATTAGCAAGCGTTATTCAACTATATCTTAATATATATACACACACATATACATCAATATATATATATATATATATTCATATGTGAATATACTCACATATAATGTATATTCACATGTGAATATACTTATGATTATTCGAGTTTTTTAAAAGGTTTTCAAATTATCAAGCTAGCCAACCACCTTGCGTAATGTATATTCATAGTAATTTCATGTAATGTATATTCACATGTGAATATACTTATGATAGAGTTTTTAAGAACCCGTTAAAAATATTAAATATATACGTAGGGGCGAGTTCAAACAAAAACACCATCATTTCACAAAAATGTGATAACATATTCTATATCACATGTGATGCTAATCAGAGACACGAGCGACCTAGGTCACCGTCCAAGTTTCCCACACACCCGACTTGATCTCATGTGTATTATGACATCTGATATATGTGTTTTCTTAACATGGTGGTATTCTCGTTGGAACCTACACCCCTATATAAAATACAATTTTTTATTTAACGTATTCAATTTTAGTTTTGGTGATCATCGCCCATTTAATTTCAATATTTTCTAAATAAATTTATCGCCACCGTGCAACGTGCGGTGCCTAACACTAGATAAAAGAAAATGAAATTCAATATCATAAAGGTATTCTAATCAATACTATTTTACTTTTGATCTCTTCTCTTTTTTACTGGATATTTAAATTAATAAAAATTTGAATTGAATAAATTATACTAGAAAACCAACATTTGATACTCATATCCATATATTTTTTACTAGTTTTTTTTAATGGGACTTCAATTAGCAAGCGTTATTCAACTATATCTTAATATATATACACACACATATACATCAATATATATATATATATATGTTCATATGTGAATATACTCACATATAATGTATATTCACATGTGAATATACTTATGATTATTCGAGTTTTTTAAAAGGTTTTCAAATTATCAAGCTAGCCAACCACCTTGCGTAATGTATATTCATAGTAATTTCATGTAATGTATATTCACATGTGAATATACTTATGATAGAGATTTTTAAGAACCTGTTAAAAATATTAAATATATACGTAGGGGCGAGTTCAAACAAAAACACCATCATTTCACAAAAATGTGATAACATATTCTATATCACATGTGATGCTAATCAGAGACACGAGCGACCTAGGTCACTGTCCAAGTTTCCCACACACCCGACTTGATCTCATGTGTATTATGACATCTGATATGTGTGTTTTCTTAGCATGGTGGTATTCTCGTTGGAACCTACACCCCTATATAAAATACAATTTTTTATTTAACGTATTCAATTTTATTTTTGGTGTTCTCGTGTTTTCATAAAGTAGATATTAAATTAAAAAGAACAAAGTACTATTTTTATTTAATTTGTTTAAATAAAAAACTAATTTTACTTGAGATAATTTAAAGGAAATTGACTCAAATAGCCAAAATACCCTTGTAAATTGGTCTACTAGCCATTTATCTTTCGGTTTTTCACTAATGTCACTAGGTCCGTAACTACAGACCGGTAAAAATGAATTTTTTTGAAAATCCGGTCTATGTCCGCAATGGCACATCCGCAATATTGTGGATGTGCAACGTGTCATCACCCCATCAAAACCCTAACTTGAGTCGTAATCAGATGGCACAGGTCCATAACTAACATTGGCAAGTCCGTAAGAATGCCAAGTCCGCAATTACGGACCTAGGTCCGCAATATATGATAAAAAAACTCATTTTCCACGTTTTTCATAATCCGACATTGTGATCGACATAAAAGCAGATATGAAAATAAATATTTCGTACTGCCAAGTTTGGGGTGCGAAAGCTTATACACAAATGATGGTGCATGGTTTGCCCCGAGGAATCGTTTACCCAATTCCCTGGGTTTCTCTATAATTTGGAGCTTCATAATCTCGGTACCTTTACCCGAATAAGGAAAGATAATACATGACGTTTTGAGATGTGTTTAACTGCCCTTAGTTGCATGGTACGTATAATTTTCTTCTAACTTTTTCACCACTATAAACTTATATTATAATTTTGCACTAATAGATATTATTATTTTCTAATATGTAAACCACCTAATTTTTCCAGATTCAATCGTTTCTGGGACACTTGCGTCGAGTCCTTATAATAGACGGTGCTCATTTGAAGGGGCTTTACTTGTGTACAATGTTATTAGTCGTTGCTATGGACGCAAATAACCAAATTGTGCTCATCGCTTTCAGAGTGGATAGGTCTGAGAGTGGGGAGACGTGGTGTTAGTGTCATATTTGTAATCATATCGAAGTTGAAGGGTCTAATATGTAACTTTACTTTCCTTGTATAAATAGCTTTATTAGCTTTCATTTCCTTGTAACCTTTGTAATTGAGAGAACCTTGTGAGTATCTTAGAGAAAGAAAGTTTCCTATTGCCTGTAACCTTGTGACATCAATACACATGTGATTTGGAACATCTTGATTTGTGATTCTATTTGTTAATCTTGTTTTTACACTTGGTTTTTTTCCATGTTGAAGCAATGTATCGAAGAAATGGAAGGGTTGGTATTCGTATCCAACAAGTTGCTTCAATAAACCAAGCTATTACAACAGTATACCCAATGGCCCATCATGTGTTGTGTTTTCGCCATTTGATGATGAGCATAAAAACCAGGGACAATAGGGTCTAAGTATAAGAAGAAATTATTTTGGAAGACGTGTAAAGCATACACGATGGAGGATTTCGAACTGAGATTAGCATGTTTACCAGGCGCTCTACCTCACGGAGCTCCTCTTATGGACGAGGTTTGGCTGGAGAAATGGTCAAGGGCCCATTTCCCAGGAACGCGTTACAACATAATGCCCGAGCTGGTGAATGCACTGTCCCGTTATGCTGGGAAACTACATATCGTGGCCCTTATGGATTACTTGTGATCATTTCAACAACACTGGTATTCAATTTGTTGGGCTAAAAGAGGTCATCATAGTCACACATCTCTATTTAAATTTACTTTTTTTTGTTGGATATACTAACATAACAAATTTGTTTTCTGCAGAGAAAATGATGAATGCTCTAACCTCGTGGGGCGGAAGCCAAAGTTGGCAACCTGGACTGTACATGAAATTGGCCATGGCTACTATGAAGTTCGCGATTTCCGTATGAACGCAAAAGTGGCTTGCAATAATCATACTTGCTCTTGTATGAAATGGAAGCTCTCCGGTTTACCTTGCGGTCATGCAATCATCGTTTCAAGATATTTACGGTGTATAGATACCAGCCATCTGACATTGATTATTTCACATCGAATAATTTACGAGCAACATACATATAGCTCATACATCCAGGTGACCCTCCTGACACATGCGTTGTTCCAGACTACCCACTTATGACCGTTAAACCACCAACGATAAAGAGACGGGTTGGTAGACTGAATAACCATGATTGTATCCTATCTCGTGGTGAGGGTCTCATCAAGAGAAGATGTACTTGGTGTGGAAAAATCGTACATACACGGGGAAACTTTCCATCTCCTGTATCAACAAATGTGGGAAGTCAAAGAGCATCTACTAGCAGAAAAACTCAACCAATATCTACCCAAAAGAATTTTGAAGTTTTAGACATGATATTTTTTATCTAAACTTTGATCTTAACGAGTAAAACATGTCTGTAATGAACACTTTCGTAATCTACTAATATATTCTATTTTTATATCTTTTCTTCTAATGAGATACGCAATTATTGTTAAACAAAATAATAATGTAAACCATTTTATTCAAACAAAAATAAAACATGAACACGAAACACATAACTTTAAAGGACATTATTTATGCGTGCATAAAAAAACATACAAATTTAGACACGCATAAAACCGACAATCGACACGTACAAGACTGAAGATTAGATATCCTAAGGATAAAGTGTTTTGCACTGTTCAATCCAGATCATTTTTTCATCAATCTGTGCTTTCCATTTTGGAAAAAAGTTTCCCCAACTCTTTGGCACGCTCATCATCTTCCTTGATCTCTTTCTCCAACTTTGTTGTAGCGTTGCGTTTTTGTTTGATCCTTGCGAGCAACTTCTCCTTTTCTACAAGGTTCTTCCACCACTTCTCCTATATCTGCTTGATCTTGACTTTGTTTTTCTCAATAGATTTCACCATTCTAGAAGGCATGATCTGGGAAGAGGGAGGGTTTGAAGATGATGCATTTCCAACCATGTGTTTGTGTTTGGTAAATAAGCAGATAAATATCGTCTTCAATCTAAATGGTATGTTACTTGTGATACATGGAGCTCAATTTCCATCTTATATAAACAAGTTACTGAGGAAGCTCTAAGACTTTTTTCAGGCGAATCTCTAAGCCTTTTCAGGAGAATTTGTAATTTTTTCAGGGATCCTGTAAGGCTTTTTCAGGGAATCTACAAGGATTTTCTTAGACGAATCAGTAAGGATTTTTCAGGCTAATCTGGAAGGCTTTTTAGGCGAATCTGTAAAGATTTTTCAAGGAATCTATAAGGATTTTTGTAGGTGAATCTGTAAGAATTTTTCAGGAGAATCTGGAAAGCTTTTCAGGCGAATTTGGAAGGATTTTCAGATAGTACACTTTCAAACGAATTATTTTGGGTATTTATAGTTGGGTCGGTAATCTCATTTTCACATCAAGTAGACTTAAAAATGGCATCGAGAAAGCTTCGCCTATGGAGTTTTAGAGGTTCGTCTCAACCGCTTTCGGATTCTGGTAGCGACTTGGTTAGTATTTTTTTTTACTTCCACAAATAAATTTAACGAAAAGTTTAACTTTTTTTTCATGCAACAGTTAACTATCCACTACTGTTCACGATGAAGGTCCACCATCAAGGTTATTTTACACAACCACCGGGTAGGTGTTATGTCGATGGCAGGGAAATTTATGTTGGCCTACTAGATGTCGACGATCTTTGCATTCAACTTATGGATCAGAAATGGAAGAAATAAGTTATGACATACACGAACGGACAAGTTCGGAAATGTATTTTAAAAAACCAAATGGAGACTTACATGTTTGGATTAAAGAACTATTTGTTGACGAAGATGTTCAAAATTTACGTAATTATATTGACGGTTATCTCGTCATTGAAGTGTATAACGAAAGAGATGGTGCATGGACAAGCTCTCATGTAGCAGGGGTATAACATTTGACTGGTCATTTTAAAATTTATGTAATTTATCGTTCTCGGTTTTTGGTATCAAGTAATTACATTTTATGTTCATATGTGTAATTGGACTGATCAATTTATGGTGTATTTCTTGTTTCATTTTATCTACTCAATGTTCAATGTTCCATATCTGAATCTTTAAGTATTTTTTCAGACGAATATGTAATGTTTTTCAGTACAAATAGTTTCTCTACGCCTGTAAGATCTCAGGTCCGCAACCTGATGCGAATTTGTAAGGCTTTTTCAGGTGAATCTGTAAGGACTTTTCAGTAGGTGCGCAATACATACGTCCGTAGTTGCTACATCCGCAATATCTACGCCCGCAATGGGTTTATTGACTATAAATACCATATATCACTACTGATTCCAAACCACGTCGAAATAGAAGTTTCCCATAAATTTCAGTTTGAAATGGCATCAAAAAGTCTTCATGTCTGGAGCTTCAGGTCATTATCACTACTGCTTCCAACAAGTATCACCAACTTGTATGGTTAGTACTTCATTTCCATTAACACTAAATTGTCTTACCAAAGTTACAGTGTATTGTTGCTAATATTTTTCAACAGTCGAATATCCACAGTTGTTCACCATGAAACTCCACAATCAAGGGTATTTTACATCACCACCGGTTAGATGTTATGTTAATGGTCAGGAAATTTATGTTGACATGTTGGATGTGGACGATTTGTTCATACGACTCGCTCACCGTATAATGGAAGAGGCGTGTTACGAAGAGAAAAATAAATTGAGAGTTTATTTTAAAAGGCCAAATGCAGACTTAGATAGTGTACCACAACCACTTGATGATGACGAAGATGTAATGAGTATACGTGAATATGTAGATAGCCAAGTCGTCATTGAAGTATATGCTGAAAAAGTAGCCGTCAACAGTTAGACTCAAATATTGTCGGAGCATGTAAGAAGTTAGACGAGGTGCAACAAAAACTAACCATCATGTAGTTGTAGTTTACCATTTAACATAAAACCACATCTTCGACCAATTTAACCACATCTTCATTCCTTCTTCATATATTGTTGAATGATTGCCACCACAAGGATTCAACTAGGTAAGTGTATTTGCCCATCTTAGGCGGACGGGTGATTGGTTCATCTTCGCAAGGATATGGAATATTTTATTTCTAAGATGACCCTATTATCCATTTCTGGCTAAGATGGACAAATACACCTGCGGTTGAATCCTTGTGTTGGTGATCATTCAACAATATATGAAGAAGGAATGGAGATGTGGTTAAATTGGTAGAAGATGGGTTTTTATTCTACTTGTCTATGTACTTAAAGTTGTTACAAGTTTGGATTTTATGTTTGTGTACTAGGGCATTTTTATTCCTCATGTTTGTAGTAGTTGTTATAGGAGCCCTTAGTTGGTTTTGGCTGGCGAGGAGGAGGAGGAGTAGTAGGTAACGCGTCGTACGAGATGTTAGTGCATGGATTGACATCCATACTCGGGACCCGCTCCCAAAGTCCTACACCGGAGGTGGTCTCGGACGTACGATGGTGGCTGAAGTGGTGAACATTCCTGGACCACCGTACGAAGAGTAGGATGGGCTCGGCATCCACATGGGCTGGTCCGCCATAAGAGGTGGTCTCGGAGTGGGAGTGGTGAACATATCGATACCTTTTGTGTCATATTCATCCAATACTTTTTTGAGAGTCATTTAAAATAGAACTCAGTGCAAGTATACACCTTGAACTACTATCGTCTCGTAACAAGTAATAATGATATAAGTACCAGATATCGATCCAACTTAGAAGGCTTGTGAAAGTCTTTCAAAAGTCCAGTATTTAAAAATTGATTTTTATGTGTCCCAAAATGTGCAATGAAGATCAAGATGAACAAACTAGATGCAATCCAAATGTCACATGTATTAGATCAAACCACATATTACAATTCTCTCTCTTTCACAATATTTCTCCCTCTATACGAATTCTCTATGTAAGCATCACTTTTAGACATATTAAGAGACAAAACTATTTTAACCTAAAAGTTACACGGAACAAACTAAACTAACACGTTGACTTTGCTTGACTTTGACTTTCCTTTAATAATAACTTTGACTTTAGCTTTAGCTTTGAAGGCTATGACTTGAGTTTTTCCACACATGATCTTGAAGACAACAAATATACTCTAACAATCTCCCCCTCTGGATTCAAGATCATCTTCCAAAAGAATTTCATCATCAAGGAACAATCTCCCCATTTATATATTAATCAAAAAATATCCTCCTTTGATAAGAAAACCTAATGATCTCCCCCTTTGGGACGACTACTGATAACAATAATCTCTCTTGAATATCAATCTCCTCTCTTGGAAAATCTTCTTTCAAAATTTTGACAATCCCCCCTTTCTTAGAAATGTCTACAGACTTTCAACAATGATTTACCTCTTCTGACGATTCATCATCTGTCTCATCATATGTCACTTTATTCCCCCATTAAGCACATATAAGTTGTTTCATCTTTCTAATCTTCAAAATCAGTGAAATCTAGCCAGTGATCGTTTTTTGCCATTAGTGCCTTTCCAGCCTCTTTCTGCTTAGCTAGAAGCATCTTGTTCTTATAGTAATATGAGTTCCTTACTTTCGACTTTCGGCTTCCGGCAGTCTTTCGCAAAATGGCCGATCTTTCCACAGTTATAACACTTTACTGGCTCTTCCACTTTCTTCTCCTCATACTTGTTCACATATTTTCTCTCTTTCGGATTTCTCTCTTCATACTTCTTACCTTCAAATCTCCTCTCCTCATACCTTTTGCCTTTAACCCTCTCTTTGTGATCATAGTTCTGTGACCCAGATGAATAACGCTGACTGTTGGAACCCGGCTTCTTGTAAAATTTCTTCTGAAATGCTCGGGTTAGCAAGATCATTGTTTGCTTTAAGTTTTCACCATCGTCAGAGTCTGAATCATCACTATTTGACTCATCTGAATCTGTCACAACAACCTTCTTTTTCTTTTTCTTATCTTTCTTCTCTTTCTTCTTCTTAACTACCAAAGCCACAGGGTCAACAGTAGGTTTCTCACTCTTCTTTTTCTCTTCTCTCATTTCCTCAACTTCCTCCTCATTCTGACGGAGAGTCTCATAAACTTCGTGTAGAGGAATGTCATTCAAATCTTTCATCCGTTTCATTCTCCTTGTATGCTTTTTCCACTTGGGTTGTAAGACACTTAGAAACTTTACATTGATCTCAATCTGATTCTTTGTAACTTTGTTCTTTGTCAACTCATTAAGTAAAGAAACAAATATGTCATAAGTTTTCTCCAAGCTTTCACCATCCTTGGTCATGAATTCCTTGTAGTGTTTATACAATTTGCAACATTCATCTGGTTGCCAATCTTAGACCCCATCATCATTCTCTCCAATTGATCCCACATCTCCATTGCAGTAGCCTTGTAGATGTCAATCTTTATATATATCTCATTTGGAATACTCTGTAGAAGTAGGGACCTTGTCTGCTTGTCTGCCTTGTATCTCTTCTTTTGTTCAGTTGTATATTTGGAGATGTTAACAACTACCTTCTTGGTCTTGGGCTCTCGGGGTTGATTACCATCACCACTGTCAGAACTATCATTGTCCTCATCAGGTACAATTGCTTTAATTGGCTTCATGACACCTTCAACAATACACTACTTTATGTATTCTCCGTTGTCATGTCTGTCTATGAAATCGAGAAATCAGTCTTTCCATTGCTCGTATTCGCTTTTGAATAATACTGGTGGCTTGACATTAGTTCCAATGGCTAGGACATCTTTGGAAGTCATCTTGATTTAGTATGCACAGATCGTTAACAAAAATCAGAAAATTTTCAAAATTCTGAATCACTAAAATCACTTTCCTCAAAGCACTGAACAACACACTTTCAGCATATCACTACAAACGATAAGTGTGGAATTCACAGGCTATAGCTTGCGGATTCTCACTTTCCGCAAATTGAAGGGCGTGGATTCTGGAGTTCTCACAGACAAGGGCGTGCAAGTTCTCTCCTTAACCAAAAATTCAAACACTCAAAAAACTTGTCGTAGGCTTCGACGTGCGGATTCTTGAACTTTCCGTAGACCAAAGCAAGTGAACAATATCTATCCGTAAGCTTTGTCCTGCGGATTCTATACTTTCCGCACGTTGGCTCCTGTGGATTCTAACTTTCCTTAAGCAATGTTCTACGGATTATAAACTTTTCGTAAGCTGATCTATGCAGATTCTTTCCTTAGGCAATTTTCATAAACAACACAAAATGAACACAAGAAGCCTGCGAGTTTTTCACCATGATGCTTACGGATTCTTTGGATCTTGCGAGTTCTTCAGCTTTTCGAACCTGAGATCACTTTTTCAGCCAAAAATCCTTCAGAACTCCGTAATAGTCTCTGAAACTTTGATAATTGACTCAAAAATACAATCTGAACACCTTACCAATGTACGATTACAATAAAAAAAAATACAAATTGATCTAGATACAGTGCGTACACAGACTTCGAACAACTTTGTAATCAAAATCAAAATCAAAATTCACACAAAATTGTTGTGAATTTGAATTTACAACTCAAATGAACCTTGTTTCAGTACACAAAACGAATACAAATCAGCAAAATTCAAATAAAAAACACTACACAATCACAAATTTGATTCTGCACAGATCGACTTGCGAGTTCTTCAAGATTTCGACCAAAATCTTCAAATTTGAATTGATTTCTGATCTTTGCTTGCTCTGATACCAATTGTGTGTCCCAAAATGTGCAATTAAGATCAAGATGAACAAACTAGATGCAATCCAAATGTCATATGTATTAGATCAAACCACATATTACAATTCTCTCTCTTTCACAATATTTCTCTCTATACAAATTCTCTATGTAAGCACCACTTTTAGACATATTAAGAGACAAAACTATTTATACCTACAAGTTAAACTGTAGGAGTATAGCACTTGTCAGGTACTATAGCTATTTGTAGCCTTCTCATATTAAATCAACTTATTTGTCTTAACTATGAAAGTTAATGCATTTTCTCATATAAAATTAGTTGTCAATTAATTAAATATGATCTTCAGTGAAACAGTAATCACTTGAAATAAATAGTTAGAAAACATTGATATAATAAATACATCTTTTTTATTTTCACACCGATTTCGGTCTTAACTCTTTCTTGCACCCCAAGCTCAGGCTATTAGCCCATCATTGTTTGTTTTCTTCTTTTGAATGATGTAAGGACTGGAAATGCTAATAACATAAAAGTAAAATACTTAAAGTAAAAATTGTTGGAATCTAACTGACAGTAAAATAAATTGTTGGAATGTAAATAATTGAAATGTAAAAGACAATAATGTAAATTGCTGAAAAGTAAATGATTGGAAAAGTAAGCTACATAATGGAAAGTACAGAATTGTAAATGAAAATAAATTAAAGTGCAGAAAGGTAAAGACAAAAAAATAAATTGCAGAAAAGTAAATGACTGTAAAGTAACTTGCATAATGGAAAGTAACAAAAATAGAAAAGAGAAAGCAAAAGTAAACTAAAATGCACTATGAAGAAGGATGTAGGACTTGGTAACTTGAGTGCCAAGTTATAAAACTTGTCGTTCAAGTTATGTTACAAAAGTCAACATTTGGAAATTTTAGTACTTGGAAAACAACTTTTTGTACTTGAAAGGAAACTTGACTTACAAGGGATGGAAATCCAAAATAAAGTCAAAGATTAGTTCCAAGTAGTTTTTACCAAAAAGTGAAGTGATTTTGAGATTGTAAAGTTCTTGCTTTAAACACACTTGGAAATTTGAATATTAAGAACTTTGGAGATTTTTCTGGTTTAAATTCGACAACCAAAGAGATTTGTGAGGATCACTTGCAAAATCTCGAATATCAAATTCCACAAATTGATTTTTAAAGAAAACGTAGCTTGGAAAAGAAGATGAGAGAAATAAACTTGAAATGCAAAATGCTTGGATTAATACTTGCAAAATAAATCAACCTTAAGCTTAGAATATTTTAGTTCTTGAAGGACAAGCAAACCCAAAATATTTGAGTTTAAGATTACAAAATAAACTAGAGAGAATAATTAAAACCCAAAGGTTTGGTGTGTCTTCCTAAGGTTACATAAGGTGCATATTTATAGTGTTTAGAAAAGTATCTAACAAGCCAAAAGAGTACAACGGTGATGTAAGCCCTTTCTTGGCCACAAAGTCTTCAAAAGTTGAGCTCCAAGGCCCAGCCCAAGTAAGAAATTTGGCTGCAGCAATCACCAGTTGGTCCTATAGCACCATACTTCAGTCCTCCAACAATCCTACACTACTGCCAAAAATTCAAAAATCTGCAAAAAGGTTCAAGTTAGCATCAAAACAATAGAAACGCATAACAAAACATAAAAAGATGATGAATGTTATAAATTGGACTAAACTACACTAAAAATGTACTTTGGGCAAATAAAACAAAGGTAAAATACTAATAAAACTATTGTAATAAGGTTAATTTATTAACACCTATCAGTACCCCCGTATAACCCTGACATATGAGTACCAGCCATATCGTACCACCCTGACGTGCCCTGCATAATGAAATTGTCATATATTCAGTAGAATTTCACATGAATAAAATAAATGAAGCATAAAGATAATATATATATAAGTTACTGTGTGCATATACTGCAGGGATACATCGTATGAGGGATCGGGCATGCTCGGGGATGAAAACAAAATGCCCAAGTCAAAGGGTGAACTTGTCAGTGGCTGGGCTGGATGGATGACGTCTACTTACGAGTACGAATTGTTAACTAATGTCTTTAAGTTGGAAAATTAAATAGATAAAACATGAGCAATAATTAAAATTAAATACTTACCTATCAATCTTGAAACTGCTGGTACATTTCCCGTATCTCACGCTCAATGTTATGTTGCCTCACCTTCCACGCCATAATCTCAAGAACATCGTTCTCGCATTTGGTCAACCACTCCCAATATGTTGAATAAGGGTCCTCGGCTACCATCTTCACGCCGAGGGGGGGTATAGGAAGAGGGTACCTTCCTTTGAAACCGGAACTGCTTCGGAACTGGCGGTTCCGGAACCGGAACCGATGTGATTGGTTCCGGTTCATGGAACCGATCGGGACCGATTCCGATTCCGGTTCTCATTTTTTTGGAACCATTACCCGCCGGGTCCGGGTTCTGGGACCGGGTACCCAGTCCCGCGGGTGAATCTCAATTATGTTTCAAATAACTAATCTGACACTAATATTTTTTGTTCGTATTATTCTCCCTTTCTCTCGGTTTTTGATAGGTTTGTGTGGTTTAATTGCAAAATAATTACTAAAATAAAATATGGTTTCTTGACAAGATGTCTAGAAAATAATCACAAAAGTGCTAAATTTTCAAATCCATATATTAACAACTCCTTAAAGAATTCGAAATTCATGACTAAACAAACACAGACGTTACAATCATATGCAATCGCAAAAGTGCTGAATTTCCAAATCCATATATTAACAACTCGTTAAAAAGTTTGAAATTCATGACTAAACAAAACAGATGTTACGATCATATGTAAAATGCACATCCATAGAATCATAATATGATAAGACACCTGAAGCATCAACTTGTAAGCATGTCCTGCAAAAAAAATTATTTTAAGTAGAAACATATTGTACCAGATGTGTGATAGTAATTAGTTGATTGTACCTTATTCATCACATAAAATTTCTTTATAAATGACGTTTGATGTGTAGACTCCAACATGTTGAATTTTTTCACAGGCTTCATTAATACCTTTATTTTCCAAATTAATTTTAATTTAACTTTAATTCTTTAATCATAATTAATCTAAGTATTAATCAATAAAATCTTTTTTATAACTTAAATGACGTTTAAAAGTTATAAATATATTTCAAATTGACTATGATGTTTTTATACTTGATATTTATTATTGATAGATTATTTTCTTATTCCAAACTTAAAAAAAACATTGTATAAGTAGACTCTAATTTTGGTCCCTAAGGTTTAATGAAATCTTTGAAAGTAGGATCTAAACTTTGATAACTCTAGAAATCGTCCTTGTGGTTCTAATTTTACTCTGAAAGCGGTCCCTGGTCACTAACTCCGTTAAAAATGTTTGTTAGAATAAGGGGCATTTCTGTCTTTCTATTAAAATCTTTATTCTTATAAAAATAAGAGTGAATTACAGTTTTGGTCCTTGAGGTTTCGTATTTTCTTTGAAAGTGGGACCTATACTTTAATATCTCAAATAGTGGTCCCTGAGGTTTGGGATTTTGCTCTGAAAGAACGAACTCCTCTCTAACCCCGTTAAAAATCAATGTTATTGGCAGGGGTATTTTGGTCTGATCACATTTTCCCTCTTTATTATCCCTTATTTTGCACATTTGTTATGTTTTTTCTTAATTTGTAAAAACCATAAAGGTTTAGGGAGCTGTTATGTAAATAATTATATATATATATATATACTAAACCACAGGGAAGATCGGCGACACCCTCCCCTCCTTTTTTTTACGGCACCACCCTCGTCCCTATGAACAATTGAAAGAATCCCGGCATACGTCCGACCAAACCTCGACCAGACCACCTCCGGCATACGTCCGACCAAATCTCCTCATCAACTTAGACTTCATCGTCCCGACTCTTGATCGGAGTTGGTTTGGGGCGGGGAGATGACCGAAGATCAAACCGATAGGGATGATGACGGTGATCGAACATTCTAAAGGGACCAAATCACAGGACCAGAGGAGGGGGTGATGGTTCTTTGTATCATCGGAGTTGGTTTGGGGCGGGGAGATGATCGGAGCTTCTCATCGGAGTTGGTTGTATGTGTGTATATATATACAAGTCTGTGTGTTGTGCGTGTATATATATAAGTTTGTGTTATATATATATATATATATATATATATATATATATATATAAGTCCCTGTGTTGAATATATATAGGTTTTTTGTGTTATATACTATATATATAGGTCTTGTGTTTTACGATGATGTGTTTGCCACTATTGAAACTTTCTTGATCATGATCATCATCATCGTCAAGAACAAGTTTCTTGAAAGAAAACCTTGTCTCCATTAATGGGGTCATCTTTATGATCTTTTATTATTCACCAGAACCAAACTTGATGAAACAAAACAGAAACAATCTTGATTCATGAACCCTTTTCAAGATTGAAAAAAGAGACAAAAGGGTTACTCCCATGAGGGCTTAAATCACAAAAAGACTTAAATTTTTTAGTGGGTTTTTTAAGATGGAAAGAAGGTTAAAAATGGAAGTAGGGTTTGGTTGGTGGATTTGAAGGGAGTATTTATAGGTGTAGGAATGAAGATGAACATGTGGAAAAGGGTTACAACAGTCAAAGACGCAGTGAAAGTATAGTTTTTGGTGTTGGAAAATGTTGATCCATACTCTCTCAGTGATTTGAAAATGACCCTTTTTATACTTGGTGAAAATTACGTTTAATATTATGTATAAGTGTTTCATCATCAGCGATAAAACTGAGTCTGTTCAGTTATCACTGATGATCTCTCTTGTAAACATTCATATGTATAAGTGTTTCACTATCAGCGATCAAATACTGAGTATGTTCAATATCGCTGATGATTTCTTATGTAAACAGTTAGACGTAATCCCTGAAGACAAGTTTCCCGACTAAAGATGTTCATTGCTGAATCGAAGATAAACCTACTAAACAAAGACAAGTCTACTCATGACCTGATGCGGATATCAGTGAAGCCAAGACGAATCTACACACGCGAAGAAACCTGAGGAAAAGCTTCAGCGATAGTTGAACTTCTTTGTATCTCTGAAGAAAGAGATATCCAGCGATCGATGGTCACTTAGCTTATGCCTCAAGTCTCTTTTGTCTTACCCTTGCACACCTAGTACGATTTGTCAGAATAGACATACCTCTGCAGCAATTCGTACAACAACTCTGTCAACTACATTGTTCATCATACGACCGAAAGCATGTCTCCTAAAGTCAGATCCATGCAGCCAATCAATGAAGGACATGTGTAAAGTACTCTGCCATGTATTTAATGCATAGAGTATAAATAGAAAGATCAACACTGCATCTGAGAGTTGCCTTCATTTTTCTAAATATATAGAAACCCTTGTTTTCTATTTTCCCCCAATCCCCTATTCTCTATTTCTAGTGCAACCTTCTTAGTGATTCTTAAGTTTGTTTAGATTAGGTTTTACTTAATCTTATTCCGCAACAAACTTGTAAATTGTGATTTGATTTATCAATAAACAATTTATTAAACTTTAAAATTATGTGTTTGTATTCAACCCCCCCCCCCCTCTACAAACTTGTTAAGCACCTTCGGGACCAACAGAAAAAGTGGGAGCTAATTGGTCGGCAATGGGTTTCGTCGGCGATGGGTTTGGCCGGCGGGTCTTATGTAATCTAGATATATACATATAATAGAGTTAATTACTAGGTGGTCCCTGTGTTTTAATTATTTTTACAATTATAAGGAGAAACAAAAAAAATTCAAAACGAGGATAAGAACATGATCGGACCAAAATACCCCTGCCACTAACATTGGTTTTTACCGAAGTTAGTGAGGGAGGTCCTCCTTTCAGAGCAAATACCAAACCTCAGGGACCACTATTTAAGATACGGAAGTATAGGTCCTCCTTTCAAAGAAAATACGAAACCTTAGGGACCAAAACTGTAATTCACTCTAAAAATAACATAAAATAATATTTGATAGAGTAAACTACAATTTTCTTTCTTGTGGTTTGTTGTTTATAACCATTTTCGTCCCTGACTATAAAAGTTGTTTTTATGGTCATTGTGGTTTGCAACCTTCTCCTATTCTCTATTTCTAGTGCAACCTTCTTAGTGATTCTTAAGTTTGTTTAGATTAAGTTCTACTTACTGTTATTCCGTAACAAACTTGTAAACTGTGATTTGATTTATCAATAAACAATTTATTAAACTTTAAAATTATGTGTTTGTATTCAACCCCCCCCCCCCTTGTACAAACTTGTTAAGCACCTTCGGGACCAACAAGTGGTATCAGAGGAGGCTGTTTAATCTCATAAACAAGATCTTGATTTATTCTCTTCCTTGCTATTCTTAATATGGCACTTAACACAAACACAAACTACTATGACAATGGTTCACTCTCAAAACCTCCTCGATTTAGTAGAGATAACTTTTCTCTCTGGAAAAATCGAATGATGCTATTTCTAGAAGGTATAGATCCTACTATACCTGAATATGTAGCAAATGGCCCATATGAACCTTTCACAATCATAGTTGTCGTTCCATCTACTACCATCACTCCTTCTGTTTCTGAACGTTATGCTATTAAGGAAATAAGACAGTAGAGTGATGAAGACAAAAAGAAGGTTGGCTTAGATGCAAAGGCAAAAACCATTATCTCTATGGCACTGCCTGATGAAGCTTTCCATTCCATCATGCATCTTAAAACTGCCAAAGAAATGTGGGACACTATATGTGTTCAATATGAAGGTACCACTGAAGTCAAAGAAACTCGAAAGATTAACTTGGTAAGACAGTATTAAAGTTTTATCGCTGGTAAAAACGAATCTCTCTCTGATGTTCACCAGAGATTTAACTATTTAATCATTGATCTAAGAACTGCTGGTAGGACCTATTCTAATTCTGAGGTCTTAACTAAATTCTTAGAATGTCTTCCTGAAAGTTGGGACAGTTATTCAATGTGTCTCAAGCTGACAAAAGACTTAAATTCTTTCTCTCTCTTAGCACTTTATATGGAATATTGCTCGACTATGAGCAATCAAATCTCCTGAAGAAGAATCTTGAAAAAGATTCTAAAGACTCCAAAAGCACTCCTGTTGCTTTAGTCTCTTCAGAGATCATTCCATCTCAGCGATCTACTCTTACTATCACTGAGTTAGACTCTGACTCTGAGGAATTGTCAGACACTGATCTTTCAGAGTTTGATGAATTCTTAGCACTCTTGACAAACTCCTTCAAAAGATTTGCAAGAAAGAGCAATTTCAAAATAAATAAACCTCTCTCTATAACTGACAAGCCTAAATAAACCCCTGTTGATAAGGCTACTGCTACTTGCTATAACTGTGAAAAGATTGGACATTTTGCAAGTGAGTGCAGGTCAAAGAAAGTCTTCAAACCTTCTACCTCCAGAAAGTCCAGCAATAACAAATATCTTAATCTGAAAGAGAAATATCAAATTTTGAAAAACTTTAAAAGAAAAGGTAAAGGTCTTATCGCTGAAGAACACGACTGGGCTGAATCAGAAGAATCTAGTTCTGCTGAAGAAGAAGTTGCTAATCTCTGTCTTATGGATGAGATTAAAGAATAAGTGGAAGAATTAACAGAAACTTCCTTGAGCTATATCTCATCTCAGGTATCTATCTCTACCAATACCTCTCTCTCTCTGAAGCTAAGAGAAGTCGCGTTGTTGATGGGCTGATAATTGATCTGTACAATGCACTGAATGGCAAAACTTTAGCTGAAAACAAAAATATTGATTTAACTGAACAACTAGAAAAATATCATGAAAAGATCAGATAACTGACTCTTTTAGAGGAAAGTTTGAAAGATCAAGTCATTGTCAACGAAATTATCAGCATTGAATGCGAACAAGCCATAGCTGCTTTAAAAGCAGAAAAGGCAACTGTGGAAGGTTGATGTAACTCAACTACCAAAATCACTGAAATAATCAGGTCTCAAATCCCTGCCATTGATAAAACTGGTCTCGATTTTTGGAAAGAATAGGATGAACCTAAAGAAGACAGATCCATGCTTAAGTTTGGAATGTTTGTCTCTTCTCTCCTAACACCTCTTCTATTCAGTGTTCTTCTTCTAATCCTATCCATGTGGAATTATCAAAAGTCTCTAAGCCTGCAGATAAAGGGAAATCCATTTCCCATCCTCAGAAGGCGTCAAGAAAGCAAAACTGAAAGTTCCTTCTAAACCTTCAGTGAACAAATCTTTTAGCTCTGAAACAAAAATCTTTGATATCTGTCCTCCAAAGCGGAAAGTTAATCTTAAGCCTAAGAAATCTAAAGAACTAAAAATTCCTCCCAGATCTTATGCTAAAGATATTCTTGGAGCTGGCCCGGCTCATCTCAAATTTTCTAATCTTACTGCTCATGGTCCTAAAGCCACCATTAAATATAGAAAATGCTATCATTGTGGACTCACTGACCATATTGCATGTAAATGTCTAAATGCCACAAAAGGTAATAAAATAGCTAAAGTGAAGATGAATGCCCCCAAGGCTGAGAAGGTTACCAAAGCTGAGAAATCTACCAAGGTGAAAAATACCACTAAGGTTAAGAAATTAACCAAAGTAAAGGTTACCACTGAAGCCGAATCTTCAACTGTCGTGAAGATTGTTAAACCTTCCATCTCCACTAACCCTACTTGACCCATTGAGAAGTGGGTACCAAACAAAACTTAATATTCCTTATATTTGTAGGGATCAAAGGGCATCTGGTATCTAGATAGTGGATGCTCTCGTCACATGACAGGACAAAAAGACCTGCTTATTGAATACAAGGAAGAGAAAGGTCCCTCAGTGACCTTTGGAGGAAATGTGAAAGGATATACCCGAGGGTTTAGTGTCCTCAACAATGGGAAAAATACCTTCAGAAGAGTCGCTTACATAGACGGACTGAAGCACGATCTTCTAAGCATCATTCAACTATGTGACAAAGACTACGAAGTTCGCTTCACTAAGAAAGCATGTTCAGTGGTAAATGAGAATGGAAAACTTGCTCTCAGTGGTTACCGTATGGAAAACTGTCAACACTGCTTGCTTTACTCAAAATAGATCTTTGATAGTAAAGCGATTTGGAAAGACAACTTATGAACTATTTCATGGAAGAAAACCCTCTATCAGTTTTCTTCACATCTTTGGTTGTCAGTGTTATATTCTAAAACAAAGATTCTCTTGGAAAGTTCGACCCAAAGGCTGATGATGGAATATTTCTTGGCTATTCTTCCATCTTCAAGTCCTACAAAGTCTTCAATAAGAGAAGACAAACTGTAGAAGAAACAATTCATGTCACCTTTGACGAATCCCGTTTAGCGAACTCTAAACCTATCGCTGACAATGAAGAACTAAATGCTTGGATGTTTTCTCATTATAGAGAAACAAAACCTTTCTTCTCAAACCATCAACACACAAATCATCCAGCTGCTGATGATGATCCAAACATCATCCCACCTAATGCTGAATCTACCTCATGGGTTTCAGCTGAGCCTCTAAACACACTCCTTCCATCAGATCTTCCCTCGTCTGAAAACATCACAGAAAACAATGGTCTGTCTGACACTCAACAGTTAATAGTTGATGAACCTCAAGCTTCTTCATCGGTGAACATTCCTATTATTGATCCAACTTCTGAAGTGAGCGATCATGCTCCTGCTCAGCGATGGACCAAAGATCACCCCATAGATCAAATCCTTGGTGATCCCGATGCAGGTATTCAGACTTGACGAAGTTCAGGTAATATTTGTCTCTTTGTCAACTTTATTTCTTTAATAGAGCCAAAGAAGATTGATGATGCCCTCAGAGATCCAAACTAGGTCAGCGCTATGCAAGAAGAACTGACTGAGTTTACTCGAAACAAAGTTTGGAATCTCGTTCCTAGACCATTTGATAAAACTGTTATAGGCACCAAATGGGTGTTTAGAAACAAATTAGATGAACATGGAACTGTAACCCACAACAAGGCTAGACTTGTTGCTCAGGGATATAGACAAGAGGAAGGCATAGACTATGATGAAATCTTTTACCCCTATGGCTATGCTCGAAGCAATTCGACTCTTCTTAGCTTATGCAGTTTACAAAGACTTCGTTGTATATCAAATGGATGTAAAATCAGCATTCCTGAATGGAAAGCTAAATGAAGAAGTCTATGTTGAACAACCCCCAGGGTTCTTTGACCCTAAGCATCCAAATTATGTATATAAGTTGGATAAGGCTATCTATGGTCTAAAACAAGCCCCTCGTGCTTGGTATGAAACTCTCTCATCATTTCTTATCTCTGAAAAGTTTGAACGTGGTAAAATTGATAATACCCTGTTTTTCAGAAAGAAAAAAGGTCACATTATACTTGTACAAATATATGTCAATGACATAATATTTGGTTCTACTAACCCATCTCTGTGTACTCGTTTCGCTGAAAGAATGAAGAAATAATATAAAATGAGTATGATGGGTGAACTAACCTACTTTCTTGGACTTCAGATCAAGCAAACTGAAAAAGGGACTTTTATCAACCAAGGTAAGTACGTTAAAAATATGCTGAAGAAGTTTGATCTTACTCAAACCTCAGCGATGAAAACTCCTATGGCACCTCCTCTGACATTAAACAAGGATCCAGCTGGAAAACCTGTTAATGTCACTGCCTATAGAGGAATGATAGGCTCCCTGGTGTATCTAACAGTGAGCCGACCTGACATCATATACTCTACATGTCTGTGTGCACGCTATCAATCTGAACCCAATGAATCCCATCTGATCGTTGTAAAGCGAATCTTCTGATATATGAAAGGAACTCCAAACCTCGGTCTTTGGTATCCCAAAGACTCAGGGTTCGATCTAATTGGATATTCAAATAGTGATTTTGCAGGTTTTAAACTCGACAGAAAAAGCACCATTGGTGGATGTCAACTTCTAGGAGGAAAGTTGGTAAGTTGGACAAGTAAAAAGCAAAATTCAGTGTCCACTTCCACAGCTGAAGCTGAATATGTAGCCGCAGGAAGTTGTTGTGATCAAGTCTTATGGATGAGAAATCAACTATTAGACTATGACCTTCAGCTATCAAAGATCCCAATCTATTGCAACAGCACTATAGTGCTATTACTATAGCAAACAATCCAGTACTACATTCAAGGACGAAACCCATAGAGATCAGATATCATTTTATCAGAGATCATGTGATGAATGGTGATATTGAACTCCACTTTATCCCTACTGACTATCAGCTCGCTGATCTTTTCACCAAACCTCTTGATGAGACAAGATTCAACTTTCTCATCAGTGAGCTTGGAATGATGAATCTTGAAGATTGACTCTTCATCTTTCATGCATTATGTCAGTCATACAGAGTTCCCCTTCATCATCTGCTCTCTATCCAAATATCTTTGACTCTCAGGTATGTTCTCTCATTCTCTATCACTGAATATTCAGTAAGACATTTTTCAAAACCAAATCTTTAATCACTGATTTTATTAAAGTGGTTAAAAACTTTTTGATAAACAAATCTTATCCCTGATATTTCTCATTAGTGATCCTTTGAAAAGAAAATTTATCTCTGAATTTCTATCAGAGATACTTTCAAAAGATAACCTATATCTGACTTTTCTTCAGAGATACTTTCTAAAAAGACAAATGAAACGTTTTTTTTCTCTCTCCTATGACGTCATTTGAACTGACAATCCATGACATGCCTTTTTCTCTGAGACGTACGTCTGTTGCCCTTCTATCCAATCAACTTCGTAGCACGTGTCCATGTCATGATGAGCATTTGTTTTTCCGCCTCATTCTTTCCCTCTCCTCATATAAAAGGAATGTCTTTTCCATTCTTATCTTTTTACGCTCCCTTAAAACTTACCAAGCAAGAAAAGGCACTCAAGGAAATCAAAGCAGACAAAAACTCAAACTTAAATCTTCAAATTTTCAAGATTTTCAGGTTTTTGTTCTTCCCATTCTTTCATCTTCAACACATTCTTAAATCCTAAATATTCTATTATTTTGGACTTTAAAATGTTTCCTAAATCTAAAATCATTTCTTTTGATTTTTTCTAAACTCTAAAAGCATTTGGTTTTTCAACATGTTCTTTCTTTTTCACAAAGAACATTGTTTTACTCTAAAAACAACTTTGTTTTTCTATTTCTTTCTAAAAACAGAAACTAGTAAAATTTTAATTGTTTTTAGACTCTAAACCCTTTATTCTATTCTACTTCTTTCTACTCAGAAATGGCCCAAGATACTCTAATTGCTTCCAAGAACGTGAAGTTCTCCATCACTGAATCCAAAATCCCAAAGAACAACCATCTGGCTAGGTTGGACTTTGATGCTGAAAAGTATCCACATCTGGTGGAAGCCGCAACTTTTCTGAAGCAATCATGCATTGCTTATGCTCTAAATACGAATCCCAAACCATCAAAGACCTTACTACAAGAATTCTGGTTCACAGCTGATGAGACCACTATAACAAACAAAAAGGGTGAAGTGGTCCCTGCCATCTCCTTTGCTACTGAATTGGGTCCCGGATTCCTTACTGCTTATGGTCTCAGGAAGGCTCTTCGATTCCCTGCAAAGAGCAATGATGGCTTCGAATCTCTCCCAACTGACGCTGAGCTCATCAAGTTTTTAGATGACATGGAATACTCTTGAGAAAACAAGTCTCGCTCTCAAATTCCAAACAAAAGGTTGACTAAGATTTAGAAGGCGAACATGCCTTCGCAGCTGAACTATATCTTCACTCACATCATTCAAAGTATGAGTGGGAAGATAGGCTCTTTGGACCAGGCAAGCAAGATGCAACTCCATATGGGTTACTCAGTGATAGCTAGAAAACACTACGACTATGCTGGAGCAATCTTTGACGATCTAAAGTCAAAGATCGAGAAGACTGAGAGGGATCCCAAGATCCCATACGTTCGTTTCATATGCACCTATCTTCAGTTTCTATACGCTGAGAAGTACCCCACATCCAATGATGGTACTTTCTCAAAGATAGGCCAACAAATGCTGGAGATCAAGCTTGCTGATAATGAGGTAAGTCTTTCTACCCTACGTTCCTGCCTCTCTCTCCATTCTTCTTCTTTAGTGGCCACGCATGAGGTTCTTTCTTCTGCTACCCCTGCCGCTACTACCATTTCAAAACAACAATCAACTACTCTCTCTGGTCCTTCCAAAAAGGACAGAAAGACCAAGGAGTCAACCCCTTCGGGAACAATACCTGAAATAGTTTCTCGACAAACTATTTTGGATGATTTCGTGGTTATCTCCTTTACATCAGCTGCTACATCAACCGTGCCAGTGATGACCACTGCTGATACCGCACCAGTGATCACCCCGATTCTCTCAGTGCCTCAAGCTTCGCACACTGAGGTAAATCCTACTATCACTTGTGTTATCTCTTCTTCTATCCCCACTACTCTCTCTTCTCCTATTTTCTTGGTCAATAACCCTCCCATCATTTCGCAGCAACCTCTTCCTGCTGCAGCCATATGACCTGATACTCAATATTTTGTAGGAGATATGCAATTCTTCAACATGTTTGACATATCAGGTACTCCTCAACCTAAATACACATCTCCCATCTCTCCATATAAGCCTGAGCAACATTTGGCTCAACCACTGACTTTTCTTTCAATCCTAATTTGGGAACAGTTGACGCTCACGTCAACAAACTTGCAGACAAAGTGGACATTCTCTCCACTTCCTTGAACAACACCACCAGTGTTGTAAATCAAGCTGGTGAGGAGCTGGAGAGGTTGACCGCTGCCTCCACTTCTAAAGCTGAAGCCTCTCAGATCACTACGCTTCAAGAGGAGATCGTCAAAGTCAAGGAGGACTTGGTTGTCAACCATCAACAAGTTCAAAACCTTCAGGGATGATTTGGCTCCCTTTGCACTGAAGTTCGGGGTCTCTCGTCAAAAATAGACTCCTGTACAGCTGTCCTCTAGCAAGTACTGACGAAGCTAAATGAACCAGCTCCAACGTCGACGCCTTCATTCACAGAGAATGATCGCACATCACTGAATATAGTCATTGAGTTTATTCATCAAGCTACTTCAGATATCCCTAACATTGAAGGACGTTTGGAAAGCTTGGAGGCTGAAGTTCGTTCTCTGGCCACTGCAAAAGCTGCACCAGAATCTATTGAACTCCCCCTTGTAGATAATGACAAAGAGGGGGAGAGGACTCTTGAAGAAGAAAATACTGAAGCAGCTGCAGCTGAGGTTCAGACGGAAGAACCTCCCTCTCAGGTTGAGGGGGAGAAGGTCGCTGAAATTCAAGCCCCTCCCCCTTCTTCACTAGCTCAATTTCTCGAAGAAGAAGAGGATGAGAAGGATGAGGAAGTTGATGAAGAGCTTGATCTTCATGATCAATATGATGATGAAGAGGACCAATCTCTTTGGTTCTCAGCTACCAATGCATCATCAGCGACAGCTTCCAAAGGAGTTATCATTAATGAAGCAGGGGGAGAAAGGAAACAACTTCAGGTGCTCCATCCCAAGGCAAGCAGAAGGGACTAGCTGCCGAGGGAAACCTGAAACTTGTCTCACCATCTGAGGGGGAGAATCCTTCTTAGCTATGCTTATCCATTGTCCCTCTTTCCTTCTATACCTACCAATCCCCTCTCTCATTCTAATCCTTTATCTTTCTTCTTCCATATAAATAAACACTAACTCCGTTCTTTTTTTTTTTGATCAGTCAGTTCTCTCCCCTGCTTAAGGGAACTGAAATCCAAATAATCCCAGCTTCAACAGCTGAAGAACAAATAATCCCAACCTCATTTAATGAGGTTGATGAACAAGAAGAAGAAGAAGAAGCCCTACACCATCCAGGAAGGCCCTCTAGACCAGCTCAATGGTCAGAGGAATGATTAAACAAAATAACAGAGATGATCTCTCATCTGGAGAGTCAACGGCTAAAGAACTCTCTTCAAACTCCATCAAAAGAGCTCGACTTCCTGACTGAAGTTGAAATTGAAGAATCTGTCAGAGCTGAGAAGCTGATCGCTGAATGCCAAAAAGATGCAACTCAAGCTCTCAAGGTTCAGTCTTCTCAGTTCAAAGATAAGAAACTAAAGAAAAATTCAGTGGAGGTTCAGGCTTCTCTACTCAAATAAATTTAAGAGGGTCACTCAAAAGAAAAGGAGGTCAGCGATAAAGCACTTGAATGGTGTAGACAAAAAATCGACTATCGCTCTAACCCGATGAAAATCATAGTCGTTGTCATCTCTAGAAGAAAGAAGAAGGACCGAACATTAGTGACAATGGAGATAACCAGAGAGGATGGAAGCTCAAAGGCTATGTTTGTCTCAAGACTTGAAAGTTTTGGCTACATGGAATGGTTAGAGTTTAAGGAAGCACTGAAGAAATCAAAGTCAACCTACAGAGGCTATGTTGAAGGTATAGTTGGAGCCCTCATCTGTAACACCCTAAAATCTAGAGTGAATTTAAAACGCGGAAACTGGACAAATAAGCATCAACACTTGGTATAAACCTCCCAAAAAGGGGAAATGTACTAATCCATTTACAAAACCTGGATACGGATATGGAATTCAACAACAAACTTGTCAGGATCGAAATTCAAAACAAGAATATAACTTAACACTCAGAAACTTTGTTAAAGAAGTTTGTGGAATAACACTTTAACAGTAAATCAATGGAACAGTATATGACTGCAAATCACAAGTTATATTGAATTAACTTAATGATTACAACCAAAGCCTCAATCTGTTGAACAGGCTCAACAGACGTTCAATACTTCTCTAAAGAATGGATTACTAACAATCTTGAGGCTATATCTCTCTAGTAACAAAAACAATACCCAAATCTAGATCTCGTTTCATCAATAAACTAATACTATTTATACAAAACAGATTACAAGATAATTATTAAATTAAAGTTGATCTTCAGCATCCAGTCCATAATTATCTTCAATCTCCTTGTCTTTCTCTTTAAGCAACCAATCCATCTTTATCATCATAAGCAGCATTAATCTTCAACAGCATCAATAGCAGTACTAACCATGCTTGCAGTAGTAACTTCCAACTTGCAGTATTAACTCTTCAAGCAGTACTAACTACTAGTAGTAGTAATCCTTCAAGTAGTAGTAATACTTCTAGCAGTAGTAATCTTCAAGTAGCAGTACTAAAGTCTTCAGCAGTAGTAATCTTCAATACTTAGCAGCACTATCCAGACTTAGCTCATTTCAGACCCAACAATCTCCCCCCAAGTTAACTTTTGTAAACAAGAAGTTAAGTTCTTCATAAAAAGGTCTTTATGATGCTTTCAAAATAGCTGCTCAGATTCCTAGATCAGGATTCAAACCTAGACTTTGATTGATTGTTCTTCTGATCACAATTCTGTCCATTTCTGAACCTTTAGTACAGACCAACTTAGCTTTCAGCATCCCTTGCAACTTTGCTTTGTTGTGATCATACACCTTATCAACCAAGTAGTACTCATGATAGCTTTTGTCAATGGTTATGACATAGAATCCACATCTTTCAAAAAGCATCGAATGGTCAATTCTTTTAAATCCATTTTCGTGATGCAAGTCTTTGATAAGATACTTCACTCTATCAGGGTCAAACATCATGCATAAATACTCCATGGCCATCTTTGTTATGCTCATCCCTTCTCCTTTCAGTAAGTCACCATATAAGTCCAGACCAACCTTATACATCTCCTCCAAATCAACCCTGGTACAGCTTCTGATGATCTTTCCCCAGGTTGAGTAAACCTCATATTTGTCACCCATTCTCTTGATTCTGAAGTACTCTGTTCTTTTATCCAACAAAGTATCCCAATGGATGATTTCTGGAGCTTCCACTGAGATAGGATCAACTTTAACTGGTTCTTCATCTGTCACTGTCATATACAACTCAAGCTTCTCATCAGATTGTCTTGGTTGTTCTGAAGATTGTTTACTTGATTGCTCTTGACTCTTCTCTTAATTTTCAACCTGCTCAGCTTGTTTCTGCTGCTCTACAGAAGGTTCACCAGTAGATCTTGATGATTCAGCTTCCTTTCTTTCACTTTCCTGCTCTTTCTCACCTTCATCAGTCCTTGGCCTTTTTGCCTGTTTCTTTGAAGCAATTGACTTCATTTTTTTAATAGCTTCAATCTTTTGAGCTAAAGTCTCTGTCTACTTGACTTCTTTCTTTTCTTTTGTAGGAGTGCCTTCTTCACTGTCAGAAAAAGGTTGTTGAATATTCAGATCATGTCTTTCTTTCATCTTTCTTTCAAATTCAACCCTCTGACTGAAGTCTCCTTGAAGCTTGGCCATCTCCTTCTTGTATAATTCTTCAATTCTGCCAAAAGACATTTTGGTAAACATCCCTTCAGGAACTCCAACTGATCCTTTCAGGAAGTTTATCATTTTTCTCCTTTCCTGTGTGGCTAGGAAGGTCTGTGAAGGTTGTCTTTTCTTTGAAGGTTGTCTTTTCTTTGAAGCTTTCAATGTAACCCTCTTTGCAGCCAGTTTTAAGCTCTTCTGATATTCTTCATTGAGCCTTTTTGCCAGATCTAAGGCAAGCTTTTTGTCTCTGGCAGTTTGAATCTCATTCTCCTTTTCAAGCTCTTCTTGCATCTTCTTTGCCAACTCTTCATCCAGTTCCATTTGCTTTTGCTTCTTTGATGCTTTCACAGGCTCTACCATCTTTTCTTTCCCTTTCTTCTTGGCCTCTGTCATGTTTATCTCTTTCCTTTTCTTCTCTGTGCCTCCTTCTTTGATTACCACTCCCTTAGCCTTTTGAGTAGCCTTGGTAGTGTCATTCTTTGCCTTAACCAGAGTTTCTGCAATCTCTATTTCTTCTCTGGACATTTCAGTTTCTGCTGCTGGTTTCTTTGTTTCTACTGCTGGTTCAGCAGTTACTGCTGGTTCAGCAGTTACTGCTGCTGACTGAGTTACTGCTGCTTTAACAGTTTCTGCTGCTTTCTCAGTTTCCGCTTATTTCTCAGTTTCTGCTGCCTTCACTGTTTCTGCGTCCTCCCCTTCAAACTGAAATTCCATGCCAACAGGGCTTTCCTTCTCAAATTCAGCTTCTGGATTCTCCCCCTTTTTGGAAGCATCATGTGTACTTCTCCTTTTCTTTAAGATGAATTTATTTCTCCTCTTTTTATGCACCAAGTTAAGCACCATCTTCTTTAGTTTGGCTATCTGCTCCTGTTGAGAAATAATCACCTGTTTCATCTCCTTTATCTCCTTACCCTAGTCGATGACATCCAGATTGACATTTCCAATGGTTTCCATCAATTCATCATAGTTATATCTGCCCTCACCTCCTTTAGGTGTGTTGACCACCCTTGAAGGATCCTTGGATCTTTTAGTAGAGACCTTTTGCCTAGCAGAAGCACCTTCTACCCCCTTGGTTTCTTGGCACCTGGGTCATTTAGATGATTGCTCGTCCAAGGTTTCTTTGGGGAAGATCTTAGTGATGTTCACACTGTCCTGATCCACACCTTGTGCAGAATCAGTAGTGTGAGCCTTACTGCCCACATGCTCATCCTTCTCCTTAGAGAGCACCTTCTTGGGGTTGGGAGATACCCCTGTGGATTCCCTTTGGATATTCTCTGATGAAGAATACTCCATCAGAGGGCTTGTAGGCTTTTGGGGTGTAGATACATGAAGGGAAGGAACCTTCTGTACCTTTTTCCTTACATATGTTTGAGTGATGGGGGAAATTGGCTTCACAACAGGGAGCTGAGGAGGATCATTTGAAATGAATGGTGTGGGTAGGTCATCAGTGGGTTGGTCAGATGTGGGTTGTGACCCTGATGCCTCACCATGGGAATGAGACACAACCATCATTGTAGAGAACAATGGTGTGTCTTTTCCATAAAAGTCATTACTAGGTCTTTTCATATTGGAAAACACCTTCCCTTTGGGAGTCTTAGGTACATACACCTCTTCAAGAGAGGGTAAATCCGTCAATTCCTTGTTCAGTACTTCTTGTACAAACATTGGATACATATAAAATCTATTAGTTTTGGTTTTGGTTTTGGTATCCAGGTTTGACAGCAAATCATTCAGAATCATTTGTGAAAAATTAAACTTTCTGGAGGTAGCTAAGCAGACAAGATCATAAGCTATGGTACTGCTGAACTCACTCCATCCAGTTGTTTTGTGAGAAATACAATGCTGAAGAGTATGAACAAAGAATCTCCACTGAGGTGAAAATTTGCTCTTGAAGAACTTATAAACCTCAGTAGGACCTTCATACCCCATTCGACCAATTTCGAGAAATAGGTCTTCCTTTGGGAGAGTAGATATACCTAAGGCATCATCTAGACGTAGATGAGTGCGAATGCAGCCTTCTGTGATTGTGATAGATTTATCACAGACCCTTGATTGGATGACCTGATTGCCATCAACAGTCTGAATGGAGGCATTGGTCCAGAATTGTCGCAGATGATCCCCATAGATGGTGGGATTGACAGTTAACGCATAGGCGATGTGTGAGGGTTTTAGGAAATCCACAATCTCATGAAAACCCTCAGCTTGCTTGGGTTTTTGTAGCATTGCAAGCTCATTGTGATCGTCAACAAAATCCAGTCCTGCCATCGTTCTTGGGTTTGAATCAACACTAGGGTTTATGCACTGGGAAGCAAGAATGTTAGAGAGAAAGAGAGGATGAACACTCAATAGAAATTCAAAGGGTCGTTTGGGTTTTAGCGGTCAAAGAGGGTATTTATAGGGTATGGCATTCGGTTAAAAGCAGTACTAAGTACCCTAGCAGCATTAACCCATACCCGCAGTATTAATCCATATAAGCAGTAGTAACTAATAGCAGTAGAAACACATACCTGCGGTATTAACACGTACTAGCAGTATTAACACAGACTAGCAGTATTAACACCTTTTGGCAGTAGTAACACATAGCAGTAGACACATATACCAGTGGTGGGAACTCCTCTCAGTAGTAGTAACACATACCCGTAGTATTAACACATACTAGAAGTATTAACATATACTAGCAGTATTAACACTGTATGGCAGTAGAAATAAGGCAGGCAGTAATAACTTTGCATTGGCAGTATAAACCACCTAGCGGTAGTAACCAGACTTAACCATAGTTTGGCCTGTCATTCTGAGACACTTAAAGACAAAGGGTTAGAAGCACCAGGCACAATGAAATATGAGAAATGAAACATTAAAGAAGCTATATAGAATTGGTACATGAAGAAAATCAACAGATGCTTATTCAGTGTTTATCATACCTACACTTGTGACCAAGAATGTGAATCTACCCACATCAAAAGCTTTGGTTAATAGATCAGCAAATTGGTTACTTGTGTGTACTTTCAAAACCTGAATTAACTTCTTTTCATTGCAGTCTCTAATAAAATGGTACCTGATTTCTACATGCTTGGTTTTTGAGTGCTTCACTGGATTATGAACAATACTGATAGCACTGTTGTTATCAATGAAGATGGGAATGTGAAGAAAGGTAACACCATAGTACAACATTTGATTCTGAATCCATAGCACTTGTGAGCAACAGCTTGCAACAGCTATATACTCTGCTTCTGTAGTAGAGGTAGACACTGTGGTTTGCTTTTTACACTGCCATGAAACTAGCCTTGCACCCAAAAAGTGACATCCTCCTGATGTAGACTTTCTATCCAACTTTGCACCACACAAATCACTATCTGAATATGCAATCAGATCAAATGGTGAGTCATGAGGATACCAAAGACCCAACCTAGGTTGTCCTTTGAGATATCTGAAGATCCTTTTGACTGCTTGAAAGTGAGATTGCTTAGGCCTCACTTGAAATCTTGCACACACACATACAGCAAACATAATGTCTGGTCTTGAAGCTGTGAGATACATGAGGGAGCCAATCATGGATCTATAATGATGAACATCCACATCCTCCCCCTCAAGATCTGCAGTGATCTGTTTGTGTGTTTCCATAGGTGTGCTTGCAGGCTTTGCTTCTGAAAATCCAAACTTTGTAAGTATATCCTGCACATACTTGGATTGACTTATGAAAATACCATCTGGCTTCTGTTTAACCTGTAGCCCAAGGAAGAATGTGAGTTCACCCATAGAGCTCATCTTGAATCTTTTGTGCATCAGCTCCTCAAACTCCTTGCACATATAATCTTTTGTGGATCCAAAAATGATATCATCCACATAGATTTGAACAAGTAGGATGTCCTTGTTCTTTCTTTTGATGAAAAGGGTCTTGTCAATGATTCCCCTTTCAAATGCATTTTCCAAGAGATAGGTAGACAGAGTGTCATACCATGCTCTTGGTGCTTGATGTAGCCCATAGAGTGCCTTCTTTAATTTGTATACTTTGTCAGGAAAATTAGGATTCTCAAACCCTGGAGGCTGACAAACATACACTTCTTCATCGATTTTCCCATATAGAAATGCACTCTTAACATCCATCTGAAATACTCTGAACTGCATGAAAGAAGCATAGGCTAGAAACAACCTAATTTCCTCAATTTTGGCTAGTTGTGCAAACACTTCTTCATAATTTATCCCCTCTTCTTGTGTATACCCTTGTGCCACAAGCCTGGCCTTATTCTTTATCACTATACCTCTCTCATCTTTCTTATTCCTGAAAACCAATTTAGTTCCAATTGCCCTTTGTCCTTGTGAAAGGTCAACTAAATCCCACACATTTTGCAGCTCAAACTGCAGCAGCTCCTCTTGCATTGCTTCTATCCAGCTTGGTTCTTTCATTGCATCATAGGCCTTCTTGGGTTCAATCTGAGATAGAAAACAAGATAACAAACCTGACTGCAAGTCTTTCAATCCTCCTAACTTACTTTGATACCTTGTGATCCTGGGAGAATTGATATCACCGATCACTAACTGAGGAGGATGATTCTTCTGAGTTCTTGTTTGATGGGAAGCCTCCTCATTAAGATTTTCATCAAGATTAGAGTCATTCTTTTCAGGAGTGTTCCCACCAAATACTGAAGAGTTTTCTTCATCAGTATCATCTTTTGACAATTTGGGCATTTCAGGACCTGTTTTTCCTGAATCTGAAGGGTGAGCATCCTCCTTGCCACCTTTATCCTCTTCATCACCTTTATCGTCTTCAGCCTGTTCTGGTTCAGACTCCTCTGAATCTGAATCATCCTTCTTCTCTTGTCTTTCTAAGAGATCTGAGGTGGCTGGAATGTAGTTGTTATTGTAAGGTGGAGGGGATTTGTTGTAGCCTATACCTCTCTTAGAAGCATTGGAAAATTTCTCAATATCTAATTTGGCCTTCTCAAATTCACTCCTTATTCTCTCACATTCCTCTCTAGCTTTTTCTAGCTTAATCTCTAACTCCTTCTTCTCCCACTTCCAATAGTTGTGATCATATGAATGTTGAAGTTCATTAGCTTGGTATGCCTTAATCTGTTCTTCAAAATTCACAATGATCAAACTGGACTCTCTCCTATGTTTCTCTAATCTTTTAAGATCATCACACATGCTCTGATTGTGATCCATGTACTTTTTAACAGTTTCAAGACAGGCTTGAGAGCAAAGTTTAGATTTTACCTCTGTGGGGATTGTTGTGCTTGAAGACTCTGAAACCTCAGCCATCAATGCTTGATTCTGGATTGTCTCATCTGCTTGGTCACTCCAATCAAATCCCATTCCATCTTGTGAGACAAGTGCTTGAGATGAATTCTTGTTGTTGTTTCCATGTTGTTGAGACATTCCTCCTCTGCATTCTCTTGCAAAGTGCCCCAGTTTGTGACACTTGTAGCATTCCACCTTGGATTTGTCAAATCCAGCACCATCTTCTCTTCTGATGGAAAAATTGTTTCTTCCAGTCCTTTTAATGAATCTTTTGATTCTCATGGTATAAACACTTGGTATAAACCTCCCAAAAAGGGGAAATGTACTAATCCATTTACAAAACCTGGATACGGATATGGAATTCAACAACAAACTTGTCAGGATCGAAATTCAAAACAAGAATATAACTTAACACTCAGAAACTTTGTTAAAGAATTTTGTAGAATAACACTTTAACAGTAAATCAATGGAACAGTGTATGACTGCAAATCACAAGTTATATTGAATTAACTTAATGATTACAACCAAAGCCTCAATCTGTTGAACAGGCTCAACAGACGTTCAATACTTCTCTAAATAAAGGATTACTAACAATCTTGAGGCTAATTCTCTCTAGTAACAAAAACAATACGCAAATCTAGATCTCGTTTCTTCAATAAACTAATACTATTTATACAAAACAGATTACAAGATAATTATTAAATTAAAGTTGATCTTCAGCATCCAGTCCATAATTATCTTCAATCTCCTTGTCTTTCGCTTTAAGCAACCAATCCATCTTTATCATCATGAGCAGCATTAATCTTCAGTAGCATCAATAGCAGTACTAACCATGCTTGCAGTAGTAACTTCCAACTTGCAGTATTAACTCTTCAAGCAGTACTAACTACTAGTAGTAGTAATCCTTCAAGTAGTAGTAATACTTCTAGCAGTAGTAATCTTCAAGTAGCAGTACTAAAGTCTTCAACAGTAGTAATCTTCAATACTTAGCAACACTATCCAGACTTAGCTCATTTCAGACCCAACAAAACTAATCTAAACATAACCTATCTAGATTACATCCGTTGTTAATCCAATATCGCCAAAAGAATGGGACTTAAACAATTGCCCAATATCAACACTAGTCATCTCAAAATCCCCGAGACCAAGTTCTTCACTCAAGCCCTTGGCAACCCACCACTAATGGGAACCTGTTATACACATCATTTGAGAAAAACTGTTAGGCTTAAAGCCTAGTGAGAACATACAGTTTATAAATTTCAAAAGATATAAACATTTGTATCCAAAGGAAATCTTTTCAATAAGCAATCCCAAGTCAAATCGTTGATAAGAACGAAATATTACAACGAGACTATATACAGTCTTTCCAGAACCTCACAACTTAATGTGCAAGTAGCCCTTAACTTTATTTTCTTTCCAGAACCTCACAACTTAATGTGCAAGTAGTCCTTTACTTCACTTTCTTTCCAGAACCTCACAACTTAATGTGCAAGTAGTCCTTTACTTTACTTTCTTTCCCGAACCTCACAACTTAATGTACAAGTAGTCCTTTACTTTACCTTCTTTCCAGTAAATCACATAAAAGCGTAAGTAAAATCAATACCCAGGGATCCACTAGTAATGGTACAAACTCGTCACAACAACATATGTGACCAACCATAGATAGTCATATGGTATCAAAACATTTTATAAACAATAATGCTTTTCTTCAAGTTTAACTTCTAGTAAGAATGAAAATCATCAAAATGAACTTTAAACATTCTTTCAAGTAATCCACATAAATGTGCAAATAAAACATCCTTTTACTTCAGATAAGATGGAACCCATCATTTTAGTCGAAAACGATCTGGAACCCTAAAATCCCCCAAAACTCAAGTTATGTCAAAATGTAGTAAACTTAGATCTGAAACCATGGAGATATATAGAAGTTCAAAATGTAAGTTTTGACATGTATAAAATTTAGAAAAAGGTAGTAGGAAATCACCAGTTGGTTTTTAGAATAAAACCCAAAAAATCAGATATCGACTACGACGAAGAGGTGAAGCTTTTAACACCGAACCCTTGCTAGATACACTCAATACTAGCAAGATACGAGGTCCAAGGAACCTCAAATGACAAAGAAGAAAAGAGAGAGAGTTTAAGATAATTAGAAAATATCTACCGAATGAGATATTTTATGAGAATCTAACCTAAGTCGGCCAACCAACTACGCGGGTTATGCCGCGACCTCAACCCGCGGCATAACTCGCCCGTGTCCAGAAAACCCTAGACATCCAGTGGGTTTCGCGGGTTGTGCCGTGACCTCAAGTCGCGGTGCAACTTGCGTAGTTCCTTGAAACTCATACAAAACAGAGGGTTACGTGGGTTGTGCCGCGACCTCTAGTCGCGGTGCAACTCGCGAAATTCACTGTTTGTTTGCCCAAAATCCTCCAAAACCAAACTCGAACTCGAAACCAAACGTGGTGCTAACGACAAAATCTTAACACAAGAATAACAAGATTACACAACGAAAATCTGGGGTGTTACAATCCTCCCCAACTTGGGAATGATTTCGTCCCCGAAATCCAACTATACAAAAAGATGAGGATATCTTCGCTTCATATCCTCTTCAGCTTCCCACGTCACATTTGCTCCCCGGTGATGCTTCCACTACACCTTGACCAACGTGACTTCTTTGTGACGCAACTTCTTAGACTTTCTCTCTAAGATAGCGTCAGGCTCTTTTGTACAACGGTTACCCTCGTCTACTGTCAGCTCGAAGAGAGGAATGGTGCTT
The DNA here is from genome assembly GCA_954870635.1 of Arctium minus. Classification (NCBI taxonomy): domain Eukaryota; kingdom Viridiplantae; phylum Streptophyta; class Magnoliopsida; order Asterales; family Asteraceae; genus Arctium; species Arctium minus. The sequence goes on along the minus strand of OX941080.1, from coordinate 118,610,077 downwards.
TCCTCTTCCTCCAAACACTTCCGAAGGTAGCAAATATGAAATGTGTTGTGTATTCTGCTCAACTCTAGCGGTACTTCTAATTGGTAGGCTTGCAAACCCACCCGCTTGAGCACTTTGAAAGGTCCAAGGAAACGGGGACTCAGCTTCCCACGCTTTCCGAACCGTATAATGCCCTTCCATCGCGATACCTTAAGCAACACATGGTAGCCCACTTGGAATTCCATCGACCGCCTCTTCTTATCGGCATAACTCTTCTGCCGATCCTGAGTCGCTTTCAATCTTTCACGAATGCTCTTGACCTTATCGGCCGTCTCTTTCACGATTTCAGGTCCGGCAAACTGCTTTTCTCCCGCTTCAAGCCAACACATGGGAGTTCGGCACTTTCGCCCATATAATGCCTCAAAAGGTGTCATTCCAATACTCGAGTGGTAGCTATTGTTGTAAGCAAACTCCACCAAAGGTAGGTGAGAGTCCCAACTACCCCCAAAATCGATGACACAAGACCTCAACATATCTTCCAAAGTTTGGATCGTTCTCTCGCTTTGCCCGTCGGTTTGTGGATGGTAAACCGTACTCAACTTTACTCGCGTACCAAGCTCTTTCTAAAACCCATCCCAAAAGTTCGAAGTGAACCGACTGTCGCGATCCGACACGATCGACAATGGTATTTCATGCCTCGAGACCACTTCATCGATATAAAGTTTTTCTAACTTATCCATCGGTAGAGTCTCGCGCATAGCCAAGAAGTGAGCGCTCTTAGTCAATCTATCGACTATTACCCAGATGGTATCGTGACCTCGAAGAGTTTTAGGCTACTTTGTCACGAAGTCCATGGTAATATGTTCCCACTTCCACTCGGGAATCTCTAAGGACTGAAGACTCCCATACGGTCGTTGATGTTCGGCCTTAACTTGGGAGCACGTCACACAACGCTCCACGTAGCGTGCCACATCAAGCTTCATTACTGGCCACCAATAATGCAACTTCAAGTCCCTGTACATCTTTGTACTTCCCGGATGAATGGAATACTTGGACTTGTGAGCATCCTCAAGCAATAGATCACGGTTACCCCCAACTTTGGGTATCCACACACGACCGCTAAACAGTTTTACCCCACGTCTATCTTCCGTTAAGAGCAAACGCTGCTTCGTCATGACCTCCTCCTTGAGGTTTTCTTCCAACAAAGCTTCAACCTGCGACGTCTTGATCTTTTCAACAAGACTAGACACTAACTCGATTCTCGAATGGGTAGCCCGAATACTTCCGCTATAGTCCTTTCAACTTAATGCATCGGCTACCACGTTAGCCTTACCGGGATGGTAAAGCAATTCACAATCGTAATCCTTGAGCAACTCGAGCCATCGCCTTTGCCTCATGTTCAACTCTTTTTGATCAAATACGTACTTCAAACTCTTGTGATCAGTGTAGAGCATACATTTTGTTCCATAGAGATAATGTCGCCAAAGCTTCAAGGCGAACACCACCGCTGCTAACTCCAAATCGTGGGTAGGATAGTTCTTCTCGTGTATCTTAAGTTGCCTCGAGGCGTAAGCGATTACCTTGCCCCGTTGCATCAACACACAACCTAAACCCATCTTCGAAGCATCGCTATAGACCACGAAATCTTCTGACCCTTCAGGTAACGATAAGATCGGAGCTTCACATAATTTCTTTTGAAGGATTCAGAATGCCTTCTCTTGTGTTTAGGTCTAATCAAATTTCGCATTCTTCCGAGTTAGAACTGTCAAGGAAGAAGCGATATTTGAAAAGTCTTGAATAAATCTCTGGTAGTATCCCGCCAGACCCAAGAAACTTCGGATCTCGGATGGATTATTGGGAGGTTCCCAATTCATCATAGCTTCAATCTTGGAGGGATCCACTTTCACTTCGTCTCGAGTGACAACGTGACCCAGAAACTGTACCTCTTCAAGCCAAAAGTCACACTTGGAAAACTTAGCGTACAATCTTTCTTTTCTCAGCACATCGAGAACTTCACGAAGGTGTTGCTCGTGCTCCAACTCTCTTTTAGAGTACACGAGTATGTCATCAATTAACACGATGACCGACTTGTCGAGGAATGGTCGGCACACCCTATTCATCAAATCCATAAATACCGTTGGTGCGTATATCAGGCCAAAAGGCTGTCTTCGGAACGTCTTCTTCTATTACCTTCACTTGGTGAAAACCCGAACGTAAGTCAATCTTGGAAAAACACCCCGCTCCTTGAAGTTGATCGAACAAGTCGTCTATTCTCGGAAGCGGATATTTGTTCTTCACTGTCGCTTTGTTCAACTCACGATAATCAATGCACATTCTCATTGTGCCATCCTTCTTCTTTACGAATAGGATCGGAGCTCCCCAACGTGACGAGCTCGGTCTGACGAAACCCTTCTCCAAAAGCTCTTGGAGTTGTGCCATCATCTCTTGCATCTCTGATGGCGCTAATCGGTAAGGAGCTCTAGCAATAGAAGTTGCTCCCGTCACGAGATCAATCCAAAACTCTACTTGACGATCAGGTGGTAACCCAGGCAAGTCGTCAGGAAAGACGTCTAGAAACTCGTGCACAATCTTCACATCAACCAGCTTTGACTTTTTTAACTTGGCGTCGATCACGTAGGCTAGGAAAGATGAACATCCTTTTACTAAGAACTTGCGTGCCTTTGCCATTGTGATTATTGCCACTTCACCTTTTCTCTTCTCACCATAGATCACAACGACTTCGCCACAGGGATTGGGAAGTCGAATTAACTTCTTAGAACACATGATCTCGGCATGATTGTTCGCCAACCAATCCATACCGACTACCACGTCAAAACCTCCGATTAACATCAGCAGTAAGTCAATCGAGAATTCCCTCCCTTCGATTCCGAGAGCACACTTCTTCAAAACATCACGGATCAGAACTTGACTACCATCTGCTATCTCAACCACTAACGCATCCTCAAGACTAGTAGTGGGCATAGCAATCTTTTGACGGAACAAATCAAATATAAAAGAGAAACTGGCACTCGTATCAAATAAAACACGAGCAGGTGCTGAGTTTATAAGAAATGTACTCGATACCACATTAGCTGATGCCTTGGCCTCATCGGCCGTCATCTGAAATGCTCGACCCGGAACCCTAGATGGATTCTCTTTCTTCACTGGCGCGCTACCCGACATGAGCTGCGGGCAATCCCTCCTCATGTGTCCCGGTGCCTTGCACTCGAAACATATAAGTCCTCTGATCGGGCAATCACGGGTGGCGTAGACTTCCCACACTTGCTGCAAGGTTGAGGAGTGGTGCTACAGTTACTGTGGTGCTTGGTTCTGCACTTCTGGCACCACCTAGCTTCCTGATAACTGCTGAAGCTTCGATTTCCAACAAAAGGTCGGGTTCTCTTGGGAGGTACTGAACTGCTCTCCCATTTCCTCTTCTCAACAACTACCACAGCCTTCTTCAGTTTACCTCTCGCGTAAACCTCTTCCATAAACTGCGCCTCCTCAATAGTCTCCCGAAGGTTACAAGCCTTCGAGTTTCGGACCATAGTCATCATGTTCGACGGTAGACCCTTCAGATAGGCCTTAATCTTCTCCTTCTCAGTTGAGGCCACATGCCCTACTAAACCCAGCTTTTCCATGAATTGATGGGTATATTCTCTCACCGTCAGATTCCCTTTCTCCAGTGCTCGGAACTCAGTCTCGATCCGATCCATTGCTCTCTCATTACAGTATTCCTCCAATAATTTCACCTTGAACTCGCTCCAAGTCAGTTGGGCCAAAACAGTAGGAGAGAGAGTGGACTTGATAACATTCCACCACGTCAGCGTCGTATCCCTGAGCAGTTGCGTACCGAATCTCACCCTTTGGTCATCCCCACACTCGGATGAACCGAAAGCCTGCTCGACCGCTCGAATCCATTTAACACATGCAACTGGGTCTTCGGAACCAGAGAACTATGGTGGTCCGCAACCCATAAAAGATTTGTAGGAACAACTCTTCCCACCTTTCGGAGCACCAACAACCCTGTGCTCTTCTGTTCTGACTCCGCTCCCATAGCCCGTCAGCACATTCTTATCCACTGCCCCATGCCTTCTGAGGCTCGCGTCTCGGTCTTCCAACATTTTCTGAAAAACCTCTTGTTGTTTCTCCATGGCCGACGTCACCATTTGCATGACGTTAGCCATCATATCAACTTGAGGGCTAGCTAACTGAACAACGGGACTGGTGGACGTCAGAACCACTCTTGGTCCTAGCTCCACTTCCCCAGTAAGTAACGGTGGCATGCCCGAAGGAATGACGGTCGCCGCCCTAACCACTGGATCTCGCTCGGGCGAACTATCGTCACGCAAATCTCCATCGACTAACTGTCGACTGCGTGTATTCACCATCATAAAAATGGTTGCCACACAAATACGAGAAGAGTAAGAGACAGATCGAGAGAATAAACACGAAAGAACGTAATATTACAGTACCAAATGTCATAATAACGGTAATTCAGGCACAATCACGTATAAATATTCTCATAATAACATTAGCTAAGTGAGATTATGAACATACAATACATAATGGTTCTTGATACCATCGCCATAACGTTTGATAACTACAATTTACGTCAACTCTAAGACCAACCCATCTTAGTAGTTCTACCCAATACTCACGAATCAATGCTTAATATACTCAATCTAAGTATAGACATCTTACATTCATGCCTAGATCACTTAAACTAGAGATCTGATACCAACTTGTAACACCCTAAAATCCAGAGTGAATTTAAAATGCGGAAACTGGACAAATAAGCATCAACACTTGGTATAAACCTCCCAAAAAGGGGAAATGTACTAATCCATTTACAAAACCTGGATACGGATATGGAATTCAACAACAAACTAATCTAAACATAACCTATCTAGATTACATCCGTTGTTAATCCAATATCGCCAAAAGAATGGGACTTAAACAATTGCCCAATATCAACACTAGTCATCTCAAAATCCCCGAGACCAAGCTCTTCACTCAAAGCCTTGGCAACCCACCGCTAATGGGAACCTGATATACACATCATTTGAGAAAAAGTGTAAGGCTTAAAGCCTAGTGAGAACATACATTTTATAAATTTCAAGAGATATAAACATTTTGATCCAAAGGAAATCTTTTCAATAAGCAATCCCAAGTCAAATCGTTGATAAGAACGAAATATTACAACGAGACTATATACAGTCTTTCCAGAACCTCACAACTTAATGTGCAAGTAGCCCTTAACTTTATTTTCTTTCCAGAACCTCACAACTTAATGTGTAAGTAGTCCTTTACTTCACTTTATTTCCAGAACCTCACAACTTAATGTGCAAGTAGTCCTTTACGTTACTTTATTTCCCGAACCTCACAACTTAATGTGCAAGTAGTCCTTTACTTTACTTTCTTTCCAGTAAATCACATAAAAGCGTAAGTAAAATCAATACCCAGGGATCCACTAGTAATGGTACAAACTCGTCACAACAACATATGTGACCAACCATAGATAGTCATATGGTATCAAAACATTTTATAAACAATAATTCTTTTCTTCAAGTTTAACTTCTGGTAAGAATGAAAATCATCAAAATGAACTTTAAACATTCTTTCAAGTAATCCACATAAATGTGCAAGTAAAACATCCTTTTAATTCAGATAAGATGGAACCCATCATTTTAGTCGAAAACGATCGGGAACCCTAAAATCCCCCAAAACTCAAGTTATGTCAAAATGTAGTAAACTTAGATCTGAAACCATGGAGATATATAGAAGATCAAAATGTAAGTTTTGACATGTATAAAGTTTAGAAAAAGGTAGTAGGAACTCACCAGTAGGTTTTTAGAATAAAACCCGAAAAATCAGATATCGACCACGACGAAGAGGCGAAGCTTTTAACACCGAACTCTTGCTAGATACACTCAATACTAGCAAGATACGAGGTCCAAGGAACCTCAAATGACAAAGAAGAAAGAGAGAGAGAAAAGAGAGAGAGTTTAAGACAATTAGAAAATATCTGCCGAATGAGATATTTTATGAGAATCCAACCTAAGTCGGCCAACCAACTACGCGGGTTATGCCGCGACCTCAACCCGCGGCATAACTCGCCCGTGTCCAGAAAACCCTAGACATCCAGTGGGTTTCGCGGGTTGTGTCGCGACCTCAAGTCGCGGTGCAACTCGCGTAGTTTCTTGAAACTCATACAAAACAGAGGGTTACGCGGGTTGTGCCGCGACCTCTAGTCGCGGTGCAACTCGCGAAATTCACTGTTTGTTTGCCCAAAATCCTCCAAAACCAAACTCGAACTCGAAACCAAACGTGGTGCTAACGACAAAAGCTTAACACAAGAATAACAAGATTACACAACGGAAATCCAGGGGGTTACATCATCAATAGAGTCACTGATGTACTAAAGGTACCTTCCTCTCTTCCTTCAAAGCCAAAGCAACCCAAAAGAAAGCCTGCCTCCTCCTCTTCTGATAATGTCGTTGCAATCAAGAACGAGACCTCCATAAAGTCCTTGAAAGAAGCACTGTTCGGGCCTCCTCCTGATCTCTCAATTCTTGATATATCCATACCTCCTGGTGAACCATTCATTGCAGGACAAGTGCTGAAAAATCCTTTTGGAGTCTTCTTCAAAGATGATGAAGGACAGCTCAGATTCCAAAGAGTCTCTGAGATTCCTATCTGTCCACTTAATCATCTCAAGGATCTCTTGTGCTTATGGTGTACCTATTCTCCTCTAGTTAAATTGATCAAAACAATCATTAGAAAAGAATCAGTTGATCGAAGGCAAAAAGGAGTACATGATTACATGATCAAGGTCCTGCAATCTCATCTAGATAGCTGATAGATTATTTTATTACTTCTTGTAATCTATTAGTTACACTTACAGTAGTTAGTTCTTCACTTCTACTTTATATTTTCATTTCTTTTGTAATTCTTTCTTTGAATTAATGAAAATTCAGTGAAGTACTTAACTTTATCAGTACTGTAAAGGATCCTTCAAAATAGTAATTGGAATGTGTATGTTATGAGTCCTGATTATTCCTCATTTTGATTTAAAAGTAATTTTCTTCATAGTTACTTTGTCATTATCAAATAGGGGGAGATTGTTAATCCATACTCTCTCAGTGATTTGAAAATGACCTTTTTTATACTTAGTGAAAATTACGTTTAATATTATGTATAAGTGTTTCATCATCAGCGATAAAACTGAGTCTGTTCAGTTATCACTGATGATGTCTCTTGTAAACATTCATATATATAAGTGTTTCACTATCAGGGATCAAATACTGAGTATGTTCTGTATCATTGATGATTTCTCATGTAAACGGTTAGACGTAATCTCTGAAGACAAGTTTCGCGACAAAAGATGTTTACTGCTGAATCGAAGATAAACCTACTAAACAAAGACAAGTCTACTCATGACCTGATGCGGATATCAGTGAAGCCAAGATGAATCTACACACGTGAAGAAACCTGAGGAAAAGCTTCAGCGATAGTTGAACTTCTTTGTATCTCTGAAGAAAGAGATATTCAGCGATCGATGGTCACTTAGCTTATGCCTCAAGTCTCTTTTGTCTTACCTTTGCACACCTAGTACGATTTGTCAGAATAGACATACCTCTGCAGCAATTCGTACAACAACTCTGTCAACTACATTGTTCATCATACGACCGAAAGCATGTCTCCTAAAGTCAGATCCATGCAGCCAATCAATGAAGGACATGTGTAAAGTACTCTGCCATGTATTTAATGCATAGAGTATAAATAGAAAGATCAACACTGCATCTGAGAGTTGCCTTCATTTTTCTAAATATATAGAAACCCTTGTTTTCTATTTTTTCCCAATCCCCTATTCTCTATTTCTAGTGCAACCTTCTTAGTGATTCTTAAGTTTGTTTAGATTAGGTTTTACTTAATCTTATTCCGCAACAAACTTGTAAATTGTGATTTGATTTATCAATAAACAATTTATTAAACTTTAAAATTATGTGTTTGTATTCAACCCCCCCCCCCCTCTACAAACTTGTTAAGCACCTTCGGGACCAACAGAAAAAGTGGGAGCTAATTGGTCGGCAATGGGTTTCGTCGGCGATGGGTTTGGCCGGCGGGTCTTATGTAATCTAGATATATACATATAATAGAGTTAATTACTAGGTGGTCCCTGTGTTTTAATTATTTTTACAATTATAAGGAGAAACAAAAAAGATTCAAAACGAGGACAAGAACATGATCGGACCAAAATACCCCTGCCACTAACATTGGTTTTTAACGAAGTTAGTGAGGGAGGTCCTCCTTTCAGAGCAAATACCAAACCTCAGGGAACACTATTTAAGATACGGAAGTATAGGTCCTCCTTTCAAAGAAAAATACGAAACCTCAGGGACCATAACTGTAATTCACTCTAAAAATAACATAAAATAATATTTGATAGAGTAAACTACAATTTTCTTTCTTGTGGTTTGTTGTTTATAACCATTTTCGTCCCTGACTATAAAAGTTGTTTTTATGGTCATTGTGGTTTGCAATTCTTTTCCATTTCCGTCCCTAAAACTAATATTCTTAGGGCCTAAAACTGAAAGGAGTTGCAAACCACAAGGAACAAAAAAACAATTTTTAAAGATCAGGGACGAAAATAGTTATAAACAACAAGCCACGGGGACGAAAATAATAGTTTACACTATTTTATATTTTATATTTTTTTGTTTAAGTATAATATATATATATATATATACTGTTTTTATATTATAATATATACGTGTGTGTCTTCTACAGCCCAAAAACATCATCGGCATCCATTTTCATCATCAGTCAACCCCCGTCGTCCTCCACCCCTCAATCTTCCCACGGCCCCATACAAACACATACACACCATATACTCCGAAGAACAAATCAGAGGGATGAAATAGAGGATTCAAGCCACAAGGACACAAAGAAGCTACAGGAATGGTTATACTGAGAAAGGTCCAAATCACGGTGAACTCCTACGGTCCTACTCGCACGCACTGATTTAACGTGAAATCCACCGCCACTCTTACAATACCACCACATCATCAGGGTCGTGCTTTAGGGTGTGCGGAGTGGTTCTACCGCACAGGGCCTCCGATCGCCGGACGACCTCAGAATATTTTTTTAATTTTTTACTTATAATAAAAAGTACTATATAACTTATTTAATGCAAAGTCTACCAAAAGATAGCTCCAGCACAATGGCAAACATGTTGTGTCATAGTACATCCCCCAAACTAGGGTTCAAATCCCTTGGTTTGCAACATATTTTTTTTAATTAATCTTGTTTTTATTTAAAAAAATAGCTTTGTCTTATTATATATTTTTTTGGTACATAAAGTGCTTAACGATTTCTTTACTTTAATTTTTTTTTGAAGATGAGTTAAATATATCATTTTTTTTTTCTCTTTTTACTATGATAATTAAATTAATTATATGATTGTTTTTAAAATGTTTTCTATACGATATATCCTGCAAAATTCAAATCTAAAATTCTTAATTTATATCTTAACTTTTAATTTTGTATTGTTTTTCTAAAATATTTTGAGATAATAAACTTATAAAATATTTTAATAATATAAATAATATTAAATTGTAAAAACAAAATATTTGTCGGAGTTAAATGTAATTTTTTTAGAGACATTAAATTTAGATTGTATATTTTAGAAAAAATTATAAAATAGTTGATAGAGATACTCTGAATAACGTTAGTTGTTTAGTTTTTTTTTTAATAATATATCTTATATTTTTCTTTGAATATTTAATAGATTTAGATTGTTTAGTATTTTTCGAATTTTTCCGTATGTTTTTGGCACAATTTTAATTTTTAGTATATTGATTTTTAATGATGATACATTCTTGTTGATATGGTTTTGTGATTACCAATAATGGTTGATCAATTCTATATAAAGACAATTGTTATTCATATCTCCTTTCCACTTACATACCATGTTATCTCCTACCTCCTTAGAGACCGGTTATTGGAGGAGTAATAAAAGTTAAAACACTAACATTAATTAAAAGTTAAATTAAAGAATCAATTACAAATTTTAAATCCACATTAACATAATAACGTTAAAAATTAAAATTTAGTGTCAAAAGAGAATAAAAGATGGACAATTTCAAATTCAAAAATAAATTATCGGTAGATTTATTATAAGTCAAATATAATAAAAAAATAATTTAATTAAGAATATGGAAAAAAAAATACTTTTAATTTTTCGTACAGGCCTCCAAAATATCTGGAACGACCCTGTATTAATGTCAACGGTCATGAGATTGAACGAAGAAGCTAAAACAACATGTATGCAACATATAATATATATATATATAGGGAGAGGTTAACTTGAGAAATGGTAAATATATGAGAAATAGAGAAGTAATCTTAGTCATTCATCTGGTCAACATTTGCGGCTTTGACCGCGAAGCACCGGATAATTCCTTGTGTGGTCTATAGAAGGTAGAGGGGTAATTTCGTAAAATACACGGGATGGATTCATATATGAATCTGTATGAATCACAAAGATTCATATATGAATCACAAAGATTCATATATGAATCTGTTAATTAGTTCAACTGATTCATATATGAATCTTTGTGATTCAGAAAGGTTCATATATGAATCTTTGTGATTCAGAAAGGTTCATATATGAATCTTTGTGATTCATACAGATTCATATATGAATCTGTTAGTTAGTTCAACTAATTCATATATGAATCACAAAGGTTCATATATGAATCAGTTAAAAAAGTTCAGTTGTGAATTGCACTGTTTCGTATATGAACATATAGTTCATATGTGAATTATACATGTTCATATATGAACACAGCCCGTGTGTTTTGTAAAATTTACGAAATTGTTCTTCTATTTTTGGGTAGCCGCAACTTTTGACCGGTCAAAGCCGCAATATTTGAATAGTCAAATCCGATCTTGACCATATGAATGGCTAGGATTACTACTCTATTTCTCATATATTTACCATTTCTCAAATGAACCAAACAATATATATATATATATATATATATTCATGTTTTCATCTCGATTTGAGTCTATATCTTCACAAATACCATTTGAACTTTCCCTTGGCCTAACCCTAAAAAATTTCTTCACTAAGAACCAAATAAATGGAACTTGTGGCTAGATTTTTTTATTTTTTACTTTTACTTTTTTGGATAAAGAACGTGTGGCTAGAATTGATTAATTAATGTATGCCAACTTTTGGATTGAATACTTAAAAAATTATACATTTGTTTTTGGACAGCTCAAAATATTGTATTTTGGGAAACGAGGGAGAAGTAATCACAAATCTTTTGAGTTTCCAAACCAACCACAATTGAAATGGATAACTTTATGGATCTAAAACAAGCTAAAGCTGCACGGCAAGTACAACCAAAATTATATTCAATATATGAACCAAAAGTCCAAAACCCAAGACATATAGCCCGCTAACATACGACAAACCCTGAAGAATGGTTATCTTTTTGATATATAGTTAGGCCTTTGGTGAGTTTGGAATTGAACCCTTGACCTTTAGAAAGGTCGGGTTACCAAATACCACTTAGCCAAAGGACCAGAAGAAATAAGGGTTTTAGCGACGAATTTTATCGTTGTTAAAAGTCCATTTATCATCACCAAACGGTTTATAACGACAACATATATATCATCACTATAGCTTGTGATTGAAACATGTCGTCATTACTAAATCTCACTTTTCTTGCAGTTTGGTCAAATCAAATAACTTAATTTGTTGTTTCAAAGCTTGCTCTCAAAGTCTACAAGCTCATATATAGTCTTCTTGTGATCGGTTCATTCATCAAAGTTTAGTGCTCTTAATCTGGTGACCACATATATATGATGAATAAACTAGTGACAGAGGAAAGGATAAAAGTCTTGGACAATGTAACAACATTTACTTCTAGTTTAATATATAATACTTTTAAATATTGTCTACTACTTGATGGTTCAAGATTATCTTAAACTACAAATAGGGAATTTAGTCAGCAATAACTTCTGTTCTTTAATAACTTATAAATCAGTATTTATTTTCATGTGTGTGGATATAAATCAGCCACCATTTAAGTAACAAGTACAAAAAAAATGAAAAACAGTATCCACATATATGACAAATGAGATATCATGGTTGATGACCAACTTATATATTAATCGAGAGAATATATAAATATTATATATATTATAGGGAAAGTTCATATGAGAATCACAAAAAATTTAAAAATCAATGAACTAAATTTATGATATGTATTAATTGATAAAAGATATGTATACAATCAATGAATATATTCATCAATTAATTTATACTATTTATTCTTTGATTAATATATTCACTTGTGTTATGTGATCAATGAATATACACTAAAAATTACTTTCTTTATTTAAAATAAAATATGATACATGTTTGACACTTGGTTTTTTTAAAGAAATATATAGATATGGGACTTGAATGTTTACACCAACTAACTACAAGAAAATCTTAATAATGAAGTGTAAAGTGACCAAGGATCCCCGGTTTGAGAAGGGAAGTCAATAATAGAAACTAAACGTACTTTTACCTACAAACATTTCCGACCAAAATTTTCGTTGGAATTTTTTTTTTGAAACGGCAGACATATTATTGAAATAGCACCAAACATACACCCAAGTTCACCAAGTGACCCAAAACAACAATGCACAACAGCACAGTGGTTGTTTAAAAGAACAGACATTCGACACAGGACCAAAAAGCATACAAGGGTTACTCCATACTGCAGATCAAAGCACAACAATAGTTCGACTATGTTTTGCGAGGAACAAAACAGCCCCTCAGTGGCTCCAATCCCTGCATTTCGTAACCACACAACACGAACCAGCCTTTCTTGTGTCACGTAGTTGGAAATTACCTACGTATTTCTAATGCATTTTCGGCGGCTTAATTGGGAATTAATTAAGGTTGAAGCTAGATCTACATTTTGTGTGTGGTCTTTCCCTTATTCCCTATATTGCTATTCCCAGCCTGTGATCTTCCGGTTATAAATTAAGTTGTACCCTTGCCAGTTGTTTAATTAACCTTTGTCGATCTTATGAATTAAGGTGACATTTGGGAATAATTAATTAATTAAGAGGACTGAAGAACTAACCCTCAGTAAATTAAGGTTTAAAGGACTTTGATTTTGGGTTAACAAGAATCCTACTGGGCAAGGAATCAAATAAACCATTCACAACTATATTACCCTCCATTCCAATTTTGTATGGTGTCGATGGTTGAAGATGAATTACCGTTTGCTTCAAAAAATACACAATTTTGGTGTTGAAAATAGTAGTGATCATTAGAGATACTCTTAGAATTAATTAATTTGCTATCAACTTTGAAGCACAAATGCAATTTATTTGTTTAACTTTTAAGTCAATGAATTTCTCTTCACATTATCTATACAAAATGAAAATGAAAAGCCATAGAAAATACTCCATATTTCCATGACATCGCCTACACAAGGGTTTAGAAAGATGGTAATTCCAACATTAATATGTCTCTCTCCAATGAGAAGATCAGTGGACCCCACAGGAGACTGCTACTTTCAACGTATACCCTAAAGTTGAATTTTATTGTGAATAAGAAACTTACATGAAGTTATGGAAGAAAAAATATGATTGAGTGGAAAACTTGATTTGTATTATTACTTGTAGGTGGATATATATATATATATACATATTAAGATAATCGTAACCTACAAAACTAAATCGTAACTTACAAGATATTACAATCAAGTCATTATGAGAGAATATTTAATTAGTGTAGGTATTAATTGTGATGATCTGTATCATGCCCCCGCAAGATGGACGATTGAGTAGTGAGACCAATCTTGGACATGAGTTCTTTGAACTGTCTTCTTGCAAGTGGCTTAGTAAGAGCATCAGCTAGTTGATCATTGTCGGAAATGTAGGAAACACGCAACTTTAGACTTTGGACATTCTCACGAACAAAATGATAGTCAAGAGCTAGGTGCTTCATTTTTGAGTGAAACTTAGGATTGGCGGCAACGTATGTAGCTTCTATATTATCATAATATATTACCGGTGTTGTGATGGGTAGATGGCCAAGCTCATGAAGTAAGTTTTGGACCCATAATAGCTTTGTCGTAGTTGCAGCAACAACTCGGTGTTCGGCTTCTATCGACGAACGAGCAAGAATGCGTTGTTTACGTGAACTCCAAGAAATTGGATTTCTGCCCAAGTAAACAATGTAGCCGGTGGTTGAAATGTAGTCATCTTTATCACCGGCCCACGAAGCATCTGTGAAGGCATGGAGAGTAGTGGGCGAATCACGACGTAATAGTAGACCTTGTGTAGATGTGCCCACTAGGTAGCGTAAGAGTCGTTTGATAGCTACCTAATGTTCTTCAGTCGGCTGGTGCATGTATTGAGATAATTTGTTCACAGCAAAAGAAACATCTAGTTTGGTTAGTGATAAATATTGTAGACTTCCCACAGTTGCTCTGTATTTAGTGGGGTTGTCCAAGAGGGTTTCGCTATGCAGGTTAGGGTAGGATGAGAAGCCATGGGGGTAGGAACAGGTTTGGCGGTTGCCATGTGAGTACGTGTAAGGAGGTCTTGTATGTATTTATGTTGGCTAAGAAAAATGCCATGAGTGTGAGGTAAGACTTCCACACCAAGGAAATAAGAAAGTGTGCCGAGATCCTTAAGTGAGAAACGATTGGAGAGTTGAGAAATAAAGGAGTTTAGAAGAGTGGGATTTGATCCAGTGATGATGATATCATCAACATAAACAAGAAGAAATATGTGATCATTTTTATGGTGTAACGTAAAAAGTGAGGCGTCGGAAATGGAATTTTTGAAACCACAACCGAGTAGATAGGATTTGAGTTCATTGTACCAAGCTCGTGGAGCTTGTTTAAGACCATATAGAGCTTAACGGAGTTTGCAAACATGATTAGGATGAGTTTGACTAATGAAACAAGGTGGTTGAACCATAAAGACATCCTCCATTAGATATCCTTAAAGAAAGGCATTACTAATGTCAACTTGACGAAGAGACCAACTATGTGTGATAGCTAGAGAGAGAATCATTCGGATTGTAGTCGGCTTAACCACGGGGCTAAAGGTTTCAGTATAGTCAAGATCGGATCTTTGGTGGAATCCTTTAGCAACTAGACGGGATTTATAACGCTCGATAGAGCCATCAGGATTATATTTGGTACGAAATACCCATTTACATCCAATAAGGTTCTGAGATGGAGAAGATGGAACAAGATCCCATGTGTAATTTTTTAGTAAAGCATTGGACTCTTCTTGCATAGTTTCACGCCATACCAGATTTTTCAATGCTTGTGTCATAGTGGTAGGCTCGATGGAAGTGGGTTGGAAAGAGATATGGAGATTTATTTTATCAATAGGCTTACGAATGTTGTTTTAAAGTCTTGTGATGGGAGTTCGTGGTCAGGGAGGAGATGAAGGATTAGGAGGTGATGAGTGAGTAGAAGAGAGTGAAGGTGTCGTGGAGGAAGAATTAGTTTCATTTGATGGGGGAATAGAAGATGAACATGTATTTTGTGGAGGTTGCATGGATGATGTAGTAGGTAATATGGGAAGTTGGATAGCACACCATTCTTCCGCATCTTTAGATGTGTGTGGAGATGCAGCAAAGGAGGATGTGGAGAAGGGGAACTCATGTTCGATGAATTTAACGTGACGAGAGACATATATCTTGTTAGAGGTGGGATCATGACAATAATAAACACTTTGGGTGGCAGAATAACCAACAAAAACACAAGGAGAAGAGCGAGGATCAAGTTTATTTGTGGTATAGGGACGGAGCCAAGGGTAGCAAAGACACCCAAAACTATGTAATTTAAAATAGTTGGGTGTGTGACCATGAAGTTTATGATAGGGAGATTGAAGATTAAGTGTAGGAGTCGGCATACGATTTATGAGGCAACAAGCAGTAGCAAGAGCAAGAGACCAATATTTATGTGGCATAGAAGAGTGAGTGAGAAGAGAAAGACCGGTTTCAACAATGTGACAACGACGGCGTTCCGAGTAGCCATTGTGCTCGGGCGTATGAGGCGGGGAAGTTAGATGAGTGATGCCATGAGAATCAAGAGTAGGATTTAAACCAATATATTCACCACCATTATCACTAAAGATAATAACGATGGATCATTTGAAGAAATTTTCAACTTTGAGTTTGAATTTAATAAAAATGGAAGTGGCCTCATTTTTGTGTTTGAGTGGATAAAACCACACATATTTGGAATAATGATCAACAAATATTATGTAGTATTTGTAGCCGTCATAAGAGAGGGTGGGGGAAGTCCAAACATCACTATAAAGAATATCAAGAGGACCTTTAGATTGTAAGGTGTTATGAGAGAACGATAATTTATGGCTTTTATTGCAATCACAAGAATTGCAATGAAAAGCAACAGACTTAGGAATATTTAAATTGAAAGAGTTGCTAATATGACGTAAAATAGAATATGATGGATGGCCTAATCGATGATGCCAATCGGTAGTGGATGCCATTTTGACAGAGTGGATGGTGGGACGAGTGGGTTGCCATTCATAAATTCCCGATTTAGTTTGGCCTTGGAGAAGGGTGCCCCAGTGCGAAGATCCTTCATAAGATAAGAAGTAGGTGAGAATGTAATTGAAGCATTATTATCTTGGCAAAATTTAGATATTGAGATAATATTACGAGAAACGGAAGGCACATGTAATATATGATTAAGATGAAGTTTATAAGTAGGTGTAAGAAGAGATGTTGAACAAGTGTTTGAGATGTCTAGGCCTGAACCATCGCCAATAATAAGTTCCTCCCTACCATTGTAAGGGGAGTGAAGTGAAAGGTTGGCAAGATCATGAGTGACATGGTGTGTTGCACCACTATCAAGAAGCCAACCATTGGATGAAGTTTCTGAGGTAGCAGCGGCATAAGCATGTGGAAAAGAAGAAGACGAGATTGGAGGATAAGAGGAGGGTGATGGTGGAGTTGGGGAATTGAGTGCGGAAGATAGGGCATTGCAAGACATAGTGTCCAATTATGCGACACCATTGGCAACGCCCCTTGAAGGGTTGAACGAGATGGTTTGGGGCATAAGCGGGGAACATATTTGAGGTGGGTAGTAAGAAAAAAAAAATATGGATCTTAAGCTCTGATACCATAGAAGAAATAATATGATTGAGTGGAAAACTTGATTTGTATTATTACTTGTAGGTGGATATATATATATATATATATATATATATATATATGTATATATATAGGGGTTGTTTCATTTGCAACCCTTAAAAAGGTTGCAAACCTTGCAACCCACATCTTAACCGTCGGATTCATGATCGGCGGTTACAATAGATATGGGACCAAATATTTTTAATTAAAAAAAACAGAAAAATAAAATAACCGTCGATCATGAATCCAACGGTTAAGATGTGGGTTGCAAGGGTTGCAACCTTTTTCAGGGTTGCAAAATATCCTTCCAATATATATATATATATATATATATATATACACACATATTAAGAGAATCGTAACATACAATTGTAAATCGTAACCTACAAAACTAAATCGTAACTTTCAAGATATTACAATCAAGTTATTATGAGAGAATATTTAATTAGTGTAGGTATTAATTGTAAGGATCTCTATCACAAGTGACATCAATATATATATATATATATATAAACCATTGCAATTCTTGATTAGCTTGATATATAATATATATTTGAAATATACATCACACCTACCTCCAAGAAAGCTCGAAGAAAGATGAGGTTTTCCATTGGGAACCCTTACAGAAAAACAGAAGAAGGTGCAAGTAGTTGAATTTGGTATAACTCTTAATTAAAAGTTTTAACATCACTCATTTTGCCTTTTTCTAAATCTGAATATCGAATATTGTAATGATCGATGGGTTTAACTGCTTAAAGAGTATTAGAAAGAAAAAAAAAACATTTTAAGAATACCGAGTCTGAATCTTCTTTGGGACGATGGGAGTAATTATTATATTTAGAGTTATCGATATCTAGATCACCAATATATATATATATATATATATATATATATATATATATATATATATATATATATATATATATATATATGGGGTAACAGCTAAGGAGTCCAACCCATCTTAAAAAAAAATAGACAACTCCTACTCACATCCAATTCTTATCAAGAATATGATGCATCCAGAAGTGCTTCAATCATTCCTTCAACAAGACCTTGATCAAGCAGGAGGATATGGTCCCAAAATGGGTTCTTCTTTATATGATGACGGTGACTTGTACTCCTCCATGATATCCTCAGATTCGTATTTTCAGAGCAAATTATCTAGTGATCTTAGTACGTTATCTAATTTGGATGATGATGAGATGCAAGTCGTATTTCCTATGGAGAATATTTCACAACATATGGAAGGGATTGAAGGCATATCAGGCACTGCATTTGAAGAATTATTAAGATGGTGGGCTGAAAGTGAAGAAATGGACAATATTTCCTCAGATGATTCCATGGAGAATGAAGGTGGCTACGGTAGTCCATCCATAAAATCTAGCAACGACTCAATGGTGTGCCCATCGATGAACCTCTCGGTGGTGTTGCCACCGGATGACATGGAAGTTGAAGGCCAAACAAGCCTTTGTCATCTACTCAAAGCTTATGGAGAAGCCATGGAGATGGGACAGGAAGAACTTGCAAAGGTGATCGTGGGATGCATAAACCAGAAAGCTAGTCCGCTTGGTGGAACCATTGAACGTGTTGCTTTCAACCTGTTTCAAGCAGGAAATCAAGGCGACTATATCAAACAGGAGTCAATGAAGAACTTCAAGGCAGCATTCAAAGCTTTCTATGAAATATTCCCATATGGGAGATTTTCTCATTTTGCAGCCAATTCAACAATTCTTGAAGCAATCATGAGTGATTCAGCTGGAAAGGTACACATTATAGATTTTGAAATTGGTGAGGGGGTTCAATGGCCTTCAATGTTAGAGGCTCTTGGAAAACTAAGAAAAGAAACAAAGCTGACAACCATTAGAAAAAATGAGGATCAAAATTACAATTTTGAGGAGATAAGAGACCGGCTCCTTGATTACGCAAACGCTTCTGGATTGAAGTTGGAGGTCCAAGAGATCACGATTGGTGAATTGGTGAACGAGATTGAAGGATCCGAAGAACATGAAGAATGCATGGCCTTTAATTGTATGGTTGGACTACCACACATGGGAAGGACAAGGGATAGAAGTCATGTGATGGAGTTTCTGAGGGCTGCCAAGCAATTATTATCGAAGAAAAAAGGAATTATAACCTTTGGTGATGGAGAAGATTTCGAGAAAATGAAATGTTGTGGCGGGTATAGTTCATTCATTGATGAATACTTAAACCACTACCAGGCCCTCTGTGAGTCAATGGAAGGAAACTTCCCAGAATACCTTACAGAAGCAAGAATAGCCATGGAGTCCCTTTTCGTGGCACCATATGTTTCATCTTTTTCTTGGCATCAAAAGTGGGAGAATTTAAGGGAAGATTCTGAATTCGCAGAAAATATTGGTTTAATAGGGTGGAGGCTGAGCAAAGAAAGTGTAATGGAAGCTAAAGAAATGGTAGAGGAAAGACACAGTTCATACAGAATCAGGGTTGAAGGGCAAAATGGGAATGAAATGGTCCTGGAATGGAGAGGAACTTCAATGGTGAGAGTTTATGCTTGGAAGTAGATCAAATAATGAAGGATTCTTTATGAAACTACTCCTGGAAGTTTATTGTATATTGCATAGACTGATGATCTGATAATGTAAAAAAAAAAACTGTAAAATTTCAGCTATAATTGTAAAATAAATGTTTATTATAATTTATAAACATGATTACATGTAAATAGTGATGAATGGAAGAATAGAAGAATAGAAGGCACATATCATGTATATTTACAATATTAATTAATTTTTTTACAATATTTGTGGAAGCATTCACTTTCCCATTGAAGAGAATTCCAAGCACATGAGAGTTCTTTTTTTATAATATATAATGCATCTCCAGGTCAGCTAACACATATATCGGCTAATCTTATGGGACCCTGAAGTTATTAGCCAAACAAACCGACAAATGGTCAAGGACTCGAACTTGTTTTTACCATTGCATAGTCCCTAGTTCAAGCATTATGTAAAACGGGAGTAGCAAACAGTGTCGGGTCCATGCTTTTTTTCTAGTGGGGGCACCCGGTAGATTAATAACCCGCAAAGTTGTCTGATGGATTTTTAGCCTAAATCCACCGTTTCGAAGGATTTTTAAATTTTTTTGTTTGTGATTTCAAGGGATTTTTAAGTTTTCTTGTCAATTTTGAGGGAATTTTTCAGCTTCTTTCGTTGATTTAGAGAGTTTTCTTTTTTGTTTTTTGTTTGATTTTGAGGCACTTTTTTTGGTTGATAGGCCCAGACGAGATATTACTAGAGGGAACTAAGGTATAAAATTAAAAAAAAAATTACACTTTTAACCTAAAAAATTCCCTTTTTTTAATGGGGGCCCATCCCCTCCCCCTACTTATAAACTACATCCGCCCTTGGTAGTAAATTTCTCTTTAAACTGATAACAATATTGATATGTTACGATCTCTTTCTCCAACAGATCCAAAAGACGACAAACAGGCTCACTCCATTTTCATAAATAAGATTATACTATTGCATATATCTATAAACAACAATTATAAAAGATTATAAACAAGATACTGGTATGAAAAAACTAAAGGACAAAACATTAAATGTATATCAAAATTGTTGGTCTCAACCATCATATTTATGTATAATACTTATAGCATCCGACCAAACACTTAGAACTATTCTTGTTTACCTTGTTTCACAAGGTACATATCCGATGAACCTTGCTCATCGGATATTACCTCATTTGATATCATCCGATTCCATTATCTTAGGTTTCGGATATATCATCTATCATATATCACTTTACATAACATCATCAAAGTTCTTATCTGATAAGTTTCTCTATCATCCTAAAGGTTCCAGTTTTACCAACTCACTGTTTATCCGATATGGGCACTTCATAATGTTCTATAGGCCGGTAAATCTGATATATAGCTTATATATCGGATAGAAAAAGATAGGATTTTTATTTTGTAAAGGTCTTATAACTATCTATACTGATCCAAAAACAAAATGCCTTCAGCAAAATCGAAGACTAGTTGAGTGAGGTCAAGATCGTCACCAAGGCGGATTGGTTTATCATCTAGCCGAAAGAAAATCAGTACAAGATGAAGTCAATTAGTAGTCTGACAAATACTACTACTGGCATACCGGATCCTGAAAGTACAAACTTGGCCAACAAGTTTTACTCACCAACTAGCTTGCTTACTTCTTGGTATGAGAACATGTCCAACATATCAACCTAATCAAAGTACAAGAGTACCATCTTATTGGTACCTTGTTTACTTTACTGTTCCCTCGACATGCTAAAGGTTGAAATAAGTTAAAATGGTGTATACATCAAGCTCAAAGGTTGAAATAAATAGTACTAGGATAAATGGATCAACCAATCAGAAGAAGACACGCATTAAAGTTGGAAAGTATGCATTTAATGCAATGGTGGCTATAAAAGACCACCCTTGTCTTTCAATGCTACTCACCCTTTTTGAAAGAACATCGATCCTTGTGAGTGTTTCAAAAGTAAATTCGGTGTCACCCTCTGAAGAATTTCCTTACTTCTTCGGATCTAGAAGAGAAACCCTCCCCCCCCCCCTCTTTTCAGTTTACCAAATTTGTCACAGTCAGATTGTTTACGATCATAAGTCTTACCTTCCTAGCTTCCGCAACAAATCTGTAATTCTTGTTTTCATACAAAATATAGAAGAAAGAATTAAAAAGTGAAAATCTGTTGTGTTTGTATTCAACCCTTCCCCCCTTCTACAAACACTTCTTGTGTAAGTCATCACTTCCGGGACCAACAAGTGATATCAAAGTGGTTTGTTTAAATTCATAAACAGGATCCAATGTGACTTCCATAGCCAATGATAATGACTCTCTATCTAAACCTCCTCGTTTTCAAAAAGATAACTTCTCCCTTTGGAAAAATCGGATGTTACTCTTTCTTGAAGGAGTTGACAATCAAATTCCTCACATTCTTAAAAATGGTCCATATGTTCCTACATCATTTCTTCCTAGCGTCAGAGACGAAAATGGCAAAGGAATTGAACCTGGTAGACAAATTATCAAGTTTCCTAATCAATGGTCGAAAGAAGATAGGAAGCAAGTTGTTGTTGACACAAAAGCCAGAACCATTATTTTTATGTCTCTCCTGAATGATGTATATCATTCCATTATGAATCTTGTCACTACAAAAGAGATGTAGAACACTCTCAATGTTTTATATGAAGGGACTTTGGAAGTAAAACAAAGAAAGAGAATTAGTCTCATCCGACAATACGAGCTTTTTTATGTCACAAAGACGAACCTCTCACGGATGTATACAATAGGTTTAACTCTCTTCTCAATTATCTTAAAGCATGATAAAGTATTTGATAATGTCGAGGCTCTTTGCTAATTTATGGACTGTTTACCTGACTCATAGGAAAATATTTTTGTATGTTTAAAAAACCTTTAAGGATCTACATCACTTGCTTTTGCTGCCCTTTATGGAACTTTATATAATTGTGAGCAAACTAAACTTCTAAAGAAAAATGTCTTTCAGAAAACAAAAAATACGAATATTGTCTTTGTTTCTTCAGATTCTAGGAGAATAGGATCTTTGTCAAATATTTCTTATGACACAAACTCTGACATCTCTAATGATCGCAATGATAAAACTTCCTCTTATCTCAATGAAGATTCTGATGATGAGAATGAAGGTTTATCCATGCAAGACATAAGTGACTCTCTTTCTTTAGTTGTTTCTAATCTCAATAAAGCCACTAGACAAAAGGAAGATTCACAAAAATACCACCTTTTGTCATTCAAATTCAATCCACTTATGATAAATCTAACGATATTTGTTTCAATTGTAGAAAGAAATGACACTTTGCTATGATCCAAAAAGACAATTTTTTCTCCATCTTCAAAAGCATCACAATTCTCTTATAAAGAAGGGAAAAGAAGTGATCATCAAGTAGGGCTGGCAACGGGTAGGGCATGGGTAGGGTAAGGGTTAATCCGTTATCCAATCCATTTAAAATAGCGGGTAACGAAATGGGTAATTATCCACCTCATAAAACCCTTATCTGTATCCTACTCTACCCATTGAAAGTAGCGGTTAACGAAACGGGTAATGGATAAATGGTAAAACAAAATTTAATTTTGAACTATAATTGATATTGTTAAACCTCAAACATATAAGTAAAACATAAGTTCATAAATATAGTTATTATTTTATATCTAATTGTTGTAGTAAACATTTAATTACTCTAAATATAATCATACTATAATATTTTAAAAACAATTTTAAATGTGTAAAACTAACATTTTTCGTTGTATTTATTTTTCTAAATCCGTCTTGTTTCTCATTTAATCAGCATAAAATCTTTTACTCGATAAATATAAAAATAAATTAAAGTACACGTTAATATACGACAACATTATTAAAAAATATTAATAATTAACTTAATATAATTATGTATATATACACTAATATTTAATTTTATATAATTATACATACATATATATATTATATCGTAACGAGTAACGGGTAATGGATAACGAAAACCGTTTATCCATATCCTACCCACTAAAATTTCGAGTAAACGAGTAATGGATAAGTGGATAAATGGATAAAAATTTCTTTATCCATACCCTTATCCAACGGGTCGAAATATAACGGGTAACGGGTTTACCCTTACCCATTACCAGCCCTATCATCAAGAGAACAAGTTCAAACCAAAGAACTCTCTAAGAAAATACAAAGGAATGATGGTCGAAGAACATGATTGGGTAGAATATGCTTCATCGTCTAGTGAGCAAGAAGATAAAGCAAACCTGTGTTTTATGGCTCATCTTTCAGTATCTCAAGAGTCTGACAAGATCCATTTCATCGGATCTTCATCAGAACAAACTCACCTTCCCTCAAACAAACGGGTACTTATGTTTGTCTCATCATATGATCGCATGTATGTTAAAATGCCCAATGCACTTGAATCTAAAGGAAAGGCTAAAAAGAAGGTAGAAGAATTAACTGTTGAATTGGCAAATGCCTTGAGAAACTTAAAGACTTTAAATAACTTCAACATGAGGTAGATGATCTGAAAATTATTTGCAGATACATTAACAATGAGAAACATCTTCTTTTACAAGATCTTCCAAAAGAAAAGTCAACCGTAGAAAGTTGGAATTAAGCCTCTCTTGATCACATGAGAGTTTTAAACTACCAAATCCCAAACTGTGGTCATGGTTTAGGCTTCTATTCAACTTCCTCAAAAGGAAAGGTCTCTAAGAATTATTCATATCCTGGAAGATCTTCCTACTCTCAACATTCTTCTTGAAAATTTTCAAATAATTCTGAAAAGGAGGACAAAGTGTTAAATGTTCTGTTAATGCATCTGATAAAAAATGGAGTGATCTTGTGTTAGAAGAATATGAGTGTGAATCTATTGGATCTTCCTCTCTTCCCACACAAAATCACATTATCAAAAAGGACAAAAAATTTAAACCCTCATTCATTCCAAAAAAGGACAAATGAAAAAGGCATTCTTGGATCAAAACCATCTACAGTTCCTTCATGGCCATCTTCCAAAAAGAAATTCTCTCCATCAGAAATTTCAAAAGAATGTCAACAAGTTTGAAAGATCATTTCCTAGAAAATGTTCAATTGTGGAAAGATCTCTCACTCTACAAAAGACTGTCCACATGTTCATCTAAAGGATCTTTCTGAAAACCTTTCAAAATTAAAAGAACCCATCAAAAGGTGGTACCAAAAAACTAAAAAAAAACTGGTTATCTCTTCTCTCAAAAATATCTTCTTGTCGGATCATAATCATCTCGTCGGATTCGTCTCCTTGACATCGTATAACTTTCTTATCCTCCCATCATATTCAAAAACTCATAACCATCATCCAATAAGCCACCCTCTTGTTGGATCCCTCATATTCACTTCTACCACAAACTCTAATATCCGATGACTCCTAAGACATTTGAATCTTTCTTTCTCGAGTGCATCGGATAAATAGTGGTCGGATCACATCAAATAATCCTCTAACTCTCAAAATTTCTCAAAATATTCGGATTTAGAAATCTGATGTACTACTTCTTAAAAGGATTTTTTAAATCATATGGAAGTAGTTTTAAAATTAAATTGTCTTTTCAACTTCCACGATCTCTAGGATCATCCTCAACCACGATATTTCTCTCTCCTTCTCAAATATAAGTATCATTTAAACTTCATTACCCTCTTCACTGTCTCCAAAACCCTAAAACAATTCTCTACATCTTTCTCAACTTACATTTGAATTCCTCTACTCCTTAACCCTCAATGGTGCCCAAAGTATCAGGATTTGTCCTATCCCTTGACGATGTGAAGTTTTCCTGTTCCAACTTCATTGGATATCTCGAAAAACATGATAAGCATCCTGATTATCACAACATGATCAATTTATTGGCCAGAGTCCTCTCAAGTACGCTTTCACTGTCTCTCCCTCTCCGTCTCTAACGAACACGTTTCTCCTTGGAAACTTCTGGTGCTCATGTGTTCACTCAAAAGAAGATGATAATATCACTGCCTCTGTACTCACTGATAAGGATGTAATAATCACCGCTGACGACATTGACAACGTCTTTCAACTACCTTCATCCTAGAATTGTTCATCGGCAGTAGACCCAACCCGTCTAGCCTGTTAGAAAAGCGGGCTTGGACAACCATTTTAGAAAATATGGGCGGGCTTGGGCAGGATTGTTCAAGTTAACGGGCGGGCTCAGGAAATGAAAAAAGAAATTTGGACAGGCCCACCGGCCCGTTACATAATTATAATCAATTAATTTTTTATAAAATTTATATTTAAAAAAATTATAAGTGGTTTTGCGTTGGACTCCCTCTACTAAATATCAACCACCTCCCAAATATATATACTATATGTCATATGTCATACAGTACGTCTAGGATCTCGATCTTGAAATATTAGGTGGTTACATATTTTGTTGTTGAGGAACCTGAACATCGAAGGGTGATAATCTTTGAAGAGAAAAAGTTCATACTCCATATTTTGTGAAAAATGCTTTTTTCTTACGTTGTGTACATTAGTATATTCTACGTTTTTTTAGTAGGAAAAAAATTATGTATTTTGGATAATTTTACATAACTTACCATTTTATATGAATCTTTTTAAATTTAAAGTTTTAGGTCTGTTAGCCCGTTGGCAAGCCCGACCCGTTTATAGGACGGGTATGGGCAAGTTCTCAAGCTTGCAAAAACTGGCTTGGGTTTTGTTATATTAGGCCCGTTGGACAAGAAAACTATGTTAGGCCCGACCCGTGGCCCGCTCAAGCCCGTAAATGATCACCTCTACTTCATCCTCATCGAATGTTTATGAGGATCTTTGCTCTGATGAAGAACTTGAAGAAGTTCTTCAGATTTTGGAATATCGATCAAAAGATGAGAAAGGTAAAGTTGCTGGAACCATTCTCCTCAAACACGTGTCAAGGGTCTGGCATTACTTCTTCACTAATATGGTTCAATACCTCAGCTCCAAGGTAAGTGAGTCCCAGTAACGTCATTCAACTAGCCCATGATTTTATTTTCCAAAAGAACATCGATTTTGGAAAATACTTTTTTGACAAGTTGGTGAGAAAAATCACTCTAAGAAGCAAGAACAAAGCTCATGTTCCAATCGTTTGTTTCTTGACTCTACTAATCGGCGAAAAACTTGGAAACTCCCAAGTCCATCTGAAGAATCATCATTGGAGATCAACCACATCACCTCCAACATCTTCCGAAAGAAGTCTGTTCCATCGGAACCACCTATGCCCATAGGTATGATCTCTTTTGCTCAATCTCTACGACCAGTTTGGAACTCTCCTTCGGATAGAGAGGCAACTAGGCAATTTTTATTAGCCAAAATTGCCCTTGTATCTAATAAAAGAACCAAATCCCTCTCCTCTCTTTCACCCTCTTCAAGGCCAACCAAGAAAAGTAAGAAATCCAATGCAAAAGCTAAAAGTACATCGGATTCTCATTTATCTTCCTTGGTAGCTACTTCCGTACCTTCTTCAACAGAGGCTATGATTTCAATAGAACCTTTGAAATATAACCAAGTCACTATTCCTTCAAAACAAAAACGGAAGTTACAATCGTTAGCCAAACTGAGATCTTCAAAGAAGACTATCATCACAAAGGACTAAAACCTCATCACTATCCACAGACTCTCAAATGTCTACGAATATTGAAATTCGTCAATCCGAGTCCTTGGCATCCGATAACCTAGCCAGCTCCTCAGCACCCTCCCAAAAGGGTACTATTGTACATATGGGAAAACTCACTATTTCCACCACTGCATCCTTGTTAGGTAGTGGTGAGAACATTAATCCAACCCAGATCGAAACCACCAGGATAACATCACCAATTCAAACACCTTCACAATCCAATGAACCCATAAAGTCATCTACGGGGGAGGATAATACATATCTCAAGGCTCTTTTACATGCACTTCATGGTTTACAGGATCCTACAACAATGTATGAAATTGGTAATCCGATTCAATCAATCATTATCTCACAAGATATATATCTCTGGAGCACATTGGGTTGTCATCATCATCCGAACAAACCTTATATGATCCTCCCTCAATAAGTTTAACTTCATCTCAATGTGCTCAAATTATGGTCAGCACCATTCCTTCACTTCAGATTACACCTGTACAACGTGTTGTGTCTTCATCTGATGTTATGACCCAAATTTGATACATTGATTGACCTCAACTATCGGCTGCAACTCATCCAAGATTTGTTCATGTGCATCAGATTCAAACTCTCTGTGCTTTGCCAGCTCAAATTCTTGAACAGCCTTGTGACTTCAATCTGCAAAATTGGCTTAATGTGTCTCAATTAGCCTCTTAGTCAAACCCTTTTAAATCAAAATAGGGTGTCAGATGAACGTTACAAACGAACTGAAGAGGCTCTATAGAAACAGGCTCAAGCACACCAAGCATGCATAACTAAGTGTTAGTACGGATTAAAGCACTTGAACAGTCACAAAATCAGGCACAAGTCACTATGGATGAAGAAGTTAAGTTTCAAAAGAGCATATGCACTTCCTTGGGGTTGGCATCTGAATCTCTAGATGCCATCAAATCCCAGTTTAACTCTCATCAATCCGATATGAGTCGGTCTGCTACCAACTTGGGCACCTCCATTGGATCTGCGGTTAGAGAAATAAAAGCTACCATTGAAATCAGACATAGATGTTATCCATAGTTCTCTTATTGATCTTCATGCCAAAAATGGATAAGCAATCTGAGGTAAGTCAAGAAATCCTTCAGAAACTCAATTAACAATTGCCAAGCACTAGATCAAATTCCTCTCTTTCAACAAGCAACAAGGAACTCTTTTATATCACAGAACGACGCACCAAGAAACTTGGAGAGTTATTCAACCATGTGGTTCAACAGATCAAGGAGTTGTTTAATCCGCTTTCTAGTGCTAGTGAGGGGGAGAATGATCATTCCACTAGCATAGAAACGGATGATAGTTCATATTCTCATCGGATATCAACTCAGGTTCTTCTGAAACATATTTTCTTAATGTAATCTAGGAAAATGATCCTATTATTCAAGAAGATGTAGGTATTGTTGAGGGGGAGAAGTCTCAAAATAAAGGGTAATTTGGTTGGGGGGAGAATCAGGATATCCAAACATCCGAGACGGCCATCACACAGTTTAATGATGCTACCATCAATCAAGAATCTGATATAGCCATCACTTTAGAAGAACCTTTGTCAACTTCATCGGATATGACCATTATTCCATCGGTCTCTACTCTCTCTTTAACTGAACTTGCCTTATATGTTCAAACTGATACATTAATTGTTGATAAAGGTAAAGGTAAAAGAATTATGACTCCTAAGGTAAAGGAAGAATCAAGGAAGAAAAAGAAGAACGAAAGTCTGAGAAGAAATTTTGATTCAGACATCCTTCACATGCCTCCTCCTCCTCCCAAGTCCAATATGGAGGATGTGTATTTGTTGATCCCGAAGGTGCTTAACAAGTTTGTAGAAGGGGGTTGAATACAAACACACAGAATTTTAAAGTTTAATAAACTGTTTATTGATAAATCAAATCACAATTTACATGTTTGTTGCGGAATAAGATTAAGTAAAACCTAATGTAAACAAACTTAAGAATCACTAAGATGGTTGCACTAGAAATAGAGAATGGGGGATTGGGAGAATATAGAAAACAAGGGTTTCTATATATTTAGAAAGATGAAGGCTACACTCAGATGGAGTGTTGATCTTTCTATTTATACCATATGCATTAAATGCATGGCAGAGTACTTTACACGTGTCCTTCATTGGTTGGTTGCATGGTTCTAGCTTTAGGAGACATGCTTTCGGCTGTATGATGAACAGTGTAGTTGACAGAATTGTTGTACGAATTACTGCAGAGGTATGTCTATTCTGACAATCGTACGATGTGTGCAAGGGTAAGACAAAAGAGACTTGAGGCATAAGCTAAGTGATCATCAATCGCTGAATATCTCTTCCTTCAGAGATATAAAGAAGTTCTGCTATCGCTGAAGCTTTTCCTAAGGTTTCTTCGTGTGTGTAGACTTGTCTTGGCTTCACTGATATCCGTATCAGGTCAGGAGTAGACTTGTCTTTGTTCAGCAGCTTAGTCTTCGATTCAGCAGTGAACATATTTTGTCGCGAAACTTGTCTTCAGGGATTACGTCTTACTGTTTACAAGAGAAATCATCAGCGATACTGAACATACTCAGTATTTGATCGTTGATGGTGAACCACAAATACATATGAATGTTTACAAGAGAGATCATCAGTGATAACTGAACAGGCTCAGTATGATCGCTGATGATGAAACACTAATACATAATGTTAGACGTAATTTTCACTAAGTATAGAAAATGGTCATTATCAAATCACTGAGAGAGTTGGATCAATAGTATCTTTCTGAGGAACAACTGTCTGCATCCAAGGCTCTACAGATTGAAAGAA
Source organism: Arctium minus (assembly GCA_954870635.1). Taxonomy (NCBI): domain Eukaryota; kingdom Viridiplantae; phylum Streptophyta; class Magnoliopsida; order Asterales; family Asteraceae; genus Arctium; species Arctium minus. The sequence goes on along the minus strand of OX941080.1, from coordinate 118,579,920 downwards.
ATGAAGAGATGGAAGAATTCAACAATACTTTCTACATAAGAAGTCGAAAGGAAAGGATCACAAGTGCTATAATCATCGAATGTAAAAAGAGTGGATACAAGGATCATTGTAACATCCGTAAACTTTGCTTATGCATTATGGATGTACGTATATTCGATGTATACTTATTCTCTCCCAGATTCATACGAGGTTCTCTCTTGTGTGAAATTTGCCAAGCTTAAGTGTTTAAGGTTTAGAGTTTGAAGGCAAACTCAGTGGCTTACGGGGGTTGTCGTGCGGTTTGGAAACCGCGGCCAAAGCCGCGTAACTCACTGGAAGTTTTCGGTCCAAGGACACGTGCGGCATATGGCGCGACTCTATAGTCGCGACCAAAGCCGCGAGAAGGCATCTGCAGGACAAATACGGGATTTTTCCCCTTTTTCCCATTGTTTTGCATTTTGGAGCTCTTGAGATGTGATTTTGGAAGAGCCAAGAGGTAGGGTTTCCCCTCTCTTCATTCATTGCTACTAAATGCAAGATTCTTATGCATTTATTGGGTTGGTTTAGGTTGGTGGTGGTGTTTAAGAGCTTTATGATTGAAGTGTCAAGTTTCCTCCTAAACTCTACCCTCAAGTGTCATTACCTAGGGTTTCCTATAACCTTACAAGGTGAGTTTCTTAACCTTTGCTCTACATATCTACTTGATTTATGTGCTATAACTTTCACCTACATCTCTTAATCATATATTGAATTTGTTTGTATCAACCTAAATATGGATATTGGGAATAATGATGTTTTATGACCTAAATATGATTGTTTGAGAAATGTGGAGTAGACTAAGATAATGGATTGCATGATGTTGGCCATGAACCAAACCATGGCGCAACAACAATAATTATTCCTAAAGCTTCTGGAGGACAACCGTAGGCCCGAGACGGTTGCAGAGAATGTGATAGTGGCGGGATCCGGGGGTACCGGACATGAAATCCCTACTGACGGTCCCGCGACCTTAGAGACAAGAGTGGGAACAAATACTTGTACCTTCAAGTCTTTCCTTAGTTGTCGACCGCCGGAATTTAAAGGCTCGAATAATCCTATAGAGTGTATGAGTTGCATTCGGGAGATGGAGCAGGCTTTTCACTCAAGTGAGTATGGAGAAAGTCAGAAGGTGATCTTTGGTTCTCGCATGCTGAGGGGTATGGCTCTCACTTGGTAGGATGTGTATTCCGCTTCTGTTGAGGCGGTTGTTCTAGACAAACTAACTTGATCGATGTTCAAAGAGAAATTGCTAGAGGAATACTATAACGAGAGATCAATGGATCGGATTAGAGAAGAATTCCAAAGCTTAAAGAAAGGAAATCTGTATGTGAAAGAGTACAATCGGCTATTCATGGACAAAATAAGGTTGGTGGGACACTTGGTCCCGACAGAGAAGGAGAAGATCAAGGCTTACATTAAGGGCCTCCCATCGGACATGATGTCGATGGTACGTGTATCAAAATCCTCCATCCTTCGGGAGGCGATTGAGGAGGCGCAACTTATGAAAGACGCTTACAACCTCGGCAAGGAGGAAGGTAGCCGGCAAGTTGAGAAGAGGAGATGGGAGTGGAGTTTAATGCCCTCAAAGAAACCTAGATACGCCAACAACAATCATCGTGGAGCCGATCCTAGACGTGATGCCAAATGGTGCTCCAAATGTCGAAGCAAGCATTTCGGCCCATGCCACTTTGTTCCCGAAACATGCTATAAATGTGGAAAATCGGGACATACGTTCAAAGATTGTCCCATCAGGGGGCAAATATGTTTCGAGTGCAAGGAATCAGGTCACGTGAGGGCGGAGAGCCCGAAGCTCAAGACCGAGGGAAATGGTGGGAAGAAGGTGGAACCTCCGCGGGCGGCCGGAAGGGACATTCAAATGTCGACGGAGGAGGCTAAGGCATCGACTGATGTAGTATCGGGTACGTTTCTTCTAAACTCCATACCTACACGTATCTTGTTTGACTCGGGTGCTAACTACTCGTTCGTATTCGATAAATTTTGTCAAAAATTTGCCATGTCTATGAGTAGTCTAGAGGACACTATAGTGGTAGAAATAGCGAATGGTAGTCAAGTAATAATCTGGGATATTTTGAGAGGTTTCACCCTTGAATTTGAAGGGAAGAAATTCCCCATAAACTTGATGCCTATGCAAATCAGCGGGTTCGATGTGGTAGTGGGAATGGATTGGTTATCGGGAGCCAAGCCGAGATTGTGTGTTCCAAGAAGATGATTCGACTACCCGTGGCGGATGGAGAGACGACTATAATCTATGGCGAAAGAAGGAAAGGCGAAGTTGCGATTATCTCTATGATCAAAGCGCGGAAATGTTTGGCAAAAGGATGCTCATCCTTCTTAGCGTATGCGATCGACACCAAACTCGAGAAGAAGAAGCTATAAGAGGTTAGGGTGGTGAGTGAGTTTCCCGATGTATTCCCGGAAGACTTGCCCGGTTTGCCACCCGATCGCCTAGTGGAATTCCGGATTGACCTCATTCCGGGAGCGGCTCCGATTGCTCGAGCTCCTTATCGATTGGCTCCTACCGAGATGCAAGAAATGATGACTCAACTTCAAGACCTTCTTGAGAAGGGTTTCATACGACCGAGTTCATCGCCTTGGGGAGCTCCGGTCTTGTTTGTTAAGAAGAAAGACGGCTCGATGCGGATGTGCATCGACTATAGAGAGCTAAACAAGGTGACGGTGAAAAACAAATACCCACTTCCAAGAATCAACGATTTGTTCGACCAACTACAGGGTACGGGTTGCTTCTCAAAGATCGACCTTCGATCGGGCTATCATCAAGTGAAGGTGGCGAAGGACGATATTCCAAAGATGGAGTTTAGGACGCGATACGGTCATTACGAGTTTCTAGTAATGTCGTTCGGTCTAACCAACGCACCGGCAATATTGATGGATTTGATGAATCGAGTGTGCCGACCTTTCCTTGAAAAGTTGGTAATCGTGTTCATCGATGACATCCTAGTGTACTCCAAACACGAAGCGGATCACGAGCAACACCTTCGAGAAGTTTTAGAAGTACTAAAGCGGGAGAAACTCTACGCAAAGTTTTCGAAGTGTGACTTTTGGCTTCGAGAGGTGCAATTTTTGGGCCATGTGGTCGCGAAGGAAGGAGTGAAGGTAGATCCCACGAAGATCAAGGCGATGATGAATTGGGAACCTCCCAATAGTCCGTCCGAAATCCGAAGTTTCCTAGGATTGGCGGGATACTACCAAAGATTCATTCAAGACTTTTCGAAGATAGCTTCATCATTGACGGCCCTAACCCGAAAGAATGTGAAGTTTGTATGGACTGAGAGTCAAGAGAAGGCGTTCCGAACTCTACAAAGGAAACTTTGTGAAGCTCCGATTCTATCCTTACCCGAAGGGACGGAAGATTTTGTGGTATATAGCGACGCCTCAAAGATGGGTTTAGGTTGTGTCCTAATGAAAAGGGGCAAGGTGATTGCTTACGCGTCGAGGCAACTCAAAGTCCACGAATTCAACTACCCAACCCATGATTTGGAATTGGCGGCGGTGGTGTTCGCGTTGAAATTATGGAGACACTACCTCTACGGCACGAAGTGCACTCTCTACACAGACCACAAAAGTTTGAAGCATAATTTCGATCAAAAGGATCTAAACATGAAGCAATGGAGGTGGTTGAAGCTACTAAAGGATTATGATTGCGAACTACTTTACCATCCGGGTAAGGCAAACATCGTCAACTATGCTCTAAGTCGAAAAGACTACGGGGGAAATTCTCGAGCTACCTTTACACGAATTGAGTTGACATCAACACTTATTGACCGGATCAAAGAATCGCAAGCCAAAGTCTTGCTAGGAGAGAATCTCAAAGAAGAAGTCTTGACGAAACAACAATTTTTTTTACGGAGGATAGTCGGGGAGTGAAACATTTCAACGGGCGAATTTGGGTGCCTAAGATCGGGGGAAATCGAGAACTTCTTCTCGAGGATGCCCACAAATCGAAGTATTCCATCCATCCGGGAAGCACGAAGATGTATCGGGATCTGAAATTGCATTATTGGTGGACGGTTATGAAGCTTGATGTGGCACGCTGCGTGGAGCGATGTGTGACTTGCTTGCAAGTGAAGGCCAAGCAGCAACGACCTTATGGGAGCTTACAATCTTTGGAGATTCCGGAATGGAAATGGGAACACATCATAATGGATTTCGTGACAAAATTGCCAAAGACCTTAAGAGGTCACAACACCATTTGGGTGATAGTGGACCCTTTGACCAAAAGCGCTCATTTCTTGGCCATGCGGGAAACTTTACCTATGGACAAACTAGAAAAATTGTATATCGATGATGTGATATCTCGTCATGGAGTACCGTTATCTATTGTCTCGGATCGCGATAGTAGGTTCACGTCGCATTTTTGGGATGGATTGCAAAAGGAATTGGGCACACGAGTGAAGTTGAGCATGACCTACCATCCCTAAACTGACGGCCAAAGCGAGAGGACAATTCAGACGCTAGAAGATATGTTGAGATCTTGCGTGATCGACTTCGGGGGTAGTTGGGACTCGCATCTAGCTTTGGTGGAGTTCGCAAACAACAATAGCTACCACTCAAGTATTGGGATGGCGTCGTTTGAAGCTTTATACGGTCGCAAGTGCCAAACTCCCGTGTGTTGGCTCGAAGCGGGAGAGAAGCAGTTTACCGGACCCGAAATTGTGCAAGAGACGGCGGACAAAGAAAAAGGTATTCGCGAACGTTTGAAGGCGGCTCAAGACCGGCAGAAAAGCTATGCCGACAAGAAGAGACGTCCGATAGAGTTCCAAGTGGGAGACCGGGTTATGTTGAAGGTGTCCCCTTGGAAGGGGATCATTCGGTTCGGAAAGCGTGGGAAGTTAAGTCCCCGTTTCCTTGGATCATTCACCGGGATTAAGCGGGTAGGGATTCAAGCCTACTAATTGGAACTCCCTCCGGAATTGAGTAGAATCCACCACACATTCCATGTGTGCTACCTTCGCAAATGTCTAGCAGAGGAGGAGAGTGTTATCCCACTCTTCGAAATTAGAGTTGATGAGGGAAAACGTTGTATTGAGGAACCCGACGCAATTTTGGAAAGGAAGACGAAGAAACTTCGTCACAAAGAACTCATTATGGTAAAAGTTCAATGGAAGCATCATCGTGGCGCTAATGTAACATGGGAAGCCGAGGAGGATATGAAGTGCAGATATCCTCGCTTGTTTTCTTAGCTTAGATTTCGAGGAAAAAATCATTTCCAAGTTGGGGAAGATTGTAACAGCCGTAAATTTTGCTTATGCATTGTGGATGTACGTATATTCGATGTATACTTATTCTCTCCCAGATTCATACGATGATATCTCTTGTGTGAAATTTTCCAAGCTTAAGTGTTTAAGGTTTAGAGTTTAAAGGCAAACTTAGTGGCTTACGCGGGCTGTCGCGCGGTTTGGAAACTGCGGCCAAAGCCGCGTAACTCACTGAAAGTTTTCGGGCCAAGGACATGCACGGCTTACGGCACGACTCCATAGCCGCATCTAAAGCCGCGGGAAGGCATCTGCAGGACAAATACGAGATTTTTCCCCTTTTTCCCATTGTTTTGCATTTTGGAGCTCTTGAGGTGCGATTTTGGAAGAGCCAAGAGGTAGGGTTTCCCCTATCTTTATTCATTGCTACTAAATGCAAGATTCTTATGCATTTATTGGGTTGGTTTAGGTTGGTGGTGGTGTTTAAGAGCTTTGTGATTGAAGTGTCAAGTTTCCTCCTAAACTCTACCCTCAAGTATCATTACCTAGGGTATCCTATTACCTTACACGGTGAGTTTCTTAACCTTTGCTCTACATATCTACTTGAGTTATGTGCTATAAATTTCACCTACATCTCTTAATCATATATTGAATTTGTTTGTATCAACCTAAACATGGATATTGGGAATAATGATGTTTTATGACCTAAATATGAGTGTTTGAGAAATGTGGAGTAGACTAAGATAATGGTCTTCTACATACTTTTACTTACTTGATAAACCACCATCGTTCCATGGGATTTTGGTAAACCCAAAGCGGAATTAGGGTTTGGTGAGTTTTAGGTGTTGGATTAATTAATGGAAACCTTGACTAATGGATCGTGATTTACGATAATATTGTTGATAAAGCAATGTTTACAAAGTACCCTAAATGATGGGAGTTGTGACCCTATGTTGGTAACCATAATTGTATATATATATATATATATATGTGTGTGTGTGTGTGTGTGTGTGTGTGTGTGTGTGTGTGTGTGTGTTTTGGCTTTCAAGACTTACATACATGATGAATAAGGATTATGTTTACATGTTTTGGTATTTGGTCTTAGTACAATGGATCCATAGGCACGGTGTCATCAATATTCCGTTTTGGATGTTAATGTCACCACTTAGCACGGAATAGGCATCGGGTCACCATGATAAGTAAGGTGTGGACCTATACGGTCGGGCAGCGTCTCATGGGCAGTAAGGAGTAATTCCCTTGTGCTAGAGTTCCCGTTTTGGAACTCTCAAGAATAGACCTAGAGGGGTTGACTTGATGTTTTCGAGCAATAGACTTAGAGGAGTTTAGCTCATTATGTGATTGGTGTTATTTGTACCATATTGGATCACTAATGGTTTATTTGATTTATTGATTTAGCTCATGGCTATATCCTCCGCGAACTTCAAATGGGTTTGATACTTCTAAATTAATTGACTCATTCTCACTAGGCTTTAGCTTAACGCTTGTTTCTTTGGTGGTCATAATTTGATAGGTAATCTTAGCGGTGGGACCCATCGGGACTGAGTGGACGACCTTGGGGGTCGAAAGCGGTCTTTTTGGATGACATAGTAACCAGTATACATTGATTTTGAAGATATACCTTTTGGAAGGATAGGGACACCCTACTTTAATCTCGTTAGCAAATATCTAGATTATTAGGTTGTCATTTTATTCTTCATTATATTTGGGTTGTAAATGACATACTTTATTCCCCGCTTTAGGATGACACCCTTGGGTTTGCTTGTTTTATTACCGTGATTCAGGTTTCTCTATTTTTAGACATTATATTGCCGAAACCTCGAATTTTATTTCTCTCGAAAATTTAGGATGTTACAATCATCTAGTAAAGATAAGACTGAATCATGATGACTTCTCCAGAAAAGACGAGAACATCCACTGGCTAGTTCTTTACGGTATACTGAGTGGATGGGAATCATTGTTGCTATCCAAAACAGCTAGAGCAAGTACAAATCTATTGATAATTAAGCAGATATAGTCTCTAGTTGAAAAGGTGAATGAAATCAAAGAGAAGCACAATTTTCCCACTCCTCGGATCTTTGAACAATCATTCCAAACTTTTGTTCGTTCTTCTGCATCAATACCCTCAGCATCATCAAACAATCCTCCTGTTTCTCTCAAAGTTCAAGCAGATCCAAAGGTTATTGAACAACTTTCCATGACAGGTAACCTTCCCATTACTTCCAGTTTTGATCTATTTCTGCCTCCTGGAGACCCAATGCCACATGGAACAATACTATTAGCACCCATAGAAGGAATGTACTTTTATGATCTATTTGGAGATCTAAGATTTCAAATATCAACAGAACTGTCGATTGCTAGTACACGACATCTTCATGCTCTTCTCCAAATTGCCCCAACGAATGAATATGGAAAATCATTTGTTGATGGCGTCAAATATCAGCTCTTCAAAACCGAGTTGACCAAACAGGCAGAAGCTTCAACAATGTCAAATTTAAAGATTTGGTGTTTGAAGAATAGTCAAATATGTCCATCCAATGTAAACTTTTTCACAAACTAATTATTGGTATAATCAAATGAAAGTTTACATTTTTTTTTTATTTTTACTTGCATCTTTATATTTATGTTATTCATACCATGCTATAATCCGATCAAAAGAAAAGGAAAATGATGGAAGAAAACAAAACAAAAAAGGGGAAGAAAAAGCCTTAGAAAAGAAAATAAGAATAAAAGGCAAAAAGAATCAAAAAATGGATCGTTGAATTTATGAGTTCGGACTACATTTTTCGCTTATGAGTTTTAGTACCATTTTTCCTCTAAGTGTTTGTAAATATTTTCTATTTGTATTATTAACAAATAAGGGGAGATTGTTGGTTTTAACCATCGGATTTGTGTATAATACTCATAGCATCCGACCAAACACTTAGAACTATTCTTGTATACCTTGGTTCACAAGGTACATATCCTATGAATCTTACTCATCGAAACCTCATTTGATATCATCCGATCCCATTATCTTAGGTTTCAGATATCACTTTACATAAGTTAGACATAATCAAAGATCTTATCTGATAAGTTCCTCTATCGGCCAAAGGGTTCCAGTTTTACCAACTCACTGTCTAATCGATATAGGCACTTCATAATATTCTATAAGCTGGTAAATCCGATATATAGCTTATATATCGGATAGAAAAAGATAGGATTTTTATTTTGTAAAAGTCTTACAAATATCTGTATTTTCCAAAAGCAAAATGCCTTCAGCAAAATCGAAGACTAGTTGAAGTGAGGTCAAGATCGTTACCAACGCAGATTGGTGTGTCATCTAGCCGAAAGAAGATCGGTACAAGATAAAGTCAAATAGTAGTCTGACAAATACTACTACTGGTCGGATCCTGAAAGTACAAACTTGGCCAACAAGTTTTACTCACTAACTATCTTGCTTACTCTTGGTATGAGAACATGTCCAACATGTTAGCCTAAGCAAAGTACAAGAGCACCATCTTATTGGTACCTTGTTTGATATATTGTTCCCTCGGTATGCTAAAGGTTGAAATAAGTGAAAATGGTGTCTACATCAAGCTCAAAAGTTGAAATGTATAGTACTAGGATACATGAATCAACCAGTTAGAAGAAGACACACATTAAAGTTGGACAATATGCATTTAATGTAATGGTGGCTATAAAAGGTCACCCTTGTCTTTTAATGTTACTCACCATTTTTTGAAAGAACATCCTTGAAAAGTAAATTCGATGTTATCCTCTCAAGAACTTCCTTAGTTCTTCATATTTGCAAGAGAAACTCCCCACCCCCACCCCCCCACACACACAATATCTCTTTCAGTTTAGCAAATTTGTCACAGTCAGATTGTTTATGACCACATGTCTTACCTTTGTAACCTTCGCAACATTTATAATTATTGCTTTTATACAAAATATAGAAGAAAGAATTAAAAAGTGAAAATTTGATGTGTTTGTATTCAACCCACCCCTCTATAAACACTTCATGTATAAGTCATCACGTTTCAAGAACAAAAAAAAACGAATGAATTTAGGCCATTCTTAATTTGTGCAAAACGTTTGTGTTTTGGTTACTCATTCAAACATACTTTTTGTGAGTGTTTTTCTATATTTTTAAGAAAACAAAAAAGATTATATTACACAAAACTTTTTCAACTTTTTCACTAGTGGTAAACTCTTGATACATCCTACTTTTAGATGTACTTTCGAGAGTGATATCATTAGGCTATAAATGAACCGAACGTTCAACAAACTGTTCGTGAATCGTTCGACAGGAAGTTGGTTTATGTTCGTTTATTTAATAAACGAACGAACATGAACAAAGGTCTTGTTCGTTCATTTACGTTCGTGAACGTTCGTTCATTTATGTTAAATTATATTTTGTTCGTTTACGTCCGTTTATATTTGTTCGTTTACCTTCGTTTACTTATAATAATAATCTAAAAATCAAATATTAAAGAAATAAACATTAGAATAATAATAAAAAAATTCATTATTATAATTATAATTATAATTATTAATAATAAAGAATCACTAGTGTTTTCTCTATAAAAATTCTCTATAAAAAAAAGTAATAACAACAAATGTTATAGGTACCATTACTTAAATATTAATTGCTCTTCTTTTACTACCAATGAAGTTTCGATGTGGGATGAAAATCTCTCCATTTACTAGTTGATGGCTGAAAGATTTCATCCGACATCAGTAAGATATTCTATCTAGAGCCTTTACATTTAGGACTTATCCCCTTTCTTTCCCTTACCATTCCACACTCTTTGTGCCTTAGGGGTTGTTTACCAAATTTTCCATTAAGTTCTGTATGGATAAATGTGTCTGTCTGGATAAATGTGTCTGTCTGGATAAATTGATGTTGTTTACTTTTTTATCTGAATTAACAATCTGAATAACAGAAATGACCAATTTACCCCTAAATATGAATTTTAAGCTGTTTTATAAATTGTTGTTTATTTTTTAAGCCATATATTCATAAATTCATTGATATAATCTAAAAATCAAACAAAAATTCATTAAGTACTTAAACTTCCAAGTTCAAACACAATGTAGCCAAGTTCAAACAAAAAGTAGCAAGTATGAAACAAGTATGAAATCGACATTGTAGAAATCATGGTTACAAAAATCTACATTGCAGAAATGTCGAACATCTATGGAGAAGAAACAAGTATGGAACAAAAATCGACTGAAAAAACAAGTAAGGAACAACAATCGACTGAAGAAAACAAGTATGGAACAACAATCGACTTAAGAAATAAGTATGGAACAACAATCGACTGAAGAAACAAGTATGGAACAACAATCGAGTATGGAGAAGAAACATGTATCGAACAATCAGTAAAATCATTACCTTTGGAGAAATCGACCAAAGGAAATTATTGTCTAGGGTTGAAATCGAACCAGTAGTGAATTGAAATAGTGTAATCGAACCAGCAATGAACTCGAAGCAGTAAAATTAAACGAGCGGTGAAGGTGAAATCGAAATCGAAATCGAACAAGTAGTGAAGGTGAAATCGAGCACCTAGGTTTTTATTGCGTGATTATTGAGTAGAAAGGTAGACATGTCTTTATTTTTAAAGGGTATAAATGTCAAAGATGTGTCTTAATGGGGACAACACATATTTCCCCTACTTAGTGATTAAGCCGGAAATGTCTGCGCGAATAAGCCGGTTGTGTCATTAAGCCCCAAGTAAACACTCCAAACATGTATGCGAATAAGCCAGATTTGTCATTAAGCTCATTAAGCCCCAAGTAAACACCCCCTTAGTCTTTCTATTGACCCTAGTGGCTTGAGCCCTTTGGCTCGAGCCCAGTGACTTGAGGTTGGGTGAATATTTTTGTTGCAGTACCTATGAAAGTGGGTGCACTGTTAGTTTGTGTTATGTTTGTTTGTCATTTTAATTGAATGATCAACATAAACGAACACGAACGCTAAATTTTTTGTTCGTTGACTATTCGTGTTTGTTCGTTTGTTCGGTTAAATTAAACGAACAAACATGAACATGCCTGTATTCGTGTTCGTTCGGTTCGTTTACAGCCCTAGATATCATGAGTATATAATTAGGTTAGTTTTCGTTTGGTTAAACAAATAAGTGTAATGCTATATCTATATTAATATTTTAATTAAAAAGAGTTAATACAAGATTTAATACAAATAAATAGCCAAAGAGTTGTAACGTAGTGGTTGAGGCCCTGGGGGATGTGGTGGAATATCCCAACCCATGCTTCAATTCCAGACGTACCCAACAGTTTATCAAGACTGATTTCTTGCAGTCACAATTTATCGGAATTAGTGTGGACATAGCCTGGACACCCTTCCAAAAAAACTATACAAATAAATACCAATTTAACTCAAAATACACCATATAAATACAAATATTGAATAACAATTTGTTGCCAACTATATATTTAATATGGTAAAAACAGATGAATCTAACTGACTGGGTAAGTAATGCAGGTGGTAAAATGGAAAAGGTTTGAGTTAGATAGTGAAGATTTTAGATCTGATCAAATAGGTTGGAACGAATTTGACCTTGTTAAAATTCCTTTTATCCAAAAGAATTTAATTTCATAAATAATCAATATGTTATTCAGGAACAGAGTTTATTAGAGCCCTGATACACCATTATGGTACCTATTACTATCAGCATAAATTTGTAACTTTAAACCGCAAGATACGACATCTCCAACAAAGATTGGAGGTCGCGATTTTCCAAGGAATCGACAGAGTTTTGCTAAAGACTATTTGAAAGAATCCGTTGAAATTGAGGACGTCTTTGAAGTAGAACGCCACTCTCGACGAATCATCAGCAAATATTCTAGAAGATGACAATGGCAAAACCAAAAAACAATAAAGAAACCAACAAGGCAACAATTACCTAATTTCAAACACAAATATCAGTTTCAAACCTTTTAAAACCATGCAATTTGAAGAAGCCATAATCTTTGGAAAAAGAGCAGATATAGAGTAAAACAAAATGAATATTGCATGATGTTAAACCATATCTTAGTTTAGCATAATCTTGTACATAAACACCTTGGTTCTAATAGTTTGCAAGTAATTTCCCATAAAATGTATCACATTCTTCTGCTGCTTAAACCAACTGAAATCAAGACTCCTCTCATGAATAATCAAAGGACGAAATCACAATCTACCTGAAGTATATCGAGACCTGAGGAATATCAACATCGGCATCATCATCATCCTCACAAGCCACGACCACGTCAAAATGTCGTCTGTATGGCGGCAGATCCGCTTTCGCCACTTCCTTGGCAAGATTCACCATCTTCTTATCCATCCTATCTTTGTGCCTTGGAAACATACTGTTGTAAAGCAAGCAACTCCCACAAGATATGCTATAAGCATTCAGCCCTTTGTTTTTCAACCATTGAAGAAGCTCTCTTAACGTCGGGTTATCTCTGACAATCCAACGGTCCCAAACCGTCCAGCTCAGATCCTGATGTTTGATCACCTTTGGTGGAACAGGCTCAGCCATGGAGAACAGAGGAAGTGCCAGGTTGGCAAAGGTGTTCCTATAGTCCTCCACTTTGTGACCTCCATTCAGGACCTTGTAGAGCTCCAGGCAGACAAAGCCAGTAGCCATGGCAGTCGCAGTTGCTATAGCAGGGATGATCCTTCCAGCAATAAACTTGGCCTTCAGCTTATCAACTTCAGGGATGCTGTAGTTTCTGGCTCTCATATTGGCAAGTCCAGCGATTAGATCCATATGATAATTGGTGTCATCATCCTAAACATTCAAATCAACCATCCGATTAGTAAAAACCTGCATAAAATAAAACCCAGGCCAACTGGCACAAAACATTCAGATATGATCCTAGTTTACGATTTACCTATTTACGTTCTTTGCTAGTCGATATACCCGGAAATAACACAACATACTCAACATAGTCGCAATAAAAGCTGAATTCTCCGCACAATTTGATGCAATAAAGAAGCTAAGGGAGTTTACACAGAAATGCTCCATTTAACAACCAAAACCAGACTAGCAGGCTTATTAGACCGGGTTCAATGCCTTAAGATGGCCACACCACAATCACACAAGTTTAAACAAAGGATGATGTTGGAGACTCCATGTACACACACATTATGTATAATAAGTGCAACAGGTGTGATGTGTGTAGACCATAGATGTTATATTTGGTGGAGGAAGACCAATGTAATCTTGGACCTTTTTTGCGAAAAAACAAATGGTAAACCAAAGAGAATAGAAAATAAAAAAGGCAATCGTTTAGGATGAGATTTCCCAAGGGATTCAGGTAAGTGTTCCTTGGTGCATGTTATTTGCTGAGGACGTGTTGGTAGCAGAGTCAAGGGCAGAGGTAAACTAGATGCTGGAACAGTAGAGAGTGACTTCGGAAACCTAATATCTATGATGCAACTTCAGCAGGGTACATATAAGTCTATAATGAGAATCAAAGGATAACCTAAAAGGACGGCTTCAAGTATCTAGACTCCATGATTTAGAAGAAGGAAGAAAAAGAAGATGGCGTAACACATCGCATACAGACCGAGTAGCTAAGTTGAGAGTTTCCGTGAGAGAAAGTCCGGCTAAAATTGAAAGAAAAAATCTACGGGGTGGCCATCAGACCAGACAAGTTGTAGGCGAAGGATCGTGTGAGAAGTTGAGTTAACTTGAGAAGCGTGAGAAGTGGATCTGAACCCTTGATCACTTATAATTTCAATCTCACCCATGAATCGCGCTTCATAAGGGAATTGATCCGGTGCATCTCGTTGCATCTTATCTCGGTGCATCTCATCCTATTGTGCATCCAACGGTTGATAACCACTTCTCATGCTTCTCACGTTAACTCAACTTCTCACCGGAACCCAACCCACATGTTGTATAGGTCGGAGTGTGGGCAATGAAGAAGGCACTTGTGAGGAAGTTAGAAGTTGTAGAAACGAGAATACTCCAGTGGAACTGTGGCCAGACCATGATGGATAGGATACCAAACAATGCCTTTCGAGTAAAGTTGGGTGTGGCACTCATCATCAATAACCGAGAGAGGGAAGATTACCGTCGTTTGGGCATGTATGCAGAAGGCAGATTACGGCACCGATTAGGAAGGTAAATAGTATGACATTTCCAAGGACGTGAGATGAGTCAAGGTTGGAGGACAAGGTGGCTTTAGACATTTCTGATGGCATAACCTCTGATACGAGCGCTTGAAGATGCAAGAACAGGGTAGCAGACTATAGGTAAGGATCTGAAGCATGTACGGGATGTTTTGTTTGGTTTTTTATACTATCATATGGGTAAGCCTGAACAATTAGTTTACTGCTAGAAGTTGGGGCATCAAAATATTACAATTGCAGATCTTCTTTACACCAACATAAGTATAAAACACACATTGAGAAGACAATTTCTCTTTTTTTCAAGTTATCAATTGTGAAAACATTACTGACATAAGAGCGTACACAGTGCACTAGTAATAAAAAGGATGATAAACATGAGCACAACAAATGTTCCCTAATTTCTTGCATACATGGACTACCATTTGCCAAATTACACAATCATGCAGAGACAATACATCTGTATTCTTCATGCTCTTCCTAAAGCAAGACAAGAACGATGCAAGAAGCAATGGAAGCCAGATTATTCTCATTTAGCTTTATCTTTTACTCTGATTATCAGTAGGATGCATAAGCATCAAGATTATCATCAGGATAACTATTGTTAGTATCTAGCTTTGTTATATAGTTGTTTTAATTTTATGTTTAAGGAAGACATTGAATGATTCATGAGTAGTCTTGTGGAAGACACTGAATGATTCATGGGTAGTGTTGAGGAACACACTCAATGATTCCAGGATAATGAGTGCCCCAAAAGAAAATGTCAAAAGGTTTAACATCCAATCGAGTATTACTACCTGTGTGTTGTATTTTCAAATTCCTAGGCAATGTTATCCACGTATCTTGTCAGATTGTCGAGGACTAGAAGAAGATAATTCAACCTAAAACCCTTTAGCTGGTTAGATAGGAATGTTCTTTGTGATGGATATGCTCATTTACGTTTTAACACACTATTATAACTTGTATTTTATGTATAGAAGTGAATGTCTTATTATCATATCTCATATAATGATTTGTTGGCGTTACAACAGCTTTAAGTTAACTGATAGTAGTATATATCAAATTCTTATAACCAATGCTGCATCACATGCTGCCTGATTTTGTCAGGTTGAAGGTTAGAATAACTGTGATTAGACTACTTCAGCTGACATCCTTGCCAGTTAGCCTTAAGCAGGTTTAACAACTGATCGTTTTAGACAGATGATAAATGTTTCATTGAATATGTGTATTGCTTTGTGCACCAATTTATGCAACCACAGAGCCAAAGACACGTTCATGACAAACACATAAAAGGAAGAAGGAAGAGAGGGAGCACCTTCTCAAACTGAATTGGGTTCATCCTAAAACCTTGAGGCAGCTTCTGGTGGCACAATTTTAACTTCATGATCAAATCATTTATTACAGCAGAGTCATCAATTGATGCGGTGGACATACTAGTAGCTTTTTCATCCGTTACAATCTTCACATCTTTCTTGGGTTCGAAATCAGGGACGATCACTTTGCTAACAGCATCAGCACACTTGGGAGGAGACTTCACCCAGTCAGGAATTGGAATGCCATATGTTTCTGCTCGTAGTATAGATGCTGCTATAACAAAGTGAAGATGACTTTGGTCCTCAACAGAGAACTGCAGGGGGCGAGGGAAACGTTTGGGGGCTGACCAAAAAGGTGTCCCGCTACTGTTAACAGCATCCTCCGGGAAAGTGTAGGTGAGCTGTTTCACACGGTTAGCAAAGTAGTCTTCAAACCTGATTACAGACATACAATGAGAGCACATGAGACAATGATGGCAAAATGTTAAACGGAAGTACTAGTATGAAGAAAAGGATAATACTTTAGGCGGGCCCAGGTTATGCAGTCTACAAATGATTGGCATCGCTCCTTCTCTAGGCATTCAAGGACACGATCCAAGTTATCCCTTGCCTGGGCATCACCAGCTTTTTCCATGGCAGAAGTATATTCACTTGGATTAGACAGATATGCATTAGCTTCAGCTGGTGTCTTTTCAAGCAATCCTTCAAACTCTGATCGAGCCCATGTCAAACAGTGGTCAATATTGTGCGGGAATGAATGCACTGTACACATGGGTGCTTGCTTCTCAGGTGGGTCCCTAGAAGCACCATAGTTCTCTGTCAAGTGGGGGATAACCATCTGTGTGTTACACTTGGCACCTAAAGTTCCGGACTCTAGAAGTGGTTTCTGAAAATACAAGCACCTCTGATCAATGTAGAGCCTTGCAGTCACATTGTCAAGAGCATTGACAACAACACTAAGATTCTCCCAGAAAGTATCATCAAACACGTTTTCAGTATCAGGGCTGGCGCGATTTTGAAGTGCTTCAATATGAAGACCAGGGTTTATCAAGGAAGCAGCTGTTGCAGCAACAGTTGATTTAGCTTGCCCAATGTTCCAATCTCGAAAAAGGAACTGCCGGCTAAGATTGCTCTTCTCAATAACGTCATCATCAGTAATTGTTAGCTTCCCCCCATTACCACAAGAAACCCCCATCAATGCTAGATTTTTCAAAAATTCACAGCCCAGTGCACCAGATCCCACAACAAAAACTTTAGCTTCCTCTAATTGTTTCTGCAGCTTAGCCCCAAACACAGAGATCTGAGCATCATAACGGCTATTCAAGGGCTTCAAATCATTGGGATCCAAGGGCTCAACAGGAAGGGACTCAAGGGAGTCAAAATAGAAAAACTGTCCACCAAAAAGGATACAAGTAAGTCTTGGTAAGATGGATTGCACACTCTAAGCTTAGAAAAATCTAAACATAGAAAAAGAACAATATGATGAGAACAAACCTGAAGCAGTGGATGGAACTTCCCAGAGCAAGCCTTAACAACTTCCTGCCCAACAATACCACCGAACATGGCCGCCATGGGATTCAACACAGCCCTTGCACCGAATGCAAAGTTTCGAACAAGTTTCTGGTCAATATCTTCAACCTTTCCATCTTTCAGTTCATTGTTCATGCTGCTTACCAACGAAATCAATTTCTGAGCATCTTCTTCAGATCCAGCAACAGGATACCGGCCCAACTCTGATACAAGCTTATCCAATGCTTGAAACAACAAATGTAAGAGCGGAGGCCGATCGAATTTGGAGAAATCACTAAGAAGAAATTCACCAGGACTTTTAAGTGCTTCTTGCAATGGCTTAAATTTCAACACCTTTGGTTGCTTCAATTGAGTGACAATTCCACCCTTCGTATATGTACCATACTTTGTGGTATCTTCTTCAATGCTGAATGAGTAAGGCTTTGCATTTATTACCTTTCTTGGCTTACCATCATTTAGTTCTGACATCCCATGAACTTCAGAAAATACAACTAGATCTCCATCCTGAAATTCAAGCCTCTCATCATCAACGCAAGTGATAAGAGGAGGGTTATCATTGCTTATGGACGCAATGATGCCTGTGTGTGGATCCTCTCCATCTACATCAGAAACGGTGAACTTAGGGCCAAAGTCACAAAACACGCTACCGAAAAGACCTCGTACTTCAGATTTTATAAAAGCAATCGGAGGCTCGTGTCTATGGCAGAAATTATCAAATTCAATTGCTTTCTCCAAACTAATATCTGTGAACACAACAGCCTGCAGCAAGAATTCCAAATATGATTAGATCAACCAACAAGCAGCATACAGTACGACTAAATTCAGTAAGTAGGGTACACTAGACTCAAGGACACAAAAGCAACGAAAACCCACCATACTTGTGCATGCACAGAGAATGCAAAATGTTCAAAGATGATAGCATTATGAAAATAGCCATTATTTCATTTTTCTAATTCAATATCCTCGGTGCCCAAGTACAATTTACCAAACTAGCAGCTGAGTTGTAAAGCTACAAATCTTTATCAATTTATCACCTACAATGATTCGTATGCATTTTTGTCACAAAAATATTATGAATTGTATTTAAATAGATTTCATAAATGATAGACATGTGACACTTTATGAGCAGAAAAATGGAAAAAGAATGTAGAATCCTAGTTGAGCTTAAATTGCATAAGAAACCTAAGAGAATGAGAGAAACAATTGTAATCATTTGGCCAATCTACCTGCAAGGCTACCACCCAGGGAAGATTGAATTCGAAGTTTTGACATTTAGAAGCGATAAATATAGTTCCCATAGAACCATCACACCATAAGTGTGACGTCATCATTAGCTTAGACCAGTTTTACTGTCCGTCTATTTGTACAACAGAAAATAGACCGGTATATTCAACTAGTAATTATGAATATGTAGGCACAGAACAGAAGAAAAAAACGGCTGATACCCACCACAATTTTGTGATCATTAATAAAGTACCCAAAGCATGACTTTTTCCTTGACACTATCGAAAGATCTGACGTGGGATTGAAGAGAAACTGATGCAACACTATTAGGGTTGTTCTTTTCATCTTCAGCATATAGTTCTAGACACAATTGAAACTGAACTGCAATTGAGTTTGGAATGCCTTAAGAAGCAGGCAATGGAGTGGCTCATAGGATGTTTGATTGCATCTTGTAGGATAAACAATATGTACAGTAAGGTAAGGAACCGAGGAAATGTACATTGGTTCCATACTTCAAGAATGAAAGAGACATCTAAAACGATAATAATAATAATAGAGCTATCAATTTTATGAGCCATATAATCAAAGCTATGGAGCAGGTTTTTAAGGATGACAAGTGCATTAAAAATCACTCTGGATTTATGCTTGAGAGATGATGTTAAATTCTTGATTCTACAACTCCTCGAAAGTGTCAGCTTTATATATATTTTTTTGTACACTTTTGTATAGTGTAAGGAACTAGTTTTGTCATTTTCTAAGTGGGATGATGAATCTATGTCTTCGCCTTTTTGCCAATAAATCAGAAATCCCGTTGAGAATGGTCGGATATCTGAGATTACAACGACCAGTACATGTGATTCGATTAAGTTCTAAGGTATGCTAGTTGTAGGGATAAATAATTCTTGATTTCCCTATGACTTTGTACACATTCATATGTTTATTCAGGGTATTACTATATTTTGAGTATACTAGTATTGTCATTTTCGTATTCAACTTGTAGGTATAAATACTCTTTGATTTCCTTATGCCGTTGAACATCGTCACGTGTTGTGTATTCGGGGTACACAATCACATATGATTTTGCACATGATCACATAACAATGATGTCATCATATACACAATCACATGCTAAGCAGTTAACACGGTCTATTGCGGAAATTGCGGTCAGGACCTAGAATTGCGGTTGCGGTTATTGCGGTGAAATAGCGGTAAAAAAAATAGGTTCATAAATTAATAGGAATATATATATATATAACTTAATAATTAATATATTGTATTCCTAGCACATATCAAGTCAAATAATTCATTAATTCAAAAAAAGTTTCAAACCACACAAGCAACATAGTAATAGAGTTTATAAATCTCGTAGATGATTTAAATGAACTAATTGCAATCCACTGGCTCGGCATCTGAATCCACTGGAGTCCTGGACTGCAATCGAGTGGACTAGAAGTCGATTAGTGGACTGAACTGATGAAAAAACGAATTAAGGGACTGGAGATCGAGGAACTGATGAAAGTGTCGATCGATTGGAAGTGTTGAAGGGAAGGGAATGTCGATCGAGTGGAAGTGTCGAAGGAAATCTAGTTCGAGTTGAAGGAAAATCGAGTGGAAGCGATCGAGTGGAAGTGGACTGGAGATCGAGGAACTGAACTGTGATGAAAAACGAATTAAGGGTTTGGTTTGGAGATGAAATCGTGCGACCAAAGTGTGGACTGATGAAATCGTGTGACCAAATGTCAAGCCCACAATTGAAAAAGCCCAAACACATAGCCTGGTAAAATTTCGGAACTTCGGATCGAAATATTTTACCAAATTTCGGTGAAATTTCGGTAAATTTCACCGCAATTTTCGGTACCGCAATAATCCATCGCAATTTTGTACCGCAACTTTCCTAAGGACCGAAATCCGAAATTTCACCGCAATTTCGCCGAAATTGCGGCGCAATTAACTGCATAGATCACATGTGATCATGTACACAAACAAACAACATTGGTTTGTAGATGCAAAGTGTACCAATCCAATGATCATGTATACAACCGCATGTTGCTCCACTATACATTTCCCATAATCACATGTGTGCATACATACGAATGTGTGTGTGCATGCATGTATGTACTATATATATATATATGAATGATCATGTACACAACCACATGTTGATCCAATATACAATTCTATGATCATGTATAGGATCGAATGCTAGTAGAGCATGATCACATGTGACTATGTACAATATCACATCGTTGTGTATATGTTGATAATCCTATACATGAAAATCGACAGCCAAGCTGTAGGCCTAAATCATGTTCTTCATTGTTTCTAATCGATTCTCAACAAAAGATACAATTATCAAAAAGGAAAGGGAATATTGTATTCAAATGTGGAAAAGGCAGACAATATGATGACAAAAAGGATTATACAGTAAACCTTGTGCCAAAGAAGACTATGCAGTTAACCTTATGAACAAAGAAAGTACATTGTGTGGTTGTTGGTAGCAAACGAGGGAAAGTATGGTGATACTAGTGTCTCTCTATTTACAACATATATGAAGAAATCTCATGTTAAGCCTTTTGTTGATGTAGTGCTACTTGACAAAGCACAACTATAACGAAGTACATAATGGCATCTTCAGTGGTGTCCCATCATGTGTGGCTCGACAAAAAATGCCTAACAAAGATATCACCCTACATTGGAGATCAATATTATAAGAAATAAGAAGAAAGACTGATGGAGATGTTAGCCACAAGTAGGGTTGTTCATTTAAACCGCCAAACCGCACCGCACGCTTTAGAACTTTGGCGGTGCAGTTTGTGGTTTGCATCCTTTATCAAACCCCACTTTGGGTGGTTTGCAGTTTCAAATTATTAAATTGGGATTCAAGCCACACCGCAGCATAAATTTTTATATATATTTTATCTATATATAATACATTATCATTAATTAATTGAAAATATTTAATACATTATTGATTATTTATTACTTTTCACATTTTTGTTATAAGTTTTAGAGAGTTCAGATTCCTCGTCATTTGTGGCCCCGTGCATCGCGCCTTGTACTTCCTCCGTCATTTGAGGTTGCGATTCCTCACATGCATTTGGAGTAATTATGGAACGCTTTAGTTTGTTTTAGAATAATTAAAATTATGTATTTCGGACATTGATAGAGATCCACTAATAGATACCCGGTCCACTGGACCATTTCTAGACACTCAGCCCAATCAGGCCAGACCCTGGAAAGTTTATTATCGTAGGAGGACCAAAGGAGGACAGGTGTAAGGTTGAGATCAGGAGAGTCAGTTATGAATGCTTTTAGAAGAGAGAGAGAGAGAAACTATAAATAATAATGCTTCTTCAATTGTGGAGGGCATGAGAGAATTTCCTTTCTGTTAGTAGTTCGGCTAGCAATAGCTTGGGCAAGAGGGTTTATCCCTTTTGATTTCTATCTTGTAACCCTTCGATTACCATAATCCAATAGCTTGTTCTTCCCCATTTTGGTTGTAGTTCAATTTCTCAGTTCAGATTCTATCAATTTGGTTCCATTGTCGGGAAACATGGTCGCTCCGGAGGCTCAAGCACACACCCGTTTGCTATCGAGGATTGACGCTCAGGATGGGAAAATAGAAGCTCTCTCTAATCAGGTGAACTATCTAACCAACTCCATCAATTCGATGAAGGAGATCATGAACGAGTTGCCTAAATCCCTCGAGAAACTCGCGATAGGTTATCAAAAGCAACAAGAGAAACGACCGATTCAAGAGGACGAAGATGATAAAACTTCGTTCAAAGAGGGTACGGTGACCGGAGGAAGTGGTTCTGGTGCGAAAATTGGTTCGGGTGCGAAAACTCCAATTCAAGGATTGGATTCCTTCTTCAGAGGTAACCATTTCGAATCCCCTTTATTTTCTATGCCCAAGGTGAAACTCCCCATTTTCGAAGGTGTTGATCCCAGGGGATGGATCACCAAGGCAGAACTCTATTTCCATGTTCATAACACCCCTGTTTCTCAAAAATTAAAACTCACCCAAATGTGTATGGATGGATCTGCCTTGAACTGGTTCACGAATCTCATGTTTAAACATCCTCAAACCACTTGGGACCAATTTCAGGAGAAATTGATGGTCCGATTTGGAGGTACGAAATTCTATAACGCACACGAAGCTTTGAGATCCCTGTATCAAGAAAGGGACATTGACGAGTACATAGAGAATTTCTCGGCTCTCTCGGCTCTGATTCCCGACCAATCGGAGAATCAATCTGTTGGAATGTTCCTTCGTGGTCTACAAACCGGTTCAGAGCTCTTAACCCACGTTCTTGCGATCAGGCCATAGATCTGGCTCGTCACGTCGCTTTAGCCACGACCATCCTACAAACACCAGAGCGAAGACGTCATACAGTATGGGGACGAATAGTAATAACCATAGCCCAACCTGAAAATTCATCCCACGAGACAATCCCAACACATCCAACTTTCAACCACCCACTCGGCCCAACTATTCCGTCTGCCCAACCCAATCTAAGCCACATGAACTCGCTAAACCTAACCCCAACGTTAATCGAACTCCTGGAACTCGTCACCTGACCAAACAAGAGTGGAAAGATAGACGTAAACGGGGTCTATGCTTCAGGTGTGGTCAGAAATATTCTCCCCGGACGAATAGTAATAACCATAGCCCAACCTGAAAATTCATCCCACGAGACAATCCCAACACATCCAACTTTCAACCACCCACTCGACCCAACTATTCCGTCTGCCCAACCCAATCTAAGCCTAACCCCAACGTTAATCGAACTCCTGGAACTCGTCACCTGACCAAACAAGAGTGGAAAGATAGACGTAAACGGGGTCTATGCTTCAGGTGTGGTCAGAAATATTCTCCCCAAACACAGGTGTGCAGAAGGTCAACTTCGAGTCATCCTCCTCGCAGATGGCGAAGAGATGGACGAAGATGGGGAAATTCATCGTGTGGAAGTCGATCCGGAGGACGAACAGAAAATCGATGGCGAGTGTAATGCGCTCGAACTCTATGGGTTAGCTTCGAGATCTTCTTCGGCTCTAAAAACTCTCAAATTAATGGGCGAACTACACGGTATCCCTGCGCTGATTTTGGTGGATAGTGGGGCAACCCATAATTTCCTCTCTAGGCACCTAGCCAATGCTCTAGGGTTGGAAATTCAAGCAACAAAACCCCTTTCGATAAGTCTGGGCGATGGAACCCGAGTTCAGATGTTTCAATTCAAATGGGACCTTCACTTGTGTGATAGATGCTCTCGTCTACGACCTGGGATCGCTCGACATCATCCTCGGTATCGCATGGTTGGGTACTTTGGAAGATGTGGTGTTTAATTGGCAGACCCAACAGATTCTGGGATCGAGAAACTCTCGTTAATTTATGTGGGGTTTCTAATGGCCATTCGTCACTCCAAACATGCATCGAAGGACACTTACGATCCTTATCAGTTGAAACGAAGGATGAACTTGTCCTAACCTCCGAACAACATGCTCAATTAGATGAAATCCTATCAAGGTACATTTCTCTATTTCAGTCCCTACAGGGTCTACCACCGGCCAGATCTATCGAACATGCCATAAACCTCCATGAAGGTCAGAGACCAATATACGTACGTCCCTACCGTTACCGTTACCCTCGTCTGCATAAGGATGAAATTCAGCGACAGATTCACGAAATGCTCGAAACTGGAATTATTCGGGTTAGCCAAAGTGTGTATTCTAGCCCGGTAATCCTCGCTAAGAAGAAGGATTCATCGTGGCGTATGTGTATTGACTACAGGGCCTTAAACCGAGCTACAATCCCCGACAAATACCCAATTAATTCCAGTCGTAGAAGAATCGTTGGACGAACTACACGATTCACAATATTTTTCTAAGATCGATCTAAAATCGGGATTCTATCAAGTGCGCGTCCGGGAGTCGGAGAAAACGGCATTTAGAACTCATAACGAACATTATGAGTTCTTGGCCATGCCCTTCGAGGCATGACCAACGCCCCTGCCACCTTCCAGGCCCTGATGAATGAGGTTTTTAGGCCTCTATTACGCAAGGGAGTGCTAGTATTTTTTGACGACATCCTGGTTTACAGCCCAACTTGGGCAAGCCATCTGGAGCTCTTGATTCAAGTGTTTCACCTCCTTCAAACCCATCAGCGGGTGGTAAATCAGAAGAGTAGTTTTGGTAAGCAATCGATCGAATATCTCGGTCATATCATCGATGGCCAAGGAGTGTCCATGGATCCTTCCAAAGTTTCGGCCATTCAAAGTTGGCCAGTCCCAAAGAATACAAAGGCGGTGTGAGGTTTCTTAGGCCTTATGGGCTATTACAAAAAATTCATAAACGGGTACGGTAAGATCGCGAGACCTTTAACCGACTTAACCAAAAAAGATAACTTTCATGGGACCAACAGCTCAATCGGCATTTGAGGAACTAACGTCAGTTATGATCGCGGCTCCCGTTCTTACTCTTCCCAATTTTTCACAACCATTCGAGATTGAGTGCGATGCCTCGAGTCGTGGTTTAGGTGTCGTCCTCATGCAATTTAGACGGCCTATTGCCTATTTCAGCAAGGCTTTGTCTGACCAGAACCTTGACAAATCATTCAACATTGGCGGTCATACCTTTTGGAACGTGATTTCACAGTCTTCTCAGATCAGAAAAGCCTTAAGCACCTGCTGGAGCAACGCATTACGACCATTGATCAACAGAATTGGATCGCGGAACTTATGGGGTACCAGTTTTCAATATGTTATAAGCCCGGAAAAGAAAATCGGGTTGCCGACGCCCTATCACGGGTTTTGAAAGGGAGTGAATGGTGCACTTTAATGTCCTATCCCCAATGGTCGAAGGGAGCCTCGTTGCTCGATGGATTCGACTTTGATCAACAACTTCAGAAAATCGTTGCCGATCTTACAACCAATCCACATTCTCACCCCGGTTTCTCTCTGTCTAACGGCAAATTGTTCCACAAAGGGAAACTCGTCATCTCCGCTTCCTCCCACTTAATTCCAAAATTAATTGCAAATTTCCACGATAGCCCAAGTGGTGGTCATTCGGGTATCTATCGCACTTACCGTATTGGTTGGGAATGACCAAAACCATCAGGAACTATGTCCAAGCATGCAATATTTGCCAACGTTACAAGTCTTCCACTCTCGCTCCAGGCGGACTCCTCCAGCCCTTACCCATTCCAGCAGCAGTATGGGAGGATATTTCTCTTGATTTTATTACCGGGCTACCCAAGTCTAAAGGCTTTGAAGCTGTCTTAATCGTAGTCGATCGACTCTCCAAATATTGCCACTTCATCCCTCTCAAACACCCATTTACCGCCCGCTCACTCGCTAAAATCTTTCTCAGGGAGGTCATTCGCTTATATGGTATTCCCAAGTCATTGCTTAGTGATCGCAATCCTTTATTCTTAAGCAAATTTTGAAAGGAGATTTTCTCACTTCAAGGCAGCCAACTCAAATTCAACTCAGCCTACCACCCAGAAACCGACGGCCAGACAGTAGTAAACCGGAGCTTAGAAACTTACCTTCGTTGTTTTGCGGCTGAACAACCCAAGACTTGGATCTTATTGGCTTCCATGGGCCGAATTTTGGCACAATACCTCCTACCATGTGTCCACGAACACTACGCCATTTGATGTGGTTTATGGTCGATCCCCTCCTGTCATGCTATTCGTCCCGGGAGAAATTCGTTGTGAGGTTGTGGCACACGATTTAGCCGATCGGGATGAAGCACTAAAGCAACTCACGTATCACCTTAATCGGGCTCAGGCACAAATGAAATCCACCGCTGA
This sequence comes from Arctium minus, assembly GCA_954870635.1. Classification (NCBI taxonomy): domain Eukaryota; kingdom Viridiplantae; phylum Streptophyta; class Magnoliopsida; order Asterales; family Asteraceae; genus Arctium; species Arctium minus. The sequence continues at coordinate 118,553,646 of OX941080.1, read as the reverse complement.
CAAACATCGTCGTAACGTTGAATTCAAGGTAGGTGATTGGGCGTTTCTCAAGCTTCGCCCCCGGATTCACCAGAAACTTTCAGCCCGCTATTATGGCCCTTTCCTCATCATTGAAAAGGTTGGGTCTGTCGCATATAAACTCCAGCTAAATCCCTCCGATTTTCCACGTCTCCCTCCTCAAACGAGCCATCGGAAATCACACGACTGAACCTTCTCTCCCTCGAGCATGGAAGTGGATTCCTCTACCCCAACTCGCCCTCTTAAGTGTTTATCCATGCGCACTATGACCAAACAGGGAACGCAAACGCAACAATGGCTAATCCAATGGGAAAACGGTACAACAGATAAAGCTACTTGGGAGAATGCTTCTGCCTTTCAAACTCAATTCCTAGACTTCAGGCTTGAGGACAAGCCTGATCTTCCTGACGGTGGCATTGATAGAGATCCACTAATAGATACCCGGCCCACTGCTGGACACAGCCTAATCAGGCCAGACCCTCGAAAGTTTATTATCGTAGGAGGGCCAAAGGAGGACAGGTGTAAGGTTGATATCAGGAGAGTCAGTTATGAATGCTTTTAGAAGAGAGAGAAACTATAAATAATAATGCTTCTTCAATTATGGAGGGCATGAGAGAAATTCCTTTCTGTTAGTAGTTCGGCTAGCAATAGCTTGGGCAAGAGGGTTTATCCGTTTTGATTTCTATCTTGTAACCCTTCGATTACCATAATCCAATAGCCTGTTCTTCCCCATTTTGGTTGTAGTTCAATTTCTCAGTTCAGGTTCTATCAGACATATTGGAACTTTTTCTTCTATAAACAATCATCCCGATTTTATTTTGAAGTTATGATTTTATAATTATTAGATCAACAATGTGTCAGGTAAAAAACTGCATAGAACCACACCGCAATTCGTGGTGCCGGTTTTTTGCAGTTTGAGGTATATGTGGGGTAGTTTGTGGATTGGAAATGCTTGAGCCACATATATTGTGCAGTTGGGGTTTGGCCTAAACCGCATGCGAACACCCGTAGCCACGAGATAAGAGCAAGATGAATGAAGTGAATGACAAACATTGGAAATCCTATGTACCGTGAAGTTCCACTAGAGTTGAAAAGTGAGTTTTAATCACAAAACAATGATGCAATGACGCCTCCAACGGTGGATGGTGCATAATGTTCAATCACACAAACATGTGCATATAATGGGTCTACAAAACATGCAAATGTTAAAGTGGGTGTGGTTAAGACACAATCATGGATAGGATTATAAATGAGAATATTCAAGGTGATCCCAACTATGATTCCCTATACTACCTAGGTTGTTTTGTTCATCTATATTTAGATGCACATGTGAGAATAAGACATAAAATTGAAAGAAGATACTTGTACGAGAGAAGGGTATTATCTGAAGAATCGGTATACATCCAAAAAAATGGTAGTCAATGGAGAGCATGGACAAACCATGCTTATTTTCCATCCATTTAAAAAAATTCATTCATTAACGATTACCAATTTTAGCCAACCCAACTAGTTTGCAATAAAAGACATCATTGTAATATAGGGAAATAGATAAAAGATAAGAGCAAACAAGTAACGTTCAAGGATCCTTCATGTTGTAGCCCAGTGGTTTGGTAACATCCTGGGAGGTATCCCTGACTACCCGAGTTCGAACCCCGTGGTAAGCATGTTGTGATATCCAGATCATGGGTCTGCCCCTTAGTGGTACCCTTAATTGGGTTGGGTCGTGGTCGACGGGGATTAGTCAGGTGGCACCCTTAAGTGGGAGCCCGGATACCCCGGGAACGTGTGTGTGTTAACTTGCCGTTCAAAAAAAAATGTTCAAGGCATAAGACAACGGCATCAAACAATCACAACTTGCATCATCATTACTCATTAGTATAGGCACTAAACAAACCTACTCCAACAATGATAAAGGCCAATGGTCGGAAAAAAGGGTTAGATATCAGAGTCTGGCTTCAAGCCAAATCCTAATAGGCAAAACCACAAAACATAGGAAGAAGCATTGTTCTCAAGGAAGCAATACAGAGAAGTTTAACAAAGCATTTATAGTTGTCCATGACTAAAGCAATCACCAAACTATTTATAAAGATGTAGAGAAGCTGTTGGTACATAGTTTACCATACCTATCAAGACACTACCTATCAACGAAAAAAAGTGACGTACATGCTCATAAATTATGTTAGAAACTCATGATGGATAAGTTGTTTGGGTTTAAAGGAATATTTTGTAGCTTACTCCAAAATTTATAGTAGGAGTTTATTGGATTACGATATTTGGTTAAGGTTTAGTTTTATATTTTTGGGGTAGCATTTATGAATGAACCATTGGTTGATAGTTTTGTTTAGCAATATAACGTTGAACAAAATTAGAAACGAAAACTTAAGGCAAAAAGAACCAAAAAATTAAATGGGAGATGTGCAAATCACTTAACGAGGAACATTTTATTAGATCACTGGACTTCTAAAATAGTTCCATGAAGACAAGCTCTAGGGTTCTATTGCAACAAGAAAATAAAGTACCAAGCAAGGAATAAAACGAACATGAAGATATAACTAAGAATTTCAAAATACCTTACGGTAACACTATAACGTCGAAAATCGTTAATCATCAAAAACTTTTGAACTTCATAAGCCATCTCAATGTACAAAACCCAACAATGAGGATACCCGAAAAACCAAAATGCATCGCTGGCTTTCTCAAACTTCTATTTATGAGAATTTGAGTGCAAGCATTGTAAAAATCAACTTCTTGTTGAAATTCTAACCATCCTCACAATAGAGAGAATACCCAAAAATGATAAGATTACATATTGTACAGATTTCATAATGCAATTTATAAAGCACCATCAAGGTAACTCTTGTATTAGCCATTGAACTATGAACACAAGAATAACCTAAACATAAATCAAACAAAAATCATCACATAAAGCAATTGTGAATAAAATCATGGTGTTGAAAAGAAGCAGACCAACTGAAACGAAGAAATCAAATAAAAATGATCAAACTTTTGCATCATAGAATGTTCAACAAGCTTCAAAGGTATCAACCAACAAAACAAAAACATATACCGACACATGCTGATGATCACCTGAAACTCAGACAGCTGCTCTGTAGTTAATTCAGTTGTTAAAGCAGAAATAACCACAGAATTGTTCAGTTCTTGCATTTTCTGGATGGAAGCAAGAGCTCTGTTCTTTCCCAGGTCATCCTCCGTGAAAATAAAATTGCTAGATAGATCCCACAACTCCACGGTTCCCTCATCATGCAATGTCACAGACTTGACACCAGCAAGAATAAGGTTCTTTGCTGCAAAGAGTGCACATAAATGCATAAATACGACATGCTATATATAAACATAAGAAAAATTAATCTATATAAAACATTCAACATCAGACAACTTCTAGATAAGAAATATAAATCTCCCGGTTCTTGAAAACGCTGTTGTTAATGGTCTCAACAACAAAATGATGATGGCAAATAAAAAGTTCATGCTCTCATAAAAGCCAACAAAGACCGAGATTAGGAAGTTCAGTGTTATTCTAAGAACAATTTATCATGCAGGTGTGTAAAAAGACTATAGAATCACCGCCAATGTAAATCCAGTGACCAAGCCTATGAATTATGATAACCTCAAATTCATACAACTCGGGCTAAATTATGGCCATATACATATATAATGGGAGCAAATGTCGCTCTTTGTATGTCCATGTATATACTTCTCTTCCTGCCTAATTAATTTAATTTATTTTATTAGCATCGATGCTAATATGGTTCTCAAGTATTTATACTCACAGATATACTTCTCTCCAATTATATGCACAACACAATACAGATAGAAAAAGAGCTAATTAGTGCCGTCAAAACTACAACCCAGCAGCTTAATCAATACAGCAAAGTAATATAAAAAAATCGATTTCAACAAGTATACATTCATGCACATACATACATATACCGCTCAGTAGACTCACCGATTTCAGCACCAAGGCCCTGCATCCCAGAGACTAGAATATTAGATGCAAATAGCCGCCTCATAGTTTCCCGACCATACACTGCAAGCTGTCGGCTATGGAGATCCTCATCAATATCTGTTTGGTTCGAATCACCACCAATGGGCAATTTACCATTGGTGGTACCATTAGGGTTGTTTCCTCCTCCCATGGTTGCTGCTGTCGAAGAAGTCCCGGTGCTTGTGCTGGCGGTGGCTGACGAGATCAAGCTGTCAATTTTAGTTCTCTTGATCAAAGATTCATCCACTACTACCTCTCCTCCAGCTGATCTCTTTCCAGGAAGCATAAAGTCCGATGGTGAACTGTTTAAACCCATTCTTAGTCAAATGCCAATAAACACACACACACAAACCGAATTCAATAATAAAACAAGATTGAAAATAAATCTATCAACAAAATGAAATCAATAAATAAAAAAACTAATTTGCTTAAAATCTTCAACCGGCTACAAAAATTTAGACAGCCTAGAGGGTTACAACACTTTTTTTTTCTAATTCATGCAATTTCATTTTTTACTAGGGCAAGACAAATTCACATACATAGGTAAAGCAGGGATCAACCGCTTGAAAACACATCTAAATTACTAAAAATATGATCAAAGCACAGAAAAAACGAGGATGAACTAATGGTGTTATTTTTAAAAAATAATCAACAACAAAGCCCCAAACCATAACAATTTTGCTTGAAAATAAAGATATACGTACGTGAACTGCGATGAACTGCTTGAAACCATTTCGAAATTAAGACAAGAAAAGCAAGAAATTGGTCTAGACTAAAAAATCGTGAATACGAACAATAAACTAAGGGGTATGATGCAATATATAATATAGAGAATGCGTACAGAAATAGATTAGAAGGTGATATACGAAGAGTATAAAGCAAAGAATAATATGATTTATTACCGATGAGATCTTTGAGGAAATGAACTGTGAAGAAAGCTATGGGGGCTGAGTTTCCTTTTTGATTCTAGGGTTTGAAGAATTCTGTTGATGTGGAGATGATAGTGACAATGGCGTGAGGGGAAGAGGTGGCGCTTTGATAACCTAAACCAAACCTCGAGGCTGTCTTCGGCTTCGGGTAGAGCCTAGAATGGGCCATCAACAAACAAAACTCTTTGCTTTTCTTGTACCATTTACAAATTTTATTGGAAAATTAATTAAAATATCCGTATTTCAAACATGTATTACCGTAATGTCCAAAATCTCTTTGTTTTTGCCGAAATACTTAATTTGGCTGGGATTCGACCCATCCCGGGTTAGAAAAAACGTCAGGGTTACCCTGGGATTTCAGTGTTCATCCCGGGGTTAGGCCGAGAATCCCGGGGTTAGGGGTCGGGATCGATAGGATGGGCTTACGATGGGTCAAATGAACGGGTAGATCGATAGATAAATTAGGTTAAAATGTTACCCCATCCCTTATAAATTGAATGGTCCCCCATTTGAAACCCCACCACAACCATAACCTCTTCTATTCTAACTCTCTCATATATCTCGTGTATACCACGCTCGGATTTCGACTAGATTCGTTAGTGTTTTATCAAAGTCGGATATGTCTTGTTTAGTTAGTATGGTACGTTTTCTCTTAACCCCATTGTGATTTTATATTTTATAAAATATTTGTTGTATTTTTTTTAAGACTATATGTTTGATTTAAAAATATTGCGTTTAATTTTAGAGATTATGTGTGTCCCTGAATCTAGTTTCTAATCACAATTAAACAAACAAAACACAAACAAGAATCAATTACCTGTTTGATTTCACTTTCAAATTCAAGATTACAAACTTTCTCTCTCTAGAACTCTCTTTCTCTCTCTAACGTATTCTCTCTCAACTAGACAACTTCTTCCAATCTTACAACTGAATACCATCTCTACAAAACAGAAAAACAAAGTTATTTATACCTACAACTAAAACAAGGAAAGTAAAATACAAATACAATACTTTGACTTTTATTACAAAAGACTTTGACTTTGATGAGATTTGACTTTCTCAGCTTTGACTTTTTGAAATTTGACTTCTGTCTTCTTGATCTTGTATCCAACATATTTATGCTCTAACAATCTCCCCCTTTGGATTCAAGATCACTGTTGAAAGATCTATCAATTCAGTCTTCACTTTTAAGCTCTGTCAGTAAAATCTCCCCTTTTTCTTTGACTGTATTCTTTCCAAAAATATCTTCAAACAATGAACAATCTCCCCAAAACTTTCACAAGATACTTTCAGTCTTTGGAAAGAAATTATCTTCAGAATCAGCTCGAATTGCTTTAGCAAATAAACTTCAAAGAAAATTTCAGCAAATCTTCAGAAATTCTTTGATCTTCTCCAAATCTTCAAATTGAATTTTTCTGACTTGGACATTTCTGAAAATCATCTAACAGATAAAATGTCTTTGACCATGTCTTGATACCATCTCCCCCAAACTTCAAAACTTTAACATTTCTTGATATCATCTCCCCCTTTTTTATGATTTGAGCATCTATATCATCAAAACTTTTCTTCCAATAAATGTCTTTGACCATTCTGATCTGTCAAACTGAGACTCTGATTCTGTGATCCGTAATCATGTATTTATCTAGATCTTTGCAAATCCAGACAAAATAAAAACATGTAACCCCTGAATCAACAAATGAATCAGTTAAAATGCTTGTCAGTAACACGAAGTCACTGTGTGTAACGAATACACAATATAAAGGAGCTTTTTGATGTTCACTCCCCCAGGGCTTCCATCCAATCATCGAAACACCACAAAGGCAATTTCTATGAATGTTATGACAAAGAAACAAATTCTTTGTGTGTTCGTGCATGTGTAGAAAGAATTAAGTACGAATGATTGCTTTTATAAAGGCTCAACATAGTGTAAACCACTGAGACAACAGTAGATAAACACATACTCAATGTGCATGATTGAAGTGCGAAGGTGGGGCAAACTTCCTTCTTTTTCAATATCCAGATTTTCCAAATGAAAACCAGATAGATTATATGCTGCGTCCCCAGAAAAAATATGAAACATTTTATTTTTGAGAAGAAAATGAGTGGTTGGTGGGGTTTAAGCAAGAGTTGGCATGGGCTATTTGCCTGATTCAATAATGTTCACCAAGAATTGTGAAGCATTAGTAATGTGGTTGCCCGGCTCAGAAAGTAGTTGGTGCAGAGTTTGATATTCTTTTACTCTGATCTCACACCCTCTTTCTTTTAATTCAATAAGCTCACATCTAACCAAACTCTCATTTCCATTTTACCTCATCACACATCCCACACTCATTTCTTTTAGACTCCTCACACTCAATCACTAAAGGATTAACTTCTTGGGTAGGAAACACTGGTTAACGTGAATCCATAGAAGTTCATTTAAGTCCTAGCACAAAGAACCCATGTATGATCCTAAAAGAACGTGTTGCTCATAATGATTTAACTTTATCAGTTAAAGCTCATATTCAAATGGCAGACAAATGTATGCTCATAAAATATAATCATGAAGATTTGAGCATTTTTAGACATTGAAGCATTTTCAAACAAGTATATGAAATGAAAGAATATGAATGCAAAAGACTTGTTTGAAAATCTGACATTGTATGAAAATGATCAGAAATGAATGATATAGCAACTAAGGCTTATGGTCAAGAATAACAGTATAGTCTATATGAAACAAAAATATAGACATTCTTGAATGGAACGCTTCGAAATGAAATATCGCTCAAAAATCTTTGAAATACAAGCGGGGTGTCTTACCATCGAAAAATATGTTTCAATATGAGACATGGTAAGAACATTTAGAACAAAAAGTCAAACCGGTGTGTGTGAATACTTGAAAGTATATAGAAAAGACAATACGCAAGTATTTATCTTTGGAAACACACAATTTGTTTATCAATTAAGCACAAAAATAAAATGAAAACATTTAAAATGACACTTCCAAATTATAAAATCTGTTTAAAATTCGGGAAGTGGTTTGAACATTTCAGAACATGTTTTCTATATCTGAAAGTTGTCCTTCTTTCAGATATATTTGAGATTAAGATAAGAAATTTACCTTTTAGCTTTGTCTTAAATCTCATGAAGTCATGCTTAAGTCAAAAAGATATGATCGTGTCATCCTCTCTCATCCTGCATAAGTCTCAAAGTCTAGTCAAAAATTTATTCACAAAATTTATTCGAAAATAAAAAAATAAAAGACGTAAAGCAGTAAAACAATTAAAGTACGAGTTCTGATCAGAAATAATCAGAAATTATAGTCTTACTCCTTTTGACTTGACTTATATGCTCCCCCTAAAATCATGCATCACAAAAATTTATCAGTTAAGTAAAATGCAGAAATTAGTTATACTCCCCCTCAAATGAATGTAGATCATCTAAAATCTTCTCTTACTCCCCCTGAGATCATGAGCAAACATTTAAAGTGCATGTATCCTTCAAACATAATGATAAAGAAAAAATGATGAAAAATAACAATACGTAACTTTATTAGGTAACAACCGATTACGTCTTAAGATTTAACATACCAAGCTTAGAGACAAGAAAAATTAAATCTCTTTTCATCTAAGGGTTTGGTAAATAAATTTGCAAGTTGATAATCTGTTTTTACAAAATAAAGTTCAATTGTTCCTTTTTCTACATTATCTTTTATAAAATGATACCTGACATCAATATGTTTGGTTTTCGTATGTTGGACAGGATTAGCAGATATGGCAATTGCACTCTTCGAGTCACAATATATTGGAATTTTGTCGAACTTGAATCCATAGTCTCTTAGTTGTGTTCGCATCCACAAGACTTGAGAGCAGCAACTGGCAGTAGCTACGTATTCTACTTCAGCAGTCGATGTGGAAACACATAATTGTTTCTTTGATGCCCAGCTAACGAGCTTGTCTCCAAGAAATTGAACGTGACCAGAAGTACTCTTTCTGTCCAACATGCAACCTGCATGATCTGCATCTGAATAGGCAGTCAGTTGAAACCCAGTATCCTTAGGATACCACAGACCAAGGTCTACAGTGCCCTTCAAATATCTAAAGATCCGTTTGACAACAGCCAAATGGGATTCTTTGGGAGCAGTCTGATATCTAGAACATAAGCATGTTGAAAACATAATATCTGGTCTACTAGATGTAAGATACATTAACGATCCTATCATACCTCTATAAGTCCTAACATCAACACTTTTACCCGAAGGATCAGTGTTAATCTTAGTACCTGTTGCCATCGGGGTTCCAATTGGTTTACAATTTTCCATTTTGTACTTCCGAAGAATGTCCAAAATGTACTTAGATTGGTTAATGAAAAAATCCCCGTAGAAAACTATTTAACTTGTAATCCGAGAAAGAAATTCATCTCTCCCATCATACTCATTTGAAAACGTGACACCATGAGGTTAGAAAAGTTTTTGCAAAATTTTGGATTTGTAGAACCAAACATTATATCATCAACATAAATCTGAATAAGAATAATATCAGCTTTTTCCTTTTTGATGAATAAAGTGGTATCAACCTTACCTTTAGAAAAACCGGACTTGACCAAGAATTTAGATAAAACGTCATACCATGCTCGAGGGGCTTGTTTTAAACCATAGAGGGCTTTGTCCTATATATAAACATGATCTGACTTCTCTGGATTGACGAACCCTTCTGATTGAGACACGTACACTTCCTCTTTAAGAATGCCATTCAGAAAGGCTGTTTTCACATCCATCTGAAAGACTGTGAAATTCTTATGAGCTGCGTAGGCTAGAAACATGCGGATTGCTTCTATACGCGCTATTGGAGCATACGTCTCATCATAATCTATGCCTTCCTCTTGCCGGTAACCTTTGGCAACAAGTCTAGCTTTTTTTCTTATGACAATACCATCTTCATCCTTTTTATTCTTGAATACCCATTTAGTTCCTATCACTGTTTTACCTTCTGGTTTTGGAACTAATCTCCAAACCTTTAGGGCTTCAAACTGATTGATTTCTTCTTGCATAGCAGATACCCAGTCCGAATCAGCAAGAGCCTCTGATACTCGCGTTGGCTCAATCTTACTGAGAAATGAGTCATGCATACATTGATTAAGAGTCGCTGACCTCGTTTGTATAGGCTTGTCAAAATCTCCAATTACTTGATGTAATGGATGATCTTTGGTCCAGCGATGCTCATGAGGGAGTGGAGTAGATACTGATTGAACATGATCATCATCTAGAAATCCACTATCAGAATCTTCAGTTTGAATAACAGGAGGGGGGTTTGCAGTTGAAGTTTCAGGTGCAGAAGCATCAGTTGGAACAACAGACTCTAGCTGTTGAGTAGACATTGTATTACACCCAACTGAAACATTTACTTCTGGCTCAGCATTTACTTGTACATCTTCAACTGTAGAAGTAATTGTAGGAATGTGAGTTTCTGACTGAACAGGGGATGCTTGTTCAGTTATGACATCTGAAGTGACTGGATGATTGCAACTTGTATCTTCAGACCTGTCAGTCACAACAGATTTAGGTATATTAGAACCTAGAAACTCATCATAAAAGAATTCAAATAACAAATCTAAATCAGTTAGATGTGAAATAGATGTAGAAGCATTATTCGAATTATTGGCTGTAGAAGCAGGTTCTGGATTGATCTGCCCAGAAGCTAATACTCCAGTGATCACGGGTTCTGAACTGAGTTGTTCAGAAGCCATATCTTCATCGAATGTTACATTAACGCTCTCGACAACTGTCTTTGACTTCTTCAGATAAATACGATATGCTGCAAATGTTGAAGAATAACCAATAAAGATACCCTCGTCCGCCTTAGCACTGAATTTATTCAGACTCTCTCTGTCGTTAAGCACAAAACATTTACACCCAAATATGTGAAAATACTTGATTGTTGGTGTTCTGTTGTTGATCAGCTCATATGGAGTCTTTTGAAAACGGCGGTGTATCATGGATCGATTTTGAGTATGGCATGCAGTCGACACGACTTCTGCCCATAAGAATAGATGTAAGTCCGATTGTCTAAGCATAGTCCGAGCGGCCTCGACTAGCGTCCGATTTCGCCTTTCGACTACTCCATTTTGTTCAGGCGTTCGAGCAGCAGAGTACTGATGTGATATCCCGACCAATTTGAGATATTCTTCAACTATCTTGTTTTTGAACTCTGTGCCGTTGTCCGTTCGAAGAAACTTGACTTGTCGCTGCATTTTCACCTAGGTCGTCTTTAAGAAAGTAATGAGAACTTCGGGCGTCTCATCTTTTGATCGAAGAAATTTGACCCACGTGTATCTTGAGTAATCGTCCACAATAACCAACACGTATTTCTTTCCACCCAAACTCTGAGTTCTCATTGGACCACACAAATCCATATGTAACAATTCTAACAGAGAACTAGTGCTTGGTTCAGGCTTCGGTTTATGCGGAGCTCTCTTCATCTTACCCTTCTCACATGCAACACATAAGTGTTCTTTCTCGTATTTCAGCTCAGGAAGTCCTTTTACCAATTTCCCACTAACCAACTTGTTGATATAACGAAAATTCAGGTGTGATAAACGTCTGTGCCAGAGCCAACTTTGTTGCATTGAAGCTTTTGTCATCAAGCAAACTTGATTGTCAATCTGAACTTTGGACAGGTTGATGGTATAGAGGTTTGTCTTTCGATGTCCACCTAAGAGTTCTGTGTCGTCTTCAGTACGAACCGAGTTACTCTTAGATTTAAAATTGACCTCTAACCCTTTATCGTAGAATTGACCAATGCTAAATAAGTTGTGCCCCAAGCCTTCAACATAACTCACCTTACTTATCGTTATGTTGTCTTGAATAATGTCACCATATCCTAAGATAGGTGAAAGTTGATCGTTTCCAAATCTGACATTTCCACTGAATTTCTCTGTATAGTTAGACAATAAAGATTTTTGCCCAGTCATATGCTTGGAACATCCACTGTCCAAGTACCACATATGCCGGGTCTGCAAGAGAAATCAAGAAACAATAACTTTAGGTACCCATTTAAAAACGGGTCCTAACAGATTAACACAAGATTTTGGTATCCATTTGAAAATGGATCCTCTGTTCTTTTGAAAACCTTTAAAAATATTTGATCTTGAAGAATACACATGATAAGATCCGAACCAATCAGAAGAATTATGAGAGTAAGCAAGATCATTTCTCCGATAATGATAAGATGTAGTAGAAATAGGAGATAATTGAATCAATTGCTTTATTGAATACCGCTTGTAAGAAGTTACAAGGTTTTGTTTATTTGAAGCAAATTGATCAACTACATCAGTATCACTACTAACTGATCTATTACAAGAATTATCAGAAACTGATTCAGCTTTCTCATCACCCTTCCTTTTTGATCGCCATTCAGTTCGAGCTTTCGACCTTTTTTTGTTTATATATGAAACAAAAGATTTAGATTTATTAGGAAAATCAGATTTCTGAGACTGAGTTTTCTTTTGTGTACCAGTGTGCTTCTGTTTCTGTAATCGCTGTTTCTTATGTTTCTTACCTTGAGAATAATAATCAGCAGTTACAGAAACTGATTCATCAACCTTAGTTGATGATTTAACAGTTTTAAGAACACTTGGTAACACCTTTTCATTTAAAAGACAAGTAGAATGATCAGGAAGAATAGCAGTAAAGTCAAACATATCAATTTTGTCTATGCACCCATCATCAGAATTAAGAAAATCATTTGCAGACTCAAATAGGTCATCAAAATTATCAGACGAAGTTTGAGGTGCCTTAGAAACTTTAGAACACTTTGTAGATGTAGATTGAAAAATCGTGTTCTTTAATACAGTAGAAAATACACTTTGTTGAATATCAACCAAAAGTTTTTCATCAGATAAAACATTTTCCAACTCAACTATTTTGCTTTCAAAAATGAGTGGAGGAACATAAACCTTTGCAATTGCAGGTTTTGCCTTCATCTCAGAAACAGAATAACTAGCAAAATAATCGTTTGAAAGAACTTTTGGTGTTTCTGAAAGATAACTATCATTTAACTTTGCATAGTTAAATGGTAGTTGCATTTTCTTTACATTCTTTCTATTTTCAGTTTCTTTGGCCTCATCTTCTTCTGACAAATTGGTAACAAATTTGGGTTTTAAATGAGTATGTTTACCAGCACAAGCAAGAAAATTAAAATTATAAAGTGCTGGTTGTTTTCTGATGGCCTTCTTTAAGTAATGGGGGTTTTGAAAACCAAGTCCCCATTTTTCCTTAACATCAGCCTCTTCGTTAGGTGCATTGAGAAAAATGGGTTGATCTGTTTGGCCTCTTGCATAGAGTTTGGCTTCCAGACCATTTACCTTCTTATTTAAAAGCTTGTTCTCAACCTGCAATTTATAAACAGTTAGTGCAGATTCTTTCTTTTCAAACTCATACTTAGAAATTTTAACTTCAAAATCAGAAATCTTCTTTTCAAAACAATCTACTTGAGATTTAGAATCAGAAGCAGACTTACGTAAAGAATCAATCAGATCTTTGTTCCCAATAACCGACTTATTGAGTTCAAATATCTTATTGTTTCTTTTAGCAACTCTTTCTTTTTCCTTTTTCAATTTATTTTGTAAGTCTTGAAGCTCAACTATCATAACTTCCATTTTGGTAATGAAATATTTTTGAGTTAAGTTAAATACCTCATCAGATGTCTCGTCATCTGATTCATCATACTTGACCTCTTTTCCCATAAGACAGAGATGAGCTGTTTCTTCCTTCTCTTCCTCTTCACCTTCTGAATGATCCAGCCAAAATTCGTCCTCAGCCATTAAAGCTATGCCCGCTTCTTGCTGTTTGGCCAGTAGCAGTTTGTTCTGATAATACTGAGAATTACGAATTTTTGGCTTTCGACAATCTTTTGCAAAATGACCAATCTTGCCACAGTTGTAGCATTTGACTGGATCACTTGCTGGCTTTTCTGCAACAGTGTAGTCATTCATGAACTTCTTCCTTTCATCAGGTTTCTTCTCAACATATCTGTTCTCTTCATATCTCCTTCCTTCCACCCTTTCTCGGTGCTCATGATTCTTTGAACTTGATAAAGAATACCTTTGAGAATTTGATCCCGACTTCTTGTAGAATTTCTTTTGAAATGCACGGGTCAGTAAAAGCATGGCTTGTTTCAGACTTTCTCCATCATCACCATCTGATTCAGATTCAGACTCAGAACTTGTAAGCACTTTCTTCTTTTTCTTCTTTTCTTTCTTTTCTTTCCTTTTCTCTCCGGCTACCAATGCAATAGGATCGGGAACCTTTTCTGCCTTCTTTTTCTCAGCTCTTTTCTCTTCCACTTCTTCTTCATTCTGCCTCAAAGTCTCATAAACCTCATGTAACGGTATGTCATTCAGATCCTTCATTTGTTTCATCCTACGCGTATGCTTCTTCCATTCAGGTTGTAGGATACTTAGGAATTTGACATTATTCTCTAGCTGCTTCTTTTTCACTTTGTTCTTTGTCAGTTCATTCAGAAGCAAGACAAACCATTCATAAGTATCTTCCAGGCTTTCATTCTCTTTGGCTTTAAATTCTTCATAACTGTTGATGCAGTTAGCCACTTTCATCTGATTCCCGACCTTGGATCCCATCATCATCTTTTGCAATTGATCCCACATCTTCTTAGCATTTGCTTTGTAACTATCAATCTTGATGTAGATCTCATTCGGAATGCTCTGAAGAAGTAAGGATCTTGCTTGTTTATCTGCTTTGTATCGGCTTTTCTGTTCTTCAGAATACTGAAAGATATCCACTGCCACTGTTTTCATCTTTTGATCTCTTTCCTCAGTACCATCTTCACTATCAGACGAGTCATCATCAGGTATTTGAACCGTGATTGGTACCATAGGACCTTCTGTGATTGACAGCATAATATTCTCTCCATTTGCATGTCTGTCTATAAAATCAAGGAATCTGTCTTTCCACTGTTCGTACTCTCCTTTGAACATAACAGGAGGCTTGACCTTAGTACCAATGGAAAGTGCATCTTTAGAAGTCATCTTGATAAAACCTGTGTTGAAAAATATATGCAATAAGAAACTAGAAACTGATCGTTAGTCCAAATGAAACAATCAAGAAAATACAGAAAACTTGAAATATAAAATCAGAAATTTTGATCATAACAAGAAATATGTCCCCCTTCGCAGACTTAGCATGGGGTCCTGCTATCCGGTTAACGGGTGGGGTCAAGGGGCAACGCCCTTGCGGGGTCGAGGGGCAGCGCCCCTAGAGAAAAAAATTTCACTATTAAAGGCCATATTACTATTTTGAAAAATTTGTCTAAGTCCTCCACACTTTGCGTATCAAGAGTGATATGCAAACTACACTTTGCGTTTCTAGTGTGGTGTGCAAACCACACTTTGCGTATTGCTTGACTTGCTTAAATGATACTTTGCGTGCCGAATTGTGATGAGTAGCTTTGCGCGCTGAGAAGATTACACAGATCTGACTTTGCGTATCAAGAAGTAAACGCAAACCTTACTTTGCATTTCAAGTAGGAAGTGCAAACCTATACTTTGCGATTCAAATGGGAAGCGCAAACCTTTACTTTGCGATTCAAATGGGAAGCGCAAACCTTTACTTTTGTGATTCAAATGGGAAGCGCAAACCTTTACTTTGCGATTCAAATGGGAAGCGCAAACCTTTACTTTGCGATTCAAATGGGAAGCGCAAACCTAACTTCGCGATTGTAGTTACAGACGCAAACCCAACTTTGCGTTTGTCAATGAAGACGCAAACCTTTGAACAGATATTTGGTAAATCTCTCGATGAACTAGCACATACCACTGATGAACACACGCAAACCTTGACGAACACGCGCAAACCTTTGATGAATGAAACGCAAACCTCGATGAATGAAACACAAACCTTGACTAACACGCGCAAACCTCTAAAATCGATCAAAATCACACCAAAAACTCATTTAAAGCAAGAATTTCAACACTAAACTTTGACAATTCACTCGTCTAAACAACTAGAACACAAACTTAACAACTAATTTCGATCAAATACACAAAAATGCATAAATCGACTCAATTACAGTGCACAGGACTCGTGAACTTCAAACTCAACTAAAATCAAAATTAACGATCAAATACAGTGCATTTCTTGAAATCACCTATACAGACTCGATCGATTATGCTATCTGAACAAAATCTAATCGATTACAACTCCAAAAACGCACTAAAACTCGGATTTGATTTTTCGCTCAAGAACACAGATACGAACTTTTGATTTTTTCTTGATTTTTCGATTTGGATATGCTCTGATACCAATTGTGTGTCCCTGAATCTAGTTTCTAATCACAATTAAACAAACAAAACACAAACAAGAATCAATTACGTGTTTGATTTCACTTTCAAATTCAAGATTACAAACTTTCTCTCTCTAGAACCCTCTTTCTCTCTCTAACGTATTCTCTCTCAACTAGACAACTTCTTCCAATCTTACAACTGAATACCATCTCTACAAAACAGAAAAACAAAGCTATTTATACCTACAACTAAAACAAGGAAAGTAAAATACAAATACAATACTTTGACTTTTATTACAAAAGACTTTGACTTTCTCAGCTTTGACTTCTTGAACTTTGACTTCTGTCTTCTTGATCTTGTATCCAACATATTTATGCTCTAACAGATTATGTGTTACGTTTACGTTGATAATATGTTAGAGTATTGCGTGTTTTTTAGAGATTGCGTTAATTTTACAGTGTTGCGTTAATTTTAAAGATTACGTTGATAATATGTTAGAGTATTACGTTTTTTTAGAGTGTTGTGTTTTTTTTGAAAATATTTTAGAGATTGCGTTAATTTTAGAGTGTGGCGTTAATTTTAGAGTGTGGCGTTAATTTTAGAGTGTTAAATATTGCATTGATAATATGTTAGAGTATTACGTTTTTTTAGAGTATTGTGTTTTTTTGAAAATATTTTAGAGATTGCGTTAATTTTAGAGTGTTAGAGTATTACGTTTTTTTTAGAGTGTTGTGTTTTATTTTGAAATTATTTTAGAGATTGCGTTAATTTTAGAGTGTGGCGTAAATTTTAGAGATTGCGTAAATTTTAGAGTGTGGCGTTAATTTTAGAGTGTTAGATATTACGTTTTTTTAGACTGTTGTATTTTACTTTGAAAATATTTTAGAGGTTGCGTGTTTTTTAGAGATTGTGTGTTTTTTAGAGATTGCGTTAATTTTAGATTGTTGCGTTAATTTTAGAAATTGCGTTAATTTGGAAAATATTTTAGAGATTGTATGTTAATTTTAGAGGTTTTCGTTTACGTTGATAATATTTTGTAGTATTAAGTTACTTTTTTAGTGTTGCGTTTTTTTGGAAAATATTTTAAAGATTGGCGTTAATTATAGAGATTGCGTTAATTTTAGAGTATATGTCATATTACAACTTAGGTCTCTTAACTTTGCCATACTAAAACTTAGGTCCCCTAATTATGCTAAATTACAACTTACTTCCCTTAATTGTGCTAAATTATAACTTACTTCCCTTAACTTTGTTGGAAGTCCAATAGATTGAGTGGTTTCTTTTCTAAAATTAAGCAATAGACGAAATAAACAAAACTTAGGCCCCTTAACTTTGCACAAAAATACAAATATTAACTATAACCATAAGTTGGTGTCTTTTATTCCTTAGTTATAAGTTAGGTGCGTTGACAACATCTCTGCATTACTATGTAGGAGGATTTTCATTACGTCGATCTATCTTTCAAATGCCGCCTTGGCTTCCCCGAGGAAATTAGAGATATTTTTGCAGCGTGTCCACCTGAATGGGCATAAAATTTACATCAAATCTTCGGACGGACACCTTTTGGTCCATGGCTCGAGCTTACCAATATTGTGTAGGACCCCATCCTAGTGTACATGTTTTTACAGTTGGAGGTCGAGGTCCTCATTGCAGATCCGGAGGAAGTGTATTTCGACGTGTGTGGGAAACACATGCGTTTTGGTCGTCTTAAGTTCTGTCTTATAATAGGACTCTTTTTCGGACCAACACCCTCCCTTCCTACCATATCGGAAGGGTCCTTCGTCAGGAGGGTTTGGCCCGATCACGCACCAGGTAATTTGAAGATGAAAACCGTCGTCCAGACGATGAGAGGCGGCCTGCATGAGCTATCCGATGAGGATGATGTGCGTGTTTGCTTGGTGGTGATGGTGGAGGTGATGTTCATGGGCCGTGAGCTAAGCCAGGTGGTTTCTGACACTGTCCTTAGGGTCGTCGATGACCTCAGGACATTTAACAGCTACCCGTGGGGTAGCCACATCTGGAGCCACACATACAATTCTCTACACCATGCCATCGCGTGACGCCATTTACAGAAGAACAAGAACATCAACAAGAGCACATTGAATGGGTTCGCACACACTATGAAGGTTAGATAAGTAGTATAACATAAATATTAAATCGTCTCTATTTTTTTACATACTTGTCTATGTTGTGTAATTCCATATATGGATCTTGGAGATGTTTCCTGTCTACCGTCACCATTTCACCAGGCGCACCGACAGGGCCATTAGGGGAACCCGTTGGGACCGGGATGTTGTCCTAAATAAGGCTGCATGCGTTGCAATTTTCAACTCAGTTTCGGACGTACGCTCTCTTACTATATTTCTAATTTAGTAATTAAACAATTAATTGTGTAACTTAGTCCTGCATATTAAATCTTATATGTTTTACTTGTCTATTTAGTTGAGGCATCCGACACTAAAGCGCCTCACTCCTACGGATGCCGAACAACTGAGTCGTTGGTATATATCCAACGTCTCCTTTTTTGAAAGAGAGGCGGCCAGGCGACCGATGAAGAGATCCCGATGACGATGATGTCGATGATGACGATTACGTCGAAGATGACGAAGGTGACAAAGATGACGACGATGACGATGATGATGTGAGATATTAGTCGCCCCTCGCTCCTTCCATCATGGAGCGCCGCCTCCCGACCCATACCAACACAGGTGGGTACGCTACGATGCGCTGCACGACTACATCCACGGGTCCGTCGAGGCACGCCTAAGAGAGCTCGAGGCCCTTACCGCACACCTTCGCCACACTCATGTTAGTGTTTAACTTAATTTGGGGATATTATGTTCCTTACGTGTATATTGGTTTGTGTATTGATATTATGTTCCATACTTGTATTAGGTGACGACGAGCACGACACCGACCTACACGTCGCCTGGGTTCGGACACACGTCGGTTGGGTACAGACACACATCGGCTGGGTTCGGACATACGTCGGTTGGGTACGGACACACATCGGCTGGGTACGGACACACGTCGGCTGGGTACGGACACACGTCGGATAGGTACGGACACACGTCGACTGGGTACGGGTACACGCATGCACCGACGGGAGGATTTGCCGCCTTTTCAACAACATCATTGCCGCAAGATGTAAGTGAGACGAGTTCTCATTATTGTTCTATTTTCGTTATTACTATCGAAAATTCTTATAATCTATGTCACCCAGTTTGGGATGACGGAGGCGGACTGTTACAGACCCCAAATGATGACGAGTGACGATGTGTCGGGGTCGTCGTACGTGACACCGCCAGCACACTTCGGTCAGGGTATGGATGCGCCATTCCTTAGTGATATGGTGGAAGATTATCTGGGACCAAGTGTCCCGTATTCGATGGGGTCGATGGGGTCGGGGGTTGACACCACCCAGGCGCAGTTGAGCACTCCGATGGGTGGTGACATCATTACAGACCACTTCGAGGATGATGCTCCCATGCATGATCGGGCGGAGTTGGAAGTGTATGCGGCGGAACCGACAACACTTGGGAGGGGGAGACGGGACGTTGCAGCGGGGCCAAGCTTACGTTCCCCATATATCCAACAACCTTCGACCACACCGGCCCCTCCGAGAAAGACCAAGCTAAGGGTGAAGGCAAAGGGTAAGGGAAAGGTTGGGGGATCCACTACGATGACTTCAATGGGGCAATCGATGCGCGTTTCGGCGGCACATATCATGGACCAATGTCTCAATAATCAGCTCCCCAACCTGTTATGTCCATTTTATGGCGACCTTGAAATGAATGCCGACTTTTTCATGAAACTGTTGGGTTTAGGTGGTAGGGGGATTTCGAGGATCTGGTTAGTATTTAAATATAGTCATATAAACAACCACATTTCTAATTACAGGTATAACAATCTTTGTTTTGTGTATAACACATCGACTGTTGGGTCAGAATGATCCAAGAATCCCGTTCTACACAAGCGAGCTGGGCGGTGATGGACAGTAACTTTTTTGAGTTCCTTACCCGGCCGGAACAAGGTTACAAGTCTGTGTACACTACGTGCAATGGTGAGGGGCATAGAAACAATCCGGATTGGAAGGGCCTCGAGAGGGTATGGAAATCGATTTACATAACTTTTGTTTAACTTGTTTGTTACTAACTATTTGTGTGTTATTGTAAAATCTCAGGTATACATCCCCATATGCATTATAGACAAACATTGGGTGCTTGGGGTTATGGACCTTAATGAAATGATCATGATCATATATGGCAGTTTACAAGCACCCAGGTACTCCATGGCCTTGGATGGGCCCCTTAAGACCTTCAAAATACAATTGCCGAAGTTGTTAAAGAAAATCCGCGACACTCCTGTTCGTATCAGTGCTAGCAATAAATTAAAACATTTGTATGAATATGATGCACCACAACAGGCGGGGGCCCTTGGGGATTGCGGTGTGTGGGTATGTCGTAACTTATCCATGTTTATTGAAGGAACGCACCCAGCAGTTGCACCAGATGCAACTGAACTTGTGGCCAAGGAATGGCAACATCGTATGGTGGAGACCTTATGCTCGTTGTGTGTCCAGTTCGATGAGTAGGTTGTTTTATGTTTTTTATTATGTAGTCTGTACCGTTAGTTTTTTTTATCTACCCGTAGTCCTAAACGAGGTTCCCGATATATGTAATAAAACTTATATATATATATATATATATATATATATTAATATTGCTTTCTTAGATTTTCCGTGTCGGGAGACAGAAAACAAAATTAAGATTTGGTGAACAAAACGAACTTACAAACTGATAGGGTTCGAAAACAACCGGTACAAACTGATTAGGTCATATTCTTGGTCATTTAAATGTCAAACTACGGCTACACGACGCTTGGCTTTTCTAGAATCCCCACCGACTTCTTATATGTTGTGGTGATACGAGTCTGGAAGTGTTAAGCTCCACTCTCTCGTTGTATACTTCAATGATGGTATGGCCGTCAACATATAAACATATAAATGCATCAAATCATGAAACAAATTAGGCGATTTATTTCTTGAAACAAAGGCACATAAAGTACAGGTACAAACTACCAACATCGAAACTCCAAATACAAAACCAACAACACTAGCACCATGAAACAAAAGCATATAAAGTACAGGTACAAACTAGCAACATAGAAAATCCAAATACGCAAACAACAACACTAGCACCATCTAAGGATAGAGTGTTTTACATTGATCAACCCAATTTTGTTTATGGGTAACCTGCGCTTGCAGTACTGCGAACTCTTGCATAATCTTGTTGACTTGGCCGTTGTCGTAGCGAATACGGTCTTCTTTCTCTTTTATATCCCTCTTCAACCTTCTTACCTCCTCCTTCTCCGCGTCGATCCTTCTCAAGTGGCCATCCTTCTTCGCCATCATTTCCTTCCACTCTTTAGCGAGTTGTTCTATCTTCGCTTCACTTTTCTCTATCGCCCTTTTCAGTCTCGAGGGCATTATTTGTGAAGACGGTGGGTTTAAAGATGATGCGTTTCCAGCCATGTGTTTGGTGAAAGAGGAGAATAGTATGCTATGAAAATGGTGTATGGATGTTGTGACCTATACAGTTGGTATAACACGGGTATTTATAGCCACAATGAGCAATTGGCTCAACATAAACCTTTAGCCTTTTCTAGGGAATCTTGCACGCTTTGCAGAAGAATCGTTTCAGGCTTTGCAGGGGAATCGTTTCAGGCTTTGCAGAAGAATTGTTTCAGGCTTTGTAGGCGAATCGTTTCAGGCTTTGCAGAAGAATCGTTTTAGGCTTTGCAGGCGAATCGTTTGACCATATGAACATAATGGATCAAGAACCTATCTTGGCATCGACTATAAGTAGATGCTCTAGTGAAGTAGTAATTCACAACTTGCTATCCTTTATACCCTCTACACCGTTTACAAAAATTCTCTACATTTTCATAACACTATGGTTGGAGGTTCACGCTCTAGGGGGAAAAGGTCAGCGAATGGGGTTGGCACTTCACGCTTCGCCGACAACCAATAATTAAATGATGGATCTAGAAGGTTTGACTGGAAGGCACCTGAGATAAGGGAGGAGTGGGCGCAGTTTGGGAGAACTGCGACCGATTACCCACATACGGATCAAGAGATAGAACAATATCACCAAGCACGAGAGGCATACTACCATGCTCATGGGGGAGATGAACCACCAACATATCCATCTACCCAACCGGCGGGTCTACCAATGTCTCAAGTAAATCCTTCAAAGTTGAAACAGTCATGTGATGAGGCGAATGCAGAAATAGAGAAGATAAGAAGGTGGTGGCTATACAACATGGAACTTCAGAAAGAGAAAGAGGAGTGCCTGGCGGTGAAGAAGCAATTCCTAGCACAATTGCGGCGCGATGCTAGGGAAGTGCAATGAGAGATAGCTGAGATTGAAGATGAAGTCAAAGAAATCAAGGAGAGTTACACCGGTATGGAGGAAGTAATCAGGGAAAAGCAGTACTGGATCATCAAGATCTAGGAAATCTACCCGTAGTAGGTTTCTCTTTTGTTGGTTGTTGTATGGATGCACTTTATCGATGCTTTAATGTTTTCTTTAATGCTTTGATGTTTAGTTTATCAATGCTTTAATGTTGTATGGATGCACTTTATCCGATTTTCTTTGATTTCAATAAAATGATGCTTTATTGTTAACTTTACTAAATACCAGAAGAAAACTTAACAAGCATGATAAGGTAGATAAAATCAACACTGAACATAAAAACAATATCACGTAGCATACAAGATGAGGTCGTTACAATCAAGGAAAGTCAATGTCAAGGTCAATGTTATCATGCCTTAGGGTTCCATGTGGTTCTAGGTTCGATGGCCCCTGGGAGCTACTTCTTTGGCTACTTGAAGCTCTACTCCTGGGCACTGTTGAAGGGGCGGGAGTTGGACATTCACCACGAGTATGTCCTACTGCTTCACACCTAGTACACGTTCTCTGTATCGGACCCTTACCATGAGATGGACGACGATTGTTCTTTCTTGGTTTCCCCACACGTCTCTTGGTTATTAACGGTGGATAGCATGGTGGAAGGAGGACATGTGGCAAAACCCATGATTGAGGGGGTCCAACTGGATTGATTACTTCCTGATATGTTGACCGGTAAGTATCGGATGTGTAGTAACCTAGAGCTAGATCGCTGCAATCTCTACGATTCATAGACCTTGCAGCTGCGATGGCATGACCGCACAGTAACCCATAATATTTCCATTGCTTACATTCACAAACACGGTTGAGCATATCGACAATCGTATGTCCACGGGTATCCCGAACATGGAACTTATCATATCCAATCCCTCTTACCCTCCATTGCGCAGACTTTCCCGCCCTTTTGAGAATCTTCGCCTCCGCCATTAGTGTGAGATGATTACGCATTTCACCTACAAACATGTGTTAATTATGCTACGATTTATAATGAACACGAGAAGAGCAAATAACATATAAGTTCAAGATTTCATAATTTATCAACCTCCCTTTTGCAGTTGAAGTAGGTACCACTCTTGTTGAAACGATCGGAAGTACTCCATAAGTCCGACAATCGGTAACCTACGAGCAAAACGGGAGAGTGCATTCACCGACTCTGCACTATTGGAGGTTATTATAGTTAGAGCACATATTTGTTGGATGCAAGATCATTACTTCTGAAGGTCAAAGTTCAAGGAAGTAAAAGCTGAAAGTCAACTCTCAAGCATCAAAGTCAAAATCTTTGTGTAATATGTCAAAGTCAAAGTGTCTTGTATTTTTGTTTTCCTTGTTGTTATTGTATGTTATAAATAGATTTGTATTTGTTGTAATAAGAGATTAGAACCAGATACGCATGTGGAGAAAATTAGAGAAGAGGTTCATGTTCATATCATTCTATAAAGAGAGAAAGAGTGTTTGTAGAGAGAGAAAGTGAGTGAGATTGTAATCTTTGATTGAATCAATGACATGTGATTTCATAGATTTCTTATCTTGATTGTTTGTATTAAAAAGAACTTGAATTATGGGTTTAACAATTGGTATCAGAGCAGAAGAAATTCAGAAACGGATTAAATTTCAAGATTTGGTTTCGACATTTTCAAGAACTCGCTAAACACTGTTCAAGATTTAATTTTCGAGTTTCAGTGATGTTTTTGATCTATTTTTGGAATCATTGTAATCGATTTTGCATATAGAACATGTTTAGTTTGTATTGTTTAGTCCAATTCACATCAGAATCGTATGAATTTTGGATTTTTGCAATTTTAGTTTGAGTTTTTGAAGTTTACTGTGGTTAGATTTAAACTGTAATTTTAGTGTTTTGTTTTGAAAATTTTTGATCGTAATATGTTAGTGGCATGTATTAGAAGTGATCTGCAGAGTTTTAGATCAATTGGAAAAGACTTGGATCGAAATCAGAGAGAAAAATCAAGTTTTTGTTCGAAGAACCCAAGAACTCGCTAGATCTGAAAAATGCACAGATGAAGAACACGCAAAGGCAAGAACTCGCACAAGATTGAAGAACTCGCACAAGCCTAAAATATGTTTGAGATGAAGAACTCGCAAAGTGTTTTGTGCGAGAAGTAGAAACTCGCACGTCTTTGTTTGCGAGTTTGTACTGTTCATTCATAGTGTCTTGCGCGAAGTTGGGTTTTAGCGAGAAGTGAGATATGCACGAAGTAAAAAAGTTGATATATTTTCTAAGTGTTGAACGCGCAGACGCATTGCGCGAAGTGACTTACTCGAGAACTTGCACGTAGCAGTGTGCGCGAAGTGAGAAACACGCAAGCTTTGGTGTGCGAGAACCAGAAACTCGCACGAGCCTGCTTGCGCGAACCTAGAACTCGCACATCTCTAATTGCGCGAAGTGTGCTTCTCGTATCCTTTGGTCTGCACGAAGTATAAAAAAAAGCGCAAGTTACTGTTTTTTGCGCGAAGCTAATTTTCTTTGGTTTGAGAGTTCCATATTTAGAATTTTTATGAGTTTTTCTAAAACTAATCAAAGTTTGACTTTTTGTGATACAGGTTATTTCTGAATTTCTAACGATCATTTCAAGTTCTTTTTGTAACAGGATGACTTCCAGAGAAGCTTTCAAAGTTGAAACTGATGTGAAACCTCCTGTTTTAGTCAAAGGAGAGTACGAGCAATGGAAGAATAATTTTCTGGTCTTTATAGACAAAAATGATTTGGGAAAGTATATCAGAATATCTTTGAAGGAAGGAAAGATGAAAACTCCAACAAAGACTTACTCTTTTATGGGAGAAAATGGATTCACAGAAAGAGGAGAGTTTCCAATACCACGTCAGGAATACACAGATGAGCAAAGAAAGAGATTTGAAGCTGATAAATTGGCCAAAACTTTTATCTTGCAAGGAATTTCAGATGAGATTTCTATTCAATTAGATAGCAAAAAGGCTACAGGAAAACAGTTGTGGGATCAGCTTGAAATGAGATCAAAGTTGTCTTCAAGAAAAAAGTAAAGATTTTGGAAACTGAGAATATTGAGCTGAAAAGTAAGATCTCTAACTTGGAAATTCAAATTGTTCAAATTCAGCAAGCAACTTCTGTTGAAAGTTTTGAGAAGAAGATTAAAAATTTGGAAGATGTTAATGTTGAGCTTCAAAAGAAAATATCTGATTTGGAACAAAAGATGGTCAAAGACAGGCATGATTTTGAGACAGAAAAGAAAGCATTTGCAAAGAAGTTCTCAGAGTTTTCCAGAAAGAGTTGTGAAGAGAAGAAGACAGTTGAGCTGAAATGTATAAAGCTTTCTCAACAGATTTTTGATTTTGAGTAAGTAATTATTTTGGAAAGAGAAAAGTTTGACAAAGAGAAGAAGATCATAGAACAAAAGAATGTTGGATTCTTTAAAAAGATATCTGATGGAAGAAAGAATGCTGAAAAGGATTTTGAAGAAGAAAGAAATATCTTTGAGGAAGAGATCAAGAAGCTTACTGAGAAGCTATTTGAGCTATCTACAAATGCACTGAAAGAGAAGAAAATGAAATCTGAGTTTCAAGAAAAGATTGACATGCTTGTCAAAGAAAGAGACAATTATTCTTCAAAGATAAAAGAGCTTGAAGACATTGTTTCAAAGGTGGTGGTGACTGAGCACACGACTCCAGAGTCAAAAATCCACACACATAGAAATAATCAAGCTGACTCTCAAAGGACAGCCTCAAGCTCACATCAGAAAACTGTTTCTACAAGAAGGTCAGTTAATTCATTTGATCAGATTCGTACTACTAACATTTTCTATGATCGAAATGTAGATGGTTCAGGTACATAAAGAAGAAGAAGAAAATATGAAGAAGAGAAGCTGGTTTGGAAGGTAAAACCAGTTGATGATGAGAAGAATGATGAGAAGAAAGAAAACAAGTCATATGTACATGCATCAAATGCAAAGAAGAACAAAGTGCTGAAAGGTAAACCTAATCTTGCAATTGATCAAGTTGTCTAGACAAAGGTAATGTTCTTACTGTCGTATATATGATTTTGTTCATAAGTCAAGTGATCATTTCTGGTATGGTTCTTACTCTATTACTCCCAATAGAACTGCAACTCACAAACATGGACCCAAATACCAGTGGGTACCAAAGCCGAAAGATGATTCTGTGTTGCAGGCACCTCATGTTAAGGGGGAGTAAAGAGAACTGAGGCTTCTAAATAAATCAGTTCAGAACCCGTGCTTCAACGAACCAAGACTTCTGAATAAATCAGTTTAGGACCCGTACTTCAACGGAATTTGACTTCTAAACACAACAGTTTAGGACTCGTACTTCATAGATGAAAAAGAGATGATACTCCCGAGCTGACATGAGACTGTACTCTGAGATCTAAATGAGAAGATCAACCTTCAAGGGGGAGTTCATATTTTTCTGGAAATATGCATTCGGAAGATATGATGAACTACACTTCAGGGGGAGTTGTAGATCTCTATCATGTGCTTTTTCACTGATAAATTACAGATGCATAATTTCAGGGGGAGTATGAATTATGACTTCTGATTACTTCAGATCAGAACTCATACATTCAAAGTTTTACTGCTTTATGTCATTTTATTTTTCAATAAATGTTGTGAATAAAGTTGATTTGACGAACTTTTTGACTGATGCAGATTGAGAAGATACTTAATGATCATATTATTATGACTTTAAGTTGACTTCATGAGATTTAAGACAGATCGAAAAGGTTTATTTCTATTCTTAATCTCATATATGGTTGAAAGAAGGACGACTTTCAATCATAGAAAACATGTTCTTAAATGTTCAAACCACTTCCCGATTCTTAAACAGATTTCATGAATTGGAAGTGTGATTTTAAATGTTTTCATTTTACTTGTGCTTAAATGTTAACAAACCGTGTGTTTCCAAAGATTGATACTTGTGTATTATCTTTTCCATATACTTTCAAGTATTCATACACACCAGTTTAATTTTTGTTGAAATTGTTCTTACCATGTCTTTAAAATTGAAACAATATTTTCGATGGTAAGACACCCCGATTGAATTCCAAAGAATTTTGAGCGTGATTTCATTTCGAAACGTTATTTCAAGAATGTCTATATATTGGTTCGTATAGACAAAATTCAATTTTTTGCTGACCTAAGCCTTATTTGATAAATCATTCATATTGTGATCTTTTCATACAATGTCAGATTTTCATACAAGTTTCGTGTATTCATTTCATTCATTCAATATACTTGTTTGAAATATCTTCAATGTTTAAAATGCTCAAATCTTCATGATTATCTTATTGAGCATACATACATCTGACTTGTATCTTTTGTGCTTTAACTGATAAAGTTAAACCATTCTTGAGCAACATATTCTTTTAGGAATACATGGGTTTATTGTGTAGGACTTAAATGAAACTTCTATGGATTCACGTTAACCAGTGTTTCCTACCCAAGAAGTTAATCCTTAGTGATCGATTGTGTGAGGAGTCAAATAATGAGTGTGGGTTGTGTGACGAGGTAAAATGAAAATGAGAGTTTGGTTAGATGCGAGCTCAATGTTTAAAAAGAAAGAGGGTGAGAGATCAGAGTAAAAGAATATCAAACTCTGCACCAACTTTTTTTGAGTCGGGCAGCCACATTACTAGTGTTTCACAATTCTTCGTGAACATTATTGAAACAGGCAACTAGCCCATACCAACTCTTGATAAAAACCCCACCAGCTACTCATTTTCTTATTACAAAGAAAGTGTTTCAATATTTTTTGGAGACGCAACATATAATCTATTTGGTTTTCATTTGGAAAATCTGGATATTGAAACAGAAGGAAGTCTGCCCCACCTTCGCACTTCGATCATACACAATCGAGTCTGTGTATAATTACTGTTGTCTCAGTGGTTTACACAATTTTGAGCCTTATATAAGCAATCATCATGTGCTTAATTCTTTCTAACACTTGCACAAACACACAAGGAAATATGTTTTCTTGTCATAACGTTCATAGAAATTCCTTTGTGGTATTTCGATGATTGAATGGAAGACCTGGGGGAGTGAACATCACTAAAGCTTCTTTCTAATGTGTATTCGTTACACACAGTAACTTTGTGTTACTGACAGGCATATTAACTGATTCATTTGTTGATTCAAGTGTTACATTCTTATTTTGTCTGAATTTGAAAAGATTCAGATAAATATATTTTGGATCGACGGTAAATCAGAAGCTCTTGTGTTCAAAAGATCAGTGGTCAGAATAGATAATGACATTTCTTGGAGAAAGTTTTGATGATCTCGATACCGCAATCATCAAAAATGGGGAGAAAATAATGTTAAAGAAATGTCCGGAAAGAACAGTTTGAATCGTATATGGGGAGAAATATTCAAGATTTTTGAAAGCTGAAAGCAAGAGTTCAAAGTTTTTCAGAATTGTTGAAGATAAATTTGCTGAAGCAAAGTGTGCTAAATCTGAAGATAATTTCTTTTCAAATTTGAAAGAGAAGTTTGTTTACAACCTTGGGGGAGAATGCTACTATTCTTGAAGAACAAACTTTGAGAAGATTGCTGAAAGTTTTTTAAGATACTGAATTTATCAAAGAAAGGGGATAATGTCAATCTTTCATATGAATAGGGGGAGAATGTTGATTGCTTGAGAAGATTTTGTTTACATCAAAGGGAGAAGATTCAAATTGAGCTTAAAAGAGAAGATTGAATTGCAATATCCTTTTAGAGATGATCTTGATCCAAAGGGGGAGAATGTTAGAGCACATATTTGTTAGATGCAAGATCATTAATTCTGAAGATCAAAGTTCATGGAAGTAAAAGCTGAAAGTCAACTCTCAAGCATCAAAGTCAAAGTCTTTGTGTAATATGTCAAAGTCAAAGTGTCTTGTATTTTTGTTTTCCTTGTTGTTATTGTATGGTATAAATAGATTTGTATTTGTTGTAATAAGAGATTAGAACCAGATACGCATGTGGAGAAAATTAGAGAAGAGGTTCATGTTCATATCATTCTATAGAGAGAGAAAGAGTGTTTGTAGAGAGAGAAAGTGAGTGAGATTGTAATCTTTGATTGAATCAATGACATGCGATTTCATAGATTTCTTATCTTGATTGTTTGTATTAAAAAGAACTTGAATTATGGGTTTAACAATTATGTTATACTGCTGTGCAGGAAAATGGGCCCTTGACTACCTCTCCTTACCAGAAGCGTCCATAACTTGTGCTCCACGATCTACTTCATATCGTAGTGCATCCATGTACCGGTCAAACTCCCTAACCGTATATTCTTTGCATGCCTTCCAGTAGGTCGGGCGGTTTGTAGTAATACGTCTGTCCGCGTTTTTCACGTTCATCTCCAAATGTCAACAACATAGGGCATGAGGGGTCGATGGGTACACGACAGAAATTGCGGCGCTTATGGAAGGAGCCATATCCGACATAAACACCAACCATTCCGGGACTCCGATACATTCTCTCAACTTGGACAGAAACCAACCCCACTCCTCCCCCGTCTTGGATTTTCCTACTCCGAAATCCAAGAGCACAATGTTGTTATTTCCGTCCATGACAACCACCAAGAACATGATACCTAGGTAAGGTCCCTTTAAATGGGCAACGTCTATTATGAGGACAGGACGCAGGTTTGTCAAAAACGTGCGGATCTGCAAAAACGTAGGTGGAACTTTGTAAATGTTATAATTTATAATATGTAAAGATACGACATGTTAATATACGTACCGCACATCCAAGGGCAGCGAAACACAACTCAAAATGTCCGTGTGTATCCGTCCTTATTCTGGTGCGTGTACTCAGATTCTTCAGCTCCAAATTATATAAGTACATAGGGAGTCGTTCGTACGACTCCTCGGGAGTGCCTCTCACCATTAGTAGTGATTTGCATCACGCACGCCATCCTTGGTGGTAACCAATGTTGAACCCGTACTGCTGGTTAATATCGTCGACGATGTCATTCGACCGAAATGCCCTGCTAGCGTCAAGAAACTTGCCTTTTAGTATGTGGCCCAAAGTTCTTTTATTGGTCTGTAGGTGTCTGGAATTCAGTTGCGTCCTCGAACAAGTGTGTACGTCGTTCAACTTTCTAACGGCAAACAACCCTCCTTTAGGGCTCACGGACTTCACCGACATACGCCACTTACAATTTTTTTGGTCACAGACAACCTCGTATTTGGTTTTGTCGGATTTCTTCGTTCTAAACACGAAACCCTCTTCCAAGAACTTAAATTTCGAGCTGTATGGCCATTTGCTCCTTCGTATCAAATAGTTGTCCTTCATGTATACTTGCATTGTGATTGTAAGGTGCGGATTGGTAGGGTGGTATATTGGTCTCCGGGTTTGGAAGGGAAGGAGGCATATCAAAATAATTGTTTAATTCATCAAGTGATTTATTGCTAGGGGTATATGTTTCTTCTTCTTCGTCCTCATCAGTATCGGTATCTGATCTGTCCAGATCAGATATACCCGTTGTGAAAACATGGGTTTCGTCATGAGCAACTCCAACAAACCGTCTTTCTTCTTCTTCTTCTTCTTCTTCTTCTTCTTCTTCTTCTTCTTCTTCTTCTTCTTCTTCTTCTTCTTCTTCTTCTAGTTGCGTTTTCGGAACAACATCGAGATAAGAGTCGTTAGGATGATATGCATGAGTAGAATAAAGTGTGGTATCGTAGGATGCCTGAAATTGAGAATCATCCTCCAGTTGACTACTATCGACATGGATTTCATCATCATCTTCGTCATCACCTTCATCGCACATCAATGTTGCGTCATACACAAAAAGTTCTAGAGGTATTTCTGAATCGGCAACATTTTGCATAAAACCAAGGATTAGTTCATCATTGGTTAGCTCCATTATTGAGCGATCTTCACGTTTGAACACCAACTTGCAAGTAGTAGAATCTTCGATTCCACATTTTCCTATGGCGTAATCAAGAAACCTCTTATATGAAATGATTACTAGAATATGTACACCACGCCTTATGTAGCCAATATAATCCCACTCATTGTTGTTTTGCACCCATTGACCATCGTAACATAAATAGAGCCTAGCTTTTTACAACAGGTGAACTCATTTTTTCAGTAGTATGAAAAATGAAGCAATTCAAATGATGAAAAAGAGAGCAAGAAAGAACAATGGAATGGATGTGATGAACGAATTTGCCTTGCATCTTACTTATCTTTATAGACAAAATTGAATGGAGAAGATGAATGTGAACCATAAATTCAATGACAATAGTACAATTATTGTATGACAATCAGACCAAAGTGTGGAAAAAAACAATAGAATCAGGCAAAAAAAACGTGAAAAAACCTTTGAAATCACATAAAATCATAGACCCAAACCCTAATTTCTCAAACCCTAATAATGGTTCCTATCGATCCCGGCCCTAACCCCGGGAATATAGTCCAATCTCGGCCTAACCCCGGGATGAATAGTGAAATCCTGGGGTAGGTTCAACATTTTTCTTAACCCCGGGATGGGTCTATATCCCGACCCTATATCCCGGCCAAATTGGATATTTCGGCAAAAGAAAAGATATTTTGGGCATTTAGGTAATACGGGATTGAAATACGGGCATTTTAATTAATTTCCCAATTTTATTTTATCTTTTTAACATTTATTTATTTCTTACAAATTGCTTATGTAAGAATGATCGTGTAAGAATAAGAGTTAAGGTGAAAAGTGTAAGAAAATATATGTACATTTGATCACTTTTAATCTTAAATGCATCCATGAATCGCGCTTGATACAATAATTAATCTGGTGCATCACGGTGCATCTCATTCTAATGTGCATCGAAGGGTGGAGATCCCTTCTTACGCTTCTCACCGAAACCCAACCCTATGTAAACAACCATAAAAAAAGAGGTTAATTGTGCCTCTATACATTGCTAAAACCTAGTAATTTCTTCTTCACACTCATCAACATCAAAACCTACTTTTTACATTCTCAATGTATGACTTGACTTGATTCTGACATTAAAGGGGATCAAATAGCATTGCCCATTAAAGAAAGGAATTTTGAATTCATCACTTTTTATTCATTTAACTTTATCAAATGATACTTGTCAAAATTACACAATTTTTTCTAGTATTGATCATTGAATCAATAATTAGGCTTAAAAACCCTATTAGATGTCGGCAATCATCGTACTATTTATTTGGTCTAAATAATTTTGCTTTTATTTCCAATTATTTTTGTCCTGTGGGTATTTGGACCAACTTGCACATGTCAATTAATTTATAGGCCTTGAAGATAACAAACATAGAAATTCTCAATTGCCCTTAAGAGACTCGAACAAACAACCATAATAATACATAATGAATCTTGAAACCCTCAATGTTCAACCATGTATCATACTAAATGCAAATAATTATGACCATACTTCACTTAAATTATCATAAATACTTCACGTTCACTAGGGGTGCTCAAAAATCCGACCAACCCGATCAACCCAACCAATACGAAATAACTCAACCTGAAGCAACCCGATGTCTAATTGAACTGTAAAATATTCAAACCGTAGGTATTGGGTTGATATTGATTACTTTTATTTGAACCAACCCAACCCGATGAACCTGATGAACCCGATATCCTTTTATTTCTTGGATTAATATGATTGTTGAGTCTCTATTAATATATACATTAGACAATTACACCAGCACGTACCCTCTTCATATACATATATTTTCGATCTATTCTCCATCTCTATATAACTAGTTTGTATATATGTTCCATAACTGTAAACACACACACATATTACTTACGTGTGCAAATTGAGAAAATTAGTTGCATGTGATATACTTAATATTTAAGAAATATGGATAAGTGTACCAAATGGTTGATGATGAAAAAGAAATTATGAGTAGACTAAAACAAGTTAAGAAAATATTTTGATGTACCAAAGTATCAACCCGATCAACCCCTACGGTTTGGGTTAGAGTGGGCTGCAACTTGGTTTAGGTTGGTTGGGTTGGGTTGAGATTTTTCAAACTACAAGCATTGGGTTGGGTTGTTTAAATGCCTTCAACTCGATCAACCCAACACGTAAGCACCCCTAATGCGGTAATGCCCATATAGGCAATTACAATTATTTTTAGATAACAAGTCAATGGTCTCGTTTAGAAAGGACAATTGCTTATAACCACAAGCATAAGAATGTTGATCATCATCAAAATTCAATTCATAGCTCTTTCCCCCTCCCCTACTTGGTTGTTATTTTATTTATAACACCCCTGTTTTTGTGTGAAGGAATTTATTGTATCGTTTCTACATAATGTCGTTGATTTTATGGTGTTTGGTTGTACATAAATGCCTAATGAAGTTGTGGGGTTGAATGGGTCAAAAGAATTGGTTTTATGGGCCTATAAGAGGCCCACGCGATCAGGATGGCTACCAAGGTCGCATGACACACTACAAAACGAAAAAAGGTCAGGACGACTTAGGTTGCGCCATGGTCGCATCATAAGTCGAGCCAAATGCCCATATCATTTTTAGGCGTATTTTGCTAAGGTTTGTTGACATCTTCATACTTCCATCTTTCTCCCATATGAGGTTACTTCACACGACTTTGGGTCAATTTTTGGAGATCTTGGGGAAGCAAATAGTGGGATTACCTTAGAGCAAAAATCCATTGATGTATGTCAGAAGATTTCTTATGTTTGGTTGAAATTAAGGTTTGTCTTGGAGATAAAGACCTCAATTGTAGAGTTTCGAGAGGTAAGTTTCTTAAGTATTTTGAGATCTATATTTAGGATAGACTTGGATTGTGTGACCCAGAAATACTAGCATATAATCACAACACAATTTAACAATATATTTGTATTAGATCATATCAAATTATTACAGACTAATCACAGATCTAACTATGTGTTACAAATCTCACTTGTCAACTGTGTGTGTTCTCTGTGTGCTTACCAATCTCTGAATTCTTATCAAGTATGCGTGTCTTCTAGATTACAAAGGAACCTAAACTATTTATACTAAGTCAATTTACATTGACTTTACAACACAAACCCTCTCACTATTACACATTTACAAAATAAACCCTCACTTTTAATCTTGAATACAATAACAGTCTAACAATCTCCCCCTTTGGATTCAAGATTAAAAAAAATTTGACAGTAATCTTCAGGTCTTCTTATATTCACTAAAATCTTCATCTTTGAATTCTTTTTCAGATTTAGATCTTTCATAGCTATGACATCTTCAAGTCTTTTTACACTTTGTATTATCTTTGACAACTCTTTAAACTTGTCTCCCCCTTTGGATTAACTTTTAAGCATTCTGAATAGTCAACCTTTTCTTCAATCTCTAACTTTCTTAAAAAACTTTGACATTCTTTAACTTTGAAGTAAATCTCTTTCTTTGTCTTTTCAAACACCTTCAATCTCTCCTTTAGCAACAGTCATTACTTCAGCTTTCAACTTGACTTTGAAAAACAACTTCCCCCTTTCTTGATACAAACTTTAATCATCTGAACTCTGAATTATCTCCCCAATTATGATATAAACTTTTCATCTGAACTTGAACTTTGATATATCTCCCCCTTTTTGATGAATTGTTAGAATCAAAATCATCAAAACCCTTCAAGTTTAGATCGGTCTTTGAAACATCTCCCCCAAATGAACAATTAAGCACAATCTTCATAATCTCTTCCTTTGACAATAAATGTAGAATCTCCCAGAAAGGAAACTTTGCAATCTCTCCCAATGAATGATAAGAGAATCTGTCATCTGATCTGAATGAGCCGTCAATTCATGAATGTATTCATCTGAATATTTTCAAATTCAGACAAATTAGAAGGTGTAACCCTGAATCAACGTATGAAACAGTTAGAAATTCCTGTCAGTAGCACAAAGCCACTGTGTTCAACGAATGTACAATATAAGGAGATGGTTTGATGTTGACTCCCCAGGACTTCCATTCAATCATTGAAAAACACAAGGTATTTTCTATGAATGTTCTGACAGAAAAACAAATTTACTGTGTGCTTGTGCATGTGTTATGAAAGAATTAAGCACAATGATTGTGTTTCATAAGGCTCAAAGTATGTAAACCATTAAGATAGCAACAGTGTTACACAGACTCAATGTGCATGATGAATGGTCGAAGGTGGGGCAACTTTCCTTCTTTTTCAATATCAGTATCTTCCGAGTGAAGAACCAATAGCGTATGTGCTGCTTCCCCAGAAAATGTGAAACATTATCTTTTTGAGAAAAGAATGAGTAGCTGGTGGGTTTGAATGCAAGAGATGGCATGGGCTAAGTGCCTTTTTCAATGATGGTCACCAAAGAATGTGAACCAATCAGATTATGTGGCTGCCCGGCTCAGAAAGAAGTTTGGTGCAGAGTCTGATATTTTTTTACTCTGTTCTCACACCCTCTTTCTTTTAATCATTTAAGCTCACATCTAACCAATCTCTCATTTCCATTTTACCTCTTCACACACCAACACTCAATCTTTTGAACCCCTCTCCCCTCAATCACTCATGGAATACTTCCTGGGTAGGAAACACTGGTTATCGTGAATCCATGGAAGTTCTTTTAAGCACTCACACTGAATCCCATGTATTTTCCTAAAAACATGCATTGCCTCAATGATTTTCTTGTCATGAAAGCACAAAAAAATCAATGTCAGTGAATGTATGCTCCTCAAAAAATCAGAATGAAATTTGAGCATATTTAACAATTAAGATTTCTCAAAACTTTATATGAATGAATAATCATGAAAGAATAGAAATGTTTTGAGAATTTGACAATGATTAAGATCAGATCAAATTATCATGAAGAATAATATTTTGGAAAATCAAAGACGAATGTTGTTTATATGAACAATATATAAACATATTTTCAATGAAAGCACATGTATAAAAGAAACGACGTTTGATTCAAACAACAGTGAATAGCAAACGGGAGTATTACCATAGAAAAATTAATAGTTTGATACATGGTAATAACAAAGTTCAAGAAAAAAATGTTCTGAACCAGTGTGTGCAGGAATACTTGACAAATTATATTGACAAGATAATACACAAGTATTTATCTTTTGGAACACACGGTCAGATATGCATTTAAGTAACCAAAAATCATTTAAAAACGCACTTCTCAATTCATGAAAACATTTTAAGAATAGGAAGTGGTTTGAACATTTAAGAAACCAGTTTTCACAAGTGAAAGTTGTTCATCGTTCAACAAGTGATAGAGTGTAAGGATTAGAAAGATATACCTGTAAATCAGAATCCTTAACTCCCCTGGAATAAATATTTTCATTTAAGTGTTCTCCCCCTTTATATCTGTAAAACAACAATATTTCAGAAAAATGTAACAATGAAAGTATAACCAACTATAATCTCCTCCCCCTAAAAGATATAGCATTTAACTTCTCTAACTCCCCCTCAAATTAAAAACTTCTAGAAAAGAATTTATTTGATAAGCATCCATCAGAAGAAAACATTTGAGTACGGGTTTTGAACTGAAATATTCAAAAGCCATGATTACTTATTCTCAGGTGAGATAGTAATGATCAGTTTTACCAATGAAGTACGGGTTCTGATTTGATGTAATCAGAAGCAAAATTTCTGAAACATTGAAGAACGGGTCTTGAACTGTTTTATCCAAGAGCCATAGTTCTTTGAAGCACGGGTTCTGAACTGATTTATTCAGAAGCCTTGGTTCTTTCTCCCCCTTAAACTTTGGGTGCCTGCAACACAGATTTAGCTTTTGGTATCCACTGGTATTTGGATCCATATTTGTTAGTTGCAGTTTTAGTAGGAGAAATATAATAAGAACCATACCAGCTATTTTCATAATTTTTATTAACAAATTCATTTGAACCACAATAGGAACAACTAATTTTCTTTTGAGCTAACCTGATCAGTTGACTGATAGTGTAGATCAGATCAGGTTTGCCAAAAGTTTTACCTTTATGAGCTTTGTTCCTTTTAGCATTAGATGCATGCTCAAATGACTTATATTCCTTCTTCTCCTCCGAGGAACCTTTCACTTTCCAAATCCACTTTTCTTTCTCATCTTTCCTTCTCCAAAATCTTTTCTTCTGAGACTCATTCTTCTTGATGTTACCTGAACCATCAACATTTTTGTCATAGAAAAGATTAGAATGACGAATCTGATCATTAAGTTTAGAAGTACGATTATCATTTGCATCAAACAAAGGATTATTAGAAACATGTGTAAATATTGAACTTGCTGCTGATTTAAATGAACATTCAGATGCAGCTAGATCATCTCTTGGTGATTGAGCTATTGAATCTGGCGTCTTGTGCCCAGTCAGCTTCACCTTGAACATGATCTCCTCAAGTTCTTTGATCTTTGAAGTCAAACAGTTTCTTTCCTTTGACAGTATGTCAAACTTCTTATGCAATTCAACCTTTACATTCTTCTCCATCAAGATAGTTGTTGACAACTCAGATAACTTTCCATTCAGCTCCTTTATCTTAGCTTCAAATGCTTTCTTTTCTTCATCAAAATCTTTCTTTACATTCTTTTTCTGCTCAATCTTCTTCTTTTCTGTCTCAAACTTGTCTCTTTCAAGAATAATAACTTTCTCAAAGTCTGAAACTTGTTGAGAAAGTTTTATGCATTTCAGCTCCACGGATTTTTTCTCTTCAAACACTTTTCTGGAGAATTCAGAAAAATTTTGAGCAAAAGATTTTCTTTCTTTCTCAAAATCAACTCTTTCTTTCTTCTCTTTCTTCATTTGGTCTTCCAACTCATAAACTTTCTTTTTCAGCTCAGCATTGTCTTTCTCTAAATCCTTTCTCTTTTTCTCAGTCTTCTTTATCTCATCTTGAGCTTTTGAGTTGTCTTTGACTTGAGTTGCTTTCTCCTTCATCATGTTAATCTCAACCTCAAGACTAAAGACTTTATCTTTCAGCTTATCTCTTTCAGCAAATATTTGAGAATTTGTCTTTCTCAGCTCTTCAGATGTATCACTAGCAATGTTTGCTCTCCTTCTCAGCTCATCAATCTCTTTTATCATTGACTCCTTCTTTGATCATGTGGAGTTTGCATTTAATCCTTCAAACTTTTTCAACTTAGTTTGCAGAGCAGAAATCTCTTTTTCCTTTGATTCAATAATCCCTACAAAATTAATTTTAGAGTTAGCAATACAGTCTGAACAAACAAAATCTTTCTTTAGATCTTTATCATTTTTCAGTCTATCAATTTGAGCAAGAAGAGATGAGTTTTGAATCTTCAGATTCTTAATGTCAGTTTCCATAGCAGGAATCTCTGGCATGTACGCTAAGGCACAGTCTCTGTTAGTAAGAACCAGATTTCCTTTTTCATCTGTGTAAGGCATGATGATATTTGTAAAAATATGCTAGAAATGATCTTTAAATCCAACAGTTCAAGAAAAACTTGAAAATATCTAGAAAAAGAAATTTCTAAAAATTCTAAGGTTAGAATTCGCAAAACAGTATTAATACAAGAACAATTCGCAATTCAATATAAAAACAAGTTCATAATTCGTAGACTTCAAGAAATTTGCAACTCAAGCTGAGCAATTCGTGAAGGTAAGAATTCATAAGCAAGCAATTCACAAGATGCACTTCTGCGAATTCTATCCTTAAGACAAATTTTGAAAACACAATTCGCAAAAGAAATTCGCAAGAGGAATTCGTAAGCCACTGAAATACGAATTCTTCACTTAGAATATTTTTCAAAAACCTCTGCGAATTCTCAACAATTCATTATAGACACAGAAGTGAATTCTTAAGAATTCGTAATAGTCACAGAAACGAATTCTTGACTTAAACATTTAAAAACTTAACTTTTCGCAAAAAGACTTTAACGAATTCTAGCTTTTCGTTATAAAGAGTGTTACGAATTCTGTCCTTGTAATATTTTCAAAATATCTTGCGAATTCTTCTACAATTCGTAAAATGCACTGTTACGAATTCTACACAAAGAATTTAGAAATGATGTCTTGCGAAATCTGAATGCGAAATCTGTCAATTTAACGAGTTCTTTATACGAATCCTATGAATCTTGCAAGTTCTTTGTTATACAGTCCAAAAATATCGATTTTGATCCAGAAATCGATCCAAAACTTCTAATCCAAGGCTGTAACTTCACAGAATCAACAAGATTAGTACAAATATCAATCCAATGCAATATGATAAACTAATTCACACATTTTCATCATCAATCCAATCAAACAGTGCTCGATTTTTTTTTCTAACTGAAAACTTCAAAAATCTCAAATTAACAATTTTAAAATGTGTTTCTGTGAAATTCAAACCGATAGAAACTTTTCAAATCATCAAACGAACACTAATTCATCATCAATTTAACCAAAAACTCACATTTACTCAAAAAATTCAATCAAACTAGTTTTCACAGAACTCGACTTTTTCAAGACTTCAAATCGTTGGATTACAAGGTCTGATACCAATTGTGACCCAGAAATACTATCATATAATCACAACACAGTTTAACAACATATTTGTATTAGATCATATCAAATTATTACAGATTAATCACATATCTAACTATGTGTCACATATCTCACTTGTCAACTGTGTGTGTTCTTTGTGTGCTTACCAATCTCTGAATTCTTATCAAGTATGCGTGTCTTCTAGATTACAAAGGAACCTAAACTATTTATACTAAGTCAATTTACATTGACTTTACAACACAAACCCTCTCACTATTACACATTTACAAAATAAACCCTCACTTTTAATCTTGAATACAATAACAGTATAACAGATTGTGGTCTGTAAAACCCCAAAAGTTGGGTTAACAAAAAAAAACTTTCCAAAACAAAAAAGTGGTATTTAAAATATGCCAAAGCATCGAGCCTCCCTCAAAAGGGGAAATTAATATTCACCTGTTTAAATACAAATTGTAATCTTAGCAAATGGAAATGACAACCTAATAATCTAATTTCATGGGAAACATGATTACTGTTCACCCCAAAGGTTCTCACTCACGACTTCTCAATCAGATTTTAGGTTGGAAATGAAAGAAAAACGAGTTAGCTTCAATATAAACGCAAGACCATGCGGACGACTATGCCCAGCGAATTTGCCAAAA
This sequence comes from Arctium minus, assembly GCA_954870635.1. NCBI lineage: Eukaryota > Viridiplantae > Streptophyta > Magnoliopsida > Asterales > Asteraceae > Arctium > Arctium minus. The sequence goes on along the minus strand of OX941080.1, from coordinate 118,512,887 downwards.
TGGCTTTGTCGCTGGCACTATAGCCGAATCCCAGCACCCCACAGTATTATCCATGCGATTGTGACAAGCGACAATGCCAATGTCACAATCGCGAGTCACTGTCGCCTGGCACGTACCGCGGCCTCTCCCTCATCCGCGAGATTGACAATGCCACTATGACCAATGTCATAGTCTCCAGTCATTGTCGCTTGGTCCCTACTAGCTTATGAAAATCCAACGATTGCTTGACCTTATGGGCTAACTGAAGGACGAGGATTTTCTAGGACCAAACCAAACTATACCTCGAATTGTCTAGCAACGAAATAAGAGAATAAGGGTCGAATTACTAAGAATACTTACATGAAATTTTCGGGTGTTACATGGTCTTCAAGAGATTCTTAGAGATCTTTTTTTTTGTACTTCAAGTCTTCACCTTGGAAGTTAGAGTTAGGTTTGGAAACTAGGTTTAACTTGACCTAGCAAGATAAGTTTTAAGTTGCTTTGTAAAAACTGTGCACATGCCAAAAATGTCCATTTTTGAGTCTTAAAGTGTTGTCACAAATGTTGTCTGTTGCTTGATGGATTTGCATCTTTGGTACATTTGATTTTATAAAACCCAGAGTAATGCTTATATTTGGGGATTTTGGATATTATGATAAACAAATCATAAGAATGTGATATTTTGATGATTTATTGTATAAATTGGTGATTATTTGACATTATTGCATTTTGGAGTATCGATGTTATAAATCTTCTCGAAATGCATATTATTTGGTTGTCAGATATTTTGGGAACATAAATTGCACTGGTCATATAGGGGCGGAACACAAGCTCTCTAACCCCGGGGGCCGAACCTAATCTCTTGATACAAATGGATCACATAAATAAATCCAATTTTCTTTGATGTAATAGATATGTATTTTTAAAAACATAAAAGATAAAGTGTAACATATTGAAACTTTAAAGCAAAACAAGATTATGAAAGCTTTAAACATTGTTCATCAAAGTGGAACTTGTCGATTTTTGCGGCTTTGGAATCTTGAACAATTTTCTTCAAACTAAAAACTTTCAACAATTTATTTTTCGGCAAACATAACCAATGAGTCATTTGAAAACTCACATTCCATTTTATGTTGCATTTAGAAACTTTGAACATTCAATCTAATGATATATGTTAAACCAAGAAGCTTAAAAGCTACGTTTATGAGTGTCTGGTTTGGTGGCATGATTCAATCTTGATCTACGTATTAATTATCAATCAAAAATAGGGTTGTACAGAAAACTGTCAAACTGCTCAACCTATCCAACCCAACCCGTTAACAATCCAATTAAACCCAACCCGCTAAATCACCAACCCACCAAACGGTGAAAGCGTCAATTAAAAGGGTTGAAATCGGGTTAGCATAACTCAACCCAACCCAACCCAACCCACCAAGCCGTTGCTAATATATACAACTTCGATAAAATCTTATATATATATATATATTGAGAGAGAGAGAGAGGTGGTTTCAATTGGAAACCTACATTAGATTGAAAACTTTGGAAACCATGTAGATACCATTGATCTTAGTAATCAATAGTCAAGATTCATTTGACTTAAATATGGTAATAAATGAATTAATTTATTAATGAAAATTAATAATAATAGGCTAAAAGGGCAAAAATGTCTTTTGTTTTTTTGTTTCAATTTTGGTAACAAGATGAAATCCATTGAATAAGGAAACTTTTTCTTTTAATCAAAACTTAATTCTTTTTTATAATTAATATTTACGACTTTATCTCTTATGCATTTTTTTTATCAATATTGAAATAATTTGAAGTATGAAACAAATTATCAACTTTTTTTATTAGATTGAGAATTAATTAAATGTTGTATTTTTGTAATAGAATTATCAGGGTTATAAAGAAATATCATTATGGATTTCTCCGTTTTGAATAATTAAGAGAAAACTGTTTTTTCATCAAATTGGTTCATGAGTTTCAACATTGTTTCATCAAACACGTATTTGATGAAACGCGTTTCAACATTGTTTCATCTATAACAAATTCATCATGTGTAAACGTGTTTCATCTATTGGTTCATGAGTTTCAACATTGTTTCATCAAACACGTATTTAACTCATTTTTCATTGTGCACGTGAGGACAAATCTTAGCCACTCAATCTCTTTTGATCCAACAACTCATATTAAATAGAGTTTTTAATTTTAAAATGTTTAGGGGTAAAAATGGAAGAAAATTTAAACACACATCTACCATATTTGACTTTTTATTTTCTTTTTAATTAAAACTTTTTACCCAATTAAAGTTTAAAATAAATTATCTTAAAAATTACTAATATTTTAATCAAACAAATTACATCAAAAAACGAGAATTTCGTGCTCTTCGATACGACATCCATCTCGATATAGTTTTTTTTGTCGTTTTAACCGTTTTTTACGTGAAATGCTATATATGTGTTATATTCATTATGAATATTTATGTACGTTTAAGTTTGTACAACGCCTCGACACCATAAGTATGTAACCCGACATCACCTTCTTCAACACTTTCTTCAACGTTGTAAGGCATCACGTTTCTTCAGTACCGTAACCCAACACCCATCAAGACGAATCGAGAACCTATCGAGTAATTCTGTTGTGAATCGGGGAACAAAAGAGAGCGCGTCATGTATCCACATCTTCACAGGTCATTCATGTGTTATTCATCATGAATTATCATTCAGGATGAATAATACAACATTCAGGGTGAATAATTCACGGTTCATGAATTCGTGTATTATTCGTCATGAATGTTGTGTAATTCATCTTGAATACTATATTATTCATCATGAATAATGAATGAATGTTCACATTTATTATTCATACTGAATGTGGGACATCCGGGGATGCGCATACATATTCATAATGAATTAAACCAAATTTCGGTTGTAAATTGGGAAACAAAAGAGAGTGCGCCATGTGTCTACACCTTCACGGGTCATTCATATATTATTCATCATGAATAATGTATCATTCAGGATGAATAATACACGATTCATGATAAATAATACATGAATCATGGATTCGTGTATTATTCATCCTGAATACTGTATTATTCATCATGAATAGTGAATGAACGTTCACCTTTGTTATTAATACTGAATGTGGACACCCGAGGACGTGCATGTATATTAATAATGAATATAACACATATATAGAATTTCACGTAAAAACGGTTAAAACGAAAAAATCCTGAATATTGTATTATTCATCCTGCATACGGTATTATTCATCATGAACAGTGAATGAACGTTCACCTTTGTTATTCATACTGAATGTGGACACCCGCAGACGTGCATGCATATTCGTAATGAATATAACACGTATATAGAATTTCACGTAAAAACGGTTAAAACGAAAAAAAAAACTATATCGAGATGGATGTCATATCGAAGAGCACGAAATTCTCGTTTTTTTGATGTAATTTGTTTGATTCAAATATTAGTAATTTTTAAGATAAATTATTTTAAAGTTTAAGGGGGTAATTTTTTTTAATTAAAAATAAAAATAAAAAGTCAAAGAAGGTAAACGTTGATTCAAAATTACAATTTTGTCCTTAATCACTTCCCAATTAACCTTATTATGTATTAACTATTGATTAGTTTTCTAAGTTTTGATCAATGGTTAAAATTTGTCCTCATGTGCACAATGAAGATGAGTTTTCATTTGAACCCACCCACCCACCCACCCACACACACACACACATATATATATATATATATATATATATATTAGAGTTAGTTTCCGATAAAAATAGTAGTTATTGTGAGAAGGGGTAAAAGTTGGGTTTTTAAGATTTTTTTCAAACCATCATAATTGAATTGAGTTGTATAAATGTTGTAAACTGTTCAACCCACCTCACATACATCTTTAATCAAAAATAACAATTAACAAATTGTTTCAATAACTAAAATTTAGCAAGTCTCAAAATATTTAAACTCGAAAATAATTACTAAAGTATTTAGCCATAATTATAATAACAAACAACATTTATTCTTAAATAATTACAAAAAAAGTCCAAATAAGATAATAATTAAAGTGATTCCTCAAGTTGATGTCTTGGTGGTTGTGTGAAACTCGGGGGCCCATGTAGCAATTAACTAAAATTAATACTATGTTTAAATTAGATCTTAGCATGCAACAAGAAAAAGCGGAGGGGCCTTGGCCCCCCAAAACCCTTTAGGCCTTCCACCACTATGGTCATATCCGGTGATGATGTAATATAGCTAATAATGGGTTTTGGATCTATTCATACTTTTGGTACACAAGTTTGCATAAACATTGAGTAATTGCATTTTATTGGCTTATGTTACTTTTATTGAGTAATCAAGTAAGTTATGGAGTTCATTGATTTGATATTGGTTTAAATAAATTTTTTGGATTTTGCCGGTTTAAATTATCCAACGACGATCTTTGGACGTGATTTGCATGTATTGCTTATTTATTGGGGATACATTTGTTAAGTATGTTAATCATTCAAATTGGAGTCATGTGATTTTAGGTTGTAATCATTTGATTCATAGGTATAATAGTCGTTTGATGTCATTTTGGTATTACTGTAACATCCCATAATTTTAAAACATCCACGAAATATAAAATCCCAAAATGGGTCCCAATACAATTAGTTTGAAATAAAAGTAAAGAAGTTTAATAGCAGAAGTCTCAACTACAACCGAGAATCTCCAAAACTGGACAAACATCTAACGCCGGAACTATCGCTTTCTAATCGCCATCCGCTAGCTTGCTTCTAAACTTTCTCCTCCCCTTTTGAAAAAGCCCCACTAACGATCTTTCTTGAAAATGGGTTTTGTTAGTGCATAAATATGTTGGATCCAAGATCATGAAGAATGAGAATCAAAGTCAAAGCTCAAGTCAAAGCCTCTTAAATCAAAAGTCAAAGTCAAGCATATTAAAGGAATGTGAAAGTCAAAGTCAAAGTTAACTAGTTTAGTTAGTTTAGTTTGTGTCTTTGTAATAGTAGGTATAAATACTTTGTTTTTGTTTATAGACTCATATGACTAATTGAGAGAGTAATTCTTAGAGAGAGAAATATTGACTTTGAGAGAGAATTGTATTTTGTGGTATTAGAGATTCAATATATGGCGATTGCATCTATTGATTGTTTTTCATCTTGATTGCACATTATTGGGACACACAATTGGTATCAGAGCAAACATAGAATCATAAATGGATCAAGAATTTTGAAGTTTTTGTCGAACTTTTTCAAGAACTCGCAACTAACTGTTCATCTTTCAATTTCTTGTATTTTTGTTGTTTTTGAAGTTGTAATCACTTGCACAATATTCGTTTTGTGTCATAGAACACATTTGTTTTGAATCATATCGTCCAATTCACAACATGTTTGTGTGAATTTGGATTTGAGTGAAATTTTGTTCGAAAGTTTGTAAGTACTGTGTCTAGATCAAATAGCAATCTTTTGTTGATTTGTTTGTATTTCTTCAATTGTAATGTGTTCGAAATGTGCTAGAGATCAAATCTGCAAAGTTTGGTGATATATTTTGGAGTTTTGAAGGATTTGAGACTGAAATGGTAAGTTTTTGTTCGAAGTCTTGAAGAACTCGCAGAGGGCAAGAACTCACAGAGGGTGAAGAATTCGCAGAGTGTGATCTGCGACAAGTTTTGCTGTTTGCTCTCTTTGGTTTGTGACAAGCAGGAACTCGCAGGACATTGTCAGCGACTTCTTGGTTTTTGTTCTCTTTGCTTTGCGACAAGTGATCTGTGACAAGCTCCTTTCTGCGACAAGTTTCTTGATTGAAACTTTTCTAAGTGTAAGAATTCGCATACAACTATTTGCAACAAGTATAAGAACTCGCAAGTCTTTGTTTGCGTCAAGTAAGAACTCGCAGACCACTTTCTGGGACAAGTGGTTTCTTAGTGTTTTGCGACAAGTACTCTCTAGTGCTTTGCGACTTCAGTACTTAGTCAATTTTTGACTATTTTAAGAATTCTTGGAAAATTTCTGTTTCTGTGTGTAAAGATCAGTGCAAATTATCAAGATGGGATATTTTGAAAATGAAAAAGAAAAGGAGAAACTTAAAGAAGATAATACTAAACTCAAAGCAAGGATTAAACTACTTGATACATCAATGGATAAGTATTCTCAGATTTGCAAAAAGTATGTTGAAGATAAGAAGTTACTTTGTGAAGAGATCAGTGTGTTAAAGAACACAGTTGAAGAGCTCACACAACAGATTTCTGATTTACATCAAAGTGATAAGAGCAAGGGAACTGAAGAGAAATCCCAAGTCTTGGAAATTCAAAATGCTAAACTACACAAGAAGAACTCAGAATTGTAGAGTCACATTACTCAGATTATGGAAAAGTTTAAGAAGGAAAGACAAGTGTTTGAGAAAGAGAAGAAAGGTTTTGAAAGTGAAAAGCAAATGTTTGCAAAGAAATTCATGAATTCTTAAGAAAAACTTTTGAAGAGAAGAAAGTTGTTGATCTGAAGTGTGCAAAACTTTCTCAACAAGTGACAAATTTTGAGAAAGTGATCATTATATAAAGAGACAAGTTTCAAAATAGAAGAAGATAATTGAACAGAAAAATGTTGGATTTTTCAAAGAAATATCAAATCAGAGAAAGAATGTTGAGAAAGATTTTGAGGAAGAAAGGGAGGTTTTGAGACGGAGATTAAAAAGCTGACAAGAAAGTTATCTGAACTGTCAATAAAAGCAATGAAAGAGTAGTATACGAAGTCTGAATTTCAGAAAAAGATTGACTTTCTCACCAAGGAAAGAAACAGTTTATCTTACAAGATAACAGAAAATGAAGAAATTGTCTCTAAGGTGGTTTTGACTGAGTAGAAGAATCCAGAGTCAATTATTCAAACCCCTAGAAATGATACAACATCAAGTTCACCTCATACAACTGTTTCTACAAAGAGGTCAGTTAATTCAAATGATCAAATTCGTACTACTAACCTTTTCTATGATCGGAATGTTGATGGTTCAGGTACATTTAGAAGAAGAAATGGAAATGAGAAGTTAGTATGGAGAGTGAAAGCAACTTCTGATGAGAAAAATGATAAAAAATCATTTGTGCATACACCCAATGCAAAGAAGAACATTGTGCATAAAGGTAAACCTGATCTTGTTTATTCGATAAATCAATTAATCAGGTTAGCTAAAAACAAAATTAACTGTTCTTACTGTGGTTCAAATGATTTTGTTGGTAAAGATTTTGCTAATTATTGGTATGGTTCTTATTATATTACTCCTAATAGAACCACAACTAACAAACATGGACCCAAATACCAGTGGGTACCAAAACCAAAAGATCCATATGTGTTGCAGGCACCTCAAGTCTAGGGGGAGTAAAGGAACCATGGCTTTTGGATAATACAGTTCAAAACCCGCACCTCACTGTTAAGAAGTTAGACTTCTGGGTAAATCAGCCCAGGAATCGTGCTTCAAAGATCAAGTTTGACTTCTAAACACAACAGTTTAGGACTCGTACTTAAAAGATCAAAATATATTGTACTCCGATGCATAAGAGATGATCAACCTTCAAGGGGGAGTACATATCATCCTTACAGACAAATATTGTGAATGCAATATTTCAGGGGGAGTAATTGACTTTTGATTACATCTGATCAGAACTCGTTCTTAAGACGTTTTACTACTTTTATGTCTTTAATTTTTTAATAAATGTTTTTGTTTCAATAAGACTTTGTTGCTTTGACGACTTTTTGACTACTTGCAGATTTTGAGGGAAAGCTTATATGATCATATCAATCATGACTTTAGAGCTGACTTTATGAGATTAATGATGAGCGTAAGGCATATCCTAATCTTAATCTCATTATGTTTGAAAGAAGGACAACTTTCAGATATGAAAACATGTTCTTAAATATTCAAACCACTTCTTATTCTTAAAACAGATTTTATGAATTTCGAAGTGTGATTTTAAATGTTTTTCATTGTTATGAGCTTTCATGATTAACTAACCGTGTGTTTCCAAAAATAAATACTTTTGTATTATCTTTTCCATATATTGTCAAGTATTCATACACACCGGTTTAGCATTTTTTATTGACTATGTTCTTACCATGTCTCAAATTGAAACTAATTTTCGATGGTAAGACACCCCGTTTGAAATTCCAAATTTGTTGAGCGTTGATTCATTCAAAGCGTTTCTTTCAAAAATGTCTATACTTGTTCTTGTAGACAACATCCATATTTTCATGACCTAAGCTTTTAATGATAAATCATTCTTATTTGATCTTTCGATACAGTGTCAAAATTTCAAACAAGTTTCTTATATTCATTTCATTTATTCAATATACTTGTTTTGAAAATCTTCCATGTTTAAAATGCTCAAATCTTCATGATTATCTTCATGAGCATACAATTATCTGACATGTATTTCATATAGTGCTTTAACTGAAAAAGTTAAACCAATTAAGCAACAATTTTCTTTTAGGACAATATACATGGGATTAGTGTGAGAACTTGAAAGAACTTCTATGTATTCATGGTAACCAGTGTTTCCTACCCATGAAGTTACACTTGAGTGATCGAGCGGCGAGGAGTCAATATCTGAGTGTGGGTGTGTGTTGAGATAAAATGAAAAGAGAGATTGGTTAGAAGTGAGCTCAATGTTAAAAAGAAAGAGGGTGAGAGATCAGAGTAAAAGAATATCAAACTCTGCACCAACTTTTTCTTAGCCGGACAACCACATTACTGTTGTTTCACAATTTTTTCGTGAACATCATTGAAACAGGCAACTAGCCCATGCCAACTCTTGCTTAAACCCCACCAGCTACTCATTTCTTTCTCAACAAAGAGATGTTTCATATTTTCATGGGGACGCAACACATATGTTATCTGGTCTTCATTCGGAAGTTCTGGATATTGAAAAGAAGGAAGTTTTGCCCCACCTTCGCACTTCAATCATGCACAATTGAGTTTGTGTATTACTGTTGTTGTCTCAATGGTTTACACATTTTGAGCCTTTTATAAAACATTCATGTTTAAATTCTTTCATACACAAGTACATACATACAAAAAATTTGTTTTTCTGTCAGAATGTTCATAGAATAATCTTGCATTATTCGATGATTGAATGGAAGACCTGGGGAGTGAACATCAATAAAACTCCTTCTACAGTACATTCGTTGTACTAAGTAGCTTCGTGCTGCTTACAGGCATCTTAACTGATTCATTTGTTGATTCAGGGTTACATTCTTATTTGTCTGAATTTGAAAAGATTCGGATGGATATATTATGAATTGATGGATGTTCAGTGGCTCGTTTTCAAAAGATCATTGGTCAGAAAAAATATTTTTGACATTTCTTGGAGACAGTTTTGATGAATCTTGTGCTCACATCATCAAAAAGGGGGAGATGGTCAAGAAATGTTTGAAGTTAATGAAGTTACATGTTTGGAATATGGGAGAAAAATATATTCAAGAAATGACAAAGTTTGAAAGATTTATTGTCCGATTTATGGGGAGAATGGTCAGAATAATAAAAAAGAGTTCAAGGAACAAAAGCTTGATGAAAATTTGCTGAAATTTTCTTTGAAGATTGTTTGCAAGAACAAAAGTGAACTAAATCTGAAGATAATTTCATTTCTGAGGTCTGAAAGAGGTTCATATAATCTTAGGGGAGATTGTTGTTAGTGCACATATTTGTTGGATACAAAATCATAAAGACTGAAGACTAAAAGTGAAGCCAAGTCAAAGCTCAAGTCAACTCTCAAGCAGAAAGTCAAAGTCTCTTTGTAATAAAGTCAAAGTCAAGTTTTGTTATTTTCATGTATTGTGCGCGTTTGTCTAGTGTGCGTGTATAGTGTTGTGAGAGTTTATGTGTTGTGTATAAATAGGGATATAACTAGTGGTGTGCATGTAGATTTGTAAGTGTGTCATACACGTATCAATGTTAGAGAGAGAAAGTTGAGAGAGCATATCTGTAACAATTCTAATTGTGAAATAAAAAGGGAATTGATTGAAATTGCACATTGTCATCTTGTTTACATTGTTATCTGGGATAACAATTGGTATCAGAGCAGAAGAATTCAGATGAAATTGGATTGAATTTGAGATTTTGGTCATTTTTTTGAAGAACTCGCAAATCATCCTGTGACAATGTGTTTTCACGAATTAGTGTTGTTTTGGATCAGATTTTTGTGTCTCTGTATTCGTTTTATCATCTAGAACGAGTTTAGTTTGTGTTACTTTGACAAATTTACATCAATTAGATGTGAATTTTGGTTTTTACTTGAAATCATATTCGAGTCTGTATACGTACTGTAAATAGATCGAGGTTATAAATTTGTTGTTACATTTTGAAATTCTTCAATTGTAATTAGTTCGAAAGATGTCTTAGGAGATTCCTGCAGAATTTCAGGCGAATTGGTAAAGTGTTGAATTGAATTCAAGTTGAAAATATCGAGTTTTTTGTTCGAATAAGTCAAGAACTCGCAAGATCTGGAAAACACGCAACTGAAGAACTCGCACAGGCTAAAACTCGCAAAAGGATGAAGAACACGCAAGCAGTGTTGTGAGAGAAGTAGGAACTCACAAGTCTCTTTGTGCGAGTTTCTACTGTTCCTATTCTTTGTTGTGCGTGAAGTTATCTGCGAGAAGTGGATCGTGTGAGAAGTTGATCTGCGAATTTATGTTTTGCGCGAAGTCAATAATTGAAAATTTCTAAGTGTTAAACGCGCAAAAGCTTTGCGAGAAGTGGTTTGCAAGTTTGTATTTTGCGCGAAATAAAATTTGCAATTAGTTTCTAAGTTGTTAATCAATAAATCCCAATCATATTAAGCAATTACTCAAGATTTGAACAATTATGAACAAAGAACTAGAGAGAGAGTCTAGAGAGAGAAAGTAGATCTCGTATTCACAAGTCTGAAAGATACAATCTGAGCTTCGTTGTTGTTACATGATTCTCACCACAACACCTATTTATACCACTACCTAATACAAAGACTTAAACACTAAGGAATACTAAACATGCTTTGACATTTACAATACTATGACAATGTTGACTTTCTAACTTTGACTTTCCTAATTAAATATTGAATACAATATTTTGACTTAACAATCTCCCCCTTTGTATTCAAGATTTAATAAAAATTTGATACAAATCTTCAGCTCTTGATTCTTCAGCTTTTGTCTCTATATCTTTGAACTTTGACGCTTTCACAGTCTTCAGTCTTTCAGCCTTTGAAGAATCTTTGGAAAGACTTTTTCTCTTTGTAGCTTTGTAAGTCAACATGCCTTGAACAAAAACTGAAATCCTTGAAACTTCAATGAACTTGAAACATCATCTTTGAAACAACTTTGATATCTATGAAACTTCTGAAAAATGTATCTTCATCTCTTTGATCTCTGGACCATCTTTGGAAGAACAAACCTTCTTGAATCTTTGAATTTTCTTTTCAGAATCTTTTCAACTTTGAATCAGCAGAAGCATTTTGAATTTTTGTCTTGAACTTTGAACTAGAATTTTGAAATTGAATCTTTATAAAATTCTCCCCCTTTTTGATGATGTGAGAATCAAGATCATCAAAATTTCTTCAATTTCAGCACAGACTTTGATTTCCCCTTTGTATTAAAAAACAATCTCCCATTTGACAGTTGGCGCGCTTTGATCTGAGAGCCGTCAATTCATGAAAGATATATATCCGAATCTTTTCAAATTCAGACATATTGAACATGGTAACCCTGAATCAACAAATGAAATAGTTAGAAGTGCCTGTCAGTAACACGGAGTCACTGTGTACAACGAATGTACAATATAAGGAGTTGGTTTGATGATGACTCCCCAGGACTTCCATTCAATCATTGAAAAACACAAGGTTTATCTATGAATGTTCTGACAGAAAAACAAATTTTCTGTGTGCTCGTGCTTGTGTATGAAAGAATTTAGCACAATGATTGTGTTTCATAAGGCTCAAATTGTGTAAACTGTTGAGACAGCAACATATATTACATGGACTCAATGTGCATGAAAGAGGTGCGAAGGTGGGGCAACTTTCCTTCTTTTTCAATATCTAAATCTTCCGAGTGAAGATTAGATAACATATATGTTGTGTCCCCAAAGAAAATGAAATATTTCTTTGTTAAGAAAGAAATGAGTGGTTGGTGGGAAAATAGCAAGAGTTGGCATGGGCTCACTGCCTATTTCAATGATGGTCACCAAAGAATGTGAACCAATCAGTAGATGTGGCTGCCCGGCTCAGAAAGTGGTTGGTGCAGAGTTCTGATATTCTTTTAACTCTGTTCTCACACCCTCTTTCTTTTAAACATATAAGCTCACATCTAACCAATCTCTCATTTCCATTTTACCTCAACTCACTCCCACACTCAATTCTTTTAGACCCCTCTCCCCTCAATCACTCAAAGGATTTCTTCCGGGGTAGGAAACACTGGTTATCGTGAATCCATGGAAGATCTATTAAGCACTCACACTGAATCCCATGTTCCTAAAAGTAGATGCTGGTCAATGATTTTCTTGATATGAAACACAAGAAATCATATGTCAGTGAATGTATGCTCATCAAAAATCAGAAATGAAATTTGAGCAAATTTAAACATTTAAGATTTCTCAAAACTTTATATGAATGAATAATCAAGAAAGAATAGAAATGTTTTGAGAATCTGACAATGATTAAGATCAGATCAAATGAAATATATAGGGTATCAAAGAATTGGAAATTTGTTTATATGAACAAATATAAACAATATAGCAATGAAAGCTCAAATATGAAAAAATGATTGATGCTTAACAACTTTGAAATTCAAACGGGGGTATTACCATCGAAAAATTGGTTCTTTTAGAGACATGGTAATAACAAATTCAAATAAAATACTGAACCGGTGTGTATGTCTACTTGACAGTATATGGACAAGATAATACACAAGTATTGATCTTTGGAAACACACGGTCAGTTAAATATTAAGCTCAAAATTTGAAAAACATTTAAAAGCACACTTCTAATATTCATAAAATCTTTTGAGAATAGAGAAGTGGTTTGAACATTTAAGAAAGCATTTTTCATGCTTGAAAGTTCTTCTTCTTCTAAACAATCAGAGATCTAGGATCAGAAGATATTTACCTTTTCAGCTCCCCCTCAAATCATGATTAAATTATTTAAATCTTTTAAGCTCCCCCTGGATATTACGCTAATATCCTTCTTTGATCATTGAAAAATGGGTCCTGATCTGTCATGTGATCAGAAGCCATCACCTGTACTCCCCCTATAATTTATGCATTAGTAGATATATCAATTAAAACAAGATAGAGATCCACAACTCCTTCTGGAATGCGGTCCGTCATATCAGGAAAATCTATCAATGAAAAGTCTAGGATAGAGATCCACAATTCCTTCTGGAATGTAGTCCATCATATCTCTCTTACGCTAAAAGAGTGTACTCCCCCTTGAAGGTTGATGTCCTCATTTTGAGTGTTGGAATACGATCTCTTATGATATCACGGGAGTAGAGGGCTTTAATCCTTGAGGTACGGGTCCTAAGCTGATGTGCTTAGAAGCCATAATCTTGACATTGAGGTGCGGGTTTTGAACTGCTGTGTTAAAAAGCCATAATCTTTCAACTTTGAAGTCCGGGTCTTGAGTTGATTTACTCAAGAGCCATTGTCTTTCTTACTCCCCCTTGACTTGTGTTGCCTGCAACAAAGAATCAGTTTTCTTCTTTGGTACCCACTGTTATTTGGGTCCAGAAATGTTAGTTGCAGTTCGTGTGGGGGTTACAGAGTAAGAACCATACCAGAAATGATCACTGGTCTTGTGGATATGATCATGTGTACAGCAGTAAGAACAATAAAATTTATTACCTGAAAACCTGAGTAATTGATCTTTTGAGTATTTCAAGTCAGGTTTACCTTTATGCCCTTTGTTCTTCTTTGCTTGATGAGGACGTACACATGATGTATTTCCATTAAGCTCTTCTTTCTTGTCATCTTTGACAGATTTCTTTATCCAGACCAGTTTCTCTTTCTTGTAACTTCTTCTCCTTGGATATGTATCTGAACCATCTAAATATTCATCAAAGAAAATGTTAGATCGACGAATCTGATCAAAATATTTAACTGACCTTTGTGAAGAGACAGATTTCTGAGTAGAACTTGAAACAGACTTTTCAAGCTCTTTGATCTTTGATGCAAAGATGTCTCTTTCTTTCACAAGTTGGTCAATCTTCTTTAAGAACTCAGACTTTGTCTTATGCTCTTTCAGCACAGTAGCAAATAATTCAGATAATTTTGAAGTCAGCTTTTTGATTTCAGTTTCAAAGATTGAATGTTCTTCTTCAAATCCTTTCTCTGACTCATTTCTCTGGCCGGATAATTCTTTAAAGAATCCCACATTCTTCTGTTCTATGGCCTTCTTCTCTTTATCAAACTTCTCTCTTTCCAAAATCAGTACTTTCTCAAAATCTGAAATTTGTTGAGAAAGTTTTATGCATTTAAGCTCCACTGACTTTTTTTCTTCAAAATACTTCTTTGAAAAATCTGAGAACTTCCTTGAAAAACCTTTCTTTTCAGAATCAAAATCAGCTTTATTTTCAGCAAGCTGTTTTTCAAGGTCAGATAAATTCTTTCTAAGCTCCGCGTTCTCAGATTCCAATCTCTTTATCTTTTCATCATTCAGCCCAGAAGATCTTTTCAGAAGATCTTCATTGATGATCTTTAAAGCACTAATTTCTTCTTTTAGTTGATAACTTCTGCAAAATACTCTCTAGATTTTTGCGTGTGGAAGTCAACAACATGACCCAGATTAATGTTCTCTAGTTTCAGCTTTCTATTTTTCTCTTCAAGATTTGAAAGAAATCCCATGATTAATGAGTAATCAGCTTAATGTGAATGATCGTTCCAAACTATATATCAGAAAATCAAAAATCAGATTGAATTGAAATCTAGCACAAAAATTAAAATTTTAACAACACTTGATATTGCGCAAAGATAGGTTTTCGTGAACAGTGTGATGCGCAAAGTGAGCTTCTCGTAACACGTTGGATACGCAAAGAATGGTTTGCGTGATAGTCTTGTTGTGCAAAGGTAGCTTCTCGTGACCCGCTGAATACGCAAAACAGGTTTGCGTGAGTGCCTTGATGTGCAAAGTAAGCTTTGCGCAATGGTCTTAAAGCGCAAAGTGAACTTTTGTAATCCACGTATGACCCAAAGAAGCTTTGCGTGAACTGAGTGTTGCGCAAAGTAAGGTTTGCGTAATGGGCTTGATGCGCAAGATGAGGTTTGCGTAATGGTCTTGAAGCGCAAGATGAGGTTTGCGTAATGGTCTTGAAGCGCAAGATGAGGTTTGCGTAATGCACGTGATGCGCAAATGAAGCTTTTCGTGACAAGGGCAAAACTTTGCGTGATAAGAGCAATATGCAAACGAAGCTTTTTCCTCTCAAGACTTGGATGATCTCACGCAAACGTCTATGAATCTCGCGCAAAGCATATGAACTTGCGCAAACCGAGTTCTTGGTTCTTTCTATTTCAAATCGAATCAAATCTGCAAAAATGAACTCAAGAACATATCAGAATCATCGACAAACAGAACTAAGCACAAATTTACAATCAAATCCAAATTAAAAACAATAAATTTCACAATTTCGATGAAGAACATAGTTCAAACTTGATATTTCAAGAAAGTTCAAAAATCGAAAATTGAAATCGATTTTGTTCAAATTCCGAGATGTAATCCAAACAAGAATCAAACCTAAACATAAATCGAATACAATGATTCCATTTTCTTGCACTAAAACCGATTTTTCACAAAAAATCAGATGAAACAGTAAAAACTCGAGTTCGTGAAATTTTTTCAGAAAAAACTCAAATTTCCGATCTAAAAATCCAGATTTCAACTCAACTCAAATCATGATCAAATCTTTTCTAAAAAGTTTGGTTCAGCTTTGATACCAATTGTTAATCAATAAATCCCAATCATATTAAGCAATTACTCAAGATTTGAACAATTATGAACAAAGAACTAGAGAGAGAGTCTAGAGAGAGAAAGTAGATCTCGTATTCACAAGTCTGAAAGATACAATCTGAGCTTCGTTGTTGTTACATGATTCTCACCACAACACCTATTTATACCACTACCTAATACAAAGACTTAAACACTAAGGAATGCTAAACATGCTTTGACATTTACAATACTATGACAATGTTGACTTTCTAACTTTGACTTTCCTAATTAAATATTGAATACAATATTTTGACTTAACATAAGTCTAGAACTCGCAACAGCATTGCGTGAACTTTGTGCGCCAAGTATCAAAACGTACAAACTTCGGCGTGCGTGAACCTGGAACTTGCACAAGCCTGTGTGCGAGAAGCTCAGTTCTTGCATCCTTCGTCTTGTGCAAAGATTGAACTCACACATTACTAGTTGCGCGTATTGTTCATCTCCTGTGTCATGCGTGTTCTATACATAGAATATTTTTCTGTATTTTTCAACTTTTGACTAATTTTGATTTTTTGAAGGTTCATTTAGCTTCTGAATTTTGACGATCATTTTAAGCAGTGTAAAGACAAGATGACTTCCAACGATGCTCTTGCGATCGGTACGGAAGTCAAACCACCTGTTCTATTCAAGGGAGAATACGAATAGTGGAAAGATCGGTTCCTCGACTTCATTAACAGACATGCCAATGGAGAGAATATTCTGATGTCCATAATGGAAGGTCCGATGGTACCTCTTACCATTGAAATACCTAATTGTTAAGTCAGATTTTATAGTAATCATTGTATTTATAAGCTTGGTCTAATACTGTGTTTAGGGTGCGTATACTGTGTAGTATTGGCGTAGGGTATTTAAGTCCCTTGTGGCTTTAGTGTTTGTAAGGAACCTCACGCACAACTAATAGAATTTCATATCTTGCGCTTCAAACTCTCTATCTCTACTTTTTCTCTCTAAAGATTTAGTTGATTTTGGGATTATCAATTGGTATCAGAACCATTCTAAATCTGAGAGGATTGAGAGAAACGTTTTTCGATTCTGAATTAGTGATCAAATCAGAAAATTTGATTGATTTTCTTGAATTTTTTCAAGAAAATCTCATTTTTTGATTTTTCATCAAATTTGGATTGTTTTCTGAACGGATTTCTTTGTAAATTGGTTTGTTGGATTCGATTTTGATAGTGGAACACTTTTGATTCACATTGATTTGCAAGAAATTCACATTTTGATCTTCAATTTTGAAAATTTTCGATTTTCTAGAAAAGACGTTTTACGAACTGTTGATATCACGAATTCACTATTTTGTGGTTTTTTGATTGAACTATTTGCTTGAAAGTTGTTAGAAAACAGTTTTCGATCTCATCTGTGTGAGCAAGTTTCTTCAATTTCATGTTTGTAATCGATTTTGGAAGTTTTTTATTGATTTTCTGAGTTTTGCGCCAGATCTAATATTTGCGCCAGTTCATCACAGGTTTGCGCCAGTTCTTCCTCTGCTTTTCGCTAGTTTCTTCAGAAAATATCAAGTTCACGAAAAGTACAAGTTTTCTCTATCAACACATCGCGCAAAGTAAAGTTTGCGCCATCCTCATCTCTCAAAAAGTCCAAGTTCTCTTCATCAGCTTCTTGCGCAAAGTTATCTTTGCGCCAACTCAGTCTCGCGTAAAATATTTTTGCGCCATCTCAGTTTCACAAGAAGTTCAGTTCTTTGTGCAAGACATCTTTGCGCCAACTTTGTATCGCGCAAATCATAGTTTGCGCCACATACCGCTCGCGCAAATCAGTTTTGCGCCACTTACTTGAGCAAAGAAAGTTCTCGTCGACATCATCTCACACAAAGTCTATTTTGCGTCATCAGTACATCACACAAACTCAAGTTTGTGCCATCAACGCATCGCCTAAATCTAAGTTTGCGCCATCTTCATTAAGTGCAAAAGAAAAGTTTGCGCTAGCTTCTTCTCACGCAAAAGAAAGTTTGCGCCATTCACTGTTCACGTAAATCTTCAGTTTGCGCCAGTTCTTCTGTTTCAGACTTAGCATTTTCTAAAGTTTGTCATCTATGGATTCTGAAAAGTTTGCTTTCCAAGCTCAGTTCTACAAGAGTGATATCATGATGTCATTAGGCACAAAAACTCGTCCTCCAGTTTTGGTTGATGAGAATGAGCTCACTCAGTGGCAATATCGGTTTCTGAATTTTATCGAGCGTCAAAAGAACGGAGATGACATGATGAAGATTTTATCTGAAGGATCTTTTGTAAAACCTACTCTGGCTTCTGGATTATCAAAGCCTATTGTCGAGTACACACCCGATGAGTTGATGCAATATAAAGCCGATCGTGATGTAAAGGCTAATCTAATGCTAGCATTGCCAAATTCTATCTACAACAGGATTGATTGCTTCAAAAACAATCCTAAACTAATGTGGGCACAACTAGAGAAGATTATGCTTGGGTCTTCAGTTGCAACCCAACTTCGGCATACACGTTACATGAACAACTTTGAAGAATTCAAAGCCAAAGATGGGGAGCCACTGAAAAATGTTTATGATAGATTCTGTGCAGTGATAAATGATCTGAGGAAGATAAAAGTAGAAAATACTGAGATGGAGACTAATATTAAGTTTCTCAATGCTTTGCAACCATAATGGAATAAATCTTGTCATCGCTTGAGGAATGACGTCAGAATATCTACCATGCAAATCCAGGAGATGTATGAAATATTGCTGACAGATGAGTGCATAGTCACAGAGAAGAAAGCCGAACTTGACAAGAAAAACAAGAAGACAGTGGACACAATTGCACTTCTCACAAGCAAACTGTCTGAACAAGCATTATCCGAAAATGCTTATGATGGTGCAACTGATGATGATGGCAAGGCACTTCAGAAAGCTATGATTCTTCTCTCTCACCACTATCAGAAGAAGTTCCAACCTCGTTCGGGTTCCAACAATCTTCGCTTCACTTCTGGGTCTAAGAATGTCCAAGTGCCCGAGGCTAAGAAACCTGCTGCATGTTTCAACTGTGGAAAGCCGGGTCACATTGCTAAGGAGTGTCGAGTGAAGAAAGTTCGGGATTCGGCATATTATCGGAAGAAAATGGAACTAGCCGAAAAGAGAGAGAATGGAACTGCTTTGCTAGCTAAAGAAGAATTTTGGCTAGATCACTCCGATGATGAAGCTGATAATATCGAGACTGCTCATATGTGCTTCATCGGAGATGATCAGAGTGATGAAGATTCCACTATTGATGAAGATGATGTACTTTCTGAGTTTGATTACACTTTTATTTCTTCACAGATAAATATCATTATAACTGCTTTACATGATTTTCGCTCAAAGTTATTATCTGAAAAACAATTAAATTCTGAAAAGTCAAATTTGATTGATAAATTACAAATTTCTTTGAAAGATGAAAAATCTATTTTGGATCATACAAAAGACATCTTTCAAAAGAAATTGGATAATTTAGAAAAATCAAATATGACTTATCTTGAGTCTTTGACTGAAATGACCAAACAAAAAGAAATTTTTCAGATAAAATAAATGAGTTGGAAGAAAAATTATATCGAAGGAATTAATCTAAACAAACTATTTATTTGAACAAACCGCGGAGTTATGAGTCTATAAAAGAAAAATGGGGATTTGGTTTTGAAAATCCTCATTGTTTAAACAATTCTATCGAAAAATCCCCTACTTTATATAAATATGATTATCTAACTCTTGCTAAATATGCTCCTCAATTTAAAATTAATTGGATGAATGAAAAGCAAGTGTTAGAAATCGAAAATGAGAAAAGGATGAATAACAAGAAAAAGGAAATTTCTTTTGTTTACACGAGCGAAAATGCCAAATATTTTCCTGACAAATCAAAGAAGGGCCGAAAAAGTTTAAATGACATATCTCCCATCAAGTCTTCAGTGTCTGATGATTATGTTGATATATATGCCACTAAATCTGATAAGGAAAATATCTCTCCAATCTTTTATGATTCTAAGAGATATACTCCTCCATTAGTATTAGAAGACAAAAATCATTGACCTTGAAGATAAAATGGAAGATCAAAATATTCAAAGTGTAATTGAAACAGATGTTATTTTTTCTTTTATGACTTCAAGTCTTGAAGAAAAATTAATTTCTCAAAAACAAGATTCTGTTTCTGGTCTTTCTTCTGATTTTAAAGAAAACGAAAAGGAATTTCTAAAAGCTGAAAACTTTTCTCAAAATTTTTCTGACTCCGAGGCAAGTTCAGATTTATTAACTGATCAGTTGGGTTTCTTAGGTAAAATTGCTTCTTCTGATTCAATTCTTAAATCAAAAATTCTTGATGAATCTTTTACGCTAAATGATGATTATTATAAACCAAAGCGTAAAAGAAGAAGGTCAAAGAAGTCAAAGAAACAAGCTAAAGTCATTTCTGACAGTTCTAATTCTTCTGATTCAAAATTTTCAGATAGGACTTTGAGCACACCTACAAAGCAAATATGGAGGGTCAAGCGGACATCGGATGAATCTGCGACTAGTGAGGATCAAAATGTAGACAAACTTTGTAGAAATGATTCATTTGCTTCTTGTAATAAAATTTTCAAATATTCAATAAAGCAAATGATTCACATTTCAAAAGTTGTCTTCTATTCCTCCTCTGGTTCAAGTTCAGATGATCATGCTTCGTCCTCTACTGATGATTCTGTTAATTCTTCTGATTATTTTTCTCGTGCTTTCTATGTCAAATCTAACAAGTTTTCTCCCATAAGAACTGCAACTAACAAACATAGACCCAAATATAAGTGGGTTCCAAAACCAAAGATTGATTCTGAGTTGCAGGCACCTAAAGTCAAGGGGGAGTAAGAGAAAATTTGGCTTCTAAGTACATCAGCTTAGAACCCGTACTTCAATGGATTTCGACTTCTAAACATGTTAGTTTAGGACTCGTTCTTCAATGCATTAAGCTTCTGGTCAAATGAGAAACTGTGAGTACATCTACTTAATTCCACTGCATATATCTCTGAATATGATGTTGTTCCAGTTTTTCTCATATTTTTTTTAAGAATCTGAGCAAGTTCAACTAACTCTTGAATTTGTATAACCCAAATTATTCATTTGAGACACAAATTCATTATACATTATGTGAAAGATGATATTATTGAATTTTATTTTGTTTCGACTAAATATCAATTTGCCGATTCTTTACATTTGTTTTAAATGAATTTTTTTTTTCAAACTTGGCATGTTGAATTTAAAAGTTTACATCTTTACAAATTTTTATTCTATAAAGTAAAAGTTTTACAGATTTTTCTTTCTTTTGAATAAAATGTGTGTCTAGGATAAATTTTCAAGTTGCTTTGTTTATATTGAAGTTTTATATGTTCCACTTTCAAGTCTTACAAAAGTCGAAAGGTCAGCAACATGTTTGAAACTTTTGCATTCTGCTTTAAAGTTGTGTGATTCGGAATATCTATAGTTTACAATGCTTGGAAATCCTAAAAAGTCAGAATTATGGATCGTAATGAAAATATGGGCTAAGCACTTAGATGTAAAACTGGGTGATTGAGATGAATTATATATATAAAATACAGAAATCTCTAAATTTAAAAGTTTGTACCTGTGGCCTTTCTGGTTTGAGAAAGTAAGTTCCGTGGGATGCTTGTCATCTGGTCCCCTAAGGTCAATTGAT
Organism: Arctium minus; assembly: GCA_954870635.1. Classification (NCBI taxonomy): domain Eukaryota; kingdom Viridiplantae; phylum Streptophyta; class Magnoliopsida; order Asterales; family Asteraceae; genus Arctium; species Arctium minus. The sequence continues at coordinate 118,491,246 of OX941080.1, read as the reverse complement.
CTGGGAGTGATCGAACCCAAATCCTTCTATAGAATAAGATCGAAAGTCATGTTCTAATGGTATGAATGGGTTTAGGATGTGTCGATGTAGCCTTTCTGATCTGGGAGAGTAAGTTCCAAGGGGTGCTTGACACCTAGTCCCCTAAGGCCAACTAGTCTGGGAGCGGCTGACCCAAATCCTGCAATAGGGTCAGATAGAAAGTTACGTTTACGGCATGTTCTTTACTTACCAAACTTTTTGATTAAAAGATGCCAACGTGCACAAACTTAAAAGATGCCAAAGTGCACAAACTTAAAAGATGCCAAAGAGCACACTCATGTGAAGATGCCAATGTGCACAATGCTAAAAGATGCCAATGAGCACACATCTCATGATACTTGGTGATATGTTTGAGTTGCGATAAACCTATAAATTTATGAAAATCTTAAATTTTGATGGCTTAGTGTGAGTACATGCAAAGTTTTCTATTATATTTTTAGAATTGCATTTTCTTGAAGCTAATCAAAGTTCGCATGCTAGCACACTGAATAGATTAATGAAAGTTTTTGAAACTGAACATGTCTTAACTTGATATGCAATGAAACTTGTATCTTTATCCAACAACACATGCTTGATTTCAATTGATTGATAAATCTGTGATATTTTACTGAGTAGAATTTCATTTGTAAAGTGTTTAAAATTTTATATGTTCAGTTGTTTCAAAATTCATATTCAGTATATTTTTCTTTCTACATTGATGTTTCAATTCTTGTGTTCTCATATCTGTGTTAATGGGTTTGTGTATTTTTCAAGGGGGAGTGAATAAGGAGCATTTTCTAAAAAGATCATATCTGATTTCAAAGGGGAGTATCTGATTTTCTATATGAATGCTAACTTGAATTGTCATATTTAGTGCATTTGTGTAGGGGGAGTCAAAGAGCTTAACAGGTGAAATTTTTAAGATTTCAAGTCAGCTTTGCGCCAACAGTTGGTAGCGAAAAACTCAACTTTGCGCCACCTTCAGCTAGTGCAAAACTAAGTTTGCGCCACCAACATGTAGCGCAAAACTTCCCTCTTTCTCATTTATTCTGATTTTGCAGATCTTAAGCTGTCTCATCTCCAACATTTGCATGACCAAGTTGATCCAGATCATCAAGGTCATGATGGGGAGAAGTTAAGGAGAAGATAAAGGGATAAAGAGTTCAAACGTTTATCTGCTGATCAAGATTTGATCAAGATTCTATTCTCTCAGCTACTAATTCTTTTGCTGTCCAGCTCCGACCACCATAGTTCATTCAAGTATATTTGGGTGTGTCGTATAGAGCACAAGCTGATGAATCGATTGTTCTTTCAAGATATTTACAAACAGGTCCAGACTTGTCAAGACAACAAAGGCAACATAGACTGAAAGATGCTGAGAAGAAATTTTTTTAAAAGTCAAGAAGCTTCTTCGCTAAGTCGCTTAGATGGTCCAAGTTGATTTAGAAGATTGATATTGAAGACCATAGCGCCAATGATTACTAAGGGGAGATTGTTAAGTCAGATTTTATAGTAATCATTGTATTTATAGGCTTGGTCTAATACTGTGTTTAGGGTGCGTATACTGTGTAGTATTGGCCAAGGGTATTTAAGTCCCTTGTGGCTTTGGTGTTTGTAAGGAACCTCACGCACAACTAATAGAATTTCATATCTTGCGCTTCAAACTCTCTCTCTCTACTTTTTCTCTCTAAAGATTTAGTTGATTTTGGGATTATCACTAATGATGAATCCCCGGATAGTGAAGATGGAAATGTAGACAGAGCTCAAAAGACAAAGACTGTTCTGAAAGATCTTTCCCAATATACTGAAGAACAAAAGAACAAATACAAAGCCGATAAACAAGATATATCTCTACTCTTACAGAGCATACCTAACAAGATCTACATCAAAATCGACAACTACAAAGGAACTGCAAAGAAGATGTGGGATCAACTCCAAAAGATGATGATGGGATCAAAGGTTGGAAATCAGATGAAGGTTGCCAACTGCATAAACAACTACGAGGAATTCAAGGCTAAAGAGAATGAGAGCCTTGAGGAAACATATGAGAGATTTTTTGTTCTAGTGAATGAGCTTGCAATGAATAAAGTCAAGAAGAAGCAAATAGAGAACAACGCCAAATTCCTCAACATTCTTCAACCAGAATGGAAAATCCATACGAGAAGAATGAAACTGATGAAAGACCTCAGTGACATTCCTTTGCACGAGGTATATGAAACACTGAGACAGAATGAGGAGAAGGTAGAAGAGAAAAGAAGTGAGAAGAAAAAGGCTGAGAAAGTAGCTGATCCCATAGCTTTAGTGGCTGGCCAGAAAGAGAAAGAGAAGAAAGAAAAGAAGAAAAAAAGAAAGTGGTGGTTCCTAGTTCTGACGATTCTGCTGATTCTGATTCTGACAGTGACGATGGAGAGAATATCAAGCAAGCAATGTTACTACTGACACGTGCATTTCAAAAGAAATTTTATAAGAAATCGGGTTCAAATAGTCAAAGGTACTCGACAGGGTCAAGAAATCATGAGCATAGAGAAAGAGTGGAAGGAAGAAGGTTTGAGGAGAAGAAATTTGTGGAGAGAAAGCTAGATGAGAAGAAGAAATATGTTAATGATTACAGTGAGAAGAAGACTGATGATATGATCAAGTGCTACAATTACGGCAAGGTGGGTCATTTTGCCAGGGACTGTCGCAAGCCTACCGTCAGAAATTCAGATTACTATAAGCACAAGATGCTATTGGCTAAACAGAAGAAACCAGGTAAGGCTCTAATGGATGAAGACGAGTTTTGGCTTGACCACTCCGATGAGGAAGATAAAGAAGAAACAACATACATGTATTTGATGGGAAAATAGGTGAAGTATGATGAGACCGACGAAGAAACATCTGATGAGGTACTAAACTTTTCTGAATCTGATTTTGTAAACAAAATGGAAACCATGATGATCGTGCTTCAAGACTTTCATGCCTAATTGAAAAAGGAAAAGAGCAGAGTTGCAAAGAAACGTCAAACTATTTTTGATCTCAATAAGCAACTTGTTGGAAACAAAAGTCTGGTTGACTCTCTAAACAAATCTGCTTCTGAATTTAAACTTCAAAAAGATTGTTTTGAAAATAAGATTTCTGAAATTGTTTCTATACTTTCCAAGTCTGATATTGAGAAACAAGAATGTGTTCTGAAAGCTCATAAACTGCAGGTTGGAATCAAGAGTTTGGAGAAAAAGATAAATGGTTTGGAAGCCAAACTGTATGCTAGAGGACAAACAGATCAAACCATTTTCTAAAACACACCAAATGAGGAATTTGATGTTAAAGAGAAGTGGGGAATCGGTTACGATAACCCTCACTACTTAAAGAAAGCAATAAGAAAACAACCAACATTGTATAACTTTGATTTTCTACAAGCAGCTACCAAACATCCTCATTTGAAACCCAAATTTGTTACCAAATAACCTGATGAGGTTGAGGCCAAAGAAGATGAAAACAGAAAGAAAACAACTAAAATGCAACTACCATTTTGCTATCAAAAGTTGAATGATAGTTATATTTCTGAGCAACCAAAATTCCTTTCAAATGATTATTTTAACAGTTATTCTACTACAGAGTTGGAGGCAAAACCGATTAAAGCAAAAATTTATGTTCCTCCACTTGTTTTAGAAAGTAAAATTCTTGATCTTGAAAATGCTTTATCTGACGAAAGAATTTTGGTTAATATTGAACAAGTTGTATTTTCTACCGTAACGAAGACACTGTTTTTTAAACTGAATCCAACGAGTGTTCAAAATCTTCTAAGGAACCTCAAACTTCGGAAGATGATTTTGATGACTTATTTGCGTCTGTAAATGATTTTCTAAATTCTGATGATGGGTGTTTTAATGAAATTGATATGTTTGACTTCAATGCTAAACTTCCAGATCATTCTGATTTTATCATTAACTCTGAAGCTTTACCAAGTGTGTATGAAGTAGGTGAATCATCAACCAAGGTTGGTGAATCAGTTTCTGTGAGTACTGACTATTATGAAAAAGGTAAGAAGCAAAAGAAACGGCGCTCACAAAAACGGACCAACACAGGTAAGCTTAAGAAAAGACAAACTCAGAAATCTCATGTTCCTAACAAATCTAAATCTTGTGTTTCAGAGTTGAAAAAGAAAAGGTCTGAAGAACGAACTGAGTGATGACCAAAACAGAAGATTGATGAGAAAGCAGAATCATGTCCTGATATTGTTTGTAATAACAAGACTGGTAGTATTTCTGATGTAGTTGGTACTGTTGCTTCTGATAAACAAAAACTTGTAATTCCTTACAAAAATATTCAATAAAGCAATTACTCCAATTATCTCAGTCTACTACTAAGTCATCTAAATATAGACGGAATGATTTTGTTTCTCGCCAATATTATGATTGGTTCAGTACTTATCATGTTTATCATTATAAAGCTTCTCATGTTTCTCAAAATAAAAGAGGACCCAAATTTATATGGGTGCCAAAATCTTGCACTAATCTGATAGGACCCAGATTTAAATGGGTACCTAAAGTTGTTGTTCCCTGATTTCTCCTGTCCAGACCCGTCATATGTGGTACTTGGATTCTGATTGCTCCAAGCATATGACTGGGCAGAAAGATATTTTGTCTAATTATACAGAGAAATACTGCGGGAACGTGCGCTTTGGGAACGACCAGTTTTCACCAATTTTGGGCTATGGTGACATTATTCAAGACAACGTAACGATTACGAAGGTGAGCTATGTTGAAGGTTTAGGACATAACCTCTTTAGCATTGGACAGTTCTGTGACAAAGACCTAGAGGTTAATTTTAAGGCCAAGAGATGCTATGTGCGTACTGAAAATGGTAAAGAACTCTTGGTTGGCACTAGAAAGTCAAACCTCTACACAATTAATCTGTCAAAAGTCAAGACAGACAATGAGGTGTGTCTACTGTCAAAGGCCTCGCTGCAACAAAGTTGGTTATGGCATCGAAGACTTTCTCACCTGAATTTTCGTTACATCAATAAACTGGTCACGGGAAAATTAGTAAAAGGACTTCCAGAGCTTAAGTACGTGAAAGAACATCTGTGCGCAACGTGTGAGAAGGGAAAGATGAAGAGAGCCGCTCATAAGCCAAAGCCTGAGCCTAGTATAAGTTCTCTACTTGAATTGTTGCATATGGATCTCTGCGGTCCAATGCGTACTCAAAGCATAAACGGCAAGATATACGTTCTAGTGATTGTGGACGATTACTCGCCGTACACTTGGGTCAAATTTCTGAGAACAAAAAGATGAGACACCCGAAGTCATCATCACATTTCTAAAGACCACTCAAGTGAATCTGCAAAAGACAGTCAAGCTTCTACGAACAGACAACGGTACATAATTCAAGAACATAATTGTTGAAGATTATCTCGAATCGGTCGGGATAACACATCAGTTTTCTGCTGCCAGAACGCCTGAACAGAATAGAGTTGTAGAAAGACGTAACAAAACGCTAGTCGAGACCGCTCGAACTATGCTAAGTCAATCGGACCTACCTCTATTTCTTTGGGCAGAAGCTGTATCGACTGCTTGCTACATGCAGAATCAATCCATAATCCACCACCGGTTTGGTAAATCACCATACGCTTTAATAAATAATCGCATACCTAGCATTAAACATTTTCATATTTTTGGATGCAGGTGCTTCGTACTGAACGACAAAGAGAACTTGAACAAGTTCAGTCCAAAGGCTGACAAAGGCATTTTCATCGGCTACTCTCAAACGTCTGCTGCCTACAGAGTGTATTTGAAGAAGTCAAAGATAGTAGTTGAGAGCGTCAACATCACATTCGATGAAGAGTTGGCTTCTGAACAACACAGTTCAGAACCCGTACTTACTGGCATGCTAGCTTCTGAGCAAACCTGTCCAGAACCTGTGGTTAATGCGACTAATTCTGATAAACCATTTACTTCTACATCTCATTTATCAGAATTAGATTTATTGTTTGAATTCTTTTATGATGAGTTTTTTGGGTCTAAATTGCCTAAATCTGTGTTGATTGACAGATCTGAAGATTCAAGCAATCATCATCCAATCACTTCAGACGTGTCTACTGAATTCGTTCCCCCGGTTCAGCAAGAAATTCCGATTCAAACACCTACTCCTTAGTTGAAGTTATACATGACACTGTATAGACAAAAGTTGCTGACTTAGTTGGTTGTATTGTAATGACTAATCAACAGCCAGATAATGCTATATCAACTGATGCTTCTACACAGAATCCTTCAACTGAGCCCCTCCCTGAACAAGAAGAAGATAGTGAATTCTTAGATGAACATCATGATCAATCTACATCAAATCCACTCCCTCATGAACACAAGTGGACCAAAGAGCATCCAATACATCAGATCATAGGAGATTCATCTAAACCGGTGTAAACTAGGTCTGCCACACTTAATCAATGAATGCATGACTCATTCCTGAGCAAGATAGAGCCAACACGTGTGTCTGAAGCTCTAGCCGACTTAGATTGGGTAATTGCAATGCAAGAAGAGCTGAATCAGTTTGAAGCATTAAAAGTCTGGAGACTAGTGCCTAAGCCTGAAGGTAAAACTATTATTGGCACAAAATGGGTGTTCAAGAACAAGAAAGACAAAGATGGTATCGTTATCAGAAACAAAGCAAGACTAGTGGCTAAAGGATATAGGCAAGAGGAACGTATTGACTATGACGATACCTATGCTCCAGTGGCGCGCATCGAGGCTATACGGATGTTTCTTGCATATGCCGCCCACAAGAACTTCACCGTCTACCAAATGGACGTAAAGTCTGCCTTTCTCAATGGCATCTTAAAGGAGGAAGTATACATCTCTCAGTTTGAAGGCTTTGTCAATCCAGAGAAACCGCATCACGTTTACATTCTAGACAAAGCTCTTTATGGTCTGAAGCAAGCCCCTCGAGCCTAGTATGAAGTGTTATCTAAATTTCTAGTCAAGTCGGGCTTCTCGAAAGGTAAGATCGATACTACTCTTTTTATCAAAAAGGAAAAATCCGATATCATTTTAATTCAGATTTATGTGGATGATATCATATTTGGCTCAACTAATGCAAAATACTGTAAGAATTTTTCTAACCTTATGGTGTCCAGATTTCAGATGAGTATGATGGAAGAGATGAATTTCTTTCTCGGATTACAAGTCAAACAATTTTCCACGGGGATCTTTATCAATCAAGCTAAGTACATTTTCGATATTCTTAGAAAATTTAAAATGGAAAATTGTACTCCAATTGGAACCCCGATGGCACCGGGAACTAAGATCGGCGCTGATCCTTCTAGAAAAGCTGTCGATGTTAGAACCTACCGAGGGATGATTGGTTCTTTAATGTATTTAACATCTAGTAGGCCAGATATAATGTTCTCTACTTGTCTATGTGCTCGATATAAGGCTTCTCCAAAATAATCCCATTTGTTTGCAGTTAAACGTATTTTTCGATATCTGAAGGGCATTGCAGATCTTAGTCTATGGTATCATAAGGATACAGGTTTTGAACTGACAGCATATTCAGATGCAGACCATGCAGGTTGTGTGCTTGACAGAAAAAGTACATCGGGACACATACAATTTCTGGGCGATAAACTCGTGAGTTGGGCTTCAAAGAAACAACTATGTGTATCTACTTCAACAGCTGAGGCAGAGTACATCACTGCGGTGAGCTGATGTTCTCAAGTGTTGTGGATGAGAACACAACTATGAGATTATGGCTTCACATACAACAAGATTCCGATCTACTGTGATTCGAATAGCGCAATTGCAATATCTGCGAATCCTATTCAACATACCAAGACCAAACACATTGATGTTCGATATCACTTCATCAAAGATAATGTGGAAAAAGGTACAATCAAACTTTATTTTGTAAACACAGATTACCAACTTGCTAATTTATTTACCAAGCCTCTTGATGAAAAGAGATTTAATTTTCTCGTTTCAAAACTTGATATGTTAAATCTCAAGACTTAATCTGTGATTACCTACTAAAGTTCTGTTATTGTTATTTTTCTTTTCATTTCTTTATTTTTAATCTGAAAGATATCTGCACTTAAGTTTGTTCATGATCTAAGGGGGAGTGTGAGATGATACAAGATAAGATGATCTACATACATTTGAGGGGGAGTTAACAAATTTTGCATATGTTTCTTACTGATACATTTTCTCATGCATAATTTCAGGGGGAGTAAGAGATAAGGAATAAGGAATATGATTTCTGATTATATTTGATCAGAACTCGTACTTTAAACATTTTATTGCTTTATGTCATTTATTTTTCAATAAATTTTGTGAATAAAGCTTTGTACTTTGACAGACTTTTTGACTGTTGCAGATTTGAGAGGAAGCTTACATGATCATATCATATATGACTTAGAGCTGACTTGATGAGATTTAAGACTGAGCAAAAAGGTTTATTTCTAATCTTAATCTCATATGTATCTGAAAGAAGGACAACTTTCAGATATGAAAACATGTTCTTAAATGTTCAAACCACTTCTGATTCTTATAAGATTTCATGAATATAGAAGTGTGATTTTCAATGTTTTCACTTTTTCATGTGCTTTCATGATTAATAAATCGTGTGTTTCCAAAGATAAATACTTGTGTTTTATCTTTTCCATATACTTTCAAGTATTCACACACACCGGTTTAACTTTGTGTTGAATATGTTATCACCATGTCTCAAATTGAACATATTTTTCGATGGTGATACACCCCTGAAAGTCCAAGATCGGTCTAAATCTAGTGAGAGAAAGTAGAGAGAGAAAGATAGCGCTCCAAATGTAAACTGATATTCAAAATGTAAGATCCAAAGTTTCAAACACAAAGCACCTAAGGGACTTAAATACCCTAGGTCTTAACCAATACAGATAAGCATTCTAGGAACAGTAAAGACAACTGAGAATAAATACAATGATTACTACAAAATTAGTCTTAACAATCTCCCCCTTAGTAATCATTGGCGCAAACTTGAGGTTTGCGTGAGCAGTTGGTGGCGCAAAGAGAGCTTTGCGCGAGCCAAGTGAAACGCAAGAAGAGCTTTGCGTGATAAGCAGATGACGCAAACTAGACTTTGCGTGAGGTGTTGATCGTGCAAACTGAGCTTTGCGTGATGAACTTGAGGCGCAAACCGAACTTTTCGCGAGCAAAGGAAAACTCAAAGTGATCTTTGCGAATGCTATGAAAGACGCAAACACCACTTTTCTTGATGCACTTGAGACGCAAACCAAAACTTTTCGCGATAGAAGAAGACGCAAACTTAGGTTTGCGTGAGGAACACAGATCAAATCTGAACTTCTCGTGATGACGTAGATGGCACTCGATGAATCTAGCGCAAACCAAATGAACTCGCGTAAACCTGAGATGAACTAGCGCAAAGTTCAGATCTGGCGCAAAGTTCTGAAAAACAAGAAAAACTTGCACAATTCGATTATATCCATGAAATTAATGCAACAAATTCACACAAGATTGAACGAAAACATGTTTCTAACACATTACAATCAACATAAACGATTAAAAACCACAAAATCGAGATTTTCAAAATGAAACAGTTCGTGAAAACGTGTTTCCAGAAAAACAAGATTTCTCAAAATAAACGATCAAATACTGTTTTTCCTGCAAAAAGATGTAAATCAATTATGATCTTCTATCAAAATCGAGTCCAAAGAAACACTTTGCAAACAAATTCGTCCTAAAAACAGTCTAAATTTGATGAAAAAGCAAAAAACGAGATTTTCTTGAAAAAATCAAGAAAATCGATCAAATCTTCTGCTTTAATCCACAAATTCAGAAACAAACACGAACTCTCTCAGTCCTCTCAGATTCAGATAAGCTCTGATACCAATTGAAAGTCCAAGATCGGTCTAAATCTAGTGAGAGAAAGTAGAGAGCGAAAGATAGCGCTCCAAATGTAAACTGATATTCAAAATGTAAGATCCAAAGTTACAAACACAAAGCACCTAAGGGACTTAAATACCCCAGGTCTTAACCAATACAGATAAGCATTCTAGGAACAGTAAAGACAACTGAGAATAAATACAATGATTACTACAAAATTAGTCTTAACAACCCCGCTTGATATTCAAATTTTGAGCGTTGATTTCATTTCAAAACATTTCTTTCAAGAGTGTCTATATTTTGATTCGTATAGACAATATTCAATTTTTACTGACCTAAGTTTTTCATGATAAATCATTCCAATTTTGATTTTTTTCATACAATGTCAGATTATCAAACAAGTTTCTTGTATTCATTTCATTCATTCAATATACTTGTTTGAAATATCTTCAGTGTTTAAAATGCTCAAATCTTCATGATTATCTTTATGAGCATACATATATCTGACATGTATTTCACATTGTGCTTTAACTGCAAAGTTAAACTGTTTGAGCAACATTATTCTTTTAGGAAAACATGGGTTCATTGTGTGAGTTTAATAGAACTTCTATGGATTTACGTTAACCAGTGTTTCCTACCCAAGAAGTTAATCCTTAGTGATCGAGAGGCGAGGAGTCAAAAGAATTGAGTGTGGGTATGTGTGATGAGGTAAAATGGAATTGAGAGTTTGGTTAGAAGCGAGATAAATGAATAAAAAAAAGAGGGTGTGAGAGCATAATAAAAGAATATCAAACTCTGCACCAACTTTTTCTGAGCCGGGCAGCCACATTGTTGGTGTTACACAATTCTTTGGTCAACATCATTGAAACATGCATCTAGCCCATGCCAACTCTTGACTTAACCCCACCAGCTACTCATCTTCTTCTCAACAAGAAGATGTTTCAAGTTTTTAAAGGGGATGCAACACATAATCTATCTGATTTTCATTTGGAAAATCTGGATATTGAAAAAGAAGGAAGTCTGCCCCACCTTCGCACTTCGATCATGCACAATAGAGTCTGTGTTATATTGTTGTTGTCTCAATGGTTTACACAATTTTGAGCCTATCAAAAGCAATCATCAAGCTTAATTCTTTCAAACACAAGCATGAACACACAGGAAATTCGTTTTCTGTCTAAACGTTCATATAATAAACTTGTATTATTCGATGATTGAATGGAAGACTAGGGGGAGTGAACATCAAAAAGCTCCTTTCCAATGTGTATTCGTTACACATAGTGACTTCGTGTTGCTGATAGACATTTTAACTGATTCATTTGTTGATTCAGGTGTTACACTCATAATTTGTCTGAATTTGCAAAGATTCGGATGAATATCTTATGGTTCGATGAATAGTCAGAGGCTCTTATGAAAGATCAATGGTCAGATTAGATCAATGACATTTCTTGTGAAAGTTTTGATGATTTCAGTGCTTTATCATGAAAAAGGGGGAGAAGTGATCAAGAAATGTTTGAGTCAGAAATGAATATGGGAGAAGTTATTTGGCAAGAAATGTTTACTGAAGAAGAGTTTGAAACATTTTTGGATATGATAAAGAAAAGTTGGAACTTAAAGGAGAAATTTATGTTAAGAAAGTTAATTTGAAGAAAGATTGTTGAAAGCTGAAAGAGAAAGTTAAAAGATTTCAGAATGGTTGCTGATTTTTACTGAAATTTTCTTTGAAGAAAATTTGCTGAAGCAAACTGAGCTGAATATGAAGATAATTTCTTTCCGATGTCTGAAAGAGGTTTTTACAACCTTGGGGAGATTGTTACTATTCTTGAAGACAGACTTTGGGGAGAGTACTAAAAGTTTTTGAAGTCAGATTTATCAAAGAAAAGGGAGATTGCTAAGTAAAAGGGGAGATTTAATCTGATGATAATCTGACAAAGGGGGAGATTGCTCAAATGTTTATTTTTCTAAAGATAATTCTATTTAAAAGAAATCTACAAGGAGGAGATTATTTTGTAACCTACGTCAAAGGGGGAGATTGTATTGCAAAATCTTTTTGGAGATGATCTTGAATCCAAAGGGGGAGAATGTTAGTGCATATATTTGTTGGATACAAGATCATAAAGACTGAAGACTGAAAGTGAAGCCAAGTCAAAGCTCAAGTCAACTCTCAAGTAGAAAGTCAAAGTCTATTTGTAATAATGTCAAAGTCAAGTTCTTTTATTTTCATGTATTGTGCGCGTTTGTCTAGTGTGCGTGTATAGTGTTGTGAGAGTTTATGTGTTGTGTATAAATAGGGATATAGCTAGTGGTGTGCATGTATATTTGTAAGTGTGTCATACACGTATCAGTGTTAGAGAGAGAAAGTTGAGAAAGCATATCTGTAATAATTCCAATTGTGAAATAAAAAGGGAATTGATTGAAATTGCACATTGTCATCTTGTTTACATTGTTATCTGGGATAACAATTGTTATAATTCTTGAGAAGATAATCACAGACTTTGGGGGAGATTACAAAAAGTTTGAAGACAGTTTAAAGAAAGGGGAGATGAAATGCTTATCCTTGTGAAGATGATAAAGTGAGAGATTGAATATGTCAAGACCATACAAAGAAGAAGACTGTTCGTGATTGCTGAAATTCGCTTTTGTTTATCAATGAGGGAGATTTTGTTTTGAAGATGATCTTGAATCCAAAGGGGGAGATTGGATCCAAGATAATGAAGAATGAGAATCAAAGTAAAAGCTCAAGTCAAAGCCATTTAAAGCAAAAGTCAAAGTCAAGCATATTAAAGGAATTTCAAAGTTAAAGTTAACTAGTTTAGTTTGTGTCTTTGTAATAGTAGGTATAAAGACTTTGTTTTTGTTTGTAGACTCATATGACTAATTGAGAGAGTAATTCTTAGAGAGAGAAATATTGACTTTGAGAGAGAATTGTATTTTGTGGTATTAGAGATTCAATATATGGTGATTGCATCTATTGATTGTTGTTCATCTTGATTGCACATTATTGGGACACACAGGTTTTAGTTTGGAAAACGAGGGTTAGATCATAAGGTCTAGAGAATTCCCAAATAAAACAATTTCATTCAACTTTTAACGTAAGAAAATATTACAATGATAACAAATTCACATAACAACAAACTTGAGTACAACACAAAAATTATTTTCACATCTCATATCCAAAAAGGACGCGATCGGGGCCCAAGAAGACTTCCCTCTCGCCCTGGGGCCCAAGCAGACTCCCCTTAATACACTTGTGCTAAAAACGGATTTCACGCACAATGATTTGTTTCCAGATTCCCAAGGAATCAATGTTCTCACAACCATAGATACCCGTCTCACATAGTCAAAACTCAACTCATAGATGATATTGGCATCATATAAATAAACGTACACAATCATAATTTATACAATAGGCGAAATTCTCATTTAACCCACATAAGTAGTTCAAGGCATTATAAATCATGAAGCGGTTTAAAATAGTTGGCGTAACTCACTTGATTGCAAGAGGTTTGACACACGTAAACAATATTTACACCGGACAATTGACTCCTACAGATCGGTCATAATTGAACAACTAATTCAACTGATAGACTAATTTTTAACTCAGGCACTATTCCCAATTAAAACTCGATTGCAAGGAGAAAGGGATAAATTTGATTGGGTTGGCCAGAACCACTAGGCCTAAGTGACTCTAGCCTAACAGACTTGGGTCTCGGCCCATCTCACACCCGCCTCCCTCTTGACCCCGTGTGGCGGTGGTCAACACCCGCTAGGAATCGATACCCGACTCATGGGTGTCCCAGGTGAACAAACCCCACGGCACGAGTGAGGCCCGGGTGAACAAGCCCCACAACATGAGGTGAGGTACGGTTAGAAATGAAGCTCGGGTGGCTCGACCCCCGACTGCGGATGAAACCCGACTTCAGACGATTTGGGGTTTTCTTGATCGCGACTCAAGCAAATACAAAGTCCAACAATCCAATCAGCCTGAAAATTAGATCAAGAGGAAGGAATGCATTCTAACTTAAGATTAATGTTCAACAACTCATCATCAGACAACTTATTTACCCCAAAACATTCCTTAATACCAAGCTTTTTCCAATGAAGAAGAAATCAGATCCCAGCTTAAACAGATGAGCAATAATCCCAAACCCCAAACCAAAATGAATCAGATTATCACTACAAAAGTTATTTCTATGGATTAATAGGGATTTTTACCTCAGTGATCAACTTCCCAGAATCCTTCTTCTTCTTGCCCAAAAATCGCCTTTCTTTTCTTTCCTTATCCAGTCGCCAACAAAATGGTAAGGAGAGAGGGATTTAGAGGTTTATCCCCTTTATATACTTTATTCACTTTTTGCAAAATATACCCCTAAGTTCCAAGTTTCCCACCTGATCCCCAACTCTTTACAAATGGGGTAAATTTTAAAATTGGTCCTTATAAATCTCCCCCCTCTTAAAAGGATTCCGTCCCCGGAATCTCTTATTCGAAAATATGAGGGTACTTGGCTTGCATTTCCGGTTCGACTTCCCATGTGGCATCTTGACCTTTATGGTAACGCCACTGAACTTTTACTAAACGAATTTCCTTATTCCTTAACTTCTTGATTTTATGATCGATAAACGCTTCAGGTTCTTTGACATAGTTCAGTTGTTCGTCGACTTGCACATTTCTACTAGACATTTCCTTAAATTGGAAACATGAAACATATTGTGTATAACTCTCAATTTCTCTGGAAGGTTGAGCTTATACGCCACTTGCCCAATTCGTTCCAAAATCTCAAATGGTCCAATATATCGTGGACTTAATTTTCCTTTCTTACCAAAACGAACTACTCCTTTCCATGGTGAAACCTTGAGCATCACCTTGTCCCTGCCTTGGAATTCAATGCTCTTTCGCCGTTTGTCCGCATAGCTCTTTTGTCTGTCGTGAGCCACCTTCAATCTTTCTCAAACTTGGTCAATCTTGTCCGCGGTTAATTGGACGACCTTAGGTCCTGCTAACTGCCTCTCTCCAACTTCGTTCCAACATAAAGGCGTTCGACATTTGCGTCCATACAATGCTTTATACGGCACCGCTTTAATGCTCGCATGATAACTATTGTTATACGCGAATTCAATTAACGACAAGTGGTTCTCCCACGAGCCTTGAAAGTCAATCGCACAATCCCTCAACATATCTTCCAACGTTTGAATAGTCTGCTCGCTCTGACCATTGGTCTGAGGGTGATAAGCTGTAATCAACTTGATTCGCGAACCCATCTCTCGCTGGAAACTCTTCCAAAACGCCGAAGTGAAATGACTATCCCGGTCTGACACTATCGATATCGGCACTCTGTGACGTGACACTATCTCGTCGATGTAGAACTTTGCCAACTTTTCCAAAGAGTACGTCTCCTTAATAGGTAAAAAATGCGCCGATTTAGTGAGCTAATCCATGATCACCCCAAATAGCATCATAACCCTTCGGAGTCCTAGGTAACTTGGTCACAAAGTCCATTGTAATCTGGTACCATTTCCAAACTGGAATGCCAAACGATTGAAGTTTGTCGTACGATCGCTGGTGTTCCACCTTCACTTGCAGGAAAGTCAGGCACCGCTCCACAAAATGAGCTATATCCTTCTTTATACCCGACCACCAATTATTTTGTTTCAAGTCTTTGAACAATTTATTTGTCCCTCGGTGGATCGAATACCTTGACTTATGCTCCTCCTCTAAGATCACAACTCTTGTCTCCCCAAGTTTTGGTACCCAGATCCTTCCATTGAAGCATTTTAATCGCTGACTATCCTCTGTTAGACCGGTTTGCAGTTCCGAGTATTCGCCCCTTCTTAACCTTCTCGGGTGCCAAAGACTCCGATTGCCATTTCTTCAATCTTTCTAGAAGATTGCACGACGTTTCCACCCATATGGCCACTACTTTCGTAGTTTCGTTCCTCTCCTTCTGACTCAAGGCGTCGGCCACCACGTTGGCCTTTCCCGGGTGATACTCGATTTTGCAATCATAATCCATCAATAGTTCCACCCATCGCCTTTGTCGCATATTCAACTCTTTTTGGTCAAAGAGGTGACAAAGACTTTTATGGTCCGTAAAGATTTGGCACTTCGTTCCGTAGAGATAGTGCCGCCAAAATTTTAAAGCAAAGACGACAGCTGCCAGTTCTAGATCATGAGTGGGGTAGCGAGTCTCATGATCCTTTAACTGACAAGACACATACGCGATTACCTTTCCTCGCTGCATGAGGACGCATCCTAAACCAAGTTTTGACGCGTTACTATATACCACAAAATCGTCCGAACCCTCCAGTAACGCCAAAATCGGTGTGCTACTCAGCATGTCCTTTAATTTTTGGAATACTTCTTCTTGCGCTTCCGACCACTTGAACTTCACGCTCTTCTTCGTCAAAGAGATCAACGGCGTCGCAATACGCGAGAAATCCTTAATATACTTACAGTAGTAACCATCCAACCCGAGGAAACTTCTTTCAGCCAGAACTCGCATTTTGAAAACTTAGCGTAAAGCTTCTCTCACTTTAACAATTCCAGAATCACTCGCAGATGCTCTTCATGTTCCTCTTCGGATTTTGAGTGGATCAGTATGTCATCTGTTGGGTCTGAATGTGCTAAGGATGGATACTAATGCTGATTGAAAGGTATTACTACTGCTTGTAAGTTTAATACTGCTAGATGAAATATTACTACTGCTAGTAGAATTAATACTGCTTGAAGAGTTAGTGCTGCTATATAAATAGTTAGTACTGCTTGGAGAGTTAGTACTGCTAGTAGTTAGTATTGCTGAAGATTACTATTACAAGTGAGGAGTTAATACTGCAAGCATGGTTAGTACTGCCAGAGATAAAGTTAATGTTGCTTCTGAAGATAAAGATGGATTGATGCGGAAGAATAGGAGATGAAGATAATTATGGTATTGATGCTGAAGATCAATCTTATTTTAATAATTATCTTGTAATCAGTTTTTGTATATATAGTCTAGAAGTTCTTGATAGAAACATATACATTGATAGAGTTGTTTTTGTTTAGTGAATTAACCTTAAGAATAGTATTGATCCTTTCTATAGAGAAGTATAGAACGTCTGTTGAGTCTGTTCAACAGATTGAGGTTGTGTTTGTAATCATTAAGTTTTATGCAATATAAACTTATGATTTGAGTTCATATTCTGTGTTTTGATTAACTGTTAAAGTGTTATTCCGCGACTTCTTTAACATTGTTTCTGAGTTTGTATTAAATTCTTGTTTAGAATTTTCGATCTTGACAAGTGGTATCAGAGCTAGAAAACTCAGGAATCTATAATCATGGATGGTTCAAGCGATAGTGTTCTGGTCTCAAAGGTTCCCATGCTCAAACCTAATGAGTTTGACATGTGGAAGATCATAATCAAGCAATATATTCTTCTTACAGACTTCTCAATGTGGGACATCATTGAGAATGGTCCCTCAGATGGAGGAAAGATGGACGCAGATGGAAAGAGACCTCCACCAAAGACTGATGGAGAGAGGAAGATGAGGCAGACAGAGATGAAAGCCTTGAGCACTCTGCTTTTGGCTATTCCTAATGAGTACCAACATCAATTCTGCAACTGTTCTGATGCACAAATTCTATGGAATGCACTGGAGAAAAGATTTTCTGGTACCAAAAGTACCAAGAGAAATCAGAAGGCCATCCTGAAGCAGCAATATGAAAACTTCATGTCTACAAAGAATGAGTCCATGACTCAAACTTTTGATAGATTTAATAAGTTAATTGGTGAATTGGCTACTGTTGGTGTCCAGATAGATCAAGATGATGTCAACAGAAAATTTCTCAGATCTCTTGGTGATGAATGAACTATGTACACTGTCTCCTTCAGACATAATGACCAACTGGAGGACAAGGAAATGGATGACCTCTATAATGACCTGAGAGTGTTTGAAGCAGAGGTAGAAGCAAAGAAGAGACCCTCTGGATACTCATACAATGCTGCTCTTTTATCATTTTCTACTGATTCTGCTGCTAATACATAATCAGTTAGTGATGCCTATGGATCAAAGCAAGATGGATCTAATGACTCAGTCTTAGAAGCTTTACTAGCCAGTCATGCTAATTCCACTCTAATTAATGATGACTTAGAACAAATAAATGCTGATGATCTGGAAGAGATGGATATCAAGTGGCAGATGGCTATGCTCACAATGAGGGTAAAAAGATTCATCAAAAAGACTGGAAGGAACAACTTTGTTCAGAAAAGAGAAGATGGGGTTGGATTTGATAAATCCAAGGTTGAATATTACAAGTGTCACAAGCTGGGGCACTTTGCAAGAGAATGCAGAAGTGGAATGCCTCAACAGCATACTAGCAACCATCAACCATCAAAGTCCACTAGCTTCAACAACAGGAACTCTTCTCAAGCTCTTGTTTCCCAAGAAGGAATGGGATTTGATTGGAGTGACCAAGCAGAAGAAGCAGTTCAGAATCAAGCTTTAATGGCTAAAGTTTCAGAGTCAGCAAGCACTGATATTCCCACATAGGTAACATCTAACCTTTGCTCTAAAACCTGTATTGAAACTGTTAAAAAGTACAGGGATCACAATCAGAGCATGTGTGATGACCTTAAAAGGTTAGAGAGAGATAGAAGAGAGTATGTTTTTATTGTTGAGAGGTTTGAAGAACAAATTAAGTCATACCAGGCTAATGAACTTCAACACTCTTATGATACCAACTACTGGAAGTGGGAGAAGAATCAGTTAGAGACTGAACTAGAGAAGGCCAAAACAGAATATGAGAAAATCAAGAGTGAGTTTGAGAAAGCCAAACTTGATATTGAGAAATATTCCAATGCCTCTAAAGCAATGGACTCACTTCTAAAAACTCAAGTTCATGATAAGCTGAGAAGAGGTATAGGCTATAACACCACCCCTCCACCATACAACAATAACTATATCCCTCCCACCTCAGATCTCTTAGAAAAACAGGACAAGAAGGAATTAACTGAAGGAGCCACTGAAGTAGATCCTTTAGACAAAATAGTGGTTGAGGCAGATTCTGAAGAAGAGGACTCTGAGAGTAAGAATGAGAAAGACCACAAAGTTATTCCCTTAGAAAATCACATACTGACAAATGAAAGGGGGGGGGGTAAACCTTTTGTCAAGAGTGAGAAAGTGAAGTCTGGGGAAGAGACTGTTAAGAATGAAAAAGCTGAGACCTCTAAGAGAGGGAAGGGAAAGGTACAGGGAGTCCATTACATGCAAACCACTGTTGTTAATCCCTGTACTTGTAAACAGAATCAACCCCAACAACATGATAAAACAAGGGGAAATCAAAGAAACAGAAATAATCAGTGGGCTTTAAAACAAGGAATTGATCTGAGAAAAATTAACAGACCAAAGCCGTGTTTTATCTGTGGTAAGTTAAATTATCTAGCCAAACACTGTTATTTCAATCCTATTAACCAAAGGATCACTTTTCAAAGAAATATACAAAATCCTGTTGGTTATAGGAAGCAAATAAGGAATCATATGGCTGAGAATGTGAGAAGGGAACCTATAAAATCTCATGCTCAGAATAAGTTTGCTAATTCAAAGAAAAATACTCCAAATAAGCCAAGGAGTAACTTAAAGAAAAAGAAAGCAAACAACTTTTTTCAGGTTTGGGTTCCAAAAGTAAAGAAATCTGTTAGTACTGTTACTGCAAATAGTACTGCTGACAAGAATAGTGCTGCTGCAAGCAATACTACTTCTAACCCAGTTAGTACTGCTAACCCAATTAGTACTACTAATGATGTTAGTGCTGCTAACAAAGTTAGTACTGCCAATCAAGTTAGTACTGCTTCCAGTGAAAGGCCCATTATTCTGACAAAGTACTCAAGCAATAAGATTCCTCAGTTTGTTAATCTCATCAAGTCTGAATATGAATATGAACAGGTCTGTGACAAGAAACATAACATATTATTCAATGATACTGAATGTATTATCCTTGTTCCAGGGTTCAAGGTAGTTGATGAAAGCATGATACTACTTAGAACTCCTAGAAAGGATAATGTTTATTGCTTAGACTTGGAGAGTGTAGTTTCTGATTCATCTCTAAATTGTTTATTTTCAAAAGCTTCATTGGATGAATCATCTCTTTGGCACAGAAGGATGTGTCACATGAACTTTAAAACAATGAACAAACTTGTGAAAAACAACCTTGTAAGAGGTTTGCCACAAAAGGTATTTTCATGTGATGATCATTGTGTTGCATGTCTTAAAGGCAAACAACACAAAACTTCTCATAAGTCCAAAGAGATAAATACAATCTCTTCACCTCTTAATTTACTGCATATGGATCTGTTTGGTCCTACAAATGTGATGAGTATTGGCAAGAAATCTTATTGCTTGGTTATTGTTGATGATTTCTCTAAATTCACTTGAGTCTATTTTCTGAGGACTAAGGATGAGACAAGTGGACTGATCAAATCCTTTGTTCTTAGAGTTGAAAACCAAACAAATCTAAGAGTTAAAGTTATCAGGTCTGATAATGGAACTGAATTTAAAAACAATGACCTAAACAACTTCTGTGAGGAAAAAGGCATTGAGAGACAATACAGTGCTCCTAGGACTCCTCAACAGAATCGTGTTGCTGAAAGGAGAAAGAGGACTTTGATAGAAGCTGCTAGATCTCTATTGGCAGATTCAAAACTTCCAATCACTTTTTGGGCAGAAGCATTTAATACTGCCTGCTATGTTCAAAACAGAGTTCTAGTAGTGAAATCTCAAGACAAGACACCTTATGAGCTTTTTAAAAAAAAGAAACCTTTTATTGGATTTTTCAAACCATTTGGGTGTCCTTGCACAATTCTCAATACAAAAACTCGCCTAGGCAAGTTTGATAGCAAAGCTGAGGATGGGTTTCTTGTTGGATATTCATCTCAAAGTAAGGCCTACAGAGTTTTCAACACCTCTTCTAGGATTATTGAGGAAAGTGACAATGTCAAATGCAATGAGAACACACCAAATCAACTTGGTTCAGGTCCTGATTGGCTATTTGACATTGATTCACTAACTAATTCTTTGGGTTTCAGTAATGAGCATAATGCAGGAACAGGGACAGAAAATGTACAAGTACAAAGACAAGAGTTTGTGTTGTTCCCAACACCTACTGCTGATCCTGTTGAATTATGTGATCAAGATAAGAAAGATACTTAAGAATCAAAGGACACTGAACCAGCTCAGAATGAAGAGGACAGAGGTGAAAAAGAAGATCAACCCTCAGATTCAGGAATCAAAAGTCCTGAGATGCCATGTTTGGAAGAAGATAACACAGATGATGACAACTCTTCAGTTTTTGGTTGCAACACTCCTGAAAAGAATGATTCTAATCTGGAAACAGATATTAATGAAAAGGTTGTTCATCAAACAAGAGTTTAGAAAAATCATCCTCCTCAATTGGTGATTGGTGACATCAATTCATCTATAATCACAAGGAATCAAAGTAAGTTGGGAGGATTGAAGGATATACAATCAAGTTTACTTTCTTGCTTTCTATCTCAGGTTGAACCCAAAAAGGCATTTGATGCAATGAAGGATCCAAGCTGGATAGAAGCAATGCAAGAGGAGCTACTGCAGTTTGTGCTGCAGGATGTATGGGATTTGGTTGACCTTCCAAAAGGACACAGAGCAATTGGCACAAGATGGATCTTCAGGAACAAGAAAGATGAGAGAGGAATAGTAATAAAGAACAAGGCCAGATTAGTGGCACAAGGGTATACTCAAGAAGAAGGAATTGATTATGAAGAGGTATTTGCACCAGTGGCCAGGATTGAGGCAATCAGGATATTCTTAGCCTATGCTTCTTTCATGAAGTTCAGGGTCTACCAGATGGATGTAAAGAGTGCTTTCCTGTATGGGAGAATTGAAGAAGAAGTGTATGTCTGTCAGCCTCCAGGGTTTGAGAATCCAAATTATCCTGACAGAGTATACAAATTGAAGAAGGCACTCTATGGGCTACATCAAGCACCAAGGGCATGGTATGACACCTTATCTACCTATCTCTTGGAAAATGATTTTCAAAGAGGAATCATAGACAAGACTCTGTTCATTCAGAGGAAGAAGAAGGACATCCTAATAGTGCAAATCTATGTGGATGATATTATCTTTGGATCCACAAAAGATCAAATGTGCAGAGATTTTGAAGATTTGATGCACAAGAGATTCAAGATGAGTTCTATGGGTGAACTTACTTTCTTCCTTGGGCTACAAGTTAAGCAGAAGAAAGATGGGATATTCATAAGCCAATCTAAGTATGTGCAAGACATTCTTACTAAGTTTGGATTCTCAGAATCAAAGCCTGCAAGCACACCCATGGAGACACACAAACAGATCACTGCAGATCTTGAGGGGGAGGATGTGGATGTTCATCACTATAGATCCATGATTGGTTCCCTCATGTATCTCACTGCTTCAAGATCAGATATCATGTTTCCTGTTTGTGTGTGTGCAAGATTTCAAGTAAGGCCTAAACAGTCACACTTTCAAGCAGTAAAGAGGATATTCAGATATCTCAAAGGCCAACCTAGACTAGGTCTTTGGTATCCTCATGACTCACCATTTGACCTACTTGCTTATTCAGACAGTGACTTGGGTGGTGCAAATTTGGATAGAAAGTCAACTTCAGGGGGATGTCATTTTTTGGGTGCAAGACTAGTGTCATGGCAGTGCAAGAAACAAACCACAGTGTCCACCTCTACAACAGAAGCAGAGTATATAGCTGCTGCAAGCTGCTGTTCACAAGTACTCTGGATTCAGAATCAAATGCTGGACTATGGTATGTCTTTTCTTCACACTCCAATCTTCATAGACAATAACAGTGCTATTAGCATTGTTAATAATCCAGTCAAGCACTCCAAAACAAAGCATATAGAAATCAGGTACCACTTTATCAGAGACTGTAATGAAAAGAAGCTAATTTAGGTTGTGAAAGTCCATACAAGTAACCAATTTGCTGATCTATTCACCAAAGCTTTTGATGTGGGTAGATTCACATTCTTGGTCACAAGTGTGGGCATGATAAACACTGAATAAGCCTCCTTTGATCTGTTTCATGTACCATTTCTGTATAGACTCCTTCCTGTCTACTTTCTCATATTAATTTGTGAATGGTGCTACTAACCTTGTGTGTTTAAGTGTTTCAGATTGCTTCAACTGAATACTTAGTACTTCTAGTTAAGTTAATACTGCTCTCTATATTACTAATGTTGACAGTTCAAATATGGTTAAGTATGGTTACTACTGCTAGGTAGTTTATACTGCCAGTGCAAAGTTACTATTGCTTGCCTTATTTCTACTGCTAATCAGTGTTACTACTGCTGGTATGTGTTAATACTGCTAGTCTGTGTTAATACTGCTAGTCGGTGTTAGTACTGCCAGTACGTGTTACTACTGCTAATATGAGTTAATACTGCAAGTTGGTTAATACTGCTAGGGTACTTAGTACTGCTTCTAACTGAAACCCTCCACCTATAAATACCCTTTGTGACCGCCAAAATACAAACGACTCTTTGAACTTCCATTGCTTCTCTTTCTCTCTTTCTCTCTCGATTTCTTGCATATCAGTGTAAACCCTAGTGGTGATTCAAACCCTAGAATCAATCAGAACGATGGCAGGACTACAATTCTTTGATGAACACAATGAGGTTGCTATGATGCAAAAACCCAAATAGGCTGAAGGTTTTCATCAGATTGTGGATTTCCTAAAATTCTCACACATCGCCCACGCATTAACTGTCAATCCCACAATCTATGTGGAACATCAAAGACAGTTCTGGGCCAATGCTGCTATTCAAACTGAAGATGGCACTCAGGTCATCAAAACAAGGATTTGTGATAAACCTCTAACCATCTCAGAAGGCTGTATTCGCATTCATCTACGACTAGATGATGCCGCAGGTATAACCTCTTTACCTAAGGAAGATCTCTTCCAAGCTCTTAGTCGTATGGGGTATGAAGGTCCCACTGATGTCTATAAGTTTTACAAGAACATATTTTCACATCAGTGGCGATTCTTTGTTCATACCCTACAACACTGCATTTCACGAAAAACAACTTGATGGAGTGAGTTTAGCAGTACCTTAGCTTATGCTCTAGTCTGCTTAGCTACCTCTAGAAAGTTTAATTTTGCTCAAATGATTTTCAATGATTTAATGTCAAACCTGGATACCAATTCAAAAGGCTTTTATATGTATCCAAGGTTTATACAAGAAGTACTTGATAAGTAATTGACGAATTTACCTACCTTCAAGGAGGTATATGTACCAAAACTCCCAAAGGGGAAGGTGTTCTCAAATATGAAGAGGCCTAGTAAGGACTTCTCAGGTAGAGACACTCCATTATTCTCTACAATGATGGGTGTGTCTCATTCCCATGGTGAGGCATCAGGGTCACAACCCACATCTGACCACACAACTGATGACCTACCCACACCACTCATTTATATCAATATCCCTCATATTCCTATTGACAAGCCACAATCCCCTATCACCAAAACTTATACAAGGAAAAAGGTACAAAAGGTTCCTTCCCTTCTAGTATCTTCACCCCCAAAGCCTAAAATCCCTCTAATGGAGCATTTTCCATCAGAGAATATCCAAAGGGAAACCACAGGGGTGTCTCCCAACCCCAAGAAGGTGCTCAATAAGGAGGAGGAAGAGCATGTGGGCAGTGAGGCTCACACTACTGACTTTGCACAAAGTGCAGGGCAGGACAGTGTGAGCATATTTAAGACCTTCCCCACGACAACTTTGGGTGAGCAATCATCCAAAGGTCCCAGGTGCCAAGAAACCAAGGGGGTAGCAGGTGCTTCTGATAGGTAGAAGATCTCTACTAAAAGATCCAAGGATCCTTCAAAGGTGGTAAAAACACCTAAAGGCAGTGAGGACAGATATACGTACAATAAATTGATGGAAACCATTGCAAATTTCAACCTGGATGTCATCAAGCAGGGCTCAGAAATAGAGGAGATGAAGAAGGTTATTATATCTCAACAAACTCAGATAGTAAAGCTCAAGAAAATGGTGTTGAAACTTATGCACCAAAAGAGAAGGAAGCAATTTATTCTCAAGAAAAGGAGAAGTGTCCATGCTACTTTCAAAAAGGGGGAGAGTCAGGAAAAATAGAATGAAAAGGAGAGTACAAGTGAGATGGAATTCCAGTTTGAGGGGGAGACTGGTGCTGATAAAGAAGAGAAAGTTGGTTCAGAAGCAGAAACTTTTGAGAATGTAGCATATATTGCAAAAGCAGCAGTAACTGAGGCTGCAGCAGTAACAAATGAACCTGAAGTAGAAACAGAATTGTCCAGAGAGGAAATTGAAATTGCAGAAACCCTTGTGAAAGCTAAGAATGACACTCCCAAAGCCACTCAAAAGGCTAAGGGAGTAATGATCAAAGAAGGAGGATTGGAGAAGAAAATAGAAGAGGTCAGTGTGGAGGATGCAAAGAAGAAGGGAAAGAAGAAGATGGTTGAGTCTGAGCAACCATTAAAGAAGAAGAAACAGTTTGATTTGGATGAAGAGTTGGCAAAGAAACTGCAAGAAGAAATGGAAAAAGAAGAAGAAATCCAATCTGGAAAAGACAGAGAGATTGCTTTGGAATTGGCTTCTAAGCTTAATGAGGAATATCAAAAGAGCTTAAAGACTGCTACTGCTGCTAAAGTTACAAAGAAGGCATCAAGGCAAAGGCTGCTATTAAAGACAAGACAAAGACAGCCATCTAAAACCTTCCTGGATAATCAAGAGAGAAGGAAAATGATAAACTTCCTGAAAGGAGCTCTTGGAGTTCCTGAAGGAATGTTTACCAACATGCCTTATGGTAGGATAGTGGAGATGTATACGAAGGAGATGGCCAATCTGAAAGGGGACTCCACTCAAAGGGTAGAGGCTGAAAGGAAGATGAAAGAGAGGCATGACCTCAACATACAACAGCCTTTCCCTGACAGTGAAGAAGACACTCCTAGCAAAGACAAGGAAGAGGTGAAACAAGAAGAGACATTAGCCCAAAAGATTGGTGACATTAAAAGAAAGAAGTCAATTGCCACCAAGCCAAAGGCAAAAAGGGCAAGAATTGAAGAAGAGGAGAATGAAAATGAAAGAGCAGAAGCAGAAGCAGAACCTACTGTTGCACCTTCAGCAGAGCCAGAGCAGAATCCAGAGCAGTCCAATCAACAATCAAATGACCAGTTTCATTTGTACATGACAGTGACAGATGATGAACTAATGAAATTTGATCCTATCTCAGTGAATGCTCCAGAAATTATTCATTGGGATATGATGATAGATTAGAGAAAAGAATACTTCAGGATAAAGAGAATGGGGAACAAATATGAGGTGTACTCAACCTGGGCAAAGATAATCAGAAACTGTTCCAGATCTGATTTAGAAGAAATGTACAAGGTTGGAATGAACTTATATGATGAAGTGCTAAAAGGAACTGAGATGAGCCTACTAAGGATAACCATGGAATACTTGTGCATGATGTTTGATCCAAAGAGGGTGAAGCAAAGGATAAAAGACTTGCATCATGAGTATGGGTTTAAAAGGATTGATTACTGGATGCTGTATGAAAACTGTGGAGTGTATATGATAACTATTGACAAGAGTTATCATGAATACTATCTGGTGGATAAGATCTATAACCACAACAAGGCTAAACTGCAAGCAATGTTGAAAGCAAAGTTGGTATGTCCAAAGAACTCAGAAATGGCAAGGATATTAGTCAAGAGAACCATCAATCAAAGTTTAGGTCTGAATCCTGATTTGGGAATCTAAGCTGAAGTTTTGAAAGCATCATGAAGACTCTATGTTGAAGAACTTAACTTCTCTTTTTGAAAAGTTAAGTTAGGGGGAGATTGTTGGGTCTGAATGTGCTAAGGATGGATACTAATGCTGATTGAAAGGTATTACTACTGCTTGTAAGTTTAATACTGCTAGATGAAATATTACTACTGCTAGTAGAATTAATACTGCTTGAAGAGTTAGTGCTGTTATATAAATAGTTAGTACTGCTTGGAGAGTTAGTACTGCTAGTAGTTAGTACTGCTGAAGATTACTATTACAAGTGAGGAGTTAATACTGAAAGCATGGTTAGTACTGCCAGAGATAAAGTTAATGTTTCTAATGAGTTAATGTTGCTTCTGAAGATAAAGATGGATTGATTCGGAAGAATAGGAGATGAAGATAATTATGGTATTGATGCTGAAGATCAATCTTATTTTAATAATTATCTTGTAATCAGTTTTTGTATATATAGTCTAGAAGTTCTTGATAGAAACATATACATTGATAGAGTTGTTTTTGTTTAGAGAATTAATCTCAAGAATAGTATTGATCCTTTCTATAGAGAAGTATAGAACGTCTGTTGAGTCTGTTCAACAGATTGAGGTTGTGTTTGTAATCATTAAGTTTTATGCAATATAAACTTATGATTTGAGTTCATATTCTGTGTTTTGATTAATTGTTAAAGTGTTATTCCACGACTTCTTTAACATTGTTTCTGAGTTTGTATTAAATTCTTGTTTAGAATTTTCGATCTTGACATCGTCTATGAAGACAATTACAAACTTATCTAAATAAGGTTGACACACCCTATTCATCAAGTCCATAAAAGTCGCTGGTGCATTGATTAAACCAAATGGCATCACCAGGAACTCGTAATGCCTATATCTTGTCCGAAAATCCGTTTTCGGTATATCATCCTCCTTTACCTTGAGCTGATGGTAACCTGACCTTAAATCAATCTTAGAGAAGCAACTAGCTCCTTGAAATTGATCGAACAAGTCGTCTATTCTTGGGAGCGGATATTTGTTTTTAACTGTTACCTTATTGAGCTTACGGTAATCTATGCACATACACATAGTCCCGTCTTTCTTCTTAACGTAGAGTACCGGGGCACCCCATGGTGAGGTACTCGGTCTCACGAACCCTTTGTCTAGCAATTCTTGCAATTGTGACATAATTTCCTTCATTTCTGAAGGTGCCAACCTATAAGAGGCACGCGCTATAGGTGATCACCCGACACCACATCTATACGAAACTCCACCTGACGATCTAGGGGTAGGTTTGTTAAGTCATCCGGAAACACCTCCGGATACTCACTCACCACCCTTACGTCCTTAACCTCGAGCTTCTCCTTCTTGGTATCTACAATATATGCTAAGTACCCCACACACCCCTTCCTCAAACACCTCGTAGCCTTAATCATCGACATAAGGCTAGTCCTTGGGTTCTGACGGTTCCCATAAATTACTACCGTCCCCTTGTCAGGTAACTGTACCCAAATCAATTTCTTATTACACAATATATTGCACCATTCGCGGCTAATCAATCCATTCCCAAAACTATGTCAAATTCCCCCATAGGCATAGGATACAACCGCAACGGTAACAAACTTCCTTCTATATCTATAACACAACCTTCCACTACTTCCCTAATGAAAACCCGATTATTATGGACCGTTTCCACTTCCAATGCTTTATCCAAACGTCTAGGCTCTACACTTAAACATTTCATAAAAGCAACGGACACGAAAGAACGGTCCACTCCATAATCAAATAACACTTTGGCAAGTAAGGAGTTCACTAAGAATGTACCTGACACCACTTCCGGAACTTCCTCTGCCTCCACTGCCTCCACTGCCGTCATGTGAAAGGCACGTCCTTTCGGACGCGCTGGTTCAGGCCTCTTCTCCTCCCCCTTGCTTCCCTGCCTTCCTCCAAACTGCGTTGATCCTCCTTTTCTCAACTGCGGGTAGTCGGGCCGCATGTGCTCGAGTGAACTGCATTGAAAACATGACTTACTCTTCGGGTAGTCCTTCGCAAGATGACCTGGAAACCCACACCGGTAACAGGACCTCGAGTCTGTCATGCCCCCCCCCCCCCGATGGATGCGATGGAACTTCCCACATGGCTTAGGTGCCACCTCACGATCCCCACGCACATCTGGCCTGAACACCTTGCCTTTCATTCCATCATTTCCCAATCCATCCCATTTCCTCTTCTCTCCACTTTTCTCGGTTCCTTGCCGGTTCTTTTCTTTCTCGGTTAACTCGGCTGCATTGACAACTGCCTGAAAGTGGCTGGTTCTTTGTTGGAGACGAACTCTCGAATATTACTCCACAGACCATAGATGTATTGCTCCACTTGCCTTTCCTCGTTCGACACATATATCTCAGCGAGACGGGACTTTTCTATAAATTTCGAAGTGTACTCCCGAACCGACATTTTCTTCTGCTCAAGGTTTAGGAATTCCTCCTCAAGCCTTTTCCCTGCAGCTATAGGGCAGAATTGAGCCTTAAAATTTCCAACAAACGCCTTCCAGGACATAAACTTACCTGCTGCTGATCCTTGACCACCCGACTCGGCATCCCACCATAGGACAACCTTCGATTTTAACATAGATAAGACATTGATCACCTTATCCTCCTCCGCACACTTACTGTTGTCAAATGCCAATTCCATTCCCTTGATCCATTTCATTGCCAAAACTGGATCATATTCTCCTTCATAAGTAGGGGGCTTGCACGTGGAGAATTCCTTCCAGACATGACGAAACTAGTAAGACCACATGAAACAAACACTCAATCAACCTGATATGGTAAGGCTATTTAAGCACATACATGCACCTGTAAATTTGTAATTACACTGGCCAGGTGTAATCCCAAATTTACCTTACATGACAATCCTCGCTACCTTATCATTGACGCACATAGAGTGAGATCCTAAGGCATCCTAATTCCTAGTTGTCTTCCTAGGTTCACAGTTTAAGTTTAGGCCCTTTCGATCGCCTAAATCTATTAAACTATCGCTCTGATACCAAATGTAACATCCCATATTTTTAAAACATCCACGAAATATAAAATCCCAAAATGGGCCCTAATACAATTAGTTTGAAATAAAAGTAAAGAAGTTTAATAGCGGAAGCCTCAACTACAACCGAGAATCTCTAAAACTGGACAAACATCTAACGCCGGAACTATCGCTTTCTAATCGCCATCCGCTAGCTTGCTTCTACACTTTCTCCTTCCCTTTTGAGGAAGCCCTACTAACGATCTTTCCTGAAAATGGGTTTTAGTTTGAAAAATGAGGGTTAGACCATAAGGTCTAGTGAATTCCCAAATAAAGCAATTTCATTCAACTTTTAACGTAAGAAAATATTACAATGATAACAAATTCACATAACAACAAACCCGAGTATAGCACGGAAATTAATTTCACATCTCATATCCGAAAAGGACGCGATCGGGGCCCAAGCAGACTCCCCTCTCGCCTCGGGGCCCAAGCAGACTCCCCTTAATACACTTGTGCAAAAAACGGATTTCATGCACAATGATTTGTTTCCAGATTCCCAATGAATCAATGTTCTTACAACCATAGATACCCGTCACATAGTCAAAACTCAACTCATAGATGATATCGGCATCATATAAATAAACGTACGCAATCATAATTTATACAATAGACGAAATTCTCATTTAACCCACATCAGCAGTTCAAGGCATTATAAATCATGAAGCGGTTTAAAATAGTTGACGGGAACTCACCTGATTGCGAGAGGTTTGACACACATAAACGATCTTTACACCGGACAATTGACTCCTACAGATCGGTCACAATTGAACAATTAATTCAACTGATAGACTAATTTTTAACTCAGGCACTTTTCCTAGTGAAAACTCGATTGCAAGGAGAAAGGGATAAGTTTGATTATGTTGGCTAGAACCACTAGGCCCAAGTGACTCTAGCCCAACATACTTGGGTCTCGGCCCAATCTCACACCCGCCTCCCTTTTGACACCGCGTGGCGGTGGTCGACACCCGCTAGGAACCGACACTCGACTCATGGGTGGCCCGGGTGAATAAACCCCGTGGCCCGGGTGAATAAACCCCATGGCACGAGTGAGGCCCAGGTGAACAAGCCCCATGACACGAGGTGAGGTCCTGCTGGAAATGAAGCCCGGGTGGCTCGACCCCCGACTGCAAGCGAGACCCGGGAGGCTCGACCCCCGGCCGCGGATGAAACCCGACTTCAGGTGATTTGGGGTTTTCTAGATCGTGACTCAAACAGATACAAAGTCGAACAATCCAATCAGTCCGAAAATTCGATCTAGAGGAAGTAATGCATTCTAACTTAAGATTAATGTTCAACAACTCATCATCAGACAACTTTTTTACCCCAAAACATTCCTTAATACCAAGCTTTTTCCAATGAAGAAGAAATCAGATCCCAACTTAAACAGATGAGCAGTAATCCCAAACCCCAAACCAAAATGAATCAGATTAGCACTATAAAAGTTATTTCTATGGATTAATAGGGATTTTTACCTCAGTGATCAGCTTCCCAGAATCCTTCTTCTTCTTGCCCAAAAATCGCCTTTCTTTTCTTTCCTTATCCAGCCGCCAACAAAATGGTAAGGAGAGAGGGATTTAGGGTTTTATCCCTTTTATATACTTTATTCACTTTTTGCAAAATACACCCCCAAGTTCCAAGTTTCCCACCTGATCCCCAACTCTTTACAAATAGGGTAAATTTTAAAATTGTTCCTTACAATTACGGAGGTAAACTCATGTCAAGTCAGACTCAAAGACCTGTGAGTTTTCTTTTGTCTATGTCATTGGTATTGTGGAGGTGAATCTATATAGAGGCAGACTCTAAGACCAATGTGTTGACTGGTGTCTAAGAATTTTTTATGTCTTATAATTTCTACAAAGTGGTCACTAAGTCAATATGTGTAGTTTGTGGTGGTACTCATTTGAGTCGTATACGGAGCTTGAGTATTGCGGTGGTACTAGTTAAATTGTATACGAAGACCGTTGACTTTTGAGGTGAAACTTATCTAGAGGATGAGT
Organism: Arctium minus; assembly: GCA_954870635.1. Classification (NCBI taxonomy): domain Eukaryota; kingdom Viridiplantae; phylum Streptophyta; class Magnoliopsida; order Asterales; family Asteraceae; genus Arctium; species Arctium minus. The sequence continues at coordinate 118,459,515 of OX941080.1, read as the reverse complement.
AGGAATCGAGGTCACCTTAAAGTGTGGTGGTACTCATTGGAGTCATATACGGAGCTATGGTCTTATGGTGGTACTCGAAAGAATCGTATACGAAGACCATTGACCTTGAGTGAAACTTGGTAACATTGAGACATGACTTATTTTTGTGTTCCCGTCACATACAATGGAAATCGGTCTCCTTCATCACCGAAATTGTGTTTTAGATATAGGATTTTATCCATTATTTAATGTTTTGGATATTGAGTTGTATCCATGTTTTCACTGTTTTGGATATAGAGATTTATCCATGTTTTCGGTGTTTGTGGTGGTGGTACTAGAGACACTTGAGAAAACTTAAGTGCTAGTTAGAGGCACGGGAAGGACTTAGCTACTTGGGACGTCTTTTGTACCTTGGAGATAAGGACTATTAATTGCTATTAGTAACACACCTATTCCTAACCTACATCTTGTTTAAAAGTTGGTTTTGTAAATGGTTGACTTTAAACCTTCAACTGTTATGTGCCGTGAAGTTTATGTAACCTCAAGATTCATTCAAACAGATCTCAATGCAAGTATACACCTTGATCTATTGTTGTTTTTTAACAAATAATAACAGGAAAAGTACCAAATTATCAATCCACATGGAGGACTTGTAAAAGTTCTTAAAAAATTTCAATCTTTAAAAGCCAATTTCAGATGGTGAAATTGCGAAAATTGTTTGGTGTGAGTAAGTTATCAACTAAAGTAATCAGTCGTTAAAGAAGAAGCAAATGGTGCAAAGATTTATTAAGATAAAACAATTGATCTAGCTGAAAGATACTATAGCACAACTAGACAGCCCTATAGTACCACATAATGGTGTTATAATACTGTTACAGTTATCCAATTATTGGTTCAGACGGTCTCCCAAGAGTTCATATCGGCTACTGTTATCGATACAACATCATTTATGTTAAACACCATGAATCCTAGCATGACACATCATTACCTTCCTACACCATATGGGCATAACACTTGCCATATACTAAAGCTCTATATAGGCTTCTTATATCAAAATAGGTTTCCATATTTGTCGCAACTCTGATAGCTAACATATTTTCACACACACAATTAGTTCATTTAATCATATTAATTTTCAATGAAACACTATTAGTTTGAATGAATAGTTAGAGGAAAATGTTATAATGGAAGCACCATCTGCTTTCACATCGGTTTCGGTCTTAACTTTCTCTTACACCCCAAGATAAGGCGATTAACCCATCATTGCTCGAATTCTTCTTAAGAAATATGTAAGGAATGAAATGAAAATTACTGAAAGTAAATTGCTTAAATTAAAGACAAGAAAGTAAATTTGGCGTGCAAGCAACAGTGTTATAAGAATGTAAATGACTGAAAGTAAATTGATTGGAATCGTAAATGACTGAATGTAAATAACATAAATTAAATTGTTGGAAAATAAATGACAAGAATGTAATAGTTGAAATGTAAATATCAAAGCAATAAAAAGGAGTTAAGGGAAGATGGAATGTTGAAGGTAGAAGATTGTAACCGAATGCTTAAAAACTTTAATTACGGAAAGTAAATGCAAACAAAAAAGCACTTCAGAACTAGAAATTACAAGCTACTCATCGATCGATCTTAATACCAAATCATAATTTGATCACATCTAACAACTAGCTACTTGACTTGTAATAAAATATCACATAAAGCCAACCCCTTGAACATATAGAAGCACCTTTCTTTTACAGAGGGAAAGAGTAGCCCCTAAGTTTCCATGGCCAAAAGGAATAAAAAGAGAAAATTCATCAAAAAATCCCAATAAAACAAATATAACTTTTATACGTGCCTAATTATATACGGTTTTTGTCGTTTTTACAAAAACCCTATATAAAGGACGAATCTGGATCATTTTTACACGGTTAAAGTTGAACAGTTGCTAAAAATAAGCTTTTATACACGGTTCTGGATTAAAAACCGTATAGAAAGGGTACTCGACAGTTACAAACAGTTGCATCGATGAAACCGCATACAAAGGTTACCTTTTATACGCGGTTGTGTATTAAAAACTGTGTACAAAGGGGGGTTACTCTTATACGCGGTTGTTGCTACAAAACCGTGTGTTAAAGGTACCTTTACACACACGGTTGTTAGCAACAAACCTCATATAAAAGTAACCCCTTTGTACGCGGGTTTTTACACACAACTACGTATAAAAGTATCTCCTTTGTACGCGGTTTTTTACACACAACCGCATATAAAAGTAACCCCTTTGTACACGGTTTTTTACATACAAACACGAAAAGGCCATACCTAAGGTTTCCCTATAAATACAAAAGGAAGGTGCCGTTTTTCTACCCAATGCGGCTTATTCTCGAAAAAAAACACTTGACGATTTTTGGCGTTTTTAGAGTATTTTGGTGGTTTTTGTCATTATTCTTCACAAAAAGTAAGGTATGATCACCATCTTAAACAAATAGTTTATTAATTACTACTTTTATATGCATTAACATCACGTTTTTAGGTAATATTAATTATATATATATATATATATATATGTGTGTGTGTGTGTGTGTGTGTGTGATCAGTAGCTCGTACGTACATATATAATACCAATTTGTACCAATTGGATTAGACTGATCAAGTACTGAGCATACAGGTACTATACTATATTATACCATATAAATTATATTAATTTTGAACATGATTGCTAAAAACTTTAACTTGCATGCATTTATTATACAAGTCCATGCATTTGGTGCCTTAGGTCGACCGTCCGAATTTTGATGTAATAGAGATTAATTTCGGATAGTCCCCTGTTTGGGACTGCTTTTTGAATATTTGTCTCATTTAGGATGTGAGTGCGTATAACGGATTGGTTCTTTTAAGAAAAATTCGGTAGACGTTTCCATTTACTCCTATGAATATGTGTTTTTATTATACACATATTTGGGGAGTTGAGGGGAATTGTTGTTGGAGTTTTTAAGTAATCAATCTGTTATAAGCACTCACATATGAGACCAAATATTCAAAAAGTGGGTTAGGATGGCCACCTACAACCTTTTGATATCATGTCATGCATGCATTTATGATTAATACTTTATTTCGACATTACAAATGGATCGTTATGATTGGTTATATCAAATACCACGAGCTATAAAGGAATACTTGGACCGTCTTGATCAGTTTATGGAGGTTGCTGTGAATAATCGGGTGGACAATGGAGAAAGTGAAATTTGGTGTCCTTGTCAGGATTGTAGAACTTTTTGTATATATAGTGATCATAGTTTAATTAAAAAAACATCTTATTGTACATGGGTTTATGGAACGATATACTTGTTGGAATCGACAGGGAGAGGATTTTGATAATTGTAATTACACGGTCGATCGAGATTGCAATGACGCCAATGATAAATATGAATCAGACAATGATAACCGTGATAATTTAGATGAAATGTTACATGACGTGGAGGATAATATTGTCGATAAAGATTATGACAAATTTGAACAATTGTTTATCGACTCCGACAAACCGTTGTAATATGGTTGTTCAAAGTTTACCAAACTTTCAGCTGTGATGAAACTGTTTAACTTAAAAGCAAGAAACGGTTGGAGTGATAAAAGTTTCACTAGTTTGCTAGAGATTTTGCATGAAATGCTTCCCGATGATAACGAGTTACCTTCTTCGATATACAAAGCGGAAAAAAGGATGTGTCCAATAGGATTGGAAATAGAGAGAATACATGTATGTCTGAATGATTGCATGTTGTATAGGAATGCAAATGGTGATCTACACGGTGTCGTATATGTGGTACATCGAGGTATAAGAAAAAGAACCGAATGAAAGACAACAGTGATGTGAAACAAAAGGATGGTCCTCCCGCTAAAATGTTGTGGTATTTGCCTATCGTACCAAGATTGAAACGATTATTTGCAAACGCCAAAGATGCAAAGTTGTTGCGTTGGCATGTTGAAGATCGTAAAAAAGATGGGAAAATTAGACATGTAGCGGATTCTTCTCAATGGAGGAATATCGACAACATCTTTGAAGATTTTTGGTGATGAAATTAGGAATATTCAGTTTGGTCTTAGCTCTAACGGAATAAATCCATTTGGAAGCATGAGCAGTCGTCTCAGTACTTGGTCGGTGCGTCTATGCATTTATAATCTTCCACCATGGTTATGTATGAAACATAAATACATCATGAAGTCATTGCTAATTTAGGGTCCCAAACAACCTGAAAATGACATTGATGTATATTTGACTCCGTTAATTGAAGACTTGAAAGAATTATGGATTCTAGGCATCGAAGTGTATGATGCGTACGGGAAGGAACATTTTCAGCTACGAGCCATGGTTTTTTGCACCATAAACGATTTTTCAACTTACGGGAATTTGTTAGATTACAATACAAAGGGAGAAAAGCATGTCCTATATGTGAAGATGACACACATGCTTTAAGGTTGAGAAATTGTTGGAAACATGTGTACATGAGCCAACGAAGGTCTCTTTTGAAGATCCACCAGTACCGCAAACTAAATTCATTATTTGATAGGAAAACCGAGCATGGAGTAGCAAGGAAACCATTGAATGGACGACCTGTATATTCTCGAGTTAAGCATCTAGACATTGTATTCGGAAAAGGTCGTCCAACTCCTCCCAAAAATATTTGGAAGAAGAAGTCTATTTTTTGGGATCTACCATACTGGGAGCCTTTGAGTGTTCGATATTGTCTTGATGTGATGCATATTGAGAAAATGTTTGTGACAACTTGATAGGTCTATTGTTGAACATTCCAGGAAAATCAAAAGATGGGGTGAAAGTTCAAAAAGACATGGTGGAAATGGGGATCCGATCAGAGCTTGCTCCTTTTCATAATGGAAAACGTACATACTTGCCACCGACTTGCTATACATTGTCAAAGGTTGAGAAAACCAGATTCTGCCAATGCTTGCATGATATCAAAGTTCCATCCGGATATTCTGCGAACATTAAGAAGCTAGCGTCGATGAAAGACTTGAAATTGCTTGGTATGAAGTCGCACGACTGTCATGTTTTGATGACACATATGATACCTATTGCAATGTGTGGTATATTACTAAAGTGTATCCGACACACAATTACAAAGCTTTGCTTGTTTTTTTAACATGATTCATTCAAAAGTGATCGATCCAGAGGTGTTGGATTCATGGCTAAAAGATATGATCATCACTCTATGCCAACTAGATATGTACATCACACCCTCCTTTTTTGATGTGATTGTACACATGGTGTCTCACATTGTTGGAGAAATAAAGTTTTGCGGTCCTGTCTTCCTACGGTACATGTATCCATTCGAGAGATATATGGGTTTTTTACAGGGGTATGTAAGGAACCGATCTCGACCCGAAGGCAACATTGTTGAAGGATATACTTTCGAGGAGGTGATTGATTTATGTACAGACTATCTGGACGACGTAAAATATATTGGCATCCTGCAATCTCGACCTGAAGGTAAGCTTTGAGCGGTTGGGACGATTGGAAAAAAGTTTTATCACTCCAGAAAATGTTGAGTTACATAATGCACATTTTTTCGTGTTACAGAACCTAACCACAATTGCTCCCTACGTACATGAGCACATGGCAATGTTGCACAAAATGAACCCATTTAAAAATTGTGACATGTACTTAAAAATGTGATGTTGGTATAACAATAATAATAATAATAATAATAATAACATATTTCAAAAAGTCAACTCTTAAATCTATCATAAATAGGAATGATAATAATAATAATAATAATAAGATTAAACTACAAATTTTATTTCCAAGAACCACAAGGACAAAAGTTGTAGTTAATAATAATAATAATAATAATATATAATAATTTTCTTCAAAAAAAAAAGAACGATGATGATGATGTACGTTCGCTCCCTAAACCCACAACATACGACGTATACTTCTCCTCCGGCATACGCTCGCTCCCTAAACCCACGGTGTACGCTTCTCCACCGGCGATGACGAACGATGATGAAGATATCTCCATTGACGAATACACTTCCGACGATGATGATGATATCTCCATTGACAAAGTAACGAATATGTCTTCAATGCCAGGTTTGATTCTTAAAACCCTAATTCTTGATTTTTTGATTCCCAATCGTCTTTAATGCATATAGTTATGTTGTAGGGAGAAGTTCATTTGAGAAATGCTAAGTATATGAGAAATAGAGAAGTAATCTTAGCATTTCATTCGGTCAATATCGACTTTGACCAATCAAATATTGCGTCTTTGACTCGTCAACAATTACAGCTTTGACCGGTTAAAAGTTGCGACTATTTCAAAAATAGAAGGACAATTTCGTATTTTTTTACAAATACACGGGACGAGTTCATATATGAACCTGTATGATTCATATATGAACCAATTAACTGATTCACATATGAACTAATTAACTGTAGTTTCATATATGAATCAGTTGAACTAGTTAACAAGTTCATATATGAACCTGTGTGATTCACATATATACTAATTAACCATCTATGAATCACAAAGGTTCATATTTGAATCAGTTAAAAGAGTTCATATGTGAATTACACTGATTCATATATGAACATATAATTCATATGTGAATCATAGAGGTTCATATATGAACTCGTCCCACGTATTTTACGAAACTACCCCTCTATCTTCTACAGACCACACAAGGTATTATTCGGTACTTCATGGTCAAAGCCACAAATGTTGACCAGATAAAGGGCTAGGATCATTTCTTTATTTCTCATATTTTTAGCATTTATCAAATGAACTTAATCCTTATGTTGTATGTGTATATATATATGTTCTAAATTTCATGAACTTTGACAAATATGTAAAGCAACAATAACACATATTTGTATAGTTTTCTGTTTATAAATTTGTCAATGTACTTTATTTTACACTAAATCCTAACAAGCCTTGGGTGGATTGTTGAATTAAAATTGGTATTTTACTAGAATATGATTTTAATGGCTAGTACCCAATTCTCGATTTCTTGATTATATCTAGGACATCACAGAGCATTATGATATGTATTTCTTGAATGATGCCTGTTAGTGATACATTTGGTTTTGGTTATACTGTTTAGAATGATGCCTTCAGTCACTTTACGTTATAGCATGAACTGCTTCATTGGTGATAACTGATAAGTGTTCTGTTTGACTCGACACACATCTCGTCTAAAGTTGATCACTAACATAAAATAGGTATTTTTTAAGTTTCAGGTGTACCCTCATAAAGATGCTCACTTCATCACTAAAAACAAAAGAAAAGTCTGTGTGTTTAGGTTGAGTGAATGCAAGTCTATCAATACAGTTGTTAATTTTGCGCCATGTTTAGCAACCCCCCCCCCCCCCCCCCGGGGCCGCAAGCCGGGGGTGGAGGTGGGGTTAAATCAACATGCGAAGTTTGTCCTTCAAAACTTGGTGTTGGGAACTGATAGAATTGCTTAAGTATGGTTAATGCTGCTAGCACAACTGGTTACTACTGCCAGTACAATATGATTACTACTGCTAGTAGTTAGTACTGCTGGAGTTAGTACTGCTGGAGTTAGTATTGCCAGATCAAAGTTAATACTGCTGAATGATATTAATACTGCTCATGAAGTTAGTGCTGCTTATGAGATGAAGGCTTCGTATGGCAAGGATGACAGATGTATTGACTGAAGATAATCATGGAAAGTATTGGAGATAACTATGGAAGATTATATTGAAGATCTTTTATTTTTATTTTTTTATCTTTTATCTTCAGTATATGTATAGAATAGTTTTGTAACATCAAGGAGAACAAGCATTCTGAGTTTTTTGCTTTCATAGAGAGAATCAACCTCAAGGTTTAGAACCCTAGTTCTAGAGAAGTAGAATTCGTATTGGTGAGTCTGTTCATCAATATTGAGGTTGTGTGTGAAATCTTGTAGCTTTAAATCATTCAATAAAGTTTACAATTTGTGATTTGTGATTCACTGTTTCATTGATCTTTGAATATTAAAGTGTTATTCCACAAACTCCTTTAATATTGTTTCTGAGTGTTTATTCTTGTTAAGAATTCAGATCCTGTCAAGTGGTATCAGAGCTAGTATTCTCAGAAACCTTCATTCATCATGGAAAACACAGTTGAATCAAACAGTACTCTTGTCTCAAAGGTTCCAATGCTCAGATCTAATGAGTTTGACATGTGGAAGATAAGGATCAAGCAATACATTCTCCTCTCATATTACTCTATGTGGGACATAATTGAGAATGGACCATCTGATGAAGAAAAAATTGGTGCAGATGGAAAAAGAACACCACCAAAGACAGATGCAGAAAAGAAGATAAGGCAGACAGAGATGAAAGCCTTGAGCACACTGCTCTTGGCTATTCCCAATGAATATCAACACCAATTCTACAATTGCAGTGATGCACAGATGCTTTGGAATGCTCTAGAGAAAAGATTCTCTGGTACCAAAAGTACCAAGAGAAATCAGAAGGCAATACTGAAGCAATTGTATGAAAATTTTATGTCAACTAAGAATGAGTCCATGACTCAAACTTTTGACAGGTTTAACAAGCTGATTGGTGAACTAGCTACTATAGGAGTACAGATTGATCAAGATGATGTAAACAGAAAGTTCTTAAGGTCCCTTGGAGATGAATGGACCATGTATATTGTTTCATTCAGACAGAATGAACAACTAGAAGAAAAAGAACTTGATGATCTGTACAATGACCTTAGAGTGTTTGAATCTGAGGTGGAGGCAAAGAAGAAGCCTGCTGGATATGTTCATAATGTTGCACTCCTATCAGCATCAATTGATTCTACTGCTAACCCTGAATCGGTTAATGCTGCTAATGGAGCAAATCAAGAAAAGGCACTGAATCTGTTTTTGAAGCCTTTCTGTCCAGCCATGGAAACTCTTCTTTAATCAATGATGACTTGGAACAACTTCATCCTGATGATCTTGAAGAGATGGATATTAAATGGCAGATGGCCATGCTTTCCATGAGGGTAAAGAAGTTCATCAAGAGGACTGGGAGGAATAACTTCTCCCAAAGAAGAGAAGATGGAGCACGTTTTGACAAGTCAAAGGTAGAATGCTATAAATGTCATATGAAGGGATACTTTGACAGGGAATGCAGAAGTGGAGTGTCTCACAATAACCACCAACAAGCTCAGACTGGTAGCTTCAACCAGAACAGAAACTCTGCTCAAGCCCTTGTTTCTCAACAAGGAATGGGGTTTGACTGGAGTGATCAAGCAGAAGAGGCTATTCAAAATCAAGCTCTCATGGCAGAGGTATCTGATCTCCCAACTGAGGTAAGTTCTAATCTCTGTTCTAAAACTTGCATAGACACTGTTAAAAGGTACAGGGATCACAACCAGAATATGAGTGATGACCTTAAGAGGTTAGCAAAAGATATAGAAGACTATGTGAGAATTGTTGAGAGGTTTGAGGAACAAATTAAAGTTTTCCAAGCCAATGAACTTCAACACTCATATGACACAAACTACTGGAAGTGGGAGAAAAAGGATCTAGAACTCCAACTGACAAAGTCTAAAGAGGAGAGTGAAAAGTTGAGAGGGGAGCTAGCCAAAGTTAAGCTAGATGTAGAAAAGTTTTCCAATGCTTCTAAAGCAATGGACTCTTTACTACAAACTCAGATTCATGACAAGCTGAGAAGAGGAATTGGGTACAATACCACACCACCACCATACAACAACAACTACATCCCTCCTACATCAGACTTGCTAGAAACCAAAGATAGGAAGGACTTGCCTGAGGGAGCCACTGAGATAGATCCCTTAGATGAAGTAGTTGTTGAGGACAAAACTGAGAAAGAAGCTGGTAAGGGTAAGGAGAATACTGTGAGTGATGAGATTCCTCTAGAGAATCACATTATTACCAATGAGGGTTGTGGAAAGATTTGGGTAAAATCTAAGGACATAGAGAAGACTGAGGGAAAGTCTAGTAAGGTCCATTACAAGCAGACCACGGTTGTGAATCCTGTTCCTTGCAAACAGTGTGCTTGTACTAAATCTGAGCCCCTCAATCATGATAAAAGGAGGGGTAATCAAAGAAACTAGAATAATCAGTGGGCACAAAAACAAGGGATTGATCTGAGTAAAATCAATAGACCAAAACCTTGTTTTATTTGTGGAAAGCTCAATCATATTGCTAAATACTGTTATTTCAATCCTATGAACCAAAGGACAAATTTTCAAAGATCTGTGCAAAAACCCTTTGGTTATAGGAAGAATGAAAGGAACCATGTGGCTAAGAAATCTATTAAATCTAAAAGCCACATGAAGAAAAATACTGTTGAGGAGAGTGTCAAGATGTGGATTCCTAAAAGCAATAAAACTGTTAGTACTGCTACCACAAATAGTACTGCTGACAATGATAGTGCTGCTAGAAGCAATACTACTGCTACCAATGTTAGTGCTGCTAAGAGTATTAGTACTGCTAAAACTAACATTGTTAGTACTTCTTCTAATGTTAATATTGCTAACTCTGTTCGTACTTCTAACAAGGTTAGTACTGCTAAACCTGTTAGTGCTGCTAACTCTGTTAGTACTTCTAAGGTTAGTACTGCTTCTAATGTTTGTGCTGCTAAGCCAATCATCTTGACAAAGTACTCTAGTAAAGAGTGCTCTGAGTTTAAAAATCTCATCAAAAAGGAATGTAAATACTTTGATGAGAAAGGGAGACCCAAGACCACTTTGGCTTGGGTTCCCAATCAATACTAATTGTTTTTATCTTATGTGCAGGGCAACTAGCAGCTCAAGGGGAAGAGCATCTGCCATGTTGATAGTGGTTGCTCTAGGCACATGACAAGGAACATGTTTTGCCTCAAGAATTTCAAGAAAATTGATGGTGGACATGTTGCCTTTGGAAATACTCCAGATGGAGGTAAGATCAGTGGTAAGGGTGATGTAACCAAAGGTAAAATGACCTTTGAAGATGTATTCTATGTTGAGAAATTAAGGTACAACCTGTTAAGTGTATCACAGGTTTGTGACAAAAAGCATAGTATATTATTTACTGATTCTGAATGCATTATCCTTGCTCCTGGATTCAAGGTAGTTGATGAAAAGATGATACTACTAAGAACTCCCAGAAAGGATAATGTCTATTGCTTAGATATGGAAAATGTTTCAACTGATTCATCCCTAAACTGTCTTGTTTCAAAAGCATCTTTGGATGAATCATCACTTTGGCACAGAAGGATGTGTCACATGAACTTTAAAACTATGAATAAACTTGTTAAAAACAACCTTGTAAGAGGTTTACCTTCAAAAGTCTTTTCATGTGATGATCATTGTGTTGCCTGTCTCAAAGGCAAACAACACAAAACTTCTCATAAGTCCAAAGAGTTGAACACTATCTCTAATTCTCTTCAGTTGTTGCATATGGATCTGTTTGGGCCTACAAATGTTATGAGTATAGGTAAGAAATCATACTGCTTAGTTATTGTTGATGATTACTCTAGATTTACCTGGGTATATTTTCTAAGGACTAAGGATGAGACAAGTGGACTGATCAAATCCTTTATTCTAAGAATTGAAAACCAAACAAATCAAAAAGTAAAAGTCATTAGGTCAGAAAATGGTACTGAATTTAAAAATCCTGACCTAAACACCTTTTGTGAGGAAAAAGGAATTGAGAGGCAATACAGTGCTCCTAGGACTCCACAACAAAATGGTGTTGCTGAGAGAAGGAATAGGACACTGATTGAGGCTGCTAGATCTCTGTTAGCTGATTCAAAACTTCTAATTACTTTCTGGGCTGAAGCAGTTAATACTGCTTGTTATGTCCAGAACAGAGTTCTAGTAGTCAAGCATAAAAACAAGACACCATATGAGCTTTTAAATAAAAGAAAACCATTTATTGGATTTTTCAAACCTTTTGGGTGTCCTTGTACTATTCTCAATACCAAAACTCACTTAGGAAAGTTTGATAGCAAGGCAGATGATGGTTTTCTTGTTGGTTACTCATCTCAGAGTAAGGCTTACAGAGTATTTAATTCTTCTTCTAGAATAATTGAGGAAAGTGACAATGTCAAATGCAATGAGAACACACCAAATCCTATTGGTTCAGGTCCTCAGTGGTTGTTTGACATTGATTCACTAACTAACTCTTTGGGTGTCAGTAGTGATGATCATGCAGGTTCAGGAAGTGGAGGATCAGAGGATGAACAAGGACAAGTACAAGACATTATTCCTCAGTCTGTGATCTTTCCCATACCTACAATGGAACCTGTTGATTTCTGTGAAAAAGAGACTATGACTGAACCAATTCAGAGTGAAGAAGAAAGAAGAGATGAGGAGAATCAAGTGCATGAAGAGCCAGAAGCAGCTGATGAGATCACCACAGCTGACTTAAATGAGTCCAATTTAGAAGTGGGAATCAATGAAGAACCTAGTCATCAGACTAGAACTCAAAAGAACCATCCTCCAGAGCTGGTCATAGGAGACATCTCTTCTTCTATGATAACAAGGAATCAAAGCAGACTTCAAGAGCTGCAGGATCAGCAACACACAGTACTCTCTTGCTTTCTATCTCAGATTGAGCCTAAGAATGTTTTTGATGCAATGAAAGACTCCAGTTGGATAGAAGCTATGCAAGAATTGTTACTGCAGTTCAAATTGTAAGAAGTTTGGGACTTGGTAGACCTTCCAAAAGGTCATAGAGCTATTGGCACCAAATGGATTTTCAGGAATAAAAAGGATGAGAGAGGAATTGTGATCAGGAACAAAGCAAGGCTTGTGGCACAAGGGTACACTCAGGAAGAAGGCATAGATTATGAAGAAGTGTTTGCCCCAGTTGCAAGGGTAGAGGCAATTAGGCTATTTCTAGCCTATGCCTCATACATAAAGTTCAAGGTAAATCAAACTATGGGGTAACCTTTCTTCACACTACAATCTTCATTGACAATAGCAGTGCTATAAGCATTGTTAACAATCCAGTCAAGCACTCCAAAACAAAGCACATCGAGATCAGGTATCACTTTATTAGAGACTGTAATGAAAAGAAGCTTATTCAAGTTGCTAAAGTTCATACTGACAACCAGTTTGCTGATCTATTCACTAAAGCTTTTGATGTGGGTAGATTCACTTTCTTGGTCACAAGTGTGGGCATGATCAACTCTGAATAAGCTCATGATTTAAAAAAAAAGGTGTTTACATACCTGTTATTTTTTATTCTTTGGTGTTACTAATCATCTTTCTCAGGAAGTTATTACCTTGCTCAGACTATCACAAGCTTCAACAGTGTAAGTGCAGTTAATGCTGCCAGTGTAGTTTTAATACTGCCAGTGCAAAGTTAATACTGCTAGTGGTTAATACTGCTCTCAGTTAATACTGCTAGTTAGTTAATACTGCTAGTGGTTAATACTGCTCTCAGTTAATACTTCTAGTTAGTTAATACAGCTAGTTAGTTAATACTGCTTATATCCCGAATTGTATAAATATCCTTTTTGCCCGCCTAAAAGCTCATAACGACTCTTTGAATACTATTCATCTTCTCTCTAACCCTTTTTCTCTCAAGCTCCTAGTAAGTTTCAGGCAAGAACACTCAAGCTCAATGGCATCCATGGCGTTCATTGATGAGCACAACGAAATCGCAATGCTTCAAAAGTCGAAGCAGGCTGGTGGATTTCACCAGATAGTAGGTTTTCTCAAGTCCAGCCATATCGCTTATGCTCTTACAGTGTCTCCAACAATCTACATAGAGCACCAGAGACAATTTTGGGCGAATGCCACTGCTGTTACAGAAAATGGTGTGCAGATAATCCAGACAAGGGTGTGTGACAAACCCTTGTCAGTTTCTGAAGAGGTGATTCGTATCTGTCTACGACTAGACGATGCTGCAGGTATTACCTCTATTCCTAATGAGGACTTGTTCTCCAATCTTTCAAGAATGGGGTATGGAGGCCAATTGGGTGTTTTCAAATTCTCAAAAGCTAAATTTTATACCCAATGGCGTTTTCTTGTTCATACCCTTATGCATTGTATTTCCAAAAAGACTACTGGCTGGAGTGAGTTCAGTAGTACCATTGCTTATGCTTTGGTTTGCTTGGCCACTGCCAGAAAGTACAATTTTTCAAAAATGATTTTTAATGACCTTGTGTCAAACTTGGGAAATAAAAAGAGTTTCTATATGTACCCAAGATTTGTCCAGGCAGTTATAACCAATGAATTGACGGATATGCCTCAATTTGATGAGGTATATGTACCTAAAATCCCCAAAGGCAAGGTCTTTTCAAATATGAAGAGATCTCCATTGGACTCGGAAGGAGTTGACACCCCATTGTTCTGTACAATGATGGTGGTGTCCCACAATCCAGAAGGTATGGATTCAGGGTCAAGGCCCTCATTAGACCATCCCACTGAAAGCCAATCCCAACCTTCAATCACCATATCAATCCCACAGTCCCTTATTCAAAAACCAACTTCTCCAATCACCAATACCTACATCAGGAAAAAGTTAAAGAAGGCTCCTTCCCTTCTTGTACCTTCACCCACAGAGCCTTTAAGTCCTATAATGGAGAATTCTCCATTAGAGAATATCTATAGGGAAACCACAGGGGTGTCTTCCAACCCCAAGGAGGTGCTCACTGAGGAGATGAATGAGCATATGGGTGCAAAGGCTGCCACTACTCCTGCTAGCATAGAGGAGGCCAGTGGTAACATCAATAAGACCTTCCCCATGGCAACTTTGGGTGAGCAATCATCCAAAGGTCCTAGGTGCCAAGAAACCAAGGGGGTAACAGGTGCTTCTGCTAGGCAGAAGACCTCTACTACAAAAAGATCCAATGATCCTCCAAAGGTGGTAAAAACACCCAAATGAGGTGAGGACAATTATGACTATAATGAATTGATGGAAACTATGGGCAATATCAATCTGGATGTAATCAAGCAAGGCAAAGACATAGAAGAGATGAAACTGGTAATTCTGTCTCAACAAGTACAGATTACCAAACTGAAGAAAATGGTGAAGAGATTGGTACAGAAAAAGAAAAGGAAACAGTTTGTGCTCAGAAGGAAACCAGTGGATGATGCTCCCAAAAAGGGGGAGTCAGAAGCTGATGTAAACATGGAAGATGCTAAAGATAAGGGGGAGAAATTTGATTTTGAGGGGGAGCAAGCAGTAGAAATAGAATCAGAATTTGTACAAGCAGCTGAATTTGTACAAGCAGTAGTAACAGTTAATGCTGCTGAAACAAGCAAAGCAGCAGAAACTGTTAATACTGTTGAATTGAATGAAGCAACAGAAATGGTTCAAGAGGTATTAACAGACCTTCTTAGCAGCAATGTGCAAGAACTTGAGACAGTTGAAGCATTAATCAAAGCTAAACATGATACTCCTAAGGTCACTTCAAAGACCAAAGGAGTTGTCATCAAAGACAATGTTGAAGTTATCAAGAAAGTTAGTGCTGATAAAGTAAACAACAAGGACAAAGGCAAAGCTAAGATGGTGGAATATGATCAACCAATTAAAAAGCAAAAGTTGGTTGAGTCAGATGAAGCATTGGCCAAGAAGATTCAGGCTGAACTTGAGCAAGAAGAAAAGGTTCAAGTGGAAAAAGACAGGGAGATGGCAAAAGCTCTGGCTACAGAACTTAATGAAGCTTATCAAAAGAGTCGTGCAACAGAAATAGCAAAGAAGAAAGCTACAACTCTAAAGAAGCATGGAATGATCAAAATGGGGGCAAAGAAGAGACAACCTTCACAGACCTTCCTTGGCACTCAAGAGAGAAAGAAGATAATTACTTTTCTCAAAGGTGCTGTGGGAGTTAAAAAGGAAATGTTCACAAAGATGTCTTTTGAACAAATCAAAGGTTTGTATGAAGCTGAGATGACCAAGTTACAAGGAAATGACAGAGCAAGAGTTGAAGCAGAAAAGAAGATGAAAGAAAGACATGATCTTCAAATTCAAAAACCTTTCCCTGATGAGCAAGAATCACCAAGGAAGGAAGCTACTCTGGGTGACAGTTTGAGGAAGTTGAAAAGAACTAAAATGATGGCAAGAAGAACACTAGGTAAGAAACCTAGAGTGGAAGAAGCTGAGAAAGAACAAAGGGGAGCTGAAGAAGAAGGGGCACCTAAGTCTGTTGAACAGGAAGAACCATCAAGTACTGCTGATGTGAATTTGTACATGGTAGTGATGGACAAAGTGCCTGAGCCTATATCAGCTGAACCTGTTGGTGTTAAGCCTCCAGAGATCATTCATTGCGATACACTGAAAGTTGATGGAACAGAGTATATCAGGCTCAAGAGGAAAGATGAGAAGTATGAAGTATATCAGACTTGGGCCAAGATTGTCAGAACATGTTCCAGATCTGATCTAGAGGAGATGTTTGAAGTAGGAATGAAATTGTATGCTGATCAACTAAAAGCTCCAGGAATACCAATCACAAAACTTGTGATGGAGTATCTATGTATGTTGTTCAAGCCAGAAGAAGTGAAGGATATTATCATAAATGTGTTTCAAAAAGTTAACAATTGGACTCTATATGAAACTAGTGGAGTATATGCACTGACTATGGATACAAATCACATAGAATACTTCCTAGTGGATAGAGTTTACAACCACAGCAGATTAAAGCTGCATGCTATGTTAAAGAAAAAGCTTGGTTGTGCCCCAGATTCAGAGATGGCAAGGTATTTGATCCAAAGAACAATTAATCAAAGTTTGGGGTTGAATGATGATACAGGGATATGAATAATGGAGTTTTGGGAGCATCTGAAGAACTTGACTTCTCTTTCTAAAAGTCAAGTTAGGGGGAGATTGTGGGGAACTGAAAGAATTGCTTAAGTATGGTTAATGCTGCTAGCACAACTGGTTACTACTGCCAGTACAATATGATTACTACTGCTAGTAGTTAGTACTGCTGGAGTTAGTACTGCCATATCAAAGTTAATACTGCTGAATGATATTAATACTGCCCATGAAGTTAGTGCTGCTTATGAGATGAAGGCTTCGTATGGCAAGGATGACAGATGTATTGACTGAAGATAATCATGGAAAGTCTTGGAGATAACTATGGAAGATTATATTGAAGATCTTTTATTTTTATTTTTTTATCTTTTATCTTCAGTATATGTATAGAATAGTTTTGTAACATCAAGGAGAACAAACATTCTGAGTTTTTTGCTTTCATAGAGAGAGTCAACCTCAAGGTTTAGAACCCTAGTTCTAGAGAAGTAGAATTCGTATTGGTGAGCCTGTTCATCAATATTTAGGTTGTGTGTGAAATCTTGTAGCTTTAAATCATTCAATAAAGTTTACAATTTGTGATTTCTGATTCACTATTTCATTGATCTTTGAATATTAAAGTGTTATTCCGCAAACTCCTTTAATATTATTTCTGAGTGTTTATTCTTGTTAAAAATTCAGATCCTGACACTTGGTCAAAATTTTAAGTTGCCAGAGTTATTTGAATGCTAAAGATGAATGATCAAGTTTTGCAAGTCATCGATTTTATTTATTTCGTTTCTAATTAATCTTACCCTAATCTATCCTACATCTTCAAGTTATGAGGGGGTCAAAGGGTCAACTAAAAGTAATACTGGGAATGTGTAAGTAAACTGAACTTAGATCCTTGTTAATAATACATCTAACTAAAGATTAGAGGTTAAGCATCGTTATATTACGAAAGATGACATGCCAAAAGTTAACCGTGCTCATTTTTGTTAAATTGAGTAAGAGTGGTAGAATAAAAATGGTACATGTCATCCATTGTTTAATCTATAGCCCCATTGTAGAAGAATACACGTACATGGTGCATGTCTATATTAGAAGACTTTATAATGTCGGTATGTAATAATAACAAAAAGGCATATCTGAAGTTTTGGTTGATATTTTTATTATATTCATAGGCACACCCCTATATTACATATAAAGATGTAAATGGTGTGATGTAGGAGCAATTGGCAAGCATGATTGCAATTTAGATTTAACAAATATTATACATTAAATGCATATACTATTGTTTCAAATGATAGTATTGTGAAATTTCTTTCTTTTTTCCGCGTCGACTGTTCTTATTCACTCATGTTTCTGCCTTCGTGCTTAGATCAATGTTAGTTTATTATTGATTTTTTCTATTCTTTTGAAGGTTCTTAGCTCATTGAACTCTTCCTGAAGAACCAATTGGGCAGTGATACAACCTTTCTCTCGTGGGGATTGGACCTAGCATCCCTAACATTGTTCATAAAATATGTTCAGTTGTAATTGGTTGCTACCAAAGTTCCATCTCCGTACTGACAGAATTTATGGTCATATATAAACTTCCGTCTATTCTTGTTCAGTTTTTGGAGCAGCAGCAGCCTGTGGACTGTTTGTCTTCACTCATCTTTTGCACCTGGTGTCCAGAACTGTCCCCAACAGTCCTCTTTTGGCTGTTGGTTCTTCTTTCGATCGAGTTCAGCCCCCTTTGTCTTAATATCCCCAAGAAAACCGAAATCCTTCCAATCTTTTCCTTTTTCCCTTTGCTGTTAACAGCTCTTTTTCACCTTCGACGTCAAGTTCGACTTAGATGCGACTAGAATTTGCAAAAACTAAAAACACGAACATTGTATCTCTATGTGTTAAAAGTCCAAATAATCTTGAATCACTTAAATGCGAGCTCGGACAAGTGAGATATGGTCAAAATGCCACAGTCGCACAAATCTATCAAAAATCATCTACAACTATAATGGATCAGCAAACAAAACCTTTTAGTTGCTTACGTTGAGTGGCTATGATTCCAACTCCAAACACCATAAGTCCATCAAACTTCCTAAAATTTACATTGTACCTTTGGATGTCGATTGAATTGCTTTCAACATCAATTTTGTACAAATTAGGAGTGATGGTGAGATCCATGTCTAGACTACGGGTTGTAGTATATGTTTTGATAAAAACTATTTTAAATTCTTATCTTAGTTGTCTATCTTTCATTGAAATGAACTTTAGCACGTTACCTGTTTTTTGTCAAGATATTTGGCAAACCAAATTAATTCTTTTAGTAGTCCTATTATCCATAATCTTGCTTATTGTTCCTAACATCTCAGGCAACGAATAACCAAGCACATTGAAACCCACGCAAAGGTCGACCCCAACCCGAGGGGGTGACATCATTGAGAAAAATAAGGGACTCTAAAGAATGTACAATTAAATTTTGTTCTGATACTGGTTGGTTGATCGGTGCTTATTCATCACAATATGCTAATTGGGTAGGATTGGAGGCGAGAACGAAGATGTCAATACTCGAACCTGATTGGCACAAAATTGACTCTGATGAGAAGGCTTGGTTATGGCAGCGATTAAGGTATACATATTTTACTCGTATTGTCATCATATTAGATATTGCATATTATTAACCGTTAAATGACTTTATTTTGATCAAACAACAAAAGTGGAACTTAAAGGATGACAAGTTGAAGAAAAAGACGATATCGATTGCTTCCAACTCATGGAAGAGCTTTAAGTCGATGCTCGTAAATTCATACATGAGAAAAAACAAATCACCATACAATAAGTACTCCTATGTTAAACCGAATACGTGGGCCGAATTCATTAAGATCAAATCGACGCTAGAATTCGAGGTGTAATAACAATAACCTTATTGTTTTTTGTGTTAATATAGATTTATATGTTCCTAATTTTGTTATTCTCATTATGCCAAGGCACTAAGCCAAAAAAACAAGGAGCATGCAAAGCTGAATGATAACCCCCACTACTTAGGATCACAGGGGTATCTAGGGAAGCATGATTTGTTAGCGAGAGATGAAGATCGAGGTATAATGCCCGAGATACACATAATGTATAGTAATCGGACATGTGACTTTATATTGGCGAGACTGGTGAAATCAGACCCCAATGAATTTATCTTACCGGATAAGATGAATCCTATAATAGAAGATCTAGTAATTGTTTTTATATCTTTATTTTAAGTTTGTTTATCGACTTATTATCCTTAATTACTTACCTAAATTTCTTGTTGTTTAACATGACAGATAGAAAAAGATAAACGATTCTCTCAGGGAGATTGGGACCTGAAGTGGCAATTGATCCCCTGGCAGTGGTGTTGGACCCGAACACCCAGGTAAAACCAAGGGTGTCGGTCACAACGTGGGCCTGTGTGTGGGCCTATGCCTTGGAAATAGAAAGAGAAAGCATAAGAAGAAAGAAGCAGAATTAAAGGACCTGAAGGAACGAACATCTAACCTGGAGCAACAGTTTAATGAGCTTTTAGCAGAACGATTATCGAAGAACAATGTTAGCCCTGCAGGAAGCCCGGGGGTCAACAAGAGCAGTGTTGGATCAACTATTTAGGATCCACAAATTGAATCCATTCAGGTGAGTTGTAATATGTATGTTTTTACATTTTTAGAAGTTTGAAAGGATACATTTTTTAAATTATGATGTTTATGTGTTTCGTTTGTAGGATGCTACAAACTGCGATTTGGTTTTCCGGTGTGTGTTGGGGGGGGGGGATAGTAGTTGCTAATAGGTTGGCCTTTCCTTTATTGACTGATATTTTTCATTGTTATCCGCTGGAGGAGGGGTTCATGAAGGTTCAGTTTGACATGATTATGGATGGATGTTAAGAGTATGACCTCCCAGTGCCCATTCCAAATACTGATATTCAAAAACTAGGTCACACTATCGGGGGGCTTCATCCAGTGGGAGATACGTTATGTGGTGTTGCGACAGGTATATACATATATGGTTTACTTTTTATGTTAAATTATAGTAAGATTTTCCAATATACGTCATGTTTACTAACATTATCCTTTTTTAATAGGCCACTACCAATAAACCGGTGACATCTGTCCCACCAACGAGTCAGCTTATTATTCCTTGCGTATAAAAGGAAAATGCGGCCCATTTAAACAAGGTTATGACCGCCACCCACAACTGCGCCTATTCACCCTCATGTATTCGCTCAAGCTTTAAGTATATGTATGCCTCATCTCCCTAGCAGTATAGAATTATCAACCAAATGGATTATTAATGTTGGTACAAAAAGATGACGAGGCACATTCAAAGAGAGTAGTCACTACATCCGAGCCACACATAAATAAAAAAATAGCTAAGAAGACCAAGTTGTTGCCTAAATTAATGCAGATCGCCCGCCCGCCATGAAGGAGCTATTTCAAGGCCTACATTCTAGCAAAGATTGGCCGACGACTAGGGTTACAGTTCGGGTCAAGGTAGGGGCCCTTGGCCCTACGTCTATGCACATAAGGGTCGAGTACGATGACTTGAAGTTATTAATGGCGAATGGCAATATTTATATATGTCTTATCAATTAGGGTATGTATATTCACAATATCTAATAATGTTTTCAGGGATTTACACATGACTGTATCTCAAAATTCAAGGAACAATTGTGTGTTTATAGCACCGAGAGCAATAAATGCAAATGAAATTGAATAGGATGATCTTGGTGTCACAAACACAATTTTGGCAATGATGATGCACCAAAAAGAAAAGGAGTTTTTTTGGGCACCATACTCACAGGGGTAAGGTATATATTCATATATTACTATAATAATAATAATAATAATAATAATAATAATAATAATAATAATAATAATAAACATTTTAAACTTTATGTTGTATTGACATTACCATTTTGAACATTTTTAGGGACCATTGGTCGCTACTAGTCATTAGGCCTAGACGTAGCTTGATCTATGTATTAAATTCGATGATGACAAGTGGAAAGACAACCGAACTTACAAGATCAAAAACCTAATTGACACGTAAGTAATATATTACTTTAGTATACTATTGATGTTTATTTATATAGTTAATCGATTATTAACACAAATGTTTTGTTATTTTTCATTTAGGGCCATTATAAAATACAATCATGCCATAGGGTCTTCTCAAGCCAACACTCTGGTTACATGGAGATTAAACAAGGTACGTATAATTTATACATCCCAACAATTTATTTCGTACTTTAATATGTTTAATCACTACTTTTTTATACTTTAGTGTAATCAACAACAAGATGGTTGGGAGTGTGGTTACTATGTAGCGAAGCAAATCTTCCGGTTTGTGATGCATGAACACTATACTTCCTCTCTCAAGGTATGTGTTTCTTAAATTTCTTTCATTTTATTTATATATTGTACAAAATACTTTATTTTGTTTATAATAACACCTACTTTCAAATTTATATATAGGACACATGGACAACCGCGACTCCTTTCACTATTACACAAGTAGAGGATATGGCTTGCAATATCATGAGATCGTTTACGTTGAAGCGCATGAAAGATGATAAAATATGGTAATGAATGGGGGGATTGTTTTATGAATTATTAGACTTGATTATATGATAAAAAATATTAGAATGTTTGGTTACTTTGAGATGCTACATTTTCGTGTCTAGCTGATTTTTGTATTTGGAATTGTGTTTGAAATGTTCCATTATTCCAATTGGAATCGTATTTGGAAATGCAGTTTATCGGATATAATGTAGCTTCACCAACATTTGGAATAATAGATGGTAACAAAATCGAGGAAAATATTAAAAATATAAATATAACTCACTATACACGGTTATAGTTAAAAAACCGTATACAAATGTCTGTAATTTTTTTATAAATGAATACATATATACACGGTTATGTTATGTAAACCGTGAAAAATTATTACAATTGTAAACGGTTTTAGCAAAAAACCGTGTAAGATAGACACTTTTATAAACGGTTAGTAGGACTTTCTTAAGGGTTTCATCTAAAAACCGTGTACAGGCACTTTTATAAACGGTTAGCAGAGCTTTTTGAACAGTTTCATCTAAAAACCGTGTAAGATTGTAAATTCTATTCACGGTTAATATTCCTTTTCTAAATGGTTTTGAAACCGTGTATAAAAGTTGAGTTTTATGCATGGTTTTGGAACTGTGTATAAAAGTTCGAACCTTTTACAAACACACGCGGTTCCAAAACCATATATAAAGCCCAAAACAACCGTTTATAAAAGCATATTGTTGTACTAGCGTCATTCAAAAACTTGCCCTCCAAGCAACAAGACTTTCAGGGTGCTACAACACCAAAATAACTTATGCCCAAATAACTCGTGCAGGTTTGCTGTAGGATTAGTCTGTCAAACTGAATATTCACCAATTTAACAAAAATGACTGTAAATTGCTCAATTTCTATTTCTAGATCCATAAACAAGAAAAGTATGAATAATAAATAAAAAAAACTCAAATATTGGATTTTGAAAAAATAAAAGTAAAGAGAAAAGATGGAGAAAGTGGTGTTTTTTAGGAAGGGTGTCCCAGACTATGCCTAGACTAATCCTGACAAAATTTTGACCGTAAGAAATCAGTCATGATAAAATCAGTGGCTACAATCGTTGTGTACGTCTGGAATTGAACTCTGAGTAGATGGGAATTCCACCACATCCCTTAGGGCTTCAACCACTACGCTACAACCCTTGTGGCTTGGAGAAAGTGGTGTTGTAGGGTTATAAATGGACACTTATCACCTTGGTACGTATTTAGATGTTGTCTTAATTTTGGCAATGAACTTGTACCCATTTTATGTTTTTCAAAAGTTTTAAATTAGTAGTTTTTCCCCCAGATTTGAGGTATTACATTATCTCTATTCTTTTTGATGTATGAGAACTTCATTGTTCATAATCATATGAATTGGAATAATGAAGATTAATATATACATACATACATGCATATATATATATATATATAACATGGAACCTTTTCATAGATGGGGTTGTTTATGCTTGAACAATTTGACGATCAACCAATAACATATCAGTATACTTCAATTCAATTGCATTCTAGTACAAAGGTAAACATAATGTTATAATTGGCAATGTTATGTGAAGAGTGTTAACGGATACCTGTTTAATATAACTAATTCGCATCATCATTTTTGGTTTAAATATTAGTTTCACTATGTAAGGTATCTATACATCCTACCCTACTTCTAAGTGAGGTAAGTCACCTTTCACTTCCATTCCCTTGAATCCCATCAAGAATCCATGAAGCTTCCACATTCAAAAGGGTTTAACCAAACTCTTGCATGTCCAATGCCAAAATGTAAGGATAAATAGTTGAATATGGGGCATTTTTAACTCATAAATATCAAATTATCTTTACTTGCCATTTAAAAATAACAAGGTCTATCTATTTCCTTAGAATCCTTGCCATCCTATACTTGTTTTATGTGATATGCTAGATCAAATGTCCAAACTTATGAAATTCATTATATAGCATAAGGTTAAAATTTAGCATATATACTAACTTAAAATGCATTTATAAACATTCCTATGTGATCTCATGTCCAGCTATATTTGAAGATAGATTCTTGATTAATGGTGCCAATCAACTCCATCTAAAGATGACACCTCCAACAACTTATTGTCCTCTTCACAAGCAAAGCCACAATCAAAGTTGGTTAGGTTAGCATTTAGCATAACTCCATTATTTTGGATTGTTCTTATTAGATCAATTTCTATTGTTCTTAAAAGAAAACATTTATTATGTATGCCTTCAACTTCTTATCATCCATGTGTGGTCCTAAAGCCAACTAGTTAGTGCCATGTGCTAATGCCTTATTATTTGTGTATACTCTCAGAAATAATATATATGATTCCATGCCCCACAATATCAATGTAAGATCAAGTACCCAACAAACAAAATGGAAACTAATAGGACCACAAATTAATGTACTCAAAATACTTGTCAACAACAAACCAAGCCAAAAACGTACAACAATAGCTATCAACAAAAACATCACAAACCAAATATGAAAGCAATAATTAAGAACACGAGAGTTAGTATCGTTCCATTATCAATGTAATAGTGTGCATCCAAAGGGAGAAGAGATACTTGTATTAATCAAATATCAAATAAAGTTACAAAGTTATAAACAACAATTTTCTCACTTGAATCAGATAACACAATTGTTAAATAAGAAAAGAAAAAGATAGCCAATATAATTTGACGTAATTGGCTTTATATGACTAGTCTCTGCATGTACATGACCTACTGGATGTTTCATTCACGTTGGAGCTTGATTGGTCTTTCCAATTTTAGAGGGGAAACATGGTAGTCAACTTCACCAAGTCGCTTACGAATTTGGGATCAATGTAGCTAGAGTCTCCTTTCTAACAAAACAATTCCCATGCAACTTCCAAGTAGAGAACCAAATTCGTTCAACTTCCATGTGACATGTGTGCCACATAGAAAGCCATTATCAATGTACTATAACATTATTCTATGCAAGTGACTTGCAAATTGATTTGCAAGATGCATACCAAGTAGCTTACACCAAAAATATTACTTGTATCTTAAATTTAGTATTCAACATTGATACAATAATATTAATACAAACAAACATACTAATGTGGTGTATAGAAAGAAGGTTGAGTGATAGACGAGGAGAACGATTGTTTTCAGATGAGGAAGAGTAATGTAGGCAACGATCGTTCAAGAAATGTAGCGGTTGTCCGAGGAGATAACGATGTAAAAAACAAGACAAGAATTCTCTACAATGACACTGTAGACCAATGAAAGGGTAAAAGATATCGATGAATCTGTCGTCGGGGACGAATTATAGTAATTTGTTCCAATCCAATACATAAACAACAACAAGGATAATCATATCGCCTTAGCTGAGTTGATTGGTCGCATCAGCGCGCTTGCTTATCAAAAATTTGTAAAAATAAAAAAATGATTTATATACAATATACATATAATATAATTTAGAGTAACAGTGAGTCGAAGAACACCATGCATTGATGGGTGGTGGGGTCCCATATTGACTATCATGAAGTCTTTTGGTTGGTATAATGTTTTTGGAAGGAATGAAATTAAAATTGTCAAATGAATTAGAATATGAAGAATTTGGAATGGAATGGAGTGCAATTAAATATGGGTTGTCCACATGTTTGGTTAAAGGAAATGGACTCCGATTCCTTTTATTTGAGCAATGTTTTGATTCACAAAAATTAGATTCGGAATTAAAATGTAAGTATTGATCGGTTGTTGTCAGTTTGTATAGTAATAAATTCATCGTTTTGCATTTAGGTTTTTGTTAGTTTATAGACATAATTTGTGTATATTCATCCTTTCATTATAGTAATTAGTTTGCATTGAGGAAAACTTTTGACTTATTTGAGTTTTATATGTCATTCTTGTTAGGCCGATAAATGGATTGTCGAACAAGAGTGAGGAATTAGTAGAAGAAAAAAAGGGGAAAGAAATACGGAGAGCCATAGAAAACTATGTAAAAAGGAGAAAAAACCTCCCAAAGACTAGCATGGACCATGCCATAATTAAAGGGAAATCAACATTGTTGTGTAGATTAGACAAAAAGTTTGGAACATGACAGATTAAGCTCGTGATGTTGCACGGATCGTGCAAAGCGAGATGACAATTTTGTAATTTTTCATGATTGGGATCTTGACATGGATTTGGCCCTCCTTTTGTATTTTTGACTATTTTTGTTAGTAAAGTATAGTTTACGTTATGGTTTGTTGATTTTCTTGGTTTTCGTCCATACATACATACAGTTTGTTTATTTCAAATTTGCCATTGTGGTGTACGCTTTGGTTGGTTTTGGTCCCTCCCACTAACTCTGTCAAATAATTACTATTAACTTCAATCATGTAAGGGGCAAATGAGGCATTTTTAGTCATTTTGTCCCTATAAATGTGATGTGGCATGGTAAAAAAAACCTAATTCCCCCCCTGTTTGTTTCTTTCTATAACTCTCCTCGTATTCATCTTTTATCTCTCTCCCTCCCTCTCTTCTTACTTCATGAATTGGTCTCTTTCTCTCACAAATTCCTCCCTAATCTATGAGCAAGTATTCAAGATATTTCATTCCAAGGGACATCCAAAACCCTCAACAATCTACAAATTTGATCAATATTTGATAGGATCTCACCTGGTTGGAGTTGACATTAACACCATTCCCCCTCTCTTTCTTCTCTTTTATTGTACTATTGTAACCTCACGTCTCCTATAATCCTCCATTTCGTATTCATATGTGGATTTCATATATTTCTATGAATTTCGACACATGCTAGTCGGTATTATATTACCCCAATCTAGGTTCAAAGTAATACTTGATTTGAGATACTTTAGAATACATTATTCAAATGTCCTAATTATGCTTCATAGAAACATATGGCGTACTGCAAACATAATAACTAGGTAACTCTTTTATAAGTAAATTTCATGACTCAATGTCCAAACATAAAACCATCACATAGTTGACGTTTTGACTTACACTAACAATTTCTTCAAATGATCAATTTCCTAAATATCCTTGGAAGCTATCAACAACATATCATACGTGTATAAGAGCAAAAAAATGTGTACACCTTTACACTTTGAATATTTTAAAAATAAAGGAGTAAAACGTCTTATAACATTACCATGATGATTGTTGTAATCTATATAATGACACATATATGAAGCTTACAAACCTAGTTTCACTTTTCCTTTGCCACAAATCACCCAACTACTACTAACTAATGTACTTAGGGGGTGTTTTGTTCACAGGATTCCAAAGGAATTGGAATGGTCAATTTTGTGAATTGGTGTCAATCTTATTGCCTTTCTCATTGCACTATCAAATATATATATATATAAAGGTTACAAACAAACTTCCTAATAAATAAGGGAAGGGAATCAACAAGATAAATACAAATATATTCACAATATTTCGTCTAATAGCCCCCCTCAGTTGGAGCTGGAGGTGGACGGATGCTCAAACTGTCTCTGAAATCGAGGAATAACTGACGAGGAAGGCCCTTCGTGAATATGTCGGCGTACCGGTAAGTTGACGGGATATGTGAGACCCGAATATGACCCATAGCAACCTTTTCACGAACGAAGTGAATGTCCATTTCAATGTGTTTAGTCCGCTGATGCTGAACCAGATTGCCAGAGAGGTAAACCACTGAGACATTGTCACAAAAAACAAGAGTCGATCGACGCAGAGGTATATGTAGCTCAAGAAGTAAGTTGCGTAGCCGACAAGTCTTGGCGACCACATTTGCGACCCCACGGTACTCTGCTTCAGCACTGGAGCGAGATAGAGTCGGTTGACGTTTAGAGGATCATGAAATGATATTGTCACCCAAGAATACACAATATCCGGAAGTGGAGCGACGAGTGTCCGAACAACCACCCCAGTCAGCGTCTGTGTAAGCAATAAGCTGACTGGAGGGAGATGGATATAACTGTAAGCCGAGATGAATAGTGCCTTTAAGATATCGAAGGATCTGTTTCAAAGCATTGAAATGTGGCTCACGTGGAGCATGCATAAACAGGCACACTTGTTGAACTGCGTAGGCTATGTCCGGACGAGTGAAGGTGAGGTATTTGAGAGCTCCCGTGAGACTTTGATAGGTAGTAGAGTCTTGTAGCAGAGTGCCATCGGAGGCACTTAATTTAGAGTTGGTATCAACGGGGGTTGCGACAGGCTTGCAGTTATCCATATTTGCTCGTCTAAGAATAAATTCTGCATATTTCTGTTGAGATAAGAACATACACTGGGACGAGCGATTAACCGAGATACCCAAAAAATAATTAAGTGTGCCAAGATCCGTCATCTCAAATTCGTGTTTGAGGGCATTAATGATCTCTGTTTGCAGCTGAGGAAGAAGCTGTGAGAATAATGTCGTCCACATAAAGGAGCAGATAGGCGAGATCATTGTATCGGCTAAGTATAAACAAGGAATTGTCACTCTTGCTACATACAAAACCGAGGTGCAGAAGGTGTTGAGAAAATCATTGATACCACGCCCGTGGGGCTTGTTTTAGACCGTATAAATATTTGCGGAGCTTACAAACATGACCCGGGTAAGAAGGATGAGAAAACCCTGGTGGTTGATGCATATACACCGTTTCATGAAGGCCACCATGCAGAAAAGCGTTTTTAACATCTAATTGATGAATAAGCCATTTACGTCCCAAAGAAAGAGAGAGAACGGTACGAATGGTTGCCGGTTTAACAACCGGGCTAAAGGTCTCCTCACAATCAACCCCGACCTCCTGATAGTTGCCATTAACCACTAGTCTCGCTTTATACCGTTCTAGTGTACCATCTACATTAAACTTATGTCGAAAAATCCAATGGCAACGAATAATATTTGCGTCCGGCGGATGGAGAACTAAGTCCCAAGTATTTTGTTTAAGCAATGCATTGAATTCAGTAGACATGGCAGAATTCCAATTTGGGTCTAGGAGGGCGAGTTTAGGATTTAAGGGAATAGGAGAGATGACTTGAGTGTGAAGAGAGAAGGGACGATTTGGTTTAAAGATACCATTTTTAGATCATGTTTGCATGGGGTGTTGCAAGGGTGGTGAGGGGAGTGGCGATGGTGGTTGAGTTTGGTCGGTAGCGGAGGGTGGGTTAGGGAGTGGTGATGGTGGTTGAGTTTGCTCGGTGGAGGAGGGTGGGGTGGTTAGGGGAGCCGTGGCATATGAGGGAGTATGTGTGGTGGAGTGATAAATGAGGTATGGATACATAGGAATGTCGTTAAGAAAGTCGTATGAGTGGGCCTGAAATTTAGAAAGATTGATAAAAGGGAAAACATGTTCATTGAAAGTGACATGTCGCGAGATAAAGAATTGTTTAGTGGTGAGGTCGTGACACAAATACCCGCGGTGGTTAGATGGGTATCTAAGAAAAACACAGGGGGTGGATCTAGGGGTAAGTTTGTGGGGCGTAGTGGAAGAAGTGTTAGGGTAACAAAGACACCCAAACGCGCGGAAATGAGAATATGTGGGCACACGATGATAAAGAATAGTGGTTGGTGTATGGTTTTTAATGGCGGTGGATGGTAGTATATTAAGGACATATGTGGCCAAATGAAGAGCATAATGCCAATACGAGGGAGGAATGGAGGTGTGAAGAAGGTTTGTTCGGATGATATTGTTTAAGGTGCGAAGGAGACGTTCGGCTTTGCCGTTTTGGGGGGAAGTATACGGACACGAGAAACGAAGGTGCATGCCATTTTTATCACAAAATTGGTGAAATTGGGAATTATTAAACTCACGACCATTATCACATTGAAAAGTTTTTATTTTCTTTTCAAATTGTGTTTGAATGTAGGTATAGAAGTTAAGAAAGATAGAAAAGACTTGAGATTTAGATTGCAAGGGAAAAGTCCAAACAAATGGGAAAAATCATCAAGAAGAACAAGATAATATTTATGTTCTAGTGTCGATGCAACAGGAGAAGTCCATAAATCAACATGTATAATATCGAAAGGACAATACGTAATAGTTTGACAAGAAGAAAAGCCTAAACGACAATGCTTGCCCAAGGAACAAGCGTTACAAGAACTAACATCATCGAGTTTATTATTCGAAAGAAAAAGACTATGTCTAAGTAAATGTAAAGTTGATGATCCCAGATGGCAGAGACGGTTGTGCCATGTAGTTGAAGAAACGGTGTGAAAGGCAAAAGAAGGACTACGAACACTTGAGTCTTGAGTGAAAGGAAAGAGATCACCGGAACTGTTGCATCTGGTTATTTGTTTCCCCGTTGTAAGATCCTTCACAGAAAATCCGAACGGGTCAAATTCGATAGAGACATTATTATCATGAGTGAATTTTCGAACGGAAATAAGATTTTTGATTAATTGAGGAGCATGGTAAATATTTTTAAGAGAATAAGATCTTTTCGGGTGGGAAAGAGTGGCGGATCCTAGACCAAGAGCCGGAATACTTTTGCCATTGCCTACTAAAATAGAATGCGGATTGTTTAAAGTAAATAATTGAGAAAAGTTACCCGAGCTGCTCGCGATGTGAGAAGTAGAGCCCGTATCCATGTACCAGGTGTTGTCCGGTGGCTGAAGATGCATGGTGTTAAAAGCACTTTCCAACTCGTTTGGGGTCATGGGCGTGCCATGCGTAAGATAAGTTGTTCCCGAGTAGAAAACTTGTTGTTACGGTGGCGGTTGTGAAGGGCGCGGGCCCGAGCCGAGAAGGCCCATTTGCGTCAGAGCTGTTGGGTAGGGACAGGGCGGTGGTGTCCATTGGTTGCCAGAATACCAAAGTTGTGGTGACCAAGAAAATTGTTGACGTCCCCCGCGACCGCCACGACCACGGCCCCTTCCTCGTCCGCGACCGCCACGACCACGGCCCCTTCCTCGTCTGTGACCCCCGCGATATTCGCCACGGCTGACACCATGATCGAAACTAGAATTTTGTTCACGACCAAGCGGCGGGTCAGTGGTAACAAGAGGAGAGTCGGATTTCTGTGTAACCAGGGCTTGAGGAGCATGTGACTCTTGCTTTAATCGACGGGTTTCTTCAAGAATAAGTTGGGACCGAGCCTTGTTAAAGCTAGGTAAAGGATCGGATTGTTGGATGAACGTAGCAATTGTATCATAATCACCTTTGGGAAGACCAGAGACAAGTTGAAGAACCATTTTATTTTCCGAAATCGGATTACCGACATTAGCGAGTTGATCGGAAAGATTCTTGAGACGAGCGCAATACTCGGTGACATTTGGAAAATAGCATCCAGGCGGGTGGTGTTGAACTGCTCTTCAAGGTATACGACTCGAGTAACCTTGTTATCTTGAAAATTTTCAGCGAGACTATTCCATAACTACTGAGCGGTAGCACCTGGCTTCATGATAGTCTGAAGAAGATCCGTGGAGATTGTGGCAAGGATCCATTGTTTGACAATGGCGTCCAGACGTTTCCAAGTAGTTTGATCGATGCCAGCGGACTTCGGTGCATTAGGATCGATGTGATCAATCACATCATATGCACATGTATGGATGTGGAATAACTCTACCCAAGCGGCGTAATGAGAATCGGTTTGATTTAGAACGAGAGGGATAGAATTCTTGATGTTATTGACACCAAAGGGCAAGGCAGGATTAAAAGGAAGTTTGGTGGCTTGGGAATTTCCGTCGGAGCCGGTCATGGTGAGCAGAAGAAGACGGAGGATGTTAGGGCTGGCTGGGATTTTTTTTTTTTAGAGAGAGGAGAGCCTAATTTGGCTCTGATACCATGTGAATTGGTGTCAATCTTCTTGCCTTTCTCATTGCACTATCAAAGATATATATATATATATATATATATATATATATATATATAAAGGTTACAAACAAACTTCCCAATAAATAAGGGAAGGGAATCAACAAGATAAATACAAATATATTCACAATATTTCGTCTAATAAATTTTATACATTGAATTTCGTTCCTACTTTTGGTTTACATATGAATTGGAATTGAATTCCATGAGAAGACCATCAATTTGCGAGAAACAACCTAAACCACATAACCTATTGAAAAATACCATAAATAAAAAGTGGAAAATAATTATAAAAATCAGGACAATGAATTTGGTCATGAAACGTTTTGTTAAGGGTATAACGTTTTGTTAAGGGTATAACTGGAACAAAAACACAATTTTGAATCCCTTAAAACTTTCATTATATCTTTTAGATTTATTTATTTTTTAATTTTAATTAAATAGTAATATTTTATCACGTTTTATATGAATTTTATTTCATTGTTTTTTAGATATACTTTTGGTAAGTTTTTTTTTCACAATTTCTGACAAATATCACACGTGATATCCACAATCAACCGATTATCTTCATCACCATTTTTTTACCTATTTTTTGGATCTCATGTGATTAGTTTTGCTTAACATATGATCTGTTACATATCACATATGATCCACTCTGTGAATTTTTATTTACATATTGCATGTGAAAAAATAATGATAAACATATGAATCTAATACCAATGATCAAATATGATAAGATCAATATCATATGTGATAATAACAAATATCATATGTAATCATATCAGATATCATATGTGATAATCATAAGAGAATAAAAGTAGAATATCATTAGGTAATAATTCAAATAGATCACAACTTTTTCTTCCATGATGAACATCTCCTTCCCATGGATTTTTTCATTAATATCTATTTTTCTCTTTGAAAAAACTTCAAAATGTACATATCTTTTTTATGAATATCCATTTTTGTGTGTACATATTCCTAAATGTTTGAGATTGATCCACGGTTAGATAACCACTTTGATAATTGACATTTACGCCATTTTTAATTTAATTTTGGATTCTTTTTTAAGGTATGATTTTAATGATATAAGTGGCTTAGAATTCTTCTCGTCTTCTCGCAAATTGACCGCCTTCTCGCATAATTAAGCATCTCTCTCTCTCTATATATATATATATAGAGAGAGAGAGAGAAGAGAGAGAGAGGGAGAGGAAAGATCAAAGGAGAACATGGTCAAAATAAGAGAATAAGAAAACGGCGAAATCACATGTGAATCAAATGTGATTTCACATGCGATTACGGAACATGGTCAACGGAAGGGTGAGTGGAAACCTGGCACGTGAATCAATTGTGATTTTACATGTGATTTTAGTGTAAAATCGCATGTGATTTTACATGTGATTCGTTTCCGTGTTCTCTTATTTGGTTATTGTTCTCATACGAACGTGACTATATATATATATATATATATATATATATTACATAAACTATTTTGTACACTAAGGGGTGGTTGTGTGTATGTGTGTATATATACATACATATATAGTGGGTCAATCATTTGTTAACCAAAAAATTAGTGTTAATTTTGCAAACCACTAATGACCAATCAAATGCCAAATTAGAATCAGTTTTCATAACCCATGTTCCATCTTGAGTGAGAGTAGTTTTGTACTTCTAATTTTTTTTGTTTTTAAGTAAACGGTTACATTATCATTTCCTTATTTTTAGGGAGGGGTAATTATGGATGTTTCGTGACCCACATTCCATATTGAGTGAGGTTATATTTTTTGTTAGTTCATGAATGAACAACACTTCCAGAAAGTTTTTGTTTAAGTTTTTCATTGCAAGATGCTTAATTTTTTGTTAGTTCATGCATGAACAACGCTTCCAGAAAGTTTTTATTTTTTATGTTCATAAGTGAATGTAGGTGAACACATGAGTTCAATTTATTCGTATGTGCACATTAGTTCTGTGAACCTGTCAAGTAAATGTTGTCCTTTTTTTATTGAGTCATCTTGTTCATAATCCCATAGCTTTGATAACTTTCCATATTTATTTAACGAGATATCAAGGATTTCCTATTTTTTGCCTCATCCCACGTATTATATATACCATATTACATAAATACCCTTATTCGCTTATGAATATGGTGACGAACATGCGTTTCATTTATTTTTATTACTTCAATGATAGTAAGTCAACCTAAATTTTTGATGATAAATTTGGATGGATGAGATTGGTTAATAAAGTTAATACTAATTGTTTGGTTAACAAAAGAAGAGGACTCTACATACATACACACACATATACATACACACACACACATATATATATATATAGAGAGAGAGAGAGGTGAATTCAATTGGAAAGCATATTAGATTGGAAACTTTGAAAACCGTCAATTTCATTGGTTAAATTAATGAAATTTGTTCATAAAGTTGTTTAATATGATCAAGTTGTTTCATATAGTTAATGAAATCGTTTCATATATTTGTGTTTTTTATGTAGTTTCATCTATATTTCTCATTCTGATGAAATTGTTTCATGTATTTTCGTAGTCTGATGAAACTTTTTCATTTTTACACAAAAACACAAATATATACAACGATTTCATCAATAAAAGAATTATATGAAACAATTTCATCAAACTAAACAATTTCATGAACTTAACCAATGAAATCGAAGGTTTCCACGGTTTTCAAAATTAAAGTGGTTTCCATTTGATCGCTCCCCTATATATATATATATATATATATATATATATATATATATATATATATATATATATGTAGAAGTGGTTTCATTTGAAAACCACTTTTATAATGAAAACTTTGCAACCCATCTAACCACCATAGATTTTATCAATCAAGGGTCAAGATTTATTTGAGTTATTTATGTTAATAAAAGTTAAAAATTAATATTTTTAATTGATGAAAATATCTAGGAAGGACAAAATCGTCCAAAGTCAATTAATATATTTTTAATTAATTACAAAACCTTCCATATTAATATTTTTAATTAATGATAATTAATATTTTTATTTAAGGAAAATTAAACGTAAATTATTGTTTATTTTATCAACAATAATTAATATTTTTAAAGATAAAATCAATTTCACTTGTGATAAACCAAATAAGTTATGGCAGTGAAATTGTTTCATAAATTCAATTTCACATGTTTCATGAGTTGTTTCATCAATTGCATCGAAAAAGATATATATCTCTGAAACAATTTCATCAATTATATCAACAGTTTCATTAATTGCATCAAAAATGATGAATCCAGGAAACAATTTCATTAAGTCTCAATAGATTCATATTTACATGAAATTATAATCATCAAATTTGTATCATTCATTAATATACCGATGAAGAAAGTTTAGATGCAAATAATAATAATAAAAAATTTGGATGCAAATATTATTGAAATTTGCAAATTTATTAGAAAAATAGATTAATATAAACTCCTCCTTAAGTTCAAAATCGGATATTATTTATAATAATTTTTTTTACATAAAGAAAAATAATAATCTAAATAATCTATCCCAAAATAACTCAAAATCATATAAACAAAATAATCTATCCTAAAATAACTCAAAATCATAACTTCCATTTATAAACAGTTTCAAACCAATTTACCAATACACCCCTCTAATTAAATAAAAAGGAAAATAAATAAAAATTCATTGATTGGTTAAACTAGGTGTGCAAAGTTTGCAATATAATAGTGGTTTTCAAATTATCGCTCCCCTATATATATGTATATATATATATATATAGAGAGAGAGAGAGAGAGAGACATTCTTTTGGTAACCAATGATTTTGTGTTAACCATGTTAATCATTTTAGACAAATAGGATTTCAAGTATTTTTTGGTTTTAGTAATTGTAACCGTTTTTTTTATTAAGTTTAAATTAGGAATTTTGAATTTTAAACTTATCTAATATTAGAAATGTACTCGAGCAATGCAGCGAGATACATCACGATTTTAATGTTTCATTTTTTTTTTTTTGTCGATTTACGGTACGATTTTGGATGGTTTTGAGAAAGTGATAATGTTTTTTTTATAAATTTGTTTAATTTAGGCTTAATAATATAATGTTTTTTATATAAAAAAATTAAGTATTTTGTTAGAATTCAATGATTATCTTATATATTTTAATGACATCTAGAAAAAATAACCAATTACATATTTAATAATATAATTAAAACAAAATTATAATAATATAATATATTAATTAATAGTGATACATGGAAAGGTCTGCACATACCAAATTGGTGGGTGTTAGAAGCCTATAGTAATAATATATATATCTTGTGCTTTGATACTTGTAAATTAATAGATTTTTAAAATCTTGCATAAAATGATGATACCTTGTGTCTAATAATTTG
The DNA here is from genome assembly GCA_954870635.1 of Arctium minus. Classification (NCBI taxonomy): domain Eukaryota; kingdom Viridiplantae; phylum Streptophyta; class Magnoliopsida; order Asterales; family Asteraceae; genus Arctium; species Arctium minus. The sequence continues at coordinate 118,423,102 of OX941080.1, read as the reverse complement.
TATTTAAGATTTTTTTATCCGTACTTTATAATATAGTATAGATTATATTATATCCTATTCATACGTTGAGATATTTATGGGATTGATTCTTTTTTATTTTAATTACTTATCCTAATCTTCTTATCATGATATTGATTCTTTTTTTTTTAATTTACAAACATGCGTCTTCTTCCTATAATCTTGGATTCGTTTTTTTCTTTCTTTCTTTTTTTATAATGGACGACAATGAAATTGAACCCGGTTCAGCGATGTTTCCTTCTTCAGCTGAGGATCGTAACGCAAATTCATATCCCGTTGAAGAGCAAAACTTGGTAAAGGATAGAACTCAGACCGTTGATGATTTTAATACCCAGACGAGTGTTGATGTGTAGTCCCATGGGATTGAAGATTTTTCTTCTGAGTTTGTAGATGTTTGTAACCGACCATCATGCAATAACGTCGATCAAAGTTTGAATGATGTCTGTGTGACCGATGCATTTTTTGTTTTATTATTTCAATTTATGTTTGTATTTGCTGTATTCAGTGTCATGATGATCTTTTCTTTAGGGTTTGCTGGGTTCTTGTTGGATTAAGAACGATTTTTACATTTTTATTGTCAAATCCCATGCATGTTCAACAAGCTACATTACGCATAAAGTCAATGTATAACAGTGTCATTCATGATTGTCATAGTTTATTGTCAAATCTCATACATGTCCATATATGAACAAGCTACATTATGCATAAAGTCAAGGTATAACATCATTGTTCTAGTTTATTGTCAAATCCCATGGATGTTCATATATGAACAAGCTACATTATGCATAGAGTCGAGGTATAACAGTGTCATTCATGATTGTCCTAGTTTATTTTTATTTTTCTAGTCTCATCCATGTTCATATATGAACAAGCTACATTATGCATAAAGTCGAGGTATAACAGTGTCATTCATTATTGTCCTAGTTTATTTTTATTTTTCTAGTACCATACATGTTCATAAATGAACAACTTAGAGTGGTATAATGGAGGTATGACATTGTCATTCATAAATGTTCTAGATTATTTTTATTTTTCAAATATCATGAATGTTCATATATGAACAATTTACAATATGTTAATATGTAGTTGTAACATTATCATTCAATGAATTTTCAAGTTTATTTTTATTTTTCAGACGATGAAGCAATGAATGAAGTCATTGAGGCTGCTGATGGAACAAAGTTGTGGATTCCTAACGTGCCTGATCAAATTAAACCAAAGTTGAATGATGTGTTTTCATCCTACGATGAAGTCGAGGCAATGTATAGGAAATATGCAGGTTTAGATGTTCGTTTGAATGCTAAAAAGACAAATAAGGATGGCTTTATTCAGACTAGATGGTTTGTTTGTAGTAAGGAAGGTAATCCAAAACAGAAAAACTTTGATTCACTTGAATTGGTCCTGTGATAGGCGTTACCGGAACTCGAATGTTAAACGGTCAGGGTGTAATGCATGTGTTAAAATTCACTTGACAAAGAATAAGTCTCAATATGAGGTATATGAGTTTGTTGAAGCTCATAATCATGTTCTGTTTAACACTAACGATCATAGATTTTCACGTAAGAATAGAAAAATGCAGTATATCGATTATAATAATGTTTTAAATAGTTCTAGTTATAAGGTAGGTGCAACAAGGGCTCATAGAATACAAACTACGTTGAAGGGTGGGTTTGAACATAATAGATGTACTGTTGTTGAGTACCAAAATTTTAAGAGAGATTTTGGTTTATTTGTTGGGAATAAGGATGTGTGAAGATGCTTATTAATAAGATGTCAAACCGGAAGGATATTAATAGTGCTTATTTTTTTGTGTACAAGTGTAACGAATGTGAGTTTCATTCCATCTTTTGGGCCGATGAATTTGCTCAACTTAACTACAGAGAGTTTGGAGATGTAATTTCGTTCGATGCTACATACAGGACGAACGAGTAAGTAATTTTATAAAGCTAATTATTTCATTATTCGATGTGATTTTTATTATTTTTTTAATATTTATAGGCATGCTATGTCATTTGTATCCTTCCTCGCTATTGATAATCATAAAGATTATGTTATTGTTGGTTCTGCTCTGATTGTCGGGGAGACAATCGAGAATTATAAGTGGGTATTGAGTGCGTTTTTGAAATGTTTTGAGAGACAACCGTTGGTTGTGATAACTGATAAATGTTTAGCGATGAAACAAGTTGTTCCATATGTGTTCACTGAATCAAGACACTGATTATGCATGTGGTACATAAAGAAGAAGGTTCCATCGAAGGTAACTTGACATTGTTTTCATATTGTATTTCAAGTATAATTGATTTTTATAAATATTTAGTAAAAGTAATTATACATCTGTTATTGTTCCTTTTGTTAGATAAGTGTCGCGTTAAACCAGAATCTTGAGTTTAAGCGGGTGATAAACAAACTTGTGTGGAATGTTCATATTAGTCCTGAAGATTTCGAGAGGCAGTGGCATAGTATGATTGAGGAATACGACCTTGTTGGTTACGAGTAGTTCAAAGAGATGTATGATATTCGTCATTCATAGATACCTGCTTTCTATAAAGATAATTTGATGTTAGGTCTTATGAAAAAGACATCAAGATCTGAAAGTGCAAATGCATTTTTCAATATATATCTGTCATTTTTCTTTGATCTTATAGTGTTTCTCGCTAGCTATGATAATGCAAATGAGAAGCAACGAGAAGAACAATCTATTAATGAGAATGTTGCAAGGACTACGTATACACAACTCTTTAGTCCTTATCGAATCGAATTGCATGTGGTGAGGTGTACACTTGAGCTATATTTTTTTATTTTCAAAAAGAGGTTAAGAAGGCTATGTTGTACTGCGGGATTGAGGGGGTCAAACTTTCAGGTGATATGAAGACGTATGTCATCAGTCATAATAATAAGTTTTCTGTTGCAAAGGCTATATACAAGGTATTATTCGAAACCCCTTTTTTTAGTATTAATTAATATTTAATAGTTTGTGCTTTTATTTATTGTTTGTTTTTTCGTATTGTTATTTAGGTGATGCGCCAAGCTTCAAATAACACGGCTAATTGTGAATGTAATTTTTTTATCCGGAATGGGTATTTATGTCGACATGCACTGAAACTTTTGATTAATGAGAAGGTTGGTTCCATACCGGATCACTATGTTGTGCGAAGATGGACCCAGGAGTTGGTTCTGTGTGCAGATACAGTCCGCTCGTGTTCGATATGGCGAGGTTGATGTAGAGAAAGAGAAATTGATAACGGGTTTGTATTCAACAATGGATGACACTGTAAGTCGAATTCACAATGATAAACCATGGTTAGGTAAGATTTCTCAAGTTCTTGAAGATTTAAAAAATGAGATAAATACTCAGTTACCATATGAAGATCCATCGCATCAGAAAATGGATGCAATTAAGGAGTATTTTGGTGTGTCGGTTCCAGATGATGTGGACATATTACTCCCGCATGGCCTTAGAAACAAGGGATGTGGTACCACTAAGCGATTGGTTAGTATGTCTGAGAAGATTCAGTTAAAGAGTAAAAAGCCAAAACGCAAATGTAAGAAATGTGGACAGTGCACTGGTCATGATTCTCGCAATTTCCCGACAGTTCCTCGTTCATGAGTACTATGTTCAGTATTTCGTATTTTAAGTTTTTTTATATAATTATTGACGATGATTCATATTATTTTTTATGCATTTTAGACGATATTAGTTCTGTTTTTATGAAATGACAATGTTTTAGTGTTATTTGTTGATTGAATGGAGAAGATTGTTTTTTTCACATATGATTAAGTCATTAAGATGTTAAATTATGAAATATGTTTTCATTTATGAACATCTAATATTATATAGAGTCAACTTATTTCATATATGAACATATAATATTCTAGTCAACTTATTTAATACATAGTGTCATCCATTACTTCCTTACCACTAACAAAGTGTTCATTATGAACATTTCATACCATCGTTGTATGTATTTCATATATAAACTTTTAATGTACCATCCTTACATGTATTTCAGATTAGAGTTTACAATTTTTGTTGTTTGGAATTACTATGTTTATTTGAATTTTGAAACAAAGTTCAAAATGTAACGAAGAATGTTATTATTTTAGCAAATGAAGAATTAGAGTTTTATGATTCCATGAAGTTAAAATTAAAATTTTTTCATATATGAAGAATGTTATTATTTTAGCAAATGAAATATAAAATATGTCATAGTTTTCTAAAACTTGCGATAACATTAACAATTTTATAGTTTTTGGCATGAGGCAAAAAATTAAAAATAAGATTAGTTTGGCATATAAAGCCAACTTCAAAGTTTTAGTACCTTAATGTTTTTTTTTTTTTTTGAGAAACGAGGCCAAATAAATATTGATTTTTGCATAAGGTCAAATTTAAACTTTTAACATCTTAATAGTATTTATTTTAAGAGTTTTTGATAAAAGATGAAAATATATGGAGGGTGGAAAGTTAACTTCCAATAATTAGTTATAAGATTGTTGAGAAATCTTTTAAAATAACTAGAAGCGTACTCGCACAATGCAGCGAAATATATCACGATTTTAATGTTTCATTTTATTTTTTGTTTTTTTGTCGATTTACAGTACGATTTTGAATGGTTTTGAGAAAATGATAATGTTTTTTTATAATTTTTTTAATTTAGGCTTAATAATATAATGTTTTTTATATAAAAAAAATTAAGTATTTTGTTAGAATTCAATGATTATCTTATATATTTTAATGACATCTAGAAAAAAATAACCAATTACATATTTAAAACATCTAGAAAAAATAACCAATTACATATTTAATAATATAATCAAAACAAATTTATAATAATATAATATATTAATTAATAGTGATACATGGAAAAGTCCTCATAAAAGGAAGGTCGTGCACATACCAAATTGGTGGGTGTTAGAAGCCTGCAGTAGTAATATGTATCTTGTGCTTTGAAACTTGTAAATTAAGAGATTTTTAAAATCTTGCATAAAATGGTGGTACCTTGTGCCTAATAATTTGTATTTAATAGTTTTTTATCTGTGTTTTATAATACTAGAAGTGTACTCGCGCAATGCAGCTAGATACATCACGATTTTAATGTTTCATTTTATTTTCTGATTTTTGTCGATTTACATTACGATTTTGGATGGTTGTGAGAGAATGATAATGATTTTTTTATATAAATTTGTTTAATTTAAACTTAATAATATAATGTAATTTATTTTGGTTTAATAATATAATTTTTTTTATAAAATATTATGTAAGATTTTTTAATTATATTTTAGATTTTTTATATCTAAAATATGCTGAGAGTTATTTTAGGTGAGTTAAAGTGGAAAATGATTTTAGGGGAGTTAAAATGGTTAGAGATAATGATTGAAAATTAATGAATAGCATTACATGTAGTACATACAGCTTTTATGGTTGTTTTTTAAGTAATTAGCATTAAATAGCGGTACATTAAGCTTTAAGACTTGTTTTTAATAGTTTTTTATGACATCTTTATAATATAGTATAGATAATATAGATATAGATAGGCCAAATCTCAAAACATAAATCTTGATAAAATTTTATGGGAATATATCTCAAATTCCTTGTTTATTATTATATAAGGAAATAAATTATTTATGAAATATTATTCTTATGGTATTTTTGTTATGGAAAGAAAACCGGTATCATAAAAACAATAATATTATTTGATATATTATTAGGTACTATATTTACAAGAAAATAGTAAAAAGATTAAAAAAAATAATTCATATTAATAGCTAGATTTTTACAAAATAAATAAACAATCAATTATATAATATTCATGAATGAAATAATTAAATAACAACTTAAACCATTAATGCGAAATAACCGTAAGCACTAAATATACTAATTAAACTAATTAACAATAATAATGGTAACTTAACTAACAACATAAACCTTTTTTTCAAAAACCATATTCGTAGCAAAAAAAATCACATATCATAACAATTAAAATAGATTATGATATCCAAGTAAGATTAAAGATGCCTCGATATTCACAAAAAAGACTACTAAAAAGCAAGTGCAATTTAGCATATGGTTTTAGAAACAAAGCGGATGTGTGGTCTCGTTAGATACTACCTACATGTATGCATATAAGCATAAAAAGTTTGGGAAAAAAATAATAATACAACTAGCATAAATATTTCACGCGTTCAAGACGGTAGCATAATAACAATAATGATATATTTAATAAAATTAAAACAGGTTCAAATGCCTACATACCGTAATGGTTGGGTAGTATTACCAAGCTACTAACAGAAGCTCGTCCCCGCCTTTAATTGGTTGATGAAGTTAGAAGCTTAAAAGTCAATGATAAGACGAATGATTGAGCTTACGTGCAAATAATGTGTTATAGGAACAACAAAAAATAGAGAGAATGAAAATTTGTAATATTTATTTGTAACAACCCAAAACATAGCATAATAATTTTAAATAAAATCCAATCCCAAAAACGGGTCCCAGTAAAAAGTTTCAATAAGAAAGGATTTACACGATCCACAACATGTCTATTACAACCGAGAATCTATATATAAGCTATGACTACGCCGCAACTAAGGCTCCCTCTCCTGCTTGCCAGCTCCTGACACTTCTCTTTCCCTTTGGAAGATCCCGGAGTCACCCTGTTACCTGAAAATGGTTTTTAAGAAAAGTGGAAACGAGGATTAGACCGAAAGGTCTAGTGAATTTCCAACCTCGTCCATTTTATAGCAACATATTACACAATCGAAATTTTGAGTTAGATCAAAGACCTCATGTCACCGTAGGTGACTAGTGCCACATAGAAATCCTTCGTCAAGGAACAGGGCCACTCGTCCTCGGGGCCCCCCAGTAGATCCCCATACGGCCCCCTCGTCGATGTCGTTACCGTGTGTAAGAAAATGAATTCCAAACACACGATTTCAACCATCCCTGATGGTTGAAGATAAGCCATAGCATTTGGTTCATTTAAATAATACCAATTCCCACAGGATGAAAACAACGAGAAAGTATGTATGCTTGCTATGGAAGTAAAACACAATTCAACACAGTTCAAAGTAATATTTAAATGAAAGCGATAAACATAGTAGAATCAACAACGAAAGCCATTTCCAGTTTAATAAGTTTAAACATGAGGGAACTCACCTGATTGGATGAACTTCAACACACACGAACAACTATTCCCCAACAAAACGAACTCCTACATTTCATTATAATAAGACCATTATAATTATGCTACTCTCTAATAATTCATCACTCATTGATCGATCAAAGGAACTGAGCTAATGACACAGGGCGGTCCCAGTCGACCCACCCCGGGTAGCCCCGGTCGAAGTGGCCCCGATCGACCCACCTCGGGTAACCCCGTTCGAAGTGACCCCACCCCGGGTAGCCCCGGTCGAAGTGACCCAGGTCGACCCAACCCGACCCACCCCGGGTAGCCCCGGTCAAAGTGACCCAGGTCGACCCACCCCGGGTAGCCCCGGTCTAAGTGACCCCGGTCGACCCACCCCGACCCACCCCGGGTAGCCTCGGTCGAAGTGACCCAGGTCGAACGATAATCCTTCGAAGATAAACCCCAACAGAGTAAACAATCGGTTTTCGTCCCACAGTCCATTCTTTACACAATTAGTATAACACACACCTAATTTCAACATCGATTAACATCCCTAATCCATTTTGCTCGCTCCCCGTCCTAACCCAGACTCGATCCCAGGTCTCAAATCGATTTAATCCTCCAAAACTTAACTTAGCAAAATAAAACAAGAATTCTAATTAGATATTTACCTTCTAGAGATAAATCCCAAAGCGATTACGGTTTCTGTTTTTCTTAACTTCTTAATTCCAAGGCTGCGATCGATCCTTCCCTTTCTTCCTTGAGTCGCCGTACACACACACACAGAAGATAGTATTCCCCCAAAATGAATAGTGACCTAGGGTTTTAGGCCCTAAATGGTCCCATTTTCCATAAAGGTCCCTTAACTTCTCAACTTCCTACACTTTACCCTATATTTCTTTTATTTATAAAAGAAAAGAATAACACAACGTCTTACGCTGACGGTTGTTACAACACTCCCCCCGTTAAAAGAATTCCGTCCTTGGAATTTCCTCATCAAATAAATGTGGATATTTAGACAACATCTCCGATTCTAATTCCCATGTCGCTTCTCGCCCTTTATGGAACTTCCACTGAACTTTCACTAGATTGATATCTTTTGTCCTTAGTCATTTAACCTTACGATCCACTATAGATTCAGGTTCTTCGGCGAAGTTTAACCTCTCATCCACCCGGATGTCTTGCAATGGTACAACCATATCTACATCTGCTAAACACTTTCTCAAGTTGGAGACATGGAAAGTGTTGTGGATACCCTTCAGCTCTTCGGGTAAATCCAACTTATACGCCACGGCCCCGACACGTTCAATAATCTTAAACGGCCTAATGAATCGTGGACTTAACTTCCCTTTCTTTCCGAAACGGATTACACCTTTCCAAGGTGATACCTTTAACATGACTTTATCATCAACCTGGAATTCTATATCCTATCGACGTTTATCAGCGTAACTCTTTTGACGGTCGCGTGCTACTTTCAATCTTTCTCGCACTTGAATGATTTTATCCGCAGTCATCTACACTAAATCTGGCCCAGCCAGCTTCCTTTCTCCAACCTCGTTCCAGCATAAAGGAGTCTGACATTTCCTACCATAAAGCATCTCATAAGGAGCAGCTTTGATGCTTGCATGATAACTATTATTGTAAGCAAACTCAATTAGTGGTAGATGGTTCTCCCATGAGCCTTGGAAATCCAGGACGCATGCTCTCAACATATCTTCTAGGGTCTGAATAGTCCGTTCTCTCTGACCGTCGGTCTACGGTTGATACGCCGTACTCATCTTGATTTTCGACCCCATCTCTCGTTGAAAACTCTTCCAGAAAGCTGAAGAGAACCTGCTATCCTGGTCGGACACAATCGACAAAGGCACACCATGACGAACGAAAATCTTGTCGATATACAATTTCGCGAGTCATTCCATGGAGTAGGTTTCCTTAATGGGTAGGAAATGCGCTGATTTGGTCAGCCGATCCACAATGACCCAAATCGCGTCATACCCCTTCGGGGTCCTGGGTAACTTAGTCACGAAATCCATCGTGATTTGTTCCAATTTCCAGACGGGAATTTCTAACGGTTGAAGCTTCCCATCCGGTTGTTGATGCTCCGTCTTTACTCGCAGACATGTCAGGCACCTCTCCACGTAATGAGTTATATCTTTCTTTAGTCCCGGCCACCAGTAGTCTAGTCTTAAATCTCCGTACATCTTGTTCGTCCCTGGGTGAATCGAATACTTTGACTTATGAGCTTCCGCTAAGATGATCGTCCTCAAATCCCCAAGTTTCGGAATCCAAATTCTCCCACGGTAGCATTTCAGTCCCCGACTGTCCTTTATTAGCGAATTTGCAATAAGACCATTCTCTTAACTTTAAGATTCTCAGGCCTCAGTGCTTCCACTTGAAATCTCTTAACCTCTTCCAGTAGCGTTGGTGTCACCTCAGTCCTCGTAGCTACCATCATCAGGTTCTCACTCCTATCCTTCCGACTCAGGGCGTCTGCTACTACGTTGGCCTTCCCGGGATAGATGGTATTCGATCGTACAGTCATAATCGGTTAGCAACTCCATCCATCTTCGCTGGCACATATTTAGCTCTTTCTGATCGAACAAATGACATAGGCTTTTGTGATCCGTGAAGATTTGACATTTCGTTCCATAAAGGTAGTGCCTCCAAATATTCAGCGCAAAAACCACGGCGGCCAGCTCTAAATCGTGAGTAGGGTATCGCGATTCGTGATCCTTCAACTGGCGTGATGCGTAAGCAATTACCTTTCCCCACTGCATAAGGACACATCCCAAACCTAATCTAGACGCATCACTATACACTACGAAGTCTTCCGTACCATCCGACAGGGTTAAGATCGGAGTGCTGCTCAACATATCCTTAAGTCTCTGGAAGGCCTCCCTCTGAGCTTCCGTCCATACGAACTTTACATTCTTTTTCGTCAACGAAGTTAGCGGAGTGGCTATTCTAGAGAAATCTCTAATAAACTTCCGGTAATACACTACTAATCCCAGGAAACTTCAGACTTCTGACGGATTCTTTGGTGCTTCCCAACTACGAATCGCTTCCACCTTTGTCGGATCCACTTTAATTCCTTCTTGGGACACCACGTGCTCAAGGAACTGCACTTCTCGCAACCAAAATTCGCATTTCGAGCATTTCGCGTAAAGTCTCTCTCTCTCTTTAGCAAATCCAGTACTGTTCGCAAATGTTCCTTGTGCTCCTTCTCGGTCTTCGAGTACACTAGAATATCGTCGATAAACACTATCACGAACTTGTCTAAGTAAGGTTGACACACCCTATTCATCAAATCCATAAAGGTTGTAGGAGCGTTGGTCAATCCGAATGGCATTACAAGGAATTCGTAATGCCCATACCTTGTACGGAAGGTTGTTTTCGGTATATCCTCTTCCTTCACCTTGAGTTGATGATATCACGACCTTAAATATATCTTGGAGAAGAAACTTGCCCCCTGAAGCTGATCGAATACGTCGTCTATCCTGGGAATCGGATACTTATTCTTGATCGTCAGCTTATTGAGCTTTCTGTAATCTATGCACATTCGTATAGATCCGTCCTTCTTTTTCACAAAGAGGACCGGAGCTCCCCATGGAGAAGTACTAGGCCTTATAAACCCCTTATCCAACAATTCTTGCAATTGCGACATCATTTCCTTCATCTCCGAGGGTGCCAGTCGGTACGGTGCACGCGCTACCAGAGCGGCACCAGGCATCAGATCGATTCGAAATTCGACTTGACGATTAAGAGGTAGATTCGTCAAGTCTTCCAGAAATACTTCCAGATATTCGCTTACTACCCGCACTTCTTCCATTCTACCCTTCTCTTTCTTAGCATCTATCACATATGCTAAGAATCCCTTACACTCTTTTCTCAAACTTTTATTCACTTTGATCATGGAAATCAAACTGGAATTTCTTTCCCGTCTATCCCCATAGATCACTACCACCCCCTTTTTCTGGTAAAACCATACGGATCATCTTCTTGTTACAGACAATACTGGCATCATTCCTAGCCAACCAATCCATCCCCAAAACTACGTCGAACTCTCTCATCAGCATAGGGTATAGTACCACTGGCACTAGACTCCCTTCTATGTCTATCACACATCCCTCAAACACCTCCCTAATCGACACTTGATTAGCATCGACAGTTTCTACATCAAATCCTCGCCCTAAACGCTTAGACTTTAACCCCAAACACCGAGCAAACGTATGAGATATAGAAGAGCAAGTCGCCCCTGAGTCAAACAATACTCTAGCACAAGTACAGTTTACCAGAAACGTACCTGCTACCACATCAGGAATCTCTTCCGCCTCCGTTGCCGTCATATTAAAGGCCCTCCCTTTCGAACGAGCCGACTCCCATTTCTTCTCTTCCTTTTTTCCTCCCCCACACTCCCCAGACTGGACTGGTCCACCCCGCTTGACCTGCAGGCAATCTGACCGAAGATGGTCTGGCGATCCACACTGGTAACAACTTTTCTTGTTCGGGCAATCCCTAGACATATGCCCTGGCATTCCACACTGAAAACACGATTTTTCTCCCGAACTACAATCTCCCCGATGCACCCGGTGACATTTCTCACAAGGCTTCTCACCAAACCCTCGACCCGTTCTTGGCTCTATCTTGGGATTCTTACCCCTTCTCGGATCTGCTGTCAGCCCGTCCCACTTCCTCTTGTCGCTGACTCTATCAGTCATCTGACGGTTCTTTTCTTTCTCTGTCATTTCAGCTGCGTGCACGGCAGCCTGAAATGTAGTTGGTTCCCTTGCAGAAACCCACTTGCGCAAACTTCTCCTCAATCCAAAGATAAAGCGTTCCACTCTACTCTCCTCGTCTGGAAGGTATGATCCGGCAAAACGAGACTTCTCGATGAACTTAGTAATGTACTCCCTTACCGACTTGTCCTTCTGTTCCAATCCCAAGAATTCCTCCTGTAAATTCTTTACTGCGGCCAGAGGGCAAAATTGAGCCTTGAATTTTTCCACAAACATCTCCCATGTCATACCCTCCGCTGCAGCCACTCCCATTCCACCTGTCTCTGCATCCCACCACAAAGTGGCTTCAGACCTCAACATGGATAAAGCATATGTTACCTTGTCTTCCTCAGCGCATTTACTGGTAGCAAACACCAGTTCCATCTCCTTGACCCATTTCATCACCAAGACTGGGTTGCACTCCCCTTTGTACGTAGGAGGTTTGCAGGTTGCAAACTCCTTATAACTACATCCTTTCGCTGCCACTCTGGTTGTTGTCACCTTAATCGATGAAGAGTTACCTCCCAGTTCTGTTACCGGCGGACTTGACAACTCAGTAACCTCCCTGTTCTCACTCTTATCTCTGCTCCCCGAGGCTGTCTTTTCCTGGTGAGCCAGCAGCGCTTGCAGAGTCTCTTGAAGCTTTCCCATTTCCGCGACAAACGTTTCATGAGTCACAAATGCTTGGTTTCTACCCCGACCATGGGCCCTTGCAGCTCCTCGTCCTCTCATGGTCGCTGAGCTTTATTGGTGCGATGTTTCCCTGTCTCCGAGAACCTCAGCACTTCTCGCCCTGCGAGCAGTTCGGGTGTTAGCTCCTCCCCGATTTCCAACGTTATTTCCCTCCACTTGGGTAGTAGCCCTTCGGGTAGTCCTCGCCGGACAGCGCCCTCGACCACGGCCCCATCCCCGAGTTGTCGACCTTCCAGGAGGACCTCTCAGTATCTCAGCTCGAATCTCATATGTCGGCATATTCTCCTCGACCGGCCCTGCCCTACTTCGTAAAACTCGATCCGCCATGACAACAACTGAAACAACACAAAGATAAACTTAAATTTTACAGCCCTATATGCAACAAGATTTCATAGATACGCACATGTACCTGTAAATTTGCAATTACATTGGCCAGTTGTAATCCCAAATCTACCTTACATGTTAGTCCCTATCTCTCTTTACATATGCTCCTAAAGCGGCAATCCTACGACATCCTATTTCTCGGTTGTGTCCCAATTACAGTTTAAGTTTAGGTCCAACAAGGCCACCTAAATCGCTTAAACTATGGCTCTGATACCAAATGTAAAAACCTAAAACATAGCATAATAATTTTAAATAAAATCCAATCCCAAAAACGGTCCTAGTAAAAAGTTTCAATAAGAAAGGATTTACACAATCCACAACATGTCTATTACAACCGAGAATCTATATATAAGCTATGATTATGCCGCAACTAAGGCTCCCTCTCCTGCTTGCCAGCTCCTAACACTTCTCTTTCCATTTGGAAGATCCCCGAGTCACCCTGTTACCTGAAAATGGTTTTTAAGAAAAGTGGAAATGAGGATTAGACCGAAAGGTCTAGTGAATTCCCAACCTCGTCCATTTTATATCAACAGATTACACAATCGAAATTTCGAGTTAGATCAAAGACCTTATGTCACCATAGGTGACTAGTGCCACATAGAAATCCTTCGTCAAGGAACAAGACTACTCGTCCTCGGGGCCCCCCAGTAGATCCTCATACGGCCCCCTCATCGATGTCGTTACCGTGTGTAAGAAAACGAATTCCAAACACACGGTTTCAACCATCCCCAATGGTTGAAGATAAGCCATAGCATTTGGTTCATTTAAATAATACCAATTCCCACAGGATGAAACCAATGAGAAAGTATGTATGCTTGCTATTGAAGTAAAACACAATTCAACACAGTTCAAAGTAATATTTAAATGAATGCAATAAACATAGTAGAATCAACAACGAAAGCCATTTCCAGTTTAATAAGTTTAAACATGAGGGAACTCACCTGATTGGATGAACTTCAACCCACTTCAACCAATACGAAGAACTATTCCCCAACAAAACGAACTCCTACATTTCATTATAATAAGACCATTATAATTAAGCTACTCTCTAATAATTCATCGCTCACTGATCGATCAAAGGAACTGAAAGGAACTTAGCTAATGGCATAGGGAGGTCCCGGTCGACCCACCCCGGGTAGCCCCGGTCGAAGTGGCCCCGGTCGACCCACCCCGGGTAACCCCGGTCCAAGTGACCCCGGTCGACCCACCCCGACCCACCCCGGGTAGCCCCGGTCAAAGTGACCCAGGTCGACCCACCCCGGGTAGCCCCGGTCGAAGTGACCCCGGTCGACCCACCCCGACCCACCTCGGGTAGCCTCGGTCGAAGTGACCCAGGTCGAACGATAATCCTTCGAAGATAAACCCCAACAGAGTAAACAATCGGTTTTCGTCCCACAGTCCATTCTTTACACAATTAGTATAACACACACCTAATTTCAACATCGATTAACATCCCTAATCCATTTTGCTCGCGCCCCGTCCAAACCCACACTCGATCCCATGTCTCAAATCGATTTAATCCTCCAAAACTTAACTTAGCAAAATAAAACAAGGATTCTAATTAGATACTTACCTTCTGGAGATAAATCCCAAAGCGATTACGATTTCTGTTTTTCCGAACTTCTGAATTCCAAGGCTGCGATCGATCCTTCCCTTTCTTCCTTGAGTCTCCGCACACACACACACACAGAAGATATTGTTTCCCCCAAAATGAATAGTGACCTAGGGTTTTAGGCCCTAAATGGGCCCATTTTCCATAAAGGTCCCTTAACTTCTCAACTTCCTACACTTTACTGGTTTACCCTATATTTCTTTTATTTATAAAAGAAAAGATAACACAACGTCTTACGCTGACGGTTGTTACATTATTAATCATAAAAATAGGAAGACGTTACAATGAAAAGGAAACATTAATTATGTAAATTCATACTTGAAAAATATTATTTCAATCACTTCCTTTTGATGATGACACATAATCTTTCAACAATTTATTTTTTTTTTTTTTTCATTTTTGATATAATAAGTTTTTATATAAAATGTTTGTAAATGGAAAACAATTAAAAAAATTATTATTTGTAATATAAGCGATAAATATTAAAAATTAAATACATATAAGTATTTTAAAAATTAAAAAAAATTAATTAATCTATACTATATTATAAAGCATGGATAAAAAACTCTTAAGTACAAATTATTAGGCACAAGGTACCATCATTTTATGCAAGATTTTAAAAATCTCTTAATTACAAGTATCAAAGCATAAGGTACATATTACTACTGCAAGCTTCTAACACCCACCAATTTGGTATGTGCAGAGCCTTCTTTTTATGCAGACCTTTTCATGTATCACTATTGCATCAGATTTAATTCCCAAGGCTTCAAATTCAAATTTTACTATCAGAATGGATGAAAGATGCTTTATATCCGGACAAGATCGCGCCTAATCTTCCAAACACGGCATCAATTTCAAATTTCAAAAGTTTTTATGCCTAATTTCATCTCTGCTCTTTTCAAAAGCAATCTATGCCTTCTGAAGGCTCTCTCCGTGGAAACCTTAATCTCTCTGCCTCTCCGGCGCCACCCCCTGCTTCTGGTATGGTTTTTATTTTATTTATTATGCTTCCTTCTCATATCGGTTCCTTTCCTTTGTTTTGATTTATCCTTTTTTTTCTTTGTTTCTTTACTTTTATAATTTCGATTCTAACCACAAGGGTTGTGGCATACTGGTTAAGGCCCTAGGGATGTGGTGGAATGTCCCAACTGACCAGGGTTCGAATCCAGGCGTACACAACAATTGTGGCCACTGAGGTTTAATCATGGCTGATGTCTTACAGTCATAACTATCCAAGGGAGTAGTCTAGGCATAGCCTAGGACACCCTTCTAAAAAAAATCGATTCTGATTTATATAGATCCATACTTCTACTTCCATTTTTCTTTCAATTGCACAATATGTTTATTCTCCTGATTTTGGTTCATTTGGACAACGATGTCGTGTTTGTGTTTTCAGGTTTGGCGGAGTCATATAACTGAGCCGAGAAGCCTAAATGCAAAAGCATAAAATTCGGGAAGAAGGGAGGTGGAAAAATTGTTGAAGCCAAGAACCACTGCACTTCCATCACATACACACATCAGAAACATGTAATCAATTAACTAGATTTAGAAAACAGAAAGATATATACTGAATGCATAGGGATTTTTTCTTGTCTGTTGGTCAACATCCACAACTGCATTGAGGGCATGTTGGTTTCAGCTTATATGTTGCTTGTTTAATTTAATGGATGCCCTATGTTTTCTTTAACTTATTTATGTCTCTTTTGTCCACTTCAGGCTTGTATATTATCAAAGTCAATTTACACTGTGATGGTTGTGAATGAAGAAACTACTTTAGAAATTTTATGGTATACTCTCTCTCTCTCTCTCTCTCTCTCTCTCGGGTGAATCATGTTTTTGTTTTTCTTTACTTATTGGTCTATACATGTTGGTTCTGTTGTAGTTTCTATCATTTGGGTTTTGTTTAATTCAGGAACCAAACACCTTGTCAAATAATATAATTATCCTAGATTGCTTCTTTTCATTTAAACCAATTCTCTCTTCGTTGATATTCTTCAACTAAGCATGGCTCAATGTCAGTGTGCTCTATCATCTCATAAGTAACGGTATATGCGAATATATCATCATTGAGTATGTATGATCTATCCATCGACTCATATGCACTATTATAATTTATTTGATCTCTAGAATCAATATTAACTTCAGAGCGTCCTCCAGTAATGATTTATAGACATAGTTATAATAAGAGACAATCTCATAAGTGGTTTATGTATATATGATAAATGGTTGTGCCTTACTCTTCTCTTCCTTTAGATGAGTATTTATCGAACCAAAAATAGCTTCCCCCATTTCCTTTTGGGAGCCACGACCTTAACCACACCTCCACCATGTGTGATTGCAACATACTTTCCAATGGTGTTGTGCTCTTGTTTGGGGACTTTTGACCTTGCAGGTATATTTGCAACTCGTATATGTGATATTGTCACTTCTGGAATAACATTAAACGTATCAGGTATTGAGTTTGATTCGTTTGATTTCAACTTTACATTGTGAAGTTTGAGGATCAAAATGAGACAGAGTAGGAACATTCCGTGACAGTTCCTATCGTTCCCTTGGAAAATACTTTTTCCTATCTCCCCCTAACGACGAGAATATTGTCATCGACATGACAATCAGCGAATCATATGGTATAAGGATCACCCGTCAAAGGTTCTATATAGCGGATAATCATTGTAGATTAATATCCAACATATATACTTAATCGCTTTTAAGGACCCATATTTTTGGGGCGCTGTAGGGGGAAATTGACACATATACTACACAACCAAACGTGCGTAAATGTAAAAGTTCAGGCTTATATCCAGTTACCAACTTTGTACGCATGATATTGGTTGGCTAGTAGTGGGTCTAAAAGAAATAAATAAAGTTGCATGTAAATTTGCATAACCCCAAGTAGATGTGGGTAAATTGGTGTACATAACCAATGCCTATTTACCATCTATGTTCTTTTGATGACAACTTTTGTGAGACCACTTTTATGTATACACATAGGGGTATAGGATGTTCTACATTTATCCAAATACACATGCAATGATCATCAAATCCTTATGATGTAAATTCTCCAATATTACCATGCCAAATAGACTTTATGAGATAATTAGGGTGGTGACCCATTAAATGTATAGTTGGTGCTAGGAGTGCAACGTTTCGTGTGGACAATAAGACAATGTGTGTTCATCGTTTGAAGCTTCAGCCAGAACCATAAAGTACTTGAATGGCCCACATTCTGGATGTATAGGTCCACAAATACCATCTTGTATTCGTTATAAGAATGGAATATTTTGTATTATTTCCTTAACTTAGGATGATCTTGTTCCTATTTTGGCTAAGGAGTAGGGTTTGCAAAAATTCTAGATATTTGAGATGGCATATTGCGATAGTTTTTGAAGTAGCTTGTGCTGCAGAAGTCAACATTTGCAATTATCATTTCCTCATTTGCCTTTCACTCAAACAAAGAACGTTTGTGTGTTTTCAACACACGAATCATTATGTCATGACCATGGTATCCCACCGGTCATTTCGAAACACATATGTGTCATTGTCCAAAGTTCATTATTGGTGACAAAATATGATTTGATGACACGAATAATCCACTAGTTTGACACACTAGCTTCTCTAATATATGTTTCCTTTCATATTTATTAGAGGTGATATATATATTTATTTCCATTCATAATATGGTTTTCCATTTCAAACAAATATTTTAACAGTGTTTGATGCATATAGTGCTTTAGTGACTGATCTCGTGTCATTAAGCAGCAAGTGATAGTCCATCGTCTTAGTGTTTGGTTGGAGGAATTAAAGAAGTTAGTTCAATGAATAATAATTTATTTCTTAAGATTGTATGAGATGTCCAAAAAAATTCAAGTTCTCCTCAATACATTCTTACACGGAATGAAAAACACTAAGAGTTTTGTATTTGTTTTTGATGTATTTATTCACATCTATAATGGTTATAAACTCGGGTGTATATATGCAGATGCATTTAATTTGATAGTTAAAATACATTAAAATAAACGTATACTCAACCAATCTTAGATATGATATAGTTCATTTTCAACTTGTTCAATTTTCTACTGGGAATTCTTTCCCGGTTCTTGCCATGACCTTGACCCTTTCCACAACCTTGTCCACGTGGTCCATAGTTGTCATCTGTGTGTGGATCAATATGTTTAACTCATTGTCCTTTAGAGATCTTTCGACCTCCAACGCTTTCCTTATTGACCTCGAGAATTTTCTCTATCCAGGTAAACCTAGCGTTGTTGTTAAAAAAACCATGTTACATCTCTTAGGTGTCGTTTGTTTTTTAAGAGGTCTGAAGTCTGGAGTCTTATTTTACTCCTGATTAATAAGATGTGATGCTGAAGTCTGAAATTTGAATCAACAAGATTGTATGTTTCTGTAACATCTGGAGGCGTCTTGAGAGAAAAAAGAGCGTATGAACTGAGGTGGTGATAAGATGTTTTAAGAAGTTAGGTCACCACTTCTTATTTCAGATGTATTTAAGAGTTAAGAGGTTATGAAAACTAGTAAAAAACAAACAGTCTAAATGTAAAAAGGTCTGAATGATTCAGACATAAGAGCCATTAAGAGGTTTTTTTATAAAAAACAAACAACCCCTTAGCCACTTGCATTAGATTAATGATTTTGTGAATGGTTATATTGCAACTTATACCATTTAATTAGTATGATTGCTGATATATGAAAGATGGGAAGGATGTTATGAATCAAGTTATCTCCTGTGAGTTCCTTGCCACATAGATTGAGACGCATTTTGAGACTTGACATTTCTTTGTTGAAATCAGTTACCTTCTTGTAATCGAGTAAGTGGGTCATTCCACTGTATGATTAGTTTGGGAAGTACATGGTAATGAATATTCCCGAATTTCCTTCCTGGGACGTCCTGCTATTCTTGGGGGTTTCTAGTTAATGGTACCCTTTTCGAAGGTTGTGATTGATGTGTCATCTCAAAACCTTTAAAGTGTTTAGTTGTACCTTAACAACCAATTTGTAGGGTCAATAACGTTTGATGGTTTTTACATATTTGTTTATGGTTTTCCAAAACTAACTTATGGTTCTCAAGTCCTTGTGAGTCCAAGTTGTCGTAATAACTGAGAGTATATGATTTTCTGAAACAGTGAATTATGGTTTATAATTATTATTTTATGTATAAATTTTCATTATCATAACAAAATTGGATTTTGGCATGTTTGTAGATTTATGTTGATAATACTTCACCAATATTTCAATTTTCGAAAATAAATCGCTCCATCGATCGGATTTTCAGGTGGTGAGGATCACAACAATTAAGTCCCTACAAACCTTGGGATTATTTACACCCATTTAACAAAACCCTTTTGATATCTTGCAATTTATTTGTTTATAAAACTTGCGATAACATTAACAATTATATTGTTTTTGGCATGAGGCAAAAAATTAAAAATAAGATTAGTTTGGCATATAAAGCCAACTTCAAAGTTTTAGTACCTTAATGGTTTTTATTTATTTATTTATTTTTTTGAGAGACAAGGCCAAATAAATATTGATTTTTGCATAAGGTCATATTTAAACTTTTAACATCTTAATAGTATTTTTATTTTAAGAGCTTTTGATAAAAGATGAAAATATATGGAGGGTGGAAAGTTAACTTCCAATAATTAGTTATAAGATTGTTGAGAAATCTTTTAAAATAACTAGAAGCGTACTCGTGCAATGCAGCGAAATACATCATGATTTTAATGTTTCATTTTATTTTTTTGTTTTTTAGTCGATTTACAGTACGATTTTGAATGGTTTTGAGAAAGTGATAATGTTTTTTTTATAATTTTTTTTAATTTAGGCTTAATAATATAATGTTTTTTAGATAAAAAAATTAAGTATTTTGTTAGAATTCAATGATTATCTTATATATTTTAATGACATCTAGAAAAAATAACCAATTACATATTTAATAATATAATTAAAACAAATTTATAGTAATACTATCAGTGTACCCGTGCAATGCATCGGGTTGAGCAATTACAAATCATATATTTATAATTTATGTGGCATTAGTAGTGATAAACGCATAACTTGAGTTTTTTTAATCATGAAGCATTAAGAAATTATATTAAAGTAATCGTTAAATGTATATTTGAATTTTAAAAACATGTATTAATCAACGATATCTAACGAATGATAATATTTTTTCAAAATACTGAAATATAGAATAGGTAAAAATAACAAATATAATGTTGGATAATATTATTTTGTTTCTAAACGTATATATAGGTTCATTATTAGTTCGTTTTATAGAATTCAAAAGGCTTTAAAAACTTGTATACATGAAGAAAATACATGTACTATTATAATTAAAGAAATATGTTAATTTGAGCAAGTAAATAACTTTTCTTCTTTTGGAGAAACCCTAAATAGAAGGGGAAAAATTGAATATGGAAGGTAGTGAAAAAGTAAAGTTTGAATTTTTTTCAAATGATTTGTACCTTATGCATACTAAGTTGTGAATTAAGAGATTTTTGAAATGTATGCATAAAATGGTAGTACCTTATGTTTTATAAGTAGTAATTAAGAGTTTTTTATTCTGTCTTTATAATATATAGTAATAGTAATAGTAATAATATAATATATTAATTAATATTGATACATGGAAAGGTACTCATAAAAGGAAGGTCTTACACATACCAAATTGGTGGGTATTAGAAGCCTGCAGTAGTAATATGTATCTTGTGCTTTGAAACTTGTAAATTAAGAGATTTTTAAAATCTTGTATAAAATGGTGGTACCTTGTGTCTAATAATTTGTATTTAAGAGTTTTTTATTCGTGATTTATAATATAGTATAGATATAGATAGGCCAAATCTCAAAACATAAATCTTGATAAAATTTCATGGGAATATATCTCAAATTCCTTGTTTATTATTATATAAGGAAATAAATTATTTATGAAATATTATTCTTATGGTATTTTTGTTATGGAAAGAAAACCGGTATCATAAAAACAATAATATTATTTGATACATTATTAGGTACTATATTTACAAGAAAATAGTAAAAAGATTAAAAAAAATAATTCATATTAATAGCTAGATTTTTACAAAATAAATAAACAATCAATTATATAATATTCATGAATGAAATAATTAAATAACAACTTAAACCATTAATGCGAAATAACCGTAAGCACTAAATATACTAAATAAACTAATTAACAATAATAATGGTAACTTAACTAACAACATAAACCTTTTTTTCAAAAACCATATTCGTAGCAAAAAAAATCAGATTTATATATATATATATATATATATATATATATATATATATATCATAACAATTAAAATAGATTATGATATCCAAGTAAGATTAAAGATGCCTCGATATTCACAAAAAAGACTACTGAAAAGCAAGTGCAATTTAGCATATGGTTTTAGAAACAAAGCGGATGCGTGGTCTCGTTAGATACTACCTACATGTATGCATATAAGCATAAAAAGTTTGGAAAAAAATAATAATACAACTAGCATAAATATTTCACGCGTTCAAGACGGTAGCATAATAACAATAATTATATATTTATTAAAATTAAAACAGGTTCAAATGCCTACATACCGTAATGGTTGGGTGGTATTACCAAGCTACTAACATAAGCTCGTCCCCGCCTTTAATTGGTTGATGAAGTTAGAAGCTTAAAAGTCAACGATAAAACGAATGATTAAGCTTACGTGCGAATATGTGTTATAGGAAAAACAATATAGAACAACAATAAATAGAGAGAATGAAAATCTGTAATATTTATTAATCATAAAAATAGGAAGACGTTACAATGAAAATGAAACATTAATTATGGTAAATTCATACTTGAAAAATATTATTTCAATCTATTAATCCCAGATTTATCAAGTTCTCATTATCAAAATCAATCACAAGCAAGATTAAACAATCTACCTGTTTGATTAATCACCAGATTCAATTACAAACAATCTCAATTTACTTTCTCTCTCCATAAATCTCTTTCTCTCTCTAGCTCTCTGCGAATACAACAGTTCTGAATTGTTACAAGTGTTCTACCACACCTTCTAACCAACTATCTATTAAAGCAAAAGCTAAATACACGCTTACAAGCTTACAACAAGACTTTGACTTTGTCTTTATTACACTTGACTTTGACTTTGCTTAAGAGTTGACTTTTGAGCTTTGACTTGGCTTGACTTTGATCTTCAATCTTCTATGATCTTGCATCCAACATATTTATGTACTAAGAATCTCCCCTTTGGATTCAAGATCATTTGAAAAAGATTTAGCAATACAAGCTCCCTCGTTTATACTCTGAAGATCTCCCCTTTCTTTGACAATACTTCCTTAAAAAGTTTTTATATTCTTCCAAATCTGTCTTTGAAAAGAAGTAACAATCTCCCCAAATATAGTAGATAAGCTCTTCAACAATCTCTCAAAATTATCTCAACCTCTTTCAGACTTCAGAAAGAAATTATTTTCAGTTTCAGCACGGTTTGTTTCAGCAAACTATCTTCAAAGAAATTTCTGTAAAATTCAGATTGTCTTCAGAAATCTTTGAATTTGCTCTTTCTGCTTTCAATAATCTTTCTCAAACCAACATTTCTTGATCTCTTCTCCTATCTTATCTTTAACATTTCTTGAATACATCTCCCCCTTTGTGATGATTAGAGCATATTGATCATCAAAACTTTCACCAAGAAATGTCTGTATCTGACCACTGATCTTTTAACACCGAGCCTCTGATTATCTGTCGATCCAACGAATATATTCATCCGAATCTTTGCAAATTCAGACAAATTATGAATGTAACACCTGAATCAACAAATGAATCAGTTAGAAGTGGTTGTCATTAACACGAAGTCACTGTGTGTAACAAATACACATTGGAAAGGAGATTTTGTAATGTTCACTCCCCCAGGTCTTCCATTCAATCGTCGAAACACCACAAACGAATTTCTATGAACGTTATGACAAGAAAACATATTCCTTGTGTGTTCGTGCAAGTGTTTGAAAGAATTAAGCACAGATGATTGCTTTTGTAGGCTCAAAATTGTGTAAACCATTGAGACAACAGTTAAACACAGACTCTATTGTGCATGATCGAAGTGCGAAGGTGGGGCAGACTTCCTTCTTTTTCAATATACAGATTTTCCAAATGAAAACCAGATAGATTATGTGTTGCGTCCCCTTGAAATATTGAAACATTTTCTTTTTGAGAAGAAAATGAGTAGCTGGTGGGGTTTTAGCAAGAGTTGGCATGGACTAGTTGCCTGTTTCAATAATGTTCACGAAGAATTGTGAAACACTAGTAATATGGCTACCCGGCTCAGAAAAAGTTGGTGCAGAGTTCGATATTCTTTTACTCTGATCTCTCACTCTCTTTCTTTTTAATCATTGAGCTCACATCTAACCAAACTCTATTTTCCATTTTACCTCGTCACACAACCCACACTTAGTATGTGACTCTTCACACATGATCACTAAAGGATTAACTTCTTAGGTAGGAAACACTGGTTAACGTGAATCCATAGAAGTTGCATTTAAGTCCTACACAATGAACCCATGTAATGTCCTATAAAAACATGTTACTCAATCGGTTTAACTTTTCAATTAAAGCACAAAAGATACAAGTCAGATGTATGTATGCTCTATGAGATAATCATGAAAATTTGAGCATTTTAAAAACATTGAAGATATTTCAAACAAGGATATTGAATGAATGAAATGAATACAAGAAACTTGTTTGAAAATTTGACATTGTATTAAAAGATCATAATATGAATGATTTATCAAAGAAGGCGTAGGTCAGCAAAAATTGGATATCGTCTATACGAATCAAAATATAGACATTGTTGAAACAAACGTTTTGAAATGAATCAATGCTTAATATTCTTTGAATTTCAATCGGGGTGTCTTACCATCAAAAATTTGTTTCTATTTAGAGACATGGTAAGAACAATTTCAACAAAAATTAAACCGGTGTGTGTGAATACTTGAAAGTATATAGAAAAGATAATACGTAAGTATTTATCTTTGGAAACACACGGTTTGTAATCATTTGAGAACAAGTAAATGAAAACATTTAAAAATCACACTTCTATATTCATGAAATCAAGAATCAGAAGTGGTTTGAACGTTTAAGAACATGTTTTCTATGATTGAAAGTCGTCCTTCTTTCAACCATATATGAGATTAAGAATAGAAATTAACTTTTTGCGCTCGGCTTAAATCTCATCAAGTCAGCTCTAAATCATAAAAGAGATGATCATTTAAGCACACTCTCACTTCTGCAAAAAGTCACAAGTCATCAAAGTGCAAAGCTTTATTCACAAAAACTTTATTGAAATGTAAATGACATAAAGCAGTAAAACGTGTAAAAGTACGAGTTCTGATCAGATATAATCAAAAATCATATTCCTTACTCCTCATTCATACTCCCCCTGCATTTATGCATCAGAAAAATTTAACAATGATAAAAATATGCAGAAATATGAACTCCCCCTCAAATGATTGTAGATCAACTTTTCATCTTCTCTCATTCCCCCTGAGATCATGAAAAACTTTAATAGGTAATCACTGATTATGTCTTAAGATTTAACATACCAAGTTTAGAGATAAGAAAATTAAATCTCTTTTCGTCTAAAGGCTTGGTGAATAAATCTGCAAGCTGATAATCAGTGTTTACAAAATAAAGTTCTATTGTACCTTTTTCAGCATTGTCTTTTATAAAATGATATCGTACATCTATGTATTTGGTCTTTGTATGTTGTACAGAATTTGCTGATATGGCAATGGCGCTCTTAGAGTCACAGTAAATCGGGATTTTGTTGAATTTGAAGCCATAATCTCGCAGTTGTGTTCTCATCCACAAGACTTGAGAGCAGCAGTTTGCAGCAGCAACATACTCCGCCTCAACCGTTGATGTTGAAACACATAAATGTTTCTTTGATGCCCAACTAATGAGTTTATCTCCAAGAAACTGTATATGACCCGATGTGCTCTTCCTGTCTAACATACAACCTGCATGATCTGCATCTGAGTAAGCTGTCAGTTCAAAACTAGTATCTTTAGGATACCACAGACTAAGATCTACAGTCTCCTTCAGATATCTAAATATGCGCTTAACTGCAGACATATAGGATTCTTTAGGATTAGCCTGATATCGTGCACATAAACAAGTAGAAACCATAATATCTGGCCTACTTGAAGTAAGATACATCAAAGAATCGATCATTCCTCTATAGGTTCTAACATCAACAGGTTTCCGAAGGATCCATGCCGATCTTAGTTCTCGGTGCCATCGGGGTTCCAATTGGTTTACATGTTTCCATTTTGAATTTTCGAAGAATATCAAAAATGTACTTAGCTTGATTTATAAAAATCCCCGTTGAAAATTGCTTGACATGTAATCCGAGAAAGAAGTTCATCTCTCCCATCATACTCATCTTAAATCTTGACACCATAAGGTTTGAAAAATTCTTACAGTATTTAGGATTAGTTGAGCCAAATATTATATCATTCACATATATTTGAATTAAGATAATATCAGATTTTTCCTTTTTAATGAACAAAGTAGTATCGATTTAACCTTTTGTGAAACCCGACTTGACCAAAAACTTTGATAATACCTCGTACCAGGCTCGAGGCGCTTGTTTAAGACCATAAAGTGCTTTATCCAAGATGTAGACGTGATCTGGTTTATCTGGATTCACAAAGCCTTCTGGTTGTGATACGTAGACTTCCTCCTTAAGAATGCCATTTAGAAAGACAGTCTTCACGTCCATTTGGTAGACAGTGAAGTTTTTATGAGCAACATACGCAAGAAACATCCGTATTGCTTCAATACGTGCTACTAAAGCGAAAGTCTCGTCATAATTGATTCCTTCCTCTTGCCGGTAGCCTTTTGCAACAAGTCGTGCTTTGTTTCGAATGACGATACCATCTTTGTCTTTCTTGTTTTTGAATACCCATTTCGTACGAATGATAGATTTACCTTCAGGTTTTGGTACTAGTCTCCAGACTTTCAAAGCTTTGAACTGGTTCAACTCCTCTTGCATGGTTGTTACCCAATCCGAGTCAGCTAGAGCTTCTGATACGTGAGTGGTATCTAACTTACTCAAGAATGAATCATGCATACACATATTCAAAGTAGCAGATCTAGTTTGCACCAGTAAATTTAGATCTCCAATAATTTGGCTTATCGGGTGCTCTTTGGTCTACTTGTATTCGTGAGGGAGTGGATTGGATGTAGATTGATCATGATTCTCATCTAGATATCCACTGTCAGCTTCATCATTTTGCTCAGGAAATGATGGGGGTACAGTTGAAGTGTTTTGTGCAGAAGTTTCAGTTAGAACAACATTTTCTGACTGTTGATTTTTCGTGACAGTACAACCAACTGACTCAGTAACTTCTATCTCCTCGCTAATATTTACAGCTTCAACCGTTGGAGTAGGTGTTTGAACTGGAATTTCTTGCTGAATCGGGGAATTTGATTCAGTAGATAACTCTGAAATAGTTGGATGATCATGCGTTAAATCGTCCATCCTGTCAACCACAACAGGTTTAGTCACTTTAGATCCAAGAAATTCATCGTAAAACAGTTCAAATAACAAATCTAAATTAGATAAATGAGAATTTGATGATGACGCTTCATCTGATTTAGTAGCAATAGGTACAGGTTATGGACTAATCTGCCCAGAAGCTAATACGCCAGTAAGTAGGGGTCCTGAACTACTTTGTTCAGAAGCCATTTCCTCGTCAAATGTTACGTTAACGCTCTCAATTACTGTCTCTGACTTCTTCAGATAAATTCTGTATGCAGCAGATGTCTGGGAGTAACCAATGAAGATTCCCTCATCAGCCTTCGGTTCAAATTTATTCAAGCTCTCTTTATCGTTTAGCACGAAACACCTGCAACCAAAAATATGAAAATGCTTAATGCTAGGTGTACGATTATTAATTAATGCATAAGGAGTTTTTCCAAACCGTCTGTGAATAATAGAACGATTTTGCATATAACATGCAGTTGAAATAACTTCTGCCCACAGAAACAGAGGTAGATCTGACTGACTGAGCATAGTACGAGCGGCCTCGACTAGCGTTCGGTTGCGTCTTTCTACTACTCCATTCTGTTCTGGTGTTCTAGCAGCAGAATATTGATGAGCTATCCCGACCGATTCGAGATACTCTTCTACAGTCTTGTTTTTGAATTCTGTGTCGTTATCCGTCCTAAGAAGCTTAACTGTCTTCTGTAAGTTCACTTGGGTAGTCTTCAAAAAGTTGATGAGTACTTCAGGCGTCTCATCTTTTGTCCTTAGAAACTTTACCCATGTGTAACGCGAAAAATCGTCCACTATTACTAACACATATTTCTTCCCTTCCATGCTTTGCGTTCTCATCGGACCACAGAGATCCATGTGAAGCAATTCCAGTGGAGAGCTTGTACTCGGTTCGGGTTTCGGCTTATGTACGACCCTCTTCATTTTACCCTTTTCACAAGATGCACACAGATGTTCTCTGACAAACTTTAGCTCAGGAAGTCCTTTTACCAACATTCCAGTGACCAGCTTATTGATGTACCGAAAATTCAGGTGAGAAAGCCTTCGGTGCCATAACCAGCTTTGTTGCAGCGAGGCTTTTGACAGTAGACAAACCTAATTGTCAGTCTGGACTTTTGACAGATTTATCGTGTAGAGGTTGGACTTTCTAGTGCCAACCAAGAGTTCTTTATCGTCTTCAGTACACACCGAGCAACTCTTAGCCTTGAAATTGACCTCTAAACCTTTGTCACAGAACTGGCCAATACTAAACAGGTTGTGTCCTAATCCTTCCACATAGCTCACCTTCGTAATCGTCACATTTTCATGAAGCACATCACCATAACCCAGAATTGGTGAAAACTGGTCGTTGCTGAATCTAACTGTCCCACAATATTTCTCTGTATAATTAGATAAAATATATGCCCGATCATATGCTTGGAACACTCGTTATCCAAGTACCACATATGATGGGTCTGCACATGAGAAATTAAGGAACAATAGATTTAGGTACCCATTTAAATCTGGGTCCTACAGTGTTAGCACAAGATTTTGGCATCCATTTATATATGGACCCTTTGACCTTTTGAAAAACATTTGAAGCAACAAAATGATAAGAATATACATGATATGTGCCAAACCAAACATCAGAATTTTACGAGAAGCAGAATCATTCCTTTTATAATTAGAATACTTCCTAGCAAACGGAGATAATTGGAACAATTGCTTTATTGAATATCTCTTGTACGAAGATACAAGTTTTGGTTTTGAAAAAGCAATATTCTCAACTACATCTGTTTTACTAGTCAATCCTCTATTACAATTCAAATTTGAACATGATTTAGCTTTCTCGTCAATCTTCTATTTCGGTCGCCATTCTGATTTCACTCCAGTCCGTTTCTTTTTCACATCTGAAACAGTTGAAACTTTAGAATTAGTACTGTGAGTTTTAAAAGATTGCCTTTTCTTTGGCTTACCAGTGGTGTTCTGTTTTTGTGAATGCTTTGTAACACCCGTAATTTTTTGTAAGTATAAGGGCACCCAAGCATTTTTGTACCTTGTGTTCGGTAGGATTCATGTTGGGAAAACACTACTAAAAGTCCCAAAGAGTGTCGAGGGCCTTAGTGTCGAAAAACATTGGATTTTCGGGCTTCGAGGAGCCTGGGCTAAAGTGACATGTCACTCTCGCGGAGGGCCTTATGGCCACAGTACACTCTCCGCGAGAGTGCCCAGCGAAAGTGACACATGTCACAATCGCTGGGCATACTCGTCGTCGGGGTCCAACCTTCATTAAACCCATTTTTCTCACTTTTTCTCATTCATTCCTTAACCATAGTCTTCTACAAACTCTCTCAACCGAACCTCACCCTCCCATTACGAACCCTAACTCATTTTTGGGTGTTTTTGTCATAAAACCAAGTGTTCCTTCATCTTCTAACAAGTTTTGGAAGCTAGAATTAAGATCCTTTCATCTTCACCTTCTTCACCCAAGCTTTCTAGGGTTTCATCCAACTTTCTACCATTTTGGAAGATTGGGAGGTTGTGGCTCATTTTGGTGTCCTATAAGTGTTTGATTGGTGGATTCAAGTTGTGGTTGAGGTAATCATGTTTTATCTTCATTTATGAAAATTAGGGTTTCAATATTAAGTTGAGGTTTCATATAAAATGTTTTAGGGAAAGATTCTAGATGGTTGAATATGGTTATTTACGGTTGAAAATTTGTGGATCTAGGTTTTTGGAAGAAGTTCGCTCATGGATTCAGATTTCTTCAAGAAAGCTCAAGTTGGGGTAAAATCTAGATTTAGCATAAATCTAGCAAGGTGAGTTCAAGTTGATTTGTGAAAACGGTGTACATGCCAAAATGTTTATTTTAAAGTGTTTAAATGTTTTACATGGATTTGTTAACTGCTGATCACTTGATAAGTTTTGGTTATTTTGAAATATTTAGTTTTATAAACATGGTGAAACACCCATTTTGGGACTTTTGAGGCATTTTGGTAAATAAGTCATTAAGGAAAATGTTTTAATAATGCATTGCATAAATGGGGATTATTTGGTAAAAATGCACTTTTATGTTGTTGGAAATATGCATAGTTCGTGTCATGAGATGTTTTGAAAGTATCAACGCGTGAGTTATTGGGTTTTGGTCATTCCCGACCTCGTGAATATTTCGGACGTTGTACTTCTTTTGGTTTTGGGGAAAAGACGCATTCCAAGGATTTTGATGGGCAAATCTTAAGCACCGACAATTTTAACGAGCTATTTTACGGGTATAAGTCATTTGGTGTAAATGCTCTTTTAGTGTGTGTTGATCCAAACTCTCTCAGTGATTTGATAACGACCCTCTTCTATACTTAGTGAAAATTACGTTTTAATATGTATTAGTGTTTCACCATCAGCGATCAGACTGAGTCTGTTCAGTTATCGCTGATGACCTTTCTTGTAAACATTTCATATGTATTAGTTTCACTATCAGCGATCAAACTGAGTCTGTTCAGTTATCGCTGATAGTTTCTGAAGTAAACAGCCAACGTAATCCCTGAAGACAAGTCTCGCGTCAACATATGTTCATAGCTAAATCGAAGACGAAGCCACTGAACAAAGACAAGTCTACTAGTGACCTGATGCGGATATCAGTGAAGCAAAGACAACTCTACTTATACGCGAAGGAACATGAGGAAAAGCTTCAGCGATAGCTGAACTTTATATCTCTGAAGGAAGAGATATTCAGCGATCAAAAGATCACGTAGCTTATGCCTCAAGTCTCCTTTTGTCTTACCTTGCACAACCAGTACGATGTGTCAGAACGGACATGTCTCTGCCACAAATCGTACAACAACTCTGTCAACTACACTGTTCATGATACGGCCAAAAGCATGTCTCCAAAAGTCAGACTCCCAAAGCCAATCTATGAACGCCACGTGTAAAGTGCCCTGCCATGCATTTAATGCATAGGGTATAAATAGGAAGCTCACCCCTTCATCTGAAGGTGTGCTCAATCCTTGAACTCCATATAGAAACCCTTGTTTTCTATCTCTCTCTTAATCCCCCATTCTCTGAATTTCTTGTGCAATCATCTTAGTGTTTCTTAAGTTTGTTTAGATTGAGTCTGTCTTAATCTTATTCCGCAACAAACTTGTAAATTGTATTTTGATTTATCAATAAACAATTTATTAAACTTTAATTTCTGTGTTTGTATTCAACCCCCCCCCCCCTTCTACAAACTTGTTAAGCACCTTCGGGACCAACAAGTGGTATCAGAGCAGTTTGTTTAATCTAATAAACAAGATCTTGCTGTATACTCTTCCTTGCTACTCTAAAATGGCACTAAACACAAACACAAACTACTATGATAATGGTTCACTTTCTAAACCTCCTCGATTTAGCAGAGATAACTTTTCTCTATGGAAAAATCGAATGATGCTATTTCTTGAAGGTGCGGATCCTACTATACCTGAATATATAGAAAACGGACCCTATGAACCTGTTAGAATTATAACTGCGGTTCCCGCTACTACCACCACTGAAGCTGTCCCTGAACGATATGTCGTTAAGGAAATAAGACAGTGGAGTGATGAAGATAAAAAGAAGGTAGGCATAGATGCAAGAGCAAAGACCATTATATCAATGGCTCTGCCTGATGAAGTTTTCCATTCCATCATGCATCTAAAAACTTCTAAAGAAATGTGGGAAACCATATGTGTTCAATATGAGGGCACCACTGAAATCCAAGAGACTCGAAAGATTAACTTGGTAAGACAGTATGAAAGTTTTATCGCTGGTAAGAATGAATCTCTTTCTGACATTCATCAGCGGTTTAACTGCCTGATCATTGACCTAAGAACTGTTGGAAGGACCTATTCTAATTCTGAGGTCCTAACAAAATTCTTGGAAAGTCTTCCTGAAAGCTGGGACAGTTATTCAATATGTCTTAAGCTGACAAAAGACTTACATACTCTCTCTCTAAGCACTCTGTATGGAATACTGCTCAACTATGAGCAATCTAATCTCTTGAAGAAGAATCTTGTAAAAGATTCTAAAGACTCCAAAAGCACTTCTGTTGCTTTAGTCTCGTCAGAGATAATTCCATCCCAGCGATCTACTCTCACCATCACTGAGTTAGATTCTGAATCTGAGGATTTATCAGACTCTGATCTTTCAGAGTTTAATGAGTCCTTAGCACTCTTGACAAACTCTTTTAAGAGATTTGCAAGAAAGAGTAACTTCCGAAGAAGTAAACCTCTCTCTCTTACTGAAAAGCCAAAATCAACTCCGGTTGATAAGGCTACAGCCACTTGCTATAACTGCGAAAAAATTGGACATTTTGCTAGTGAGTGCAGGTCGAAAAAGGTCTTCAAACCTTCTACCTCAAGAAGATCCAGTGATGACAAATACCATAAGCTGAAGAACAAATATCAAAAGCTGAAAAGCTATCAGCGAAAAGGTAAAGGTCTCATCGCTGAAGAACATGACTGGGCTGAAACAGAAGAATCATCTTCTGATGAAGAAGAAGTCGCTAATCTTTGCCTCATGGCTGAGATTAAAGAAGAAGTAGAAGAACCATCTGAACCTTCTATGAGCTACATATCATCTCAGGTATCTATCTCTACAAATCCCTCTCTGCCTGAAGCTGAAAGAAGTCGCGCTGTTGATGTGCTGACGATTGACCTTTATAATGCTCTAAACGACAAAACTCAAGCTGAAAATAAAAATGTTTATTTATCACAAGAGCTAGAGAAATGTCATGAAAAGATCAGTGAACTAAATCTTTTAGAAGAAAAATTGAAAGATCAAGTCATTATAAATGAAATCATCAGCATTGAACGCGAACAAGCCATCGCTGCTCTAAAAGCAGAAAAGGCTCATGTTGAAAAATGGTGCAAATCATCAACAAAGATCTCTGAGATAATAAATGCTCAAACTCCTGAAAGTGATAGAACTGGTCTTGGTTTTTGGACACCACAGGATGATCCTAAAGAAGAAAGTTCCTCGCTTAAATTTGGAACTTTTGTCACATCTTTCTTTGACACTTCTTATAATCAATTCTATCCCTGTTCTTCTTCAAATCCCATCCCTGAGGAGATATCTGCAAGATCTAAGCCTGCAGATAAAGGAAAGTCTATTCTCCCTCCTCAGAAGGCTTCCAAGAAAACCAAACTGAAAGTTCCTTCCAAACCTTCAGTGGATAAACCTTCTAGCTCAGTGACAGAAATCTTTGATATCTGTCCTCCAAAGCTGAAGGTTGATCTAAAGCCCGTGAGACCTGAAGAAATAAAAATTCCTCCCAGATCTCGTGCTAAAGGCATTCTTGGAGCTGGTCCTGCTCATCTTAAACTTGCAAAACCTTCTACTGATCCTAAAACCATTTTCAAATACAGAAAATGTTATCACTGTGGTTTTACTGATCATATTGCAAGTAAATGTCCAAATACCACCAAAGCTGATAAAACAGCTAAAGTGAAGAAAAATGCCTTTAAGGCAAAGAAAGTCACCAAAGTTGAAAAATCAACCAAAGTGAAAAATACCACTAAGGTTAAGAAATTAACCAAAGTGAAGATTACCACTGAAGCTGAATCTTCATCAGCTGTGAAGACTGTTGAATCTTCCTTATCCACTAACTCTGAAGGACCCATTGAAAAGTGGGTACCAAACAACGCTTAATCTTTCTTATGTATGCAGGGATCAAAGGGCATCTGGTATCTCGATAGTGGATGTTCTCGTCATATGACTGGACAAAGAGACCTGCTCACTGAATACAAGGAAGAGAAAGGTCCCTCTGTGACCTTTGGTGGAAATGGAAAAGGATTTACCCGAGGGTTTGGTGTCCTCAGCAATGGGACAACTACCTTTCGAAGAGTCGCTTATGTAGATGGACTGAAGCACAATCTTCTAAGCATCAGTCAGCTATGTGACAAAGACTACGAAGTTCGCTTTTCTAAGAAAGCATGTTCAGTGGTAGATGAAAAAGGAAAACTTTCTCTCAGTGGTTATCGAAGAGAAAATGTCTATGTAATAGATATGGACTCTACTATCACTGAAAACTTATGTTTTCTCTCTAAGGCCTCTTCTGATGTCAACTGGCTATGGCATAAAAGGCTCTCTCATCTAAACTTCAAAACCCTGAATTCTCTCTCATCTAAGGAACTGGTTTCTGGTCTTCCTCAGCACTCATATGCTAAAGAATATCTCTGCTCAGCATGTGAAAAAGGAAAACAAACAAAAGCTAGTTTCAAGTCGAAACAAGTTTCCTTAGTGACAATTCCTCTTCAGCTCTTGCATATGGATCTATTTGGCCCTGTCAACATCCAATCAATAGCTGGAAAGAAATATACGCTTGCCATTGTAGATGAATATTCTCGCTACACTTGGGTTATCTTTCTTCGCTGTAAGAGTGATACTCCAGAAGAACTAATATCTTTTGTCAAAAAGATGGAAGTGCTGAACAATCTTACTGTTCGTTCAATAAGAAGTGATCATGGAACTGAATTCAAAAATAGTTCCCTGGACAATTTCTTTGAGAACAAGGGAATCTCTCACAACTTCTCTTCAGTAAGAACACCTCAGCAAAATGGAGTCGCTGAAAGAAGAAACAGAACGATCATAGAAGCTGCTAGATCAATGCTCAGCGATTCTCACCTCCCTACTCAATTTTGGGCAGAAGCTGTAAACACTGCATGTTTTACTCAAAACAGATCGCTGATAATAAAGCGATTTGGGAAGACAGCTTATGAACTTTTTCTTGGAAGGAAGCCTTCTATCAGCTTTCTTCATATCTTTGGTTGTCAGTGCTTTATCTTAAACAACAAAGATAAACTTGGAAAGTTTGACCCAAAAGCCGATGATGGAATATTTCTAGGATATTCCTCCATCTCCAAAGCCTACAGAGTTTTCAACAAGAGAAGACAAACCGTAGAAGAAACAATTAACGTCACTTTTGATGAAACTCGCTCAGCGAACTCTAAACCAATCGCTGACAATGAAGAGTTAAATGCTTGGATACTTTCTCACTACAGAGAAACAGAACCCTTCTTTTCAAACCATCAGCATTCTGATCCTTCAGCCGCTGATGATGATCCAAACATTATACATCCTACCGCTGAATCCATCTCATGGGTTTCAGCTGAACCTCTAAACACATTACTACCATCAAATCTGCCTTCGTCTGGAAACCTCTCTAGTGAACCTAGTCAACAGTTAATTGCTGATGAACCTCAAACGTCCTCATCAGTAAACATCCCAATTGTTGATCCAACCTCTGAGTTAAGCAATCATGCTCCTGCTCAGCGATGGACAAGAGATCACCCAATAGATCAAATTCTCGGTGATCCAGATGCAGGTATTCAGACACGACGGAGCTCAGGTAATATCTGTCTCTTTGTAAACTTTCTCTCTTTAATAGAACCAAAGAAGACTGATGATGCCCTCAGAGATCCAAACTGGGTCAGCGCTATGCAAGAAGAGCTGACTGAATTTTCTCGAAACAAAGTTTGGAATCTCGTTCCTAGACCATCTGATAAAACTGTAATAGGCACCAAATGGGTGTTTAGAAACAAGTTAGATGAACATGGAACTGTAACCCGCAACAAGGCTCGACTTGTTGCTCAGGGATACAGACAAGAGGAAGGCATAGACTATGATGAAACCTTTGCCCCTGTGGCCAGGCTCGAAGCAATTCGACTATTCTTAGCTTATGCAGTCTATAAAGACTTCATCGTTTATCAAATGGACGTAAAATCAGCATTTCTGAATGGAAAGCTGAATGAAGAAGTTTATGTAGAACAACCACCAGGGTTCTATGACCCTAAGCATCCAAATTATGTTTATAAATTGGATAAGGTTCTCTATGGTCTAAAACAATCCCCTCGTGCTTGGTATGACACTCTCTCATCTTTTCTTATCTCTGAAAATTTTGAACGTGGCAAGATTGATAATACGTTATTTTTCAGAAAGATAAAAGGTCATATAATTCTTGTACAAATATATGTTGATGACATAATATTTGGTTCTACTAACCCATCTCTGTGTACTCGCTTCGCTGAAAGAATGAAGAAAGAATATAAAATGAGTATGATGGGTGAGCTGACATATTTTCTTGGTCTTCAGATTAAACAATCTGACAAAGGTACTTTTATCTGCCAAGGTAAGTATGTTAAAGATATGCTAAAGAAGTTTGATCTCACACAAACTTCAGCGATGAAAACTCCTATGGCACCACCCCTGACACTTAACAAAGATCCTTCTGGAAAACCTGTTAATGTCACTGCCTATAGAGGAATGATAGGCTCCCTGCTGTATCTCACAGCGAGCCGACCTGACATCATGTACTCTACTTGTTTATGTGCACGCTATCAATCTGAACCCAAGGAATCCCATCTGATAGCTGTAAAGCGAATTTTCAGATATCTGAAAGGAACTCCTAACCTCGGTCTTTGGTATCCCAAAGACTCAGGGTTCGATCTAACTGGTTATTCTGATAGTGATTTTGCAGGCTGTAAACTCGACAGAAAAAGTACCACTGGTGGATGTCAACTCCTGGGAGGAAAGCTGGTAAGCTGGACAAGCAAGAAACAAAATTATGTGTCCACTTCCACAGCTGAAGCTGAATACGTAGCCGCTGGAAGCTGCTGTTCTCAAATCTTGTGGATGAGAAATCAACTATTAGATTATGACCTTCAGCTGTCAAAGATTCCTATCTATTGCGACAGCACTAGTGCTATCGCTATAGCAAATAATCCAGTGCTACATTCAAAGACAAAACACATAGAGATCAGATATCACTTTATCAGAGATCATGTGATGAATGGTGATATTGAACTTCACTTTATCCCTACTGACTTTCAGCTTGCTGATATATTCACCAAACCTCTTGATGAGACAAGGTTCAACTTTCTCATCAATGAGCTTGGAATGCTGAATCTTGAAGAATAATTCTTCAGCGTTCATGTATTGTGTCAGTAATCAAAAGTTCCCCTTTCATCATTCTCTGATAAATTTTCTGATCCTCAGGTATGTTTTCTCAATCCCTACAACTGAATCTTCATTCAGTTGAGATGGTTTTTTAAAATATCAACCTTAATCACTGATATTTCTTGTCAGATCTTTTTAAAAAGAAAATATATCCCCATCTTTACTATCAGGGATACTTTTAAAAAGGAAAATCTATCACTGACCTTTCTTCAGTGATAATTTCAAAACGGACAAATGTACAGTCTCTCTCTTCTATGACGTCATTTGAACCGACAATCCACGACATGCCTTTTCTGACACGTTCGTCCGTTGCTCTTCTATCCAATCAACTTCGTGGGACGTGTCCATGTCATGATGAGCATTTGTTTTTCCCGCTTCTCTCACACTCTCTCTCACGTATAAAAAGAATGTTTTTCCATTCTTATCATTTTTACGCCTTCTGCAAATACTTTCAAAGCAAGAATACTCTCAAGCATTCTAGCAATTCTCAAGCATTTGCATCTTCAACCTCAAAGATCAACAGGTTATTCTTGATCTTCTTCATCTTATTCTGTTCTCAAATCTCATTTATAAAATCATTTTCATTTTTGATTTTATTCTTTAAAAACCATGTTACTTTGATTTTCTCTATTCAAGAATCTTTGGTTTTTCTTCTTGTTCTTAAATCTTGTTCTAAGATAAACTGTTTTCCTCTACAAATAGGTTGATTTTCTACGTTTCTTTCCTCAAAATAGAAACTAGCAAATCTTCCTTATTTTAAGACTAAACCTTTTTCTACTCGTTTATCTACTTCTGATTCAGAATGACTCAATCTGCACTTATCGCCTCAAAGAACGTCAAATTCGCAATTTCTGACTCTGAGCTCCCGAAAAACAACCATCTTGCTCGCCTCGACTTTGATGGTGTCAAGTATCCTCATCTGAAGGAGGCCGCAATGTTTCTGAAGCAATCCTGCATTGCTTACGCTATCACTGTGGATCCAACACCCTCCAAAGCTCTTCTCCAGCAATTATGGTTTACTGCTGATGAAACCTCTATCACCAACAAAAAGGGTGAACAGGTTCCTGCTATCTCCTTCAGCACTCAATTGGGCTCAAAGATGATGACTGCCCTAGGCCTGAGGAAAGCTCTACGTTTTCCCGACAAACCCAGGAATGGATTCGACGCCTTGCCAACTGACGCTGAACTCATCCAATTCCTGGATGCCATGGAATATGCTTGGGAACCCAAACCAAGAACTACGATTCCCAACAAGAAGCTGACTCTTGTGAAGAAGGCACTGATGCCTTCCCAGCTAAACTACATCTTCTCACACTTCATTCAGTGCATGAGTGGGAAGAGTGGGTCACTGGACCAAGCCAGCAAGGTTCAGGTCCAGATGGCTTACTCAGTGATAGCTGGACGCAACTTCGACTACGCAACAGCTATCTTTGACGACCTGAAGTCAAAGATAGAGAAGACCGAGAGGGATCCCAAAGTTCCCTACGTACGCTTCATCTGCGCGTACCTGAAGTTTCTCTACCCTACCACTTACCCCACCAACTCGGATGCATCTTTTCCGAAAGTGGGTCAGCGATCCTTGGAAGTCAAGCCACTCCCCAACGAGGTAAGTATTTCTGAACTTCGCTCCCGTCTCTCTCTCCTCACTTCTTCATCTTCAGCGGCCACGCAGGAGGTTTCTTCTTCTGCTATCCCTGCCGCTACCCCTTCCAAACGACCATCAACTGGCTCCCTTGGTCCTTCGAAGAAGGCCAAGGTGACCAAGGAGAAAGCTACTTCTAGCTCTATACCTAAGGATGTTTCTCTACAAACTTCCTTGGATGCTTTCGTGGGTCTCTCCTCCACATCCTCAGCTCCAACCACTTCAACCGTGCCAGCGATCTCGGTCGCTGTCACAACAACAGTGACACAACCTACATCTTCTATCCCCATCTCTAGTCCTCCTATTTCTTTGGTCTCTAACCCTCCTTCTATCCCTACTCCTCAGTTTGGACCCATAGGACCTGAACATCATTCTTTTGAGGAATCCCTGCAATTCTACAAAATGTTTGATAATTCAGGTATCCCTATAACCTTAAACACTTCTCCCAACTCACCATATAAGCCTAGTTCTGAAACACTAACTTATCTTTCAGGTCCTAGCTTGGCGACTGTTGACAACAATGTCAACAATCTGAGTGCAAAGGTGGAATCCATGACTGCTTCTCTCAACACCACCACCAACGCTATTCAATCAGCTGGTGAAGCACTGAGGACGCTGACTGCCACCTGTGCCTCTAAAGCTGATATCTCTCAAATCGCTACTCTTCAGGAAGCGATTGTCAAAGTCAGGGAAGAATCCAAGCAACAGTATGATGACCTGTCTGCAAAGATCAACTCCTGCACTGCTACTCTTCAGCAAGTCCTCAACAAGCTGAATGAACCAGCTCCAACTCCTGCTCCTTCATTTACAGATGACGATAGAACTGCTATATGCGTAGCTGTGGATTTCATTCAACAAGCTACGTCCGACATCCCTGTACTTGAAGATCGGCTCGCAGGACTGGAGGCTGAAGTGCAGAAGTTGGCTCACGCAAAACCTTCATCTCCTATTAAAGATCTCTCCCTCGGTGATAATGACAAAGAGGGGGAGAAGACCGCTGAAGAAAATACGGAGGTGGAAGTCATTGCTGAACAACTAAAGGAAACTCCCTCTCAGGTTGAGGGGGAGATAGCTGCTGACAAAGCCCCTCCCACCATCGCTGATATAGTCGATGATGAAGAGGAGGAAGAAGACGATGATGAAGACCTTGATCTTGAATATCAATAGGATGATTCTCATCAAGATGATGATGATGACGATGAAGAAGATCAATCTCTCTGGTGTTCTTCATCCGCCACATTATCAACGATAGCTTCGAAAGAAGTTATCCAAGCAGGGGGGAGACAAGATACACCTTCAGGAACCCCTTCCCAAAGCAAAGGTGCATCTGCTGAGGGAACCCTGAAGATGATCTCACTACCTGAGGAGAATCCTTCTCAGGTATGCCTTACTCTTGTTCCTTTTTCCTTCTATAAAAATCCCACCCCTGTTTCTTTCTAGCCTTTATCTCTCTCCTTTCCTAAATAAATCTAACCTTTTTCATTTTTCTGACCAGACAGTTCTCTCCCCTGCTTAAGGGTAAAGAGCTCCAAA
This sequence comes from Arctium minus, assembly GCA_954870635.1. Classification (NCBI taxonomy): domain Eukaryota; kingdom Viridiplantae; phylum Streptophyta; class Magnoliopsida; order Asterales; family Asteraceae; genus Arctium; species Arctium minus. Next base: position 118,382,804 of record OX941080.1, on the reverse strand, counting down.
TAATCCCAGCCGCTGAAGCTGATGACCAAATAATCCCAGTCTCTGTCAGAGAGATTGATGAAGAGGATGAAGAAGAAGAAGAGTCCCTGCAACATCATGGAAGGCCCTCAAGACCGTCTCACTGGTCTGAGAAAGAGAGAAAGAAAAGAACAGAGATGATCTCTCATCTGGAGAGTCAACGACGAAAGGTCCCTTCTCAATCATCAGAACTGCAATTCCTGACTGACGCTGAAATTGAAGAATCCATCAGGGCTGAGAAGCTGATTGCTGACTGTCAAAGAGATGCCTCTCTGGCTCTCAAAATTCAGTCTTCTCAAGTCAAAGACAAGAAGCTGAAATGCAAACCAGTAGAAGTCCAGGCAGCTCTGTTGAAAGAGATTGAAAAGGAACGCTCCAAAGAAAAAGTGGTCAGCGATAATACAATCGATTGGTGCAAGCACAAAATCGACTATCGCTCTGACCCACTGAAGATCGTAGCGGTTGCTATCTCTGGAAGAAAGAAGAAGGATAAGCTCTCTGTCACCATGGAAATTACCAGAGAGGATGGAAGCTGCAAGGCTATGTTCATTTCAAAGCTGGAAGACTTCGGCTACATGGAGTGGCTTGAGTTCAAAGATGCGCTGAAGAAATCAAAGTCAACATACAGAGGCTATGTTGAAAGGGTGAATGATGCTCTCATCAACAAAGTCACTGCAATACTAAAGGTGCCATCTACTCTTCCCTCAAAATCCATGCAAGTCAAGAGAAAGCCCGTCTCCTCCTCGTCTGATAATGTCGCAGTGATAAGGAATGAAACCTCCATAAAATTCTCCAGAGAAGCTCTGTTCGGTCCTCCTCCTGATCTTTCAGTTCTGGATCTCTCTCTGCATCCTGGCGGACCATATGCTGCAGGACAAGTTCTTGAAGAACCTTTTGGAATCTTCTTCAGAGATGACGAGGAACAACTCAGATTTCAAAGGGTCTCTGAAATCCCTATCTGTCCCCTCGCTCTTCTCAAGGATCTCATGTGCCTATGGTATACTCTCTCTCCTGCTGCTGAGCCAATCATAGCGATTATCTGCAAAGAATCTTTAGAGCGAAAGCAAAAAGGAGAAGAAATACCTGAGTATTTGATCAATCCTCCTAAACCCTCTTTAGATAGCTGATAGATTAGTTTTCTTTCTTGTAATCTATTAGTTTAACTTACAGTAGTTAGTACATCACTTGTACTTGTAATTTTCATTCCTTGTAAATCTTTTATTGGATTTATGAAAATTTCAGTGAAGTACTTAACTCCATCAGTGCTGTAAAAGATCCCTCAAAATAGTAATTGGGACATGTATGTTATGAGTCCTGATTATTCCATCATTTTGAACTATAAAGTAATTTTCTTCAGTTACTTTGTCATTATCAAATAGGGGGAGATTGTTGATCCAAACTCTCTCAGTGATTTGATAACGACCCTCTTCTATACTTAGTGAAAATTACGTTTTAATATGTATTAGTGTTTCACCATCAGCGATCAGACTGAGTCTGTTCAGTTATCGCTGATGACCTTTCTTGTAAACATTTCATATGTATTAGTTTCACTATCAGCGATCAAACTGAGTCTGTTCAGTTATCGCTGATAGTTTCTGAAGTAAACAGCCAACGTAATCCCTGAAGACAAGTCTCGCGTCAACATATGTTCATAGCTGAATCGAAAACGAAGCCACTGAACAAAGACAAGTCTACTAGTGACCTGATGCGGATATCAGTGAAGCAAAGACAACTCTACTTATACGCGAAGGAACATGAGGAAAAGCTTCAGCGATAGCTGAACTTTATATCTCTGAAGGAAGAGATATTCAGCGATCAAAAGATCACGTAGCTTATGCCTCAAGTCTCCTTTTGTCTTACCTTGCACAACCAGTACGATGTGTCAGAACGGACATGTCTCTGCCACAAATCGTACAACAACTCTGTCAACTACACTGTTCATGATACGGCCAAAAGCATGTCTCCAAAAGTCAGACTCCCAAAGCCAATCTATGAACGCCACGTGTAAAGTGCCCTGCCATGCATTTAATGCATAGGGTATAAATAGGAAGCTCACCCCTTCATCTGAAGGTGTGCTCAATCCTTGAACTCCATATAGAAACCCTTGTTTTCTATCTCTCTCTTAATCCCCCATTCTCTGAATTTCTTGTGCAATCATCTTAGTGTTTCTTAAGTTTGTTTAGATTGAGTCTGTCTTAATCTTATTCCGCAACAAACTTGTAAATTGTATTTTGATTTATCAATAAACAATTTATTAAACTTTAATTTCTGTGTTTGTATTCAACCCCCCCCCCCCTTCTACAAACTTGTTAAGCACCTTCGGGACCAACAGTGTGTTTTGGGAGAAATGTTTAACCTTTTATTATGAGACGTTTTGAAAGGGGTTAATGGTATAAACTTGTTTTTGGGAAAATGATTCGTTTCAACTTAAGTGGTGTTGGAGTTTGGTCGTGTGCGTTTTATCGCATTGTACTGCTTTTGGCAATGAGTCATTCGGTTGTTTGAGCCTGTGGCTCGGTATTTTATTATGATTGGGTTTTAGGACATTTGTCCAGTTTTGATAACTCGACTTCGAGCTTTGGTTGCGATATTGGATGAGGGACTCAACGTAAGGACCTTTTGCGGTTGAAGTTGATATCCCGTGGGTGTAAGTTTAAAGCCACTGAGCCTGTAATCCCTTGCGCTTGGAATCATTACGTCCAATGATGGAACAATAGTTTTCAACATTGAGGCGTGTTTAGGCATCAGATTGGGCTATAAGTCCTACGTGTTAAGTATTACGATATTGGATGAGGGACTCAACGTAAGGACCTTTCGCGGTTGAAGTTGATATCCCGTGGGTGTACGTTTAAAGCCACTGAGCCAGACATCCCTTGCGTGTACTTCTGTTTATATGACTAGCCTTAACAACATAAAATGGGCTTACTTTGTGTACCGTCACATTTTATGGAATCAGGTCTCCCCCGTCATTGAAAAGTGTTACTTTGGGTATTGAGTTTTATTATCCTAGTTTTCGGTGACGTTTTGTATAAATAGATTTTTATCCATGATTTATGGGTTGAATATTACGCCCCACCCGTGTTTTGGGTGTTTTGGGATATAAAGTTTTATCCGCTTTTCTCCAGTTGGGAGTTTGATTTTTATTCTCATTTAGAGTGAGTTTTGGGTTTAATTTAATTTACGAAAGAACATTATATGTTGGAATCTTGTCCCCGAAGTAGTTTGGATTTGAAAACGTTTATATTGGTGTTTCCTTGCCCAAAATGCATATTATTGGAAAAGAGTCGTTTTCATGTTCAAACATATCATCTTGAAAGCTTATGATTTAAACTGCATTACCTCTTTTCAAAGATATTCATGTTGAAAACTCTTGATCTCACTAGGCGTTAAGCCTAACCTTTTATTTGTCGACATATGCATCAGGTTCCAGTTGGGTTTTGGTTCTAGCAGTTATGAAGAGTTGAGCCTTAGCTTTGTGCAAGTGTAAGTAGTTGGTGAAGTCTTCCGCAGTTTGGAGATAGTGACTATTATTGGGTTTTAGTAGCACCCGTTCTTATTGTAGACTATATGTATAGAATGAAATGTGTGTATTGAGGTTAAATAATAAATTGTGATTGGAGATGTATCATTTATCGATGTATTTAGAAAATTTTAAATCGGTTGGTATTTCCAGAATTTAGGGTGTTACAAGTTGGTATCAGAGCTTAAGTTTGAGAGAATTAGGTATTGATTTTTGGATGCCTAGACTCAAACTAGCGTTCTTATAAGTGATTGTAAGTGAAGTTGCACATTAGGTACCTTAAGATAAGATATTTTCGGGTTGATCGAGTCGCTAGAAACGGGAAACTTGTCGAGGGTCGCAAGGATGATCATGTACGGTACGTTCATAATGGCACCTGGCCAGTGTTATGGTGAACCTACATGCTACATGTGTATACTTGAATTACCTTGGTATGATGACCGTTGGGGTAGTGAGAAAGTTTCTAAACGAGTGATCTAAAGAAGAGTTGATGTTTATAGCATTGTCATATTTGAGTGATGGTCAAACATGCCAGATGCAATTAGTTGACCATTTTGGGTCGAAGTCATTGGATGAATTAGAACCATAAGCTTATTGAATTGACTCTATTTCAAGGAGAAATCGTAAGTTGACCGAAGTAGGGCGATTGTTGTTTTAAGATGTTTGATGCTTCCGGATGACGATTGTGTGTCGGGAAAATGGAGGAGTGTAGTCCTAAGATGCTGAGTGCCAACCAAATTCATGCACTAAATTTATTTCTAAAAATAAGTCTGCATAAATTGTTTCTCATGTTCTCAAAACATAAAGTGAACTGTATTGTAAAGTCTCGATAAAGCATTTAGTGCTCATCAAATTTTAAACTGTGAGCTTAAACATGCATGATTGTAGCACGTGGTTGCAAATATTTTATTGAAAATCTCTTTATCCCCGTTTCGTGTCAAACACTATTTACGGATCTTGTAATATCTGTGTTTTAATATTATTTGGGGTATTGGGCAAGTAACTGTGGTTTTAGAATTTTGACATTTTTAGACTTATTGTCGTTTTATGCTTTTTATGTTGGGAAATGAAAATTTTGACACCGTTTGATTTTAGCGTTAATGAGTTTTATGAAAGATTCAGTTGGGTTTTATGGTGTCTTATTTTATGACAGTTTGAGTCGCGTAATAAAAAGAAATTTTTGGAACGTGTAGACTTGCATTATTGTGTGCGTTAATTTATGAGTTTTGTTTAATATTTTGTCTCATGCGAGTCTGGCACCTATATTTTCGCAACCGTAAGAGGCGTCTTGAAGGCCGCATTAATAAATGTCATCCCATGTGTTATTTTGGGAAGTTTCAAAACCTTGTGTCTTTTCCTTTCGGGTTTTATACAATTGTTACTCGTTGCATGCTAATTCGTATTTGAGTTAAACTATACTATTGGTGTGAGTAATCATATAAGAGATTTATGTTATTGTAGATAAAACTTTTGTTCTGAACATATTTCAGTTATTGATTTTACTTTAGAAGTTTTCCGCAATGCATTAAATGAGTATCAGTTTACATGTCGTTGCAGTTACTATTTCGGACAGGTGCGTTTTACCTGTGTGAACCAAAGTTAAACTTGATTTGATATTTATGTACGTCCCTATCGTTTTACTGCGTTTTGGGGAATAGGCTGGTGTATATGGGTTTTGTTGAAAAATTTTATTCTGCGGCGTTTTGCGGTTAAAAGGAACGAATTTAAAGTCAAAATTGTGATGTTCCTTTTTTTTGGAGTCGTACAAACATTTATTGCACGTGTTTTGGTGTAGAAAATTATTTTCACATATATGGTATAATTTGATTTATGTTAGGACCATAATAGTCCACTTGAAAATTTTGTTGCGCATCTTTTATTACCATTTTATTAACGTAAGTGCTATTCAAATGAGTTTTGGAAATGGTTTTATATGCGTAGTGTTGGTGATCAATTTTGGAAACCTATCGAATGAATGATAGTGTATTTTTACCGCACGATTAATTGTTATAGAACTTATGTATTTGAAAGCTTTAGAAATTTCAAATTGGCATACTGGTTGAAAAACCTTGAACTCATTAGGGCTATAGATGTAAAACCCCTATCGTGAAAATAGTTGCAATTAAGGGACTAGAGGAGTCCTTGGGATTTGAAGCGTCAGATGATCCGACTTGTGGTCAACCTTTAATTTGGGTTTCAAATTTTGAATCGGGTCATGCGTGAATAATCAAGGTATTAGATTTATGCTTTCTCCTAGTTAATTAAGAGGTGATCTTTCTGCTTCGATAAATCTTCGGGTTAAGGCTTTATGTGGTTAATGGCTGATGGTTGGATATGGGTTGTTGGGTTGATCATTCGACATCATGCATGTGTTGAGGGATGTGCCATCGGGGCAAGTTTTTATCACTTTCAACCTCTTCGGACTCAGAAACTATCACTTTCTTCTCCTTCTTTAAACTTACAGACTTTTTCTTCACCACCAAGGCAATAGGATCAACAACTGCCTTCTCAGTCTTCTTCTTTTCCTCTTTAATCTCATCAACCTCTTCTTCATTCTGTCTGAGAGTTTCATAGACCTCATGAAGTGGAATTTCATTCAGATCTTTCATCTGCTTCATTTGTCTAGTGAATCTTTTCCACTCTGGCTGAAACTTGACATTAAGCTCAATCTGTGACTTCTTTACTTTGTTCTTGCTAAGCTCATTCAGTAAAGTCACAAATCTGTCATAAGTTGCCTCAAACGATTCTCCTTCTTTGGCCTTGAACTCTTCATAATTGTTGAGGCAGTTGGAGACTTTAAGTTGATTTCCAATCTTTGACCCTAACATCATTTTCTCCAATTGATCCCACATTTGCTTGCCCGTAGCATTGTAGCTATCAATCTTGACATATATCTCATTGGGTATGCCTTGGAGAATGAAAGATCTTGCTAGTCTATCAGCCTTATGTCTTATTCTTTGCTCATCTGAGTACTCCTCCACAGGTAGAGGATACTCTCTCTGTTCATCTTCTCCATTCTCTCCTGCAACATTGAGTGTTTTTGTTGGAGGTTTCATGATGCCTTCCTTCAAAGATAATCTGATATAGTCTCCCAGATCGTTGCGGTCTATGAAGTCTAGAAACCAGTCTTTCCATTGCTCGTACTCTCCCTTGAAGAGTACCGGTGGCTTTACATCGGTTCCAATAGCAAGAGCTTCCCTTTATGTCATCCTGTTTGAAAATTTACAATAAGAACTTGACAAACTGATCGTTAGTCCAAAATAAATCAAGTAAATCAGAAAAACTTAGACAGAAAATCAGAAATGAAATTCCAAAAATTCTTCAAGTATAGAATTTGCAGCATACATTGAAGTACAAGGAATTTGCAACTCACAGAATTCGCACACACGTGAATAAAACATAATTCGTATACAAAAATATACCAACTTCAGAATTCGTAACACAAGAATTCTTAAGCTTCTCAGAATTCGCAAGCAAGTTTAAAACAGAATTCGTATGATAGAGACATACGAATCCAACACTTAGAAAATTTTAAACACTTTTCATAAGAACAACAAGAATCCGTAGACTACTCTTCTGCGAAATCCAAGGAATTCGTAGAACAGTCTTATGCGAATTCTAATACCTGCGAATCCTTTCCTTAAGAAAATTTTCCACACAACACTTTTCATAAACCAACAATGCGAATTCTGAACAATTCGTAAGAAACCCAGATACGAATTATGTCCTTGTAAAATGTTCAAGAAAAAAAAACTTTTCGTAAACCAGACTTATGCGAATACTTAGCAATTCGCAGATAAGCTAATGCGAATTCTAAAGAATCCTTAACACACTGAAATACGAATTCTATGAGATTCGCAAGAGACACATTTGCGAATTCTATACTTGTGATTTTCAAAGACAACAAATATGCAAATTCTAATATAAATCTGCGAAATCTTCAATCTTTCTGCGAATTCTATCAAATCTGCGAGTTCTTCAGGCTTTTTGCGAGTTCTTGAGCATGTCTGCGAGTTCTTGGGATCTCGAATGAAAAAATACACTGATTCGATCAAAAACCAATCTAAACATCGAATTTTAACCTGAAACTTTGACAAATCAATCACCTATACTACTAAATCCTATTTCTATCAAAGAAGTTCAATAAGAATCACTAACAATTACAAATTTGATTCAATACAGTGCGGCAAAAACTCGTGAACTTTCAACTCTAAAATTCAACAATTTGATTCCAGATACAGTGCAAGATTCTAATTATCCTATACAAGATCATTCTAAAACATAATTCGAACATATTGAACCAATTACAACTCGAAATTATACTCAAAATCTCAAAATCGAATCTGAACTCGATGGAATTGTGTCGAAAAACTAATTTTCTTGATTTCTTGATTGGATCTGCTCTGATACCAATTATTAATCGCAGATTTATCAAGTTCTCATTATCAAAATCAATCACAAGCATGATTAAACAATCTACCTATTTGATTAATCACCAGATTCAATTACAAACAATCTCAGTTTACTTTCTCTCTACAAATCTCTTTCTCTCTCTAGCTCTCTGCGAATACAACAGTTCTGAATTGTTACAAGTGTTCTACCACACCTTCTAACCAACTATCTATTAAAGCAAAAACTAAATACACGCTTACAAGCTTACAACAAGACTTTGACTTTGTCTTTATTACACTTGACTTTGACTTTGCTTAAGAGTTGACTTTTGAGCTTTGACTTGGCTTGACTTTGATCTTCAATCTTCTATGATCTTGCATCCAACATATTTATGTACTAACACAATCACTTCCTTTTGATGATGACACATAATCTTTCAACAATTTAGTTTTTTTTTCTTTGTCATTTTTGATAAAATAAGTTTTTATATAAAATGTTTGTAAATGGAAAACAATTAAAAAAATTATTATTTGTAATATAAGCGATAAATATTAAAAATTATATACATATAAGTATTTTAAAAATTAAAAAAAATTAATTAATCTATACTATATTATAAAGCATGGATAAAAAACTCTTAAGTACAATTTATTAGGCACAAGGTACCATCATTTTATGCAAAATTTTAAAAATCTCTTAATTACAAGTATCAAAGCATAAGGTACATATTACTACTGCAGGCTTCTAAAACCACCAATTTGGTATGTGCAGGGCCTTCTTTTTATGCTGACCTTTTCATGTATCACTATTGCATCAGATTTAATTCCCAAGGCTTCAAATTCAAATTTTACTATCAGAATGGATGAAAGATGCTTTATATCCGGACAAGATCGCGCCTAATCTTCCAAACACGGCATCAATTTCAAATTTCAAAAGTTTTTATGCCTAATTTCATCTCTGCTCTTTTCAAAAGCAATCTATGCCTTCTGAAGGCTCTCTCCGTGGAAACCTTAATCTCTCTGCCTCTCCGGCGCCACCCCCTGCTTCTGGTATGGTTTTTATTTTATTTATTATGCTTCCTTCTCATATCGGTTCCTTTCCTTTGTTTTGATTTATCCTTTTTTTCTTTGTTTCTTTACTTTTATAATTTTGATTCTAACCACAAGGGTTGTGGCGTACTGGTTAAGGCCATAGGGATGTGGTGGAATGTCCCAACTGTCCAGGGTTCGAATCCAGACGTAGAAAACAATTGTGGCCACTGAGGTTTAATCATGGCTGATGTCTTACAGTCATAATTGTCCAAGGGAGTAGTCTAGGCATAGCCTAGGACACCTTTCTAAAAAAATCGATTCTGATTTATATAGATCCATACTTCTACTTTCATTTTTCTTTCAATTGCACAATATGTTTATTCTCCTGATTTTGGTTCATTTGGACAACGATGTCGTGTTTGTGTTTTCAGGTTTGGCGGAGTCATATAACTGAATCGAGAAGCCTAAATGCAAAAGCATAAAATTCGGGAAGGAGGGAGGTGAAAAAATTGTTGAAGCCAAGAACCACTGCACTTCCATCACATACACACATCAGAAACATGTAATCAATTAACTAGATTTAGAAAACAGAAAGATATATACTCAATGCATGGGGATTTTTTGTTGTCTGTTGGTCAACATCCACAACTGCATTGAGGGCATGTTGGTTTCAGCTTATATGTTGCTTGTTTAATTTAATGGATGCCCTATGTTTTCTTTAACTTATTTATGTTTCTTTTGTCCACTTCAAGCTTGTATATTATCAAAGTCAATTTACATTGTGATGGTTGTGAATGAAGAAACTCCTTTAGAAAATTTATGGTATACTCTCTCTCTCTCTCTCTCTCTCTCTCGGGCAAATCATGTTTTTGTTTTTCTTTACTTATTGGTCTATACATGTTGGTTATGTTGTAGTTTCTATCATTTGGGTTTTGTTTAATTCAGGATATTTGTACCTGATTGCCAGGTTCGAGATTCAAGATATTTGGACCGCATCTGATTGCCGGTTTGACATCCAAGCATTTGAAGAAAACCCGTTTCTATTATAATCTATATTCACATGGGTGAGATTTTTTTCCATCATTACCTTAATCGGTAACCAAGAAAACAAATGTTCTCCTTTTATATGCAACTTAACCTTTTATCGTCATTATTCTTTTGATATTTGGTTCCTAACTTGTGTCTTAGGACTTCACATACTAATGGATGACCTTATTAAACTAATTATCTTTTGAATTTGTTCTGACTACTATAAGTCGTAAGAGAACTCCCAATTCATGTTCTAACTACTATAAACTCTAAGAGAACTACCAATTTCATGTCCTAACTACTATAAACCGTAAGAGAACTCCCGATTTCATGTCCTTATTTGTATGGTTATAGTGTAATATTATAGCTTTGTAAACTATTATCATGCCCTTTCGTCTTGAATTGCAGGTGAGATGCACACAAATGCTAGTGTCGTAGAAGGTTGATGTCTATTTTTTGCAACTCGAAGTCTGCTTTAGCTAGACTTTGATGATGTACATTTACCAATATGGTTCTTCGCTAGCTATTAAAGTACTTTAACAACAAACAAGTTGGAACTCTTGAAGTCGGTTCTCTCGGTGATCGGAGTAAAGTTCGTAGACGGTGTCCTATTGTAGGTGAAGTTTTTAAATGGATACCATTAGTTCATTACTAAAAATTTCTATCCCGATGTATGTTTTCGCCACATAATTGTTAACTTGAAGTTGTGGTGTATTTATAAACTCTCGAGTGCCTGACATAGTTTTTTTGTCATCCTTTTTTCTCTTCTTCTTGGTGTATTTATATTTTATTTGATGAGATTTGAACTTTGACCCATAGAAAGGTTGGGCTCTACCAGTAACCCGGGTATCGTTGAGCCAATAACCCTTTGATCGATCTTGTTGTTTTTGTGGTTATGAGCTTCTACTACTAAACATTCGGTAACAAATTTGTTTGGTCTATTTCCGATGTTCTTGACGTAGCTGTAGGCTGGATGGATTTGAAAATGAGAAAAGAGTGATGGCAATTGTAAGTGTAGATGTATACAAATTTGGGTTTGCATTACACTTCATTTGCTATAGTATTGTTGTTGGCAATTGATGGAGGAGGAATGAAAGCATAGGGAATAACACAACTCAAATCAAAATTTCCATTTTTTAATAAGAAAGAGGAATGAAAATGTTGGGGGTAGAGAATGGGTGTTAAAAAAGAGCATCAGTTAAAGTTTGGGATCATAATTTTTAAAATTAAACACATGGGTGGTGGCGTGTTGGCAAAGGCCTAGGGGATATGGTCAGGGGCGGAACCATGGTCTGATTTGGGGGGTCAAATGACCCCATAAAGTTTTAATTTTTTTTTGTTCTTATATTATAAATTTAATGTTTAATAAATATATATGTTTTTTGACCACCATATTTTTTTTTGATCCGTGAAAAATTTTAGCCTAATTTTATTGTTATTTTTTTTATATAATTTGTTTTTTATAATGATTGTTAACCTTGAATTGTTAGAGTTAGAGTTTGTTAGTTAATGTCAAGCTGATAATTTTTTGTTAGTTATTAGTTGTTAGGGTCAGAGTTTCTTAGTTGATGTCAAATTGTTACTTTTTTATTGCTAATTTAGGGTTAGGGTTATTAGTTGATATATAATTGTTAATTTAAATTATCTTTCTTGGATCCATACAAAAGAATTTTTTATGGAGTGTCACCTTGATCAAAGAGATAAGTGAGACCAAACTATTTAAGTATAATATATTGTCCACCATGTGGGCGTGTGACTATTACTTAAATTTCGACCCACGTCGCCAAAATTTCTGGATCCGCCACCGGATGTGGTGTAATATCTCATCTTTTCAGAGTTCGAGTCTAGACACTAGCATCCTATGGTCAGGCTTAGTCTCATGCGACCGTAATTTGCCAAAATGTAGTCTAGAAAATGCCTAGGTGACACTCTCTAAAAGAATAAGAAATAATTTTTAAAGTTGGAGAATTATTAGTGTGAGAGGCAATGAAAATGAGAGTAAATTATTTTTTGTTTTTTCACAAAATAAAAAAAAATCATTTCATACAAATTGTTCAATATATCTTTAAATCCAAGGGTGCACGAAATCCGACTAATACAAGCCGAAAACTAGGTTGAAGAACCCGTAAAAGAGTTGGAAATTGATCAGACTCGTATGAAGATGGAAACATTTAAGCTTGTGAGAATTACTTTTACTATGCTCAAAATACTTGAAATACCATTCGTTTGATTAGCATTAACACATAAGAAAATACGTTTTTCATAACCATAGCACCACTTTGTTTTATACCCGTTCTCACACTCCACAACGGATGAACTCAATTATCGGTTCCATTTGGTAAAAACTTATTTATACTCGGCGTTCTTGTATGCTTACATTTGTTTGAAATTTGTATCCTGCCGTGCAAAGTAAAAACTAATGATAGAAAAGGTTGAGAGTTAAATAAGAATATAAAAGCTCACAGATAAAAAAGTTGAAACTTGAATAAAGTTTTATAATACCTATAATGAGATAAAGTAAAGGAGCAACCACAAGACTCGAACATGGGTCTACCAAATATTATCAAAGAAACTTATCCATTTACACTAAACAAGTTATTGTGTCTTTTTTTATGTTACAAAATATTAGAATGGAATTTTTTTTTTTTGGGGGGGGGGGAGGAGGGGGTCAACACCAGCCAACCCCACTACTGCATCTGCACTTTGTGAAATCATGTTGAGTACGTCGTTGTGACAAAATCTTGAGGAACTCCATATCTTTGTATTCACCACTCTTATTAGAACACAACACTTTTTAAGTTTCTTGCCGGTTTGATTTTCTACTAAAGGCAATCAAACTTTAAGCTTCTCAAATGCCTTCGGTAATGGTTCATCACTATAACACCATCATTCTAACCTTGGCGTTATGCCGGCATGCAAATCATTCAAATAATTCCAACATTTATGGAACTTCAACTACACATGCCAAAACATCTTACAATCTACCAAACATTTGGAAACTAAAAACCAACTTAAACAACAAAAGTTTTTCTTCAAACTTATAATGAAATCAGATACAATATTATTACAATGAAACTACCTAAAATCTATTCATCTTCAAGAGATTTGAAGATGAAGAACAATATGAATAAACCCTAATCTAGTGAGAGAGAAAAAGAGAGAAAGTTGTAAAAACGAAAATGAGATGTTATTAGTTGATAACATGGTGAGGAGGTCTTTATATATCTTCTAGTTATTTGCAGATGAGTCCTCCAAAGATTAATAATTGCTCTGCTACCCATATTAAATCTAGATATATGAAGCGCAATCCCTTCTAACCTTAAGATTCAGCAACAGTTCATTCTAGCCCCTAAACTTCTACAAAATATAAAACCAAACAGATTAAGTTAGATATAAGTCAAGATTGGTACAAAATAATCCATACCTTTTAACACCCTCCCTCAATCTTGACATTGGAAAAGATCCAACATATTTAACTTATCAATGAGATAGTTATGTTGATTTACACCAAGTGATTTTGTGAAAATATCAGCTGGATTTTTTGAAGACAAAACTTTTACAGTTTTCAACATTCTAGTTGCAATCTTATTTCTCACTTGATGTATATCTATCTCTATGTGCTTAGTCCGTTCATGAAATACCGGATTATTAGCAATTTGGATGGCAGACTTATTATCACAATTTAAATTTACAGGAAGCAAATTATCAATTTTTAAATTTGTTAAAATGCTAAGAACCCATATGATTTCACATAGGGCTGAAGCCATAGCTCTATATTTGGACTCAGCAGATGAGCGTGAAATAGTAGGTTGTTTCTTGCTCCTCCAGGATACCATACAATTTCCTAAGAAAAGACAGTAACCAGTAACAGACCTCCTAGATGACAGACACTTTCCCCGGTCAGCATCAACAAAAGCAGATAATTTAAAGTCATCACTAGAACAAGAAGAGAAACAAATACCTTTACCAGGAGAAGACTTCGGATACCTTAAGACCTGAAGAGCCAGTTTTAAATGAGATTGATGCGGAGAATGCGTAAATTGACTTAAGCAGTGAACTGCAAAGGCAATGTCAGCCCTAGTAGCTAACAAATAAATGAGCCTACCAATAAACTTTTGATACCCAGTAAAATCTTTTAGAAGAGGATCTTTTGACTCAGACCCAAAAGAATCTGTCACAATCAAATTCATGTCTATTGGAGTATTAATTGGTTTACAACCTAAATATCCAAAGTCATTTAGTAACTCAAGACAGTATTTCCTTTGAGACATACACACGCCTTTATCGGTTTCTAAAATTTCAATTCCTAAGAAAAATTTTAATAAACCAAGATCTTTGATAAAGTTAGACTGTAAATGATCTTTAACCTTTTGAATTTCATAGTTACAATTTCCAGTAAGAACAATGTCATCTACATATACAAGAAGAACCACAAGGACATTATCAAAAGACTTAGTAAATAATGAATAATCACTAGAACTTTGACTAAAACCATGATCAAGAAGACAATTAGATAGCTTTTCATACCATTGTCGAGGAGCTTGTTTAAGTTCATAAAGAGACTTTACAAGTTTACAAACACGTTTATCATTTGGTGAAAAATATCAGGAGGTAAACTCATATAAACATCTTCTATCAAATCACCATATAGAAAAGCATTGTTTACATCAAGTTGGCACAATGGCCAATGATTTTGAACAGCTAAGGCAATAACACACCTTACAGCTACCATTTTTACCATAGGTGAAAAAGTTTCCTCATAATCTAGATGTTCATGTTGATTGTAACCTTTGGCTACAAGACGTGCCTTATATCGTTCAATTTCTCCCGTTGATTTATATTTAATCTTATAAATCTAGCGACATCCTATGGGTTTCCTACCAGGGGGTAACTCAGTTAAAGTCCAAGTGCCATTTCTATACAGTGCCTCCATCTCGTCATTCATAGCATCAACCCAATTCTGGTCTTTACTAGCCTCAAAAAAAGTTTCAGGTTCAACAGATTTATTCAAAGTGGAAACAAAACAAAAATTATTTGAACTTAAACGAGAATAGTTGACAACCTTTTCAAGCCCATACTTAACCTTTCCTTCTACGATATAATCATCAAAACGACGTGGAAGATTAGAAGGCCTACTAGACTTACGAACAGATGAAACATTTTGATTAGATTGGTCACCCTCAGGAGGGGTCCTCAAATGATCATCAGTTGAATGTTGAACATTCAATCTGCATAAATCAGCAGCACGTGGACCACCAACAACCTCAGTACTACCAGGATCACTTGATCTGGTAGCTCTGTTAGATTCATTAGAAGTATTAGTGCCACCAGGTTCCACAGACTCAGCGGCTCTATTTTGGCTACCAAGATGGCTACGGTTACCATTCGTATTAGAGGGATAAGGAACATTTGCATTTTGAGGATTCACCCTAATCTCATCATTGGGTATTTCAGAAGTCAGATCATTAGTTTGAATAATAACAGAATCAAAGAAATTCAAAGAGTGTATGTTACTAGAATCATTACTTGGTTGGTTTGCACTCATTTTAAAAAGAAATATTGTTTCATAAAACTTAACATCTCTAGAAACAATGATTTGTTTTGATTCAAGACTGTAAAGCTTGTAACCCTTTTTGAATTAGAATAACCAACAAGAACACACTTTTCTAAGCATGAAGAAAATTTATCAGAAACATTGGGTTTAACAGCAAAACACAAACATCCAAAATTCCTAAGATGAGATTAAATAGGTGCAAATCCAAACACAAGCTCATATGGACACTTTCCATTCAACAAAGAAGAAGGAGTACGATTAATGAGATATGTAGCAGTTAAAATGCACTCATTCCACATATTTAATGGAACATTTCCTTGAAACATTAAAGCCCTAGCAACATTTAATAAGTGTCTATGCTTGCGTTCAACTACCCCATTTTGTTGGGGAGTATAAACACAAGTTGTTTGATGAAAAATTCCTTTTGACTTAAAAAACTCACCTAATTTGTTATTAACAAACTCAGTCCCATTATCGCTTCTGAAAGTTTTTACATGTTTGCCAAATTAGGTAACAACAAACTGGGAAAAGCAACACTATTGTCAAAGACTTCATCTTTGCTTTTCAACAAATAGACCCAAACAGATCTAGAATGATCATCAATAATAGTTGGACAAAACCTATAACCCTCTTTACTTGGGACATGATAAGGTCCCCACAAGTCTAAATGGACTAATTCTCCAAGAACCTTAGAGGTGTGACTACTCAGACTGAACTTGTCTCTTGTTTGCTTTGCCTTATGACAAATATCACAAGGAGGTGAGACAAGGTCATTACCAAGACTAAGGGTTTCCTTTAAAACCCCAAGAACTTGGTCAGCTGGATGGCCCAGCCTACTATGCCATAACATACGTGACACAAAGCAAACAGTGGACATATTGGACTTATTTGAAATATCAATAGACTCACCCTTAGATAACTGATCAAAGAAGTATAAACCTCCTTGTTCACTACCAGTCCCCAAAATTCTCATGGAAAGAGAATCATGAAGAAGGTAACATTTAAACTCATCAAAGCCAACAAAAATTTTACTATCTCTAGCAATTTTGTGAATAGATAACAGATTGACATGAAAATCAAGAATAACAAGAACATCGAATAATATAACTCTATTATTAAGCCTAAAGTTACCAATTTGATTTATTTTTGCTTCATATCCATTAGGTTGAGTGAGTTTAAGGTTTAAGTCAGATATGCCAAGAATATTTTCAAGATGAGTAGTAGAAGAGGTCATGTGTTGTTTAGCTCCCGAATCAATTATCCAAACAGAATGAGAAATAGAAGTATTTGCGAAAAAATCAGAAACCATACCTACCATATTGACATAAATGTTCTCTGACTGTTTTTAATCAAGGAGAGAAAGAAGTTTGTTTATTTGATCCTCTGAAAGAGAAGTTGAAGTTTTCTGACCACAACCGGAAGTCTCCGTAGAACAAGCATTACTAGCAGAAGGCTTAAAAGATTGACTAGTTTTTAATTTAGTGAATTGAAAATCCTTAGGAAATCCAATTAGCTTGTAACACCTTTCGATAGTATGCCCAGATACACCGTAATGCCTGCAAATAAGAGGAGTTTTTCCAAATTTTTTTCTTATCATTAGTCTTTCCAAAGAAACAGTATGTTGACCTTTAGTGTCAGAGGATCGAGTCACACCTCAGTGTGATTCTTCTCTAGACACTAGGGAAAAAGCGGTT
The DNA here is from genome assembly GCA_954870635.1 of Arctium minus. Taxonomy (NCBI): domain Eukaryota; kingdom Viridiplantae; phylum Streptophyta; class Magnoliopsida; order Asterales; family Asteraceae; genus Arctium; species Arctium minus. The sequence goes on along the minus strand of OX941080.1, from coordinate 118,365,566 downwards.
TTAACAGAAGGGAGAGGATTTGTTTTCAAAATATTACTTCTTATGTGAATGTATGTATCGTCTAATCCCATTAAAATTGCATTAGTTTCAACAATTGATTGTGTTTTGAAAAATCATGAGCAACATTGCAAGTGCATTAAGGCAGTTTTACAAGTGCATCAAACTGCTACCATAATGCATTTAGCTTATGGTAATAGTCAGAAACAGGAGCACCATCTTGAGATAGAGAGTTAATTTTCTGATGCAAATTAAAAGTTACAGAACCATCTATCTTATCGTAAGTTTCTTTTAATTCAATCCACACTTCAGAGGCAACCCTAGAAAAAACTTGACTAACAAACAAATCATCAAAAATAGAGTTAAGAATCCATGACAGAAATGGGGTTAAATAAAAAACAAAAAATTTTGGCGATAAAACGTCTATAATATAGAATTATAAACCTGTGAACAAGATTGACTATGACCCAATATAGTTGGGGTAGTTGCATCAGTTAAAGTAGCGGAACTAATAAGACATATACACGACAACCTATTTAATCTAGAACATTTAACAACTAGATTAAGGTGAGTGTCGCTATGACTTCAAAACGCTCTTCTCTCAAGAACCCAAAATGCCGGTCCGTGAAGGATCCTATATGCGCGTCCGGCGACGGTACTCTAGGCACACCACTAACGGAACATGTGAGCCATTAAACACCCAAAACAAGTGTTAGGCCAAAGTCTAGAATGTAACAGATACTTAACAGTTTATAATGTAAGCATATACAGTGTAATTAATTGTTACCGGAATATCCATAGACTGAATCAATGCCAACATTCCCATTCAGAACAAATGTTCCCTTTCCTGTACAAGTACACAAGAGATAACTCTTGAAAGACGGGGGAGACTGTGTGTCCCAATATGTAATCATTCAATCAAGTAAATCAACAAACAACACAATAATGCAAACCTGATATTGATTAATCAAACGATTCAACAGGTTACAAGCTTGAAATAGAAATCTCTCTGTTTCTCTCTTCTGTGTATGGCGCACCACGACCACAAGCCAGCCTCCAATAATTAATTTTCTAATTAAGCTCCCTTAACCTAATTATCACAAAACTAATCTAATTTATATTTAGGCTATATTAGCCTAATGGGCTTTGGCTAGGCTTGGCCCAACAACTAAAACAATTATAAACTAAATAACTAAAAACTAATAAATAAAATACGTAAACAGACTTTGACTATTTATTACAAAAGGACCCTAGACTATTTGTTGAGATGACTTTATCAGCTTTGACTTCAGATTTCCATCTTCAGATAATGATGATCTTGAATCCAATAAAACTGTGCGTTAACAATCTTCTTTGGATCAAGATCATTCTTTAAGCTCAGAAAATTCAATCTTCCTCTTTTTCTTCATAAAGTAGCAATCTTCCCAATCGATGAGAATATCTCTTGGAAAGAAATTATCTCCAGTTTCAGCTCGGAATGCTTCAGCAAATCATCTTCAAAGAAAATTTCTTCAAAGCAGAATATCTTCAGAAATTCTTTCAAAAACTTTTTATCTCCGCATTTCTTGATTGACGCTTCTCCCCCTTTTTGATGAAATGAGCAAAGAGTTCATCAAAACGTGTCTTCAAGAAATGCCATCCACCATTGATCTTGCAAACAGAACCACTGATGATCCGTCAATTCATAAAGATGTGTATCCAGATCTTTGCAAATCCAGACAAAATAGATAGATATGAAAGGTAACACCTGAATCAACAAATGAACCAGTTAAAATTGCCTGTCAGTAACACAAAGTCACTGTGTGTAACGAATACATAATATAAAGGAGCTTTAATGATGTTCACTCCCCCAGGGCTTCCATTCAATCATCGAAACACCACAAAGGCAATTTCTATGAACGTTATGACAAAGAAACAAATTCTTTGTGAGTTTGTGCAAGTGATGGAACAAATTAAGCATATGATGATTGCTTATAAGGCTCAAAAAGTGTAAACCACTGATAAAAGTAGTCAAACACAGACTCAATGTGCATTAGTGAAGTGTGAAGGTGGGGCAAACTTCCTTCTTTTCAATATCCATATTTTCCAAATGAAAATCAGATAGCATATGTGTTGCGTCCCCTTTGAAAATGAAACATTTTCTTGTTGAGAAGAAAATGAGTGGCTGGTGGGGTAATGTCAAGAGTTGGCATGGGCTAGTTGCCTGTTTCAATAATGTTCACCAAGAATTGTGAAGCATTAGAAATGTGGTTGCCCGGCTCAGAAAGTAGTTGGTGCAGAGTTTGTTATTCTTTTACTCTGATCTCTCACCCTCTTTCTTTTAATCTTTAAGCTCACAGCTAACCAAAACTCTCTTTTAACATTTCTCTCATCACACATCCCACACTCATTTATTTTGACTCCTCACATTCAATCACTAAAGGATTAACTTCTTGGGCAGGAAACACTGGTTAACGTGAATCCATAGAACTTCAATGAAGTCCTAGCACACTGATCCCATGTTTTCCTATGAAGCATACATTGCTCAGGTGATTTAACTTGATCAGTTAAAGCTCAAAGATGAATCAGAAAACATTTAAAATCACACTTCCAATTCAAGAAATCTGTTTGAGAATAGGGAAGTGGTTTGAACATTTAAGAACATGTTTTCTTATGATTGAAAGTTGTCCTTCTTTCAACCATAAATGAGATGAAGATAAAAAATTATACCTTTTGAGTGCAGTCTTACATCTCACGAAGTCAAGCTTAAAGTCATAAAGATATGATCTTTGAAGCATCTCTCAACCTACAAAAGTCTAAAAGTCTAGTCAAAGTAACTTTATTCACAGAAATTGAAATGACAAAAAGCAGTAAAACACTTAGTGTACGAGTTCTGATCAGAAATAATCATAAGTCATCGCCATACTCTTTTGACTTGAACGCTCCCCCTAAAATCATGCATCACTAACAAATTATCAGTAAGTACAATGCATTCGGTTTTGCTCCCCCTCAAAATAACATTGACCATCTATAAGATACTTCTCACACTCCCCCTGAGATCATGAACAAACTATTAACGAGCAGGTATCATGCGGAAATAATAAGAAAGAAATGATAAAGAGATACAATAAGAAACTTTAATAGGTAACCACCGATTAGGTCTTAAGATTTAGCATACCAAGTCTTGAGACAAGAAAATTAAATCTCTTTTCGTCTAAAGGTTTGGTAAACAAATCTGCAAGTTGATAATCAGTTTTTACAAAGTAAAGTTCAATTGTCCCCTTTTCTACATTATCTTTTATAAAATGATACCGGACATCTATGTGTTTGGTCTTAGTATGCTGAACAGGGTTAGCAGTAATCGCAATAGCGCTCTTCGATTCACAATAAATCGGAATTCTATTGAAATGAAATCCATAGTCTCGCAGTTGTGTTCTCATCCACAAGACTTGAGAACAGCAGCTAGCAGCAGCTACATATTCCGCTTCGGCCGTTGAGGTGGAGACACATAATTGCTTCTTCGAAGCCCAACTGACGAGTTTATCTCCGAGGAATTGTATATGACCCGAGGTGCTCTTCCTGTCTAACATGCAACCAGAATGATCTGCGTCTGAATAAGATGTTAGCTCAAAGCTTGTATTCTTAGGATACCACAGACCAAGATATGCGGTCCCCTTCAGATACCTGAAAATCCGCTTTACAGCAGACAAATGGGATTATTTAGGATTGGCCTGATATCTAGCACATAAGCATGTAGAAAACATTATATCCGGCCTACTAGAAGTAAGATACATTAAGGAACCTATCATCCCTCTATAAGTCCTAACATCAACAGCCTTTCCCGAAAGATCGGTGCCAATCTTAGTACCAGGTGCCATTGGGGTACCAATCGGTTTACAATTTTCCATTTTGAACTTCCGAAGAATATCCATAATGTATTTAGATTGATTGATAAAAATCCCCATTGAAAATTGTTTGACTTGCAATCCAAGAAAGAAGTTCATCTCTCCCATCATGCTCATCTGAAAACGTGACACCATGAGGTTTGCAAAGTTCTTACAGTGCTAGGATTTGTAGAACCAAAAATAATATCATCCACATATATTTGAATAAGAATGATATCGCCTTTATCCTTTTTAATAAAAAGAGTGGTATCAACCGTACCTTTTGTAAAACCTGACTTGACCAAGAACTGAGATAGAATATCATACCAGGCGCGAGGAGCTTGTTTCAGTCCATAAAGAGCTTTATCCAGGATGTAGACGTGATTCGGCTTATCTGGATTTACAAACCCTTCTGGCTGAGAAACATAGACTTCTTCCTTGAGTACTCCATTCAGAAAAGTTGTCTTCACATCCATTTGATAGACGGTGAAGTTCTTGTGGGCTGCGTAGGCTAAGAACATCTGAATTGCCTCTATACGTGCCACTGGAGCATAAGTCTCATCGTAGTCTATCCCTTCCTCTTGCCTATATCCCTTGGCAACAAGTCGTGCTTTGTTTCGGATAATGGTACCATCTTCATCTTTCTTGTTTTTGAACACCCATTTCGTACCAATGATGGTTTTACCTTGCGGTTTGGGTACGAGTCTCCAGACTTTCAGTGCTTCAAATTGATTCAGCTCATCTTGCATTGCAGTTACCCAATCTGAATCGGCAAGAGCCTCAGATACACGAGTAGGCTCGATCTTGCTCAGAAAGGATTCATACATACATAGATTTGATGTGGCAGACCTAGTTTGCACCGGTGCAGAAGGATCTCCAATAATTTGATGTACCGGGTGCTCTTTGGTCCACTTATGTTCATGAGGGAGTTGATTAGATGCATGTTGATCATTGTCAGCATCTAGGAATCCACTGTTATCGCCTTCAGATGGTTCAGAATTAACGGGGGTTTCAGTTGAAGGAGTCGTTGCAGAAGTGGCAGTAGGTACAGCTTGGTCAATCTGTTGATCAGTCCTTACAGTACATCCTACTGAGTCAGCTACTTCTGTCTCGGCGTTGTTGGTCACAACTTCAACTGTCGGAGTAGGCTTTTGAACTGGAACTTCTTTCCGAATCGGGGAATGTGATTCAGTAGAGATATCGGAAGTGGTCGGATGAGTAGTCATCGAGTCTTCTATCCTGTCAACCACAACAGAGTTAGGCAACTTAGATTCAAGAAATTCATCATAGAATAGTTCAAATAATAAATCCAAATCAGATAAATTAGAAGTAGACGACGAAGCGCCATCTGATTTGTTCTCTTGAGGTGCAGGTCCTGGACTGGTTGGTCCAGAAGCTAGTACTCCGGTAATGACGGGTTCTGAACTGATGTGATCAGAAGTCATATCCTCATCGAATGTAACATTGACGCTCTCGATCACAGTCTTCGACTTCTTCAAGTAAACCCGATATGCAGTAGATGTAGAGGAATAACCAACGAAGATGCCTTCATCCGCCTTAGCACTGAACTTGTTCAGATTCTCTCTGTCGTTTAGAACAAAACACTTACAACCAAAAACATGAAAATATTTAATGGTTGGTGTTCGGTTGTTGATCAACGCATACGGAGTCTTTTGAAATTTACGGTGTATCATGGAGCGATTCTGAGTGTGACACGCAGTCGATACAGCTTCAGCCCACAAAAATAAAGGTAAGTCAGATTGGCTGAGCATTGTCCGAGCGGCCTCGACAAGTGTACGATTTCACCTTTCGACGACTCCGTTCTGTTGAGGCATGCGAGCAGCAGAGTATTGATGTGATTTCCCGACCGATTCGAGATATTCTTCAACTATCTTGTTCTTGAACTCTGTGCCGTTGTCAGTCCTAAGAATTTTGACTTGTTTTTGCAGATTGACTTGGGTCGTCTTTAGAAACGTAATGAGAACATCGGGAGTCTCATCTTTAGACCATAGAAACTTAACCTAAGTGTATCGCGTATAGTCGTCCACGATAACTAGCACATACTTCTTTCCGCCTAAGCTTTGTGTTCGCATAGGACCGCACAAGTCCATATGCAACAACTCTAATGGAGAGCTGGTACTCGGTTCAGGCTTTGGTTTGTGTAGGGCTCTCTTCATCTTTCCCTTTTCACACGCTTCACATAGATGTTCTCTTTCAAACTTCAGCTCTGGAAGTCCTTTCACTAACTTTCCACTGACCAGCTTGTTGATGTACCGAAAGTTGAGGTGAGAAAGTCGTCGATGCCATAACCAGCTTTGTTGCATCGAGGCCTTTGATAGTAGACAGACCTGATTGTCAGCCTTGACCTTTGACAAGTTGATGGTGTAGAGGTTTGACTTGCGAGTGCCGACCAAGAGTTCTTTCCCCTCTTTAGTGCGTACTGAACATGTCTTGGCCTTGAAATTAACCTTTAAGTCTTTGTCGCAGAACTGGCCAATGCTGAATAGGTTGTGCCCTAAGCCTTCAACGTAGCTCACCTTCTTGATCGTAAGATTTTCATGTACAACATCACCATATCCCAGAATAGGTGAAAACTGATCATTCCCAAAACGAACTGTGCCGCAGTATTTGTCCATAAAATTAGACAACATACTCTTATGCCCGATCATATGCTTGGAACACCCGCTATCCAAGTACCACATATGACGGGTCTGCACAACACAAATCAAGAAAGAAGAGGTTTAGGAACCCATTTAAAAATGGGACCTCCACTGTTAGTACTCGATTTTGGCACCCATTTAAATTTGGGTCCGCTTTTTCTTTGAAAAACAGAAGCATGATAAGACGAATGATAATGATAAGATGAAACATTATATGAACCATACCAAACATCAGAATATTTACGAGAAGCATAATCACATTCACCATAATTTAAAAACTTTTTATTTGATGGTGCTAACTGGAATAATTACTTTATAGAGTACTTCTTGTGAGAATCAACAAGATTAGATTTAAAAGTAGCAACATTCACAATCACATCATCTTTACTAGAAGTCTTTTTATTCAAAATAAAACTAGAACTAGATTTAGCTTTCTCGTCTATCTTCTGTTTCGGTATCCATGCAGTCTTAACTCCAACCCTTTGCTTTCTCAAATCTGAAACATGTGAAACTTTAGAGTTAGAATGATGAGAATTAAGAGAATGCTTCTTCTTTGGCTTACTAGTGTGGATCGGTTTCTGTGAAAGCTGAGATTTTTGTTTCTTACCTTTTGCTTTCTTTGATTTCACAAAAACGGATTTATCAACTTTTGTTGATGTTTCACCTTTTTCAAACACACTGGGTAATCCAAAAGAATTAACAACACAAGATGAATGATTAGGAAGTTTAGAGGTAAAATCAAATTGAGCAACACAATCATTCAAACTACCATCAGAGTTTAAGAAATTAAGATCATTCTCAAGTGAACCAGACCTGTCATCAGAATTTAAAGTCTTGGAGAATTTAGGAAAAATAGTATTTTTGAACACTGTTGAAAATACAGTTTGTTCTAAGTCCATCAAAATTCTTTCTTCGGTAAGAGTATTGTCGAGTTCAGAAATTTTACTTTCCAAAACTAGAGGAGGTACGTAAAGCTTACCTTCGATGGGTTTAGCCTCCAACTCTTTTACAGAATAGCTCTCAAAGTAATAATTTGAAAGAAATTTTGATTTATTAGAACTATAACTGTTATTCAACTTCTCATAGCGAAATGGAAGTTGAACTTTAGTTGTGTTCTTTCTTTTATTATATTCCTTGGCTTTATCTTTTTCAGACAGACTAGTCCAAAAGGGTTTGAGTTCCTGATGTTGAGGAGCCAATAACATAAACCCAAAGTCATAAAGTGCAGGCACTTCAGATATACCCTTTTTAAGATGATATGGGTTCTTGTAACCAAGTCCCCAAGTATCAGGTTTCTCTTTAGGTTTGTTCAAATGAATAGTGTGTTCAGATTGACCTAAAGAATGTAATTTCTCTTCCAAAGCATTCACCTTGTCTATTAAAGAATTCTTTTCTTTAGAAGTAGAAAAATACCTTTTAGAAATCTCTATAGACTTAAGCTCACATTCTCTATACTTAGAAACAGTTTCAGATAACTCTTTATGAATTATAGTCTTTTCTTTAGCGCAAGTGTCTATATTTTTATGCAAAGTTTCAATTAATACATTTTTCTCAACAATATCATTGCTAAGTTTGTGTATAGATTGATTTTTCTCATTTATGACACCTTTCTCTCGCTTCAGTTTAGACTCTAATTCTTGGAGTTTAGACATCATGGCATGCATTTGGTTCAGAAAATCAAATTCAGTTAAGTTACATACCTCATCATTGTCTCCATCATCAGAATCAGCTTCAGCTTCTGACTGGTTCTTCCCCATCAAGCACAGGTGTGCTGTCTCGTCCTTCTCTCCTTCATCAGATTCTTGGTCCGAATGGTCGAGCCAGTATTCAACCTCCGCCATAATGCTTTTCCAGCCTCTTGTTGCTTGGCTAGAAGCATCTTATTCTTGTAATATTCGGAGTTACGAACTTTAGGTTTTCGGCAGTCCTTGGCAAAATGACCGAATCTGCCACAGTTGTAGCACTTCATCGGTTCTTCCTTCTTGAACTCATCAGCTCCATCCTTCTTCTTGTCTTCTGGTCTCTTTTCTTCAACCTTCTCCTTATGCTTGTAGTTATTCGGACCAGACGAGTACCTCTGACTGTTGGAGTTTGGCTTTTTATAGAACTTCCTTTGGAAAGCCTTGGTTAACATTAGCATGGCTTCCTTCAGTTGTTCACAATCGTCAGAGTCAGACTTTGCCTCGCTATCAGTCTCTTCTGATTCAGATTCTATCACCTTCTTCTTCTTAGACTTCTTCTTTACTATAAGAGCAACTGGATCAGCAACTGCTTTGTCAGCCTTTTTCATCTCAGCCTTGATTTCATCCACCTCTTCCTCATTCTGCTTGAGGATTTCATAAACTTCATGAAGTGGAATGTCGTTCAGATCTTTCAACTGCCTCATCTGTCTGGTGAATCTCTTCCACTCTGGCTGAAGGTTGCTAAGAAATTTCACATTCAGCTCAACTTGAGATTTGATGATCTTGTTCTTGCTGAGCTCATTCAGCAACGTGACAAATCTGTCATAAGTGGCTTCGAGTGATTCTCCAGCTTTGGCTTTGAATTCTTCATAATTATTCAAGCAGTTGGAAACTTTAAGCTGGTTGCCGACTTTTGATCCAATCATCATCTTCTCCAATTGATCCCACATTTGCTTGCCAGTAGCATTGTAGCTATCAATCTTGACATATATTTCATTCGGTATGCCTTGGAGAATAAATGATCTTGCCAGCTTGTCACCCTTGTGTCTCTTCAGCTGATCTTCCGTATATTCACCAATCGATAACTTATACTCTGTCTCTTCTTCTTCACCATTTTCTCCGGCTACAGTGAGAACCTTGGTTGGAGGTGTCATGATTCCTTCTTTCAGAGATTTTCTGATATAATCTCTCAAATCATGTCGATCGATGAAGTCCAAGAATCTGTCCTTCCATTGCTCGTACTCCCCTTTGAAGAGTACTGGTGGCTTTACATCTGTTCCAATGGCAAGAGCTTCCCGAGACATTCTTACTGATATGATTAGTAGTCTAACTTATCTGATATTGATTACAATCAACTGGATGAGATCGTTAGAAAACAAGATAAAATCACACAATACTGAAAATCTTAGAATGAAATTCAGAAAAAAAAAATATGATCACGAACAGAACTTTGTCCCCCTTTGCAGACTTAGCACGGGGGTCCCGCTACCCGGTTAGCGGGTGGGGTCAAGGGGCAACGCCCCTGCGGGGGTATGGGGGCATCGCCCCTAGAAGAAAAAATTTCCACTATTAAAAGCCATATTACAGTTTTGAAAAATTCTCAGAAAAAAAATTCTAAGATAGGAACAGTGATTGGCGCAAACAGTGGAGTGCTCGACCGGTATACTTGTTCGACCGGGGAATTGCAACGATCGGTAAGATGATAAGACCGGTAATTTGCTCGACCGATATAAGAGATATTCGACCGATAAATTGTATGAACCGGTATTAGCTTAGACCGATAGAGGTCTTCGACCGGTAAACTTCCTTAGACCGATATTCAAATAGACCGATATACACTTAGACCGAGAGAGGTCTTTGACCGATAATGGTCTTCAACCGGACTTGGTCTTCGACCGGTAAGAAAGACCGATAGAATGCGATCGACCGATAAAACACAAAGACCGATATGCTCTTAGACCGGGGTGGACTGTGTGTGTACCGGTCGACCGATAAGGTGTAGTCGACCGATAGTGAAATACCGATAAAGTTCGATCGATATTGTTCGACCGATATAGGCTTAGACCGATATGTTCTTGATACTTATCGACCCAGAAACACAGAAATCAACCCAGAAACTAATCAATACTCAAAATTGAACAACCAAACTTTGCAAAAACGATCGATTAAACGATTAGAACTGATTGCTACCAATTAATTTCAACAAAAATTACTCTAAGTGAGACTTGGTTGATTAACCAGTGTCGACTCGTGAACGCATCCAGAACAGCAAAAATCATCAAATAATCAAACTAAAACGATGCAATACTCTAATCAAATAGTACCCAATCAACATAAAAAGCAAACCGATCACAAATCAATCAAAAATTACTTGAATAGCAATCACACAATAATAAAATTTTGAATCTTTGACAGATAACAGAACCGAAAAAAAAAATTTCAATTTAATCTGTACTGAGCTCTAATACCAATTGTGTGTCCCAATATGTAATCATTCAATCAAGTAAATCAATAAACAACACAATAATGCAAACCTGATATTGATTAATCAAACGATTCAACAGGTTACAAGCTTGAAATATAAATCTCTCTGTTTCTCTCTTCTGTGTACGGCGCACCACGACCACAAGCCAGCCTCCAATAATTAATTTTCTAATTAAGCTCCCTTAACCTAATTATCACAAAACTAATCTAATTTATATTTAGGCTATATTAGCCTAATGGGCTTTGGCTAGGCTTGGCCCAACAACTAAAACAATTATAAACTAAATAACTAAAAACTAATAAATAAAATACGTAAACAGACTTTGACTATTTATTACAAAAGGACCCTAGACTATTTGTTGAGACGACTTTATCAGCTTTGACTTCAGATTTCCATCTTCAGATAATGATGATCTTGAATCCAATAAAACTGTGCGTTAACAGAGACCCGTTACCATCTTGGGTGACGAGAACACGTGAGTGGGGTCACCCGTGATGTTATTGGATTTCACCAAATATCCCGGTTCTAGTTCCCATGCCATGCCAGACATCACAATCCTCAAACCGTTTATGTTGGATCAGTAAATTGTATTCAAGATTAAATTTAATAAGGGGTCTAGTTTGTAATAATGTTTAATACCTTAGGGGGTATTTTAGCTAATAGTTAATATTAATTAGGTCATGTTGACCTAAGTATATAAGGTTTTATTTTCGAGATTTAGGTTAAGAATAAGCATAAGGTGTAGAACAGAACACAAGGAGGCCGCATATTCTCTGTATTCTACACACGAGGTATCTGTATACACCAAGAACACACACACATTTTTATTTGATTAATCAAGAGATTTGTGGTATGTTGATTTGATCTATTCATCTCTTGTTCTTTAATATGTTGTGTGATTGTTTATCAACTATAATATGGGTTCAACAAGTGGTACCAAAGCAAAACTAATTGTCTCTTTTGCAGGCATGTCAAGTGTGGGTGATAGATTCCGGCTGTTCACGCCACATGACAGGATTCATGCACCTCCTACATAACTATGTGGAGGAGCCTGCTGGAGCAGTTAGGTTTGCTAATTCAGAAGTAGAAGGACATGTCAGAGGATATGGAATGCTTGATAATGGAGTTGTGAAGATACAGAGGGTGCTATATGTTGAAGGTATTGATCATAATCTGTTTAGCACTAGTCACTTCTGTGACATGAAATACCAAGTTCGCTTCACAACATCTCATTGCTATCTAGAGGATCCAGATGGTTACGAAGTCTTCAGAGTTGAACTCCATGGAAATCTATATTATGTAGATTTTCCGACTATGTCCGCCACACGTCCCGTATGCCTATTAGCCAAGGCATCTAAAGCACAATCGTGGATGTGGCATCGACGCTTGTCTCATCAGAATTTCAGATCAATAGCCAAGCTACAGAGACAAGGTCTAGTCAAAGGTCTACCAGAAATGAGGTTTTAAAAAGACTCACTATGTTCTGCATGTGAATTGGGAAAAATGAAGCGAAACTCATTCAAGTCCAAAACTGAATCATCGACCTCATCTGCACTGGAACTTATTCATATAGACCTTTGTGGCCCAATGCGAACAGCGTCTATCAACGACAAGAAATACGTCTTAGTAATGATAGATGACTATTCAAGGTATACATGGCTCGAGTTTCTTCGCAACAAGTCAGATGCGCCAGAATTGATTATCGCCCTTATTAAGCGCATTCAAGTACGTCTTCAATTGTCAGTCCGAACTCTTCACAGTGACAACAGCACGGAGTTCAAGAATGACACCTTGCAGAGTTATCTTATCTTTGTGGGAATTTCACATAACTTCTCCGCAGCCTACACTCCACAGCAGAATGGCATTGTTGAACGGAAGAATCGCACTCTTGTTGAAGTTGCTCGTACTATGCTTGCATATTCTGATCTACCCATGTATCTTTGGGCTGAGGCAGTCGCGACAACTTGCTTCACTCAGAATCGTACCATTGTGGTCAAACGCTTTGATAAAACAACATATGAGTTGATCAACAATCGTAAACCTAATATCAAATTCCTTCGTGTTTTTGGTTGCAGGTGTTACATTCTACGAGAGCGTCAAGGACTATCAAAATTTGATAAGAAAGCGGATGAAGGATATCTCGTTGGATACTCCCTGACATCCAAAGCTTATCGAATCTACATTATTCGAACCAAGACGATTGTTGAAAGCATGAATGTATCCTTTGATGAGAATTATACTCGGACTTCTGAATACGACGGTTCAAAACTCGGACTCAAGAACAAAGCTTCTATTCAATCCGGAATAGAACCAGCGTCTAAAGAATCTACTTCTTCTATAACTAACTCTATCACATCTGAGTTAGATTTGTTGTTTATTGATACCTTCAATGATATTTGTGCAGACTTTGACAAAGGCATATCAACATCAACACCAAGCTCGGAGGTCCCTACTCTTTCTGTAGACATGTCTGGACCGTCCGAAGAAGTCACTGAAACTGCATCTCCATCAGGTACAACTAAACCGTTAGTTTCTGACTCTACTAATGTTGAATCCGTCTCTGCAGATATTCCTTCTGGAAATGAAGTCACGAGTACTTCAGCTGCCATTCCAGAAGCTTCAGTATCAGAAACACTTATACAAGATCTCCCGAGCACATCTGTGGATCTACCTGTCATGCATGATGAATACAATGCATCAAATACGCAACAAACAGTTGAATCCTTACCAAGCACACATCGTTGGACTAAGGATCATCCTCTGCATAACGTGATAGGTGACGTACAATCTGGTGTCACGACACGGTCAGCGTCAGCTAATTTCTGCATGTTTTCAAGCTTCCTTAGTTCCCTAGAACCAAAGAAAGCATCAGAAGCTCTACGTGATCCCTTCTGGATTTCTGCTATGCAAGACGAGCTTCTGCAATTCGAACGGAACAAGGTTTGGCGCTTGATCCCACTACCTAAAGGTAAAACTGTCATTGGAACTAAGTGGGTATTCAGAAACAAGAAAGATGAGGCTGGAGTAGTTGTGAGAAACAAAGCTCGACTAGTTGCAAAAGGCTACTGTCAACAGGAAGGTATTGACTATGATGAAACCTTCGCCCCTGTTGCAAGGATCGAAGCCATCAGAATCTTCTTAGCATATGCAGCGCACAAAAACTTTACAGTCTATCAAATGGACGTAAAGTCAGCTTTCCTAAATGGCGTTCTGCATGAGGAGGTCTATGTGGCACAACCTGAAGGTTTCATTGATCCTCATTACCCTGATCATGTCTACGTACTAGACAAAGCGTTGTATGGTCTTAAGCAAGCACCAAGATCCTGGTATGAAACTCTAACTAAATTTCTCTTAGCTTCTGGTTTCAAGAAAGGTACGGTTGATACCACCTTATTTCTCAAAAGGCAAGGTGAGGACTTGATTCTCATTCAGATTTATGTTGACATAATATTTGGGTCGACAAATCAGAAATTTTGCAAGAACTTTTCTAAAATCATGGAAACAAAATTTGAAATGTCGATGATGGGTGAATTAAATTTCTTTCTTGGTTTACAAGTAAAGCAATTACCTGAAGGCATTTTCATTAATCAAGCCAAATACATAAAAGACATGTTAAGAAAGTTCAATATGTCAGATAGTTCAGTCATGAAAACACCAATGGCTACTGGTACACTCTTAGATGCAGATCCCTCTGGTAAACCTGCAGATCAAAAGGTGTATCGTAGTATGATTGGTTCTTTACTTTATCTGACTTCCAGTCGCCCAGATATAATGTTTGCCACATGTTTTTGTGCGAGATATCAATCTAATCCTAAAGAGTCGCACTTTAATGTTGTTAAGCGAATCCTTAGATATCTCAAAGGCACTCCTAATTTAGGCCTTTGATATCCAAAGGATTCTCGTTTTGATCTAACTGCCTTTACAGATGCTGACCATGCAGGATGTAAGCTAGACCGGAAAAGCACCTCTGGATCATGTCAATTTATTGGTGACAAACTTGTAAGTTGGACCTCAAAGAAACAAAATTGTGTTTCAACATCCACTGCTGAGGCTGAATATGTAGCTGCTGCTAGCTGCTGTTCACAAGTCCTTTGGATGAAGACACAGTTAAGGGACTTTGGGTACAACTACAAGCGCGTTCCTATTTATTGTGATTCCAAGAGCACAATCGCCATAACAGCTAACCCGGTTCAGCATTCAAAGACCAAGCATATAGATGTACGCTATCACTTCATCAAAGATCATGTAGAAAAAGGTGACATCGAAATGCATTTTGTTCAAACTGACTTCCAGTTAGCTGACCTTTTCACCAAGCCGTTGGATGAAAAGAGGTTCCAGTTTCTAATCAGCAAACTTGGTATGTTGAACATGTCTTCTTAGACCTTACTCATGATTCGAAGGGGAGTATTCTGAATCTTAATCTTGTGCTTTATATATTTATTCTCCAACTGTTGCAAACGATAGAGGAATCATTTTCACAAATGATTACCATGATTTCTTTTATGTGCAGGATAGTTCAAGTGACAATGGCTTCTAATCACATCTGATTAGAACCCACACTTCAGTGCTTTGTTTTCTATTTGTTTTCTATTTATTGTTTAAAAAAAATTATTAAGTTGAGGGGGAGCTTAATTGTCAACCACTTTTGGTTTGAGGGGGAGAATAGCATTGTCAAACACACAAATGTTTTTGACTTCTCCAAGTTTTCATTCTTCATGTTTATTTGTATTCCTTTGTGCTTACATATACAAAAGACTATTAAACAGCACGTTCTTTTAGGAAAATACATGGGATTCAGTGTGAAAGCTTAACATAACTTCCATGGATTTACGATAACCAGTGTTTCCTACCCAGGAAGTATTCCCTGAGTGACTGAGGGGAGAGGGGTCAAAAGAATTGAGTGTTGGTGTGTGAAGAGGTAAAATGGAAAAGAGAGATTGGTTAGAATGGAGATTTAATGTTTAAAAGAAAGAGGGTGAGAGATCATAGTAAAAGAATATCAAACTTTGCACCAAACTTTTTTTTGAGCCGGACAGACACATTATCTGATTGGTTCACATTATTTGGTGACCATCATTAAAAAAGGCACCTAGCCCATGTTATCTCTTGCATACAACCCCACCAGCTACTTATTCTTTTCTCAAAAAGAGAATGTTTCACATTTTCTGGGGAAGCAGCACATACGCTATTGGTTCTTCACTTGGAAGATGCTAATATTGAAAAAGAAGGAAAGTTGCCCCCACCTTCGACCTTTTCTCATGCACATTGAGTTCTTGTATAATTTGTTGTTGTCTCAACAAGTTTACATACTTTGAGCCTACATTGAAAAGCAATCATCGGTGCTTAATTCTTTCATACACATGTACGAGCACACAGAAATTTGTTTTCTGTCAGAACGTTCATAGATAACCATGTGTTATTCGATGATTGAATGGAAGTCCTAGGGAGCCAACATCAAAACCAGCTCCTTATATAGTAACTTTGTGTTACTCAGTGACTGTATGTTACTAACAGGCATTCCAAACTGAGTCATTTATTGATTCAGGGTTACCATTTTTCTTATTTGAATCTGCAAAGATTGAAATAATCACTCTCTCTATCTGGGGAGACTGCTCTTATTTCCACACAGGGATCTATACATGAAGACTGCGCTTAATTGTTGATCTAGGGGAGAAAATTCCTAGTTTGTTTTGAAATGTTTTGATGATGCTGATTCTCACCACTCATCAAAAAGGGGAAGAATACACAAAGGAGGAGAATACAAGAATTTTAGTGAATATTGATGAAGAATTCAAAGATATCAAAGTGTCTGAACTCATTTGATCTTCATTTAAAGAAAGAGGAAGATGAAGACTGTGTAAAGCTACAAGCTTTGAAGCTGTCAACGTCATATCAGATACAGTTTTCAAGAGAAGTGAAGACCCGAAGATAATTGATTTTTTTTTAATCTTGAATCCAAAGGGGGAGATTGTTGGATCAGTAAATTGTATTCAAGATTAAATTTAATAAGGGGTCGAGTTTGTAATAGTGTTTAATACCTTAGGGGGTATTTTAGCTAATAGTAATATTAATTAGGTCATGTTGACCTAAGTATATAAGGTTTTATTTTCTAGATTTAGGTTAAGAATAAGCATAAGGTGTAGAACAGAACACAAGGAGGCCGCATATTCTCTGTATTCTACACACGAGGTATCTGTATACACCAAGAACACACACACGTTTTTATTTGATTAATCAAGAGATCTGTGGTATGTTGATTTGATCTATTCATCTATTGTTCTTTAATGTGTTGTGTGATTGTTTATCAACTATAATCTGGGTTCAACAGTTTATGCCTCTAGTGCTTACTCCGTCGAGTTACACCTCAAGGGCTTACAGACATGGATGCTTATCCAATCTAGATGAGTTCCAACTCAAGGACTTACGTCCCCTATTGTCTACTCGCTAGTGCCCAAACGGCCAACAATCAACACCACATAAAGATATGCCATCTAAATCCTCGTGCACAAGGATATAGATATAAACCCCACATTTAGATCATGATCAAGTATATATAGCAATTTTCATATAATGCACGTTTCTTTCCAATAACATAATAATGTCCATTTCATGTTTATCTTTATACCCCATCACTTGTTTTGACAGCATGGCAACCAACAACCAATGTAATAACCCCAACCACTGATAAGAATATTTGTGACCAAATCTCCTATTTATGGGAATGGTCCTTCACCATAATTTAACGTACTACTACATTGCATGCATAAAGGAACCCCCAAGATGTTTTTTAATTCCCGCAAGCACCAAATAAAACCCTATACATGATAGATATGCAAAACCCTAGTTTTTGGTTAACTTTAAACATTTCATAATATTGACATAAACAAATAATGGTTCAAGTATAGGTAAATAAGAGTTAGGAGACTCACCAATAAGGTTTAAAATGTAGAACCCTAAAGATGAAGGAAACCCTAGAAATGGTGGGTGGATGAAATGAGACTTGGATCACTTGAATCTTGGATGAGTGGAAGTTTCTTTAACCCTAGAAACCCTAATAATCAATGGTATTAGTTACTCACCTACCTAATCATTAAATGAAGAGAGAAGAAGAGATGAGTGTGTGAAAATCGCACCTTTAGTGTGTGTAAATGGCCTCTAGGCTGGAACTTCATAAACAAGGAACTCTACCCCCAAAAATGGCATTAAATGAGAAAAACCTTGTCTGGATTCGCGCGATAGTGCCAGGGCGACAGTTTCATTGGCACAGTCGCGGGGCACAGTCGCGCCAACTGTACCGCGGTTGACCCCTGGCTCGCGATTGTGACGCCTGCGATTGTGACACGACACTATCTCTTGTCACAGTCGCGCCATCTATACCGAGGGTGGTGACCCTTACGCAACATTGCTCTGGCGATAGTGCCACAAGCACAATCGCGGGTTCCACCCAGACCGCTGACCGGTTTCATTGCAACGCTAAATTTTGTCCCATTCAAACCTTAAAATTACCAGGTCAGCTTGGGAATCACTTTAGATATATTTCGTAAGTGTTAAACATATAAACGAGGCGTGGATGCCGCCTTTTCATGTCTTCTTCCGATTCCCAGGGTACGTTAGCTCCACGGTGGTGCTTCCATTGACCCTTCACCATAGTCACTTCCTTGTGTCGTAACTTCTTTGTCTTCCTCTCTAGGATAGTCTCAGGCTCTTCCACATATCGGTCATTATCTACTCTAATCTTTGACAACGGGATGACACTCTCCTCTTCGGCTAGGCACCGCCTCAAATACCATACGTGAAAGGTAGGGTGTATCCCGTCCATCTCGGGCGGCAAATCCAACTTGTAAGTTTGAAGCCCAACGCGCTCGATGATGGTGAAAGGTCCTAGAAAACGGGGGCTAAGCTTCCCATGCTTTCCAAACCTAATTATTCATTTCCACGGTGAAACTTTCAACATTACCCTTTCACCCACTTGGAACTCGACTGGTCTTCTCTTCTTGTCCGCGTAGCTCTTTTGCC
Source organism: Arctium minus (assembly GCA_954870635.1). NCBI lineage: Eukaryota > Viridiplantae > Streptophyta > Magnoliopsida > Asterales > Asteraceae > Arctium > Arctium minus. Next base: position 118,346,863 of record OX941080.1, on the reverse strand, counting down.
GATCTTGAGCCACTTTCAACCGCTCACGAATGCTCTTAACCTTATCGGTCGTTTCCTGCAAAATCTCTGGTCCGTCAAACTGCTTTTCTCCCGCTTCTAGCCAACACACGGGGGTCCTACACTTCCTTCCGTACAACGCCTCAAACGGCGCCATACCAATACTCGAGTGATAACTGTTGTTATAGGCGAACTCCACTAACGGGAGGTATAAGTCCCAACTTCCCCCGAAGTCGATGAAACACGACCGCAACATATCCTCGAGAGTTTGGATAGTCCTCTCGCACTTTTTGTCAGTCTGTGGGTGGTAAGCGGTACTCAGTTTGATTCTAGTACCTAACTCCTTTTGCAAGCTATCCCAAAAATGAGAAGTGAAACGGCTATCCCGGTCAGATACAATAGAAAGTGGCACTCCGTGCCTCGAGATCACCTCATCAATATAAAGTTTGGCCAACTTATCCATCGGTAAGGTCTCTCGCATGGGCAAGAAGTGCGCGCTCTTGGTCAAACGGTCCACTATCACCCAAATGGTGTCGTGGCTTCTCAAAGTCTTCGGTAGCTTGGTTACAAAGTTCATAGTGATGTATTCCTACTTCCATTCCGGTATTTCTAAGGATTTTAGACTACTGTAAGGTCGCTGGTGTTCCGCCTTCACTTGTAGACAAGTTATGCATCGCTCCACATAACTGGCCACATCTAATTTCATCACCGACCACCAATAGTTAAGCTTCAAATCTTGGTACATTTTTGTACTTCCCGGATGAATAGAGTACTTGGATTTGTGCTCGTCTTCCAATAACAGATCTCGACATCCTCTGATCTTCGGCACCCAAATTCGACCTTGGAATAGTTTTAAACCTCTCCCGTCTTCGGTCAATTGAAGATGTTGCTTCACCATAGCTTCACCTTTGAGATTTGTTTCTAGAAAGGCTTCCGATTGGGACATCTTGATTCGGTCAATTAAGCTTGAGACGACTTCCAACCTTGCAAAAGTAGCTTGCACGCCGATACCATACTCTTTCCGGATCAAGGCGTCCGCCATAACATTTGCCTTTCCGGAGTGACATAGGAGTTCACAATCGTAGTCTTTGAGCAGAATCTTCGTTGCCGCATATTTAGTTCTTTTTGGTCGAAAACGTACTTTAGACTATTATGGTCGGTAAAGAGGGTGCACCTTGTACCATATAGGTAGTATCGCCATAACTTCAAAGCAAACACCACCGCCGCTAGCTCGAGATCGTGGGTTGGGTAGTTTTTTTCATGTTCTTTCAATTGCCTTGATGCATAGGCTATTACTTTGCCCCTTTGCATCAAGACGCACCCTAAACCCATCTTAGACGTGTCGCTGTAGACCACGAAATCCTCCGTCCCCTCGGGTAGGGATAAAATTGGCGCTTCACACAACTTCTTTTGTAAAGTCTAAAAGGCTCGTTCCTGACTTTCGATCCAAAGGAACTTCACATTTTTCCTCGTCAAAGACGTCAATGGAGAGGCGATTTTGGAGAAGTCTTGGATGAATCTTCGATAGTAACCGGCTAGACCCAAGAAGCTCCAAATTTCTGTCGGACTCTTAGGTGGCTCCCAATTCATCATAGCTTCAATCTTCGACGGATCCACTTTTACTCCTTCGCTAGACACCACGTGTCCTAAAAACTGAACCTCACACAACCAAAATTCGCACTTAGAGAACTTGGCGTAAAGCCTCTCGTTCCTCAATACTTCCAATACCTCTCTGAGATGTCGATCGTGCTCCACTTCATTCTTTGAATACACCAAAATGTCGTCGATGAATACAATGACCGACTTGTCTAGAAAAGGTCGGCAAACTCGATTCATCAAGTCCATAAACACGGTCGGCGCGTTAGTTAGCCCGAAAGGCATAACCAAGAACTCGTAGTGACCATAACGGGTTCTAAAGGCGGTCTTGGAAACGTCTTCCTCTCTAACCTTCACTTGATGGTAGCCCGATCGGAGATCGATCTTGGAGAAACAACCGGCTCCTTGTAATTGGTCGAAGAGGTCGTCTATTCGGGGTAGTGGATACTTGTTCTTCATGGTTACCTTGTTCAACTCATGGGATGTGCATCGACCCATCCTTCTTCTTGACGAAGAGTACCGGAGCTCCCCAAGGCGAAGAGCTCGGTCTCACGAATCCTTTCTCTAGCAATTCTTGAAGTTTAGACATCATCTCTTGCATTTCGGTCGAAGCAAGACGGTAAGGTGCACGGGCAATCGGTGTCGCTCCCAGAACTAGGTCGATCCGAAACTCTACTTGGCGGTCGGGTGGCAAACCCGGAAGGTCGTCGGGAAATACATCTGGATATTCGCTAACGATCCACACGTCCATAATCTTCTTCTTTTCCGCTTTGGCATCCAATACGTAGGCGAGGAATGACAGGCACTTTTTCATTAGGCACTTCCTTGCTTTGATGGATGAAATGAGAGGCACTTCACCCTTACGTTTCTCCCCGTATACAAAGACGAAATCCCTGCTTGGGATTGCTAATTTGATCAACTTCTTCGAACATAAAATCTTCGCCTTGTGTCGTGACAACCAGTCCATCCCGATCACCACATCGAAGCTCCCAATTGTCATGGGAATTAAATTCACTTCGAAGAGCTCACCACTAACTTCTAAATGATACGTTTCCAAAACTTCTCGCAAGATCACTTGCTTCCCATTTGCTACTTCTACTATCAAGACATCACTAAGGGTACGAGTAGGCACATTCAAGGCCTTGCAAAACGCAAGGGATACAAAAGAGAAATTGGCACCGGAATCAAATAACACTTTAGCGGCAAGGGAGTTGAGTAAGAACGTACCCGAAACCACATCGGTGGTCTCCTTCACCTCCTCTCTCGTCATTTGGAAGGCCCTTCCTTAAGCTTTAGGGATGGCTTCCTTCTTCGGTTGAACCGTCGGGTTTCCTCCTCTTGCTCCTCTCCTTAGCTTGGGGCAATCCCTCTTCAATGTCCCGCCTCCTTGCATTCGTAACGGATTGTCCCTTGCATAGGACAGTTCGGACTAGTGTGACTCGGCTTGCCACACTTGAAGCATGAAACTGGATTGGGATTAGGGTTGCAAAAACCAAAGTGCTTGCTTTTGAACTTGGAACACCATTTCGCCTCCCGGCACTTATCAAAGCTTCTAACATTTGGTTGGAATTTCGGTTTCTTGAACGAACTTGGTGGGCTCTCCCACTTCCTCTTTTCTACGACCCTTGACTTCTCTTCCTTATCTTTCGCATAGACTATTTCCATGATTTTGGCTTCTTCTATGGTCTCTCGAAGATTTGTAGCTTTTGAGTTGCGGACCCTTGACCCCATGTCCGCGGGTAGACCCTTCAAATAGGCCTTCACTTTCTCCTTCTCGGTTGGGGCCACATTCCCTACAACGTTCAACTTTTCCAAGAAGAGTCGAGTATACTCTTTCACTGATAAATCTCCTTTCTTTAAAGATCGGAATTCTTCTTCTATCAAGTCCATCTCTTGTTCGTTACAATATTCATCCAAAACCTTCTTCTTGAATACTGCCCAAGACATCTTTGCCAAAACAGATTCCTCTATAGTTGCGGTGTAGACATCCCACCAGATTAGAGTCGCACCCCGTAGCATTTGAGAGCCGAAATTCACCTTCTGGCTCTCTTCACAGCCGCAGGCCCTACAAGCGTGCTCGATTTCTCTTAACCATCTCATGCAAGCCACGAGGTCATCGGCCCCGACAAATTCTGGCGGCTTGCAACCCATGAAGGACTTATAGGAACAACCCTTCCCGGCTTGCCTTGTCTCCAGGGTCACCAACCCATTAGTACGATTCTCTCCTCCGGTACCACCCGATCCGGCTACCGCATTCTCCTCAACCCTTCTGGTCTCCGGAGACTAGCATATCTCTCCTCTAACATCTTCATAAATACTTTTTGTTGCTTTTCCATGGCCGATGTCACCATTTGCATAACACTGGCCATCATGTCGGCTTGAGGGTTGGCCTCTTGAAGGATCGGGTTTGAGGACGCCAAATCCACCCTCGGTACGTGCTCCACCACTCTAGTGAATCGGCATATTGGGAGGGACGACAGTCGCCGCCCTGACCACTGGATTCGAGTTGGATGAACTATCCTCATGCATTTCCCCTTCGATCAGCGGTTGACTTCGAGTATTTACCATTTCGATCTGCCACACAATCGAAAGAGAGTGAGAGTAGGCAACACAAGATTTACACAAGAAACATACTAATACGGTTCATTGATCACCATAATCGTAGTAATTCAAGCATATTCACGTAACCATACATTCATAATAACAGTAGTTATTTGAAATTATGAACATACACTACATAAAGATTCTCGCTACCACTTTTACAATTCTCAATGACGTAGTTTCTGTTGACCCTAAGGCCGTCCCATCTTAGAAGTTCTACCCAAATCTCACAATCCATTACCTAATGGTCTTAGCTTAAGTCTAGGCATCGAGTTTACATACCTAGTTCACTTAAACTAAAGCTCTGATACCAACTTGTAACCCCCTAAAAATGGGGTAAAATAAAAACGGAAAATTTTGGCAATAAAACGTCTATAATATAGAATTATAAACCTGTGAACAAGATTGATTATGACCCAATATAGTTGGGGTAGTTGCATCAATTAAAGTAGCGGAACTAATAAGACATATACACGACAACCTATTTAATCTAGAACATTTAACAACTAGATTAAGGTGAGTGTCGCTATGACTTCAAAACGTTCTTCTCTCAAGAACCCAAAATGTCGGTCCGTGAAGGATACTATATGCGCGTCCGGCGAATCACGGTACTCTAGGCACACCACTAACGGAACCTGTGAGTCATTAAACACCCAAAACAAGTGTTAGGCCAAAGTCTAGAATGTAACAGATACTTAACAGTTTATAATGTAGGCATATACAATGTAATTAATTGTTACCGGAATATCCATAGACTGAATCAATGCCAATATTCCCATTCGGGACAAATGTTCCCTTTTCCTGTACAAGCACACAAGAGATAACTCTTGAAAGACGGGGGAGACCCATTACCATCTTGGGTGACGAGAACACGTGAATGGGGTCACCCGTGATGTTATTAGATTTCATCACATATCCCGGTTCTAGTTCCCATGCCATGCCAGACATCACAATCCTCAAACCGTTTATGCCTCTTATGCTTACTCCGTCGAGTTACACCTCAAGGGCTTACAGACATGGATGCCTATCCAATCTAGACAAGTTCCAACTTAAGGACTTACGTCCCCTATTGTCTACTCGCTAGTGCCCAAACGGCCAACAATCAACACCACATAAAGACATGCCATCTAAATCCTCATGCATAAGGAGATAGATATAAACCCCACATTTAGATCATGATCAAGTATAGATAGCAATTTTCATATAATACACGTTTCTTTCCAATAACATAATAATGCCCATTTCATGTTTATCTTTATACCCCATCACTTGTTTTGACAACATGGCAACCAACAACCAATGTAATAACCCCAACCACTGATAAGAATATTTGTGACCAAATCTCCTATTTATGGGAATGGTCCTTCACCATAATTTAACGTACTACTACATTGCATGCATAAAGGAACCCCCAAGATGTTTACTAATTCCCGCAAGCACCAAATAAAACCCTATACATGATAGATATGCAAAACCCTAGTTTTAGGTTAACTTTAAACATTTCATAATACTCACATAAACAAATAATGGTTCAAGTATAGGTAAATAAGAGTTAGGAGACTCACCAATAAGGTTTAAAATGTAGAACCCTAAAGATGAAGGAAACCTTAGAAATGGAGAGTGGATGAAATGAGACTTGGATCACTTGAATCTTGGATGAGTGGAAGTTTCTTTAACCCTAGAAACCCTAATAATTAATAGTATTAGTTACTCACCTACCCAATCATTAAATGAAGAGAGAAGAAGAGACGAGTGTGTGAAAATCGCACCTTTAGTGTGTGTGTGTAAACGACCTCTAGGCTGGAACTTCATAAACAAGGAACTCTACCCCCAAAAATGGCATTAAATGAGAAAAACCCCGTCTGGCTTCGCGCGATAGTGCCAGGGCGACAGTACCATTGGCACAGTCGCGGGGCACAGTCGCGCCAACTGTACCGCGATTGACCCTTGCCTAGCGATTGTAACGCCTGCGATTGTGACACGACACTATCGCCTGTCACAGTCGCGCCATCTGTACCGAGGGTGGTGACCCTCGCGCGACATTGCACTGGCAACAGTGCCACATGCACAGTCGCCGACACAGTCACGGGTTCCACCCCGATCGCTGACCGATTCCGTTGCGACGCTAAATTTTGTCCCATTCAAACCTTAAAATTACCAGGTCATCTTGGGAATCACTTTAGATATATTCCGTAAGTGTTAAACATATAAATGAGGTCTAAAATTCGGGGTGTTACAATTTTCCTAACACATCATTATTAACAGAACGAACAACAAAACCATCAATGAAACCCAGTTTATTCTTAGTTTCCAAGGCAAGAATCATAGCACACAACCAAACCTTGTAATTATCGGTACCAGTAAGTTTCATGGTAAGTATAGAGGCTCCTGAGGTATCACTAGGATGGAGATAAAGGGGATCTCTAAAGTCCAGTTTAGCAATCAAAGATCGCTAATCTGGATTCTTGGAAGATTATGCTCCAGTCATAGTGATAAATCAGGAGTAAAAAAACACACACAAGGACAAAATCTAAGTAGCTTAGAGACAGGATTCCTTTCCACTCGATAGGTGATAGGTCAAGTTAACTGCTTAGAGCCCAAAAAAAGGTTACACTAGACAGAGGGAAATAAGGACTTATAGTGAGTAAGAAGACGCAAAAAAGAACCAAACTTACAGAGAGATCCTTAATCGAGAGCGTAACGGAAAGAAAATGAACAAATCTAGAACCTCAAGAGGGATCCAGAATAAGAACAGAAAAACTATCCACAGGTTGTAGACAGAAACATTACCTGAACACACACAAAAGGACTTGCCAAAGGAAACAGAGCTATGCCTACAATATCACAGAGACTTGCTATCACAAATATCCTTTAATGGCCGTTGAGAGAATAAACACATCAGATCTTAACAGAATCTAACTAGATCTTATATCAGGCTCATGTCATGAGGACAAAAAGACAACAAAAGGAATAATGACACTTAGTCAGAGGTTACAAGTTCTTTAGTGAGTCAAAATATCAAAAGATGAGGTTACTAAGCACCAAATCCTTGACTCGCGTCATAAGGACCACCTTTGAAAAAAAAAATGGATCGATCTAAAAAATATCAGAGATTGGCACTGACATGAAAAGACAATAGTTCTTACACACACGATGAACTTGTACCAAGATCTACAGAAGATCAGATTCAAGTTAGGTGAAGGAAGACAAAGGAAACATGAAGGAATGAACTGACAAACATAAAATAAAATGTTCTTATAAAGACCTTAAATCAAGATCTATAACAGATTTGACTTAGGTTAAGTAAGAGAACAAATATAAGGAAAAGCTAAGAGTGAATCGTATCTAAAGAGATCAGATCCAACTCGTAAACAAAGGATTGACAGACCTTAAACGTCACCTTAAACCAAGATCTATATCAGATCTGATCTAAGATGAATAAGGTAAGATAAAAAAACGAACACAACGAGTAAGAGAGATCTATAAATAAATCAGATCCAACTCGTTTGAGAAGACTTTGAATATCCTTAGAAAACACCTTAAACCACGATCTATACAAGATCTGGTCTAAGACGCGTAAGGTAAAAGACTTTGAACAAAGACAGAAAACGACGAGTAAGAGAGATCTCTGAAAAATCAGATCCAACTCATTTGATAATCAGATCTGAAAAATCAGATCCAACTCATTTGAGAAAACCTTTGAATATCCTTAGAAAACACCTTAAACACGATCTATACAAGATCTGATCTAGGATGCGTAAGGTAAAAAACTGAGATAAAAGAAACAAACAGAAGACAACGAGTGAATGAGATCTACGAAGATCAGATTCAACTTGTTAAAAAACCTTTGAATATCCTTAACAATCACCTTAAATCAAGATCTATACCAGATTCGGTCTAAGATGCATAAGGTGAAAAGCTCGATGTAAACCTCATTGAAGGAGGTACACGAGATCTGGATAGATCTAGGATAGTATCGAATCCAGAGAAAAAGAAAACCAGGAAGAACAAATCTCAGTCGAAAAACAAAAAAAGGTTTAAAAGAAGGAAGAAGAAGGGTTTACTATACGTTGCTGATCGTTGATGAGGAAGGAGAGGCATCGATGGCTCTGATATCATCTTCAAACTTATAATGCTTTCTTCAAACTTATAATGAAATCAGATACAACATTATTACAATGAAACTACCTAAAATCTATTCATCTTCAAGAGATTTGAAGATGAAGAACAATATGAATAAACCCTAATCTAGTGAGAGAAACGAGAGAAACAGAGAGAAAGTTGTAAAAACGAAAATGAGATGTTATTAGTTGATAACACGGTGAGGAGGTCTTTATATATCTTCTAGTTATTTGCAGATGAGTCCTCCAAAGATTAATAATTGCTCCGCTACCCTTATTAAATTCAGATATATGAAGCGCAATCCCTTCTACCCTTAAGATTCAGCAACAGTTCATTATAGCCCCTGAACTTCTACAAAATATAAAACCAAACAGATTAAGCTAGATATATGTCAAGATTGGTACAAAATAATACATACCTGTTAACAGTTTTACAACTAAAAACAAATGTAAATGTAGTAAATCCACTAGTTTTTTCCATACCAAATTAGTATAAAACATTCAACAGAAAAACAAAGTATCCTCTAGAGTTTGACCACACCTTCCCCTTACAATTGCTATTGCCCATGCATGGTCTTATGACTCCTATAATGGTCTTATGACTCCTATTTTGAGATACAAGATACTAGTCACATATATGAGTTTAGTGAGTGTTTGCATACTATTATTTAAAACAAATATAAAATTCTATTATTATTTTAAATGGAAAATTAAAGCAATCTAATAGTTGAAAATTGACACCATTGTGGATTTTCCCTAATTCGACATCAATGTATTAGACACAGACAAATTGTATCAAAATAAAACGTACTTTACTCCGAATATTATTTTGGAGAACCTACTTTTAGAAGTCCAACTTAGGTGTCTATGACAATATATTGTAAACAAGAAAGTTTCATAATTTAGTTTTAAGAAAAGTAATTTGTTTACAAACTTATAACACACTTACTTTTTTGTTTACAAAATTATAACATGTTGTCTTAATTGCATCAAAGACATAGTACATTGATTTACTCATATCAAATGCACAATACGTTTCCTAAAACGAACTTTTAAAACTAGGTTTCATAGAAAAAGATCCACAATAAGATACGTTAAATTTTGATACAATTTGCCTATTATAAATATACATATAAGAGTAAACTACATATTTGGTCCCTGTGGTATGTCATAAATAACACCTTTTCTCCCTGTAGTTTCGAAAGTACAAGATGATCATCGTGGTATGCAAAAACCTCTGGGATTTGGTCCCTCCATCTAACGAACGCTAAATTTTTTTGTTAAATGTTGGACATTTTCGTTATTTTATCGATTTTTTTTTTGTCTTTTACCGAATCAAATGATTTTGGCCCTTGTGTTAAAAAAATCGATAAAAGAACGAAAGTACCCCTCATTTGCCAGGATTTTTAATAACGAAAGTACGATGGTTATCTTGTAATTTAAAAAATGCAGAGATTGAAAATGTATCTTATTAACAAACCACAGTCATCAAATTTGTAGTTTACTTTACATATACTCATTTGTATAATTTATTTACAACAAACAATTAATGGTCACATATTTGGGTTTGGAATCTAAAGCTGGCCCAAACTTTATGAGAAGGCCCAATTAGAGGCCCATTAAATGAAATAGGTTTTCGACCGATATAAACGAATGAACGTCTAGGGTTATCGGAAGTGTTGAAGGCCGCAGTAACCGCAGACGACAGCCATCCCTACAATTCTACCGGAGATTTTGATCTCCTACACCCCACGCCGCAACCATGGTGCAGTCCTCTTTTTGCTCTGCTCGATAAAATTCATATCTTTGTTCAATTTCATATGAAATTTGCTTCTTTCTGATGTACTTTGTGCGATTTGTTTGCTTTTAATTTTCATTTTATGGCTGTACACATTTCGGAGTTTTATGCTGATCTACAAGTCGTTTCATTTGTGTTTAATTGTTTTTAGCCATTGAAGTCTTTAATCTGAAACAGTTCAAAAGAGAACTGTGATCTTTGTATAGGATGTTTGTTTTAAGGGTAGCAAGTTAAATTGATTGAATCCTCCGTCTGCAGTTTCAATCTTGCATGAAAATTATTGTATCAAGTAAAAACGTGCCTTATAACATATGATTGATGTCCTGAGTTAGCATTTCACTTGCTTTAGTTCAAGGTGTCTTCCAGGGGCGGAACACAAGCTTCCCGACCTCAGGGCCCGGAGATAATATATTATACAATTTCAAAAATATAAAAAATACATTATCCAAAGTTATAACGTAGTAAAAACTCTAAAACTAGACGTTAAATATGAAATATCAAACATCGCTTGTTAAAATGGAACCCGTCAATCTTTTGCGTAGGCAAAATATCGCTTAGTAATTTTTCGCCTATGGCCCCACCAACCAAAAAACCAAATAAAGTACCTTGAAATCAACCAAAAAAGTCTCTCGATATCAAGCAAAAAAACCGAAAAAGTCTCTCGAAATCGACAAAAAAAAAAAGTAAAAATCCCTCAAAATCAACTAAAAAACTTTAAAGATCCCTCGAAACCGTGAAATTACGCTAAAAACACATCGGACGATAAAGTGTGGGAACAATATTTGCTTAACATTTTAAGCAATATATATTATTTTGGATCTTCTTGATGGTTTAAAGTGATGTATGAATGGAGTACACAGAATTTGCTTAACATTTTAAGCCGTATATATCATTTTGAATCACACTCGTAGAGAAATGATGCCTAGTTGCATACCGGTTAAGGCGAAGGATCGTATGAGAAGTTGAGTTAAACGGTGAGAAGCGTGAGAAGTGGATCTAAACCGTTGATCTCTTTAAATCTCAAGTCCTCCCATGAATTGCGGCTTAGAAGGGAATTGATCTGGTGCATCTCATCCTAATGTGCGTCTATTTCTCATCCAAAGGTCGATAACCACTTCTCACACTTTTCACCATTAACTCAACTTTTCACCGGAACCCAACCCTTCCGGTTAAAATGTTTGTAAAAAATGCAATTAGTTGGAGAAGATAAAGCAAAATTAACATTATGGATGGAATGAGTATAATTAGTAGAGCATGGTAGAAAAGGTGGGGGGGCCAAGTTAATTCTTTATGTATTTTATACCTAAACCAAAATTACCATTGTTGAAGATTGCTGCTTGTGATTCAAAAGGTGGGGGCGCCCTGGCCCCTGGTAGCCCTAAGGGACCTCCGCCCCTGGTGTCTTCTCTGTTGACATGTTGTAATTTTGGTAATATTGTCTTGATTTTTTTGTTGGCTGTTAACATAACAATGGAAATGTTATTAACGTTTCTTGACCTTTCTTATTTATTGCATCCGATTACAATATTTATTGCAGTATGTTTCCCATAGGTAATTTGAAGCTTACATGTGCAACTTATGAATGCATATGGGGTTCTTTTGATGTATTGTTAGTTTTAAGATTTAAGCATTGATAACACTGTTTTATGCCGTCTTGAAGGCTAGAGGTTTGAAGAAACATATGAAGAGGCTCAATGCCCCCAAACATTGGATGCTTGATAAACTCGGTGGTGCTTTTGTAAGTAGATGTGAAAACACTTTTTATATATGTGATTATTTTCCCTATCTTCTTTTTCATGATTGATAATTGTGATTTCGATTTTCTCTATATCAGGCTCCTAAGCCATCCTCAGGACCCCATAAATCCAGGGAATGCTTGCCCTTGATCCTCATACTGAGGAATAGGTTGAAGTATGCCTTGACATACCGTGAGGTTATTTCTATTTTGATGCAACGACATGTACTTGTGGACAACAAGGTCAGGACTGACAAGACTTACCCTGCTGGTTTCATGGGTGAGTGTGCACTGTTATTTTATTTGTACCAGTTCCATTTTTTGGTGGGTATTTACTAATAGTTTGTTTTGCTAAATTTGCACATATCTGTGTTTAAGAACGAAATGAAACTGACTAGGTTTTCCATCTTGGTGTGAACCATGTTAGGATAGTATATGATCCAATTTATTAAGGGCTAAATTGTTTGGGATTTGGGAACTTTTGATGTGGTCTTTAGTGCTTGAAAGATTGTTGTTAGAGTGTTTTGAGAATCAAGTGACAAATAGTAGGGAATTTTCTTAACCACAATAATATATATGCCATAGCTATTCATAGTTTATTCTATATATTTTCAAGGGTCTGTGGGCTGTTGATTTTATTTTGCGTGCTTATTTTGTGGGTTGTTTGCAATATGAGGATTTGAGACAGACCCAGATGTAAAATGATGAGTAAAAGGAACGAAGCTTTATTTTTTCAACTGAAATCTCCTTTCTAGATAGTATTTTTTATATTTGGTTTTCTGTTTGACACTTGACAGATGTTGTCTCAATTCCCAAGACCAATGAGAACTTCCGTCTTCTATATGATACAAAGGGTCGGTTCAGGCTGCACTCCATCAGGGATGAGGAATCAAAGGTTAGTTGGTATACTTGATATAAGAAGAGTCATTCACGCATAGCTGTTTAAAATAACCATGCAGAAACGAAGGAATTTTGTTTACCGTCCCTGAAGTTGGTTAAATCAACTGAAGCTTAAAATGTGTTGCTATTAATGTGCTTCAGAAACGAGTCACTTTTATTCCAGCTTATGCTTTTAACAGAGTTGTGTTCGTTAGCTTACTATTCTTTCAGTCAAGTTTTGTTTCATGATGCTGTTCGTTCTTTAGTTGAAGTTTGGTTAAACTTGTATGTGGCACTTTCGTTTCAATTCGCTAACTAAAGGAACCTTCTGCTGTGCAGTTCAAGTTGTGCAAGGTTCGTTCTGTCCAATTCGGTCAGAAAGGAATTCCTTACATCAACACCTATGATGGTCGAACCATTCGCTACCCAGATCCTCTCATCAAAGCTAACGACACCATCAAACTTGACTTGGACACAAACAAGATCATTGATTTCATCAAGTTTGACGTCGGGAACGTGGTGATGGTTACTGGTGGACGAAACACAGGCCGTGTTGGAATCCTTAAGAACAGGGAAAAGCATAAGGGCAGTTTTGAGACGGTTCACATCCAGGATGCGACTGGGCATGAGTTTGCTACTCGTTTGGGCAACGTCTTCACTCTTGGAAAGGGTTCAAAGCCATGGGTATCTCTTCCTAAGGGCAAGGGTATCAAGCTGACCATCATTGAAGAGGCTAGAAAGAGGCAGGCTGCTCTAGCTGCCACTGCCTAATTCTGTATTCTGTGAGGTACTAACATGATCCATCTCCTGTGCCTGTGTGGAGGTTGGTCATGTTTAAACCATAATATCATAGTACTTGTTTTAGATGAGTTATGTTTTGATTTTTGGGTACAATTTTGAAACTTTAAATCTGCTGCATGTTAAGGGTAGTTTGGTTGGTTGGTTACAAACTGGAGATTATTATTTGCTGATTTATCATGCTTCTTTTTGTGAGACATGTTCTAAATGGTGGCCTCTGCTTTTTGAATCTGTTAAAAAGACCATTTGTGATCGACTTTTCTAAAACAATTTATGAAAGTGAGATTATTATCTATGACCTGTGTTCAGGTAAAGTTTATGGAAAACTATTTTACACTGGTTACTTGCCTTTCATTTTTTTAATGGCAACAGTTAGGGGTGTTTACCCTAAACCGCACCGTATATGCGGTTTGAGCATTTTCCCAAGCTGCAAATCGTATCGCATAATACCTTAAACTGTAAGAAACTGTATTGCATTTATGCAATTTGTATCTAATGCATTTTATGCCTACAATCCAATATTTAAAAAGTTTAATATTCATTATAAAATCAACGATTACTTGACTGTAATAAAATAAAAACTTTTAACATGTTTGATTTCTAAATACATATTACATAAATATTGCAATTATTATATAGAATAAGAATCATGTGAAAAGTTAAACATTTTGCGACTAGACGTGAAGTGGGATAGTGTGGTCCATGTATTGTTAATATAATATGTGTTTTAATCATATATGTTTCAGCTTGTGTATCATATATGATATCATATTTTTCGTCTTTTTGCAAAATGTTTAGCTTCTTGTTTGAATTTGCCTCTTAGTCTATATATATGGAAGAGATCAAATTAAACCAATTGGTTCATGAAATTGTGTCATATAATTCTTTTGTTGATAAAATTGTTTCATATATTTGTGTTTTTTATGTAAAAATGAAATTGTTTCATGTATTTTCTCATTCTGATGAAACTGTTTCATACATTTTTCTCATTCTGGTTAAACTATTTCATTTTTACATAAAAAAACAAAAATATATGAAACAATTTCATCAAGAAAAAAACTATATAAAACAATTATCAAATTTTACACATTCATGAAATAATTTTATTAACTTAACCAATGAAATCGACAGTGTCCATGGTTTTCAAAATTAAGGTGGTTTCTAAAGGAAACTACCCACACTCACCCCCCTCCCCATATATATATATAATGAGGTGCGGTACGGTTTGTACGGTTTGACGGTTTAGATAAACACCCCTAGAAACAATGTTATACTATTTGGGGTAGATGTTTGGTTTGTACACATCGCACCCTTCCTACACATTGCTTTTGAGCAAGATATATTGAATTTATTTGGATGTGAACTTTTTTCTTTCTTTCTATTTAGGGTTTGTTTACTAAACATTTGTTGTCTTTGTTAGGGAGTTCTTTGTTTTTAGGAATAAAAGGAAAAGAAATAGAAAATAATGTTGATTTTCAAATGTAATGTGGGAGAAGAAGGAAGGAAAGGAAATAATTTATAATAATTAAAAATATCTATAAAATTAACATCTATTCATCAATTATAACCTGTTATAAAATAAATAAGAGTATATAAAAATAAAATATTTTAATTTCTATCTTGCTTAAAAGACATGAAAATTTATTCTTTCCTTCTCTTCATTTCCCTTTACTCTCATGAACTAAAATAATTTTTTTTTCTTCCTTTTTTCTTCCTAAGCTCAAGAACACAATGTTGTTCTGTCTTGTCTTGTCAGGTACTCAGGTAGGAGAAACTTATTCGATCATAGATGATAGTCTTTATAAACAATATTGTTATGCAATTTTACTTGATAAGTGAGAATGATAACTCTTATTTGATTAGTGTTTATCCGGTTTGTATTGGTAGACCACCTCTTATTTACACTATGACTCTTAAATTGGTCGACTTCCAAGCCTCCAAGACACACCTATTCCATTCAATGGCTAAAAGTGTAACACCCATAATTTTCGGTAAGTAAATGTCACCCGGACGTTTTTGCAACATGTAGATGGTGGGATTTGTGTTGGAAAAATATTACTTTAAGTCCCTAAGAGTTTTGGGAGTGTTAGCATAGAAAAAGTCGAGTTTCGTGGCTTGGTACGGGTCCGACTACAATGACCGGCGACTATGACATGGTCATAGTCACACTGGCAAAGTAGCAGCCAAGGGGGAGCCTTCTGGACCATTTGAGCGACTATGACATGCGACAATGACATGTCAAAGTCGCATGGCATTGTAGCACAATGGTACCAGACTTGTTAAAAGTCGGATTTTCAACCACATTCTTCATTTATTCATAACTCTCTCATTTCTACTCCGTTTTTGGCGATTCAAGTTGCTATGGTTTTGTTTTTGAGAGTTTTTCAAGGTTAGATTGTTAGTTTTGGGAATATATAAGAGTATTTGGTGGTGGGTTGGAAGCAAAGATCAAGAGCTCATCATCATCGCCTCCATCTTCAAGAATTTTGGGGTTTTCTAGGTTTTCACCAAAACCTAAGTGGTGAGTTCATCCTTCTAGTTTCTAAACTTTGTTATAAGTTATAAATGCTCCATTGATGATTTTCTAGTTTTTGGTTTCTCAAATTTTGGATTTGATGATTTTGGAGAATTTAGTCAAAATTAGGGTTTTGGCCAAATTGGGGATTTTGATATAAAATGTTTGGGGATCGATTCTAAATGGTTTAACATGATTACTTATGGTTGGGAACTTGTGAATCTAGGTTTTAGAAGATTTGGCTTGATGATTCAGATTTCTTCAAGAAAGCTCAAGTTGGGGTAAAATCTAGATTTAGCCTAAATCTAGCAAGTTGATTTGTGAAAACGGTGTACATGCCAAAAATGTCAATCTTTAAATGTTTATATGTTTTACATGAAATTATTAACTGTTGAATCATTTGATGAGTTTTGACTATTTAAAGTGTCTAACTTTATAAACTTATAAAACATCGTATTTGGGATTTTGGGCATTTTGATAAATGAATCATAAATATTGGCATTTTAATTATTTGTTTTATAAAGGTAGATTTTTGAGTATCAAAGTACTTTTATTGTGTGTTTTTGAAGAAATGCTTGATTTTGTGTTATGGGACATTATTGAAAGAATAAATAGTATAAACTCACTTGAGAAATGTTTTGTCCCAATCTAAACTATGTTAGAGTTAATTATATATTTTGGAGTATGGGTTTACATAAAGTCGAGTTGTTTACGTTTGATTTCATATCATGATTTTCAACGATGGATCTTTGGATTTGTTGAGCCTATGGCTCGGTTTGGATTTCGTTGGGTCTTGGGGATACTTGTCCGATTTCAATAGCTCAATGTAGAGCATTTGGTTATGATTTGCATTTACTGCATCTTATTTGAGAATTACATGTTATGAATGCGTTAGTTCATTCGTTTTGAGTCATGTAATGTTTTTAGCTAGTGCAATGGATACATAGGCATCGTTGTTTTTAGCTAAAGTTCTTAATGTTTTACTCAGGCACGGTGTTCTTAATGTCCCGTTTTGGACAAGTTCACCACTTTGGCACGGAATAAGCATCGGGTCACCATGGTAAGTAAGGTGTGGACCTATACGGTCGGGCAGCGTCCCATGGGAAGTAAGATGTAATTCCATTGTGTGCTTGAGTTCCCGTTTTGGAACTCTCAAGAATAGACTTGGAGTGGTTGACTTGATGTTTTTCGAGCAATAAACTTGGAGTAGTTGAGCTCGATATGTTTTATGTGTATAATCCATACGTTTTGGTTTTCTACATAGCTATGTGACCCACTTTAGTATTCTGTCGCATACAATGTAATCGGGTCTCCCCCGTCACCAAAAGATGTTGATTTGGGTATGGAGTTTTATAATCCATGTTTTCGGGGACGTTTTGAGTATGGGCCGTTATCCATATTATGTGGTTTTGGGGTATTGTACCTTATCCTTGTTTTGGATATTTCGGATGGTAGAGTTTACCCATGTTTTCAGTATTTGATTATTAAAGTATCATTTATGCTTTAAGTGGGATTTGGGTTTTGGATTTATATTTGAAGGAATGTGTTGTTTTATGGTTTTAATCACGAAGAGGGTGAATGTTGAAACGAAACTGATTTCAGATTTAATGTATTTCATTTTGGAAATCACTATTTAAATAATGTTTTTAAAGATTATTGTTTTATGTATATTTAATGAAAACTCTTGAGTTCACTAGGCGTTAAGCCCAACCTTTTTATTTGTCGGTATGTGCATCAGGTTCCAGTTGGAGTTTGGTTTTAGCAGTGCTATGAGGGAATGAGCACTAGTTTTACTCGAGGGTAAGTAGTTGGTGAAGTCTTCCGCATTTTGGAGATAGTGATTGTTATTGGGTTTTTAGTAACATCCGTTCCTATTATAGACTGTGTACAAAGAATGAAATGTGTTTATTGAAGTTAAACCTTAAATAGTTGTTGTAGATGAATCAATTATCGATGTATTTAGAAAATTTTAAATTAGTTGCTATTTCCAGATTTGAGGGTGTTACAAAAAGTTTTCCAATAATACCTACATGTTGTTTTGCTTCTTAGATGACGTCTCTTCACGGTCTTGTTTCTTCAATCAAGACTTTTCATTGCTAGTTTCTATGGGGATTTTTGTTTGGCGGAGTTTAAGGGGGCGTTTGATTCACAGAATGAAATTTGATGGAATTGGAATCCATCGAAGGAATTGGAATGAAATTTGATGGAATCTGACCACGCGGGCGGTTGATATTAATTCAATTCCTTCACTTAAGCCTATGAATAATGAATTCTTCAAATTGTGGAATTCAAAGGATTCCATCATTTTCATTAACTGAACCAAGGATAGGATTTAGAATTTGGTCAAAAGAATTATCTATTCCAATTCCTTTAAAATACATGACCCTCCATAACTTACAAGGGATTCTGCAGAGGCAGAAAAGAAACCATTTTAAACAAAACAAACCCAAACAAAAAGAAGCAACACAAGCAGCGAGCCTAAGGAACAAAAGCCCAACTAAGAACACGACCAAAAGAAACCAACACCAAAAATAAAACGAAGCACTCTAGATCAAAATAATTTTAATATTCGGCAAAAAGTTAGATTAACTGCAATCTCAACCCGTCTCACATGGAACATATCTTCAAGAATACCAATGTAAAGGAACATTTTTTGACTCAGCAGCTGAGGCCAGCCCTTGACAAACTACAATCACAAAATTGTAAATTGACTGAAGTTGATTATGTTTATTATTATTATTATTATTATTATTATGTGAAAAGGCTTATGGAGCATAAAAGTTTTTAATCACTTGTACTACTAAAACCCTTGACAAACTACAATCACAAAATATCGTATGACCACACACATACAATTGAGCAAAGTACAAGTTATTATGCTAAAGATACAACCAAACAAAGCCTACGACGAATTCTTCATAATGCACCATCACCCTCATGAAGAAGCATTTGATCAAAATGCCACACCCCTGCATTTTCAATTTTGTCACATCAATATCATCATCAAAATGCACAAAATCGACACATAAATCTTTGTTCAGCTTGTACGCATCTCCTATTGGGGCTTTGAAGTTAATAGTTAGACAAACCCTCCGAGACATTGAGATGACTTGAACATGTGGGTCCTTGCGAAGCAAACTTAAGGTCTTTACCTGTTGAGTGACCCTTAGGGTTTATCTGCTTATCTGATCATAACTTGGATACAATGGTTACCCATAGGGATGTAAAAGAAAACCAGAAACCGAATAACCTCCCCGAACCGAATGAGGTGTGGGATAAAAAGTTCCAAGTTTCGAGTTTAACGGTTATTTTAACCCATTATTGTTTTATATATTGTATTGTTTGATTTAATGTTAGATTATGTTTTTTGCTTGTTTTGCTAGATAATCTTTTTTGTTTGAGATAAGTTCAATCGTAAATGTCTCATACAATTATATATTGGAAGCAACATGCATTAGATTAAAAAACGTTGTTGGAGACAAGTGTCCAACGAAAAAAATATGAAATTTTATTTGGTTTAATCCATTTATGAACCTCATAACTTGAAACCAAGCTTATTTGGTTTGATTATCGGGTAGTTTGAAAAAAGTTCGAAAAACCAATTAACACAAACTGAATAACTTGAAAACCGCGATTTAACACCCCTAGTTAACCCAGAAAAGCATCAAATGTATAGTTCACCTATAATGCCTTGCAAGAGCAAGAAAAATGCAAGAAAGAGAGTAAAAAACAAAGTTTTATCATCTTACCATGGCCTTTCCCAACTCTTCTCAGTTGAGAGACATAGTCTGCAATTTTCTTTATTGCTTCAACCTACCATCAAGCATCCAAAATAATGTTTCAAATTCAGCTTTGTTTTATTTTCTCTATGATACTACTTGTATCAAATCATCTGGTTAATATGATACAACAAACCAATCAAATTTATCAAATTGGGCATGAATTGAACAATCATGTTTTGGTTGTTCTTTTTGGCTAAAAAATTTAAGGTGGGAATTGTTTGGTATCTGAAGTAAAAAAACAAAACCAATATGCATTCCTACTGGTTATGATTCTCACCTGCTCGGCTAAAAACTCGCCCTCAATAAAGTCTGTCATTTCAGGATCATTGTTTCTATCCGCCACCTATTGTTTCAAAAACATCAGCTATATATTGTAAGCATGTCAAGAGATAACAAAGATTAGTATTTCAAATATCTGATGCACAAAAAACCTCTTTAGCAAGTGCCAAGTATCCTTATTTCTTAGAAGTATTTATCATGTAAATAACTATGATAAACCAAACCAAACCAGACCAGACCAAACCAAACCAAACTAAACCAAAGGAACCTAGTATACCTATCCGGAGAGTGTTAGATGTACACAAACTTCACGTCTACCCCAAAGAGTAGAGCCCGGGGAGGGGTGTGGAAAGTCTTACAAAGAGAGAAAGTTGGATAAAATAAAGTGGCATACCGCATGTAAGCAGAGAAGTTTCTCATTGGTTAGCTTCTCTAAGGACAATGCTAACTCCATTGCTGATATTATCAACAGAAAGAAAGACAAAATACGATTAGATGCTCGCTAGACAAGTGCTAAATAACTTGATATGATCACTGGTAATGCGATTGAAAATATTCGAGTAACACTTACCATACAAGGCATCACCTTTTTCAGCATGCTCAAACTCAGAAGGCGGATTAACTATACTGTGCAACTTCACTCTTCCACCTCGTGTATTCTATAGACTCATAAAATTTAGAATATCATGATAAATAGAAAAAAATTAGGATTCAATATTCATGATTCAGTGTTTAGGGGTCAATTTTCTAACGTGTTTCTATTTATGTGATTTGAATTGGAAGTAAACGGAAATGGTTGTTATCCGGTCCATAATCTTATATATGTGAAAAAGACCTGATATTTCATTAGCTTCTCTGCATGATCCCTTTCTTCATCACTTGATTCCTTGAAGAATCTGATAGAAACAAGCAAAAGTTTATCAAGATGCAATCATTCTACTATAAAGATTGAGGGATTCTTAAAGTTGTTTGTTTACTTGGCGAGGCCTTTGAGGGCTACATTATCCCTATCGAAGTATGCATACATGGCATGGTACACGTACGACACATTGTATTCCACACTGCAATATCAATAAAGTAAGCAGCAGTAAGAAGACTATAAAAGTTGGAATTAATAAAAAAAAAAGCAATGTTAAAAGATGACATGCATTCATGTCACAGACTCAGACTTTTGGAACCAAAGAAGTGAACATATGAAGTTTAGTGTTAGTAGTGGAGGCTGTAGGGATGAGTTTATACAAGTAATCCAATAGGAACATATAACAGTTTTAGATTTCTTTTTCTTAGTCCATTCATTCAGGATTCAGATAAGTCAAGAATTCAAAATAAATTTGTGTAATTTTGGGCTTCAACAAAGACTCATTCACCCCAAAAACACAACTCTTACCAACAATCCTGCTTATCTTGAAAAACATTGTTCATCTTTTTAGATGACAAAATCTTGCTGGAGTTGGAGGATTAAAAAAGACATCTGATTATTAATAATATGTTAGATACATTACATAACACTAAAATAAAAAGAATTATATGGGTCACATAGTTTCATAATCACGACATATGAATCCCCAAAAAAATGAGGTGGGTATTGTTTAAACCATCTCCATCCGTTATACATTACTCATTTGGTGAATGCATCTTTGATTTTGTTAGTTTTGTTAGTCAATTTTAGGGCCAGCCAGCCCATGGTTTTACTATTGGAAACATGTGTCTTGATGTTCCATTTATTGCAATTCCAGTATGTCATTATTTGTGTATGACTATTTAAATCAGTGGAAACCAATCAAACATTGGACAAACTTAGAAATTCATTAGGGTCTTCATGTTTCTTTCATAACCTACAGACCATTAAGCTCCAAATGATCACCTCTTTGAAACATTTCATCTAACAATTTATAGGCATCTTTTATAGTTTTATTCAACCATGGTTTTTGAGCTTTGGTATAATACGAAATCACGGATTCCAAGTTTTTGGTTTTTGATATAAATCTGAAGAACAAGTTGCTTTTTCTTGCTGTGGTTTTGATTTCGAATGATCTGTAAGTTATATACACATCTCATATTTTTCTTCATTCATCTTGTTCATTTATTTTCGTTTACTAGATCTCCGTTAATATATTAATATTAAAAGAAAATTGTAACAAAGGCAATGAGTAAACCATTAATTTTAATAATCGATCTATCCTGCATAAACATAGAACTTCTCTGATCTCTCTACACACACGTAAAAACACGCACCTGGAACAAGTGATACGATTATACAAATTGAGAACACGGAGAAAAAATAGACGAAAACAATTAAAATTTATGAAAAAACTTACTTGATTTGCTCATTGATGGCGGCTTCACAATCATCAAAATACCTTTGACGTGCAAGTGAGGCCTGAGGAGATATCGGTACCATGAACTCCTCCTTCTTCACTTCTTGAAATGGCTGAAACAACACCCCACTGCTCAACACCAGATTCTCTTCATCCACCGTCGAACTACAACGTACCACTCCCCTTCTTCTTGACAAACTCAAAACAGAGGATGGCAATGGTGAAAAACACGAAAATTTCACAAAACCGATCGGGAATTTCGAAGCAAAATCGAGATCTACATTTGATGGTGTTTTCATCAAAACCCTAGACGATGATGAAATTGCTGACATTTTGTCCAAATCAAATCAAATCAAATGCAAAATCAAAATGTGAGTGTGTTGTGTTTGATGAGAAAGTGAAGGTTGAAATTTAAAAGAGGAAAAATAGGATACGGGTATGGATGGACCGTTGAGAGAGAGACACGTGGAGGGTTGAGATTGATGGGTTGGTACGGGCGTGTGGTGGCCTCGTGCCCTTATCTTTATTTTGGTGGAATCTTCAATCTTGTAACAGTGTCTTGTTCAAAAGGAAAGAATCAATCTCATTTCATTTCGTACCAATAATTTCATATTTTGGGTCCCACTAAAAATAGACTCCTATTATTTGATTTGATGATTTATAAATTTAAATAAAGTTAAAGGGAAATTGGCACAAATGACTAAGGGGCTGTTTGGCAGTTGCTGAATGGTTTAGTGCAGAATGATTAAGTGGTCTGAACGATTAAGAGTTTTTTATGATATAATGTAAATTATGAAATATGGTTGTTTGCTAATTGTTCTTAATGAAATATGAGCTCTTAATGGTTAAGGGAGGGTCATGATACAAAATCATTCAGAGGATTTTGGAACCATTAAGAGGCAACCCTTTTTTTTGTCAAACAAGATTTACCTCTTAGTGATTCAGATGTTGCCTCTTAATGGAACCATTAAGAGGTAAACAAACAACCCCTAAATTATATTAAGGATTGCACCTCCTAGCCAAGTCTCTTCGGTTTTTGCAAATTTAGCCATAGATCCGTAATTGAGGAGCTAGGTCCTCAATTGCAGATCTATGGACTTGCATATTGGGGACTGTGTATACAATAAATAACAATTAAAAAACATCCTCAATTGCGGACCTGCCGCATGCATTGCGCATGCGGACCTAGGTTAGGGGTTGTTAGGATCGGCTAGGTCCTCAATTGCGGATCTATGGACTTGCATATTAGGGACCGTGTATACAATAAATAACAATTAAAAAACATCCTCAATTGCGGACCTGCCGCATGCATTGCGGACCTAGGTTAGGGGTTGTTAGGATCGTGCCACGTGTCGGATATTGCGGATTGCGGACCTGGGTGACCTGACCCATTGCGGACCTGCCGCAATCCGCGACTTTTTTTTTGTTTTTTAGCTGTCGGGTTGCGGACCTGTAGGTCCCCAATTGCGGACCTATGGCTAAATTTGTAAAAACTGGGGAGACTTAGCTAGGAGGTGCAATCTTTAATGTAATTTGGCAATTTTTGTCAATTTCCCAAAATTATATCAAAATAAAACAAGGGTGTTGCTATGCCTACCCCCTCCTCACTCACAAAACCCCTCATACCTCCCTCTATCTCACTCACATACCCCCTCCTACCTCACTCACATACCCCCTATAGGAGGGGGTATGGATAGAATTCACCCAAAACAAATTTGTTTTAAAACTTATTTGGTGTAAACATAAATTCCTATTTTTTTCAATTTATATTGCAAAAGTTTATAATCTCTGTGTATTAATTTTACCCATCACTCTAAATAACGTAAGGTGTAGCATGATGGCGATACTAAATCTCAAGTCTTACAAGTTATGGCCAGACTTGATGTTTTTCAAGTCGTGCCTAAGGTGGCATGTCTGTGCATATACGCACACACCTTTGTGTGTTAATTAGTATTTTGAATAATACGGTAAAACAAATCAAATTCATATTAAGTAATAAAACTAAAAAAGAAAGAAAAACCAAAATTGATATTAAATATATAGAGCTTATAAAAATGATTCAATAGTGCAAAATCGAGATTAAATCTCTTGAATCTTTACTCACTACTTTTTCAATTTTCAAAAAATTCGCGTTCGACTCTTCGTGTACGAGAATGAGAGTAAATATTAACCTATTTAGGGGACACTTTTCAGTCAAAAATTGAAGGCGTTAATTGAAGAGAAATCTCTAATCAAAGACGACATCATTTCGGAAACTCGTTGGAACTCTCTTCTTTCCATAAAGATAAACATCTTCGTTTGGTAGGCTCTCCATGGAAGGCTTCCAGTTGGGGTGGCTTTAGAGGATCGAGGGATCGATTTGGACTCGGTGCTTTGTCCTATATGTAAGGAAATACATAAATCATTGGATCACTGTCTCGTGGGATGCAAGTTCGCAAAGGAAATATGGGAATCGGTTCGGAATTGGTGGGGTATTGACATCAATCTGGAGAACAATATAAACAATGTTATAAATCATTCAAGTGATTCTTCTTTTTCAGGTTCTCTCAAAAGGATTTGGCAAGCAACTATTTGGGCAACATCTTACTTGATTTGGGGTCATCGAAATAACATGGTTTTTAAAAAAAGTCGTTATCTGCGGAGGCATTGTTTGCCGATGCACGACTCCGAGTGTACGAAGGGATTTCGAGAATATCTCGTAAAGATTTTATCCCTTGGGACTGTTGGATTGCCGCTTCTTACCTGTCTTCCGCTTGAGCTCCTCATTTATGCTTGTTGGCTTTCTTTTGGTTGGTTGCTTCTAGTTTCCTTCGTGTTTTCCTAGCTTTGTTGATATTGTTCCTTTACCGTTTCTTTTTGGTTTGAGGGGTTGTTGCACCTTGCAGTGGGCTCCTCTTTGTAGGTTTTTTTTTTTTTTGGTTTTCCTTAATTATAAATTGTTGCTGCCTTTAAAAAAAAAGTTTTCAAGCTTCCATTTTATATTTATGTAAGTTGATCCCTTACATAATTATCATTTATCCTTGAAGTTATATATTTACAAATAAAGGGCTGTAACGTGTTATAATGCAAACCAAGCCTTAGAGTGGAGTCACAAGGGTTAACGTGGCGGCGAACCTAGTCCTTGACGCCATAACGTGCCATAACGAGTTATTTAAAACTATGTTTTTTTTAATAGAAAATGAGTTTTTAGCTTTACGTTTGATTTTTATATAGAAATTTTCTTTTAACAATCACAATGAATAGGAACCAAGGTAAATTTCGTTAACATTTTGATTAATATTAATTATCTTTCTATCACATTTCAAACATCTTTAGTTATGTTGACATATGACATTCCAAATATATATTATTCAAAATAAACACAAAAGCGAAGGTTCTAAAATATTATCTAAAATAAAAATCGAATAAAGCTCGTTATATTTTGAATGTAATTTGTTATGTGAAAAAAAGGCTTATATAAAAACTTTCTAAAATATGTAATAAAAGTAGTAAAACACAAATATTGTAACATAGACCACTTTCTAAAATATATTACAAAAGTACGTAGTAACAAACACAAATATTGCAACCTAGACCACATAAAGATGACAGTAGAAATTGTACCAAGTACAAGTTATTATGCTAAAGGTACAACCAAATAAAGCGTAAGACATATTCTTCATAATGCATCCTCGCCAAGAAGCATCTGATCAAAATGCCACACCCCTGCAGTTTAATTTATATCGCATTAAAATCATTGTTCTGAGTTTGTGATGTTTTACGTAAGTGTATAAAAAGTCATGCAGTCCTCATTAGAACCGACTAATTATAACTGAATTGGATCGAATTTAAAATTTCAATATCCAATTTAAATTGATCGGTTTTTTTAGATAAGAGATGTTTGCTATGAAAAATAGAATTTTAAGTGCATGTACAACTTTTTAATGCATGTTGTATAAGTTATTTTTGTGAAAGAAGATTTTCATAAACACAATCTTACCATGGCCCTTCCCAACTCTTCTCAGTTGAGAGACATAGTCTGCAATTTTCTTTATTGCTTCAACCTAC
Organism: Arctium minus; assembly: GCA_954870635.1. NCBI lineage: Eukaryota > Viridiplantae > Streptophyta > Magnoliopsida > Asterales > Asteraceae > Arctium > Arctium minus. The sequence goes on along the minus strand of OX941080.1, from coordinate 118,320,397 downwards.
CATCAAACATCCAAAATAATAATTCAAATTCAAATTCAAATCCAAACTTAAACACAAACACAAACACATGCAGGGTATTAATTAACAATTCGAGTATTCAACGAGCTACTCATTAAACAACCTTAATCTCAAGTTGAGGTCGATTTCAAATACAAATTAATTTAACGTATTCAACTCCGTAACACTAATGTTCGACTCAACTTGTTCAAAAGCTTGATTAAGTTTTTCGAGTCGAGTCGAACCATATGTTTATAAATCATACAATCAATATATAAAAATTATTGATCTCGAGCCAAAAAGTCGGAGTAAATCGATCTCGAGTTCGAGTCTATAAACTTTAGTTCATAATTTGAACTCAAAATTGTTAATCGAGAATCGAATTCGAGCCCAACCATTGGAAAAATATTCAAGCTTGGGCGAACACTATTTTGAACAAAAATATTCGAGCTCATGCCCGGGATCATGTTCTTGAGCTAAATCCAAACAACCTGCTAACCAACTCAACTGACACATATTTATGCCATAGGTATATATGATATTTCACCTGCTCAGCTAAAAATTCGCTCTCAATGAAGTCTGCCATTTGTGGATCATTGTTCCTACAGGCCACCTATGTTTGGAAAACATCTCGGTTAAGTTATAGACCGTAAATTAATATAGCACAAAATAATATTAACATATATATATATATATATATATATATATCCCACATGATGAATAATGTTTAAAGAAGATGACCCTCCCTCCATGAACAGAACAAAAAGCTGATTCTCCCCTGCTGTCCATCAATCCCGTGAAGCCACATCATTGATATGTTTTCACGTGATTGGTGAACATGGAGGGGACAGGGAATTTGTGGAGTAACGGATGTGAGAACAGTTCTATTTCTAAGCCTTATTCGTCATGTGAGATTGATAAAATACTGAAAATCTCAAAGATAAAATAGCATACCTCATGCAAATATAGAAGTTTTTCGTTGGTTAGTTTCTCCAAGGACAATGCTAGCTCCATTGCTAATTCGAGATCAAAAGGATGATCGATGGTGAAATATATGTTAAGCAAGTGCTAATTAACTTGACATACAAACCAAGCATATCCCACTAGAAAAAGTCGATGATTGTTAATGGAAGATATATATATTTGACTTGTGCTTACCATATAAAGCGTCGCCCTTTTCAACATGTTCAAACTCTGAAGGCGGCCCAACTATGGTGTGCAACTTCACTCTTCCACCTCGTGTATTCTGCACATTCCTCAATTGATTTAGAAATATCTTGAAAAAAAGATGATTAATTCCAGTTTATTGATGGCAGAATAATTAATTAACCTGATATTTCATTAATTTTTCAGCATGTTCTCTTTCTTCATCGCTTGATTCCTTGAAGAATCTGATGAAAATTTGAAGGTTTTATAAGTGCATAAACTAACATTCTACTGTAAAGATAAGAGGGATTCGAAGTGGTTTGCTAACTTGGCAAGGCCTTTGAGAGCTACATTGTCTCGATCAAAGTATGCATACATGGAGTGGTATGCATAGGAGACATTATATTCCACACTGCAACATCAAGACAGTTAAAACCATTAGAAAGACCACAGATGTTCCAATAATAGCAAAACTAGCTCAAGATTATAGAGCAAATTGTGTGAAAATGGACCTGTTCTTTGATCTGATTTCTTTTTTGTGAAATGTACTTTCAAAATCTTTATTTTGGTACCTCAGATGCGACAGTTTCAAACATTTAAATACGTAGTTTACATATTAGAGTTGGGAAAATATTTCGGATAACATGCTTTTAATCCGACATAAGTCGGGTACAAAAACAAAGGTTTCACAAAAAAATAAACATGAATCATGTAATTTTCCCAAAATTATAAGCTACTATCAAGTATGTCTATGTCATGGATTCAAACTTATGGACCATTTCGAGTTCAAATTTACAGAGAACCAAAAGGTGGGAGAATTTTGTCGATCTGGATTAATTCAGTTTTTAAGTTACGAGAAAACTAAGATTAAAAATGACCTAAATATTGTAGTTTTCATGCATAAAATCGTTGGAAATCGGTCTAAAAACCTTCTATATACGCACAGAAACACTTGTACAGACAGATATATGGACCATGTGATGATGAGATTATACAATCTGAGCCAAGATCAACGACAAAAAAGAATGACGAAAATGACTTACTTGATTTGCTCATTGATGGCTGATTCACAATCTTCAAAATACCTTTGACGAGCAAGTGATGTGAGAGGAGATATTGGTACCATGAACTCCTCCTTCTTCACCTCTTCAAATGGCTGAAACAACACCCCACTACTCACCATCAGATTCCCTTCATCCGCCGTCGAACTACAACGTACGACTCCTCTTCTTCTTCCTTTTGATGATAAACTCAAAACAGAGGATTGAGACGACGAGAAACATGAAAATTTCACAAAACCAGTCGAGTTTTTTGGAATAACATCGAGATTTACATCTGTTTTTTTCAGCAAAACGCTGCTAAATGATGATGAATCTGTTACTCTCACAGACATTTTGCTTAAATCAATATGTGAAAAATGTGTGTGTGTGTGTGTTTTTGATAAGGAGGAGGAGTGGGGGTTGAAATTTAAAAGGGGGAGCCAATGGGTTCACGGGAGCACAAATAGGATACGGGACTTGATGGACCGTTGATAGGAGTGACACGTGGAGGGTTGAGATTGAAGAGCGTGTGGTGGCCTTGTGCCTTATCTGTAATCTGGCAGAAGAAGCTGTGGAAAGATCCGTTCCATGTCATATTCAAAATTGAATTCTTAACCATTTTTTCCACACACACACACACCACTAATTTCTTTCTTGGAATTTTAACTAAGAGTAAATTACAGATTTCGTCCTTGTAGTTTTCGCTCAATACCAACTCTTGTTGCTATTTTGAACTAATTATAGTTTTTGTCACTATAATTACCGCTTTCTTTTATATTTGATCCTTCTCACTAATTTTTGTTAGGAAAGTTCATTAACTCAAGAGGATTTTGACCTTTTTCAGTTTTCTCTTATTTTAATTTAAAAACAAAGAATATATAATATGTATTATATTAATATATATTTTTTATTTGTATATGACACCTCCATTTCATACAGTGTCCGAACCCTTCCCAGCCACTTCCTCTAACCACCTGCACATCTTCATGTGGCTAAATCGATCAGCCACCTCCCCTTTCCTTTTCCAGTAACAACCTGCCTCCATGAACCCTCCCTTGGAAACCTTTTTTTTGTACACTTCCCTTCCCAATCTTTAGTGGTGCTCAAAAATCCAACCAACCCAATCCAACGCGAATAACTCAACTTGAAGTAACCCGATGTCTAATCGAGTTGTAAAATCTTCAGACTGTAGGTATTTGGTTAATATTGGATTACTTTTATTTGAACACAGCCTAACCCAATGAACCCGATATCATTTTATATCTTGGATTTAATATGATTGTTGAGTCTATTAATATGTACATTTGACAATTACACCATCAAGTACCCTCTTCATATACGTATATTTTCATTCTATTCTCCATCTCTATATAACTCATTTATATATATGTTCAATAACTGTGAACACACACACACACATATGTGTGTGTATGCAAATTGAGAAAATTAATTGAATGTGATATACTTAGGAATCTTGGATAAGTTGTATCAAATGATTGATGATGAAAAAAAATATGAGTAGGCTAGCGAAAACAAGTTAGGAGAATATTTTGATGTACCAAAGTATCAACTCGACCAACCCAACTAACCCGATCAACCCGTATGGGTTGGGTTGGGTTGCACTTTGGTTTGGGTTAGGTTGGGTTGAGATTTTTAAACCGTAAGCATTGGGTTGGTTTGTTCAAATACCTTCAACCTGATCAACCCAACCCATGAGCACCCTACCTGTCCTCATTCCAAGATCCACACCCCAATCCGAGCCACCTAAGATTACTCCATTCTCCCAAATATCTAGGTTTCACTCGTTTGAAAGCCCACCATCGATGCCTAAACGCTGGATCTGGAGTTCTTGATTCCTCAATCATCTTCTTCATACACACACATATTCTCTCCCCCCATCTCTCTCTCTCTCTCTATATATATATATATGTGTGTGTGTTAACGACAACATTGGATTCATCAACAAAGTTTTGACGAGCAAGAGATTGTTGAGGACAATAAGAACGAGAATGAGCTCCCATTTCACCTCCTTAAATGGCTAAAACACAACCACTGTGATTCATCCCCTCCCTTGCGTTTGTTTTTGAATTCGTCACTGTGATGGTACTGCATCCCTCTCGCGCGTTTTTTTCGTCCTTGTGATGGTTTTTTTTATTTTGATTTTGGAATTTGGGTTTTGATTTATGATAGTGGTTTGATTTAGTTTTTGTCTTTTGGATTTGAATTAGGTTTTGATTTAGTTGGTGGTGAGTAGATTTAGGGTACTTTGTTGGAGAAGAAGATCGCCTAAAGGGGAGGGTGGGGTTGTCATCGGGTTTTGATCGGAGAAGGAGAAGTAGACTGGTGGGAGTGGAAGGGTGTCACCTAGGGGTGCTCACGGGTTAGGTTGGCTAGGTTGAAGGCAATTGACAACCCAACCCAATGTTTGCGGTTTGAAAAATCTCAACCCAACCTAACAAAACCCAATCAAAAGTGCAATCCAACCCAACCTAAACCGTGCGGGTGGGGTTGGGTTGGTCGGATTGAAACTTTTATACATCATTTTACAATCTAACTGAGTGATTCTGTTTAAAAAAACTAAAATCAAAATGAAAATATAAAAATAAGGCTAATAAGATAAGAGAAGAGTAGAAGTATCTTTTGCCTCTTGATTCTATTGATGTTGAAGATTTCTGAAAACTTGAAGGTTAGATTCGTACGATTTTAATCGGCGTGGTATCGTAGATAGATCTAAACTACGACTAAGATAGGAAGACTTGATAATTGATAGAAAGAAGAGCCGCTAAAAGTCTAAAACCATAAAAAAAATAAAAGCGTACAAGTTTTGGTCTGGTTGACGGGTTGGTCGGGTTACATAGGGCCCAACCCGTTTCCAACCCAATAGATGCGGTTTGGGTAAAATTTGTATCCATTATGTATCGGGTTATCTCGATTTGCGTTTTTTCGGGTTGGGTTGGCCGGGTTGGTCAGAAATTTGAGCATCCCTAGTGTCACCTAGTGAAACAAAATTTATATTATGTGTATATATATTATACAAATAATAATAATAATAATAATAATAATAATAATAATAATAATAATAATAATAATAATAATAATAATATAAAATATAATAATAATTTATTTTTAAAATTTTTTAATTCAAAATAAAAGGAATGAGAAAAGACCAAAATGCCTTTGAGTTAACGGACTTTTTGTAACAAATGGTAATTTCGGTGAGTAAAACCTTCACGCCTTTGTCGTATACTTTTTTTTTTTTTTTACTGTTTTGAGTTATGAGATACATAGTTTAGGGCATGCCTTGGGGTAACGTCTATAGAGAGGAATGGTCTCAAGTGGGTGAACTTCACATTTTTACTCGCGGTACATTCTAGGCGATCATGCCCTGCGATTGTGCCAAGGGCACAATCACCTCGTCAAGGTCATAGAAAGGGGATAGGTCTCGGTACATGTGGTGCGATTGTGCCAGGCGATAGTGCCATAGGGCACAATTGCTGGTTACTTTCGCGGAGGGAAGGCTAGCCTTGGTACAAGCGGGGCGACTGTGCCAAGTGATAGTGCCATGGGCACAGTCACCGGTCTCAGTCGTGGTCAGGTTCCAGAGAGTTAAATGTCCGATTTATCTGCCTTTTCTCACAACTCTATCACCCAACTTCATTCCCCTTCAACTTGCTCTCATTTCTCTTATGATTTTGGGTGGATTTAAAACTCACCCATGAGCATTTCCTCAAGATTTTAGGCGTCATCAAGTCCAGAGCCTGAAGCTAGGGCAAAGGATCCATCTTCTCATCTCTACCTTCATAGGGATTTTTATGGTTTTCTTGGTTTTAGGTTTTAACCAAAACCAAGCAAAGTGAGTTCATCCTACACTTTTACAAAACCATAGACATGTTAAAATGATGTATTTTACTTCCTCTAAGTGTTTACTTTAAGTATTTTATGTTTGGATGATTTTGGACCAACTAGGCCAAAGTTGGGAGTTTTGGGGGATTTCCAATATTTTGATAAATTAAGTATGTGGAATGGTTTTAAATACTTGAAGTATTATTATTACAAAGTCTTGATGAGTTTTGGAATTTAAACCAAAATGTTCATATATTGGTCTTGTTGATAAAATAGGAATTTTACCACTTTGATGGCTTTTATAAATAAATGTTTATATGATTGGCAAGATTTGGTGTATTTAGAAAGATTTGTACATATGGCTAGAATGCAATGGATCCATAAGGCATTGAAGTCGGTTTTATGTTATGTGTATGGGATGAGATTCCCGTGTTGTAATTTGGAAATAGGCATTGGTCATATAATGTAATTTCTAAATGAAAAAGTTTATCTTGGATGGATAGATTTCAAGGTAAAGACCCGGATAGGGTTGAACTTGGTAATTCTTAGAGTGAAAGACTTGGATAGATTTGAGCTCGTTATCACATTGGACTAAAGACCCAGATAGGGTTGGTGTCAATGATTTTATATCCTTGAGTGACACTTATATAACATTGGCTGATGGCTTACTTTTGTGTTACGTCACATAAATGGTAAATCGGGTCTCCCCTATCATCTTATGATATTGATACCCCTCCAAGGGTTGAAACGATCATTTTTTACTAAATGTATTGATTAAAACTATGTTAGTCGTTTTACTGTTTTATATCTTTATCATATAAATGTTTGTTCTCACTAAGCGTCAAGCCTAAAACTTCTTTTTAAAATGACATGTATATCAGGTGCTTTTAGGGGTGGGGCTCCGAAGGCTTGAGCGGAGAGACTGGTTTCCGATAGAGGCATTTTTGGGAAGAACGGTTTTGATGGTTGATGTTACATTGACAGGATTCTTTTAGAGATGATAGTGATACCCATCCGTAATCTGAACTTAGATCAGTTTACATTAGTAGGTTGTTAATTATCATCTGTTCTTTTTAAACACTTCACAACTTCCATTTGTTGGGTGATTTATTTATATAGATGTATGCTCCTCATCCTTTATTCAGGTTTAAATTTACTCCTATTTTAGGGTGTTATACCCTTTTAACAAAAGTTAGTGAGATGGACCAAAAGAGAAACAATTTGGCAACCATAGTGACAAAATCCGAAATTAAATGACAACAATAGTGATCAAAAGTGTAATTAGTTCAAAATAGGAACTAGACTTGATAGTGAGTGGCAACCACCAAACACATGTAATTTACTCTAAATAATATATAATTTTTTCAAAATTTATTTTTTAAATCAACCAATTTCTCAAGTACGAATAATTAGTTGTATATCCGTTCCTGATGTTAATATTATAGATCGAGAAAAAAATAATATAATTCCTTATTGAAACAGAAAATTAAAAAAATATTGAGAATTCTATCTAGTAAGACATAATATTTATCTTGTATTTAAACATGTTTATCAATTAGTTATATGAACTTCAAAAAACTTTAAAAGTTATATATATATATATAGTAATAAGTCGTAAACTTCAATTTTAATAGATTTTAAAAACAGTAGAAAAATATTTTATATTGTTATTAAGATTATACGACGGTAAACTCAATTAGCATTTAGTAGAATTATCAAGTGTCTTGTTAAAGATTATATATATATATATAGAGAGAGAGAGAGAGTAAATTACACTTTTGGTCCCTGTGGTTGCCATCTAATCTCAAGTTTCGTCCCTCTTTTAAACTAATTACAATTTTGGTCACTATGGTTGCCATTTTGTTTCACTTTTGGTCCCTCACCTAACTTCTGTTAAATAGGTCCGTTAACTCAAAGGGCATTTTGGTCTTTTTATCATTTCTTTAATTTTCAAATAAATAAATATATTATTATTAATTTATTTACATATTTATTACCATTATATTACATATAATAAACACATTATGAAGGCAAAACAACTCTTCGTCCCCGGCGACTCCCCATCCTTTCTCATTTCCCGGAGACTATCTCTCTCTTTTCTACCCTAAGCCGGCGACAACTCCACCCCCTCTGATCTTCTCCTTTGAGCAAATCCTACTCCAAATCAAAGCCACAAACAAGAGGTTGGTGTTCATCTTCCCCGGCTATTTCGTTCCTGGCGTTTGTTTTCATCTTCTCCGACGTTTGTGTTGATCTTCCGTGCTGAAGGCACATCTTCCCGTGAATCCATTAGATCCATCTGGATTTTGTCGGTTTTCATCTCAGATCCATCTCCTCCACATCCCTTCATCCTTTGCTAGATTTTCTTCTCTGACTTGAACTTTGGTAGAACCACCCTCTCACAGGTACCTCACCACCGTAAACCCCTCGTCGAGTAGAAATCCCATTTCACAGTCCTCGATGGTGATGGTGGTCCTGTCTGATTTTGTTTCTAAGCCACCACCTATCTGTTCCTCTAACCTCTTTCGATTTCGATTTGGGTTTGGGTTGGTATCGGTCCAGGTACTCACCTGGAAGACCACCACACATGCCATCCAGCCATAACGGGCTTAAAGAAAAAATAAAGAATGGAGCGATTGAGGATTTCAAGGACTATAGGGGTACTCACTAGTCACGTGCCGATGAGGATGCAATGCGTTATTAGGAACTTGAAGCTTACGATGACAGAAGGGAAGGTAGAGAAAAAAATAGGTTTTGCCAATGGGTTTGGTTTCCATTGTTTTGTTTTGGGTCTTGCAGGTGTAGAGTATCTCACGTGATATAGAAGATGATGGAGAAAAGAGATCTGGTCAACATTGAGAAGAGAGAAGAAATCTTGGTGGTGGTGGGTCCCACATAATACCATCTTATATATATTTATATTTATTTATTAAAAGTATATTATATATTAATATTATATGTAGATGTATTATTTTTAAGTTCAAATAAGTGAAAATATAAAAAGACTAAAATACCCTTAAGCTAACCGACTTGTTTAACAGAAGTTAGCTAAAGGGACCAGAAGTGAAATAGAATGGCAACCATAGTGACCAAGACTGTAATTAGTTTAAAAGAGGGACCAAAGTTGATAATAAGTGGCAACCACATGGACCAAAAGTGTAATTTACTCATATATATATGTATATATATATATATATATATATATATATATATATATATATAACTGAAGAACACCCTAGTAGTCCTTGATCTGGACGATATGCACTTGTGCATACAAGTAATTCAGTTGTTTTTTTGGTTTTTATGCATGTGCTTGTTACAAATTACTTGTATGCACAAGTGCATACCATCCAGATAAAAGGCTACCAGGGTGTTCTTCAGTTTTTCGTTTTTTTAAGATTTTCCCCTGAACCTGACCCTATATATATATATATATATATATATATATATATATATATATATATATAGTGGTTAAATCATGTGAGAACCAAAAAAAGACTAAGAACCGATTCACATGATGAAATATATAGATTCATTCACCTGATGAAACATACAGATTCATTCACTATATGAAACACACATATTCACTATATGAAACACAAAGATTCACCACATGAAATCAAATCACAAATCACATTCTCACTCCATTCATCTCTCTACTCTCTACTCTCCACTCTCAAATCATACATTCTCACTCCATTCATCTCTCTACTCTGGCAATTCTACCGAGAATGTGACATCTACGATTTCATTTTCGGCAACGCTGTCGTCGTTTTCCAGAGATCTAACTTCTATGCACGTCAGCCTAACCCTAACCAGAAGAATATCTTCACCGCTCAAGGTAGAGACGATCTGTAACACCCGCAATTACAAGTAAGCTTTTAGACCCTCTTATCCTCAAAGGTCGCTTGTGCACGAAAAATGGGATTTTCGGGCTTCAGCAGGGCTGGCGCGACTATGCCCGACGATTGTGACAGAGTCACTGTCGCCGAGGGCAATGTCACGGGATCTGAAGGGCCTTCGGTACATTTAGGGAGAGAGTGCCCGACGATTGTGACATTGTCACTCTCGCCGTGGCACAATCGCGGAGAGGGTTATGGCCGCGGTACATGTGCCACGATAGTGACCCGCGACAGTGCCATGGTCACTATAGCATGGCACAGTCGCCGGCGGGATGCAGGCCCCAATAAATCGGTTTTTAGACCTTTTTCTCATTCATTCTTTCACCCGCTCTCTCCTAAAACTCTCTCAACCGAACCCTTTTGCTTCCATTGTGATTTTGGGCATTTGTGGCACCAAGACTTGGAATTCCAAGAGATTCTTCACCGTCTAACAAGGTTTTGGAAGCTAAAACTAGAATCCTCTCATCTTCATCTCCATCAATATTTTAATGATTTATTTTATGAATTAGAGTTTGAGTATAAATGCATTTTATTGTGTATTATGGGATAAGTGTTTGATTTTATGTCATGGGACGTTTTAAAGGAATAAATGATATAAACTCACTTGGAAAAACAATTTGCCCCAATCTAAACTACGTTGGAGTTAATTATATGTTTTGGAGCATGGGTTTACATAAGTACGGGTTGTTTATGTTTGATTTTATTTTATGAATTTCAACGTTGGGTCTTTGGATTTATTGGGCTTATGGCTCGGTTTGGATTTCGTTGGGTTTTGAGGACACTTGTCCGCTTTTAATTGCTCAATGTTGAGCGTTTGGTTATGATTTGCATTTACTGCATCTTAGTTGAGAATTACATGTTTTGAATGCATTAGTTCATTCGTTTTGAGTCATGTAATGGTTTAGTTAGTGCAATGGATCCATAGGTACGGTGTTCCTATGTCCCCGTTTTGGACATTCGGCTCACCACATTGGCACGGAATAGGCATCGGGCTCCATGGTAAGTAAAGTGTGGGCCTATACGGTCAGGCAGCGTCCCATGGACAGTAAGGTGTAATTCCATTGGGTGCCTGGGTTCCCCTATTTTGGAACTCTCAAGGATAGACTTGGAGTGGTTGACTTGATGTTTTCGAGCAATAGACTTGGAGTAATTGAGCTCGGTTGGTTTTATGTGTATAACCCACACGTTTTGGTTTTCCTACATAGTTATTTGACCTACATTCTGTGTTACGTCACGTATTATGTAATCGGGTCTTCCTCGTCACCGCAAGGTGTTGTTTTGGTTATGGAGTTTTATAATCCATGTTTTCGGAGACATTTGAGTATGGGTATTTATCCATGTTTTAAGGATTTGAATATTGAAACTTATCCGAGCTTTTGGGATGTTTTGGAAGTTGGAGTTATCTACGTTTTCAGTGTTTGATCATTATAATGTCAGTTATGTTTTACGTGCGCTTGGGTTTTGGCTTTATTTAAAGAGGTGTTGTTTTATGATTTTCATCACGAAAGGGGTGAATGAGGAAAAGGAGATTGTTTTAAGATTTAATGTATTTCTTTTTGGGTGCATTCAAATTTAATGTATTGCATTTTGGAAATCATGATTTTAAATAACATTCTTAAAGTTATTGCTTTATATATCTCTAATGAAAACTCTTGAGCTTACTAGGCGTTAAGCCTAACCTTTTTATTTGTCGGCATGTGCATCAGGTTCCAGCTGGGGTTTGGTTCTAGCAGTACTACGAGGAGTTGAGCTTTAGATTCACACGAGAGTAAGTAGTGTGGTGAAGTCTTCTGCAGTTGGAGATAGTAACTGTTATTGGGTTTTAGTAGCACCCGTCCTTATTATAGACTGTATGTATAGAATGAATGTGTGTATTGAGGTTAAATCTTAAATTGTGATTGTAGATGAATCATTCATTGATGTATTTAGAAAATTTTAAATTAGTTTCTATTTCCAGATTTGAAGGTGTTACAAGTTGGTATTAGAGCTTAAGTTTGAGAGATCTAGGTGTTGATTATGAATGCTTAAACTCAAACTAGTGTAATTTTAAGTGTTTGAATGTGAAATTGCACCGTTAGGCACTTTAAGATTTGATGATTCGAGGTGAGTGGATTCATTAGGAACGGGAATTACGCCGAAAATGGCAAGGATGATCATGTACAGTACGTTCATAATAGCACCTGGCCAGTGTTATGGTGAGCCTACGAGTTATATGTGTATGCTTGAACTGCCTTGGTACGATAACTGTAACACCCGGAAATTCGCAAGGTAAGTATTTTGTCTTCTTAAATGCATTTATTTCGTTTGTGTGAGAATATGTGTCTTAGTGTACATTTCATGATCATTATTATGTCTAAATGTCGTATAATTAGTTTACGTTCGTTAATCGTTCAAACCTTGTGCTCGTTATCGTTTTCGGTTGAGTTTCGGACTGTTTTGAGTGGCTCGCGATTGTGCCTCGCGATTGTGCCTTGGCACTATCGCGGAGGGCACTATCACCGAACATGTACCGAGGGTACGGGATGGCTCGCGATTGTGCCCCGCGATTGTGCCTTGGCACTATCGCGGAGGGCACTATCGCCGAACATGTACCGAGAGGTCGTAGTGGGCCGCGATTGTGACTCGCGATAGTGCCATTGGCACTATCGCCGGGCACTATCGCCCGCGTGGTCTAGTGTACTGTTTTATAAGAATTAATACCTCATTTATCACTATCACTTTACAACAAAACGAGAGAACCTTCTTGGAGACGATTTTTAGGGTTTCATCACCTACTTCATTTATTTCCTAGGGTTTGGGGTTGTTAGGGTCATTTAGTGAGCATTAAGCTTCATCCAAGCTTATCTAGTGAAGATTCTCATCAAGCTACTCCTCTCCACTTCAAGTCTCATATTCTCAAATCTAGGGTTTTCATCTTTTCTAGGTTTTGGTGCAAAACCTAGATTGTGAGTTTACTAATCTTTTGTTAAAACTAGATACACATCATTATTTTCTACTTGTTGATGTCAATGCATATCTCAAATGTTCATATTTAATGTTTCAAGTATTTTGGGGTTTTTTACCCATGGATTTATGTATATGGAAGTTACCATGTGTTATATGTGTATATCTTGGTATGTTGTTGATTCCTTCTTGGAATGCCTTTTGGCGACCTTACATTCTCACGAAGTATTCGGATGGATATTATGTCGTATGTTGGATTTACATGATTAGGATGGTTATAGTGTGTTCTTGGTGGATATCCGAAATGTTGACGGATTGAAACACATCTTGAGACCTCCTAAAAGCATTATGTGGACGAACCAAGTCTGTGATTCACAATAGGAATGTAGGTGGGTGACATTTGGAGAATTTCCTAAGGCGGTAGTCTCCCATGTACCTAGACCTCCGCCGTCGGGGAATTTCCTAAGCGGTAGTCCCCGATGCGTGTTGGGCCTTTGGGTTGCCAGAGAAAGTGGCTTCAAGGTGCATTGCCTCTTTGGGTGAACCGGATTGGAGATATGGGTCGCTCCCGTTGACTCCACATCTACGTGATTAATTGTTTAACTGCTGATAAGAACTGTAAATGTTATCTGGCATGTTTTTACTTGTTCAACTCACTAGGCTTTTTGGCCTAACACTTGTTTGGTGTCGATGTGTATCTCAGGTGTTAGCGGTGCTGCTCCTAGGCAGGTATAGATGTTTTGGGCGAGAGCTTGGGGATACGACACTTGGATTATTTTTGAGAAGCCTTGGGTTTATAGATGACACCCCTTTTTGTAATCTCTTTTCTAGATGTAGAAATTAGATTAGTTGGTTGTCTTTTATTTATCCGTTAAATTACAATTGTGATTAAACAGGTTTATTTGTATTATTCCCCTTTTTGGGAGGCTCTTGTTATGGCAATCTATATACCACTTCTCCTCTTTTGGAAAGTTTTTGTTATCCCTATTTTTAGGGTGTTACAAGTTGGTATCAGAGCTTTAGTTTAAGTGAACTAGGTATTGTTTAACATATCTAGAGTTAAGCTTTAGACGTTATGACCTCACTGTCCATTGATGGGGTAGAAATCCTAGGTGGGGAGAGCATTAGGATTACGGAATTACTTTAATTGAAAGTTGTGATGGTGGTGACAAGAATTCTTGTGTATGGTTCGTTCATAATTTCACTTAGCTACTGCTATTATGAATGTATTGTTACGTGAGCATGCTTGGTTTACTGTTATTATGATAATTGATGAAGGTAGTAGTACGTACAACGAGTTCAACTCGCTTAGTCTTTTCTCAATCTATTTCTCGTTCACGCATGACAGATTAAATGGTAAACACTCGAAGTAGATTACCGGACATGCCAGAGGGGCAACCAGAGGTGGAATCTGCAGCTGTACGACCCCCGGTGGGGGCAACCTCCGATGACATTCCTATACCTAGAATATTGGGAGGAGGGCCCGAGCATATTCCTCGCCGGAACCTCAACACAAATAATGCTATCTTGGAAGAGGTGACCATGGAGACCAGGATTCGGGATAGCATGATGCTGGCTATGAATTCTGCCATGGCCCAACAACAAATCCAACAACAAGAGTTTTTCATGAAGCTCCTAGAAGATCGAGATGCTAGTCACCGCCAACCCGAGATTATGGTGGAGAATATCATAGTTGGGTCGGGTGGTGGACCTGAAGTGGTGGTGACCGAAGAGCAACCGAGCAACGTGAATCGAGAGAGGGCTAAGGGATGCTCCTACAAGGCTTTTTTGGGGTGCAACCCTAAAGAGTTTGCGGGTTCCGACAAGCCGGTTGCGTGTATGTACTGGCTCAAGGAAGTGGAAATGGCCTTTGAGTCTAGCGAGTGCGACATCTCGCAACGGGTGAAGTTTGCTTCTCAATTACTCCGGGGAGAGGCATTGATCTGGTGGAATCTCACCCGGTCCGCCCTCACCCCCGAGGTTCTAGAAAAGCTGACCTGGGCAGTCTTCAAGAAAAAGATAATGGACAAGTATTGCAGCGAGCGTTCGTTGGACAAACTGGAAGCCGAGTTCCGGAATCTGAAGAAAGGGAATTTGTCTGTGGCCGACTACTCCAAGCTGTTTCTGGAGAAGTTGAACTTGGTGGGATATCTGGTCCCAGAAGAGAGATCAAAGATTAAGGCCTTTCATCTTGGCCTACCGGCCGATATGCGGACTGATGTGCGCAATGCTGGAGGGTCGACTCTTCAAGAAGTCATTGAAGAGGCCTTGCTTGTGGAAGATGATAGGTTGGCTGAGAAGGAAGAAAGAAGTGTTGCGGGTGAGAAGAGAAAGTGGGAAGGGCCATCTGGGCCCGTTCGTCAGTCGAAGCCTTTTGTTAGCGGGAGAGCTGGAGACTCTCGTAAAAGCGATCAATGGTGCCAAAGGTGCAGGACCAAACACTCGGGCGCGTGTGCTCCTAAAACCTACGCAGGTCCGGTAGGTTGTACCAAGTGTGGCAAGAAGGTCCATGTGGCTCGGGATTGCGCTACTCATCCGACGATATGTTTTGAGTGCCAAGAGCCGGGGCACGTGAGGAGAAATTGTCCAAAGTTGACGGGGTTTAATCAAAACAGGTCTGTTGGGACGACGACTAGAGTCGACCAATCGCCGAGGTTGCCGAGTCGAGCTTTCCGGATGACCACCGAGGAAGCAAAGGAGACAACCGATGTCGTTTCGGGTACGTTCCTAGTAAACTCCTTGCCTGCTCGTGTGCTATTTGATTCGGGTGCTACCTGCTCTTTTGTTTCGGATGTGTTTTGTAAACAATTTGTCACCTCTACTAGTGTCCTTTCCGACGCACTAGTAGTAGAGATAGCAAATGGAGACCAAGTAATTATCCGAGACAGTTATTGTGATTGCACCATAGAGATCAATGGGAGTCCTTTTGGGGTAGATTTTCTACCTATGGCCATCGGAGGGTTCGACGTGGTCATAGGAATGGATTGGTTGTCAAGGCACAAGGCTGACATCTTTTGTTCTAAGAAGATAATTCAAGTGCCTTTGATGGAAGGCAGCGTGGTCATCATCTATGGGGAGAAAGGAAAGGGGCGCAACCCCATTATTTCCTCTCTCAAAGCGCGGAAGTTTCTAGCGAAGGGTTACCCTTCGTATCTAGCGTACGTTGTGGACGCGAAGAAGGAAAAGAAGACGGTGGAAGATGTGAGGATCGTGCGGGATTATCCGGATGTCTTTCCGGAAGACCTTCCCGGATTACCACCGGAACGTCAAGTGGAGTTTCAAATTGACCTCACTCCGGGAGTGGCTCCGATAGCCCGAGATCCCTATCGTTTGGCCCCGACGGAGATGAAGGAGATGATGATGCAACTTCAAGAGTTGTTAGAGAAGGGTTTTATCCGACCGAGTTCTTCACCTTGGGGAGCGCCGGTGTTGTTCGTGAAGAAGAAGGACGGGTCGATGAGGATGTGTATTGACTACCGTGAGTTGAATAAAGTCACGGTAAAGAACAAGTACCCTCTACCTCGCATCGATGATCTCTTCGATCAACTTCAAGGTGCGGGATATTTCTCGAAGATTGACCTCCGATCCGGTTATCATCAAGTGAGAGTGAAGAATGATGATATTCCGAAGACGGCCTTCCGAACGCGTTACGGTCACTATGAGTTTTTGGTGATGCCTTTTGGGTTGACCAATGCGCCGGCCTTGTTTATGGACTTGATGAACCGTATGTGTCGCCCATTCTTGGATAAATCCGTGATCGTCTTTATCGACGATATTCTAATTTATTCTAAGGACGAATCCGAACATGGGAAACACTTGCGGGAAGTCTTGGAAGTCCTAAGAAGAGAGAAGTTGTTCGCAAAGTTCTCTAAGTGCGAGTTTTGGCTTCGAGAAGTGCAATTCTTGGGGCACGTGGTGTCAAAGGACGGTGTTCAGGTGGACCCGGCGAAGATTGAAGCGATGTTGAGTTGGGAGCCGCCGACGAATCCATCGGAGATATGGAGTTTCTTGGGCTTAGCGGGCTACTATAGATGCTTCATCCAAGACTTTTCCAAGGTAGCTACACCTCTCACATCCCTCACAAGAAAGAACGTCAAGTTTCTTTGGACCGATGTTCAAGACCAAGCCTTTCAAACGCTCAAGAGGAAATTGTGCGAAGCTCCGATCTTATCCTTACCTGAAGGGTCGAAAGACTTCGTAGTGTATAGCGACGCTTCTAAGATTGGGCTTGGATGTGTACTTATGCAACGAGGGAAAGTCATAGCCTACACGTCAAGGCAACTAAAGGACCATGAGAAGAACTACCCGACGCATGACTTAGAGTTGGCGGCAGTAGTTTTTGCTTTGAAGTTGTGGCGACATTACTTGTACGAGACCAAGTGTACTCTCTTCATGGATCACAAGAGTCTCAAGTACATCTTCGACCAAAAAGAACTCAACATGCGGCAAAGAAGATGGCTTGAACTTCTAAAGGATTATGATTGTGATCTACTCTACCATCCCGGTAAGGCCAATGTGGTGGCAGATGCTTTGAGCCGGAGGAGCCATGAGGGTGGCGTTAAATTGTCCCTTACAAGAATCGACGTGGTATCAAGTTTGGTGGAAAGCATCAAGACGTGGCAAGTGGAAGCGCTCAAAGAATAAAACCTCAAGTACGAGGTCATGGTGAAGCAAAGGGAACTTTTGACGGAAGATAGCCACGGGCTTAAACTATTTCAAGGTCGTATTTGGGTGCCGAAGTTGGGTGGAAATCGAGAGTTACTTCTAGAAGACGCGCACAAGTCGAAGTATTCTATACATCCTGGTAGTACCAAGATGTATAGAGACTTAAAATTAAATTATTGGTGGCCGGTGATGAAGTTGGATGTGGCTAACTACGTGGAGAAGTGTGTCACGTGCCTTCAAGTCAAGGCGGAACATCAAAGACCGTATGGAAGTTTACAACCGTTGTCCATTCCCGAGTGGAAGTGGGACAACATTACCATGGATTTTGTGACTAAGCTACCGAAGACCTTGCGAGGCCATGATACAATTTGGGTAGTCGTTGACCGGCTAACTAAGAGCGCGCATTTCCTTGCAATGAAGGAGACTTTGCCAATGGAGAAATTGGCCAAGCTTTACATCGACGAGGTTGTGTCCAGGCATGGGGTTCCACAATCTATCGTATCGGATCGAGATAGCCGTTTCACGTCGAACTTTTGGGCAAGCTTGCAAAAGGAGTTGGGTACCCGATTGAATTTGAGCACGGCGTATCATCCTCAAACGGATGGTCAAAGTGAAAGGACGATTCAAACACTCGAAGACATGTTAAGGTCATGTGTTATCGATTTTGGAGGTAGTTGGGACTCACACCTGCCGTTAGTGAAGTTCGCATATAATAATAGCTATCACTCTAGCATTGGCATGGCACTATTCGAGGCGTTGTACGGGCGAAGGTGCCGAACTCCAGTTTGTTGGTTAGAAGCGGGCGAAAAGCAATTCGCCGGGCCGGAAATAGTGCAAGAGACGGCGGACAAGGTGAAAGAGATCCGAGAAAGGCTAAAGGCGGCACAAGACCGTCAGAAAAGTTATGTGGACAAGAAAAGGAGACCGGTCGAGTTTCAAGTGGGCGACCGGGTCATGTTGAAAGTGTCACCATGGAAGGGAATCATTCGGTTTGGGAAGCATGGGAAGCTCAGCCCTCGTTTCCTTGGTCCATTCGTCATATTGGAGAAGATTGGATTACAAGCCTACAGGTTGGATTTACCACCGGAGATGGATGTAATACATCCTACATTTCACGTATGTTACCTTCGGAAGTGTCTAGCCGAAGAGGAAAGCGTGATCCTTTTGTCGGAAATTCGGGTGGACAATGGGAATCGTTGTGTAGAAGAACCAGAATCTATTTTGGAATCAAAAGTGAAGAAGTTGAGGCATAAGGACGTGGTCATGGTTAAGGTTCAATGGAAGCACCATCGGGGTGCTAACATTACTTGGGAATCAGAAGATGATATGAAGAAGCGTTATCCTCACTTGTTTAATCGAGAGTAAGATTTCGGGGACGAAATCCCAATTAGGTGGGGAGGATTGTAACACCCGGAAATTCGCAAGGTAAGTATTTTGTCTTCTTAAATGCATTTATTTCGTTTGTGTGAGAATATGTGTCTTGGTGTACATTTCATGATCATTATTATGTCTAAATGTCGTATAATTAATTTACGTTCGTTAATCGTTCAAACCTTGTGCTCGTTATCGTTTTCGGTTGAGTTTCGGACTGTTTTGAGTGGCTCGCGATTGTGCCTTGGCACTATCGCGGAGGGCACTATCGCCGAACATGTACCGAGGGTACGGGATGGCTCGCGATTGTGCCCCGCGATTGTGCCTTGGCACTATCGCGGAGGGCACTATCGCCGAACAAGTACCGAGACGCCGGAGTGGGCCGCGATTGTGACTCGCGATAGTGCCATTGGCACTATCGCCGGGCACTATCGCCCGCGTGGTCCAGTCTGCTGTTTTATAAGAATTAATACCTCATTTCTCACTATCACTTTACAACAAAACAGGAGAACCTTCTTGGAGACGATTTTTAGGGTTTCATCACCTACTTCATTTATTTCCTAGGGTTTGGGGTTGTTAGGGTCATTTAGTGAGCATTAAGCTTCATCCAAGCTTATCTAGTGAAGATTCTCATCAAGCTACTCCTCTCCACTTCAAGTCTCATCTTCTCAAATCTAGGGTTCTCATCTTTTCTAGGTTTTGGTGCAAAACCTAGATTGTGAGTTTACTAATCTTTTGTTAAAACTAGATACACATCATTATTTTCTACTTGTTGATGTCAATGCATATCTCAAATGTTCATATTTAATGTTTCAAGTATTTTGGGGGTTTTTACCCATGGATTTATGTATATGGAAGTTACCATGTGTTATATGTGTATATCTTGGTATGTTGATGATTCCTTCTTGGAATGCCTTTTGGCGACCTTACATTCTCACGAAGTATTCGGATGGATATTATGTCGTATGTTGGATTTACATGATTATGATGGTTATAGTGTGTTCTTGGTGGATATCCGAAATGTTGACGGATTGAAACACATCTTGAGACCTTCTAAAAGCATTATGTGGACGAACCAAGTCTGTGATTGACTATAGGAATGTAGGTGGGTAACATTTGGAGAATTTCCTAAGGCGGTAGTCTCCCATGTACCTAGACCTCCGCCGTCGGGGAATTTCCTAAGCGGTAGTCTCCGGTGCGTGTCGGGCCTTTGGGTTGTGGTAGGTGGATTATGTAACCCGAAAATCACAAATGGAATCCCATGCAAGTATACATGTAAAACCACTATCGTTTGAACAAGTAATAAAGTGGTACTAAGTACCAAGTATCGATCCCACAGGGACAATAAAACAAGCCGTGATTCTTAAGTCAGTCTTAAAAGGTGATTTTAGAAAGAGATTTGGAAGGAATGATCTTTGAGTGTTTTTCACAGTAAATTAAAATGCTTAATACAGATTTAAAAGAAAGCAAGGGTGCAAGATCCGGCTGGAGTTGTAAGCAACTAAATAATAGGACTGATGCTGCAGCAGATGCTGCAGCACTAGGTTCTCAGCTTCACTATCGGTTCACAAAACCCATTTTCAAGGTTCATATTAGAATAGGTTTACCGGCAACGACTAATTAGGTGACCCAACCGGTTCCGCACAGATATTATTATGATCCCCGTATAGTTTACAATCAATAAAGATTGAGAGGGTTTGTTACAACCCCTATAACACTTCAGTGTTCTGAAGAATATGCTAGCTTGCGAACAAGCCGCTCACCCAAGTGAAACAATGTACGTCACCTCATCAAGAAGCACTTGGTCGAAACTCAGAAACAAGGAGTGAATAGTAAAGTTGATAGCTAGTAGCAAAACATTAATCCATACTACATAGGCTTTTATCTCCCAACCATCACTTACACCCAAGCTAGGGACTTACCCCATCATCGCTTGACACATGGTGTGCGACATTATTGGAAAGATAAAGAGCAAATGCATGAAAGTAAATGACTGGAATTGGACAACGTAAATGTAAAGAACAAAAATGTAAAGCATAAAGGTAAAGCTGAAATGTAAATGACAAGAAATGTAAAGTAGCGTACTGGAATTAAAGACTTAATATTAAAAAGATTAAAGTAACTAGTTAAGATAGCTAGATGAGCTATCCAACCGTGAATATTGTCTAAAAAATACTGGAAGGAGCCCTCTATTTATACATAGAGGAGCTCTTACAAAGCATCTAAGAAAGCATCTAAAGAGAGCATCAAAAGTACAAAGGTACAATGGCCCCCACCACTTCTAGGAATCAAAATGTCAAACTTAGTACAACAAGCATCTTTAAGGAATCAAATTATTGTCAAAGGAGCATATATTCCCTGCTCCATGTTTTCTTTCCAATGAAATTTCCAAGTATTTCCCCAAAGATCTAGTTGCACTAACCAAAAAGTTTATGAAGCTTCGTCTATGACTGCAGTCCTCTTGCTGTGGCTCCTGTTGTAGCATCATCCATCAGTAAATTGACATAAAAGCACCAAAGTAAGGTCAATTTCCACCACTTAGCTCCCAACTCAACAAATGATAAAATTAAGAATAAAGGACTCAAATATTGTGATTTGGGAAATGAAAATGCTAGAAAATCCTACTAAAAAGTGATGGAAAATGTGATAAGTTATTCACTCATCACATCCCCACACTTGAATTGTTGCTTGTCCCCAAGCAACGAAAAAGGCAAATATAAAGACTCAAATTTTGAAAGGTAAATAAAAAGAAAAGTGATAGTAGTCAGTTCATCAAACAATAGACATAGCCTTTCATAAATCACCCTATATTCATTTCACAAACATAAACACCATAGGCCAAAACACAAGTTCCTATTGTTAGGCATGAATACTTTCTGAAAATAGGATCAATAGGACTTTATGGATTTTTCAGTTTTTTGGGCTTCCTCACTTTTTCACACAAACCTTACTTTCTGTGTCCAGATGCTGCAGCATCTACTACAGCCTGTCCTATATGCCAAATTTGTTTTTGTTGGCCTAAATAGGGATGATTGAGCCATGATATGCCAATATCACAGTGAAAAGAACTTGATTGAGCCAAAGTTGCCAATATCACAATTGATTGAGCCTTGTGATGCCAATACCACATGAATGATTGAGCCGTGTGGTGCCAATATCACAACTATTTTTATTGAACAAGATTTAAAGGACTCAAACCTTTTCATCTTTTCAGTTTGACACAAACTCCCCTACCCACACTTAGAAAGAAACAATGTCCTCATTGTTTGGAGAACATGTATAGGCTTAAAAGGGTTAAAGGGGGGGGGCAAAGAAAGTGTATAAGGCTTTGTGAAAAAAATGGCCTATATCCTCTCCTATTTCAAAACAGTTTGCCTATTTGCTTCCCAGGTGCCTTGGCTTGGTTCTAGCATAAGTATTGAAAGTAGATATGTACAAGTGAATTATTTGGGCTATGTTATGTGCACTGACCGAAAAAGGAACTATCACAGAATACAACAAATTTCCCAGACTCTTAATGGACTAAATAAAGAGGACAATAACAAAATAAAAGACACTAAATGGAGCTAAGGAATAGAAATGGACCTATCATACTCAGAATGAGTAGGTTCTTCTGCTGCAGGGCCTCCAAGGAACTCATCCTGCAGCTTAGTCAGTGCTGCAGGGTACTCTGGCAGATAGGTGGATGCCTCCATGTGGTCTGCTTCCCAGACCTGGTCCTTGACATCCGTTCTTTTCTTGTGCCACTTCCTGTAGAGGGCATTCTCCTTCATCAACTTCTTTATCAACTTCTCTTTCTTCTTCATCCTCCTTTTGATTTCCAGTTCCTTCTCATCCAGCAATCTCTCAAACTCCTCCTTTTGTGCAGTCAACTTCTCTTACCAATAATCCTCCTGATCATCCAGCTTCTCCAATAACTTCTTTTGGTTCTCCTCCAGCATGCTGATCATAATGGTGAATGCTGCTGTTTCCACCCGGCCAGATGCTGCAGCACTGCTTGTAGCATACCCTGGACGCAGCACATCACCTACATCACCATGCTTTCGTCTTTGGTTTCTCATGATCCTGTTTAGGGCCATGTTATCAATCCCAACTTTCCTATCCACATATTCATCAGTAGTAAAGGTTCTATATTATGCTTTCTTGATCAAGGCATTGAGCAAGGCAGGATGCCATAAGCCGCCCTTAGTCTTCTCGGTACAAGCCTTGATGCTCTTGTTGATCACCTGCCCAACATCAAACTTCTATTTTGTGAAAATGCAGTATAGGAGTACACACCTGTTGAATGGAATGCTGGTATCATGGGAGGTAGGCATCAATGTGTGTCTGACAAAGTGGAACCACATACTGGCCGTATCAGACAGGTGTGAGGATTCCAGCTTTCGTGCCTCTCCTTTGTTGCTCCATGCTGCTCCTTCTCTACCAATGGTCTCGAGCACTCTCTTTGCATCCGCAACACTAGCTCTCCTCGTCAGTTTGTCATAAACTGATGCTGGTGGATGAACAAGCCCAAAGATACTGTTGATGGCCTCCGCTGAGTAGCAAACATCCATACCTCTAACTGTGACAATATCATCTGCTGTCACAGCAGCCTCAACATAAAATTCTCTCACCCAATCCAGGTTGTATTTTGGTGGAACCTTGCACAACAGTTCCCAACCCAAAGCTTGGATGGCCTCTTGGACAAAAGGATATTCAAAAATGGTTCTTGGACTGAATCCTTTGTCCTGCAATCCATCTTGATTTCTGAACTGCTCATATTTTGCCTCAAATTCCTTGCAAGTGAATCTGGTTACTCTTTCAAAGTCTTCATCATCCTCGCCCTCTTCTTCCACCATAGGTTGCTTTCCTTTCTCTTCTCTTGTCAACCTCCTTGCTGTTTTCCTTCCATAGCCAATACGTTTAGGCTTCTTCTTTGGTGTGGCTTTGGACTGAGTGTCCTTGGCCTTTTTGTCATCCTTTTTGCCCTTCTGTTTTTCACCCTTCTTTGCTGCTGTAGCCTTCTTTCCTTGCTTCTTATGCCTTTTTATCCAATCATCAATCTCTTCCTCCACATTTTCATCCTCAACATCATTCATCTCCACAGCCTCTACCTCATGATCTTCATCCCCCACTGCCTCATCCTCATCCCTGGAATTTTCAGGGGTTCTTAAGAGTTCATTCAGAATGGGAGCATGTCCCACTCCTCTCCGCACATGCATTGGGATTTCAGGGATGGTCACTGCTACTGCCTCATGCTGTGACACTTGTGGCAGCACAGTGAGGCTTTCACTTCTTACTTCATGGACCAATGTTGCATCTAATACAGAAACAGGGGAAATTGTGTTAGGAAGGTTGGTTTCTGGTGGTGGGTTGTTGGTGTTTTCAGGTTGTGTTTCAGGGTCTGCTTCGGTTTCTGGGATTGGTGTTTGGTTTATGTCGAAGGCTTCATGGTGGGATGGTGATAAACTTGTGTTGAAGGGTTCATTGGGTTCCTGAACATATTGAAGAGGTGGGTTCTTTGTCTGGCTTGTTTCCACAGTGGCAGCGGATTGGTTTACACCCTCCACAATGGCTTGATCACCAACTGTGGTAGTAGAAGGTTGTACTACTACCACAGGGATCGCAGGCCCTGTTTTGAGGTTTTCCAAGGGTTTGTTTGGGGAAGGTGATTGAGTAGAATCCTTGGAAGATGTTTCAGTTTCTGGGTTTACCTTGGATTCCACTGTTTTTGCGACCTTCTTCTTCGAGCTTCCTTCCCCGACTTTCTTCAGTACCTTCTTCTTCTTCTTTGCTTTCGGTGTTTCATCCTCCATTCCTTCTTTCGACCTCTTTGATCGATGCAACCTCTTCACCAAATCCTCCTCCTTCGGTGATGGCATTGCTTTCTTCGAAGATTTCTTCATGCTTCGTCTTCCTGCACAGAGTTAGAACAGAGAGAGAGATGGAAACAGATAAGTGATAATCTGGAGAAATGGTTATCACTTTTGATTTTTGGGGAAACCGAAAAGTTGGTTTTTGGATTTTAAAATGAGTTGATTTTAAAAAGAAATTAAAAGAAATTTCTTTTCTTATCAAATATTTGCCCAAATTCGGCGGATGTATTGATTAGAGGAGAAAAAGTTGTCCTAGCAGACTAGACTAGGTATTAGTGAGAGTCCTTACTTCTTTTTTATGAAAGGACATCTTACAAAAGCAAAAGATGCCTTTGTCCTTTCAATTTTTCTTCCATGGTTCCCATAAAACAAACAGCTGGAGGTATTTCAAAATTATTCAAATAAAGTGATTTGAATATTTTTAATACAAGATTAAAAATATAACTTTACTTGCTCCTTGGGTCCCACTCGGATCCGATGCTGTTGCAGGTGCTGCAACATCATCTGATACTTCAGAATCTGCACCATCTCACACACTTTAAACATACCACATTTAAACAAAAGAAAATTATATACATATGTACAATTGGACTGTTTTTGGGAACTTCCCAAAATCATGGGTTCAGAGTGGTTGAAGTTGTACCACAGAAGAGGATCCTGTAGGTACAGTTGTGTTCAGAAAAGTTTTCACTCTTTGTCCATTAACTTTTAATGAGGCTCCATTGTTTGGATCAATGAGTTCTACAACTCCATATAGAAAAACATTCTTGATTTCAAAAGGTCCAGTCCACTTTGACCTTAATTTTCCTGGAAAAAGTTTAAGTCTGGAGTTAAACAACAAAACTTTTTCACCAACTTTGAAATCCTTGTGCATAATCCTCTTGTCATGCCATCTTTTGGTTTTATCCTTGTAGATCTTGGCATTCTCATAGGATTGATTTGTAAGTTCTTCCAATTCATTGATTTGCAACTTTCTCCTTTCACCTGCATCATTAATACTCATGTTAAGTTCTTTAAGAGCCCAAAAAGCTTTATGTTCAAGTTCTAATGGCAAGTGACAAGCTTTTCCAAAGATAAGCTTGTAAGGAGACATTCCAATAGGGGATTTATAGGAAGTCCTATAAGCCCAAAGAGCATCATCTAGTTTAAATGACCAATCCTTCCTAGAAGGTTTGACCACTTTCTCTAGAATACTCTTGATTTCCCTATTTGAGAGTTCTGCTAAGCCATTTGTTTGTGGATGATAGGCTGTAGCAACTCTATGACTTATGTTGTATTTTTCCAAAACTCCTTTCATCATGTTGTTCACAAAATGGGTGCCTTCATCACTGATTATGGCTCTAGGGGTTCCAAATCTTGTGAATATGTTTTTGTGAAGGAATTTCACTACTGTCTTTGCATCATTACTATGGCAAGCTATTGCCTCTAACCATTTAGAGACATAGTCCACAACTACCAAGATGTATTGACAGTTTCCAGATATGGGAAATGGTCCCATGAAGTCTATTCCCCATACATCAAATATTTCAACCTCTAAAATGCCGTTAAGAGGCATCTCATGTCTTTGGGAAATAGAACCGATTCTTTGACACTCATTACACTTTTTAACAAATTTATCAGCATCAATAAAAAGTGTAGGCCAATAGAATCCAGATTGGAGGACTTTTGCTGCAGTTCTTTGGCCACCAAAGTGTCCACCATATGCAGCAGCATGACAGTGCTGCAGCACTGCAGTTGTGTCCTCGAGAGGTATGCACCTCCTTAGGATTTGGTCAGCTCCTAGCTTAAACAGAAATGGATCATCCCAAAGGTAATTCTTTGCATCACTGAACAGTTTCTTTCTTTGGTTTCTGTTATATTCAGGTGGAATAATCCCAACAGCTAGGTAATTTGCAATGTCAGCAAACCATGGTGCTGTAGCATGCTGCAACACCAACAACTGTTCATCAGGAAACTTTTCATTTATCTCAATTAAAGGTCCCTTTCCTTTTTCTAATCTGGACAAGTGATCAGCAACTTGGTTTTCAGTACCTTTCCTATCTATTATTTCTAGGTCAAACTCTTGTAACAACAACACCCACCGAATTAATCTTGGCTTTGCATCTTTTTTAGAAATCATGTACTTGATGGCTGCATGGTCAGTGTGAACTGTAACCTTGGTCCCCATCAGATAAGATATGAATTTTTCAAAGGCAAATACAACAGCCAATAATTCTTTCTCAGTGGTTGTGTAGTTAACTTGTGTTTCATTTAGAGTTTTGCTAGAGTAATAGATAGGGTGAAAAATCTTTCCTTTCTTTTGTCCCAAAACTGCACCAATTGCCCAATCACTTGCATCACACATGAGTTCAAATGGTTGAGTCCAATCAGGTGTGATCATAATAGGTGCTGAAATCAAAGCTTGTTTCAAAATTTTGAAAGCTTCCTTACATTCATTGTTGAAATCAAAAGGCTGGTCATGCTGCAACAATATACAGAGTGGCTTTGAAATCTTTGAAAAATCTTTTATAAATCTTCTGTAAAAGCCAGCATGACCAAGGAAGCTTCTAATTCCTTTAACATTTGTAGGTTCTGGAAGTTTTTCAATGACTTCTAATTTTGCTTTGTCAACCTCTATCCCTCTATTTGAAATTAAATGACCCAAAACAATGCCTTCTTTGACCATGAAATGACACTTTTCCCAATTTAAAACCAAGTCAGTCTCTTCACATCTTTTAAGGCCCTGTTCAAGGTTTTTCAAACATTGTTCATATGAAGATCCATAGACAGAAAAGTTATCCATGAATATTTCCATAGAGGTTTCCAACATATCAGAGAAAATGGACATCATGCATCTTTGGAATGTGGCAAGGGCATTACATAGTCCAAAGGGCATTCTCCTAAAGGAAAAAGTACCAAAAGGACAAGTGAAAGTGGTTTTCTCTTGATCCTCAGGTGCTATGGAAATCTGGTTGTAACCAGAATATCCATCTAGGAAACAGTAATACTCCTTACCAGCTAATCTATCCAACATTTGGTCAATGAAAGGCAATGGGAAATGGTCCTTATGGGTTGCTTTGTTATGCTTCCTATAATCCATACAGATTCTCCATCCTGACACTACCCTAGTTGGGATCAACTCATTCTTTTCATTCTCAACAACTGTCACACCTCCTTTCTTAGGGACACATTGGACAGGCTTACGCAAGAACTACCAACTATGGGGTAAATAATCCCAGCATCTAACCACTTGAGTATTTCTTTCTTGACTACTTCTTTCATCACAGGGTTCAGTCTCCTTTGTGGCTCAACAGATCTGAAATTCTTGTCCTCTAAGATGATTTTGTGTTGAAAAATTGAGGGACTAATGCCTTTTAAGTCAGAAATTGTCCAACCTATGGCCTTGGTGTGGGCTTGAAGCACTTTTACTAATTGCTTTTCCTGTTTTGGTTCTAAGGTAGCTGAAATGATCACAGGTAATTTGTTCTCATCACCTAGAAAAACATACTTAAGATGGGTAGGAAGTTGCTTTAGTTCAAGGTCTGGTGGTGCCTCAATTGATGGTAAAGGGTTTTCCTTTGTATTTTCTTCCAACAGCTCATATGCTGCCACAGGCTGCAGCACAAGCTGCAGCATGTCATCACAGTGAATGCTATCATCCAAATCATCATCATCATCATATTCCTCGTCTAAGTCATCTACATTTAAGTCATCATCATCATTATGCTCATCCTCCTCTAACTCATCATCTTCCAGTTCATCATCTACCTTTTCACCTAGAATTTCTTCTAAGGTCTCTTCTTGACACCAAGATTCTACAGAGCTTAGGACAGAACATTCTTCCACTTCATCAGGGTATTTCATGGAAGTAAAGACATTGAAGGTGACATTTTGGTCTTGAACTCTCATAGTCAACTCTCCTTTTTGGACATCTATGATGGCTCTACCAGTGGCTAAAAATGGCCTTCCTAACAGAATAGGAGTTTCTTTGTCAGCCTCAAAGTCTAGAATGATGAAATCGGCAGGAAATATGAATTTGTCTACTTGCACCAAGACATCCTTTATCTTTCCTTTAGGATAAGCTATGGATTTGTCTGCTAACTGCAAGGTCACAGTGGTAGGTCTAGCCTCTCCTATTCCAAGTGTGTTGAAAACAGATAAAGGCATAAGATTGATGCTAGCACCTAGGTCACATAATGCTTTCCCAACCTCTTTTCCTCCTATAGAACAGGGTATTGTAAAACAACCTGGGTCTTTCTGCTTAGGGGGCAGTTTGTTGGTCAAAAGTGCACTACAACCCTCAGTCAATGACACAGTCTCATATTCAGTTAGTTTCTTTTTCTTGCTCAAAATATCCTTAAGGAATTTGGCATAAGTAGGCATGCTCTCAATTGCTTCAACCAAAGGGATGTTGATATGCAATTGTTTGAATACATCTAGAAACTTCTTGAATTGTAACTCCTCTTTTTGATTCCTTAACCTCTGGGGGTATGGAATGTAAGGGGGTACTTGTGTGACAACAACCTTCTTAGGCTCAGAGGTGGATGGAACAGTAGGTGTTGCTTGTTCAATTACTGTTTTTGGTTTTTCAGTTCTGTCAGTTGGTGCTGCAGCACTGACTGTAGCATCAACTGTAGTTGACTTGTCTTTCTTGTTATCACCAGGGAATAACAAGGGAGATTCAGATATATCAGGTATTAACACAGATTCAGAAGACGATGTGGGTTCAACAGGTGTAACAGTAGTATGGGGTACCACTATAACATCTTTTTCTTTGTCTGTGTCACTAATAGTCTTAGGTTCTTTTTGGGTAGTCTCAACTAAGTCTTTTCCACTCCTAAGGGATACAACCTTTACATGCTCTTTGGTTATATTCTTGGGAGTCTCAGTATCACTAGGCAAGATTCCAACAGGTCTGTTTCTCAATTCCAATGCAATTTGCCCAATCTGTGTTTCCAAAGTCCTTAAAGCAGTATTTTGGTGATTGATTGCGGAATTGGTGTGATTTATAAAACCTGTCAACAATGTTTCCAAAGAAACAGAAGAATCAACATGTTGACTTGGTTTACTTTGAAAAGACTGTTGATGTTGCTGATTTTGAAAAGGTTGATGGTTTTGTTGAAAATGACCTTGAGAACTACTTGGTTGGTTTTGAAAGTTTGAAGTTCTTTGCTCTTTTGCAATAGGAGGATTCAAACAAGGACTATTCCAAGAAAAATTGGGATGGTTTCTTCAATTTGAGTTATAGTTGTTTGAATACTGTCTATTCCTATTGTGCACATAGTTTATAGATTCTGAATTCTGGCTACATTGGTCATAGGTATGTCCTTCACCACAGACTACACATTGTACGGGCAAAGTTTCATGAACAGATGCTGCAGCAACAGTATTCGCACCAGTGGTAGTAGACATGTTTTTAATCATGTTGGCCATCGATGTGAGCTGTGCAGTAAGTGCAGTATAAGGATCTATTTCATGAATTCCTGCAGTTTTTCTGGGTACTAGTGCACGTGGGTCAGACCAATAACCATTGTTGCTAGAAATCTTTTCCAAAATCTCATAACCATCATTATAGGTACTAGAGGTGAAGGCTCCTCCTGCTGTAGCATCGAGCATCTGTTTAGCAGTGGTATTTAAACCATTGTAGAATGTCTCTAGCTGTATGCAGTAGGGTATGCCATGGTGAGGGCATTTCTTTAACAACTCTTTAAACCTTTCCCAAGCATCCGGAATAGCTTCATCGTCTATTTGTTGAAACATGCTTATCTCATTTCTAGACTTAGCATTCCGTGTTGGTGGAAAATATTTTTTTAAAAATCTCTCAGCCATGTCATTCCATGTTTCAATAGAATTAGGCTGCAATGAATTATACCATGATCTTGCTCTATCTCTGAGTGAAAAAGGAAATAACTTCAGCCGTCAGGCTTCATCAGTTACTCCACTGAGTTGGAAAGAATCAGTGATTTCCATAAAAGTTTTGAGATGCAAATGAGGATCTTCAGATGGCATGCCACTGAACTGTCCACTGGATTGTAACATGTTAAACATTACAGGTTTCAGTTCAAAATGGGCACACTCAATCTGTGGTCTACCTATGCCTGCATGCAATTGATCAAACATAGGCATAGCATAGTCCATGATTCTTCCAGTCTTAGAATTTGCAATATTAATGATGTCTTGGGGTTCAGGCCGTGGCCCTGGCCCAAATTCTTCTTCTGCCATTTCAGGTGTTTCAAAAATGGGTGACAAATTTCTTTGAATTCTTCTCCTTCTTCGAAAAGTTCTCTCAATATCAAGGTCCAAATCAATGATATCACCGTGAAACAAACGTGGCATGCAACCAAAATCAGTAACCAAAGTGATTAGAAAAATCAGATTTTAAAAGCGACTAAAAAAAACTAGTTTTGGCTTGTCCCCGGCAACGGCGCCAAAAACTTGGTCGGTGGATTTTGTAACCCGAAAATCACAAATGGAATCCCATGCAAGTATACATGTAAAACCATTATCGTTTGAACAAGTAATAAAGTGGTACTAAGTACCAAGTATCGATCCCACAGGGACAATAAAACAAGCCGTGATTCTTAAGTCAGTCTTAAAAGGTGATTTCAGAAAGAGATTTGGAAGGAATGATCTTTGAGTGTTGTTGACAGTAAATTAAAATGCTTAACACAGATTTAAAAGAAAGCAAGGGTGCAAGATCCGGCTGGAGTTGTAAGCAACTAAATAATAGG
This sequence comes from Arctium minus, assembly GCA_954870635.1. Classification (NCBI taxonomy): domain Eukaryota; kingdom Viridiplantae; phylum Streptophyta; class Magnoliopsida; order Asterales; family Asteraceae; genus Arctium; species Arctium minus. The sequence continues at coordinate 118,288,925 of OX941080.1, read as the reverse complement.
ACTGATGCTGCAGCAGATGCTGCAGCACTAGGTTCTCAGCTTCACTATCGGTTCACAAAACCCTTTTTCAAGGTTCATATTAGAATAGGTTTACCGGCAACGACTAATTAGTCGACCCAACCGGTTCCGCACAGATATTATTATGATCCCCGTATAGTTTACAATCAATAAAGATTGAGAGGGTTTGTTACAACCCCTATAACACTTCAGTGTTCTAAAGAATATGCTAGCTTGCAAACAAGCCGCTCACCCAAGTGAAACAATGTACGTCACCTCATCAAGAAGCACTTGGTCGAAACTCAGAAACAAGGAGTGAATAGTAAAGTTTATAGCTAGTAGCAAAACATTAATCCATACTACATAGACTTTTATCTCCCAACCATCACTTACACCCAAGCTAGGGACTTACCCCATCATCGCTTGACACATGGTGTGCGACATTATTGGAAAGATAAAGAGCAAATGCATGAAAGTAAATGACTGGAATTGGACAACGTAAATGTAAAGAACAGAAATGTAAAGCATAAAGGTAAAGCCGAAATGTAAATGACAAGAAATGTAAAGTAGCGTACTGGAATTAAAGACTTAATATTAAAAAGATTAAAGTAACTAGTTAAGATAGCTAGATGAGCTATCCAACCGTGAATATTGTCTAAAAAATACTGGAAGGAGCCCTCTATTTATACATAGAGGAGCTCTTACAAAGCATCTAAGAAAGCATCTAAAGAGAGCATCAAAAGTACAAAGGTACAATGGTCCCCACCACTTCTAGGAATCAAAATGTCAAACTTAGTACAACAAACATCTTTAAGGAATCAAATTATTGTCAAAGGAGCATATATTCCCTGCTCCATGTTTTCTTTCCAACGAAATTTCCAAGTATTTCCCCAAAGATCTAGTTGCACTAACCAAAAAGTTTATGAAGCTTCGTCTATGACTGCAGTCCTCTTGCTGTGGCTCCTGTTGTAGCATCATCCATCAGTAAATTGACATAAAAGCACAAAAGTAAGGTCAATTTCCACCACTTAGCTCCCAACTCAACAAATGATAAAATTAAGAATAAAGGACTCAAATATTGTGATTTGGGAAATGAAAATGCTACAAAATCCTACTAAAAAGTGATGGAAAATGTGATAAGTTATCCACTCATCAGGTTGCCAGAGAAAGTGGCTTCAAGGTGCATTGTCTCTTTGGGTGAACTGGATTGGAGATATGGGTCGCTCCCGTTGACTCCACATCTACGTGATTAATTGTTTAACTGTTGATAAGAACTGTAAATTTTATCTGGCATGTTTTTACTTGTTCAACTCACTAGGCTTTTTGGCTTAACACTTGTTTGGTGTCGATGTGTATCTCAGGTGTTAGCGGTGCTGCTCCTAGGCAGGTATAGATGCTTTGGGCGAGAGCTTGGGGATACAACACTTGGATTATTTTTGAGAAGCCTTGGGTTTATAGATGACACCCCTTTTTGTAATCTATTTTCTAGATGTAGAAATTAGATTAGTTGGTTGTCGTTTATTTATCCGTTAAATTACAATTGTGATTAAACAGGTTTATTTGTATTATTCCCCTTTTTGGGAGCCTCTTTCTATGGCAATCTATATACCACTTCTCCTCTTTTGGAAAGTTTTTGTTATCCCTATTTTTAGGGTGTTACAATAACCGTTGGGGTAGTGAAGAAGCTTATGAGTGAGTAACCGTTAGAAAGATTTGATGATTTGATTATTCGACGCTTAGAATTACAGTAAGCGTGGTGACAACATTAAGTGGATCGTTTCGGGTCGGGATGAATGGATGGGTTAGAAGCATAGACTTTTGGAATCGACATTATTCGAGGAGAAATTGTAAGGTGAACCGATGAAATCTTCGATGATTTCCTTAAGATGTTTGATCACTCGGATGACAATAGTGTGATGGGAGAATCGAGGAATGGGATTTCGGGATGTTGAGTGCCGACCAAAGTCATGCACATAATTTATTTCTAAAATAAGTTTGCATCAATTGTTTTTCATGTTTTCGAAGCATAAAGTGAGTTATACTATGAAGCCTTGGTAAAACATTTAACACTCATCAGATTTTAAACCGTGAGCTTAAACATGCATGAAATTGTTTTGTTGCACGTGGTTGCAATTTTTATTAAAAATCTCTTTACCCCTGTTTCGTGTCTAACGTTGTTTTTCCGGATATTGTAATATCTGTGTTTTAATGTCATTTGGGTTATTGGGCAAGTAACTGTGAAATTTTTGACTTTGACATTGGATCTCCTCCACGTGTGTTAAGGTTTTAAAGGAATAGTTGTCCCCATGTTCTTGAGTCGAAATTTTCTTCGGAATTTTAGTCTGTACGAGTCGTTTTGAATTTATGAAATATTATTTTATGACGCTTTACTACGCACGAGTGTATTTTGAATTGCGTAAATTTTAATTTATTTGCGTGTAAATTTACGAGCTTATTGGGCGTCATGTCTCATGAAAGTTTTGTTGAAAAAGAGTCACTTTATCTTACGTGGTGGTTTTAGAATTTTGACATTTTTAGACTTATTGTCGTTTTATGCTTTTATGTTGGGAAATGAAAATTTTGACACCACTTGATTTTAGCGTTAAGGAGTTTTATGAAAATTCAGTTGAGTTTTATGGTGTCTTATCGTACGACTTTTGTGTCGCGTAGGTAAATTTTGGAACGTGTGTGCATGCATTATTGCGTGCGTTAATTTATGGATTTTGTAAATAGATGTCACCCCATATGTTATTTTGGGGAAGTTTCAATATCATGTGATTTATCTTTGGACTTTATACAAGTGTTAACCATTGTATACTATTCATATTTGGATTAAATTATGCTGTTGGTGTGAGTAAACATATAAAAGATTTATGTTGTTTTAGATAGAACTTTTGTTCTGAACATATTTCAGTTATTGATTTTACTGTTAGACATTTTCCGCAATGCACTAAATGAGTATCAATTTACATGTCGTTGTAGTTACTATTTTGGACAGGTGCGTTTTACCTGTGCGACCCAAAGTTAAACTTGATTTGATATTTATGTACGTCCCTATCGTTTTACCGAGTTTTGGGGAATAAACTGATGCATATGGGACTTGTTGAAAATTTTATGCCACAACATTTTTGGTTAAAGAGGGAAAATTTTAAAGTTAAAATTGTGAAGTTCTCTTTTGGAGTTGTACAAACATTTAGTACACATGTTGGGGTGCAGGAATTTATTTTCATGTTTATAGTGTAAATTTTTCTACACATCTTTTGTTACCGTTTTATTAACGTAAATATTGATCAAACGAATTTTGGAAACGATTTTATATGCGTAACGTCGGTGATCAATTTTCAACCTATCGAGTGATCGGTAGTGGATTTTACCGCACAATTAATTGTTATAAAGCTTATGTACTTGAAAGTTTTATAAAAGTTTAAATTGGCATATTAGTCGAAAACGTTGAACTCATTAGGCCTATAGATTTAACCCCCTTGTTAAGTCTAATTTTGTAGTAATCATTGTATTTATTTTCATTGTCTAACTGTGCTTAAAAGTTGTATTCTGTATTGTTTAGGCAAGGGGTATTTAAGTCCCCTTAGAGCCTTTGTTTTGTAACTTTGGAACCTTATACTTTGAATATCAGTTTACTTGGAGCGTACCTACTCTCTCTACATTTTCTCTCTCTAATTCTTGATCTTAATTGATATATTCTTGAGTAATTGCTTGATATGTTTGGGATTTTATGATTAACAATTGGTATCAGAGTTGAACCAAACTTTTTAGAAATGATTTGATCATGATTTGAATTGAAATCTGGAGTATTTTGGATCGAAAATCAATATTTTCGAAATTTTTTCAAGAAAACAAGTATTGGTACTGTTCATCTGAATTTTGTGTCTAAAATCGTTTTTAGTGCAAGAAAATGGAATCATTGATTTCGATTTATGTTGGTGATTGATTCTTGTTTTGATTTCATATCGTAATTCGTTCATTTTCAATGTCAATTTTCGATTTTTTAATTTTCTTGAAATAACGACTTCGAACTCTGTTCTTGTTCAAATTCATGTGAATTGTTGTTTTAATCGAAAATTGATTGTATTCATCTGTTTAGTACTGTTTATCGTTGTTACTTATAAGTTTTTGAGTTCAAATTTGCAGGTTTGAATCGATTTGAGAAAGAATCAATCAAGAACTTGATTTGCGCAAGTTCATCTTTGGTTTGCGCAAGTTCATCTGATTTGCGCAAGAATCATCGTGTGCCATCTACGTTATTACGAAAAGTCCAGTTTGCGTATTCCACGGGTTCCGAAAAGTGTACTTTGCGCAATACATTGATCAAAAGAATTGCACTTTGTGTCTTGTACTCTTCACGAAAAGCTACTTTGCGTTTCAAGGAAAATACGCAAAGTCACATTTGCACATCCTTCATCGCACGCAAAGTTCACTTTGCGCATCAAGGCTCCTACGCAAACTTACTTTGTGCAACACGCTTATTTCGAGAACCTTACTTTGTGCAACTCTCTGCTTACGAGATCCTGTCTTTGCGCATCACGTTGATTCCGAAAAGCTTGGTTTGCGCAACTCATTACTTATGCAAAACTCAATCTTGCGCAAACAGTGTCATTTCCATACTTACTCAAAATTTTCAAAACTGTAATATGTCCTTTAAATGTGAATTTTTTTTCTCTAGGGGCGCTGCCCCAGACCCCGCAAGGGCGTTGCCCCTTGACCCCACCCGCTAACCGGGTAGCGGGACCCCCGTACTAAGTCTGCGGAGGGGGACATTGTTCTGATTGTGATAAAATATTTTATGATTTACAGTTTGGGAACGATCATTCTTATCAAGCTGTTTTCTTATTCAAGATGTCAAGTTTGTACAAATCTGAGATATCTGTTATTGAAGCTAAACGAAATGATCTGAAAATAAAAAATTCAGAATATCTCAAAAGGATTCAGGAGTTGCAACTTAAATTGTTCAACTGTGTTAAAACTCCTGAATGTATAAAGTGTACTGATAATATTTCTAAATTTTCAGGCATCGTCTATGAGAAGGAAAAAGAGATAAAAGAGAAAGAGAGACCTTGGGATTTGTAATTATTCAAGATGTCGTGAAAGGAGTTGTAATTAAGGAACTAAGGAGTCCTTGGGATTTGAAGCGTCGGATGATCCGACTTGTGGTCAACCTTGAATTTGGGTTACAATTTTTAAATCGGTCCACGTTTGAATAGTTGAGGTATTAGATTCATGCATACTCTCAGTTTTAAGTGGTGACCTTTTGTTCAGTAAGTCTTCTGGCTAAAGTATTGTGTAGTCGTTTGCTTATGATTGGATATCAATTGATGGGTTGATTGTTCGACATCATGTGTGCGTCGGGGGTGTGCCTTCCAGGAGAGTCTTCAAGAATAAAGAAAATACCATGGTTCATATATTAGAGATCTAAGATTAGGGATTTAATACCATGTTAAGTGTCAACTTTAATTCGGCAATACATCAGGAATGAAATATTGGACAATAGATCTACGTTTTCAGTGCTACCATTTTGATTTTTTGGTGTCGACTCATTCTTTTGAGGCCATCGACCTCTGGAATGTCTGGAAGTAATCCCGTTGGATCATGAGAAATGTTAGCTTCATGGTGGTGGAACTTAAAGGAAGTTAGATATTGGTAATTAAGTACCGATGTGTATGGTTTTCTTGATGTGGTAAGGATCTTATTGACTGGATGATTGATGTTTGAGGTTTAAGTATAGTTTGGAGTTGCGTGATAATCTAAGTTTAAGCAAACCAACTCCCTGTAAAGCATTTGGCACATCCTTGGAAGGCAGGCTTTACCAATGTCAAGGGAGACTTATTAAGGAATTTTGGGAATCCTTTCGGTTGGTGTTAAATGGTGGAAGGCAAATTCAGAATCGTGTAGATTTGGAACGATTTAGTCAATGAGAAGTTGAAGTCACAAGCGGCCATGGGGTAGTACGTGTCACCTAAGGTTGGGAGGCAACCGAGATCGTATGATTAGAGATTGCTCTCGTAAGGTTCGAGTTTCACTCCGGTATGAGTGAGACGTATCCAGGCGGTTTTTTAGACGTGAAAGAATACCAATATGGCAGTTGAGTCAGGAAGTCGCAGTGTTTTAGCCCGAGGATGGTATAAATTGGGGAAAATATCAGCAATGAGATCTATGATGTATTGATACCTTTGGGACTGAGGAAAACCCGATTAGCGTTGAAAGTGGTAAGAGAATGCCTTGTGTGAAATCTAGATTTTGAGGACGAAATCATTTGAAGGTCGGGAGGATTGTAACACCCGCAATTCCAAGTAAGCTTTTAGACCCTCTTATCCTCAAAGGTCGCTTGTGCACGAAAAATGGGATTTTCGGGCTTCAGCAGGGGTGGCGCGACTATGCCCGGCGATTGTGACAGAGTCATTGTTGCCGAGGGCAATGTCGCGGGATCTGAAGGGCCTTCGGTACATTTAGGGAGAGAGTGCCCGACGATTGTGACATTGTCACTCTCACCGTGGCACAATCGCGGAGAGGGTTATGGCCGCGGTACATGTGCCACGATAGTGACCCGCGACAGTGCCATGGTCACTATCGCATGACATAGTCGCCGGCGGGATGCAAGCCTCAATAAATCGGTTTTTTAGACCTTTTTCTCATTCATTCTTTCACCCGCTCTCTCCTAAAACTCTCTCAACCGAACCCTTTTGCTTCCATTGTGATTTTGGGCATTTGTGGCACCAAGACTTTGAATTCCAAGAGATTCTTCACCGTCTAACAAGGTTTTGGAAGCTAAAACAAGAATCCTCTCATCTTCATCTCCTTCATCAATTTTCTAGGGTTCATCCAACCCTTTTCACCATTTTGGAGATTGGTACTTTGTGGCTTGTTTTGGTGTCCTAGAAGTGTTTGATTGATGGATTCAAGTTGTGGTTGAGGTAATCATCTCTTCTCTTCATTTATGAAAATTAGGGTTTCGATATAAGTTGAGGTTTTCATGTGAAATGTTTGGGGAACGATTCTCTGTGGTTGAATATGTCTATTTATGGTTGGGAACTTGTGGATCTAGGTTTTGGAAGGATTCTTGCTCGTGGATTCGGATTTCTTCAAGAAAGCTCAAATGGGGTAAAATCTAGATTTAGCCTAAATCTAGCAAGGTGAGTTCAAGTTGATTTGTGAAAACGGTGTACATGCCAAAATGCTTATTTTAAAGTGTTTATATGTTTTACATGAGATTATTAACTGTTGAGCTATTTGGCGAATCTTGATTATTTGAAGTATTTGGTTTTATAAACGTTGTAAAACACCCACGTTTAGGATTTTAAGCATCTTGACAAATAAATCATACGCATTGGTATTTTAATGATTTATTTTATGAATTAGAGTTTGAGTATAAATGCATTTTATTATGTATTATGGGATAAGTGTTTGATTTTATGTCATGGGACGTTTTGAAGGAATAAATGATATGAACTCACTTGGAAAAACGATTTGCCCCAATCTAAACTACATTGGAGTTAATTATATGTTTTGGAGCATGTGTTTACATAAGTACGGGTTGTTTATGTTTGATTTTATTTTATGAATTTCAACGTTGGGTCTTTGGATTTATTGGGCTTATGGCTCGGTTTGGATTTCGTTGGGTTTTGAGGACACTTGTCCACTTTTAATTGCTCAATGTTGAGCGTTTGGTTATGATTTGTATTTACTGCATCTTAGTTGAGAATTACATGTTTTGAATGCATTAGTTCATTCGTTTTGAGTCATATAATGGTTTAGTTAGTGCAATGGATCCATAGGCACGGTGTTCCTATGTCCCCGTTTTGGACATTCGACTCACCACATTGGCACGGAATAGGCATCGGGCTCCATGGTAAGTAAGGTGGGGGCCTATACGGTCAGGCAGCGTCCCATGGACAGTAAGGTGTAATTCCATTGGGTGCTTGGGTTCCTCTGTTTTGGAACTCTCAAGGATAGACCTGGAGTGGTTGACTTGATGTTTTTGAGCAATCGACTTGGAGTAGTTGAGCTCAGTTGGTTTTATGGGTATAACCCACACGTTTTGGTTTTCCTACATAGTTATTTGACCTACATTTTGTGTTACGTCACGTATTATGTAATCGGGTCTTCCCCGTCACCGCAAGGTGTTGTTTTGGTTATGGAGTTTTATAATCCATGTTTTCGGAGACGTTTGAGTATGGGTATTTATCCATGTTTTAAGGATTTGAATATTGAAACTTATCCGAGCTTTTGGGATGTTTTGGAAGTTGGAGTTATCTACGTTTTCAGTGTTTGATCATTATAATGTCAGTTATGTTTTACGTGCGCTTGGGTTTTGGCTTTATTTAAAGAGGTGTTGTTTTATGATTTTCATCATGAAAGGGGTGAATGAGGAAAAGGAGATTGTTTTAAGATTTAATGTATTTCTTTTTGGGTGCATTCAAATTTAATGTATTGCATTTTGGAAATCATGATTTTAAATAACATTCTTAAAGTTATTGCTTTATATATCTCTAATGAAAACTCTTGAGCTTACTAGGCGTTAAGCCTAACCTTTTTATTTGTCGGCATGTGCATCAGGTTCCAGCTGGGGTTTGGTTCTAGCAGTACTACGAGGAGTTGAGCTTTAGATTCACACGAGAGTAAGTAGTGTGGTGAAGTCTTCTGCAGTTGGAGATAGTAACTGTTATTGGGTTTTAGTAGCACCCGTCCTTATTATAGACTGTATGTACAGAATGAATGTGTGTATTGATGTTAAATCTTAAATTGTGATTGTAGATGAATCATTCATTGATGTATTTAGAAAATTTTAAATTAGTTTCTATTTCCAGATTTGAGGGTGTTACAAGTTGGTATTAGAGCTTAAGTTTGAGAGATCTAGGTGTTGATTATGAATGCTTAGACTCAAACTAGTGTAATTTTAAGTGTTTGAATGTGAAATTGCACCGTTAGGCACTTTAAGATTTGATGATTCGTGGTGTGTGGATTCATTAGCAACGGGAATTACGCCGAAAATGGCAAGGATGATCATATACAGTACGTTCATAATAGCACCTGGCCAGTGTTATGGTGAGCCTACGAGTTACATATGTATGCTTGAACTGCCTTGGTACGATAACCGTTGGGGTAGTGAAGAAGCTTCTGAGTGAGTAACCGTTAGAAAGAGTTGATGATTTGATTATTCGATGCTTAGAATTACAGTAAGCGTGGTGACAACATTAAGGGGACCGTTTCGGGTCGGGATGAATGGATGGGTTAGAGCCGTAGACTTTTGGAATCGACATTATTCGAGGAGAAATTGTAAGGTGAACCGATGAAATCTTCGATGATTGCCTTAAGATGTTTGATCACTCGGATGACAATAGTGTGACGGGAGAATCGAGGAATGGGATTTCGGGATGTTGAGTGCCGACCAAAGTCATGCACATAATTTATTTCTAAAATAAGTTTGCATCAATTGTTTTTCATGTTTTCGAAGCATAAAGTGAGTTATACTACGAAGCCTTGGTAAAGCATTTAACACTCATTAGATTTTAAAACGTGAGCTTAAACATGCATGAAATTGTTTTGTTGCACGTGGTTGCAATTTTTATTAAAAATCTCTTTACCCCTGTTTCGTGTCTAACGTTGTTTTCCGGATATTGTAATATCCGTGTTTTAATGTCATTTGGGTTATTGGGCAAGTAACTGTGAAATTTTTGACTTTGACATTGGATCTCCTCCACGTGTGTTAAGGTTTTAAAGGAAGAGTTGTCCCCATGTTTTTGAGTCGAAATTTTCTTCGGAATTTTAGTCTATACGAGTCATGTTGAATTTATGAAATATTATTTTATGACGCTTTACTACGCACGAGTGTATTTTGAATTGCGTGAGTTTTAATTTATTTGCGTGTAAATTTACGAGCTTATTGGGCGTCGTGTCTTATGAAAGTTTTGTTGAAAAGGGTCACTTTATATTACGTGGTGGTTTTAGAATTTTGACATTTTTAGACTTATTGTCGTTTTATGCTTTTATGTTGGGAAATGAAAATTTTGACACCACTTGATTTTAGCGTTAAGGAGTTTTATGAAAATTCAGTTGAGTTTTATGGTGTCTTATCGTACGACTTTTGCGTCGCGTAGGTAAATTTTGGAACGTGTGTGCATGCATTATTGCGTGCGTTAATTTATGGATTTTGTAAATAGATGTCACCCCATATGTTATTTTGGGGAAGTTTCAATATCATGTGATTTATCTTTGGACTTTATACAAGTGTTAACCATTGTATACTCTTCATATTTGGACATTCGACTCACCACATTGGCACAGAATAGGCATCGGGCTCCATGGTAAGTAAGGTGTGGGCCTATAAGGTCAAGTAGCATCCCATGGACAGTAAGGTGTAATTCCATTGGGTGCCTGGGTTCCCCTGTTTTGGAACTCTCAAGGATAGACCTGGAGTGGTTGACTTGGTGTTTTCTAGCAATAGACTTGGAGTAGTTGAGCTCGGTTGGTTTTATGGGTATAATCCACACGTTTTGGTTTTCCTACATAGTTATTTGACCTACATTCTGTGTTACGTCATGTATTATGTAATCGGGTCTTCCCCGTCACCCCAAGGTGTCGTTTTGGTTATGGAGTTTTATAATCCATGTTTTCGGAGACGTTTGAGTATGGGTATTTATCTATGTTTTAAGGATTTGAATATTGAAACTTATCTGAGCTTTTGGGATGTTTTGGAAGTTGGAGTTATCTACGTTTTCAGTGTTTGATCATTATAATGTCAGTTATGTTTTACGTGCTCTTGGGTTTTGTTTTTATTTAAAGAGGTGTTGTTTTATGATTTTCATCACGAAAGGGGTGAATGAGGAAAAGGAGATTGTTTTAATATTTAATGTATTTCTTTTTGGGTGCATTCAAATTTAATGTATTGCATTTTGGAAATCATGATTTTAAATAACATTCTTAAAGTTATTGCTTTATATATCTCTAATGAAAACTCTTGAGCTTACTAGGCGTTAAGCCTAACCTTTTTATTTGTCGGCATGTGCATCAGGTTCCAGCTGGGGTTTGGTTCTAGCAGTACTACGAGGAGTTGAGATTTAGATTCACACGAGAGTAAGTAGTGTGGTGAAGTCTTCCACAGTTGGAGATAGTAACTGTTATTGGGTTTTAGTAGCACCCATCCTTATTATAGACTGTATATATAGAATGAATGTGTGTATTGATGTTAAATCTTAAATTGTGATTGTAGATGAATCATTCATTGATGTATTTAGAAAATTTTAAATTAGTTTCTATTTCCAGATTTGAGGGTGTTACACGATCTAAATCAAAACACCAGAATATCGATACTGAAATGCAAAATCGCCGCCAGATCGGGGTTGATCGCTAACCAATCGATGTTTAAATCGTACCTCATGTGACCATGGAAGTTGTACTCGAGAACTATGATTATGCGGTCATACATCAGAGATCTGATAGATCTGGCCGGTTATTTGGAATGGGACGGTGATTTTGCCCCCGATACGCTTAATTATGGCGAATATATGAATAGAGGACTTGGATCGAATACGAGCGGTAGGGTTACTTGGCCGGGATACATAGTGATCACAAATTCAACGAAGGAAAGTTTGTTCACCGTCGGGAACTTTATTCAGGAAAGAGAATGGATGAACGATTTGAAAAAAAAAGGTTGAAATGAATTTGATTGGAGATTGTCTCTGGCAACCATTATTTACTCTTGATGTTTAAAGTCAAAAAGGGTGGGCTATAATTAAAAACCCTAATATGCCCTTTCATTTTTTAGTTTAGATTTGATATTAGACATAAGTTTCATTAATATTACCAAAATGCCATCTTGTTTAATAATCATGGATTAAAACTCTTTAACGGCTGAGATTAGTCCCTACGGCCCTTAACATTTTTACGGTTCTCATTTGATTACCGTCCTATATATATATATATATAGGGTTGGCTTACAGTGAGAATGAAAATTATGGTGAGAAGGATAAGAACGAATCTTTATCCTTAGATGGACATTAGGATGAGATGCACCTTGATGCACCAAATCAATCTTCGTATTAAGCGCAATTCATGGGTGGGTTTGAGATTAAGGTGGCGTTTGGTTCGCAGATTCTGAAGGAATCTGATGGAATTGGAATTTTGAATTCCATTGACCAAATTCCATTCATTTGTTTAGTTCATTCTTTTTCACAGAAGGAATCTCTAAATTCCATCAAATTCGACAAATGAGGAAATTTAGCATTCCTTAGCAACTACAAGGTATTTTGATGGAATGGAATTCTTATTTTTCATAATACCACATATGCCCTCAATCCAATATAACCTTATCACCGCCGACCACCGCCAATCTGAACCACCGCCGACCACCGACCACCGACGTTCTAAACCCCGTTTACCACCACTGACCACCGACGACCACCACTAGCCACCACCGACCACTGCCGATCTGAACCACCACCATTCTAAACCACCGTCAACCACTGCCGGTTTGAACCACAACCGACCACCATCGTTCTGAACCACTGCCGATATGAACCACCGTCGATCATTGCCGATTTGAACCACCATCGACCACTGCCGATTTGAACCACCGCCCACCACCGTCGTTTTGAACATCCGCCGACCACCGACAACCACCGATCACCGACCACCGTCGTTCTGAACCATCACCGATCTGAACCACCGCCGACCACCGATCACCGTCGATCTGAACCACCACCGACCACCGTCATTCTGAACCACCGCCGACACCGTTGATCTGAACCACCGCGACCACTGCCGTTCTGAACCACCACCGTTCTGAACCACCGCCGATCTGAACCACCGCTGACCACCGCCAATCTGAACCACCGCCAACCACCGCCGATCTAAACCACCACTAACCACCACCGATATGAACCACCGCCGACCACAACCGATCTGAATCACCGTTCTAAACCACCACTGACCACCACCAATCTGAACCACTGTAACAAATAATGTATTTTTAATGGTTGTTTTACTAAAGCATGTCTTGTTTATAAAAATTAAAATTATCAAAAAGGGTATTTTGGTCATTTATCAACATTTCATTCCAATTCCCAAGCTATATTATGTGAACCAAACAGACAGATTCCAATACCTTTAATAGATTCCATTCCAATTTTGTCAACCAAACAGGTGGTCAAACCTGATAACATTCCATTCCAATATCTTCAAAGTCAAATTACTTTGACAGATTCCATTCCATACAAAAACATTCTGCGAACCAAACACCACCTAAAAGTCATCAAGGGTCTAGACCCCTTCTTAACTTCTAGGATGATAATCAAATGAGAACCACAAAAATGTTGAGAACCGTGAGAACCGATCTAAGTGTAATTTGGTTTTGATCCTATGGTTTTAATTGAAAACTGTTTCACCACATGAAAAGGCATAATTGTCATTTTGGTTACAAAGATTCACCAAATGAAACACATACTCATTAATTGAATCATATAATAAAAACGATTATTTTTTATAAGGTTAACAATGACAGTGTTTCATCTATATGTTATTCACCAGATGAAACAAACAGATGAAATACAGAAATTCACCAGGTCTGGGAAATCAAACACAAAAAACCCCACATCTGGGAACATACTTCCACTCTTGAAAAAACCCTAAAAAAACAAGCATTGTGATATTAATCAACTAAGCATAATCGTTACAATTGAATAGGAAACCTAATCATCATCATTCTTTGATTGAAATTGCTCTAACGAATAGAGTATTTGTGCTCCTTTTAGTCATGAACAAGTATTTCTCGGTAGTGTTCTTGGAACTTTTTCTTTATGTATATCACTGGTATGAAGCCTTGGAAACAAATGATCCATCTTGTTTCCATCATCCTTCACATTCCCTATCCTTTTTCTGCATTGTTGATTTCCACAATTGACCAATCAATTCTCAACATAAAACCAAACAAATCGAATCAATCAAATGCAAAATCAACAAATTACGGTCATGGTGAAGCATTGGAGTTGAATCATCCAAAAATCAAACGATTATGATGATCGATTGAAGCATTGGAGTTGAAACATCAAAAATCAAACGATAATGGTGATCGATTTGGATTTTGGATTTCGATTGAAGAACAAAAATTAGTGGAATATTAGAAGGGTTTTGAAGTGAGATATAATTATGACCCACAGAGAAATACAAGGGAAACGAGATCAAATCGCAATCATAACCAAATTACAAGTTTACTGATAGCAAAAATACACACGTATAAAATGTGGCACAATAATGATGCAAGTATACACCAAATATTACGTTCGTTTTTCAAGTAATATAATAGTAAGGACCAAATATCGTATCCATGGGGATTGGACTACTAAGTTTCGAAGATTTCTAGAAACTTCCGATGCAAAGTTGAGAGTTTTATAAAATTGGTTGATTTATAGCGAAATATTAAATATAAAAGTTACAAATAATAAAAAGCGGGTACGGGTGTAATTTTTCCCCGAGAGTGTATTAATAACTTAAATGGTTAACAAAACTAGTCACAATATGACCCCTACACAGTTTCCTCCTCTTGAAGCTACGTCGTATAGGTTTCAATTACGGTTTTATTATAAAGTATCCACAAGTGCTAACTTTCGGTTTACCAATCTCACTAAGTAGATCTCGAAGATCTTAGCCCCGCTAGTGTGGAGAGATGCACATATCTCTATGACATACCAACTCGACCGACATATGGACCTTACTTCGATTGTGCATAAATCCATATCTCTATGTGATTATTGAAGATTTTCTCAAACCTCCTTGCATCACCTAAGTCGTATTCGGATCCGCCCCACTCGAGGTCTAAGATTTAATATTAACACACATAAGTGATCGACTTGTCCGTGTGGAAAGATGCACATATCTCTATGACATACCAACTCGACCGACATCTGGACCTTACTTCGATTGTGAAAAAATTCATATCTCTATGTGATCATTGAAGATTTTCTCAAACCTCCTTGCATCACCCAAGCCATATTCGAATCCGCCCCTCTCGAGGTCTAAGATTTAATATTAACACAAACAAGTGATCGACTTGTCTGTGTTGAGATAAAACTTCAACTTGGATGACCAAACCGAGAAGTTAGCTAAATGTGGTAACATCTAAGTGTTACATTTTAACCTCTCGGGTTTGGCTTACATTCGCACCCAAAGGGGGGTTTAGCTGCTAATCATAATTAAAGACATAACAAAAGAATAGTAATACTGAAAATTAAATTGCTTTAATCTGAAACTTGCCACTGTGGTCACAGACTCACCACAGTGGTGACGAAATTAAAAGAGCAGAATTTAAATCTAAGAATACAAGAACAAACTAAAACTCAACTAAGAACTTGAAAATTAAAGTGTTTGATGCATGAATGAAGTGTTCCCAAATGCCAACCCAAGCTCCTTTATATAGTGGAAAAGATGAAAGGGACTTGAGGGGGGGGGGTGAAAGTGACTTTTCAACATTTGTCCTCTTCCAAACTTATCTTCACCCCCTTGTCTTCATCCTCCTATTTTTCATTAAAGACTTCATCCTTGACCAAGCCCAAACCTGCAAGTCTTATTCATAATTTTGGCAATAAAATCCCAAAGAAGATTTCCAGCCGTTACTTACCACAATGTTGACTTGCCACAATGGTTCCCAACGTCAAAATCCGATTTTTAAGCTATTTCTTGACTTTATGGATGATTTGGACCAACGAAAGGGAGAAGGCTCAAATGGGTCTTCGGAATGGTAAAAAGGGGTGTAAACAGGCTTAAAAGGGGACAAATAACATTAAGAAATCAGGGTTATCACACCCCCAAACTTAAGATATTACTTGTCATCAAGTAATGAAAAAAAAAGAAATGGCTTGAAAAAAATGAACGTACCGAAATATTTAAAATGTAAAGTGATTTGATGGATTACCTTTGGAATAAACGTGATGCATGCCTTTCCTTTATCCGTATGATTTCCGATCTGATCAGTAGGTCTTGTAGGTTTGAGTGTTTGTGGATTGAGCAATTTTTGTGGCTTTCCTCCTTTTTCACCAAACTTATTTGTTTTTGTGGGAAGATTTTTTGTATAAATTTTTGCACGATTTTGGTTCTTTACCCATTTTTTTGTTTTTGATGAAACATTTTTTCGCTTTTCTTTTTGAGAATTTTCAATAGGCCGAGTGGAGGTGTTTGGGTGGCCATAAAAAAAATTTCTCATTTTTTCTTGGTAATTTGGCTCCTCTTTTGGTTCGATTGCCACGTCCCTCCCCCAAACTTTATAATGTGCAATGTCCTCATTGCATGGGTGATGGATCCCAGATTCTCTCTTGATGATTTAAACATATAAATATATATGAGATTATAGCGGAAGCAAAGATTGTTTAAACCATACACTTGATCCGTACTCAAAGTAAAGAAGATATATCCAAAATATAAATAAAGAACAAGCCTTATATTCACTGGATAAAATTGTAGATTATCAAGAACACCTTGAAGGTGGTTAAATAAATCTTACAATATCTTCTTGTACAATTCACCGTACTAAAGATTAATTATTTATACAAGCAGGTAAGAAAAACACACTTTTGAACAATGGAGCGCATGTCCTATTTATAGGACTAAAAAAGTGAACAGTGTACTATCCTGACACAAAAGACATTCTTGAACAGTGTTCTACCTAAAAGGTAAATCTTATCTTTATGATGACGTGTCTTCTGAATTTGTGTCAAGACTTGTAAGATTTCTCAGCATTATCTTCAAAGAATGTCTGCAGAGCTCTAGAGTAGTGCCTCTGATGAAGCTATCTCTGATGTCTTATGTGCTGATGAGTCTATCTCTGAACTGCCTTCAGAGGTAGACTTGGTGTTCTTGATAACTATCTCTAGAAGTCTTCAGATGAAGACTTGGAATATTTTCAATACTTTTATATTCTGAAATGGGGCTAACATCTCCCCCTAAGTATTGAAAATATATAAAATACAAAGTAACAAAGATTTAAACTAGAAAGAAAAGAGGAGAAAATCATCCTCTGTTAAACGATACTTCTTTTACTGAAATTTAACATTACATTACACAAGAAGTTATCATATCAAAAATTTACAATTAAGTCCAAGGGTAGATGTTGTGAAAAGTCATGATCAATCCTCTGAATAGGATCATGGAGCTAATCTCTGAGTGTAGAAGTTCAAACAGATCTGCTGGGCACTTAGTTCTCTTTGCGTCCAAAATCATCATCATTCCTTTGAATGTGTCGTCAGAGTACTTTGCCATTTCAGAAGCTAGAAAGATTTACTTCTCATTGAAGAGTCTGTAAACGAATCCCAGAGGCTCTGCTACAATTGATCCATTCTTAATCTTGTCCAGGTTTTCAATGGTTTCAATGGGAGCATTGACCTCTAGTCTGTCAACACCAAGATTCAAAGCAATATGGAAATCAATCTTCGCTCTGAGCTTCACGTAGGCTTCCATGGCCATCTTTATCTCATACTCACACACTCTGTAGACCCTGCCTCTATCTGCCTTCGCTGAACAGTGTGTTTATATATAAGTCAAATCGTATGGATTTAGATTGAACAGATCGTTGTCGTTGAATTCATACACTCTGTTATCATCCCTGATCACCTTGTAGTGTAGATAAGTTAGCTTGTCATAGCTGAACTTTCTTTATGTTATTCTAATGACCTCAATAATGCGTTCATTGGAGAAGGCATCCTGAAAACGACTTGTTTTGTCTCTGATGAATCTCCTTTGTACATCAGTCATGTCGGGCTTTAGACTTGGGTTTAGAGGGTACGAGAGCTTGTTTACAGTGTTGTACTCACAATAAAAATATTTGAATGTGTCTTCCACTGATGCTCTGTCTTTAGTGGATGAAAGAAACTCTGGAGGATTCAGATATGATGATGATGAGGGTATGCCTATGATTTCCTTCTGAGGAGGTACCTCTAGAGTTGGATTTGCAGCTTTAGTTTGAGGAGGTAGTTGATCAAATTCCATCATAGTAGTGTCAGCGGTGGATGGATGCTCTGTAGTGATGGCATCAGCAGACGGATAGGTTTGCTCCATCTCTGGTTCAATTCGTACCTTTGGTGATGAAGGTGGTGTTTTAGAGGCTACAGAGGTAATTATGACATCAACTTGTTGTTGTCTATCTTTTTGCTATTGTGTCGAAGTGCCAGCCTCTGAGGTGGTTGTCTGTTGATGGGATTGAGCATGTCTTAACAGATACTCCCCCTTTGATGGCCAGAGGCCCCATCATTTTCGGGGTCCTCTGTGTCATCAAACCTTGCCTTTTTGAGTTCCTCCTGGCAGATTTTGGTTGTACGTTGTCTCTTGGCAAGCACAAAGGAAGGTGGCTCAGAATCATCTTGTTCAGAGGGTTTTACCTCTGGTTCCGTAGCAGCGCTCTTTCCTTTGATATCCATAGAAGCCTTTTTGATTGCCTCAATAGATTCATCAGTTGCTTGCATGATGGCATTCACCTGGTCCTTCGCATGGAATCTGAATTGATCCAGATTGGCCTGAACCTTCTTCTGAGTTTGAGTGCAAAATCTTGAAGAATAGGTGAGCATTATGCTCATGATTCCTTGCTTGAATTCAACAATATCAACTTTAGTCACCATATCTTCAGCAGTTCTTCGTGGTGGTGGAGGTATCTCTGAAACTGGAGTAGGTGAAGGGAGGGACTCAGTAATGGTTTTCTTAATCAGCTTAGTCAGAGCCTCCAGTTGCTCTGTAGATAAGGTGACTGTAGACTCAGAAGGTTGCTTGAGACTGTTAAGTTCTGTTCTGAAGCCCTGCAGTTCTGAGGCAACATGCTCTGAGATGGTTTTTTCCCGTGCTTCTAAGTCTTGAAGTTGTTTTGTTGAGGCAGAGAGAGTGGTCTTTAAGTCTTGAACAGTAGACTGGAGGTCAGAGATGGGAGCTGTAGTGGATTCCTGAGTCTGGAATTCTGCAATCTGTTCCTTGAGAGCTTTGACTCCTGTGGAGATTGACTCTGAACTCTCCTTTAGCTGTTATTCCAACTCTTGAATCCTTTTTATGGACTCAGAGAGTTGGGTCTTCAGATTAGAGACCTCTGCCTTAAGGTCATAATTTTTAGAGGTAGGGGCAGAGGGCTCTGAGGTGCCGGTTTTGATAAGTTTAGACTCATTCAAGGAGTTTCTGAGTTCTCTGTTTTTGTGAGAAGCTCAGATACGGGTAACTTGGCAACAACACATGCTGCCAATTTTTCCTCGAGCTTAGAGGAGCCTTCTTGCAGAGATGGTTTGATGTTATCTCTACAAGGACTTCCACTCGGTCCTTGTCTCTCATCAGAGTCACCTCTGAGTGTTCTGTCTTCTGCCATCTCATCCTTCTCAGATTCAGAGAGATGAAAGTAGAGGTGGGAATTGATGTTGCGGTCCAGACAAGTCAATCCTTGTGCTTGTAAGGTTTCCCATTGTCCTTGAGTTAGACAATCCCTACGTGAGAAACGGAAGTTTCCCAGGGTTCTATGGGTTTTAGAGAGGAGGGATGAGCCACAGAGGCATCATCACGTGTGGTAGAGTTTGACGTGTTCTGCGGAGAATGAACACTTTTAGTTTCAATGGCCAAGTCCTTTTGGGAGGACTTGTCCAGATGTGAGGCTTCCCCTAGCTTGTGTACTTCAGAGGTGGAAGGAAGTACCTCTGAAGTGGCTAGCTGGTTGAGGATTGAGGTGTGCACATCTGTTTCAATAGCTGTAGAGTATGGACCACTCTGGCTAGATGAAGTGTTTGCACTGGGAGTTGGGGAGGGAGTTCTAAAATAGATGTGCTTATTAGATGCATCTTTTTCTATCCTTTCTGAACTTTTGGCTTCTAAGAGATTAGAAGTTTCAGGAATCTCATAGTCTATAGGGGAGTCTCTTTTCTCAGAATCTTCAGAGCTAGACTCTGAACTAGATTCGTCCTTACTCTCCTAAGAGCTAGAAGAGCTACTCTCTTCTCTAGCTTATGAAGATTTCTCCTTTTCTCCCTCTGGGATAGCCTCCTCAGATGTGTTATCTCTTATCTGAACGACGTCTTCTCTCAAGGGGATACCCTTTGATTCCTCCCCTTGTTGGACACTCTGAACTTCAGGGCCCTCTGGTCCCTCTGAAGTAGAGTCATCCACTTCCTCACTAAATGGGTTTGGACCTATGTGTGTTGGGGTTCCCAGTGCCGGTTCTAGTGCTTGGACAACATGGAGGTAAGAAACTAGGGCTTGAGAAGAGGGTGATACCTGTTGCAACATTGATTGAGGAACCCTTCTAGTGGATGGATATCCTTCTGATAGAATGGTTGACTTGATGCTATTCATGATGTAGAAGGGGGGTTTTGGACATATCAGCATATGTATGGATTTGAAGTTGATCAATGGCTGCTTTGATTATTAGGGATAGAAATCTGGGGAATACAATGGAGGGTATAGTTGTAGCAGGGGTTTTTGCTCTGGATCTTTTGTCAAGCATTTGTTCTTCTTTTCAATGGCAGTGAGGAACTGCTCATATAGGATCTCCGCCATGTCTATGTTACGGTTGAAAAAGAGTCCGTACATAATAGTCAATAGTTCTGGGGTTATTTGATCCATATTTCCTAATTTGTAGGTTAAGGTTCGATTCAGGATGGAGAACATGAAATTCCAAATTGGGGGTAGATGTTTTCTTTTAAATTTGCTCAATCTGGTTATCTCAGTATTGTATCCTAAGAAGTTTAGAAATTCTATTAGGGTTTCAGACGAGGGTCTTTGTTCGAATTAAGGAATCTGGAGTTCTTCGTCTTTGAAAAGGTAAAACACAATTCTAATGACATCTGGGGTCACACAAATTTGGCAGTTCGAGTCTTCAGCTATTTCTAACTCACCTGCGATTCTCTCTTGTTCCTCATTGTAGTAGCTTGAGTAGAACCATTCTTGAACAAAGGTTAATGGAACTTCAGTGGTGGAAGCAGTGAGAGCATATGTGAGTTCGTAGTTTGTAAGAAACTCACATATGCTGTGATAAGTGGCTTTAAACTTCTGGGAATCTAGGTTAACCATGTGGTTGTTGTCCTTGATTTGGAATCGTATGATTTGAGGTCTTTCTCTAGTCTTTGGAATGATTTTGCACCATTCGGATGAAGTTGCAGGTTGGGCCATGGTGAATTATGAAAAAAGTTCTTTGTGAAGAAGATGAATATTTTGAGAGGGAAATAGTGCTCGAGAGTACTTGTGCGCATGAAGAATGAAATGCAAAGTATAAAGTTAATTTTATACCCGAATTTGGAAAAATGGTACTCGAGTGGAAAAAGGTGAAACAACGATGAAAAGACCGTTTGAGTAGAAGTCGTTCGACCTTACTTCTTTCCCTATGGTGACACGTGTTCTTGAAAACTGTAGCACTCATGAACTTAGTTGCCAAAAATTCGGAGTGATTGAGTGATATTGTGGGTAAATATTTAAAAAATATTACCATACATGTTGCCTGTATAAACCCTTCATCTTATCCATTTTCTTTAAAAAATAAATATATTATAAAAGAGTAATCTAAAATATCATAAGTATAAGAGATTGCAGAGCACTGAAGAAGTCAGAGGCTCTGAATTCCTATAAACAAATGATACAAGAAATTGTTCTGAATGAAATATGATGATATGTGAACATTTTCTTCTTCTTCATCTGCTCCCCTTTGAATTGTGCTTGGATCAAGAAAAGGTAAAATGTGGAAATAGACAGTTTGTGACAAATATCTCTGAATTGATTGTTCTGAAGATATTTGTAGAGATGTGATTTTGTTTAATTTAAAGTCAGAGAATCATATTGTTTGATTATGCAAAGAAGAAATGACTTCATAGTATGATTTCATAGGTTCTGAAGAGATATTCAGAAGACCTTTCTTAGAGACTCTGATTATTGAGATCAGAGGCTCTGGATTTGTGTTCAGAGACTATGTTGTCATGTTGAGCATTCCCAGTTTGCTAATCATAAAATTGAATCTCTTTTCATCAAGTGCCTTGGTGAAGAGATCAACAAGTTGGAAATCAGTGGAAACAAAGTACATTTCAATGGTACCTTTTTCAACATGGTCCTTGATAAAGTGATACCTTATGTCTATGTGCTTGGTCTTTAAGTGCTACACTGGATTTGCTGTTATGGCAATGACACTCTTTGAATCACATAGAATTGGGATTTTGTCAAATTTAAGACCGTAGTCTCTGAGTTGAGTTCTCATCCAGATTACTTGTGAACAACAACTAGCAGCAACAACATATTCTGCCTCTGTTGTAGAAGTAGACAAACAATTTTGTTTCTTGGATGTCCAACTGACCAATTTGTTACCCAATAGTTGACAACTTCCAGAAGTACTCTTCCTGTCATTTCTGCAACCTCCGTAATCTGAATCTGTGTATGCTATTAGTTCAAAACCATAATTAAGAGATACCAGATACCCAATGATTTGGTTCCCTTGAGGTATATGAGAATTCTCTTGACAACAGATAAATAGGATTCCTTTGGGTTAGCTTGAAACCTAACACATAAACAAGTTGCAAACATTATATCTGGCCTGCTAGCTGTCAAATACAGAAGTGACCCTATCATGCCTCTATAGGTCTTGACATCCACTGTTTTACTAGAAGGATCTGAGTCAAGTTTAACTCTAGTGGCAATAGGTGTTTTCATTGGAGTTGAGTTTTCTAACTTGTATTTCTTCAAAATATCAAAAACATATTTTGATTAACTTATGAAAGTTCCTCTTGAAGTCTGTTTGACTTGCAATCCTAAGAAGAATGACAATTCTCCCATCATGCTCATCTTAAATTTATTTTTCATCAACTCAGAAAACTTGTCACAGTATTTTTGGTTAGTACAGCAAAAAATAATGTCATCAACATAGATTTGGACCAGAAGAAGTTTATTTTTATACCTTTTTATGAACAAAGTTGTATCCACAGTTCCTTTTTCAAAATCATTTTCAATCAGAAAGTTTGATAAAGTTTCATACCTGGAGGCTTTAAGTCTATACAGAGCTTTATCAAGGCAGTAGACATGGTCTGGAAACTCTCAACTTTCAAATCCAGGTGGTTGCTGGACATATACTTCTTCATGAATTTTTCCATTTAGAAAGGCAAATTTAACATCCATTTGATATTGTTAAGACTGATTTTGTAGTAATCATTGTATTTATTTCCTGCTGTCTAAATAGTGTTTAGTTTGCTTATCTGTTATCTTTAGACACGGGGTATTTAAGTCCCCTTAGGCTTTGTTTCCTTGTAACTTTGCACTCATATTGAATATATCAGATTACTTTGGCGCTCTCTTCTTTCTCTCTCTACTTTCTCTCACTAGATTTAGTGATCTTGGACTTACAATTGGTATCAGAGCTAATCTGAATCTGAGAGGACTGAGAGAAATCGTTTTAGTTTCTGAATTTGTGGATTAAAGCAGAAAATTTGATCGATTATCTTGATTTTTTCAAGAAAATCTCGTTTTTTGCTTTTTCATCAAATTTGGATTGTTTTCTGGACAATTTGTGTTGAATTTTGTTTCATTAGACTCGATTTTGGTTATAGAACATAATTGCTTCATATATTTTTGCAAGAAAAACAGGTTTTGATATTCGATTTTGAGTTTTAAAGATTTTCTGGAAAACCCGTTCTTGCGTACTGTTACATTCTCGATTTTGTGATTTAGTGGTTTTTAATCGAAATTGTTGTTTGAAAGTTGTTAAAAAGTTTTTTTCGATCATTTCTGTGTGTTTTAGTTGGATTAATTTCATGGTTATAATCAAATCTTGCAAGTTTTTCTTGATTTACTTCGGTTTGCGCGAGTTCATATAGGTTTGCGCGAGTTCATATAGGTTTGCACGAGTTCATACTAGTTTGCGCAAGTTCATATTGTTGTTCTAATCTGTGTTAGTGTATTTCAGGTTTTCGTCTCAAGAAGTAACTTTTCGCATTGGGTTATTAACGCAAAGCGAACTTTGGGTATCCCGTGTATCACGAGAAGCAACTTTGCGTCTCCTTCTGTGCACGAGAAGTGAATTTTGAGTCTCCAGTTCATCAAGCAAAGTTTATTTTGCGTATCCTACAGCTCACGCAAAGCTACTTTGCGTACTTCACAGCTTACGAGAAGTCCTGTTTGCGTAACAAGCATCTAACGCAAAGTTCAGTTTGCGTATTCTGTTATTCACGCAAAGCCCAGTTTGCGTAATCTGCTACTCACACAAATTCAGTTTACGTCTTCAACGACTTACGCAAAGCTCAGTTTGTGTCTTCAACATCTCACACAAACTTCAGTTTGCGTCTCCCTTGGCTCGCGCAAAGTTAGCTTTTGCGTCACTAACTGCTCACGTAAACCTCAAGTTTGCGTCAGATTTCAACTTTCAGACTTCAAAATTTTCAGACTGTGTTTTTGATCAGAATGTCTTTGCAAGCTCAAGTATATAAGAATGACCTGATGATGTCATTGGGGTCTGACACTCGGTCTCCCGTATTGATTAACGAAAATGAATTTGAACAGTGGCAGGACCGATTCATTAACTTCATAGAGAGACAACCGAATGGTGATAACATGATGAAATCTGTGACTGAGGGTCCTATGGAGAGGCTGATGAAAGTAATTCCATCTACTGCTACTACTCCGGCTACAACAGTTGAGAAAGCTTTAAGAGAGTATGAAGCTGAAGATCTGTTAAGATATCAAGCTGATAACCAGGCAAAATCTAATCTGATTCTTGCACTACCCAATTCGATCTACAACAGAATTGACTGTTTCAAACAGAATCCTATGCTTATGTGGACTCAATTGGAAAAGATCATGCTTGGTACAGCTGTATCAACTCAACTGCGTCAGACCAGGTACATGAATAATTTTGAAGAATTCAAGGCGAAAGACGGAGAAAGTCTGAAGAGCGTATTTGATAGATTTTGGGCAGTCATCAATGAACTGTACAAAATCAAAGTAACAAAGACTGAATTGGAGGCAAATCTGAAATTTCTGAATGCACTCCAACCTGAATGGAGCAAATCCTGTCATAGGATGAGAAATGATGTTAGGATTTCCACTATGCCCATTCATGAATTATATGAAATACTGATGACCGATGAAACCATGGTGTTGGAAAAGAAGGCTAAGCTTAATAAGAAAAACAAGCCTAAGACTGTTGATCCAATTGCCCTCTTAGCAAGTCAGCTAGCCGAACAAGCTTTGACAGAAGATGCTTATGATGGTTCAACAAAAGATGATGGTGAAGCTTTGGAAAAAGCAATGATACTTCTCTCGCAACACTATCAGAAAAAGTTCTAGCGTAGATCAGGATCAAACAATCTTCGTTTCACTTCCGGCACAAAGAAAGTGGAACCCGGTGCTCCATCAAAACCATATGTACCAAAATATGAGCCTGCAAAAGTGGTTGAATTGAAAAAGGATGATAAGAAGGTTATGAACTGCTACAACTGTGGGAAACCGAGTCATATAGCCAAAGATTTTCGGGTGAAGGTGGTCAAAGATTCTGCTTTCTACAGAAAGAAGCTGGAACTGGCAGAGAAGAGAGAGAATGGCACCATCCTGCTTGCTGAAGAAGAATATTGGCTGGGTCATTCAGATAATGAAGCTGAACAAGAAGAGACTACTGCTATGTGTTTCATAGGTGATGACAAGAGCGATGATGAAGAAGAGGATACCTCAACAGATGAATCTGAGGTAATTTCTGAGTTTGATTATAATTTCACTTTATCTCAAATGAACGTTATTATCACTGCTTTACATGATTTACGTTCAAAGTTCATGTCTGAAAAACTTGATAATCAAGAAAAGTCTGTTTTAATTGAAAAACTGCAAATTTCTCTAAAAGATGAAAAGACTATTTTAACTGACACAAAAGAGAAATTTCAAAAGCAGTTGGATGAGTTAGAAAATTCAAATCAGACTTATCGTGATTCTTTGACTGAACTGACTTCTTTGAATCAAAATCTTTCTGATAAAATAATTGATTTAGAAGAAAAATTATATAAGAGAGAACAAACTGAGCAGACCATTTATATGAATAAACCAAGGAGTGATGAAGCTATAAAGGAAAAGTGGGGACTTGGTTTTGAAAATCTGCATTTTTTAAAATATGCTAAAACAGAAGTTCCTACTTTAATTCAAATTCTTTTGGACAAGTGAAAAGCAAGTTTTAGAAGATGAAAATGAGAAAAGAATGAAAAACATGGGATGGAAATGCTATTTGTTTATACTTCTGAAAATGCCAAGTATTTTCCTGACCAATCAAAGAAATCCAGAAAATCCAAAAATGTTTTAAATATCAATTCTTCCAATAAATCTTCATTACCAACTGAATTCGTTGATATATATGCAAATACTAATAAGGAAAATGCATCTCCGGTGTCTTATGATTCTAGGAGATACATTCCCCCATTAGTGTTAGAAGGTAAGATAGTTGATCTTCAAGATAAATTGGAAGAACAAAGTCTTCAAACTGATTTAGAAAACGATTTATTTATTTTTATAATGAAAACAAGTTTTGAAGACAAAATTACTTCTGAATTTTTTTATCGATTCTAAGGAAAATACTCAAGTTTCTCAAAACAGTGTGCATTTGCGCCACCAGTTGGTTACACAAACTGACACCTTGCGCCAGCCGTTGATTGCGCAAAGTTCAGTTTGCGCCACCAATGGGTTGCGCAAACCTCCTCCTGACTTGTGCATTTTTTGAAAATTCTCACTCCAAGGCTAGTTCTTCAATGTCGAATGCTCAGTCTGATTTCTTAGATAAAGTTTCTTCTTCTTCTAATTCAATTGTTGATGATTCTTTGACGCGCTCAGTATTATAAAACAAAGCGTAAAAGAAGAAGATCAAAGAAGTCAAGGAAACAGGATAGTGTCTTGTGTGAAAATTCTAATTCTTCTGATTTTTCTGTTTCAGATCGGACTGTGAAGAAGTCACCAAAGCTGATATGGAGGGTTAAGCAGTAATCAACAGAGTCCGAATTGTTAGGAGATAAATGTGTAGAGGATCTTTGTGAAACTGATACATTTGCCTTTTGTAATAAAAACACAAAATATTCAATTCAACAAATGATTCATATTGCAAAAAATGTCTCATATTCTTCTTCTAATTCTGATTCTGATGATTATGTTTCTTCCTCTTTTGATGATTGCTTTCATGATTGTTTGAAAAATAAATCTTCGAAAAATAAAAGACACAAATCTAACAAGAAGGGACCCATAAGCATATGGGTACCTAAATCTATGTAGTTTCTGTATGTGCAGCTTAGTCATTTATGGTATCTGGATTCGGGGTGTTCCAAACACATGACGGGCAACAAATCTCTGTTTTCAAATTTTAAAGAAAAATGTTGCGGTCGTGTTAAGTTTGGAAACTGCAAGACTGCTCCTATCCTAGGTTATGGTGATCTAGTTCAAGGTAATATAACTGTCAAGAGAGTCAGCTACGTCGAAGGTCTAAGCCACAACTTATTCAACATTGGGCAGTTCTGTGATAAAGATCTTGAAGTCAACTTCAAATCTAAACGCGTTGCTGTAAAGAATGTTAGTGGCCGAGATTTACTGGTTGGAAAGAGAAGATCCAATTTGTATACAATTGATATTTCCAAAGTTAAAATCCCATCAGACATCTGTTTGCTATCTAAAGCTTCAGTTCATGAAAGCTGGATTTGGCACCGACGACTAGCTCATCTCAACTTCAAATATATAGATCGCCTTGTCAAGACTGATTCAGTGAGAGGTCTCCCAGTACTTCGTTTTCAGAAAGACCACCTCTGTCAAGATTGTGAGAAAGGAAAGATGAAGAAAGCTCCTCACAAGCCAAAGCCTGAACGCTGCACTTCGGACATTCTTGATCTACTTCACGTTGATTTATGCGGACTGATGAAGACAAAGAGTATTGGAAAGAAAAGATATGTCTTGGTGGTTTTTGATGACTACTCAAGGTATACATGGGTAAAGTTTCTCAAGTCTAAAGATGAAACTCCCGACATTCTCATCAACCTCATCAAAACAATTCAGACAAATAAGCAAAAAGCAGTCAAGGTTATCAGATCTGACAATGGCACTGAATTCAAGAACAACACTCTTCAAGTTTTGTACGATGATCAAGGAATACAACAACAGTTCTCTGCTGCCAGAACACCGCAACAGAACGGGGTTGTTGAACGAAGAAACAGAACACTTGTCGAGGCTGCCAGATCAATGCTTGCTTATTCTGGTCTTCCTTTGTCTCATTAGGCTGAAGCTGTCTCAACTGCTTGTCATACTCAGAACAGATCAATTCTGCATCGCCGATTCAACAAAACACCATATGAGCTTATGAACGGTATCAAACCGAATGTCAAATACTTCAAGTCATTTGGGTGTAAGTGCTATGTTCTGAATGACCGAGACAATCTCAACAAGTTTAGTCCAAAGGAAGATGAGGGTATTTTTCTTGGTTATTCATCTAACTCTGCAGCTTATCGAGTCTTTCTTACTTCTGTAAGAAAAGTGATAGAGAGTGTAAATGTCAAATTTGACGAAGCTGCCGAATTGGTTTCTGGTCAATCAGATCCAGAACCCGCACCTACAGGGAATTCAGCTTCTGAACAACTCAATTCAGAAGCTTCACTACATCCGAGAAATCAAGATTCTTCTACTTCTTTGCTTAATCTTTTTGATCTTGATTTTCTGTTTGAGAATTTTTATGATGATGTTCCTAGATCTAACTCTGAAAATGTTTCAAATGTTTTGAATCAGGAAACTGTGAGCACATCTACTACAAATTCCGCTGCATCTATCTCTGAAACTGATACTGATGTTGTTCCAGTTCCAACTGTCACTCAAAACATTATTTCTGAACCTGATCAGACACAATCAGAAACTGAGCCTATTCAAGAAGAATCTGTACAAGAACAACCTGTTCAAGAGGAATCAATTCAGGAAGAAGAACAAACTGCTGTTATTCAACCAACTCTTCCAGAATCTGATCCAGATATTGTTGAGCTACCTCCTCCTCCAGTTGAAACTATCTCTATGTCTTCAACTGACATAGAAGCTCCTGAACCTCCCTCTCAACAATTAGAAGTGGTTCAAGATATTATTGATCCTCTCCCTCATACCACCAAATGGACAAGAACTCATCCCATTTATCAAATTATTGGTGATCTTCAAGCAAGTGTGTCTACTAGTTCCAAGACGGCAACTTCCAACGGATGTTTCTTCACTTGCTTTCTAAGCAAGATTGAACCAACCAAAGTCTCTGAAGCGTTGGATGATCCGGATTGGATTATAGCTATGCAAGAGGAGCTCAATCAATTTGACGTGCTGAAAGTTTGGAGACTTGTACCACGACCAAAAGGAAAGAGCATAATTGGTACAAAGTGGATATTCAAGAATAAGAAAGACAAAGATGGTATCGTCATTCGTAACAAAGCAAGATTGGTAGCCAAGGGTTATCGACAAGAAGAAGGAATTGACTACGATAAAACGTTCGCGCCGGTCGCAAGATTAGAAGCTATCCGCATGTTTCTGGCTTTCGCTGCTTATCGGAACTTTACTGTATATCAGATGGATGTGAAGACAAGTTTTCTGAATGGGAAACTGAAAGAAGAAGTCTACGTTTCTCAACCAGAGGGGTTTGTTAACAAAGATCATCCAGATCATCTCTACTTTCTCGATAAAGCGCTGTATGGCCTAAAACAAGCACCGCGAGCGTGGTATGATGAGCTGTCAGCCTTCTTGATCAAATCCGGGTTTACCAAAGGATCAATAGATACCACTATTTTCATTTATAGATCTAACTTGGATATTTGCTTAGTTCAAATATATGTAGATGATATTATATTTGGTGCGACTAACAAATCTTTATGTACTTGGTTTTCTGATTTAATG
Source organism: Arctium minus (assembly GCA_954870635.1). Lineage (NCBI taxonomy): Eukaryota > Viridiplantae > Streptophyta > Magnoliopsida > Asterales > Asteraceae > Arctium > Arctium minus. Next base: position 118,259,078 of record OX941080.1, on the reverse strand, counting down.
ACCTCTAGATTTCAGATGAGCATGATGGGAGAAATCAATTTCTTCCTCGGCTTACAAGTGAAGCAGCTTCCAGATGGAATCTTCATCAATCAGTCAAAGTATGTATTTGACATCTTGAAGAAATTCAAGATGGACAAATCTACTTCAATCGGCACGCCGATGGCTCACGGTGCCAAAATTGGATTAGACCCAGATGGAAAAGCTGTGGACGTCAAGACTTATCGAGGAATGATCGGCTCACTGATGTACCTCACAGCAAGTCGCCCGGATATAATGTTCTCTACTTGCCTATATGCCAGATTTCAAGTCAAACCAAAGGAATCACATCTGTTGGCAGTCAAGCGCATTTTTCGCTACATCAAAGGAACTCCATATTTAGGTTTGTGGTATCCTAAGAGTTCTGACTATAAACTGATTGCTTATTCTGATGCAGATTTTGGTGGAAATCAGTTAGACCGGAAAAGCACATCAGGTCACCTTCAATTTCTGGGTGATAGACTGATAAGCTGGGCGTCGAAGAAGCAGAACTGTGTTTCAATCTCAACTGCAAAGGCAGAATACGTCACCGCAGCTAGTTGTTGCGCTCAAGTGCTTTGGATGAAGATACAACTTCGGGATTACGGGATGCTGTACAAAACAGTGCCTATATATTGTGACAGCAAATCCGCAATCGCTATATCAGTCAATCCGGTCCAGCACACTAAGACCAAACACATAGATATGCGGTACCATTTCATAAAACATCATGTGGAAGAAGGTACCATTGAATTATATTTTGTCCCAACTGAATATCAACTTGCTGATATCTTTACAAAAGCTTTAGATGAAAAACGTTTTAATTTTTTGCTTTCAAAACATGGCATGTTGAATTTAAAAGTTTAAATCTTTACAAATTTTATTCTATAAAGTAAAAGCTTCACAAATTTTCTTTCAGTTGAATAAAATATGTGTCGAGGATAAATTTTCAAGTTGCTCTGTTTATATTAAAGTTTTATATGTTCAACTTTCAAATCTTACAAAAGTCGAAAAGTCAGCAACATGTTTGAAGCTTTTGATTCTGCTTTAAAGATATGTGAGTCGGAATATTTATAATTTACTTTGCTTTGACTTACTAAATGATCAAAATTTTAGATCGGAGTGAAAATATGGTCTAAGCCCTTAGATGTTGACCTGAGTGATTGAGATGAATTATAAATATATAAAATACAGAAATCTCTGAGTTTAAAAGTTTGTACCTGTGGACTTTCTGGTTTGGGAAAGTAAGTTCCGTGGGATGCTTGTCATCTGATCCCCTAAGGTCAAGTGGTCTGGGAGTGATCGAACCCAAATCCTTCTATAGAACCAGATCGAAAGTCATGTTCTACTGGTATGAATGGGTTTAGAATGTGTCGATGTAGCCTTTCTGATCTGGGAAAGTAAGTTCTAAGGGGTGCTTGACACCTAGTCCCCTAAGGCCAACTGGTCTGGGAGCGGCTGACCCAAATCCTGCAATAGGGTCAGATAGAAAGTTACGTTTACGGCATGTTCTTTACTTACCGAACTTTTTGATTAAAAGATGCCAAAGTGCACACGCTTAAAAGATACCAAAGAGCACACTCATGTGAAGATGCCAATGTGCAGAATGCTAAAAGATGCCAATGAGCACACATCTCATGATACTTGGTGATATGTTTGAGTTGCGATAAACCTGTAAATTTGTGAAAGTCTTAATTTTTGATGGCTTAGTGTTAGTACATGCAAAGTTCTCTATAAATATTTTTAGAATTGCATTTTTTTAAGCTAATCGAAGTTTGCATGCGAGCACACTGAATAGATTGCTGAAAGTTTTTGAAACTGAACATGTCTTAACTTGATATGCAATGAAACTTGTTCTTGTATCCAACAACATATGCTTGATTTCAACTGATTGATAAATCTGTGTATTTTACTGAGTAGACTTTAATTTGTTTAGTGTTTAAAATTTTATATGTTCAGTTGTTTCAAAATTTATATTCAGTAAGATTTTTTTTACACTGATGTCTTAATGTTTGTGTATCCATATTTTTGTACAATGGTCTATGCATTTTTCGAGGGGGAGAGAAATTCTGACTGCAAATTTGGCAATATTCTGTTTTTGAGGGGGAGTGAATCTACCTGTTAAAATACTTCACGTGCTGATCAAAATTTAATCAGGTAAGTATTTCTGATAATTTTATGCAAATGCTGATCTGATTTGTTAAATCCTGTGCATTTGTGTAGGGGGAGTAAAAGGGATATTCAGGTAAAATTTCAATTTTATGTACTTTTATTTTTTTTAGAGTGTTATTTTTTTTAGGTGTTCTTTATTTTTTTAAGTTTAGTATAAATAGTGTTGGGTATGTTCATTTTTCCCTTTCTCGCTCCAATTCTCATTTTGAATCAAATCAACTGTTCATCTTCTTCCTCTTTCACTCTGCGCCGATCTTCATACTTCTTTGTTTTCAACCTTGTTAATCTTTCGATCAGGTATGTGTTTTAGATTTTCTTATTGTCTTTGATTTGTATTACATTGTTCTTAAGTGGATTTTGGTTTCATTGTTGCTTTGTTCTATGCGTTTTTGTAATATTTTTTTACTGTTCAATCGTCGTGTTCTTCAGATCAAGTATTATTTGCAGAAATTTATTTTACTATCGATACTTCTTCGGTTGAAGTTCATGATACGACGGAGAAGTTTTCTACTCTGAATGAGGTTATTCGTCAACTGACTGATCGTATGGATGCTGAGAAAGAGGCACAAGTACAGAAGCTAAAGGCTCTTTTTAAAGGAAAGATGCCAGAGATTGATGTTGCTTCAATTCCTCCAGAGATTCCTTTCAGACGACCAACTGGGGTACTTATCCGAGAACCGTCTTCTGCTGTTACTTCTACTGCTCCTGCACTTGTATCCATTCCACTTCCTCCTCCGTTTATGCAGTCAGTTGGATTTTCTTCTTCGATTACTTCTACAACAACTTGCCTCCAATCTCATCGAGCATTCCAGTCTCAAATCTTCCTATCTCAGAGTTGTCGGACATGCTCTATGCTCGTCTTCTGTCTATGTCGCCGCCAGAACAACAAGATAAAGATTTGATCACTCTGCTATGGACTTTTCAACCGAAACTGACTCCGATTCCGACTCCAGCTTCTATGTCTACTTCTGCTCCTGACAGAGTGTCTGCCCTTTACGAGGAATTCACTGCTTTTCGTACTGAAGCTCGGACGAAATTTTCCGATATCAAGGAAGGCTTATCTCTTCTGACTCAAGCTCTCACATCTCTTTCTGATCGCTTTGATCGTCATGAACAGAACTGCAGGACTGAAGCAGGTCCGTCTCTTAAGCGACGACATGACCAGGATGATCCAGATCCTCAAGGTCATGAGGGGGAGATGAATAAGAGACAGAGAGTGGAGGGTTCATCAGCCAGAGATGATCAAACGCAAGAAGAGGCAGCTAGTACAGAAAAGAATACTGACAATGTTCAAGATTGAAGTATTGAAGATCTCATGAATGTTATGAATGTTATGATTGATAATGTTGATTTATCTTCCATGTCAAATGTACTGAATATTTCTAAACAAAATGTAGAAAATAATATGCAGATTGTTGTGTATGTTGATCCAGACATTTCAACAAAGGTACATGAGATTGAAGATTCTGAAGCAGCTAACGACATGAGATCCTTCTTTGCAAATTTCATAGAGATAAATTCAGATGATGATGATGACATCAGATTTGAGAAGATTTTCCAAGTTAAAGAAGAGGATTGTGATGACATAGTCATTATTTCTGATATTGAAGATGATTCTGTGTTTATGGATGCCAAAGATGAAGAAATTGCAAACATCTTGTACAGAGATCTTCCTTCTCAAGAAGATATTCCTGAAACTTCTCCAAGTACTAAAGCTACTCAAGTTCCAGAATCTGCTCAAACTACTTCTTCTCCTGTTGCTAGTACAACTCCGACTACCACTGCTCCTCTAAGCTCATTTGTAGTTGGTCAGTCGTCAAGAGCACAAGCTGATGTTCCTCCATTTGAACCTGTGATTCCTCCGACAATTCTAGAGGAAGGACCAGCTTTTACTTGACAACAGAGACAAAGAAGTCTTCAACAAAGGTATATGGCTTCAAGGCAAAGATCTTCTTTTCTAGAAGATTCTCAAAATAATATTTTCGTTTCTAGAAAAAGGCCGATCAACATTTATGCCATCCTTGGTGTTGAAAAGGAGTCAGAGGCATATCAGTATGAATACTTGATGCTCATCAAGTGCCAGCGCCGTAGAAACAATCTCGTTTCTTCTCCACATTTGATTGTTCGGGTTATCAGCGTAACGATAAACAAGTTAGTTAATACCTGGTATCCAGAATTTGAAGTGGAAAGAAGAGATTGCAAGCGATATACTTTCTTAGAGGCAGATTTTTCTGATCTTTCTATTGATGATATTGAGTTTTTATATGATCATTTCAGAAATCTTTATCATAGAACACAAGATGTTTCTCAAGCATTGTTTGTTATCAAAAGATTCATTCGACGGCAAATCAGATTCTTCAGAATATTTGATTTTCAGATGGCCGTTGAAAGCTTTCAGCCAGTTGTAAATCTTCAAAGGCCCAATCGAAGCTTGCTAGACTTAGATTCTTATCCTTTATTCACCATTGTTCAAGAACCATATGGAGTAATCTACAAGAATGGCTCAAGTCAAAAGTGCTTTCTCATATTTGAAGAAATTGGTCATTACTCTGATGGAACTTTAAAAGTGATCAAGCTTCAGTTGGAGCAACGTCTGAAAGAAGCTGAAAGAAGATTTTTGGAAACAAGAAGTAATACATTTCTGATTAATAATGATGAAATTCGACTCATCAAGAGGACATTGAATACAATTCATGAGAGATTGAATTTCCGCTCAACTCTAAGACGTTTGGAAGTTTTAATTGGACTGAATAGACTTTGTCAAAGAGAAGAGCGTCAATGATTCACCAAAGTCGCTTAGTTGGTCAATGCTGATTTAGAAGATTGATTTTGAAGACCACTGTGCCAATGATTACTAAGGGGGAGATTGTTAAGACTGATTTTGTAGTAATCATTGTATTTATTTCCTGCTGTCTAAACAGTGTTTAGTTTGATTATCTGTTATGTTTAGACATGGGGTATTTAAGTCCCCTTAGGCTTTGTTTCCTTGTAACTTTGCACTCATATTGAATATATCAGATTACTTTGGTGCTCTCTTCTTTCTCTCTCTACTTTCTCTCACTAGATTTAGTGATCTTGGACTTACAGATATACTTTGAACCCTTTGTACGTAGTATAGGCTAAGAAGATTCTTATAGCTTCTTGTTGTTCCAGATTCTAACTCACATTCAATACACAATTGATTTAGAAACACTTTGTTTATTGATCAATCACAATCTACATCAAGTCATATACCTATTTAGTGCATATTCAATAAGCTCTGTGTGTGTTTCTATGGTGTTCTTACTCTGTATGCGCGTGTGTGTTCTCTATCTCTATGTTACGTTCATTTTCTAACACTTTGACCTCCTATTTATATATGGTTAACGTAACCCATTGACTTTACAAAACAATTACAAACTGAACACCCAAACTTTACAACCTTTTACACTTTAGACTCTCTTTTAATCTTGAATACAATTTAACTCTAACAATCTCCCCCTTTGGATTCAAGATTAAAATTTTTTTTGACACTTATCTTCGGTCTTCTTTCTTTTGAAAAATCTCCTGCTTGAAATCTTCAACAACTTTAAAATCTTCAAATCTTTGCTACTTTGATTGATCTTTGATAGCACTCTTAAGTAAATCTCCCCCTTTGGATTTCTTAATCACTTTTGGCAATCTTCACAAAACGTTGAAATCTTCAAAACTTTTACACTTTCTTCAATCTCTCCCTTTGATTACAAAATGCAATAATCTCTTTCAGAAAATTTCTTTAACACAACAACCTGATCAATTGATTAACAATATAAACAAGATCAGGTTTGCAAAAAGTTTTACCTTTAGGAGCATTATTCCTTTTAGCATTGGATGCATGCACAAATGATTTATGTTCCTTCTTCTCATTTGAGTATCCTTTCACTCTCCAAATCCACTTTTCTTTGTCAATTGTCCTTTTATGTTTACCTGAACCATCAACAAGTTTATCATAGAAAAGGTTAGAATGACGAATCTGATCTTTATGTTTAGAAGTATGATTATCATCTGAATCAAATAAGGGATTATTATAAACATTCAGAAAATGTGAACTTGATGCTGTTTTGAATGAGCATTCTGAATCAGCTAGATCATCTCTCGGTGATTGAACAATTGATTCTGGCGTCTTTTGCTCAGTCAACTTCACCTTGAACATAATCTCTTCAAGTTCTTTGATCTTGATTGACAAACTGTTTCTTTCCTTTGAAAGTAAATCAAACTTCTTGTGCAATTCAGACTTTGCATTCTTCTCCTTCATAACAATTGATGATAGTTCAGATAGTTTCTTGGTAAGCTTCTTTATCTCAACCTCAAACACTTTCCTTTCCTCTTCAAAATCTTTCTCTACAGATATCCTCTTATCAGATATTTCTTTAAAGACTCCAACATTCTTCTACTCAGTTTTCTTCTTCTCTTTCTCAAATTTGTCTCTCTCCATGATGATAACTTTCTCAAAATCTGACACTTGTTGAGAAAGTTTAGCACATTTAAGTTCAATTGATTTCTTTTCTTCAAATGACTTTCTTGAGAAATCAGAAAACTTTTGAGCAAATACTGTTCTTTCTCTTTCAAACTCTTCTCTTTCTTTCTTTAACTTCTTTTCATCTCGAGATATCCGTTATTTCCGTTCAGTAATCTTCTTTTGAAGCTCAACATTATCTCTTTCCAAATCATTTCTTTTCTTTTCAATCTTCTTTATCTCCTCTTGAGTTCTTGAGTTGTTTATCTCTTTTGTGGCTTTTTCTTTCAACATGTTTATTTCAACCTCAAGACTAAACACTATGTCTCTTAACTGATTTCGTTTAGAAAAGATTTGTGAGTTTATCTTTTTCAGTCTGTCACATGTTTCTCCAGTAATAGTTGCTCTTCTTCTGAGATCATCAAGCTCTTTTTGCATTAATCCTTTCTTTGACCATGTAGAATTTGCATTAAGACCTTCAGACTTCTTCAGCTTAGTTTGAAGATTTGAAATCTCCTTTTCTTTTGAACTAATGATCTCTACAAAATTAATTTTAGAATTAGAAATGCAATCTGAGCAAATAAAACTTTTTTCTAAAACTGTAGAATTCTCTTTCAATTTATTTATCTGATCAAGAAGAGATGGATTCTGAATTTTCATATTTTTTAATTCTAATTCAAGAGCAGAGACTTTGACTTGCAACTCAGTTTTCTCAGCTTTAATCTTTGTGTTTTCTCTTTCACAGTCATTGGCCATTCTAGTGTAGACAGTCAACTGTCCAGCCAGATATTTAATTTTTGCTTTAGCCTCAGAAATATTCATTTTATCAAAATCAAAACTGAAACCTTGTGATATCTTTACACCTGAAAAAATATGAGCTAGAATTGATCGTTAGTTCGACAAAAGAATCAACAGATACAACACTAAAAAAATTTCAGAAAAGAAATTTCCCAAAAATTTCTAAGTATAGAATCCTTACACAACTGAGATTAGAAAGCAATTCGCACAAAAACAAATCACTAGAATTCGTAGAATCAAGGGAATTCGCACGCACAAGATCAGAATTCTCATGAAACACACAATTCGCACAAAGGGAACAATTCGTATGCAAAAGATATATGAAATCTGCACAATTCGCATGCAACTATATGCGAAATCTTCATAATTCGCATAGATCAGAATTCGTATAAGACTCTATGCGAATTCTTGACTTATAAAATTTTTGAACATTTAAGCTTTTTCGCATCGATACGAATTCCACACTTAGAAGATTTAAAAAAAATAATGCGAAATGATCAAGAGTTCGTATGGAAAATTTATGCGAATTCTTAGCAATTCGTATCACTCTATTATGCGAATTCTGTCCTTAGAATATTTTTCAATCAACTTTTCGTCTATGAGTGTTATGCGAATTCCTACTTTTCATATAACAGTTTATGCAAATTCTGAGGATTTCGCTCACAACTCTCATGCGAATTCAACACTCAAGCAATTTTCAAGGAAATCTATGCGAATTATAAGACATATGCGAGTTCTTCATACGAAATGTACGGATCTTGCGAGTTCTTCAATGTATCGGTCCAAAAACACTAAAAACAGTCCAAATTCCCAACAAATCTTTGAATTGAAGGTTGTAACTTCACCAAATCAATCACTGTTAGTGTTAGAACCAAATACAATCAATGAATTTCAATAAACTTGACTCAAACACAAAAATCTATGATCATACAGTGCGTGAATTCGTTCGAACAAAAACTTACAAAAATTCAAGTTAAGTGATCAATTTCAGTTCAAAATCGAAATTTATCTTCACAAAATCATTCTATGATGCAAATCGATCGCTATCAAATCATGAATTTAACCAAAAACAGTTTAAAATCAAGAATCACTCGAAAACTCTAAAACTCAGTGTGCGTAACCATTTTCTTGTTGATTTTAATCGAATTTAGCTCTGATACCAATTGATGTTACATATTCTAACTCACATTCAATACACAATTGATTTAGAAACACTTTGTTTATTGATCAATCACAATATACATCAAGTCATATACCTATTTAGTGCATATTCAATAATCTCTGTGTGTGTGTTTCTATGGTGTTCTTACTCTGTATGCGCGTGCGTGTTCTCTATCTCTATGTTACGTTCATTTTCTAACACTTTGACCTCCTATTTATATATGGTCAACATGACCCATTGACTTTACAAAACAATTACAAACTAAACACCCAAACTTTACAACCTTTTACACTTTAGACCCTCTTTTAATCTTGAATACAATTTAACTCTAACACTTCTAGCCTAGCAACAGGAGCAAAGGTTTCATCATAATCAATCCCTTCTTCCTGACAGTATCCCTTAGCTACTAACCTGGCTTTGTTTCTGATGATGACTCCATCTTCATCCTTCTTATTTCTGAACACCCATTTGGTTCCAATTGCAAATTTACCTTTGGGCAGAGGAACTAAAGTCCAAACTTTATTTCTTTCAAATTATTGAAGCTCTTCTTGCATAGCATCTATCCAATTTGCATCAGCAAGAGCTTTATCTATCTTCGTTGGTTTAATGATACTTAAGAAGTTTGCAAAGAAACATTGATTGATTGTTGCAGATCTTGTCTTCACACCATCTGAGGGAGAACCTATGATTTGATCATGAGGATGATCTTTTGTCCATCTTGTCATTGGAGCATGAACATGTGGAGGTGTTTGAGCTTCAGAGACAACTAGAGATTCAGAGACAACAGGATGTTGTGTCTCTAAAGTGTTGTTCAATGGTTCTGCAGAGTTGTCCAGAGATGGTGATGATGGTTCTGGAGTTTCTTCCTCAGATGTCTCTGGATCACCTTCTTCAGATGTCTTTGGTTGTCCTTCTTCAGCATTTTGTCCATTAACTTCATTTGGACATGTAGTTTATGTGTGTCCCACAATCTGTGTAAATCAAGATGACACAACGATTTCAGTAAATTTCCATTGTCAATTCAATATGAAAAATTGCTACAGTAAGTTCTCTCAAACTTTCTCTCTCTAGAACATAGAATGCGTACACCTCTTACAATTAGCCGTATACCTATTTGAAAAACAAAACACTTATATACCAACATACTCACACTACATACACTTTGACTTTGACCTTTTATTACAATTGACTTTGACTATGCTATAAGAGTTGACTTGAGCTTTGACTTGCTTTGTCTTCAGTCTTCTGTCTTCTATGATCTTGTATCCAACATATTTGTGCACTAACAATCTCCCCATTTGGATTCAAGATCATCTTCAAAAAGATTTGACATTCAATCTCCCCCTTTGACATAGATTACAAAACAAATCTCCCCCTTTGATTTATCTTTAGCAAATAAACATTGAAGCACAATCTCCTCTGATAATGCAAGATCGTTCTAAATCTAGTGAGAGAAAGTAGAGAGAGAGAGAGTTGAAAGCGCAAAAGTTCAATCTAATAAGATGAGCGTGAATCCTTACAAGACACAAAGCCACAAGGGACTTAAATACCCTTGGCTAATATAGAACATATAAGCACACTAAACACAGTATTAGACCAAGCCTATAAATACAATGATTAATATAAAATCTGACTTAACAATTTCCCCCTTAGTAATCATTGGCGTTGTGGTCTTCAATATTCATCTTCTAAATCAACACAGACCATCTAAGCGACTTATAGAAGCTTCTTGACTAAAATTTTTTTTCTTCTCGGCATCTTTCAATTTATATTGTCTCTGCTGCCTTGACAAGACTGGACCTGTTTGTAATAAACTTGAAAGAACTGTGGTGGTCGGAGCTGTAACAGCAAAAGAACTAGTATAGCTGAGAAAAATAGAATCTTGAGCGAAATTTGAACAGTAAATAAACGTTTGAATTCTTTGTCTCTTTATCTTTTCCTTAACTTCTCCCCCTCATGACCTTGATGATCTGGATCAACTTGGTCATGCAAATGTTGGAGACGAGACAGCTTCAGATCTGCAAAATTCAGAGTAAAGGAGAAAAAGGAAGTTTTGCGCTATATGTTGGTGGCGCAAACTTAGTTTTGCGCTAGCTGAAGGTGGCGCAAAGTTGAGTTTTACGCTACCAACTGTTAGCGCAAAGCTGACTTGAAATCTTAAAAAATTTCACCTCTTAAGCTCTTTGACTCCCCCTACACAAATGCACTAAATATGACAATTCAAGTTAGCATTCATATAGAAAATAAGATACTCCCCCTCGAAAAGAGATATGATCTTTTCAGAAAATTCTCCTTATTCACTCCCCTTGAATAATGCACAGACCCATTAAAACAGATATATGAGAACACAAGGATCAAAACATCAATGTAGAAAGAAAAATATACTGAATATGTATTTTGAAACAACTAAACATATAAAATTTTAAACACTAAACAAATTAAATTCTAATCAGTAAAATATCAAAGATTAATTGATCAGTTGAAGTCAAGTGAATGTTGTTGGATACAGAAACAAGTTTCATTGCATATCAAGTTAAAACATGTTCAGCTTCAAAAACTTTCATCAATCTATTCAGTGTGCTAGCATGCGAACTTCGATTAGCTTCAAGAAAATGCAATTCTAAAAATATAATAGAGAACTTTGCATGTACTCACACGAAACTATCAAGAATTAAGACTTTCACAAATTTATAGGTTTATCGCAACTCAAGCATATCACCAAGTATCAAGAGATGTGTGCTCATTGGCATCTTTTAGCAGTGTGCACATTGGCATCTTCACATGAGTGTGCTATTTGGCATCTTTTAAGCTTGTGCACTTTGGCATCTTTTAATCAAAAAGTTTGGTAAGTAAAGAACATGCCGTAAACGTAACTTTCTATCTGACCCTATTGCAGGATTTAGGTCAGCCGCTCCCAGACCAGTTGGCCTTAGGGGACTAGGTGTCAAGCACCCCTTGGAACTTACTCTCCCAGATCAGAAAATCTACATCGACACATCCTAAACCCATTCATACCAGTAGAACATGACTTTCGTTCTGATTCTATAGAAGGATTTGGGTTCGATCACTCCCAGAATAATTGACCTTAGGGGACCAGATGACAAGCATCCCACGTAACTTACTTTCTCAAACCAGAAAGGTCACAGGTACAAACTTTTAAACTTAGAGATTTCTGTATTGTATATATATATAATCTTTCATCTCAATCACTCAGTTTTACATCTAAGTGCTTAGCCCATATTTTCATTACGATCCATAATTCTGACTTTTTAGGTTCTCTAAGCATTGTAAACTATACATATTTAGAATCTCATAAATTTAAAGCAGTATTAAAAGTTTCAAACATGTTGCTAACCTTTCGACTTTTGTAAGACTTGAAAGTTGAACATATAAAACTTCAATATAAACAAAGCAACTTGAAAATTTATCCTAGACACACATTTTATTCAAAAGAAAGAAAAAACTGTAAAACTTTTACTTTATAGAATAAAATTTGTAAAGATTTAAACTTTTAAATTCAACATGCCGAGTTTGAAAAATTTTCATTTAAAACAAATGTAAAGAATCGGCAAATTGATATTTAGTTGGAACAAAATAAATTTCAATAATACCGTCTTCCACATAATGTATAATGAATTTGTGTCACATATCAATGTTTTGGATCTGATCAAACATGCTCAGATTCTAAAAAAAAATGAGATAACTGGAACAACATCACAGACAGAGATAAATGCAGCGGAATAATGTAGATGCACTCACAGGTTCTCATTTGTACAGAAGCTTAAATGCTTTGAAGAACGAGTCCTAAACTGATATGTTTAGAAGTCGAAGTCCATTGAAGTACGGGTTCTGAGCTGATTTACTCAGAAGCCATAGTTTCTTACTCCCCCTTGATGTTAGGTGCCTGCATATTTGTATTTTGGTACCCACTTGTAGTTTGGTCCATATTTGTTAGTTGCAGTTCTAATGGGAGAAAACTTGTTAGATTTGACATAGAAAGCACGAGAAAAATAATTAGATGAATGAACAGAGTCATCAGTAGAGGACGAAGCATAATCATCTGAACTTGAACCAGAAGAGGAATAGGAGACATCTTTTGCAATTTGAATAATTTGCTTTATTGAATATTTGAAAATTTTATTACAAGTAGCAAATGAATCATTTCTACAAAGTTTGTCTACATTTCGATCCTCTTCAGTCGCAGATTCATCAGATGTCCGCTTGACCCTCCATATCTGCCTTGTTGGAGTGCTCAAAGTCCTATCTGAAAATTTTGAATCACAAGAATTAGAAATATCTTAAATGACTTTAGCTTGTTTCTTTGACTTCTTTGACCTATTTTTTTTATGCTTTGGTTTATAATAATCATCATTTAGCGTAAAATATTCATCAAGAATTTTCGAATTAAGATTTGAATCTGAAGAAACAATTTTATCTATGAATCCAAACTGATCAGACATTAAACCTGAACTTGCCTGAGAGTCAGAAAATTTTTGAGAAAAGTTTCCAGATTTTAGAACTTCCTTTTTGTTTTTCTCAAAATCAGAAGAAAGACCAGAAACAAAATCTTGTTTTTGAGAAATTAATTTTTCTTCAAAACTTGAAATCATAAAAGAAAAAATAACATCTGATTCAATTTCGCTTTGAATATGTTGTTCTTCTTTTTTATCTTCAAGATCAATGATTTTGCTTTCTAACAGAAATTTGAAAAAATTTGAAATTGAAGTTCAAAACTCAATTTTCTTGCAATCTGATGTGAAACAAAAAAAATTCTACTATTAAAAACGAATCCAACGAACCAGAAAACAAGAAAATTCGTTCAAAAACCAGTCCAAATTTGATGAAAAATCAAAAAATGAGATTTTCTTTAAAAAATCAAGAAAATCGATCAAATTTTATGATTCAGAATCAAAAAACGTTTCTCTCAATCCTCTCAGATTCAGATTAGGCTCTGATACCAATTGATAATGCAAGATCGTTCTAAATCTAGTGAGAGAAAGTAGAGAGAGAGAGAGAGAGTTGAAAGCGCAAAAGTTCAATCTATTAAGATGAGAGTGAATCCTTACAAGACACAAAGCCACAAGGTACTTAAATACCCTTGGCTAATACAAAACATATAAGCACACTAAACACAGTATTAGACCAAGCCTATAAATACAATTATTACTATAAAATCTGACTTAACAATCTCTTTTCTTAAAAAACAATTATGTATTGTCCCCCAAAGTCTTTGAACAACATTTGAGATAAGCTTTAACAATCTCATCCAGAGGTTGTAGAAACCTCTTTCAGATCTCAGAAAGAAATTATCTTCAGATTCAGCTCAGTTTGCTTCAGCAAATTGTCTTCAAAGAAAATTTCAGTAAATTCTGCTCGCAATTTGAAATTTCTGAACTTCCTCTTTGTTAAGTGCATTTTGTGCATACATCATAGTAGTTTATAATTGCATTTTGCATTTAGTTTAATTATTTGCATGTAGATTTTATTATATTTTTAGTTAATTTTCATTCAATAATCGATTGGGGATATTACATTGACCTTTTTGTGGTTTTCTCGGGTTTTGACAGGTAATTCACATTGAAAGTGTGAAATGGATGACGATGGATTTGAAGTGTTTGATCAATTTTTATGTGGTGGATGAACACAAGAAATATGACACATGTTGGATCAAATCTTAAAGAACGAAAGATGAGGGGGAGCTTTTTAAGGAGAATAAATCATGAGGGGCGTTTTTGAAAATGCTGCAATCTTGAAAGGACTGAATTGAAACTTTTCTTTTTATATATACAATTATTTTATTAGGGTTGAGGACACCACTTCTTCCTCCAAAAAAAAAAAAAAGGCGCATGCGGTTTGGCTTTTTTTCTTTGTTTTTCTTTTCTTTTCTTTTTAGTTTTTATGCTTTTGGTTTAGAGATCATATTGTTAGGTTTTAGTTTTTATCCTTTTTCTTGTAAGTTCTTTAGTTTAAATTTTAGATTTTAGGGTTAGTTTAGTTTCTCATTTACTTGTAATTCTTCGTTCCTTGAGTCGATGAAGAAGCGATGTTTCGGCGGATCGAAGATGAAGATGGAATGTGACAGATTCTCATTAACATTCAACATCGTTGTAACGTTTCGTTTCTCCATTTTTTTATTTATATGTTTGGATTTCTCTCCCTATTTTTACTTCTTCCTTTTTAATTTCATGCACCGCTCTTAATTTAATTTACCATTTTCGTAAGCTAAAAACGATTCTTGGAGAGTGACACTTCTTGGAATGATATTTATAGTTTTCGTAGATTAATTTTATTGTTTTGTTTAGATTTATATTATGTTTGGTTTCGTAGTTTAGTTATTGTTCTTTTGGGTAATCGTCACTTTAGATAGACGTTGTGGTATTGATCAATTATTTTTATAATAAACTTTTGAGTTTTAATTGGTTGATTTTTCATATAACGAAAGTTAATGTTCGATTAACCGATTTTTATAAAACTTCTTTAGTTAAATTCGATTAGTTTTAGACATGAACGAAGGTTCGGTCTTTTACTAAGATTAAATTGATCAATGACAATGGTCCTAACATGATAAATAGTTAGGGACGTTGATTGGGAAAAATATTCGTTTAAATGATCATGTTTCTTCCCAACGTACACATATTGCGAAAGTAAATATGGGTCTTGGGTTAGAAAAGCTTTTCCACCTCGAAAGAGGGTTGAAGTAATTTTGCATAACGAATTCCCACCATTACCAAAATCTAAAGTTGACATTACCCAATGTCCGTTAGTTTGCTTTGATCCATTCGTTTGTTTGTTTATTTAATTAGTTTTAATATAAAAATCAAAATATTGATATTTCCCATAGCTATTCCATAGTCTAGAACGAGTTCATGTTTAGTCCATCGCCTCCCTGTGATTGACCCGTATGCTACACACCCGTACGCTTGCAGTTATAAATTTAAAACATATCACTCTTTCAAACTTGTACAATCTTCTCACAAAC
Source organism: Arctium minus (assembly GCA_954870635.1). Classification (NCBI taxonomy): domain Eukaryota; kingdom Viridiplantae; phylum Streptophyta; class Magnoliopsida; order Asterales; family Asteraceae; genus Arctium; species Arctium minus. The sequence goes on along the minus strand of OX941080.1, from coordinate 118,243,478 downwards.
TGCATTCTTTGATTAAATCTTGTGATGAACTTTCTTCAAAATTGTCTTTCTTGAAATGATTTCTCCTTTAAATTTCCACATTTCTTTAATTTCTCCCATAACTGATACAAACTATTCTTCAACAAACATTTCTTGAACAAATCTTCTCCAACATTTCTTGAGTCTCTCCTCCTTTTTGATGATTGGAGCATAGAAATAATCAAAACTTTCACAAGAAATGTCCTCAAAATTCTGATCTGACCACTGATCTTTGTTACCGAGCCTCTGATTATCCGTCAATTCATAAGATATTCATCCGAATCTTTTCAAATTCAGACAAATTATGAGTGTAACACCTGAATCAACAAATGAATCAGTTAGAATGCCTGTCAGTAACACGAAGTCACTGTGTGTAACGAATACACATTGGAAAAGAGCTTTTTGATGTTCACTCCCCCATGTCTTCCATTCAATCATCGAATAACACAAGGTTAAACTATGAACGTTTAGACAGAAAAACGAATTTCCTGTGTGTACGTGCTTGTGTTTGAAAGAATTAAGCACTGATGATTGCTTTTTTTAGGCTAAAAAATTGTGTAAACCATTGAGATAACAACAGTATAACACAGACTCAATTGTGCATGATCGAATTGCGAAGGTGGGGTAGACTTCCTTCTTTTTCAATATCCACATCTTCCGAATGAAGACAAGATAGCATATGTGCTGCATCCCCAGAAAATATTAAACATCTTATTTTTAAGAAAAAGATGAGTAGCTGGTGGGGTGTAAAGCAAGAGTTGGCATGGGCTAGTTGCCTTTTTCAATGACGTTCACCAAAGAAATATGAAACAATCAGAAATGTGGCTGCCCGACTCAGAAAAAGTTGGTGCAGAGTTTGATATTCTTTTACTCTGTTCTCTCACCCTCTTTCTTTTTATCATTGAGATCGCTTCTAACCAAACTCTCTTTTACATTTTACCTCATCACATATATACCCACACTCAGATATTTTTGACTCCTCGCCTCTCGATCACTCAAGGATTAACTTCTTGGGTAAGAAACACTGGTTAACGTGAATCCATAGAAGTTCTGTTAAGTTCTCACACAATAAACCCATGTTTTCCTGAAAGCATAATGTTACTCAAACGGTTTAACTTTTAAGTTAAAGCAAAAACATACATGTCAGATGAATGTATGCTCTTGAATGTAATCATGAAGATTGGAGCATGTTTATCATTGAAGATCCTTCAAAACAAGTATATTGAATGAATGAAATGAATACAAGAGACTTGTTTGAAAATCGGACATTGTATAATAAGATCAAATATGAATGATTTTAACAATTAAAGCTTAGGTCATGAAAATTGGAATTTGTCTACACGAATCAAAATATAGACAAGTCTTAAAAGAAACGTTTCGAATGAAATCACGCTCAAACTTTGAATTTCAAGCGGGGTGTCTTACCATCGAAAATTTGTTTCAATATGAGACATGGTAAGAACATTTCCAATAAAAATAGTAAACCGATGTGTGTGAATATACTCGACTGTATATGGAAAAGATAATACACAAGTATTTATCTTAGGAAGCACACGGTTTGTGTAAACCATTAAGCACATGAAAAAAAATGAAAACATTTAAAATCACACTTCTAAATTTATGAAATCTGTTTAAGAATCAGAAGTGGTTTGAACATTTAAGAACATGTTTTCATATCTGAAAGTTGTCCTTCTTTCAGACATATATGAGATTAAGTTTAGAATTAAACCTTTCATTCAACTTAAATCTCATTAAGTCAGCTCAAAAGTCATATAAGATATGATCGTATAAGCTCCCCCTCAAAATCTTCATCAGTCAAAAATCTGTCAAAGTACAAAACTTTATTCACAAAAATTTATTGAAAAGAAAATAACATAAAACAATAAAACATGTTAAGAACGAGTTTTGATCAGATGTAATCAGAAGTCATTTTCCGTACTCCCCCTGAAATTATTCATCAGAAAATTTTATCAGTTATAGAATATATGCAAATTATATTAACTCCCCCTCAAATGTAGATTATCTTATCATCTTCACACACTCCCCCTGAAACCATGAACACACTTAAGTGCAGATATCTTTCAGAATAAAGAATAAAGAAATGAAGAAAAATAACAAAAACTAAACTTTATTAGGTAACAACAGATTAAGTCTTGAGATTTAGCATGCCAAGTTTTGAAATGAGAAAATTGAATCTCTTTTCATCAAGTGGCTTGGTGAACAAATCAGCAAGCTGATACTTTGTGTTTACAAAGTAAAGTTCGATTGTACCTTTTTCGACATTATCTTTTATAAAATGATATCTCACGTCTATGTGCTTGGTTTTAGTTTGTTGAACAGGGTTTGCTGATATGGCAATTGCGCTCTTAGAATCACAGTAGATCGGGATCTTGTCATACTTAAAGCCATAATCTCAGAGTTGTGTCCGCATCCACAGCACTTGAGAAAAACAGCTAGCCACAACTACATACTCTATCTCGGCTGTTGAAGTAGATACACAGAGTTGTTTCTTTGAAGCCCAACTCATGAGTTTATCGCCAAGAAATTGTATATGACCCGACGTACTCTTCCTGTCAAGCATACAACCTCCATGATCTGCATCTGAATATGCTGTGTTAAGTCAGATTTTATAGTAATCATTGTATTTATAGGCTTGGTCTAATACTGTGTATTAGGGTGCTTATATGTTATGTATTAGCCAAGGGTATTTAAGTCCCTTGTGGCTTTGTGTCTTGTAAGGATTCTCACGCATACTTTGAATACATTGAACATTTGCGCTTTCAACTCTCTCTCTACTTTCTCTCACTAGATTTAGAACGATCTTGCATTATCAATTGGTATCAGAGCCTAATCTGAATCTGAGAGGATTGAGAGAAACGTTTTTCGATTCTGAATTTGTTTTTGAATCAGAAAATTTGATCGATTTTCTTGATTTTTTCAAGAAAATCTCATTTTTTGATTTTTCATCAAATTTAGACTGTTTTCTAATCGAATTTCATTGTAATTTGGTTTGTTGGATTCAAATTCATTGTTAGAACACTTTTGATTCACATCAGATTGCAAGAAAACCGATTTTTGATCTTCAATTTCAAAATTTTTGAGTTTTTGTTCTGTTCGTCAAAAACGTACTGGTAGATTCTTGATTTCACGATTTTGCGGTTTTTGATCGAATTGGTTGTTTGAAAGTGTTTAGAAATCAGTTTTCGATCATTTATGTGCGAGAAAATTACATCAATTTCTATTTCGTAATCAAATTTGGAAGTGTTTCTTGATTATCAATTGTTTTGCGCCAGATCCAAAGTTTGCGCGAGTTCATCAGGTTTGCATAAGTTCATCTGAAGGTTTTCATCCAGCTCAAGTTCTTCGCGAAAAATTCAGATTTTCGCCATCAGTTCATCGCGCAAAGAGAAATTTGCGTTATCTTAGCTTCACGTAAATCTTTATTTGCGCCATCTACATCTCACGCAAATCAGTTTTGCGCCATCTCAGTATCACGCAAAGCTTTATTTGCGCCACTTACGCCTCGCGCAAATTTCAGTCCTTTGTCACAAGTCAGAATTTCACCACAAGTTCTTCGAGAAAAGTTCCTTTTTTGCGCCAACAATTCATCGCGCAAAGTATATTTTGCGCCAGTTACGTCTCGCGAAAAGTGAATTTTGCGCTATAGTCTTCTCGCGCAAAAACATATTTTCGCCAGCTTCATATCACGCAAAGATCTGTTTGTGTCATCATCGTTTCACGCAAAGTCTAAGTTTGAGCTATCATTATCTCACGCAAAGTTGTCTTTGCGCCACCAACGTTTCGCGCAAAGTAAAGTTTGCGCCAACTTCTTCTCAAGCAAAAGTCAAGTTTGCGCCATCTTTATCTAGCGCAAAAGCAAGTTTGCGCCATCCACTGTTAGCTCAAATCTCCAGTTTGCGCCAGCTTCTTTGTTTCAGACTTAGCATTTTTCTGAAGTTTTTCCTCTTTGGATTCTGCAAAGTTTGCTTTTCAAGCTCAGTTCTACAAAAACGATCTCATGATGTCATTGGGCACAGAAACTCGTCCTCCTGTTATGATTAATGAAAATGAATTCACGCAATGGCAAGATCGGTTCATTAACTTCATCGAGCGTCAAGCTAATGGAGATAATATGATGAAGTCATTCACTGAATGACCGTTTATCAGACCTAAGAACGATACTCCTTTGACTGCTGAAGAGGTTACAAGAGAAAAAGCAGATCGTGAAGCAAAGTCTAATCTGATGTTAGCATTGCCCAATTATATCTATAATAGAATTGATTGTTTCAAGCACGATCCAAAGATGATGTGGACTCAGCTAGAAAAGATTATGCTTGGTTCAACGGTCGCGACACAGCTTCGGCAAACGCGCTACATGAACAATTTTGAAGAGTTCAAAGCCAAAGACGGGGAGTCACTGAAAATTGTTTTTGACAGGTTTTGTGCGGTGATAAATGATCTACGAAAGATAAAAGTGGAAAAGACTGAGCTGGAGACCAATCTGAAGTTCCTCAACGCTCTATAACCGGAATGGAATAAATCTTGCCATCGCTTGAGGAATGATGTCAGGATATCTTCTATGCAAATCCAAGAGCTTTACGAGATTCTGATGACAGATGAATGCATTGTCAAGGATAAAAAGGCCAAACTTGACAAGAAAAACAAGAAGACAGTGGATCCGGTTGCACTTCTCACAAGCAAACTGTCTGAACAAGCATTATCCGAGAATGCTTATGACGGTGCAAATGATGATGATGGTGAGGCGCTACAGAAGGCAATGATTCTTCTCTCTCAGCACTATCAGAAGAAGTTCCAACATCATTCGGGTTCCAACAATCTTCGCTTCACTTCAGGGTCTAAGGTCAAAGTGCCCGAGCATAAGAAAGCTACTGATTGTTTCAACTGTGGAAAGTCGGGTCATATTGCTAAGGAGTGTCGAGTGAAGAAAGTTCGGGATTCGGCGTATTATCGGAAGAAAATGGAACTAGCCGAAAAGACAGAGAATGGAACCGCTCTGCTAGCTGAAGAAGAATTCTGGCTAGATCACTCCGATGATGAACCTGATAATGTGGAGACTGCTCATATGTGCTTCATCGGAGATGATCAGAGTGATGATGATGATTCTTCAACTGATGAAGATGAGGTACCTTTTGAGTTTGATTACACATTTATTTCTTCACAGATGAATATCATTATAACTGCTTTACATGATTTACGCTCAAAGTTATTATCTGAAAAACAATTAAATTCAGAAAAGTCAAATTTAATTGATAAATTACAAATTTCTTTGAAAGATGAAAAATCTATTTTGGCTCATACGAAAGAAATCTTTCAAAAGAAATTGGGTGATTTAGAAAAATCAAATATGACTTATCTTGATTCTTTGACTGAAATGACCAAATTAAAAGATAGTTTTTCGGATAAAATAAATGAGTTGGAAGAAAAATTATATCGAAGGAATCAGACTGAACAAACTATTTATTTGAACAAACCAAGGAGTTATGAGTCTATAAAAGAAAAATGGGGACTTGGTTTTGAAAATCCACATTGTTTAGACAATGCAATAGAAAAATCCCCTACTTTATATAAATTCGAGTATCTAAATCTTGCTAAATATGCTCCTCAATTTAAAATTGATTGGATGAATGAAAAGCAAGTTTTAGATATCGAAAATGAGAAAAAAATGAACAACAAGAAAAAGGAAATTTCTTTTGTTTACACACGCGAAAATGCCAAATATTTTCCTGAAAAATCAAAGAAGAACATAAACAGTTTAAATGACATTTCTTCAATTAAATCTTCATTATCTGATGATTATTTTGATATATGTGCTACTAACACTAATAAAGAAAATATATCTCCAGTTTCTTATGATTCTAAGAGATATATTTCTCCATTAGTGTTAGAAAGCAAAATCATTGATCTTGAAGATAAAATAGAAGAACAACATATTCAAAGCGAAATTGAATCAGATGTTATTTTTTCTTTTATGACTTCAAGTCTTGAAGAAAAATTAATTTCTCAAAAACAAGATTCTGTTTCTGATCTTTCTTCTGATTTTAAGGAAAACAAAAAGGAAGTTCTAAAATCTGAAATATTTTCTCAAAATTTTTCTGACTCCGAGGAAAGTTCAGGTTTAATTTTTTTTTTATTTTTTATTTTATTTTTTTTTTATTTTATTTTTATTTTTATTTTTTTTTTGTCTGATCAGTTTGGCTTCTTAGGTAAAATTGTTTTTTCTGATTCAAATCTTAAATAGAAAATTCTTGATGAATCTTTTACGCTAAATGATAATTATTATAAACCAAAGCGTAAAAGAAGAAGGTCAAAGAAACAAGCTAAAGTCATTTCTGACAGTTCTAATTCTTCTGATTTGAATATTTCAGATAGGACTTTGAGCACTCCAACAAAGCAGATATGGAGGGTCAAGCGGACATCTGATGAATCTGCGACTGAAGAGGATCGAAATGTAGACAAACTTTGTAGAAATGATTCATTTGCTACTTGTAACAAAATTTTCAAATACTCAATAAAGCAAATGATTCAAATTTCAAAAGATGTCTCATATTCTTCTTCTGGTTCAAGTTCAGATGATTATGCTTCGTCCTCTACTGATGATTATGTTAATTCATCTGATTATTTTTCTCGTGCTTTCTATGTCAAATCTAACAAGTTTTCTCCCATTAGAAATGCAACTAACAAATATGGACCCAAATACAAGTGGGTACCAAAACAAAAGATTAATTCTGAGTTGCAGGCACCTAACATCAAGAGGGAGTAAGAGAAAAATGGCTTCTCAGTAAATCAGCTCAGAACCCGTACTTTAATGGAATTCGACTTCTAAACATATCAGTTTAGGACTCGTTCTTCAATGCATTTTAAGCTTCTGGACAATTGAGAAACTGTGAGTGCATCTACTTGATTCCGCTGCATTTATCTCTGTCAGTGATGTTGTTCCAGTTATCTCATATTTTTTTTAAGAATCTGAGCATGTTTGACCAGATCCAAAACATTGATATGTGACACAAATTATTACACATTATGTGGAAGAAGGTATTATTGAAATTTATTTTGTTCTGACTAAATATCAATTTGCCGAATTCTTTACATTTGTCTTAAATGAAAATTTTTTCAAACTCGGCATGTTGAATTTAAAAGTTTAAATCTTTACAAATTTTATTCTATAAAGTAAAATTTTTACAGTTTTTCTTTCTTTTGAATAAAATGTGTGTCTGGGATAAATATTCAAGTTGCTTTGTTTATATTGAAGTTTTATATGTTAATCTTTCAAGTCTTACAAAAGTCGAAAGGTCAGCAACATGTTTGAAACTTTTGATACTTCTTTAAAGTTGTGTTATTCGGAATATGTATAGTTTACAATGCTTAGAGAACCTAAAAAGTAAGAATTATGGATGGTAATGAAAATATGGGCTAAGCACTTAGATGTAAAACTGAGTGATTGAGATGAATTTTATATATATAAAATACAGAAATCTCTAAGTTTAAAAGTTTGTACCTGTGACCTTTCTGGTTTGGGAAAGTAAGTTCCGTGGGATGCTTGTCATCTGATCCCCTAAGGTCATTTGGTCTGGGAGTGATCGAACCCAAATCCTTCTATAGAATCAGATCGAAAGTCATGTTCTACTATTATGAATGGGTTTAAGATGTGTCGATGTAGCCTTTCTGATCTGGGAGAGTAAGTTCCAAGGGGTGCTTGACACCTAGTTCCCTAAGGCCAACTGGTCTGTGAGCGGCTGACCCAAATCCTGCAATAGGGTCAGATAGAAAGTTACGTTTACGACATGTTCTTTACTTACCAAACTTTTTGATTAAAAGATGCCAAAGTGCACATGCTTAAAAGATGCCAAAGAGCACACTCATGTAAAGATGCCAATGTGCACACTGCTAAAAGATGCCAATGAGCACACATCTCTTGATACTTGGTGATTTGTTTGAGTTGCGATAAATCTATAAATTTGTGAAAATCTTAAATTTTGATGGCTTAGTGTGAGTACATGCAAAGTTCTCTATTATATTTTTAGAATTGCATTTTCTTGAAGCTAATCGAAGTTCGCATGCTAGCACACTGAATAGATTAATGAAAGTTTTTGAAACTGAACATGTCTTAACTTGATATGCAATGAAACTTGTATTTGTATCCAACAACATACACTTGACTTCAACTGACTGATTAATCTGTGATATTTTACTGAGTAGAATTTAATTTGTTTAGTGTTTAAAATTTTATATATTTAGTTGTTTCAAAATACATATTCAGTATATTTTTCTTTCTACATTGATGTTTCGATCATTGTGTTCTCATATATCTGTTTTAATGGGTCTGTGCATTTTTCAAGGGGAAGTGAATAAGGAGAATTTTCTGAAAAAAAAAATCATATCTCTTTTCGAGGGGGAGTATCTGATTTTCTATACGGATGCTAACTAGAATTGTCATATTTAGTGCATTTGTGTAGGTGGAGTCAAAGAGCTTAACAGGTGAAATTTTTAAGATTTCAAGTCAGCTTTGCGCCAACAGTTGGTAGCGCAAAACTCAACTTTGCGCCACCTTCATCTAGCGCAAAACTAAGTTTGCGCCACCAACATGTAGCGCAAAACTTCCTTTTTCTCCTTTATTCGGAATTTTGCAGATCTGAAGCTGTCTCGTCTCCAACATTTGCATGACCAAGTTGATCCAGATCATCAAGGTCATGAGGGGGAGAAGTTAAGAAGAAGATAAAGAGACAAAGAGTTCAAACGTTTATCTGCTGCTCAAGATTCGCTCAAGATTCTATTTTCTGAGCAATACTAGTTCTTTTGTTGTTCCAGCTCCGACTACCACAGTTCATTCAAGTACATTTGAAAGAGGTGCGTCGTCTAGAGCACAAGCTGATGAACCGATTGTTCTTTCAAGTTTATTACAAACAAGTCCAGTCTTGTCAAGGAAGCAAAGGCAACATAGATTGTAAGATGCTGAGAAGATTTTTTTTTGTCAAGAAGCTTATATAAGTCGCTTAGATGGTCTGTGTTGATTTAGAAGATGAATTTTGAAGACCACAACGCCAATGATTACTAAGGGGGAGATTGTTAAGTCAGATTTTATAGTAATCATTGTATTTATAGGCTTGGTCTAATACTATGTATTAGGGTGCTTATATGTTCTGTATTAGCCAAGGGTATTTAAGTCCCTTGTGGCTTTGTGTCTTGTAAGGATTCTCACACATACTTTGAATACATTGAACATTTGCGCTTTTAACTCTCTCTCTCTACTTTCTCTCACTAGATTTAGAACGATCTTGAATTATCATGCTGTTAGCTCAAAACCTGTATCCTTAGGATATCACAGACCAGGATCTACAGTGCCCTTCAGATATCTAAAAATACGCTTTACTGCAGACAAATGGGATTCTTTAGGACTAGCTTGATATCTTACACATAAGCATGTAGAGAACATTATATCTGGCCTACTAGATGTTAAATACATTAAAGAACCAATCATACCTCGGTAGGTTCTAACATCGACAACTTTTCCTGAAGGATCAGCGCCAATCTTAGTTCCAGGTGCCATCGGGGTTCCAATAGGAGTACAATTTTCTATTTTAAATTTTCTAAGAATATCGAAAATGTACTTTGCTTGATTAATAAAGATCCTCGTGGAAAATTGTTTGACTTGTAATCCGAGAAAGAAATTCATCTCTCCCATCATACTCATCTGAAATCTTGACACCATAAGGTTAGAAAAATTCTTACAGTACTTAGCATTAGTTGAGCCAAATATGATATCATCCACATATATTTGAATTAAAATGATAACGACTTTTTCCTTTTAATTAAAAAGAGTAGTATCGATTTTACCTTTTGAGAAGCCCGACTTGACTAAAAATTTTGATAAGACTTCATACCAGGCGCGAGGGGCTTGCTTCAGACCGTAGAGATCTTTGTCCAGAATGTAAACGTGATTTTGTTTCTCTGGATTGACAAAACCTTCTGGCTGAGAGACGTAGACTTCCTCCTTTAAGACGCCATTTAGAAAGGCAATATTCATGTCCATTTGATAGACAGTGAAATTCTTGTGTGCGACATAAGCTAGAAACATACGAATAGCCTCGATGCGTGCAACTGGAGCATAAGTATCGTCATAATCTATTCCTTCCTCTTGCCTATATCCTTTAGCCACAAGTCTTTCTTTGTTTCTAATGACGATACAATCTTCATCTTTCTTGTTCTTTAAAACCCATTTCGTGCCAATTATGTTTTTTCCTTCAGGTTTAGGCACTAGTCTCCAGACTTTAAGCGCTTCAAATTGATTCAGCTCTTCTTGCATCACAGTCACCCAATCTGAGTCAGCTAGAGCTTCAGATACTCGTGTTGGATCTATCTTGCTCAGGAATGAATCATGCATGCACTGGTTTAGTGTAGCAGACCTAGTATGCACCGGTTTGGATGGATCTCCATTGATATGATGTATCGGGTGCTCTTTGGTCCACTTGTGTTCATGAGGGAGTGTATTAGATGTAGATTGATCATGATGCTCATCTAAAAATCCACTTTCAGCTTCTTCATTTTGTTCAGGATTAGGCAGGGGTTCAGTTGAAGTATTATGTTCAGAAGCTTCAGTTGGTTGGATATTTTCTGTCTGTTGATTATTCGTTACCGTGCATCTAACTGATTCAACAACTTCTGGCTCAACATTTTCATGTACAACTTCAACTTAAGGAGTATGTGTTTGAATTGGAGTTTCTTGCTGAACCGGATAAACAGATTCAGTTAATACATTTGAAGTGAATGGATGATGATTGCTTGAATCTTCAAGTCTGTCAATCACAACAGGTTTAGTCAATTTAGACCCAAGAAACTCATCATAAAAGAATTCAAACAGTAAATCTAATTCTGATAAATGAGATGTAGAAGTTGATGGTTTATCAGAATTAGTTGCATTAACCACAGGTTCTGGACTGGTTTGTCCAGAAGCTAACAGTCCAGTAAGTACGGGTTCTGAACTATGTTGTTCAGAAGCCAATTCTTCATCAAATGTGACGTTGACGCTCTCCACAACGATATTCGACTTCATTAGATACACTCTGTAGGCTACAGACGTTTGAGAATAGCCGATAAAGATGCCTTCGTCAGCTTTTGGACTGAATTTATTCAAGTTCTCCTTGTTGTTCAGCACAAAACACCTGCATCCAAAAATATGAAAGTGTTTAATGCTAGGTATTCTATTGTTTATTAAAGCATACGAAGTTTTACCGAACCAACGATGAATTATGGAGCGATTCTGAGTATAGCAGGCAGTCGACACAGCTTCAGCCCATAGAAATAGAGGTAGATTTGATTGACTCAACATAGTTCGAGCGGCCTCGACTAATGTTCTGTTACGTCTTTCTACAACTCCATTATGTTCAGGCGTTCTAGTAGCAGAAAACTGGTGTGTTATCCCGACCGATTCGAGATAATCATCAACAATTTTGTTCTAAAATTTTGTGCCATTGTCCATTCTAAGAAGCTTGACTGTCTTTTGCATATTCTCTTGAGTGGTGTTTAGAAATGTGATGATGACTTCGGGCGTCTCATCCTTTGATCTTAGAAATTTGACCCAAGTGTATCTCGAGTAATCGTCCACAATCACTAATACGTACTTCTTGTCATTGATGCTTTGAGTACGCATAGGACCACAGAGATCCATATGCAGTAACTCCAGTGGAGAACTTGTACTCGGCTCAGGCTTAGGCTTATGAGCGGCTCTTTTCATCTTTCCCTTCTCACACGCTGCACAGAGATGTTCTTTGACGTATTTGAGCTCTGGAAGTCCTTTTACTAAGTTTCCTGTAACCAACTTGTTGATGTAACGAAAATTCAGGTGAGATAGCCTTTTATGCCATAACCAACTCTGCTGCATAGAGGCTTTTGACAATAGACACACCTCATTGTCAGTTTTGACTTTTGACAGGTTGATCGTGTAAAGGTTTGACTTTCTCGTTCCAACCAAGAGTTCTTTACCATCTTTAGTATGCACGCAACACCTCTTGGCCTTGTGTTAGAGCATATATTTGTTGGATACAAGATCATGAAGTCTGAAGACTGAAAGTCAAGCCAAGTCAAAGCTCAAGTCAACTCTCAAGCAGAAAGTCAAAGTCAATTGTAATAAAAGTTAAAGTTTGTGTTTTGTAATGTTGTGAGAGTTTAGTAGTGTGAGTGTTTTAGTGTGTGTGTATAAATAGGTATATAGCTAGTGGTGTGCGTGTAGATTATTCAGATTGAGACATAGTGTCATACGCTTATCTGAGTTAGAGAGAGAAAGTTGAGAGATTATCTTTGTACGCATTATGTGATTAATACAAAAAAGATAATTAATCAGAATTACATTTGTCATCTTGTATACATTGTTATCTAGGATAACAATTGGTATCAGAGCAGAAGAATTCAGATGAAATTGGATTGAATTTGAGATTTTGGTCATTTTTTTTGAAGAACTCGCAAATCATCCTGTGATAATTTGTTTTCACGAATTAGTATTGTTTTGGATCAGTTTTTTTGTGTCTCTGTATTGGTTTAACATCTAGAACGAGTTTAGTTTGTGTTACTTTGATAAATTTACATCAATTAGACTAGTCAAAGGACATCTAGTCAAAGGACTTCCAAAGCTTAAGTACGTGAAAGAACATCTGTGCGCAGCATGTGAGAAGGGCAAGATGAAGAGAGCTGCTCATAAGCCAAATCCTGAGCCTAGTACAAGTTCTCCACTTGAATTGTTGCGTATGGATCTCTACGGTCCAATGCGTACTCAAAGCATAAACGGCAAGAAATACGTTCTAGTGATTGTGGACGATTACTCGCGGTACACTTGGGTCAAATTTATGAGAACAAAGGATGAGACGTCCGAAGTCATCATCACATTTCTAAAGACCACACAAGTGAATCTACAAAATCCAGTCAAGCTTCTTCGAACATACAATGGCACAGAATTCAAGAACAAAACTGTTGATGATTATCTCGAATCAGTCGGGATAACATATCGGTTTTATGCTACTAGAACGCCTGAACAAAATAGAGTCGTAGAGAGACGTAATAGAAAGCTAGTCGTGGCCGCTCGAATTATGCTAAGTCAATCGGATCTACCTCTATTTCTATTGGCAGAAACTGTATCGACTGCTTGCTACACGCAGAATCGATCCATAATCTACCGCCGGTTTGGTAAAACTCCATATGCTTTAATCAATAATCGTACACCTAGCATTAAACATTTCCATATTTTTGGATGCAGGTGTTTCGTAGTGAATGACAAAGAGAACTTGAACAAGTTCAGTTCAAAGGCTGACGAAGGCAGTTTCATCGGCTACTCTCAAACTTCTGCTACCTACAAGGTGTATCTCAAGAAGTCGAAAATTATAGTTGAGAGCGTCAACGTCACATTTGATGAAGAGTTGGCTTCTGAAAAAAACAGAGTTGAACCCGTACTTACTGGAGTACTAGCTTCTGGACAAATCAGTCCAGAACCTGTGGTTAATGTGACTAATTCTGATAAACCATCTACTTTTATATCTCATTTATCAGAATTAGATTTATTGTTTGAATTCTTTTACGATGAGTTTCTTGGGTCTAAATTGCCTAAACCTGTTATGATTGACAGATATGAAGATTCAAGTAGTCATCATCCAATCACTTCAGATGTGTCTACTGAATTCGTTCCTCTGGTTCAGCTAGAAACTCCGATTCAAACACCTACTCCTTTGGTTGAAGCTGTACATGACACTGTCGAGACAGAAGTTGCTGACTCAGTTGGTTGTACTGTAACGACTAATCATCAGCCAAATAATGTTGTACCAACTGAAACTTCTGCACAGAATCCTTCAACTGAATCCCATCCTGAACAAGAAGAAGATAGTGGATTCTTAGTTGAGCATCATGATCAATCTACATCAAATCCACTCCCTTATGAACACAAGTGGACCAAAGAGCACCCGATAGATCAGATCATAGGAGATCCATCTAAACCGGTGCAAACTAGGCCTGCTACACTTAATCAATGTATGCATGACTCATTCCTGAGCAAGGTAGAGCCAACACGTGTATCTGAAGCTCTAGCTGACTCAGATTGGGTAACTGCGATGCAAGAAGAGTTGAATCAGTTCGAAGCATTAAAAGTCTAGAGACTAGTGCCTAAGCCTGAAGGTAAAACCATTATTGGCACAAAATGGGTATTCAAGAATAAGAAAGACGAAGATGGTATCGTGATCAGAAACAAAGCAAGACTAGTGTCTAAAGGATATAGGCAAGAGGAAGGTATTGACTATGACGAGACTTATGCTCCAGTGGCGCGCATCAAAGCTATAAGGATGTTTCTAGCATATGTTGCACACAAGAACTTCATCGTCTACCAAATGGACGTGAAGATTGCCTTTCTCAATGGCATCTTAAAGGAAGAAGTCTACGTCTCTCATCCTGAAGGTTTTGTCAATCCAGAGAAACCGAATCATGTATACATTCTGGACAAAGCTCTTTACGGTCTGAAGCAAGCCCCTCGAGCCTGGTATGAAGTGTTATCCAAATTTTTAGTCAAGTCTGGATTCTCGAAAGGTAAAATTGATACTACTCTTTTTATCAAAAAGGAAAAATCCGATATCATTTTAATTCAGATTTATGTGGATGATGTCATATTTGGCTCAACTAATGCAAAATATTGTAAGAATTTTTCTAACCTCATGGTGTCCAGATTTCAGATGAGTATGATGGGAGAGATGAATTTCTTTCTTGGATTACAAGTCAAATAGTTTTCCATGGGGATTTTTTATCAATCAAGCTAAATACATTTTCGATATTCTTAGAAAATTCAAAATGAAAAATTGTACACCTATTGGAACCCCGATGGCATCTGGAACTAAGATCGGCGCTGATCCTTCAGGAAAAGTTGTCGATGTTAGAACCTACCGAGGGATGATTGGTTCTTTAATGTATTTAACATCTAGTAGGCCAGATATAATGTTCTCTACTTGTCTATGTGCTCGGTATCAGGCTTCTCTAAAACAATCCCATTTGTTTGCAGTTAAACGTATTTTTAGATATCTTAAGGGCACTGTAGATCTTGGTATGTGGTATCCTAAGTATACAGGTTTTGAACTGACAGCATATTCAGATGCAGACCATGTAGGTTGTATGCTTGATAGGAAAAGTACGTCGGGTCACATACAATTTATGGGCGATAAACTCTTGAGTTGGGCCTCAAAGAAACAACTCTGTGTATCTACATCAACAGCTGAGGCAGAGTATGTCACTACGGCGAGCTGCTGTTCTCAATTGTTGTGGATGAGAACACAACTCTGAGATTATGGCTTCAAATTCAACAAGATCCCGATCTACTGTGATTCGAAGGGCGCAATTGCAATATCTGCAAATCCTATTCAACATACCAAGACCAAACACATTGACGTGAGATATCACTTTATCAAAGATAATATGGAAAAAGGTACAATCGAACTTTATTTTGTAAACACAGATTACCAACTTGCGGATTTATTTACCAAGCCTCTTGATGAAAAGAGATTTAATTTTCTTCTTTCAAAACTTGGTATGATAAATCTCAAGACTTTATCTGTGATTACCTACTCAAGTTTTGCTATTGTTATTTTTCTTCATTTCTTTATTTTTATTCTGAAAGATATATGCACTTAAGGTTGTTCATGATTTCAGGGGGAGTGTGAGACGATACAAGATAAGATGATCTACATACATTTGAGGGGGAGTTCATAAATTTTGCATATGTTTATCACTGATAAATTTTATGATGCATAATTTCAGGGGGAGTAAGAGTCAAGGAGTATGGAATATGACTTCTGATTACATCTGATCAGAACTCGTACTTTTAAATGTTTTATTCCTTTATGTCTTTAATTTTCAATAAATTTTGTGAATAAAGCTTTGTACTTTGACAGACTTTTGATTTTTGCATAATTGAGAGAGAGCTTACATGATCATATCATATAAGACTTAGAGCTGACTTGATGAGATTTAAGACTGAGCAAAAGGTTTATTTCTAATCTTAATCTCATACGTGTCTGAAAGAAGGACAACTTTCAGATATGAAAACATGTTCTTAAATGTTCAAACCACTTCTGATTCTTAAAAATATTTCATGAATATAAAAGTGTGATTTTTTAAATGTTTTCATTTACATGTGCTTTACTGTTTAATAAACCGTGTGTTTCCAAAGATAAATACTTGTGTTTTATCTTTTCTATATACTGACAAGTATTCATACACACCGGTTTAAATTTTTGTTGACAATGTTATCACCATGTCTCAAATTGAACAAAATTTTTCGATGGTGATACACCCTGCTTGATATTCAACGTTTGAACGTGATTTCATTTCATAACGTTTCTTTCAAGACTTGTCTATATTTTGATTCGTATAGACAAATTCCAATTTTTGCTAACCTAAGTCTTGATCGATAAATCATTCTAATTGATCTTTTCATACAATGTCAGTGTGTGTCCCTAATTCAAGTTTCTAAACAACAATCAATTAAACAAACAAGAATGATTCAAATACCTGTTTATTTCAAATCCAAATTCTCACACGATTACAAACTGTTTTCACACTTTCTCTCTCTAGACTTCTCTCTCTCTCTCTAAAACTCTCTCTGAATCTTCAACTAGTCACATTCATTAAAAAGAAAAACAAAGGTATTTATACCTACAACTAAAATACAAGGAAATACGAAAATAATACAAAGACTTTGACTTTTTATTACAACAAGACTTTGACTTTAAATGAGAGTTGACTTTCTCAGCTTTTGACTTCTTGAATCTTTGACCTTCAGAATCCTTGATCTTGTATCCAACATATTTCTGCTCTAACAATCTCCCCCTTTGGATTCAAGATCATCTTCAAAAAGATTTAGCAAATCAATCTCCCTCTTTGATTCAATCTGAACAATCTATCCTTTTGCAAATATATCCTTTTTTTGACTGGAATTCTTCCCAAGTCTGCCTTCAAACAAATAACAATCTCCCTCAAGAATAGTAGAAACAATCTTCAATAATTTCCCCAAAACTTTCACAAATCTCTTTCAGACTACGGAAAGAAATTATCTTCCGATTCAGCTCGGATTGCTTTAGCAAAATAATCTTCAAAGAAAATTTCTGAAAATCAGCACATCTTCAAATATTTCTGACTTTGCTTGAACAAACTTTCAACTTTGTCTTCATTTTCTTCAAATCTTTAACTCTGAAATTTCTGACACTGACATTTCTTTAAATGATCTCCCACTTTTTGATGAATAGAGCATCTGGTTCATCAAAACTTTCTCTAAGAAATGTCTTTGACCATTCTGATCTGTCGAAGAGCCTCTGATTCTTTGCCAATTCGAACAATGTATTCATCCAGATCTTTTCAAATCTAGACAAAATAGGAAAGTAACACCTGAATCAACAAATGAATCAGTTAATATGCCTGTCAGTAACACAAAGTCACTGTGTGTAACGAATACACATTGGAAAGGAGCTTTTTGATGTTCACTCCCCCAGGGCTTCCATTCAATCATCAAAACACCACAAAGGCAATTTCTATGAATGTTATGACAAAGAAACGAATTACTTATGTGTTCGTGCTTGTGATAGAAAGAATTAAGCACTTGATGATTGCTTTAAGGCTCAAAAATTGTGTAAACCACTGAGACAACAGTAGATAAGCACAGACTCAATGTGCATGATTGAAGTGCGAAGGTGGGGCAGGCTTCCTTCTTTTTCAATATCCAGATTTTTGAAATGAAAATATGAAACATTTTTTTTAAGAAGAAAATGAGTGGTTGGTGGGGTTATATCAAGAGTTGGCATAGGCTAGTTGCCTGTTTCAATAACGTTCACGAAGAATTGTGAAACATTAGTAATGTGGCTGCCCGGCTCAGAAAGTAGTTGGCCCAGAGTTTGATATTCTTTTACTCTGATCTCACACCCTCTTTCTTTTAATCATTAAGCTCACATCTAACCAAACTCTCTTTTCTATTTTACCTCATCACACAACCCACACTCATTTCTTTTTGACTCCTCACACTCAATCACTATGGATTAACTTCTTGGGAAGAAATCACTGGTTAACGTGATTCCATAGAAGTTCATTTAAGTCCTAGCACAATGATCCTGTATTTTCCTAGATAACAGGTGTTGCTCAAATGTTTTAACTTTATCAGTTAAAGCTCAAAAATACATGTCAGATAAATGTATGCTCACACGATATAATCATGAAAATTTGAGCATTTGAAACATTTAAGTATTTCCAAACAAGTAAATTGAATGAATGAACATGAATGCAAGAGACTTGTTTGAAAAATCTGACATTGTATGAAAAATGATCAGATAAGAAATGATATATCAAGTAAAGCTTATGGTCAAGAATAATGGATATTTGTCTATATGAATCAAAGATATAGACATTCTTGAAAGAACGTTTCGAAATGAAATAACACTCAAAAATATTTGAAAAACAAGCGGGGTGTCTTACCATCGAAAACATGTTTCAATATGAGACATGGTAAGAACATGTTTGAACAAAAATCAAACCAGTGTGTATGAATACTTGAAAGTATATATAAAAGACAATACGCAAGTATTTATCTTTGGAAACACACGGTTTATAAACATTTAAGCACAAAATAAAATGAAAACATTTAAAATCACACTTCCAATTCATGAAATATGTCTAAGAATCGGGAAGTAGTTTGAACATTTTAAGAACATGTTTTCTATGATTGAAAGTTGTCCTTCTTTCAACCATATATGATATTAAGATAAGAAATTTAACCTTTTTCGCTTCGTCTTAAATCTTATGAAGTCAACTGAAGTCATAAAGATATAATCTTAATAGCTTCTCTTATTCTGCAAAAGTCTCAAAGTCATGTCAAAATCAAATTTATTCACAAATTTATTCAAATGTAAAAGACATAAAGCATTAAAACAGTTAACAGTACGAGTTCTGATCAGAACTAATAAAAAATCATATTCTTACTCATTTTGATATGACTTATATGCTCCCCCTAAAATCATGCATCACACAAAAATTTGTCAGTGTAGTAAATGCAGAAATTAGATAAACTCCCCCTCAAAAGAATGTAGATCATCTTAAAGTTCTTCTCACTCTCCCCTTGAGATCATGAACAAACTATTAAAGTGCAGATATCCTTCAGAAATAATGATAAAGAAATGAAGAAAAATGACAATAAAAGAAACTTTAATAGGTAATTTCTGATTAGACCTTGAGATTTAGCATACCAAGCTTACATACAAGAAAATTAAATCTCTTTTCATCTAAAGCTTTAGTAAACAAATCTGCAAGTTGATAATCAGTTTTTACAAAGTAAAGTTCTATTGTACCTTTTTCTACATTATCTTTTATAAAATGATACCTGACATCAATGTGTTTGGTTTTCGTATGCTGTACATGATTAGCAGATATCGCGATTGAACTCTTTGAGTCACAATATATCGGAATTTTATCAAACTTGAATCCATAGTCTCGTAGCTGTGTTCGCATCCACAAGACCTGAGAGCAGCAACTGGCAGCAGCTACATACTCTGCTTCAGCAGTCGATGTAGAAACACATAATTGTTTCTTTGACGCCCAGCTAACAAGCTTGTCCCTAAGAAATTGAATGTGACCTGAAGTGCTCTTCCTGTCTAACATACAGCCTGCATGATCTGCATCTGAGAAGGCTGTTAGTTCAAAACTAGTATTTTTAGGATACCACAGACCGAGATCTGGAGTCCCCTTCAGATACCTAAAAATACGTTTTACTGCAGACATATGGGAATCTTTAGGATTAGCCTGATATCGAGCGCATAAACATGTTGAAAACATTATGTCTGGCCTACTAGAAGTTAGATACATTAAAGAACCTATCATTCCACGATATGTCCTAACATCCACAGCTGTTCCCGAAGGATCAGTGCCGATCTTAGTACCATGTGCCATCGGGGTACCAATTGGTTTACAGTTTTCCATGCTGAACTTCCGAAGAATGTCCAAAATGTATTTTGATTGATTGATAAAAATCCCCGTTTTAAATTGTTTGACTTGTAATCCGAGAAAGAAATTCATCTCTCCCATCATACTCATATGAAAACGTGACACCATAAGGTTTAAAAAGTTCTTACAGTACTTAGGATTTGTAGAGCCAAAAATAATATCATCTACATATATTTGAATAAGAATGATATCAGCTTTCTCCTTTTTAATGAATAAAGTAGTATCAACCGTACCTTTCGTAAAACCAGACTTGACCAAGAATTTAGATAGCACATCATACCAGGCACGAGGAGCTTGTTTGAGTCCATAAAGGGCTTTATCCAAGATGTAGACGTGATTAGGCTTATCTGGATTCACATCCCCTTCTGGTTGTGAGACATATACTTCCTCCTTAAGTAAGCCATTTAGAAAGGTTGTTTTCACGTCCATTTGGTAGACGGTGAAGTTTTTGTGAGCTGCATAGGCTAGAAACATCCGAATCGCCTCTATACGCGCTACTGGAGCATACGTCTCATCATAATCTATGCCTTCCTCTTGCCGATAACCTTGGCGACAAGTCTTGGTTTATTACGGATTATGATACCGTCTTCATCCTTCTTGTTTTTGAACACCCATTTCGTACCAATAATTGTTTTTCCTTCAGGTTTAGGTACGAGTCTCCAGACTTTGAGTGCTTCGAACTGGTTCAACTCTTCTTGCATAGCTGTCACCCAATCTGAATCCGCAAGTGCCTCAGATACTCGAGTAGGCTAAATCTTTCTCAGAAAGGAATCATGCATACACATATTTAAGGTAGCAGACCTAGTTTGCACCGGATTATGTAGATCTCCAATAATTTGACTTATCGGATGCTCTTTGGTCCACTTTTGCTCGTGAGGGAGTGGATTAGATACAGATTGATCATGATAATCATCTTGAAATCCACTATCAGGCTTTTCAGTTTGAGTAGTTGGAGGGGGGTTTGCAGTTGAAGTTTCAGGTGCAGAAGCATCAGTTGGAACAGCAAACACTGGCTGTTGAGTAGACAGTGTATCACACCCAACTGATACAGTTACTTCTGGCTCAGCAATTACTTGTATATCATCAACTGTAGGAGTATTCGATGGAATGTGAGTTTCTGACTGAACGGGGGATTCAGATTCAGTTATAACTTCTGAAGTGACTGGATGATTGCAACTTGTGTCTTCAGACCTGTCAGTCACAGCAGATTTAGGCAAATTAGATCCTAGAAACTCATCATAAAAGAATTCAAATAACAAATCTAAATCAGATAAATGTGAAAGTGAAGTAGAAGCGTTATCCAAATTGTTCTTTGTAGAAACAGGTTCTGGACTGATCTGCCCAGAAGCTAATACTCCAGTTATCACGGGTTCTGAATTGAGTTGTTCAGAAGCCATTTCTTCATCGAATGTGACATTAACGCTCTCGATTACTGTCTTGGACCTCTTTAAGTAGACTCGATATGCAGTAGATGTCGAAGAATAACCAATGAAGATACCCTCATCCGCCTTGGCACTGAACTTGTTCAGACTCTCTCTATCGTTAAGCACGAAACACTTACACCCAAATATGTGAAAATACTTGATTATCGGTGTTCTGTTGTTGATCAACACATACGGAGTCTTTTGAAAACGGTGGTGTATCATGGACCGATTCTGAGTATGACATGCAATCGACACAGCTTTTGCCTAGAGGAAGAGAGGTAAGTCGGATTGGCTAAGCATAGTACGAGCGGCCTCGACTAGCGACCGATTTCGCCTTTCGACTACTCCATTCTGTTCGGGCGTACGAGCAGCAGAGTATTGATCTGAAATCCCGACCGATTTGAGATATTCTTCAACAATCTTGTTTTTGAACTCTGTGCCGTTGTCAGTTCTAAGAAGTTTGACTGGTTTATGCAAATTCACCTAGGTCGTCTTTAGAAATGTAAAGAGAACTTCGGGTGTCTAGCTCATCTTTTGATCGTAGAAATTTGACCCACATGTATCGCGAATAATCGTCCACGATAACCAGCACATATTTCTTTCCACACAAGCTCTGTGTTCGCATTGGACCACACAAATCCATATGCAACAACTCTAACGGAGAGCTGGTACTCGGTTCAGGCTTCGGTTTATTCGGAGCTCTCTTCATCTTTCCTTTTTCACATGCTGCACATAAGTGTTCTTTCTCGTATCTCAGCTCAGGAAGTCCATTAACTAACTTTCCTTTGACCAACTTGTTTATGTAACGAAAATTCAGGTGCGATAAACGTCTATGCCAAAGCCAACTTTGCTGGATCGAAGCTTTTGTTAGTAAGCAAACTTGATTGTCATTCTGGACTTGTGAAAGATTGATGGTATAGAGATTTGTCTTTCGATTCCCGACTAAAAGTTCTTTGTCGTCTTCAATACGAACCAAACATCTCTTAGCTTTGAAGTTGACCTCTAACCCTTTGTCGCAGAATTGACCGATGCTAAACAAGTTGTGCCCTAAGCCTTCGACATAGCTCACCTTCCTAATCGTTATGTTGTCTTGAATGATGTCACCATATCCTAAGATGGGTGAAAACTGGTCGTTCCCAAATCGCACATTGCCACTGAATTTCTCTATATAATTAGACAGTAAAGCTTTCTTCCCGGTCATATACTTGGAACAACCGATATCCAAGTACCACATATGTCGGGCCTGCAAGAGAAATCAGGAAACAACAGACTTAGGTACCCATTTAAAAACGGGTCCTAACAGATTAGCACATGATTTTGGTATCCATTTGAATATAGATCCTCCTTTCCTTTGAAAACCTTTGATAACATTTGGTTTTGAAGAATAAACATGATAAGATCCAAACCAATCATTAGAATTATGAGAAGAAGCAAAATCATTCCATCGATAAGTATAAGACTGAGTAGTAGGACGAGATAATTGGAACAATTGCTTTATTGAATATCGCTTGTAAGGAATTACAAGGTTTTGTTTATTAAAAGCAACTTTACCAACTACATCAGTAACACTACTATCAGATCTATCATAAGCTATATCAAGAATTGATTCCGCCTTCTCATCATTCTTCCTTTTTGGTCGCCATTCAGTTCTTGCTTCCGACCTTTTCTTTCTTAAAACTGAAACAGAAGATTTAGATTTATTAGGAAAATTAGATTTCTGAGATTGGATTTTCTTTTGTTTACCAGTGTTGTTCCGTTTCTGTGAACGCTGTTTCTTATGTTTCTTACCTTTAGCATAGTAATCAGCATTCACATAAACTGAGTCACCAACCTTGGTTGATGATTCACCCTTTTCAAAAACACTTGGTAAAACTTCTCCATTTATAAGAAAAGTAGAATGATCTGGAAGTGAAGCATTAAAATCAAACATACCAATTTCCTCTATACACCCATCATCAGAATTGAGAAAATCATTTGCAGACGCAAATAAGTCATCAAAGTTATCAGTCGAAGTTTGAGGTGCCTTTGAAACTTTAGAACACTTTGTAGATTTAGATTGAAAAAATGTGTTCTTTAAAACAGTAGAAAATACACTTTGTTCAATATCTACCAAAAGTCTTTCATCAGATTAAACATTTTCAAGCTCAACTATTTCGCTTTCAAGAATGAGTGGAGGAACATAAACTTTTGCAATTGTAGGTTTTGCCTCCATCTCAGAAACAGAATAACTAGCAAAATAGTCGTTTGAAAGAACTTTTGGTGTTTCAGAAAGATAACTATCATTTAACTTTTCATAGTTAAATGGTAGTTGCATTAATTTCTTAATATTCTTTCTATTTTCAGTTTTCCTGGCCTCAACTTCTTCTGGTAATTTGGTAACAAATTTGGGTTTTAAATAAGTATGTTTACCCGCAACAGCAAGAAAATCAAAATTATATAATGTTGGTTGTTTTCTGATGGCTTTCTTTAAGTAATGAGGGTTTTCATAACCAAGACCCTATTTTTCCTTAACATCACCCTCATCATTAGGTGCATTAAGAAAAATAGTTTGATCTGTTTGACCTCTTGCATAAAGTTTGGCTTCCAGACCATTTACCTTCTTATTTAAGAGTTTGTTTTCAACCTGCAATTTATAAACAGTTAGTGCAGATTCTTTCTTTTCTAAATCAGACTTAGAAAGTTTAGCTTCAAAATCAAAAATCTTCTTTTCAAAACAATCTACTTGGAGTTTAGAATCAGAAGCAGACTTGCGTAAAGAATCAATTAGATCTTTGTTCCCAAAAACTGATTTATTAAGCTCAAAGACCTTTTGATTTCTTTTAGCAACTCTGTCTTTTTCCTTTTTCAGTTTTATTTGAAGATCTTGATGCTCAACCATCATGGCTTCCATTTTGGTTATAAAATCATTTTTAGTTAAGTTCATTACCTCATCAGCAGTCTCTTCATCTGAATCATCATACTTCACAGTATTGCCCATCAAACACATGTGATCTTCTTCATCTTTTACTTCCTCAACATCCGAATGATCTAGCCAATATTCATCTTCTGCCATCAATGCTCTGCCTACCTCTTGTTGTTTGGCCTAGAGCATTTTGTTCTTATAGTATTCTGAATTGTGAACATTTGGCTTCCGACAATCTCTAGCAAAATGACCGACTTTGCCACAGTTGTAGCACTTTATCAGATCATCAGTCTTCTTTTCAGTACCAGCATAGTCATTCAGATATTTCTTCTTCTCTTCCAGCTTTCTTTACACATACCGTTTCTCTTCATGTCTCTTTCCTTCAATTCTTTCCCGATGTTCATGATTCTTTGAACTAGATGAAGAATACCTCTGAGTGTTTGAACCCGGTTTCTTGTAAAATTTCTTTTGGAATGCTCGGGTCAATAGAAGCATAGCTTGTTTGAGGCTTTCTCCATCATCACCATCGGATTCAGACTCTGATTCAGAACTTGAAACCACTATCTTCTTCTTTTTCTTCTTCTCTTTCATTTCTTTCTTCTTCTCTCCGGCTACCAATGCTATGGAATCGGGAACTTTCTCAATCTTCTTTTTCTCAACTCTTTTCTCTTCCACTTCTTCTTCGTTCTGCCGCAATGTTTCATAAACCTCATGTAACGGAATGTCATTTAGATCCTTCATCTGTTTCATCCTGCGCGTATGCTTCTTCCATTCGGGTTGCAGGATGCTTAGGAACTTGACATTGTTCTCGATCTGCTTCTTTTTCACTTTGTTCTTGGACAATTCATTTAGAAGCAGGACAAACCGTTCATAGGTGTCTTCTATGCTCTCATCCTCTTTTGCTTTGAATTCTTCGTAGCTGTTAATGCAATTAGCTACTTTCATCTGATTTCCAACTTTCGATCCCATCATCATCTTCTGAAGTTGATCCCACATCTTCTTAGCATTGGCCTTCTAACTGTCTATCTTGATGTATATCTCGTTTGGAATTCTTTGAAGAAGTAAGGATCTTGCTTGTTTATCTGCTTTAAAACGGCTTTTCTGCTCCTCAGAATATTGTGCAAAATCCATTGGAACAATTTTCATCTTTTGCTCTCTGTCCACATCACCATCCTCACTGTCAGATGAATCATCATCAGGTATCTGGACAGTAGGTGGTACCATAGGACCTTCAGTAATTGAAAGCAGAATATTTTCCCCATTTGCATGCCTATCCACAAAATCTAGAAATCTGTCTTTCCATTGCTCATATTCTCCTTTGAAGAGAACAGGAGGCTTTACATCCGTACCAATAGACAGAGCGTCCTTTGAAGTCATCCTGTTTGTACCTGTTTATAAACAAATATGAAATAAGAAACTAGAAACTGATCGTTAGTCCAATTATGAAATCACAAGAAAAATACAAGAAATCTTGAAATATAGAAAAATTTAGAAACTCAGAAATTTTGACTAAGTGTTAAAACTCGCAAAGTACTATAGAAGCTTAAAACACGCAGAAGCTTGAAACTCGCAAGTCACTATTAACTGATATACTCGCAGGCTTTAGCTTGCGTGTTTGTGAAACTCGCACGCATAGGTTTGCGTGTTTTAGCAAACTCGCAGATCTCTGAAACTCGTAGAAGCCTAAACTCGCAAGTGACTGTTCCTCAGAAACTCGCAGATAGAGGTGTGCGCGTTCCCTGAACTCGCAAAGCACTACTTGCGCGTTTGAACAAACTCGCAGATCGATTTAACTCTTAAACTCGCTAATGGTAGCGTGTGCGTTTTCTGAAACTCGCAGATTGAACAAACTCGCAGATCACTGTTTCCGAATAAATTCTCACGCTTAGTCTTGCGCGTTTGTAGAACTCGCTGATGTCAACGTGCGCGTTTCAATACTTAGAAAATTTTATCCAATCTTCAAACTGGCAGACTTCGATCTGTGCGTTTCTAGAACTCGCAGATAACTCCTTGCGCGTTGTATGAACTCGCTAATAACGCCTTGCGCGTTTGAGACCAAATTCTTCAACTTGCGTGTTCTTGCGAAGAACTTGCGCGTTCTTGGACTTTCCTTGTGTGTTCTTGATCTGATCGATCAAAAAATCAAGTAAACTTGATTTCTGGCTCTAAAATTTGTACAATTTCATCCCCACACTATACGAAATACACTTACAATTCTGAAATTTCAAATACAAGTGAAAATTACAATGATTAATTGAAATTACAGTGTTCGGCTCGTGAAATTAAAAAAACTCAACAAAACTCAAAAATATCAATCAATTACAGTGCAATTCGTGAAATTACCTATACAAACTCGATCGATTATACTCAGCAAACAATACCTAATCGATTACAACTCGAAACTCACACTAAAACTCGAAAATGAATTTAACTTCGAAGAACACAGTGTCGAACTAATTTCTTGATTTGATTTCAAATGGATTTGCTCTGATACCAATTGTGTGTCCCTGATTCAAGTTTCTAAACAACAATCAATTAAACAAACAAGAATGATTCAAATACCTGTTTATTTCAAATCCAAATTCTCACACGATTACAAACTGTTTTCACACTTTCTCTCTCTAGACTTTTCTCTCTCTCTCTAAAACTCTCTCTGAATCTTCAACTAGTCACATTCATTAAAAAGAAAAACAAAGGTATTTATACCTACAACTAAAATACAAGGAAATACAAAAATAATACAAAGACTTTGACTTTTTATTACAACAAGACTTTGACTTTAAATGAGAGTTGACTTTCTTAGCTTTTGACTTCTTGAATCTTTGACCTTCAGAATCCTTGATCTTGTATCCAACATATTTCTGCTCTAACAGTCAGATAATTTTCAAACAAGTTTCTTGTATTCATTTTATTTATTCAATACACTTATTTTGAAATATATTCAATGTTTAAAATGCTCAAATCTTCATGATTATCTTATTGAGCATACAAACATCTAACATGTATTTTTGTGCTTTAACTGAAAAGTTAAACCATTTGAGCAACATTGTACTTTTAGGAAACATGGGTTCATTGTGTGAGAACTTAATAGAAGTTCTATGGGTTCACGTTAACCAGTGTTTCCTACCCCAGAAGTTAATCCTTAGTGATCGAGAGGCGAGGAGTCAAAATAACTGAGTGTGGGTATGTGTGATGAGGTAAAATGAAAAAGAGAGTTTGGTTAGAAGCGAGCTTAATGATAAAAAGAAAGAGGGTGTGAGAACAAAGTAAAAGAATATCAAACTTTGCACCAACTTTTTCTGAGTCGGGCAACCATATTGCTGGTGTTTCACAATTCTTCGTGAACATCATTGAAACAGGCAACTAGCCCATGCCAACTCTTGATAAAAACCCCACCAGCTACTCATCTTTTACTCAAATAGAAGATGTTTCATATTTCAAGGGGACGCAACACATAATCTATCTGGTTTTCATTTGGAAAATCTGGATATTGAAAAAGAAGGAAGTCTGCTCCACCTTCGCACTTCGATCATGCACAATCGAGTCTGTGTTTAACTATTGTTGTCTCAATTCTTTCATCAACCTTAATTCTTTCATACACAAGCACGAACACACAGGAAATTCGTTTTTCTGACTAAACGTTCATAGAACAAACTTGTGTTATTCGATGATTGAATGGAAGACCTGGGGGAGTGAACATCAAAAAGCTCCTTTCCAATGTGTATTCATTACACACAGTGACTTTGTGTTACTGACAGGCATTTTAACTGATTCATTTGTTGATTCAAGTGTTACACTCATAATTTGTCTGAATTTGCAAAGATTCGGATGAATATCTTTTGGATCGATAGATAATCAGAGGCTCAGTATAAAAGATCAGTGGTCAGGACAGATCGGACATTTCTTGTAAAGTTTTGATGATTTAAGTGCTACAATCATCAAAAAGGGGGAGAAGTTATTTGGCAAGAAATGTTGACTAAAGAAGAGTTTGAAACAGTTTTGGATCGGATAATGAAAAGTTGGAGCTTAAAGGAGAAATTTATGACAAGACAGTTAATTTGAAGAAAGTTTGTTGAAAGCGGAAAGAGAAAAGTTCAAAGTTTTCAGAATGCAAGCTGATTTTACTGAAATTTTCTTTGAAGACAATTTGCTGAAGCAAACCGAGCTGAATCTGAAGATAATTTCTTTCTGAATTCTGAAAGATGTTTTTACAACCTTGGGGAGATTGTTATACTATTCTTGAAGAGCATATTCTGAGACTTTGGGAAGATTACAGAATGTTTGAAGATTGTCTAAGTAAAAGGGGAGATTTAATCTGACAAAGGGGAAGATTGCTCAAATGATTATTTTTCTAAAGATAATTCTTGTTGAAAGAGTTCTACAAGGAGGAGATTGTAATTTTGTGATTAAAGGGGAGATTGTATTGCAAAATCTTTTAGAGATGATCTTGAATCCAAAGGGGGAGAATGTTAGAGCATATATTTGTTGGATACAGGATCATGAAGTCTGAAGACTGAAAGTCAAGCCAAGTCAAAGTTCAAGTCAACTCTCAAGCAGAAAGTCAAAGTCAATTGTAATAAAAGTCAAAGTTTGTGTTTTGTAATGTTGTGAGAGTTTAGTAGTGTAAGTGTTTTAGTGTGTACGTATAAATAGGAATATAGCTAGTGGTGTGCATGCAGATTAGTCAGATTGAGACATAGTGTCATACGCTTATCTGAGTTAGAGAGAGAAAGTTGAGAGGTTATCTTTGTACGCATTCTGTGATTAATACAAAAAGAGAATTGATCAGAATTGCATTTGTCATCTTGTTTACATTGTTATCTGGGATAACACCTTGAAATTAACCTCTAAGTCTTTGTCGCAAAACTGTCCAATGCTAAATAGGTTATGTCCTAGGCCTTCAACGTAGCTCACCTTCTTAATCGTTACGTTGTCTTGAATAACGTCACCATAACCCAGAATTGGTGAAAACTGGTCATTCCCGAAGCGCACATTCCTGAAGTATTTCTCTATATAATTAGACAATAAATCTTTCTGCCCAGTCATATGCTTGGAGCAAACAGAATCCAAGTACCACATATGACGAGTCTGCATAAGAGAAATCAGGGAACAACAACTTTAGGTACCCATTTATATTTGAGTCCTTTCAAATTAGCGCAAGATTTTGGCACCCATTTGAATTTTGGTCCTCTTTTATTTTGAAAAACATGAGGTATACAATATGTTCCAAACCAACATTCAGAATAATGTCGATTCACAAAATCATTTCGACGATATGTAGACAACTGATTAGTAATCAGAGATAATTGGAACAATTGCTTTATTGAATATTTCTTGTAAGAAGTTACAAGACTTGTTTTTGTAGAAACAATGTTACCAACCAAATCAGTACTACTAACAGAAATGCAATTACATTCAGTATCCGAAAATGACTTTGTAAGCTCTTCAACTATCTTCTTTGGTCGCCATTCAGTTCTTACTTCAGACCTTTCCTTTCTCAGTTCTGAAACAAAAGATTTAGATTTGTTAGGAAAATGAGATTTCTGAGTCTGTGATTTCTTTTGCTTACCTGTGTTGGTCCGTTTCTGTGAGCGCCTTTTCTTTTGCTTTTTACCTTTTTCATAATAATCAGTACTCACAGAAACTGATTCACCAACCTTAGTTGATGATTCACCTACTTCAAACACACTAGCTAAAGCTTCAGAGTTAATAATGAAATCAGAATTATCTGGAAGTTTTGCATTGAAGTCAAACATACCAATACTTTCATCAACACAACCATCATCAGAATTTAAGAAATCATTTGCACACGCAAATAAGTCATCAAAATCATCTTTAGAAGTTTGAGGTGCCTTGGAAGATTTTGAACACTCATTAGATGTAGATTTAAAAACAATGTTCTTCATTACAGTAGAAAACACAACTTTTTCAATATCAACCAAGATTCTTTCGTCAGATAAAGCATTTTCAAGATCAATTATTTTGCTTTCTAAAACGAGTGGAGGAATAATAATTTTGTCTTTAAGAGGTTTTGCCTCCAACTCTTTAGTAGAATAACTTTCAAAATAATCATTCGAAAGGAACTTTGGTTGTTCAGAAATATAACTATCATTCAGCTTTTGATAGCAGAATGGTAGTTGCATTTTCATTGTTTTTTCTTTCTGTTCTCATCTTCTTTGGCGTCTACTTCATCAGAAGATTTGGTAACAAACTTGGGTTTCAAATGAGGATGTTTGTTAGCCACTTGTAGAAAATCAAAATTATACAGAGCTGGTTATTTTCTGATTGCTTTCTTCAAATAGTGTGGGTTATCGTATCCGAGACCCCACTTTTCTTTAACATTATTTTCCTCATTTGGTGTGTTTAGAAAGATGGTTTGATCTGTTTGTCCTCTAGCATACAATTTGGCTTCCAAACCATTTACCTTTTTCTCTAAATTCTTATTTTCAACCTGCAATTTGTGACCTCTTAGCATAAACTCTTCTTTCTCAAAATCAGACTTTGAAAGTTTAGAAACAACTTCAGAAATATTATTTTCAAAACAATCTTTTTGTTGTTTAAACTCAATAGCAGATTTGTTCAAAGAGTCAATTAGACTTTTGTTCCCAACGAGTTCTTTGTTGAGATCAAAAATAGTTTAACGCTTCTTAGCAACTCTGATTTTCTCCTTTTTCAGTTTATTTTGAAGGTCTTGAAGCTCAATCATCATGGCTTTCATCATACTTCACTTCTTTCCCCATCAGGCACATGTAAGCGGTCTCTTCTGATTCTTCATCGTCTGAGTGGTCTAGCCAAAACTCATCTTCTGTCATCAAAGCATTTCCAGCTTCGTTTTGCTTTGCCAGACGCATTTTGTTCTTGTAATGGTCTGAATTCCTTACTATAGGCTTCCGACAGTCATTGGCATAGTGACCCACTTTACCACAGTTATAGCATTTAATCAGCTCATCAGACCTCTTCTCACTGCCATACTCATTCATAAATTTCTTCTTCTCCTCTGACTTCTTCCCTTCATACCTCTTCTCATCGAATCTCCTTCCTTCAATCTTTTCCTTGTGATCATAGTTTCTAGACCCTGATGAGTACCTCTGATGATTCGATCCCGGCTTCTTGTAGAACTTCTTTTGGAATGCTCGGATCAGAAGTAGCATGGCTTGTTTTAAATTTTCCCCGTCATCAGAATCAAAATCACTATTCTCAAACTCAACAGATTCAGATACCACCACTTTCTTCTTCTTCTTATCCTTCTTCTCTTTTCCTTTCTTAGCCACTACCAAGGTTATGGGATCTGCAACTTTCTCAACCTTTTTCTTCTCTCCTATTTTCTCTTCTACATCCTCCTCATTATGTCTTATTGTTTCGTACACTTCATGAAGAGGAATGTCACTGAGATCCTTCCTTTGTTTTATCCTTCTCGTGTGTTTCTTCCATTCAGGTTGAAGGATGCTGAGAAATTTGACATTGTTTTCTATTTGCTTCTTCTTAACCTTGTTCTTTGCAAGTTCATTCAACAAGAGAACAAATCTTTCATATGTATCTTCAAGGCTCTCATTCTCCTTTTCCTTGAACTCATCATAACTGTTAATGTAGTTGGCAACCTTCATCTGATTCCCAACCTTGGATCCCATCATCATCTTTTGCAACTGATCCCACATCTTCTTGCCAATTTCTTTGTAGCTATCTATCTTGATGTAGATCTCGTTAGGTATACTTTGCAAGAGTAGAGATCTAGCTTGCTTGTTAGCTTTATATCTATTCTTTTTCTCATCAGTGTACTGAGAAATATCTTTCGGGACTATCTTTGTTTTCTGCTCTCTGTCCATTAGACCTTCTTTGATTGATAGCAGAATATTTTTCCCATTGGCATATCTATCAATAAAATCGAGAACCGATCTTTCCATTGTTCGTACTCTCCCTTGAAGAGAACCGGTGGTTTGACGTCCGTACCAATCACGAGAGCATCTTTGGAAGTCATCTTTAGCTTTACACTGTCTAAAATGATCGTCAGAAATTCAGAAATGAACTTGATCTGTAAAAGTCAAATTTGGTCAAATTTGGAAAAACTCAGAAAAATTCTAAGTATGGAATTCGCACAAGTCACAAAGAATTCACACACACACAAAAACACAGTGAGAATTCGCACAACCTATGAAATTCGCACACAATGCAATAGAATTCGCACACAATACAATGTTCAGAATTCACACAATTCAGAATTCGCACAAAGTTATATGCGAGTTCTAAGAATTCGCACACAACACTATGCAAAATCTAGACTTATAAAAATTCTAAAATCAACTTTCGCACAAACTTTTCACACAACAGTAACATACGAATTCTATACTTAGAAACTTTTTCAAACTCAAACAATTCGCATCGATACGAATTCTAGACTTCGAAAAATTTAAAATTTTTCATGTGAAATCTGATCAATTTGTATATCACCCTTATGTGAATTCTAGGAAATTGTATGCCACAGTATGCGACTTCTTCACTTCTCGCACGCAGGCATATACGGAATCTGAACTTAGAAAATATTTTCAACAAAACTTTTCGTATAAGAGAGATATGCGAAATCTGACTTTTCGTATAAAAACATATGTGAATTCTACACTTAAACTTTTTCAGAAATCAATTTCCATGCGGATTCCACTATGCGATTTCTTCAGTGTCTATGCGAGTTCTTCAGATCTCATTTTAAAAACATCAATTTTCAGCCCAAATCAATTCAAATCTTCGAATTAGATCCTGAAAACTTACCAATTCACCCATGAACACTCTCTGAACAGATTACAATAAAAGAATTACAATCAAAAGCACCAAAATTACAAACTTGATACAGATACAGTGCGTATTCAAACTTCGAACAAAAAAATCCCAGAAAATCAAAATTCACATAGAAGAAATGTGAATTAGACTAAACATTACAAATCAAAAGTGTTCTAGATGAAAATTCGAATATCAAAACACTAATTTCAGACCTAAAACATCACTAAATCTCAAAATTCGATTCTCCACAGTTCATTTGCGAGTTCTTGAAAAATCGACCCATAAATCTTTGAATTCGATCACGTTTCTGAAAATCTGTTTGCTCTGATACCAATTGTGTGTCCCACAATCAGTGTAAATCAAGATGACACAATGATTTCAGTAAATTTCCATTGTCAATTCAATATGAAAAATTGATATAGTAAGTTCTCTCAAACTTTCTCTCTCTAGAACATAGAATGCGTACACCTCTTACAATTAGTCGTATACCTATTTGAAAAACAAAGCACTTATATACCAACATACTCACACTACATACACTTTGACTTTGACCTTTTATTACAATTGACTTTGACTATGCTATAAGAGTTGACTTGAGCTTTGACTTGCTTTGACTTCAGTCTTCTGTCTTCTATGATCTTTTATCCAACATATTTGTGCACTAACAGTTTCTGAGGTAGATGGTGTATTGTCAGAAGGACCAGAAAGAGTTGTACCTGAAGTTTGAGGTTCTTCTGTTTCTGCCTTTAGATTATCTCTAAATATAAATTCTGAGATGTCTTTATCATCAAAGAAATCTTCAAATAATTTGTTTAGTTCTGACTTTCTCAGTTTTGAAGAGTTAGAGACTTCTTTGGTTTTGGATTGTGAGTTCAGAAAGTCAGAGGTTCTGGAGTCTTTTTCATCAAAAGAAACATTTATGCTTTCTTGAATGGTTATTGTTTTGAGATAGAATACTCTATAAGCTTTAGGGGTTAAGGAGTAACCAAGGAACATTCCTTCATCAGCCTTCTTGTCAAATTTTCCAAGTTGTTTTCTATCATTCAAGATGAAGCGACTACAACCAAAAACATGAAAATATTTAACATTTGGTTTTCTGTTATTGATAAGTTCATTTGCAGTCTTTTTAAATTTTTTGACAATTATAGCTCAGTTTTGAGTGAAACAAGTTGTTGATACTGGTTCTGCCCATAAGTTTGTTGGTAGATCTGATCCTGCAAGCATAGTCATTGTAGCCTCAACCAATATTCTATTCTTCCTCTCAACAACACCATTTTGTTGAGGTGTCCTAGCCGTAGAGAAGTTTGGTGAAATGCCTTCTTCTGAAAGATAAGAGTTAAGTTTTGCATTTCTGAATTCTATACCATTATCACTCCTCAATTTTTGAACTTTGAAGTTTAGCAGAACCTGTACTCTCTTCAACAAATTAATCAATATTTCTGGAACATCAGACATTTATCTGATAAACTCAATCCTTTCTATAGAGATTACCCTTTCTATCAGCTCTGAGCATTTCTTGACCTGTGTTTGAGAGTAGTAAAGAACAAAGCTTCTTTTGAAATTTTACATTGACGGTCCAAAATGTTTATCAAGTTCTTATCAAAACAACACTTAAACGATTACCAACCTGTATTGATTAATAACAATGGTTACAAGGTTTGATCTTTGAAGCTCTCATTGTGTGTTCTCTCTGTATTACACCTTGAATGTGTGTGTTCTATGTGTGTTCTTAGATCTAATCTTATCTTGCTTGACACACTAACCCAACAAACCACTTGCAACAACAAGTTGCAATATTAAACAAATAAAACTAATATCTAGATATTATCTAATAATATAATATCTAAATAACTTAGAAATTAAATAACAAACTAATATCTAACATAATTAGATATTTGAACTAAGTTAAACTAAATACTAAAATTACAATAAACAATAATTTACTTCGACATTTATTACAAACGACATTAGACTTTATATCGAGAGCGACTTTTCAGCGGTAGCTTCAGATTGGATCTTCAGATTGGATGATCTTGAATCCAATGAGACTGTGGTCTAACAATCTCCCCCTTTGGATCAAGATCATTACTAAAAAGATTTTAGCAATTCAGTCTTCTTTTTCAGCTCAGAAGATGCAATTTCTTTCTCTAGCTCAGAATGCTTTAGCAAAGTATCTTCAAAGAAAATTTATCTGAAATCAGCATGTCTTCAGAATATTTTGATCTCGCATTTCTTGGTTAGCTTTTCTATTCTCCAATGTCTTGTAATGTAATGGAATGGACATTTCTTCAAGCTTTAGATTCTCCCCCTTTTGATGAAAAGTGCAACGACTTCATCAAAACTTTGAGTAAGAAATGTCAACCACTTGGAGCGTCTGATTCGTCAATTCAAAAGATATTCATCCAGATCTTTTCAAATCCAGACAAAATAGTCGTGTAACACCTGAATCAACTAATGAATCAGTTAACATGCCTGTCAGTAACACTAAGTCACTGTGTGTAACGAATACACATTGGAAAGGACTTGTTTGATGTTGACTCCCCCAGGGCTTCCATTTAATCATCGAAACACCACAAAGGTAATTTCTATAAACGTTATGACAAAGAAACAAATTCCTTGTGTGTTCGTGCTTGTGATAGAAAGAATTAAGCACTTGATGATTGCTTATAGGCTCAAAATTTGTGTAAACCACTAAGACAACAGTAAGTGAAACACAGACTCAATGTGCATGATTGAAGTGCGAAGGAGGGGCAGACTTCCTTCTTTTCAATATCCAGATTTTCTAAATGAAAATCAGATAGCAAATGTGTTGCTTCCCCTTAGAAAATGTGAAACACTTTCTATTTGAGTAGAAAAATGAGTAGATGGTGAGGTTTGATCAAGAGTTGGCATGGGCTAGTTGCCTGTTTCAATAATGTTCACCAAAGAGTTGTGAAACACTAGTAATGTGGTTGCCCGGCTCAGAAAAAGTTGGTGCAGAGTTGTGATATTATTTTAACTCTGTTCTCACACGCTCTTTCTTTTAAACATTTAGCTCACTCTAACCGAACTTTCTTTCTTTGTTTAACACACTCATTTCTTTTGACTTTTCACACTCAATCACTATGGATTAACTTCTTGGGTAGAAATCACTGGTTAAGGTGATTCCATAAAAGTTGTGTTAAGTCCTAGCACAAAGAAATCATGTTTTCCTATGATGCATATGATGCTCAGATATGTTTAACTATGTTAGTTAAAGCACAATGTAGCACTTGAAAACATTTAAACTCACACTTCCAATTCATGAATTCGGTTTGAGAATCGGGAAGTGGTTTGAACATTTTGAACAATGTTTTCTATGATTGAAAGTTATCCTTCTATCAACCATTTATGAGATTAAGATAAAGGATTGTACCTTTACGTGCGATCTTATATCTCATGAAGCTAAGCTTAAATTCATAAAGATATGATCTTGTAAGCATCTCTCAAAAATTCTGCAAAAGTCTTATGTCAAGTCAAAGTAAAATTTATTCACTTAAATTGAAAAGACAAAAAGCAGTAAAACTTTTAAAATACGAGTTCTGATCAGAAATAATCATAAGTCATATCCAAACTCCTTTGACTTGAAGAGCTCCCCCTAAAATCTTGCATTACAAAAATTTGACATAAAAGGTAAATGCATAAATCTTATGATCTCCCCCTCAAAATAAGATTGACCACTTGTCCATTTCTTCTCATACTCCCCCTTGGATCATGAACAGAATATAGAAGTGCAGATATCAATCAGAATTAAGAATGTAGAAATGATGAAAAAGTATACAATTAGAAAACTTTGATAGGTAACTACTGATTAAATCTTTAGATTTAGCATACCAAGCTTAGAGACAAGAAAGTTAAACCTCTTTTCGTCTAAAGGTTTGGTAAACAAATCGGCAAGCTGATAATCAGTTTTTACAAAGAATAGTTCAATTGTTCCTTTTTCGACATGATCTTTAATAAAATGATACATGACGTCTATGTGTTTAGTCTTTGTGTGTTGAACAGGATTCGCTGTTATTGTGATGGCGCTCTTGGAGTCACAGTATATTTGGATTTTATTGAAGTGGAAACCGTAGTCGTGCAATTGAGTTCTCATCCATAAGACCTGAGAACAGCATCTAGCAGCAGCTACATACTCTGCTTCGGCCGTGGAAGTTGAAACACAAAGTTGCTTCTTCGATGCCCAACTTACGAGCTTATCACCGAGCAACTGTACATGTCCTGACGTGCTCTTCCTGTCTAACATACAACCTGCATGATCTGCATCTGTATACGCTGTTAGTTCAAAACTTTTATCTTTAGGATACCACAGCCAAGATCTGCAGTCCCCTTTAGATACCTAAATATGCGCTTTACTGCAGACAAATGGATTTCTTTTGGATTAGCCTGATATCTTGCACATAAGAATCTTGAGAACATTATATCTGGCCTACTAGAAGTAAGATACATTAAAGAAACTATCATTCCTCTGTAAGTCCTAACATCAACAGCCTTACCCAAAGGATCGGTGCCAATCTTAGTACCTGGTGCCATTGGGGTACCAATCGGTTTTGAATTTTCCATTTTGAACTTCCGAAGAATATCCATAATGTATTTTGATTGATTGATAAAAATACCCGATGGAAATTGTTTGACTTGTAATCCGAGAAAGAAATTAATCTTTCCCATCATATTCATCTGAAATCTGGACACCATAAGGTTTGAAAAATTCTTACAGTACTTAGGATTTGAATTAGAATGATATCGACTTTTTCCTTTTTGATAAACAAAGTGGTATCCACCGTACCTTCTGAAAAACCAGACTTAACTAGAAAATGTGAAAGGACATCATACCAGGCATGAGGAGCTTGTTTCAGACCGTAGAGTGCTTTGTCGAGAATGTAGACGTGATTCGGCTTCTCTTGATTGACAAAACCTTCTGGCTGAGAGACGTAGACTTCCTCCTTCAGAATGCCATTCAAAAAGGCAGTCTTCACGTCCATTTGAAAGACCGTGAAGTTCTTGTGGGCTGCGTAGGCTATAAACATTCTAATTGCCTCTAATCGCGCCACAGGAGCATAAGTCTCGTCGTAGTCGATTCCTTCATCTTGTCTGTATCCTTTGGCTACTAGTCTTGCCTTGTTTCGGATAACGGTACCATCTTCGTCCTTTTTGATCTTGAAAACCCACTTCGTACCTATAATGGTTTTACCTTGAGGTTTTCGTACGAGTCTCCAGACTTGAAGTGCGTCGAACTGATTCAACTCTTCTTGCATTGATATCACCCATTCTGGATCAGCAAGTGCCTCTGATACGCGAGTTGGCTCAAACTTGCTCAGAAAGGAGTCATGCAGACACATATTCAGTGATGTTGACCTAGTTTGCACCGGTTTTGTTGGATCGCCAATGATCTGGCTTATCGGGTGCTCTTTGGTCCATTTATGTTCATGAGGCAGTGGATTATATGAATGTATGTTAATTTTATCATCTATAAATCCACTTGTACCTACTTCATCTTGTTCAGGAGGAATGATGATTGCAGTTGAAGTGATAGGTGCAGAAGGCTCAGCAGGTACAGCTTGGTCCGGCTGTAGATGGATCTGTATAGAACATCCTACTGTTTCAGTTACTTCTGTCTCTTCATCATTTGTCACTTCCTCAACTGTTGGAGTCGGCATTTTAATTGGAATTTCTTGCTGAATCGGGGCGTTGGATTCAGTAGAGTCATCTGAACTGGTTGGATGAGTAGTCGTTGAGTCTTTCATCCTGTCAACCACAACAGATTTCTTTACATTAGATCCAAGAAATTCATCATATAAAAATTCAAATAATAAGTCTAAATCAGATATGTGAT
Organism: Arctium minus; assembly: GCA_954870635.1. Lineage (NCBI taxonomy): Eukaryota > Viridiplantae > Streptophyta > Magnoliopsida > Asterales > Asteraceae > Arctium > Arctium minus. Next base: position 118,204,498 of record OX941080.1, on the reverse strand, counting down.
TAGTTGACGTTTATGCTTCGTCTGATTTATTCTGTTGAGACGCAGGTTCTGGACTGAGTTGCCCAGAAGCTAGTACTCCGGTTATAATGGGTTCTGAACTGTGTTGTTCGGAAACCATCTCTTCATCAAACGAGACGTTGACGCTTTCTATAACCGTCTATGACTTCTTCAGGTATATACAGTATGAAGTTGATGTAGAGGAATAACCAATGAAGATGCCTTCGTCTGCTTTGGCACTGAACTTGTTGAGACTCTCTCTATCGTTTAGAACGAAACACTTACACCCAAATATATGGAAATATTTGGTTGTCGGTGTTCGGTTGTTGATTAACGCATAAGGAGTCTTCTTGAATCTGCGTTGTATCATGGATCGATTCTGTGTGTAGCACGCAGTCGATACAGCTTCAGCCCACATAAATAGAGGTAAGTCTGATTGACTTAGCATAGTACGAGCAGCCTCGACTAGCGTACGATTTCTTCTTTCGACCACTCCATTCTGTTGAGGCGTTCGAGCAGCAGAGTATTGATGTGAAATCCCGACAGATTCGAGATATTCTTCAACCTTCTTGTTATTGAACTCTGTGTCGTTGTCTGTTCTTAGAAGCTTGACTGGTTTCTGCAAATTCACTTGGGTCGTCTTTAGGAATGTGATGAGAACATCTGGTGTCTAATCCTTTGAACGTAGAAACTTGACCCATGTGTATCGCGAGAAATCGTCCACGATCACGAGTATGTATTTCTTTCCGCTTAGACTCTGAGTTCGCATTGGACCGCATAAGTCCATATGCAATAACTCTAACAGACCACTTGTACTCGGTTCAGGCTTTGGTTTATGTGGAGCCCTCTTCATCTTTCCCTTTTCACAAGCTGCACAAAGATGTTCTCTTTCATATTTGAGCTCTGGAAGTCCTTTGACGAGCTTTCCACTGACCAGATTGTTGATGTACCTGAAGTTGAGGTGAGAGAGTCGTCGATGCCATAACCAGCTTTGTTGCATTGAAGCTTTCGATAGTAGACAAACCTGCTTGTCAGTCTGGACATTTGACAAATTGATTGTGTAGAGGTCTAATTCTCGAGTACCGACCAAGAGTTCCTCGCCTTCTTCAGTGCGAACTGAACACGTCTTGGCTTTGAAATTGACCTCTAAGCCTTTGTCATAGAACTGGCCGATACTGAACAGGTTGTGCCATAAGCCTTTAACATAGCTCACCTTCTTTATTGTGACATTGTCATGTTGTACATCACCATATCCCATTATTGGTGAAAACTGGTCGTTGCCGAATCTAACTGTTCTGCAATATTTCTTTGTAAAGTTGGACAGCATCTCTTTTTGTCCAGTCATATGCTTGGAGCATCCGCTATCCAAGTACCACATATGACAGATCTGCACAGGAGAAATAACGAAACAAGAGATTTTAGATAGTCTTAAAATAAAGATGGAATTAAGACTTTTGAGCATTGAAGAGCGGGTCTTGAACCGATGTGTTCAAAAACCCATTTTCTCTTCTTAAGAACGGGTTCTGAACAGACGTGTTCAGAAACCATTTTGGCATTTAAGACCGGGTTTTGAACTGATGTGTTCAAAAACCTTTTTCATCCTTCTTATGAGGTACGAGTCCTGGACTGTTTTGTCTAGAAGTCATATCCAAAGCTCCTCTTTAAACGTTGGTTGCCTGCAACACAGATTTAGCTTTCGGTACCCACTGAAATTTGGGTCCTGCTGTTTTAGCACTTGATTTTGGTACCCATTTGAAATTGGGTCCTCTTTTCATTTGAAATTTATTTGAAGCATTATAATGAGATGAATGATATGAGTGCACATGATTATTGCCAAACTAAATCTCAGAATCTTGACAAGAATTAGAAACATGTTTATCATAAAAGGAAGACTTACTAGCAGATTTAGATAATTGGAATAGTTGCGTAAAAGAGTATTTCAAAATAGTAGCAACATTTGATTTCAAAACATCTTTACTAGGTAAAGTCTTATTAGAATTAACAGTACAAAAAGATTTAACGGCCTTGTCAAGCTTCTGTTTCGGTTGCCACTGAGATTTAACTTGTGGCTTTTGCTCGCTCAGATCTGAAACATGTGAAACTCGTGAGTTAGACTTCTGAGCAACAAACGAATGCTTCTTCTTTGAATTACCAGTATTTTTCGGTTTCTGTGAATGCTGAGATATAATCTTACCTTTAGCAGTTTTAGCTTTCCCGGAGACTGATTTATCAACTTTCGTTGATTTTGCACTGTTAACAGGCATACTAGTTTTTCCCAAATATTTCACAACAAAGGATGAATGGTTAGGAAGTTTCGCATTAAAATCAAATTGATTAAAACAATCATCAAAACCACCGTCGGAGTTAAGAAAATCAAATCCACTGTTTGATGAACCAAACTTGTCATCAGATTTAGAAGCCTTTGAAATAATAACATTTTTCAGCACAGTTGAAAAAAAAATTGTTGAATCTCAATCAAAAGTCTTTCATCTGTTAAAAAGTTCTTGAGTTCAGAAATTTGACTTTCCAAAACAAGAGGAGGGACGTAAATTTTACCTTTAATAGGCTTCGCCTCCATCTCTTTTTCAGAATAACTTTGAAAGAAGTCATTTGAAAGAGATTTCTTTAGATCTTTTCGATCATAACTATTATTCACTTTCGCATAATAAAATGGAAGGTGAACTTTAGATGATTTCAAACGTTTTTCAGTTTCCTTGGCTTCATCCTCTTCAGATAGTCCAGTCCAGAAAACTTTAAAACTCAGGGATTCTTCGAGCTATTTTCAAAGCAGTAAGATCATAAAGTGCAAGCACTTCAGCTATACCTTTTTTAAGACAGTGAGGATTCTTATAACCGATTCCCCCATTTCTCTATTTCCTCTTTGGGTTTGTTCAGATGAATAGTTTGTTCAGTTTGACCCATTTTGTATAACTTCTCTTCCAAACTTTTTAATTTACAAAGTAAAGAAAAGTTTTCTTTGGAAGTTGAAGATTGCAATTTCGTAAGCTCATATAAATCAAGCTCACTTTTTCTCAGTTTAGACTTGAGTTCAGAATTCTCTTTAAGAATTATTGTTTGTTCTTTCGTGCTGGTGTCATTGTTTGTATGTAAAACCTCAACCAATACTTTCTTGTCAGCAATTTCATCGCTAAGTTTCTGTATTGATTGGTTTTTGTTTGTAATGACACCCTCTTCCCGCTTAAGATTCGACTCTAACTCTTGGAGTTTTAACTTCATGATATTCATTTGAGTTAAGAGATCCGAATAAGATAAAACACATACCTCATTTTTCTCTTCGTCATCTGAATCTTCTTCAGCTTCTGATTCCTGCTTTCCCATCAGACACATGTTGACTGCTTCATCCTTCTCTTCATCCTCTTCTTCCTCGTCTGAATGATCAAGCCAGTATTCATCCTCTGCCATCAGTGCCTTACCCGCCTCATGTTGCTTTGCAAGAAGCATCTTGTTCTTGTAATAATCGGAGTTTTTGACTTTTGGTCTTCGGCAGTCTCTGGCAAAGTGACCTGTTTTGCCACAGTTGTAGCACGTTGGTGGTTCTGACTGACTGGATCCTTTAGCTTGAAACCTTCTCTCTTCCGGTTTCCTCTCTTCTATTCTCTTCCCTTCAGACTGATACCTTCTCTCTTCCGGCTTCTTCTCCTCTATTCTCTTACCTTCAGCATGATATCTTCTCTCTTCAGGCTTCTTCTCCTCTATACTCTTTCCATCAAATTTCTTTCCTTCAAATCTGTTTCCATCAACTCTTTCCTTATGAACATAGTTGTTAGGACCAGAAGAATACCTCTGACTGTTTGAACTTGGCTTCTTGTAGAACTTTTTCTGAAAAGCTTTAGTCAGCATAAGCATTGCTTGCTTCAGTTGTTCATTTTCATCTGAGTCAGAGTTTGCATCAGCTTCAATTTCTTCTGATTCATACACAATTGTCTTGTTCTTCTTCTTTTTGACAACAAGAGCAACTGTGTCTTCAACTGGCTTCACTTCCTTCCTCTTCTCATCTAGAATTTCATCCACCTCTTCTTCATTTTGTTTGAGGGTTTCATACACCTCATGAAGTGGAATCTCATTCAGATCATTGATCTGCTTCATCTGCCTGGCAAATCTCTTCCATTCCGGCTAGAGAATGCTGAGGAACTTGACGTTCAGCTCTATTTGAGATTTGATGACCTTGTTCTTGCTTAGTTCATTCATCAAGGTCACGAATCTATCATAAGTTCTTTCTAGAGTCTCTCCACTTCTGTCTTTAAATTCTTCATAACTGTTTAGGCAGTTGGAAAGTTTGAACTGATTCCCAACCTTTGAACCCAGCATCATCTTCTCTAGCTGATCCCACATCTCTTTGCCCGAGGCTTTATAGCTGTCAATCTTTACATAGATTTCGTTTGGAATTCCTTGTAGAATGTATGACTTAGCTAATCTATCTCCGTTTGCTCTATCTTTGTCTTTACCTACGAGATCTTCATACAAAATTTCAACTCTTTGCTCATCTATTCCCGCTGTAGGTTCTCTATATTTTGTTTCCATAAGTCCTTCTTCTAAGGATAGCCTGATGTAATGACCCAGATCTTGTCTTTCAATAAAGTTTAGGAACCGATCTTTCCACTGTTTGTATTCTCCTCTAAAGAGAACTGGTGGTTTGGTGTCAGTTCCGATTGCAAGGGCTTCTCTGGATGTCATTCTGAATAAAAAGATCCAAGTATGGAAAACTTTGCGTTTTTAGAAGGTGGCGCAAATAAGGTTTGCGCTAGTGGTGGTTGGAGCAAAGGATGGTTTGCGTTTCGCGAGGCTGGCGCAAGACGAGGTTTGCGTGAAGAGTGGGTCGCGTAAACTGAAGCTTTACGTTTCAAGTTGATCGCGCGAATTTGAAGTTTGCGTGAGTTGTACGTAGCGTGAAGTAGAGCTTTGCGTTTCAAGGAGTTGGCGCAAAGTGAAGTTTTTTTCGTGAGGAGTTGATCACGCGAACTGAGGTTTGCGTGATGAGTTGGTAGCGAGAGTTGAGGTTTTCGTGATGAGAGGGTTGCGCAAACTGAGGTTTGCTTGAGCTATTGGTGACGCAAAGTGGAGTTTGCGTGAGTAGCGTGTGGCGAGAGTTGGACTTTGCGTGAAGCGTCTGTTGCGCAAAGTGTGTCACGCAAAGTGGGCTTTGCGTGAGTTCTTCCCTGTGTTTGTGTGAGTTCGTCCTGTACTTCGAAAATTCGACTAAAACCTTGTTTCGACGTCGATTAGCAGTACCAAACTCTACCAATATGACTAAAAACACCTCTAATACTGATTGTGACCACTTGATCTCGATAAAAATCACTTTTTCGAAGATAAAATTGATGGCACAGTAACTTTTTCAAACTCGAACTCAGATACAAAATCACCAAAATGTAACTCAATTTAAGCTTTAAACTGAAATCAAACAACAACAACTCAATCTAGCATGTATATCGATCACAACTTGATCGATTTTAACACCTAAAACACTCAAAATCTCGAAAATGATTTTGAAAATAAGAACACAGAGTCGGTTTTTGTAAAAACTTGTTTTTGAATCACTTATCAGGCTCTGATACCAATTGACGGTCCACAATGTTTATCAAGTTCTTATCAAAACAACACTTAAACGATTATCAACCTGTATTGATTAATAAAAATGGTTACAAGGTTTGATCTTTGAAGCTCTCGTTGTGTGTTCTCTCTGTATTACACCTTGAATGTGTGTGTTCTATGTGTGTTCTTAGATCTAATTTGATCTTTCTTGACACACTAACCCAACAAACCACTTGCAACAACAAGTTGCAATATTAAACAAATAAAACTAATATCTAGATATTATCTAATAATATAATATCTAAATAACTTAGATATTAAATAACAAACTAATATCTAACATAATTAGATATTTGAACTAAGTTAAACTAAATACTAAAATTACAATAAACAATAATTTACTTCGACATTTATTACAAACGACATTAGACTTTATATCGAGAGCGACTTTTCAGCGGTAACTTCAGATTGGATCTTCAGATTGGATGATCTTGAATCCAATGAGACTGTGGTCTAACATACATCAAAACCATGATCAAACAGTTGACTTATGCCGAGCAAGTTGTGCTTTAGCCCATCAACATAAGCAACTTTTGAAACAGAAATATTTCCTTTTGATAGTTCTCCATAACCTTTGATTTATCCTTGTCTGTCATCTCCAAAAGTTACTGCTCCTCCTAGTTTTTCTTTGAAAGAGGATAGCATCCTTTTATCTCCAGTCATATGCCTTGAGCATCCAGAATCAAGATACCAGATGGGCGTATGCTGTTTCTGCAAGACAAATTAAGGATTTTTAGGTACCCATCTCATAATGGGTCCATTTTTGTTAGGTGGTGAGGTTTTCTTTTCAAGTTTTGGCTTTTCATCCTTTGATGATTTGTCAGATTGGTTCTTTTGATGCTTCAGAGGTTGGGTCTTAGATATTTTCTTCTTTTGAGGCCCATTCATAAAACAATGAGGGCTAGAGAAAGTGATTTTCAGCTTGATCAGAAGGTTGTTGCAGTTACAGCTAACAGAACATAAATATGATTGTGCAAAGCTTCTGTTTTCATTAAGATCCTAGGAAACATTTTTAAAAGTATCTGTCCTAGTACTAGGGATTTTACAAAATTCCTATCTAGTCCAGATTTCATAAAATTGGAATTTTCCTTCTTTTGAAGATGGTTCTTTCCTTTGGCCCAAAAAGTCTCATTTTCTCTTTTGCTCACTGGACAATTAGGAATAAAATGGTTAATTTCTTTCCATTTTCCCTTTTGCTCAGGAGTAAACTTTATAGGCATAAGATTGTGAAGTGTTTGTTTTACTCTTTGCTTTTTTCTTTCATCTCCATTTCTAATTCCAGAGAGGTTTTGGCTTTCAGACATATATCTATAAAATCAGGACATATTGGTACTCTGGTTTTTTCTTTTGTAATGGTAACAGGTTTGTTAAAAATTCCAGAGCCAACAGTCTGTTTGTTTTTGTTTATGACCTTTTCTGGAGTGTAGAAGATTTGCTCATCAACCTATGAATTAGAATCATAATCAAGAAAATCCTTTTTGATTTTGTCAAAGATGACTACTTCTGAATATTTGCTAGTCCCTCTGGATTTAGAAATTTTGATGATCTTTTTAGTGCAGGATTTGTTTTTCAAATTAGAAAGAGTGTTCTCTTCATAAGTTTTTCTAATGTCTTCTTCAAAGGTTGTTCTGACCTTTTCTTCTGAGTTTGGGGAAAATAGAGGTGCCTCTGGATTAAGTAAGCTCTGAGCTTGGAGTTCAGAGGTACTTACTTCAGAGACCTCTGTTTTTGAACAATGAAAGAATCAAATCGGAAAATTTCTTTAGGATCATTGCTCTGAACTTTTTCGTTTCTTGTTGCAAAGACTTCAGAGACTTCTTGATTTTTATCTAAAAATGTTTTGAAAGAAGTTTTTGATTCAGAGTCAGAAATGTTTCTAAATTCCAGCTTTCTGAGTTTTGATCCTTCAGAGATTTTGATTCTTTTGAAGACATTTGAACTTTCCAAAGATGGGAAATCAGGCTTCTGAATTTTTCCAATACAGAAAGTTGAAGACAGACATGTTTTCTTCTTTCTAGTAAATGGATTCATTTCATTAAATCATAAGCCTTGATTGTCCATCTGAGAGTTATTCTTTATATGCACATCTTGAGCATCTTGATAATTTATGATTAGCAATTCCTTTCTTTGTAAAGATTGATGCAGAACTTCTCTTTCCTTTTGAAAAAAGTTTGTTAAAGCAACAGAGTTGAGCCTTTCATATCAGATCTCTATACTTCCTCTAAAGCTTAGGAGAGGAGGCAGTTTCGCTGTTCTTCTTTGTTAATCCCTAACAATCAAGCAATATCTCAATCAATCAAGATACAACAATCAAAGTCTAGAGAGAGATAGTAGAGAGAGAAAGTAAATCTGTCATATATCTCTTAAGCTGAATATTACAATGACGTGCTTCTCCACAACTAACAAGGCACTAAGTCTATTTATACCACAACTAAACACAAAGACTAAACTTGACATGGAACTTATACAGACTTTGACTTAGACAATGTTGACTTTACACCTTTGACTAAACACATTAAATCTTGGATACAATATAATTTCCTAACAATCTCCCCCTTTGTATTCAAGATTTAATAAAAAAAATTTGACACTAGTCTTCAGCTCTTGATTCTTCAGCTTTTGTCTCTGACAACTTTGAACTTTGAAACTTTAACAATCTTCAGTCTTTCAGCCTTTGAAGAATCTTTAAAATTCTTTTTCACTTTGTATCTTTGAAAGTCAACATGTCTTGAACACGAATCAGAATTCTTAAAACTTTTGAAACTCCTTTGATCTTTGAAAATTCTTTGAAAACTTCATCTTTGAAATTTGATACAGCTTTGAGGAATCTCTGATCGTGTATCTTCATCTCTTGTGATCTCTGGACCATCTTCAGAAAAACAAACTTTCACGAATCTTGATTTATCTTTGAATCATCTTCAGAACTTTCTCAAATCATCTTTATTCAGAATTTGAATCATCTTGAAATGATTTCTTTTCATCAACCTTGAATAAATTGAACTTTCTGAAATTCTCCACAAGTCTTTTCACTTTGAACTTTCTTTCTTTATGATTTTGAAATTGAACTTTGTAAATTTCTCCCCCTTTTTGATGATTGTGAGCATTATGATCATCAAAACTTCTTCAATTTCAATACTTTCTTTGATTTCCCCCTTTGTAATGACTAACAATCTCCCCTTCATAATAATTTGACATTCTCCGCCCTTTGATCTGATTATCCGTCAATTCATGAAATGTATATATCCGGATCTTTTCAAATTCAGACATAATGAACAATGTAACCCTGATTCAACAGATGAAACAGTTAATATGCCTGTAAGTAGCACGGAGCCACTTTGTACAACGGATGTACATTGGAAAGGAGTTTTTGTAATGTTCACTCCCCCAGGGCTTCCATTCAATCATCGAAAAACCACAAAGGAATTTTCTATGAATGTTATGACAAGAAAACGTATTCCTTGTGTGTACGTGCAAGTGTATGAATGATTGAAGCTACTTAGCTTGATCAGGCTCAAATTGTGTAAACTGTTGAGACAGCAACAGATAATACACGGACTCAATGTTCATGAAAGAGGTGCGAAGGTGGGGCAACTTTCCTTCTTTTTCAATATCTGAATCTTCCAAGTGAAGACTAGATAGCAGATGTGCTGCATCCCCAAAGAAAATGAAACATTTCTTTGTTAAGAAAGAAACTCAACCAAACTCTCATTTCCATTTTATCTCTCAACACAATGAGAAAAACTCAATCGGATGAGTTATCTCCCCCACTCTTTGATTTATGACCCCTCACCCCTCAATCACTCTAGGATAACTTCCGGGGTAGGAAACACTGGTTTACGTGAATCCATGGAAGTTATGTTTAAGCTCACACATGAATCCCATGTAATTCCTAAAAAGAATGATTGCTCAACAGTTTAATTTGAACAGTTGAGCACAAACTGTATGATAACATTGTCAAAATCTATGCTCATGAGATTTGAGCAATTGAACTTTGATGATTTCTCAAAACAAAGATATTGAATTAATGAAATGAAATCAAGAGAATTGTTTTGAGAATCTGACAATGTATAAAACAGATCAAATAAAATGGTTAGGGTATCAAAGAATTGGATGGTTTGTTTATATGAACAAATATAAACAATTTAGCAATGAAAGCATAAATTTGAAAATGATGATTGATGCTCAACAACATTGAATTTCAAACGAGGGTATTGCCATCGAAAAATTGTTTCGTTATGAGACATGGTAATAACAAATTCAAATGAAGTACTGAACCGGTGTGTATGAATACTTACAGTATAAAGATAAGATAATACGCAAGTATTGATCTTTAGAAACACACGGTCATTTAAACATTAAAGCTCAAAATTGAAAAACATTTAAAATCACACTTCTAAATTCATAAAATCTTTTGAGAACCAGAAGTGGTTTGAACATTTCAGAAAATGTTTTTCATGCTTGAAAGTTGTTCTTCTTTCAAACAAGCAGAGATCTAGATAAGAAGATACTTACCTTTTAAGCTCCCCCTCAAAACCTGATAGAATGATTTAGATTCTGATAAGCTCCCCCTGGATATTTGCAAAATATCCTTGTTTTAAACATTTAAGAACGGGTCCTGATCTGTTGTAATCAGAAGCCACCACCTTTACTCCCTCTATAAATTATGCATCTAAAATATGTCAGTGAAAAAGCACAAGATAGAGATCAGATACAACTCTCTTTTGAATTGTAGATCGTCATATCTTCCAAATATATTGTCAATGAAAAAGCACATGATAGAGATCAGATACAACTCCCTTGTGAATTGTAGATCGTCATATCTATCGGATGCAAAGTATTTCAGAAAAGAATGTACTCCCCCTTGACGATTGATTTCCTCATTCGAGTATTTTAGTACAATCTCTTATCAGGACAGGAGTAAGGTCTTTTGATCACTGAAGTACGAGTCCTAAACTGTAGTGTTTAGAAGTCAAACTTCGTTGAAGTACGGGTTCTAAGATGATTTACTTAGAAGCCTTCGTCTTGACATTTAAGTCTGGGTTTTGAACTGTTTTGTTCAAAATCCTAAGTTCTATGCTCCCCCTTAAACTTTGGGTGCCTGCAACACAGATTTAGCTTTTGGTACCCACTGGTATTTGGGTCCTGATGTGTTAGTTGCAGTTCTTGTAGGGGTAACATAATATGATCCATACCAGTAATTAACAAAAATTTTACTTACAAAGTCATGTGCTCCATAGTAAGAACAACAGATTTTCTTCTGAGCAATCCTGATCAATTGATTAGTGGAATAAAACATATCAGAATTACCAAAAGATTTACCTTTATGCATATTGTTCTTGTTGGCATTGGTTGTGGATGCATATGCTTTGTCATTCTTCTTCTCATCCGAAGAATCTTTAACCCTCCAGACCATCTGTCCTTTCTTAGATTGCTTTCCAAGAGATTTTATATAAAAGTTTGTTAAACCATCAACAGATTTGTCATAAAATAGATTAGATGGTGGAATCTGATTTGATTTGACAGTTTGTGGTTTGACACTTTTCTTTTTCAAAACATTTTTCTCATGAATAGAACTTGAAGCTGTTTTGAAAGAACAGACTGATTTTGTTGAATTATCAACAGGTGATTGATCAATCACATCAGCTGTAATCTTTTCTGATAGTTCACTGTTTGCAGCTTCCAAGCTTTTTATCTCTTCGAACAAAGTGTTTCTTTCAGAAGTCAATGTATCAAACTTTATTTTCAAATCAGATATGGCCTTCTATTCTTTTTGGACATCTGATGATAGAGCATTTATTTTGGATGTGAGCTTAAATATTTCAAATTCAAAATGTAAACGTTCAAGCTCAAAATCCTTTTCCAAGATCTTGGTTTTCTTAGAAATATCTTTGAAAATCCCAGTATTTCTCTTTTCAGCATTTTTCTTTTCAAGCTCAGAAGACTTTTTCTTTTCTTTGAAAAGTTGTCTTTCTTTTTCGAGCAAGTCTTGTAAAGTAGAAATCTGTTTGGGAAGTTCAGTAATTTTATCTTCAAGAACTTGTCTTTCTTTCGCAAAAGTGTCTCTTTCAGTAATCAGAATTTTCTCAAATTCAGACACTTGTTTGGAAAGTTTCATGCATCTATGCTCCAAATCCTTTTTCTCTTGGAGAGTTTTCTTGGAAAGTTCAGACATCTGTTGAATAGAAGATGTCTCCAGATTTGATTTAACTTTATCTGCTTGGATTCTTTTTGTCAGTTTAGCATTTTGTATCTCCAAGGCAGATATTTTCTCTTCGAAATCCTGAATCTTGTTTTGAAGCTCAAATGATTCAGCTTGTAGTTCAGATGATTTTTGTTCAGTTGTCTTCAGTTGGCTTTGAAGATTTATAATCTTTTTCTCTTTCAGCTTGACTTCCTTTTCACAAGTCTGAATAGAATTCTCTTTTAGAACAATAATTTTCTCTTTCCCTTTTATCTCTTTCTCTTTTGCATAGATGATACCTGAAAAATTAGATATAGTATTAGTACACTTTATACATTCAGGAGTTTTAACAGAGTTGAACAATTTAAAATGCAACTCCTGAATCTGTTTAAGAAACTCTGAATTCTGAATTTTCATTGTATTTCGTTCAGCTTCTATAACAGATATCTCAGGCTTGTACAGAATAGACATCTTGAATGAGAAATCAGCTTGATAAGAATGATCGTTCCCAAACAATTCAGAAATTTTGACTGAAAGTCAAAAGACAGATCACCACTTAAAAATTTTCTATCTCTGGAACTTTCACAGCACTGGAACTTTAGAACTTGCAAAGCAAATGACTTAATACTCGCAGATCAAGCTAACTGAAGTTTTGCAGATCACTTAGAATTAGAACTTGCAAATCAACCATGTAACCATGAACTCTTTGATCAAATGATTATGAACTTGCAAACCAAGTGAACTTTACAGCATGAACTTGCAACTCAAATGAATTATAACTCGCAGAACACTTGAGCTAAAACATATTTGAACATGCAAACTGCATAACCTGAAACTCGCAAGACAAATGGAATTTTAGCATTAAAACTCACATATCACATGAATTTTGAAACAAGCAGAACTCATGAATTAGCAAACTGTATAGAATTTCAGCATGGAAACTTGCATATCATATAATCATGAACTGGACTAGAATTCGCAGACTAAATGGATCTGAAAAACAACAGATTACATAAACTGGAATCTGCAGGCTATGGAATTTAAACTCGCAAATTGCTTTGAACTGAAATGCGCAAATCAATTAACCTAGATGGCGCAAAGCAGTGTACTTGTATGGCGCAAATCAAATGAGTTTGGATGGCGCAAAACAATTAACCTAGATGGTGCAAATCAGATTACTTGTGATGACGTTAATCAGTCGGCCACACAAATTAATTCACCGCCTATTTCATTCATTAATCTGCAGCCTCACAATTTTAATATCACCACCGCCCCACTAACTTGTAACCTCCAATCACAATCTGGCACAAATTTGATAATATTTGAAGAAAGTGGCGCAGATTGTGAAGATGGTAGCGCAAAACTCAAAAATGTGAAGATAGTAGCGCAAAACTCTAAATTCACAGATTGCTTCAATTGAAACCTGCAAATCAATTAGAAATCACAGATTAATCGAATCAGAACTAGCAAATCAATTTCAATTTTGAAATTTCAACACTTAGAACTCACAGGCTGAATGAAGACTTAATTGAAAATTAAAACTTGCAAATCAATATTTGTGGAACGCGCAGATTTAATTGGCGCAAATCAATTGGCACAAATGAACATGAATCCTCACTCTCGTCGCGCAAATCACATAACATGATTTTGGCGCAAATCATTAGAACTTGATTAGCGCAAATGTGATTCGCAGAACATTGATTTTGAAACAGATTTAGAACTTGCACACTGTATTACCTGAAACTCACAAAACAAGTTAATTGAAAATGAACTCACAAGTCAAGTAGAATTGAAACTTGCGCAAAACAAATTTGTGATGAAATTTGCGCAAAACAAATCGAGCAAAGCACATAATCTGGATGGTGCAAAACAAACGAACAAGATGGTGCAAATGTGATGAATTTGGCGCAAAGTTTATGATGTTGGCGCAAGGTTTTGATGTTGTTGGCACAAGGTTAATGATGGTGGCGCAAAACAAAACAAATCTGGAATGAAATCAATTGAGATAAGAACACATAAATCACATGGACTTGATATTCGCAAACCACATGAAGAGAAACTCGCAGATGCTTGTCTGCGTGTTTTTCAATTTCTCAGCGAGTTCTTCAACTTAGTTTCATGAATCGATCCAAATCACTTCAAACCTGCAAATTGAAACTTGATAATACAAAACAAGGATCGATTAAGCATATAGAATATATTTCCAATGTCAATTGCAGATTAAAATCAACAAAAACACATAGATTTCATCAAGAACAGTTCGTATGAGTTTGTGTTTTCTGAAATTTTATAAAATCCAAATTAACAACAAGTCAGTGGTTAATTCGAATGCAAGTGTGAACAACAAATAATCTTTGAGACTAATCGATCAATCCTAATCCAAAATATCAATCTAAAAACAACATATTAAAATGAATTTGATCACAAGTCAGATTTTCAGAAAACGATCTGCATGTTCTTGATTTTACAAGAATTTGATTCAAATTTGATTCTGTGATCTTTCTGAATTTGTTTGGTCTCGCTCTGATACCAATTGTTAATCCCTAACAATCAAGCAATATCTCAATCAATCAAGATACAACAATCAAAGTCTAGAGAGAGAAAGTAAATCTGTCATATATCTCTTAAACTGAATATTACAATGACGTGCTTCTCCACAACTAACAAGGCACTAAGTCTATTTATACCACAACTAAACACAAAGACTAAACTTGACATGGAACTTATACAGACTTTGACTTAGACAATGTTGACTTTACACCTTTGACTAAACACATTAAATCTTGGATACAATATAATGACCTAACATTCTTTAACCTCTAGAGCCTTTTTAAGTTCTTTAAATTTTTCAGAGAAGAAATTTTCTTTTTGTCCTCTTAGTTTTCTCAAGTTCTATTTTTCAACAAAAATTTATTTCTTTTCTGCTTCTAAAAGATCTTTATCTCTTTTGTAGAAACTCAGATCTTTTAAAGCTTGCTTTCTTTTCTCTTTTTCCTCAAAAATCTTTTGTTTCAGGTTCTGAAATTCATCAGTTAGTTTAAGTACATCCATTTCCAGTTCAGATTATGATGTAGATGGGGAATGTACCTTTTTTGAGATATCTTGAGATGATCCATCAGACTGGTCATCATCGGCTACAACCATTCCACATAGATGGGATGGTTCTGATTCTTAGTCAGAGGAAGAGTCAGAGACCCAGTTCTCTATCTCTACTACCAGCACTATTTCTTTCACATAGTATTTGTACTTGTTTTTGTAGTAGTCTTGATCTTTGATCGGTATACCTTTGCAGTTTACAGAGAAATGGCCTTGCTTGCCACACCTGAAAATCTCCCATCATTTTGGTTAGTTGGAAGAGAAGTACCTTCTGATTTTTGAGATGGTTGTTGAAAGAATCTTTGTGGTTGTTGGCATTGTTGCTGTGGTCTCTGATATTGAGCAGGCTCTTGGTAGGTATACTGAATGGTCTTTTGATCGTTATACTGTGTTGATCTTGGCTCAGCATGGTGTCCTTATTTCTGAAATCCTCTTCTATCTTCTCTGCTGTCTCCTTCATCTCTTCTTTTCTCATATACCTTTTTGCCAAACCTCTTGTTAAACTGGTGAGTTATTAGTGCAAGAGATTGAGCAAAGGCATTGATGTCCTCATCCACTTCTTCATCAGATTTTGATAACTTGACCTCATCTACAATCATGGCTCTTTTGACTTTTTATTAGATCTTTTTCAGAAAACTTTTATTTTGATGTCTCTGATCTTTTGGATTTACCATCTTTGGAGTTTTCCTCAGAGACACCTTTGTCTTTTGACATTAGTGCAAGAGGTCCACCTAAAGAAGTTTTGCTCTTTTGTTTTACAACTTCTTTTTCTTGGGCCATAAGAGTGCCATAAATGTCTGTAAGAGTACAGGCTCAAGATTTTGATTTGCTTGAAGTGACATAGACAACTGTAGCCATTCATCATTTAAGCTTTTTAAGAAAAGTACATTGTTTTCCTGTTTAGATCTTATAACCCCACATTTTCTACATTTATTGATCAAGACATTAAACCTGGTGTAGGTTTGTTGTAAAGTTTCTTCAGGTAAAGCTTTAAAGTCATGATAATCATTAATTCACCGTGTCTTTTGATTCTTTTAGGTTTTAATACCCCCTTCAAGTTGATTTAGCAGTTGGTCCCATAATTCTTTTGCAGTTACACAAGAGTCAAGCTCCTGAAAGATGTCATTTGGTATGGCCATTATCAAAAGACGAACAACTTTTAAGTCATTTTCCATTTTGTCAATTCATCTTCAGTAAAGCCAGATGTCTTTTTCTCAAAGTAACCTGGGATTTCTGTTGTTGTTCCTATAGCTGGAACTCTTGGAACCAAAATAATTGGTTGGAAAGGTCCACTGTTGACAGATCTCATTAGATCTTTGTCCATCCCTTCCAGGAAGTTAACCATCCTAATTTTCCATTGAGGATATTCATCCCTCAGAAGAGTAGAAGGTTTTGTCAACGATCCAACAGTCTAAATGGCACTATACTTTGATTAGCCATTTTTGAAAAGAAGAATATGATTAGTCTTAAAATGAGATGAAACTTGCAATCTTTTGGCTTTTAACAAGATAAAATATGATGAGTGGCTTTTCCAAACCTGAAAAAGAAACTTTTGCATGTTTACCAAGACATATAACATTGAAAGTGGTTTTCTCTAGATCCTTGGGTGCAATGTGGATTTGATTATACCCTGAGTACCCATCTAGGAAGCAAAAAAATTCTTTTCTCGCTAACCTATTGAGCATTTGCTTTATGAATGGTAATGGAAATACGCCAACCGGAAAGCCTTCACACAAATTTCCTTCCAACGTTGGTCCTCTTTGGGATGAGCTCATTTTTGTCATTAGTGATCACTGTGGTGCCACCTTTTTTTGGAACAAATTGGATCGGGTTCATCCAACTACTACTAGATATCGAGTATATTATACCCGCATCTAACCACTTTAAGGTCTCAATTTTCACCACTTCCTTCATAATAGGGTTAAGTCTCCTTTGTGGTTGCACTTTGCCAATACTATTTTCTTCCAAAATAATCTTACATTGGCAAATTGAAAGACTTATTCCCTTAATGTCGACTATGGTCCACCCTAGTTCTTTCTTATGCTTCCTTAAGAGTTCTAACAACTTTTTCTCTTGCTCACAAGTCAACTTAGATGAGATGATTACGGGTAATTTTTCATCTTCCAAAAGATACACATACTTAAGATGACTAGGCAAAGGTTTTATCTCTAACTCAGAAGGATAAAATATGGATAGGGCTTGAGCGATTTTGTCCTTAAAGTTGAGATGTTCAAAAGCTGCTAAGTCCTCAAGAAATCATTGTCAAAAATCAGGTCGGGATCTGTCACCACAGTGGTGAGACTGTCACCACAGTGGTGAGACTGTCACCACAGTGGTGAGACTGTCACCACTCTTTTCCAGATTTAAGCTTAAGTCTTTACTAATGGCCAAACAATCCTCCAACTCTCCATGGTACTTAAGGGACTTGAAAACATTGAATGTGACATGTTGGTCATTAACCCTCATAGTGAGTTCACTTTTTGAACATCGATTAAGGTTCTCCCCGTGGCTAGAAAAAGTTGTCTCAAGATGATTAGGACATTTTTGTCAGCTTCATAATCTATAATTAGAAAGTCAGCCGGGAATATGAATTTATCAACCTTAACCAAAATGTCCTCAATCTTTTCTCTAAGGTAGGCTAAGGATCTATCCGCTAATTGCAAAGTCACAGTGGTAAGGAGAACTTCTCCAATGCCTAACTTGTTAAAAATGGACATTAACATAAGATTTCTACTTACCCCTAGGTCACACAAAGCATGTCCTACTTCTTGGCCCCCTATGGAACACGGGATGGTGAAACTACTGGGATCCTTAAGCTTAGGCGGTATCTTACAAATGAGAAGGGCACTGCATTTTTTGGTTAACGCTACAGTCTCAAATTCACTCAATCGCCTTTTCTTGCTTAGGATGTCTTTAAGGAACTTAACATAGTTTGGCATTTGCTCGAGAGCCTCTACCAAAGGTATGTTATTGTGGATTTGTTTGAAGATGTCCAAAAACTTCTTAAACTAAGCATCCATACTTCTTGTTTCATCCTACCAGAAAAAGGAAGGCTCTAAGGCCAGGATCCACGTGTTTTTGGGCTGTCGATTTCTTTTCTCGACTTGTGGTGACTGTGTCACCACTGTGGTGAACAGTGATAGGAGTGACCCCAGGTGTTTCCAGTGCTTTGGGTGTGACATGCTCGATTACAACAAGGGTAATTTGAGTTGTTGGCATTTCAAAAGTTGAGGGAAACAACTCGAGAAAATTTTGTTTCTCAAAATTGTGAGTTATTTCCTCTTCTTCTTGCATGATTGGAATGTCCACTAGATCCTTACTACTTATCAGCGTGACGACCTTTACATGCTCTTTGGAGATGATCCTAGGGGTTTCAGTGTCCCTAGGTAAAGTGCCTTGTTGTCGTCCCCTCAACTCGGATGCAAATTGACCGAGTTGAGTTTCAAAAGCTCTCAATGTGGCATTGGTTTGATTAATGAAACCCTTACGTAATGATTCCAAAGAACCATTATCCATTGAGTTTTGTTATCTAGAAATGTGAGGAAGTGAAGATGGGCCATTATTGTGAGACCGTGGGAACTGCCCACTGTAGTGAAATCCCGGAGGATTTTGACGTCGGTTTTGTCCAGAACTTACCCTAGGGGGTTATAGTCCTGGATTTCCCATCCACGAAAAGTTGGGGTGGTTTCACCAGTTCGGGTTGTAAGCCTGAGAATATGGATTGTTCCTTGACTAATTTCCTACATAGTTGACTGAAATGGGGTTACCTGGACAGTTTTCATAAGAATTGTTATCATCACAAAATGCACAAATTTCATTTGATAAATTAGCATTCATAACATGCACTTAGTTTTTCTCTCCTAAGTTCAAGTTATTTTTACCAAGTTTGTCAAAGAAACAATTTGTGCATTTAAAGCGGTGATGGCGTCCACTTCATGAACTCCCGGTGCATTTTTTGGAGGAAGTGCATGGGGGTTCAACCACTCAGTATTATTTTTCGCAACCTTGTCTAGGATATCATATCCTTCATTATATGTCTTGGCGGTAAAAGCACCACCAACTGTAGCATCGAGGACAATTTTTCCAGAGTTGGAAAGTCCATTATAAAATGTTTCCAATTGGAAGCAATGGGGGATTCCATGATGAGGGCATTTCCGGAGAAGTTCTTTGAACCTCTCCCAAGCATTTGACACTGCTTCTTCGTCCCTTTGTTGAAACAGTAAAATTTCATTTCTGAGTTTCACATTCCTCGTTGGAGGAAAGTATATTTTCAGAATTTTTTTCCGAAAGATCCGCCCAAGTAGCTATGGAGTGGGGTCGTTAGAAATTTAGCCAAGCTTTATCTCTATCTCTTAGTGAAAAAGTGAAGAGCATTTTCCTTAAGGCATCTTGAGGAACTTCTTGAATTTTAAAAGCGTCTACAATCTCTAAAAATGATTTTAAATGCAAATACGGATCTGCCGATGGTAATCCTCCAAATTGACCCATTGTTTGGATCATTTGGAACATTAACGGTTTTAGCTCAAAGTTTAATGTGGTAATATCGGGTCTAGGAATTCCCGAATTTAATTGAGCAAATTTGGGGGTAGCATAGTCCCTTATTCCTCGATCCTTGTCATCGACAATCTTTACTGTACTTTCCACAAGAGGTGGTGGTGGTGGATTTTAGGGTCCTCCTCCAACATCACCCATAGTGTTATTAACGAGATGTTGTCGATTACCTCTTCCTCTTCTACCTCGTCGACGTCCCCGAACGGTTCTTTCGATTTCGGGATCTAGAGGTACAACTTCACCTTGTTGTAGCCGTGACATACAAGACGGAAAATCGAAAAGAAAAACCCGCGACTCGGGCTCAAGTAAAATCAATATGTTAGGATAAAAGTCATGTCAATCCCCGGCAACAGCGCCAAAAACTTGATAGCAAAAATACACATGTATAAAATGTGGCACAATAATGATGCAAGTATACACCAAATATTGCGTTTACTTTTCAAGTAATATAATGGTAAGAACCAAATATCGTATCCACGGGGATTAAATTACTAAGATTCATTGATTTCTACGAACTTCTGGTGCAAAGTTGAGAGTTTTATAAATTGATTGATTTATAGCAAAATATTAAATATTAAAGTTAGAAATAATAAAAAGCGGGTATGGGTGTAAGTTTTCCCCGAGAGTGTATTAATAACTTAAATGGTTAACAAAACTGGTAACAATGTGACCCTACACGATTTCCTCCTCTCGAAGCTACGTTGTATAGGTTGCGATTACAGTTTTATTATAAAGTATCCGCAAGTGCTAACTTTCGGTTTACCAATCTCACTAAGTAGATCTCGAAGATCTTAGCACCTCCAGTATGGAGAGATGCACATATCTCTATGACATACCAACTCGACCGACATCTGGACCATACTTCGATTATGCAAAAAACCATATCTCTATGCGATTATTGAAGATTTTCTCAAACCTCATTGCATCACCCAAGCCGTATTCGGATCCGCTCCTCTCAAGGTCTAAGATCTAATATTAATGCACACACACACACAAGTGATCGACTTTTCTGCGCTAAGACAGCTTTAACTTGTATGACCAAACTGAGAAGATAGCCAAATGCGTAACACCCAAGTGTTACATTTTAAACTCTCGGGTTTGGCTTACACCCGCACCCAAAGGGGGGTTTAGTTACTAATCATAATTAAAGACATAACAAAAGAAAAGTAATGCTGAAAATTAAATTGCATTAATATGAAACTTGCCACTGTGATCATAGACTCACCACAGTGGTGACGAAATTAGAAGTGCATAATTTAAATCTAAGAATACGAGAGCAAACTAAAACTCAACTAAGAACTTGGAAATGAAAGTGTTTGATGCATGAATAAAGTAATAATGCCAACCCAAGCTTCTTTATATAGTGGAAAAGATGAAAGGGACTTGAGGGGGGTGAAAGTGACTTTTCAACATTTGTCCTCTTCCAAACTTATCTTCATCCCCCTTGTCTTCATCCTCCTCTTTTTCTTGAAAGACTTCATCCTTGACCCAGCCCAAACCTGCAAGTTTTTCATACTTTTGGCAATAAAATCCCGAAGAATATCTCCAGCCGTTACTCACCATAGTGGTGACTTGCCACAATGGTTCCTAACGTCAAAATCCGATATTTTAATCAATTTCTTGACTTTATGGATGATTTGGACCAACGAAAGGGAGAAGACTAAAATGGGTCTTTGGAATGATAAAAAGATGGTGGAAACGTGATTAAAAAGGGAACAAATAACATTAAGAAATGAGGGTTATCATTTACCCTGGGATTTTAAATTAGATGTGAGATTAGACCCTACTTTCACAAATATTACAAAAAATACCACCATGTTTAATAGCATTTGATTAAAACCCAGGATGATTACTGGTCCTTACGGTCCTCAACCTTATTTTGATCCTCACATGATTTAACCCCTATATATATGTACACGCATTGAGGATCCCCTTATCTTGTTAACCAAGGTTATAGTGTTAACCTTGTTAACTAATCTGGACCATTGACCAAGAAAATGGATGGCTCTAATTAAAACATATTTTAAATTAAAAAAATAAAACATTTCTGTTTAATATTGTATTTCATATATGAATAGGGGCAAAAGGGTAAGAACATGTTAATTGATAATCAAGGAAAGAAATGAGGAAGCAAAATTCTCGGCACGATTGTGGTCTTGGATAAATACATTTGTCTTGATGTTCATATATGAAGTACATATTCATATATGAATGTGGTTTTGGAATTAATAAAAACACTTGTTTTAATGTTCATATATGAATGTGTTGTTGGTAATTGAAAATCCTATTCATAAATACACTGGTTTTGGATACATATATGAAAGTGGTATTGGGTTCATATATGAAGATGCAGGTTCATATACGAGTTTTTTTGGTGATCATGTATGAAACATGTAACACCCGAACTTTTGGATGAAAACCCCCTTGTCTTAATTATAACATGCAACTCATTTTTAATCTCATGGCTTTCCTATTCGTTCTTAGACTGCAATTCTTATATGTTTCTATGTGAGTACTTTCGAGTTGTACGTTTTACCGTCGGTTAAACGAGTATAGGATCGTTGCGGGTCATTTTGGAAGAAATCGGGGCCCAGGGTATGGCCGACGACTATGCCTGGCAATAATGCCATGGGCATAGCCGCGATGGAAAACTCGCTCGAAGGCCGCCACTTGCGGTGCACAGGCTGCGACTATGACAGGCGAGAGTGTCGTGTTATAGTCGTTGGGCATTATCGTGGTTGAAGAGGAAGGCTCGATACAAGCGGAGCGATAGTGCCCTGCGACCTTGCCCCTCTCACAATCGCTTGGGAATTGTCGCCCGCGTCCCCCAGACTCTTTAAACCTGCGATTTTTCGTCTCTTGTATCATTATGTTAGAAATCTGATTTTGGAAGTACAAATACTCTCATTGAAGGCAGTTTTCTCCTCCTCTACTACCCTTCTCTATTCATTGAATGCTATAGGAGAATCCACACATTTATTACTTTCCTCTAGTGATTTAGGTCTCAAGTAAGGAAAACTTCAGGTGTTGGAACAAGTCTCAAGTGTTAGAGCTCAATTCATCAACCCCACTTCTAGGGTTTCCACCATTTCTAGGGTTTTCACTTACAAACCTTATTGGTGAGTTCCTTATTATCATTTAATGTTCATTTATTGTGCTAAAAATTGTATATTTGCTTATGTGTTGGATTATGACCTAAAAATGAGGGTTTTATAGATTTGTGATCAAATGTGTTAAATGAGAGTATGTGTGGATTTCAAACCTCTTAATATTGCATATAAAGGTGATGGTTGACAAAGATGGAAGTTATACACTCATCTAGGGTTTTGGAGTTGTTGACCTAGGTTGGCCTTATATGTTGAAAATAAATGAGAATCTATGGATTCAGTATGTGTGTTCATTTTAGAACTATAAATACTATGATGGGATATTTGATGCTATTTGACTAAATAAACTTGAGAAATCAAGGTTTGAGAAGTGGTAAAGATGATACATGGAAATTGTATGGAGTAGAACTTGTTAATATAATATTTGGGCTCATGTTTTATATATGGGGACTAATGTCTAATTCCTTATGCATGAGGAATTAGTACTTGTATCATGTTTAGGTTTTGGGAAGGCCAACTTTTGGGTTGCTAGCAAGTAAGAAATAAAGGAAGGTAATACCCTTGAGGTGTAACTTGTCTAGCTTGGGTATGCAATAAAGTTCCACACAAACCTTGAGGTGTAATTTGACGGAGTAAGCATAAAGGTGTGAAACAGTTTGAGGTTGTGATGTACACTAAAGTTGGAACTTGAGGTGTAACCCATTAACATCATTAGAGACCCCACTCGTGTGTACTCGTCTCTTTGATGGATGAGGGCCTCCCCCGCATTTCAAGAGTTATTTCTTGTCAATATACATATATATGTTCAGGTATGGGATATCATGTGAAAAGTTGAGGTGTATAGTAATATGCCATCAAAGGGAATCCGGTAACTTTGAATTGAGCTTTAATGACTCTTCTCTTTTATTATATTTGTATTAGATCTCACTTGGCATCTAGCCTAACACTTGTTGTGATGTGTAATGGTTTTCAAGTCCCTCTAGTGGCAGGTCTAGAACACTTTGACATGACGTTGGGTGCAACTAGGAGCACCTAAGGAGTCAGACTTTTTAGGGTTCATGTGAAGAGCGATATTTTGGAGATATAGCGACCCTCATTTTAATCTATTCACTTTTAGTTTAGATTAAGTCGGTTGTTGAGTTATGTCTCATTTCATTACCAACATTGATTGTACAAACTTCCTTAATTGGGTTATAGTTGCTCATCGTTCGAGGGTTTTTATTTATCCATTTTTCCGGAAAATCCCTATTGTTATTGTTTAAAAATTTAGGGTGTTACAAAACATGATTGATGTTCATACATGAACTTGTTTATTTGTTCATACAGTAGTGTATGGTTTCATATATGAACAATCACAACAAGAACTTCCATGGGACTTCAAAACTGATGATGAACAACACCACGTTGGATAAACCCTAATTCTTTAATCACCCACTATATATTCTCAATACAAATGAAAACAAAATTTTCTGAATAAAATAAAACACATACATACTCTTACGGTTTATATAATCATCGTTCAATCCTTCCATAACATGTAACACCCTAAAATTTATTACAATAAAAAAAGGAAATTCCTGAAAATGGGTTGAATTAAAACTTTTCAATAATACAACTATAACCCAAATTAGGGTAGTTTGTATAACCAAAATGATATTTAACAAGATGGGATAATATTGCAACAACCGACTTAATCTAAAGTAACTTGACTAGATTAAATGAAGTGTCGCTATGTCCCCAAAAGTATGCCTTCTTCGCACAATTCCCAAAATGTCGCTTCCTAAAGCGCTCCAACTTGCACCGGTCGACACCTCAAATCATTCTAGGACCGCCACTAGTGGGACCTGTAGGCAATGCACATAATAACAAGTGTTAGTCTAGAAGCCTAGTGAGATCTTACAAAATATAGAAAGTAAACATAGTGCAAAGTGTTAAATTATAAGCCACCGTTACCAACTCCGCAAAGGTAGTATCATTCCACCATTCAACAAGTCACTCAACACTTCAAACCTGATCACATTCATTTACAATATAGAATGCTTGTTATCGGGGGAGACCCATGCAAACCAAGTGACAAGAACAAGTGGGTGAAATCGTTATAGTATCATTTAAGGTTACACCTCAGGTTCTTGGCTTTAGTGTACACCATTCCGATCTCACCTCTAGCCTCTCTATTACCTTTAGTGTCTACTCCATGGAGTTCCACCTCAAGGTCTCTGAACCTTAGTGCTTACTTGATCCTAAGAGAGTTTCACCTCAAGGGATCATGGCCCTTTAGTTCCTACTCTCTAGACATCCAAAATGGGGTCCGCAATTCGTAATAAACGACACACCACACCCTCATGCATAAGGGTTGGGTCCGATATTTCATTATTTTCAATAGAAACACGTCAAGGTCACCAAAGTCTCATAATTTGTGGATCTTTTATGTCTTCAATCCATAACCCATTTCATAAGTATATATATAGTTCCACATAATTTATTACTCATATTAAGGCATAGAGTGCCTTTATATTTTAAAATAATTCACATACTTGCTATGAGTCCACATAAAGCATCACTATAGATCAAACATGGTTAATGACTTGAACATTCCCGAAGTAACCCATCCATTCTCAAACCCAAGTAAACAATTAGTATTTGTGTTATCAAGCTCTAAATATAGGTGAGGTTAGGTATAGCCAAATTTCACCCATAATATTTCTAGGTCAAAATCCCACATGGAAAAACCAACTAGAAATCAAGATGATAGTAAATCATTTAGGTATACAAATATATATATATATATACACATACATATATTATAGTAAGAAAACTCACATATAGGGTTTGTAAGAGAAAACCCTAAGAATGGAGAAAACCCTAGAAATGAGAATATTTTCTTGTAGCTTTAATGGTTTTGAAATCTTCACTTTGATGAGGTAGAAGTGGTAGTTGGCACTCATTAATTGTAACTTAGTGGATTTATGTTGAGGATTAAATGAGGAGAGAGGGAAGAAATGAAAATCGCCTAATGGAGAGGAAGGGATCGGATCTAGCAACAAATTTTGAGAATGAGATTTATTGTGCTGAAAATCGGGCTTAAATGACACTCCAGGGGTCGCGGGTGATAGTGACAAGCGAGAGTGCCCCTGGCATTCTCGTTGGGCACTCTCGCGGGAGATGTACCGCGGGCACCCTTGGCTTAGCGATAGTGACATGCGAGAGTGACCCCGGGCACTCTTGCCAATAATGTACCGAGGCTGAAGCCCCCTAGGCGACAAAGCCTTCACGATTATGACCACGACACTCTCCCAGGGCATAGTCGTCGGATCAGATTGTACCGAATGCCAGAATTCAAGATTTTGAATTTCAACGGTTCTAAGCTAATCGGTCAACGTTCATAGATGTCAAGGTAGCATGACATAATTAACAAAACTAGGATAAATGCCACATTGGACTCATAGACCATGAATTGTAAATCAAAGGAGTGGAATTGTTTATACAAGAATTTGGGTATTGTCTATCAATAGGTTAACATCTAAACCATCATGGGTAAAGAAATGGTCCACATTTGATTAAATCATCGAAGATTGCTTTTGAACCGAATCCTTATATGTTTGATAAATAATGTTCAAATTTCTACTATCAAACAAAACCCACAGTACAATGAAGATGATGACCAAGAAAATAGGAAATATATTATTCCTTTTTTTATTAGATAATCATTCCATGAATAGATAAACCTTAAACATAGAGAAAAGATATGGAAATTATCTAAATAATATGGAATCCTAAACCACCCCTCCTAAATATGGCGTCCATTTGATTAAACCACAAAACTTAGTGAATTTTTTGATTGGATCAAGTGGTTTAAAAAGTTAACACTAAAAAAAAGGTTAACAAAAGAAGGACACTCTAGACATTGATTATTCGTTAAATATTTTTTTTAAATCATACGTTTAAGTCAAATATTACATTTCCTTGGTACATGAGACATTTCTAATGCATCATCAAATGCTGTATTTGACAAGAAACTTAAAAAAATATATTTATAAAGACTAGGTGTCGTTTGTTTTTTAAGGGGTCTAAAGTCTGAAGTCTTATTTTAGTTATGATTAATAAGAGGCTGTGTGTAAAAAGGTCTGAATGATTCAGACTTAAGAGTCATTAAGAAGTTTTTTAGAAAAAACAAACAACCCCTAACAGTTATAATTGTTTATATTTGATCATTTACTTTTTAAAACAATAAAATGAGAAAAAATGTTCACATTTAGAAATACATTAATGATATGAGTATCAAATATATGAATTAAATCTGTGAGTTACTTTTAAACTTTCTAGCCACAAGGCCCGATTCATCGTCTACGTGCTTTTTACGCCTAGTCATTCCAATAGGTTGAGTGATTGACCTTGCAAAAGGGGAGATTGTGATTTATATATTCATTATCTGTATTGACAATTATTTAAAACCTTTATTAAATTATGTTTTGAATCAAAGGTTGAATTGTAGTGATAGACGAATGATCGTGTGAAAATATGAGCTAAGGTGAAAAACATAAGAAAGGATCTAGACTCTTGATCACTTTTAATTTCATACTCACCCATGAATTACGCTTATCAATGGAATTTATCGGTGCATCTCGGTGCACCAAATTAGTGTTTATCTTTATTCATGATTGATCCAAGGGTGGGGATCTCTTCTCACATTTCTCACCATAACTTCCATTATCATCGGAACCCAACCTTTATATGATATATATATATATATATATATATATATAGGGTTCTGGTGAGAAAATTAAGGTTAACATGAGAAACGTGAGAATTGGTTATCAACCATTGGATGAGAAATAGATGCACATTAGGATGAGATGCACTGAGATAAGATGTACCTATATCATATCAATTACCTTCTAAACTGCAATTCATGGGAGAGCATTTGATTAAAGTGATCAACGATTCGAATCCACTTCTCACATTAACCTCAACTTCTCACACTATATATTTATATGTATATATATTAAAATAAATGGTTCAAATAAATTTTATATACTTTTTATACAAAATAAGATATTAATATCATGCCTGCTTCACATCTTCCTAAGAGCTTATCCAATGAAAGGTTGAGCATGACTTATTATTATTCAAAAGTCTTTTGGAAATAGCTTATTGTTTTTTTTTTTTTTTTTGAATGAGTTATCATATATTCATATTTGTTATTTAAGTTATTTTTTTGTCTTTTGTTACATCTCATCGTTGAATATGTTTTGAATTGTATATTTTTTTATGTGTATTTGGGTTAATTATAAAACTATTTACTTTGTTTTACATTATTTTTAATCATATTTTAAACGTACTGGAACTTTTTTTTAAATGGCAAATAAACTTTATTAACAAACAAAGGGAACAAAGAGAGAGAGAGAGAGGCGCATAATTTGCAAGGAGTAGATCCAAACAACACAACAAACAAAGGAAAAACCAAGGCACTTGGATAAAAACAAGAAACATCAATCCCAAACCAAAAACACTCAACATCCCAAAAGATGAACTAAAGAAACCCAACACTCATATTCACTTAATATAAAGCCATGTTTGGAGAGCCAATCCAATTAGTCTATGATTTAGAGAAAGACTTATGCTTTAAGGAGATCCAACCATATGATCGAGAAGGTCGAAGCAGCCCTTTTGAAGACACGAGTATTTCTTTCCCTCCCGATAAAATATGTAGCAATCCAGACAACCGCTTGCCAAATATCTTTGAGAGGTGCTGAAATACGGTTGTCACCATCGAACAAGGTACTTCTGTAATCGAGGATGGGAGAACTTCGTCCGGAGGAGAAAATTTGATTCGACACCAAAGTTGTGTGGTTACAATTCAAGAGAAAATGATCCACCAATTCAATGAACTCACCGCACAAAGGACAAAGAATCGAATTGAGGTTGATTCCTTTGATGTCTAATTGTTGAAGAACTGGGAGGCAATGAAGCAAGGACCTCCAGATGAACACATTAACTTTTCTTAAAAATATTGAGAACTTTTTCCCATTTGACCCCAAGCCATGTTTGAAATTTGACCCTCCCCCCACCCCAAAAAAAAAATTCCACACCATCTCGAGCGAATGCATCACCGTAGCCGGAGCGCGAAACAAAGAGAAATAGTATAGTGACAAGCTACCAAGGACCGATTTCACCAGAGTTAGACGATCATCGAAGGATATCATTTTTCCTTTCCAACTAGCAAGCTTGCTTTTGAATTTTTTGATAATGGGATACCAATTACACACCTTATTCATATTTGTACCAATCGGGAGACCGTGATAAGTAAGAGGGAAAGACCGACACCACAGCGTAAGTGCATCGCCTTCACTAGAGTTAGACGACCACCGAAGGAGATCACATTTCCTTTCCAACTAGCCAGTTTGCTTTTAAATTTTTCGATAATGGGATACCAGTTACACACCTTATTCATATTTGTACCAATCGGGAAACCGAGAAAGTAAGAGGGAAAGACCTGAAACCACAACGTATGTGCTTTGCTAAATCATTTACAACATTTTACAAGACCCCCACACCAAACAAATAGCTTTTTTGGATATTAATCTTCAACCTTGATGCAAGTTGAAAACATTTGTGGATTCTCATCAGGTTCCGTGCATTTAATTCAGTCCACTTTCCGAAAAAAAAATAGATCGTCTGCGTATTGAAGATGTGACAAGGAAATTGAGTTTCATTCAAGCCTACTACAACCTCATGATAAATATTTCTCCGAATTTTTCCATGTAAAGCAATGTTTAGACCCTCAACGATGATGAGAAACGAAAACTATGATAATTGGTCTTCTTGCTTGACCCCCCCCCCCCCCAAACCAAGGTAGAATTCCTTAGTCGGAGAGTCATTAACCAAGATGGAAGGTGTGGTTGAGTGGAGACAAGTATGGATCCAATTTCACCATTTTTGACCAAATCCCATTTGTTGTATGACGATTAAGATGAAGTCCCAATTTATGTTGTCAAAAGCTTTCCCGAAATCAATTTTAAGGGCAAAGCATTTCTTCTTGAAAGATTTTAGATGGTCGATCACCTCACTAGCGATAAGAACCCCATCTAGAATGGAACGCCCACCTATAAATGCACTTTGCTCCATACCAATCAGTTTACCAATGAGTTTTTCAATCTTTCCTCTAAAATTTTTGCAATTATTTTAAAGTAGCAACCTATAAGGCTAATTGGCCGGAAGTCCCTGACACTGATTGGATCTTTGCATTTAGGGATCAAGGTGCAAAAAGAAGCATTACACCCTTTGCTAATTTCAGCTCAGACCCAAAACCACATAATAGCTGAATAATCGTCTTTTATTGTTGGCCAAAATCTTTTGATAAAACGGAAATTAAAGCCATCTGGTCTGGTGCTTTGTAGCTGCCACAAGCCAAAACCGCCTCCTAAATTTCAGATTCGGAAATCGAGGGTTCCAATTAACTTGCTTCATCGTCTGACAACTTTTTGAAGAGATCACTATGAAAAGAAGGTCTTGGTAAAATTTTGATGAAAAGTACTCCAAATTTTTTGTTTAATGAGCATGAGGCTGTCTACCCAAATACCATCAATAGATAACCCAGTAACATTGTTCTTCCTTTCTTTCTTTCCACTTGATGGCATTGTGAAAATATTTAGAGTTCTTATCTCCTTCAACGTACGTCACATTTTAGTTGTGCTTCCTATTGATTCATAACCCACTTGAGGTTTGTTAGAATATGATGATGATTGAAAGAGACGATGAATATGCTGAAGGCTTGAGACTTCGATATATTGATTGAGAGAATAAACGTACAATACGATAAAATAATAATGAGAGATATGACCTAGACTAGAAGATACAAGGTATTTATACAGAGACTATATGGGCCTGGGCCTTATACACGCGTGGGCCTGGGTCTTATACATATATATACACTAACATCCCCCCTCAAACTCAATCGGGAGAAGAATTAGCCAGATGGAGTTTGGAAACTAGATCACGAAACCGTCCTGGTAGATGAGCTTTAGTGAAAATGTCGGCCAGTTGATCAATAGTTGAAATAGGAAGAAGCTGGATAGTTTGACGAGTCACGTGTTGACGAACAAAGTGACAGTCAATTTCAATATGCTTCATTCGCTCGTGAAAGACATCATTGTGAGCGATCTGAATTGCACTGTTGTTGTCGCACCACAACGGAGTTGGAGAATGTTGAGGAGCCCCCATGTCAGAGAGTAGCCAGCGTAACCACACAAGTTCTTGAGCCGTGTCAGCTAGTGCTCGATACTCAGCTTCAGTACTGAATCGAGCTGTGAGTGATTGTTTCTTGCTCCGCCAAGATATGAGTGAGTCTCCAAGAAAGAAACAGTAGCCGGTAGTGGAGCGACGATCAGTCATGTCACTGTCCCAATCAGCATCAGAAAAGCCTCACAAAGTCAAGGATGATGTGGATGTAAAATGAAGACTGTGAAACATGGTCCCTTTTAAGTATCGAAGGATGCGCAGGACAGCAGCATAGTGATCGGAACAGGGTGCAGACATGAACTGACTGACGGTATGAACAGCATAGGCAATGTCAGGACGAGTCACTGTCAGGTAAACAAGTGACCCCACTAACTGTCGATACAAAGTAGGATCACGCAGAGGAGGTCTAGCATTTGGAGCTAAATGAAGGTTGTGCTCAAGAGGAGTGGATGCAGTTTTGTTGTCAGTAATCCCAGCTTTTGACAAAAGATCTGAGGTGTATTTGGCTTGACAAAGATAAATTTCCG
Organism: Arctium minus; assembly: GCA_954870635.1. NCBI lineage: Eukaryota > Viridiplantae > Streptophyta > Magnoliopsida > Asterales > Asteraceae > Arctium > Arctium minus. The sequence continues at coordinate 118,173,188 of OX941080.1, read as the reverse complement.
ATGGATCTGAGAGCACCTCAAGACCAAGAAAATAGTGTAAAGAGCCAAGATCCTTCATCTCAAAACAGAAGCTGAGAGATGTCTTGAGATTAGCTATGCCTGTAGAGTCACTGCCAATAATAATCATATCATCCACATACAAAAGAAGTAAGATTGTGCCAGCCTCAGTGGTCCGAGTAAACAGTCCTGAATCATAGTTGTTGGGTGATAAACTCAGAGAGGTGACTGTGGAACTGAACTTCTCAATAGTCCATAAAGAGCCTTCCGAAGTCTACAAACATGACCTTGTGGGAGTCGAACGCCTGGAGGAGGTGTCATGTAGACTTCCTCATATAAGTCACCGTTCAAGAAGGCATTATTAACATCCATCTGAAAGAGAGGCCATTGTTTTGTAGCTGCGATAGCTAGGAGACTGCGAACAGAAGTGACTCGAGCAACAGGTGCAAATGTCTCCTCATAATCAATGTCGTACTCTTGATTGAAGCCCTTTGCCACCAGGCGAGCTTTGTACCTATCAATAGAGCCATCAGATTTTGTCTTGATTTTGAACACCCATTTGGAACCAATGGGTGACTTGCCCGGTGGAAGAGGAACAGAGTCTCATGTCTGAGCTTTGTCAAGAGCCTAAAGTTCCTCATCCATAGCTTTCTGCCAATCAAGATTAGAGGAGGCTTCCTTGTAGGAAGTAGGTTCGTGATTGGACAACAGAGTATCATAAACATGATAATCACGAAGATGAGAAGGAACTTGTCTTACCCTATTTGATCGTTTAACATTCGGAGATTGAGACGTTCCAGGAGCCAAAGACTCAGCAGGCAGCTCAGATGTTGGTTGTGCGGATGGAGCAGATGATTGATGTTAATCAGGAAAACTATAAGATGCAGGTGGTGTAGGGACAGGAGACTCTGAAGGAGAGGCAGAGTCAGAAGATGTTGGAACAATGGGTGGAGACGATATGATGTCAGATTGGAGTGAGTCCAATGAGACAGAAGCATCAGTAAAGAACAGAGCGATGAAGGTAGGGGACTCACGAAACTTGGATATAGAAGAAAAAGGAACATGTTCCCAGAAGGTAACGTGACGAGATATACGAAGACGCTGGGAGATAGGATCCCAGCAGCGATAACCCTTGTGCTCAATACCATATCCAAGGAAGCAGCAAAGTTTGGAGCGAGGTTCAAGTTTGGTATGTTCATGAGATTGTAACTGAACAAAACAAGCACTACCCCAAACTTTTAGAAGTTCATAGGCAGGGGTGACCTCATGAAGAGCCTCATAAGGAGACTTATTATTAAGGATGGGAGTAGGATGATGATTGATAGTATAAACTGCAGTGAAAGTAACTTCACCCTAAAAACGTTCTGGACATTTAGCAGAAATGAGAAGAGTGCGAACCGTATCAAGAATATGACGGTGTTTACGTTCGGCACGACCATTTTGAGGAGATGTGCCGGGACAAGAGTACTGAGAGAGAGTCCCCTAAGATTGAAGAAAGGAGAGAATAGAGGACTCTTTGTATTCCATAGCATTGTTAGCTCTAAGAATCTTTATAGATTTTGAGAATTGGGTGTGAATCATTCGAGCAAACATAATATAAATTTTAGGTAGTTTCAAACGATGTTTCATGAGATATATCCATGTGAAACGTGTATGATCATCAATAAAAATAACAAAATATCGAGCTCCCCCATGGATGGATGTGGTGCTGGTCCCCATACATCAGAATGAATAAGATCAAACGAAGAAGTAGAATTAAACTTATTCGTTTCAAAAGATAAAGCATGATGTTTGCCAAGTTTGCATGATAAACAAGAAATATTGTCAGTTGATACACAATTTCCTAACACCCCTAAATTAGCTAATGATTTTATTCTGACTAAAGACAAGTGACCTAGTCGGGCATGCCACAAATCAAAGGAAGAAGTGCTGGAAACTGAGGCAACAAGACTTGAAGAGGGTAATGGAAGACGAAGGTAAACCACTTCAATCATCCGTCCAACTTTACGGCTGAGTCCAAGGATCTGCTAGGTCTTTGGATCCTGTACAACACAACCAGAAGAATGAAATAAAATGATCAAATTAGATTCGAGAAGCTGCACAATCGAAACTAAGCTCAGAGATAGTTTCAGAACATTTAGAACATCCGGTAATTGTATATGAGGAGTGGAGACATTTCCACTAAAAGATACCGGTAGGCCAGTGTTGTCAGCAGTTCGTATTGACGTAAAATGCTGAGGTGGTTTCTTAGAAACAAAACCATCAGTGCAGGGTGTCATATGATTGCAACACCCAGAGTCAAAAAGCCATAAATTACCTGATGCAGCTGAGTGTGGAGAATTCATACCCATAGCACCAGACATGATCTGCTCCATGAGTTCCTGATTGCGACGCATCAGTTCCATGAGGTCGGGTGAGGAGACTGAAGAAACCTCGTTATCAGTGATAGTAGACCCAGCAACAGCGTGAGTCCGGTTCTGAGGGCCAGTGTGCTTTGAGTTCTTAGGGCAGTCAGACTCATAATGGTGTGGATGAGTGATGCCACACCTACGACACTTGCGAATAGGACAATCAAGGAGAAGATGAGCAGTAGAATGGCAAAAGGCACACTTAGATGTGTTCGTCTTTCCCACAGATTTGGAATGGTTGTTGTTGGTCCATTTACCTTTGGACTTGGGATGAGACGTGTAGAGAACGCTATCAGTAGCGGGCATCGGTGAGCGCATGTGAAGACGAGTTTCTTCACTTAACAATTCTGATATGGCTTCTTCAATAGTGGGTAGGGGCTGCCTATGAAGAAGAGAAGCACGAACATTCTCAAATTTATCTATAAGACCCATCAGAATGGTGATCAAATGTAGCTGGTTGAAGTAGGTTGTGAACTGTTGAGCCGTTTCATCAAAAATTTGTGGTGCTCCAAGACTTATATGATCTCTGAGAGACTGCATTTCAGATATATAAGAGTTTACTGATTGATCAGGAAGCTGACGTTTGTTCTGAAAGGTAGTCCACAGTTGATACTGAAGAGATAGGCCCGATGACGTGTACCGCTTGGCGAGAAAATCCCAGAGACTTTTGGCGGTAACATAGCCAAGAAACTGTTGGTTAATCTCAGGAGTAGTAGAGGCATTAATGAAACCCAGAATACGAGCATTATTGATGTCCCACTCATTCATGCGTTTTACAAAATCAACAGCATTCTCAGTTGCTTCCTGAACTGGAAGTTTGGATGCACCAGTAACATAGGTGTGAAGCCCATGGGATTTTAGCAGAATTGTCATATGGTGATGCCACAGGATGTAGTTGCTACCATTGAAGACAACCGAAATGGGATTTGAGTGACTGAGATTGGTAGCCATGGATGTGACGAGAAACTGTTCACTGAGAGTGGTAGGGTGAGCAACCGGTAGTATCAACCGGAAGGATGTGCGACCGGTAGTATCGACCGGTATGAACCGGTAGGGTGTGTGACAGGTATGGACCGGTGGTAGTGTGCGACCGGTACGGTGTTATCGACCGGTGTTGACCGGTATGGTGTTATCGACCGGTATGTTCCGGTCGATGCTTGATTTGACCGATATATCGACCGATGTATCGACAGAAGATGTATCGACCGATGTTATCAAGGAGATGTATCGACCGATGTTATCGACCGATATTCCGTGCGATGAAAGACAGAGAGGGCGGCGACGGCGACGGCAACGGCGATGAGAGAGAGCCTAGGGTTTCGCAGATTTGACGGAGATGAGAGAGAAAGCGGGCGGCGACGACTACGCAAATTTGTCTACGGCTAGGGTTTCGGTTGTCATATCTGCGGCGAGACGGTGATGACGGCGAGATGGCGATGATTGTGAAAACAAACCTACAGCTCTGATACCATGTTAGAATATGATGATGATTGAAAGAGACGATGAATATGCTAAAGGCTTGAGACTTCGATATATTGATTGAGAGAATAAACGTACAATACGATAAAATAATAATGAGATATATGACCTAGACTAGAAGATACAAGGTATTTATACAGAGACTATATGGGCCTGGGCCTTATACACGCGTGGGCCTGGGCCTTATACATATATATGTGGCCCAACAATTACTAGCTTTAATGCTCTCCATGATCGTCTTGGTTCGTCTATTGTAGACCCGATAGGCTTTAGACATTAACGAATAACCAATGATGTATCCTTCGTCAGCCTTCTTGTCAAATTTTCCAAGATTGTCGCGATCATTGAGAATATAACACCTGCAACCAAAAGTGCGAAAAAAAATTAATATTCGGTTTTCTACGATTAATAAGTTCATACGCTGTCTTTCTATGTCTTTTGATGACAATCGTGCGGTTTTGTGTGAAACACGCAGTGGCTACGGCTTCAGCCCACAGATACATTGGTAATTCAGAATAGGCTAACATTGTCCTCGCAGCTTCCACCAATGTTCGATTCTTCCTTTCAACTACGCTGTTTTGCTGAGGAGTATAGGCAGCAGAGAAGTTGTGAGAGATCCCAACAGATACGAGATAACTCTGAAGCTTTTCATTCTTGAATTTCGTGCCATTGTCACTTCTCAAAGATTTAACCGGCAATTGTAGTCGAACCTGGATTTTCTTTATGAAAGCAATGATCAGCTCTGTTGCATCTGATTTGTTCCTTAGAAATTCCAGCCAAGTGTATCTGGAGTACTCATCTATCATGACCAAAATATATCTCTTGCCGTTAATAGATTGAGTCCTCATCGGGCCGCAAAGGTCCATATGTATCAATTCTAGAGGTGTTGAGGATGAGAATTCTGTCTTTGCTTTATCAGAGTTTCGCTTCATCTTTCCCATTTCACAAGCGGGGCAAAGAGAATTTTTCTCAAACCTTAGTTCAGGTAGACCTTTGACAATACCATGTCTCGCCAACTGATTTATCGCATCAAAGTTTTGATGAGACAAGCGCCGATGCCATATCCAACTTTCAGCTCGTGAAGCTTTAGCAATCAGACAAACAGATCTTGATGCAGAAAGAGTTGGAAAATTCACAGAATAAAGATTTGCATTCCGCTTAGCTTTGAAAATTGCACGACCATCTTTATCTTCAATATAACAGCATTTATCAGTAAACCGAACTTGGAATTGACTATCGCAGAACTGACTTGTGCTGAAAAGATTATGATCAAGTCCTTCTACGTATAGTACTCTCTTGATCGTCATGATGCCATTTGTTAAAGATCTGTGTCCTCGAATATGTCCAGTAAGCTCAGAATTTGCATAACTTACAGTACCGGCAGGTTCCTCAACATAATTGTGAAGTAGATGCTTAAATCCTGTCATATGGTGCGAGCATCCTGAATATATATACCATGTATGTGAGGCCTGCAAAATAAGCAAATTATTTCTGCTTAGGTACCCATATCCAGATAGGTCCTTTCTTGTTAGCTTTTTGCAATTTATCAACATCATCCACCTTAGCCTTAATTCGCCACTCATAGCGAGGCTTAGGTACCCATTTCCATGTAATTTTCACATTAAGCTCGTGAAATCTTTGATTTTTAGAAAAATGATCAATCTTAGCATGAAAAATTTTAGCCTGATGTGTTAAGGATCTGGAAACTGATTTGACACGAGATGTTTGTTTGGCAACTTTAGATGTAGAATGATTGGAAGAAATGGTAAATGCATTATCATGACAGTGTTTGTAGATAAAATTCTTACGCGAAAATGTCAAAAGCTTAGATTTATCTAATGAAGTACAAACATTCATACAACTTTGACATTTGGAAACGTTTGAATTTTTACAAATCAAACTATCACTATCACTGATACTACATTTATTTTTAGCAACTTTATTTTCCTTCACATTCTTCATCCATTCTCCTTTATCATTCTGCCTTTTTATATCTGAAACAAGAAACAGAATCTTGTTAGTTTTCTTTTTAGAAGATGATTTTGGCTTTGAAGTACAAAAAGTTTCTCCCTTTTCAAAAATACTTGGAGGATATTCAGGAGTAGTAGTATAAACAACTGAAGTTTTAGAATTAATAGTCTCAAACTCTGGATTAGAATGAACATTCCAGTTTGGAGACTCAAACTTCTTTTTCTCTTTTAGATTTTGTTTAAACAAATCATCTTTTAAAACTTTTAACTCTCTAGAGAGTTCTTTGTTTTCTTCAGAAGACTTGTCAAGTTTGAATCTGAGATCAATGTTCTCATCTTCTAACTCTTCAATTGTCTTTTGAAGATCTGTGATTTGTTTGAAAAAGATAGATGCTTGATTCACCTCAGAGTTTGATTCCATCTTTTCTATTATAGGTACAGGATCTGAAACATTCATCATTTCTGTAAAGATCTCCTTAATCATAATTTTTGAAATATCAGAATTAAGGTTTTGATTCATGATATTTTCACCTTTTGATTCTTTTGAGGAATTAGAAGTGAATGAATCAGATAAAGAAATTTGATTCTCAACATCAGTTTCTGAATCAGATTCATCATACTGACACTGAGATTCAGTACTATTTGCTTCAACCTTAGCTGACTCTGTTGGTAAACAAAGAGAAAATAGTGAAGAAAATTCACTAAATTCCGGCTTTCTTGTTTTGCAACTTTCGTTCAAATCTTTATAAGTAAAACCAACAGATTTAAAACTTGAAATTGAATCAGTACAAGATGAAGTGTCATCATCATTCACTACTTTACCTTTAAGAAAAGTAACAAAAGTATCACGAATATCAGGTTTTGTAGGAGTAGAGCCCATCTTATCAAAATTATACAAATTTTCTGGTGCTCTTTTCAAAACATTATTTGCTTCAAAACCCAAACCTTTTTTGACATCATAAAATCGGACATCTTGGAGTTTGTTTGTTAAAAGATTTAATGTTTGCTCAGTCTGTCCTCTTTTCAGATTTAAATCCTCCAGTTGCTTGATTTTACAATATGCCTCGTTTCTTTCTTGAAAACATGCTTCAAACTTGATTTTAAATTCACCTTTTTCAGCATTTAAATTTACAAGATCCCTTTCAAGCTCAGATATTTTTGATTTTAAAACATCTTTGTCCTTTTTCAAAATCTCTTTCTCAGATTCTTTCTCCTTAACAACATCTTTCAACATTGCATTTTCATCGTGAAAATTCAACATTGTTTGTCTTTCATGACTAAGTTTGACTTTCAAATTTTCAAACTCTTCTTTCATTGAGAGTATTCTCCGATAGACAAGACTGGAGGCTTTAGATGAGATCCCATAGAGAGTAAATCATTCGACATGATGAGAAGATGTATAAACCTACACACGATGAAAAATATTAGCTAGTAAAGATCTTTAAATCCAACAAATCAAGAAAACTTTCGAAATAAAAAAATTAAGAATAACACTGTATCTAGCGCAAAATTGAAGATTGCATAAACAAGTTGTAGCACAAACGTGATTTGCGTTATGGGTTTATGGCGCAAACTACACTTCTCGCTAGAAGGGCATGGCGCAAACCGAACTTCGCGTGACCAGTGTGTGACGCAAATCTGACTTTGCGTGATCAGTGTGTGACGCAAACCTGACTTTGCGTGATCAGTGTGTAGCGCAAAGCTATCTTTGCGTGACCTTAGTCTAGCGCAAACTTAGCTTTACGTGACCTTAGTCTAGTGCAAAGTAAACACTTTACAATTTGAATTTTGTGCGAAAACAAGATAACGCAAGCACTTATTTTCTTGAGTAATGTATGACGCAAATTGGGATTCGCAAGAAGAACTGATGATGCAAATAACACTTTGCGTGAAGTATGATACGAATCTGATATGAACTGGCGCAAAACACTGATGAACTCGCGCAAACCGTGAAGAACTCGCGCAAACTTTAGATCTAGCGCAAATCGACTGTTTCGATCATATCTGCACTAAAAACCAATCTAGACCTCGAATCTCGATCTGAAAGCTTGACAATTTGATCGTCTAACCATCTAGAATCTAATTCTGACAAGGAATTTCGATTAAAAACACACAAATTGACAATTTGATTCAAGAACAGTGCGATGAACTCGTGAAATACAAACTCGACCAAAATCAAAATTCAGACTCGATTACTGTGCAATTCACAAATCAAAATACACAGACTTGATCGAAAATGATAAACAAACACAAATCAATCGATTACAACTTGAAATTTTCACTAAAATTCAAAATCGATTCTGACTTCGATGAACAGTGACGATGAACAGTGCCAACTCAAAAACTTTTCTTGATTTCAATTTGGATTTGGCTCTGATACCAATTGTGGCCCAACAATTACTAGCATAAACACATACAGATTGACACAAAACACTTTTATTGATTAATCACACAGATTACATAAATCCATATACCTATTTGTGATAATCCTTTCAAGACAGAGTGTTTGTGTGTGTTCTCAAGGTGTGCAACTATGTGTTCTATCTCTCTCTCTAATTACCACTATTCTTGAAACCAACACAATGACATGCTTATATATAGGTTAACATGACCAAGCAAGGTCAAACCTTCTAAGCTCATTTACAACACACACACTAACAACAATTACAATAATGACCCTCATTTAATCTTGAATACAATTTCAGTCTAACAATATATACACTAACAAGATTATCTTTTTCTTCTATCTAAGTGCACCGACTGTTTCTCCAATAGTACAATTCCAAAGGAGGAAGAGATCTAGATTCAGACTCAATTTCCTAGCGAGCATTTTCCTTTTTGGTCATCTCAATTTCCTAGTATAATTTCCCCAACTTTTCAATGACCAACTTCTTAACGCAATCTTCACATTTTTGAACTTTCTTTGAGAGTTATATTTGGTTTGTTTTTTTGGAAACATAATCCTTAACCACCTCTTCAACATGGTCATATTGCAACCATACATCAAATAATTTAAACGGTCTCAGTCCAAAATTCCGCGATTTGTCCTCGGGGAGGATATGACAGTGGTCTGAAAGTTTTCGGTCAAGAACTTTTGATGCGGAGCAAATTAAGGCCCTTGTCGATTCATATATGGAACAATGGGAAGTCGAGAAAAGGAACGAATAAATAAAAGTCGTAGAAAAGACGTCAACAAGAAACCCTCCATATTGTTTTTTTCCATTTAGCGCACATCATTAATTTGGAAACAAATCCTTATCTTTTATTATTCCTCTTCCTAGTTTAAGTAGGATTTCCTTTTTTTTAATTACTAGAAACGTACTCGCGCAATGCAGCGAGATACATCACGATTTTAATGTTTCATTTTATTTTTTGTTTTTTTTGTTGATTTACAGTACGACCTTAGATGGTTTTGAGAAAGTGATAATGTTTTTTTTATAAATTTGTTTAATTCAGGCTTAATAATATGATGTTTTTTATATAAAAAATTAAGTATTTTGTTAGAATTCAATGATTATCTTATATATTTTAATGACATCTAGAAAAAATAACCAATTACATATTTAATAATATAATTAAAACAAATTTATATTAATATAATATATTAATTAATAGTGATACATGGAAATGTCTGCATAAACGGAAGGTCCTACACATACCAAATTGATGGGTGTTAGAAGCATGCAGTAGTAATATGTATCTTGTACTTTGAAACTTGTAAATTAAGAGATTTTTAAAATCTTGCATAAAATGATGGTACCTTGTGTCTAATAATTTGTATTTAAGAGTTTTTTATCCGTGCTTTATAATATAGTATAGATTATTATACTTTCCTAGTTTAGATTACAATTCCTTAGTCCAAGTATTGGTGTAGTCCTTCTCGTTTTTTGCAACTTTGATAATAGAATTTTCTGATTACTTGAAGTTCACTAAGTTTTGGGTTTCACCCTATTTTCGTTCTGCATCACTTGGTATCAAAGCTCTAGTTAGTATCCTGATGGCTAACGAGTAACGATGGAGAAAAAAATCAAGATAACAGTGGTGACCATAGTCTTGAAAGCTTGTGGAAGGTCGTGGAAGAACTCCCCACCGGATTCACTCGACTCAACACAAACGTAGAAGAGATACTTACTGCGTTCGTAGTCGGTGGATTGCTCCACGAAAATTGTGAGGATGTTCCCCGTGGTCGACCCCACCAACGCCAAGGCAACAATAGCGGTCATGGGTTAGGCCCAGTACATCACCATAATCCGGTAAATAACGGAAGACCGAATCAATTCAAAATCTTTTCCGATGAAAAAACAGGAGAAGATGAAGAACCACCATACCAAAGAAGACTAAACCGAGTTCATGAAGGCTACCGCATCAAAGACGAGATTCCAAACTTTCACGGAAACCTCAATCTCGAGGCGGTACTAGATTGGATTTATGAAGTCAATAAGTTTTTCGACATCATGGACATACCCGATCAACAACGCATGAAGGTTATCGCTTACAAACTTCAAGGCGGAGACGACGCTTGGTGGGAAAGCATGCAAGACCAACACCGACGGATGGGAAGGCGTCCCATAACAGAGTTGCCACGGATGAAAGAGTTAATAAAGGGACGATTTTTATCACCCGATTACGCGCATAATCTTTATCAGTACTTTCATAATTGCACCCAAGGGAATCGTTCCATTGCCGAGTACACGGGAGAATTTTTGCAACTACAAGCAAGATGTCGTCTTTCCGAAATGGAAGAGCAAATCGATATATTAACGGTTTGAAGTTTACTATTCAAGACCGATTGGGTCTTCAACCCATTTGGTCCGTTGATCAAGCCCAAAGCATGGCTATAAAGACCGAGAGACTTCAATCCCGAGCCATGTATAACACTCGACGACCTCCAAGCGATCTTTAGTTCAAGTGGGAATCAAGGCCTCCGATCAAGTCTGGTTCAAACTAACGCCCAAAACAAACCTATTTCCACTTGCATCCCTGAAATATCCAACCGAAAAAACTCCGAAAACTCCCAACAATCCTTACGCCAAACCCGGAGGAACCAAGTGCTACTGATGCGAGGAACTGGGTCACCGAAACGGAGACAAGCGTTTGTGATCTATTATTAAAATGGAATAGATGAAGAGATCGAACCAGAAAAATTTACGGAAGAAGGAGCAGAAGAGTATGCCGAAGTGGACGACGAACCACTAATTTGTATGATACAAAGGATTTCTTGCTCACCTAAAATTCGTGAAAACTCCCAACGAAACAAGATTTTTCAAGCCAAATGTTCCATTGATCAAAAGGTATGTACTTTAATTATTGATAGTTGTGAAAAGCTTGTTTCAAAGGCTTTGGTAACACATCTCAAACTTCCAACAGAGCCACACCCAAATCCGTACCAAATCGGGTGGATCAAGAAAGGACCCGCAATTAAAGTAACTAAGATTTGCAAGCTTCCGTTATTGGTAAAACATATAATGACACTGTTATTTGCAATGTTGTTGAGATAGATGCGTGCCATGTTCTCTTAGGTTGCGTTTGGTATATGGACAGGACATAGCAAGATGAGACAAAACTCACTGTCCCACGTTTGGCGCGACATGGGACAGAACAAAAACTCATTGTCCCACGTTTGGTGCGACATGGGATAGGGTGGGACAAGATGGGACAAAATGGGGCCTTTTCTTGTTTCATCAAAATAGGTGGAACAACATGGGACAAAAGTGAGACAAAACTAAAAGTTACTAATCTACCGCCATTTGATATATAATCCTAATATGGTATTAGTCTTAAGAGTCTCCACTACCCATCGCCGTCGCCGCCACCACCACCATCGGCAGCCACCAGTAGCCACCGCCAACCACCTTCGACCACCTCTACCTATTCCTCCACTATAACAACCTCATCCACCACCTCCACAACTATTGATGATCGCCACTACCACTACCATCACAACCCCTCTACTACACACCGATCACCACAACTTTTAGGGAAACTTGTCCAGTCCTGTCCTATCCAGTCCTAGTCATACCAAACACAAGACAGACATTTATCTTGTCCAGTCCAGTCCTGTCCTAGCCTCTTGTTTTTTCCTGTCCAGTCCCGTCCAATCATGTCTGCATACCAAATGCTACCTTAGGGTGACCGTGGAAACATGATGTAGATGCTACTCATAGGGGTAGGCGGAATATGTACCTCTTTTCTTGGCTCTAAAAGAAAATCGCTATCTTACCTACCGGCACTGTTCTAAAAAACGCGCCGCACAGCCGCCATGGCGCGCCATGGCACCGAGGCTTGTGTCTCACGCCACGTTAATCATGTGGCACACCATGGCCTAATGCACATTTTCGTAATGCAATATTTGATTTTTTTTTTACGTTTTTAATGTCTTATTTGTAAGTTTTTTAATATATATCATAATTTGACTTGTTTATTACTATTGACTCATTGAGTAACATTACAAAACATATGTTTTTATATATAATATATGAATTAGAAAAATGACGCCATAAGTCACACCTTGAAAACGTCATGGCTTCGTCGTAGCTCCTAAGGCTTGACCTAGCCGCCACGCTACGCATCACGCCATTTAGAACCTTGCCTACCGGTTCAATCATAGCGGTCAAGGCGGAAGGAAGGCTCAACTTACCATGGCAAATTCTCGACAATAATTCGATAATGGAAATGGGCGAGACCTTTGCATTAGTAGTCAAAGGATTGGAAGACGAGTCAAACGAATAAGTTCCCGAGGTAATTAAACCCATACTAAAAGGTTTCAAAATGGTGATAGCGGAGGACACACCTAATTCATTGCCACCACTTTGGAACATCCAACACCAAATTGATTTGGTACATAGGGCGAGCCTCCCAAATTTACCGCATTACTCTCAAAGAATCTGGTTTCTTAAGGAAAATGTAGAAGAGTTACTACACAAGGGACACATTCAATAGAGCATTAGCCTTTGCGCGGTAGCGACTCTCCTTATTCCAAAAAAGGAGGATGGTAGTTGGCGAATGTGTGTGGATAGTCAAGTGATCAATAAGATCACCATCCGATATAGATTCTCAATCCTCGACTAGACAACATACTAATCAACTTTCCCAAACGAAGGTATTTTCGAAAATTGATTTGCAAAGTGCCTACCATCAAATCCTGATAAGACCGGATGACAAATAGAAGACGAAATTCAAAACCAAGGATGGGCTTTATGAATGGTTGGTGATGCCATTCAGCTTATCCAACACACCTAGCACCTTCATGAACACACCTAGCACCTTCATGAGATTGATGACGCAAGTTCTTCAACCTTTCATGGGAAAATTTGTGGTCGTTTATTTAGACGACATTCTTATTTGTAGTCATTCCAAAAAAGAACATCGTGGACACTTGCGATCGGTATTGGCAACACTTCAAGAAAACGAATTGTTTGCTAATCTAAAAAAATGCACGTTCTTAACTAATCGTCTTCTTCTCTTGGCTATATTGTTAGTTCGGAAGGCATCCACGTAGACGACGACATGATCAAGGCCATCTGAGATTGGCCCTCACCAAAAATTGTAACCGAAGTTGAAAGCTTTCAAGGCCTAGCTACATTTTATCGGCGATTTGTTCAAAATTTTAGTAGCGTTGTGGCACCCATCACAAGTTGTTTAAAGAAAGGAGCGTTCAATTGGACGAAGGAAGCCGAGGAAAATGTCAAAATCATCAACGAGAAGCTAACTACTCACCGTTCTTGACCTGCCAAATTTTGAAATAGTATTCCGGTTACAATGTGATGCTTATGGATCCAGGATTAGAGCGATTTTATCACAACAAGGAAAGCCGGTTGCATATCATAGTGAAAAATTGAACATTTTTGGTTAACCTTTTGGTTTTATTCGACTACACGTGGTCCCAAAATCCATCACCTTCGACCGAGATAGCAAGTTTCTAGCACATTTTTGGTTAACCTTTTGGCGCCGTTTTGGGACGGAGCTTAATTTTTCTAGTACCGCACATCCCCAATCTGATGGCCAAATGGAAGTAGTTAACTGCACTATTGGAAGCATGATTCGATGCATTTGCGGACAAAAACCGAAGGCATGGGACTCGGCTCTTGCTCAAGCCGAATTTGCGTATAATAGTGCAGTTCATATTTCCAACGACGTCTCACCATTCTCGGTGGTTTATAAGATCACTCCAAAGCAAGTGGTGGATTTAGTTGGTTTATCTGGAAAGACACAATACCGCACTCAAGTTGGTTGAAGATGTGCAAAAGACTCATGCCGACGTCCAAGAAAAAATTGCTCAAGCAAATGCCAAGTATAAAGCGGCGCCCGATAAACACTGTTGTGTCAAAACTTTCAAAGTAGGAGACGAGGTTATGGTTTATTTGCGTAAAGAACGGTTTCTGTTGGGACGTACGTCAAAATTAGTCAAAAGAAATATGGTCCTTACAAGGTGACGCGAAAGATAAACGATAACGCATATGTCGTTGATCTTCCTAACACGATGACCATTTCTAAAACTTTCAACATAGCTGAGTATCACCCAACGAAAGATTCAGCTTATCCCGAGAACTCGTGGACGGTTCTTTTCAAGAGAAGGGGAATGATGCAGAGCAAATTGAGGCCCTTGCCGATTCATATAAGGAACAATGGGAAGTCGAGAAAATGAACGAATAAACAGAAGTCGGAGAAAAATACGTCAACGAGAAACCTTCCATATTGCTTCTTTCCATTTAGTGCACATCATTAATTTGGAAACAAATCCTTATCTTTTATTATTCCTCTTCCTAGTTTAATTAGAATTTATTATTTTTTTTATTACTTTCCTACTTCAGATTATAATTCCTTAGTCTAAATATTGGTGTAGCGCTTCTCGTTTTTGCAACTTTGATAATAGAATTTTCTGATTACTTGAAGTTCTTTCAAGATTTGGGTTTTACTCTGTTTCCGTTCTGCGTCAAATTTAGCATAGAAATGGGACGAGAGACTAACAACCTTATCCGACACCATAAATCTATCAAGTTTGTTGAATTCGATACATGAAGGACAAGTCCGAGTAAATTTCCTCCCACCCAACGGAATATCGATTAAACTGTTTGAAAAGATGAAATCGTTGAAAGCCAAAGAATTTCTTGCGTTAAAAGAGATAATTTAGCTCTTCCTTAGAATGTCTGACTTCATTAAAATCGCCAAATACAAACCAATAAGCCTCCATGGAGTCTAAAAACTCCTAATTTCGACCAAAGCAAAACTTTTTTAGTGTCCGAATGAGGCCCGTAAACAAAAGCTATTGTACCCACAATACGGAATATGGAAACGTGTTCGTTGAATTTATTTTGATATTATGATTTTATAATTAGTCGATTGAAATATATTAGATACAAACTACATAAATTACACAACATCGCACTGCATTTCACGATGTGATTTTTTACGACTTGAGAAAATCTTCAAACCACATATGCAGTATGGTTTGGCTTAAACCACACCACAAACATCCCTAATATAAACAAAGTCTTTGTTAGGAAAGGTATATGATGAAAAACAATAGGCTTCTCAAAAGATTATCTATACTATATTATAAAAGAGACATAAAAAACTTTTAAAAACAACTCATTAAGCATTATGTACTATTATTTAATGCTAATCCACTTAAAATCTCTTAAAAAACAACTAATGAAGCAATATGTACTACTTTTAAATGCTTTTAACCATAATTAATAAATTCTATCCTTATCCCCCAAAATCCTTATCTCTAATCCCCAAACCTTAAAATTATGAAATTTGAATTCTGAAAAACATAATCAAAATAGGATAAACATCTCAATTTAAATATAAAAAATTTAAAATATATAAGATAATTAATGAATTTTAACAAACTACTTAATTTTTTTTTATATAAAAACATTATATTATTAAGCCTAAATTAAACAAATTTATATAAAAAAACCATTATCACTCTCTAAAAATCATCCAATACTATATTATAAAAGAGACATAAAAAACTCTTAAAAACAACCCATTAAGTATTATGTACTATTATTTAATGTTAATCTACTTAAAATCTCTTAAAAAACAACTAATGAAGCAATATGTACTACTTTTAAATGCTTTTAATCTTAATTAATAAATTCAATCCTTATCCCCCAAAATCCTTATCTCTAATCCCCAAACCCTAAAATTATGAAATTTGAATTCGGATAAACATAATCAAAACAGGATAAACATCTCAATTTAAATATAAAAAATTTAAAATATATAAGATAGTTAATGAATTTTAACAAACTACTTAATTTTTTTTATATAAAAAACATTATATGATTGAGCCTAAATTAAACAAATTTATTAAAAAAACATTATCACTCTCTAAAAACTATCCAAAATCGTACCGTAAATCGATAAAAAAACAAAAAATAAAAAAAAACATTAAAATCGTGATGTATCTCGCTGCATTGCGCGAGTACGCTTCTAGTTTTTTAAAACATGAGAGATATTTTTAATTGCATTCATTAAATGTGTTTAGAGCAGAGAAATAATACTTTATTAAATATTTTAATAATATAATCAATATCATAATATTTGAAATACAAAAAAACTATAATTTTTTTTTAATAGAAGCAGATTTCTTTAGACAAACAGATTGTTGTTGAAGCATGTGTATGGTTTGATAGGAATAAAATGGACAGGCAACGACATTAAATCACAAAGACATTTAAAGCCTATACAAGTTTTAATGCATCATCCACACTTACAAAAGCAACCAAACATACAACAGCCATTAGGGTTCATAGTTTTCACTTTCACATACCTAACACAACCATAACCGATCGTAAAGTGGCAACGCATCTCGTTCAGAACTTATCTACTGTAATCCCGTCCCTGTGAACCTCGTAACACTGTCTACTTCTCGTCTTTTTCAACCCAGCTGTGAAATGGAGCTTCGATCCTTCCGAACTGATGCAGGTTACTTTGACCCAGATCATCACTTTCGTTTTCAGTCCCTCTATGTCCGTTAGCTTTCCTTTCTCCAGATACCCGGTCACGCTCATTGAAAATCTCAGAACCGACGAGTCTCGGTACCCCACTTCACATATTGCGGGTATGAATACCGTCAGTTTTTTGGTCTGTTCGTCAAACTCGTAGTTTGTGGCGTCACGAGGAAAGATACCCACCGGCAAGTCGTACTCCTTCAGCAGTTCGGGAAGCGGCTTTTGCATTTTCCCTGCAAATGGAACAAACAACCTTAGCAGTTACATCATTCCAATCAAACCAAGTTCATAATCCCCATGTCCCATTTTGAAATGTCCCACCAAAAACATTTCCTATTTTGGGAAATTTTTAATCCAGACTTACCCATATGTCCAATTTCATTATTGCAAAGTATTGATACTATTAGGGTAAATGTATATAGATAAAGGGCAGTATGGTCTTTTCATGTTTTAGGTATTTTGTATATTGTTTTCCTGATTCTTTTTATAAGAGGGCAAGGCACCCTGTTTGAAGCCAGGGCATATTTTTCCCAATTGTCTGCACATGGTATCAAAGTCTACAACGACTTGACACCCTGGAACAATTTGTACCTATGTAGCCTTTATTTGGAGTCCACATGGGCTTAGACTTGGACAATTGCTCCTCTCAATAAACCATGACTGATTTTGGTCTACATGATTTCCATAAACCATGTTTATAGTCGTGCAATTTTCATGGAACCACAAGGGTACGGAATTCCATGATACTCTCAATCATGGCAAGATTCTTTTAAAATCTTGCACAAAGACTTATCAACAACTTCCATGATCAACCAAGCTTGGTATGTTTGTTGTACCTAGAGAAACATCAAGTGAAATTCACTACGACTTCAACATGTTACAGGCTCATCACCGGCCAAGCTTGAATCAAAGATCCGACAAGAAGGTGATAAAATGAGGCACTGGTGCTGATACAACTATCAGATCAAGATAAGAAAAGGCAGCATAGATTGCATGTGATGAGAGAGGAAGAGGAAGAAGAAGAGAACTGGAACGGTTTCCAAGTTCCAACCATAACGAGATACAAAAGTGGACATCGGGAATTTCATCTCATGATGGTGAGAGAGGGAAAAGCAGTTATGGTTATGGATATTCATAATGGCAAAAAAAACACAGCCCAGAGGTTCTGCAGAGAGACCGTCAAATGGACATGTGGCATGATGAGAGCGGCAAAGAGGAAGTGTCCTTGCCAAAAGGCAGCAAAAAGGGTCAGAAAACTTACTGACTCTCAACATCACTAGTTATATAATCCTGATATAACAAGTAGAGGATCCAGAGAGGAACCTCTAGGAATCATTAATGATGCAAATTCTAACGCACTGTTTGTAACTAATATAACAAACTAAGATATTTTTAAGGGTTAAATAAATATGGAAAAATCTGATAGTAATCTTTGCACAAACGTTCAGTAACCAATGCATGATGTATATGTTGTAGAAAATATTTTTTTTGACATGTTACAACTGTTTCATGCAAGATGTTGGTGACTGCTTACGAGAACTTGTACAGTGACAATTTACTCGCCTAAAATGATCATGGTTTATTGAGAATAGTATTAGGAAACAAGCTTCCAGAGTTGACAAATTTGGGATAGTAACATATTTAATGCCGAATCACAGTATCATGGACCAAGGTTACCAGAATCACAGCTGGGACATACTTATCACGGGCTCATTTTCAGCCTGTTTCATGTGCACTTGAGAGCTAATAAAGCTCAGCTCGAATTGTCCCATGAACACACTTAAGATGCTTGTGTTTGAATTCGAGTAAGTAACCTTCCTTAAAGTGCAGCTTGAGCTAATTATTTTTCTAGCTTTAGTTCAAGCGAATAATCCTCAGCTTATTAAAAATTATCCAACCTTCTCAGAAAATTTTGGCGAATAAAAATTGTTATGGATTGATGTCATTTAGCTGGAAGCCTGGAACCTCAATTATGAATATTTAATCTCAGAAATAAAGCAGCTCTAGACAACCTACCATCACACATAACAATAGAAGGTTATGCTTGTAACATAAAAAATTTCCCTTATATTTGTTCTAATGTAAATTAGGTTTTCAACTTAAAATAAATTACCTCCAATAAAAAGAAGCAAAAAACAGAGAAGTAGCATAAATGAAATAATGCAAGCCCCAAATTAAGTTGCATGTCAGAACACAGAGAAGCAAGACAAACCTTTCATTTTGTTGACCAACCACGTTGCTCCCCCAGAAATACTGCTTTGCAAACTCTAAGAAATAGAAAAAGAGGCAAAAACCATATGTTTACTGCATAGAGTGACAATTGCTGATACAAAGTAACATAATGTAAACGATAAAATAACAACAGATAAAAGATGAGAAATAACTTGCAGTTAACCAATAGTAACGAAGCAAGAATTAAAATTCACGCAACAATAGCAAACTAAGTTCGAATGCAAATATGTTCACCCTGATTTTACAACGTTTCTATTGATAGAACTTTACCCATAACTGCCTCCAGGGATGGACCCAGGATTCTGATCTAGGTGAGCCTTAAATGTAAACATAAACAAAATAAATATATACATATCTTCTATACTATATTATAAAAACGACATAAAAAACTCTTAATTACAACATTTTAAGCACAAGATACAACTAATTAAAGTCAATTACTTAATTTACAATTTCTTAATGCTTTGGTACAACTTTTCCAAGCACAGTATCTCACGTAATCATCTATTTATGGAATGGATACTCATTTATTAATATAAATATTTATTTTTTTGGTGGAGGATTTTATAAAATAGATTTTATATTAGCATAATCTATTTTAAATGTAGATTTTACATTTAAATCTATATTAATGAGATGTAATATAAAATCTTTTTTCTTCCGTATTTTTTTATATTCCATCTCATAATGATTTTTCCATATTTTATTTTATAAAATCTTTTTACATAATGAGATATAATATAAACTCTTTTTTCTTCCGTATTTTTTTTGTTAATATAAAATCTATTTTAATCTACACGTATTTTATATTAGCATAATATAAAATCTACACGTGTTTTTTTTGCTAATATAAAATCTACACGTGTTTTTTTTCACGAGCATTAAAAAAATAAAAAATAAAAGTTGATATGAATTAAAAATAAAAAATAACGAGATACACTAATAAATTATCGTATTCTTTAAAATAAAAATATTCCGCAATACTTTCCAAATTAACCAAGTGTAAAGAAAATAAAATGGAAACGATGTAGATATAAAAATATTCTTCCATATTTTTAATATATTTATGTAAAATTGAAAATGAAAATAAAAGATTTTAAAATATTCTCTACATTCACTATAAATATATATATAGCTTCTCTATGTATCATCCGAGTACAAGAAGAAGACGAACGGTCGGGTGTCAATGGCGGAACCTGCAACTGAACAAAAGGTATTCCACTATATTTTTGTTTCTTTGAAAAACTACTTTTTTATATTTTATTTTATTTACTGAGGATTTGTTTATATTTTTCAAAACCCACAATCATATTTTTCGAAGTAGGGGAATAAGATATATATACATATCTTTATTTTTATCGACTAATACTATGAGGTCTTAAAGTCAATAGTCAGATAAATTTTCAAGTGGTACTGAATGAATTTGAACTATACCAGTTGAGTTGCCGGTTACAAAAGATAGAAATCATTTATTTTCTTTGTCATATTTGATGTGGGTTGAATGTTGTTAATTAATCTACAGATTTATACGTTCAAAGTGATTGTCAAGTGTTGTCGAGGAGGTTTCAGAAAAACTGCAAAATCTGTAAAAACGTATGTTCATATTTATAATTATTTCAATAATAGTGATATGTTGTGAGACATGTCGTTTGAGTTTTAAATAATATAATACAAAACTATTACAAATATTATTGCACAAACTCATAACAACAAACGATTAAGAATATATGCAAGTTAACCACTTATGAAAATACATTCGTTTTTCACATTGTATTTCATTAACTGTTAACAGAGAAATTACGTTTCATTTTAACTCGGTTCAATATTCCAACAAAAATTTTATCCTCTCGTGCAATGCACGGGCCCAACACTAGTTAATTTTCTTAAAGAGGCAAACACATCGATATTATTATATCAATGAAGTTATCAATCCAAAAATACAGATTACTATTCTGAAAGTGTGAAGCCCATGTACAAAAAAGATATAGAGATGTTTCTTTGGTAGCGTTTGGTACACAGACATGATTGGACTTAACTGGACTGAACTGGACAAAACAAGAGGGCAGAACAGGACAAGTGTTTGTCTGATGTTTGGTACGTCTAGGACCAGATAGAACAGGACTAGACTAGACAAGTTGCCCTTAAAAGTTGTTTGATAATTTTATATATCATATAGTAGTCATAAATGACACAAATATAAATAATTTAATTTATAAACACTTTTTACACAATTTTCTTATACATAAATACATACATATATATATATATGAAATTTGAATGAAGAATCTGATATTATATCATGGTAGTTCGAAAAAACCAAATTTGTACAAAGGAAATACTATGTTTGATACGGTTTGGAAGATCCTTATGAATTGGTGGAGGCACGGTGAAGGTTGTTGCAACGACAGGTGGAGGTAGAGACGGTGGTGGCTGGTGGGCGATGGTGGTTGTGGAGGACGTGAAGATGGTGGACAGTGGTGGAGGAGGTAGTTGTGGCCGATGTGGAGGAGGTATAGGTGGTGGTGGTCGGTGGAGGTGGCCGACGATGGTAGTGGTGGTGGCGATGGCCGGTGATCGTCGGTGGCCAACGGTGGTTGGCAGTGGCTATCGGTGGCCGTCGGTGGTGGTAACGATGGGCGGTGGTGACCATTAAAATAAATACTATATTTAGGGTTATATATCAATGGAGGGCAGATTAGTAATTTTTTAATTTCAGTCTCACCCTTGTCCCATGTTGTTCCACCAAATGTTCCACCTATTTTGGTGGAACAACAAAAAACCTTTTTTGTCCCATCATGTCCCGCTCCTTGTCCCTGGCCCATGTCGTGCCAAACGTAGAACAGTGGGTTTTGCCCCGTCCTATCCCGTCCGGCCGTCCCATGTACCAAACGCAACCTTTAAGAACATCGACCTTCACAAGTTCTCAAAACATTGGAGACTAAAACACCCTAAAATCCAAGTTCTCAAAAACACACTAAGTAGTTAATCTTATATTTTTTTAAATAGACCTAGAAAAGTATTATATTTGTCAAATTATTAAGCAATTAGTCAATAAAAAACAAAACAATAAGCCCAACGTAAAACCCCTAAATATTCTTTTGGTGCTTAGATGATGTCAAAAAGATGAGATTGCATTGTAGATTGGACTTACTCAAACGAGATATTAATGAAGGAGATGCGACTATTTCAAGATATGGTTTTCGGCAAGTCTTGTGAGACTTTGAGAGGAAATCTGAATTGAGATGGGTGGAGGATTAAGAACATTGACAGAGTGGAGAGAAGAAGACGAATATAAATCCTGAATATCATGACTTGTGTTTGTGAACTACAATATAAGAAGGCTTTACATTGTAGTGTTAAGTGGACCTAAAACATATTTTTATTATCAAGTGCATCTCCACCGTAAATTACAAATAAGAGACAAACATTATTACCTAATACCGAAAGAAAATTATGGTGATAAAAGATATTGCATTTCTTTTGTAAATTAGAAAGCCATCTCCAGAAGTGTTTCAAGACATTCTTTTCCCTAGACAAGAAATGAAATTCAATTTGTTCATACAATTCATTCCATTTTCCATCTCCATCTCCATCTCCATCTCCATCTCCATCTCCATCTCCATCTCCATCTCCATCTCCATCTCCATCTCCATCTCCAGAAGTGTTCTAAAGACGTTCTTTTCCCTGGACAAGATAATTCCAGTTCAATTTGTTCATTCGATACAATTCATTCCGTTTTCCAATCTCCATTATATGTGTCTCATCTTCATTTCCCCTCACATCAAACATCTTTATCAGACCCACCCAACGGATATATCACATGGTCAAAAAGGAATAGGACCTTAATAATCCAGTTGCACAACATGTACATCTATAGAGGTTTTCTTGGTGCGAAATAGTCATATTTATATACTACTTACAAATGATATTATGAACTTGTCATCCTAGTGCACAAACGAATGTTACCTTGTTATCTAAAGAGCTCACGAACAAGTCACGTTGCAAAAAATTATCAGCTTATTCACTAAATTCCTGCATAAAATAGTTGTCCCCTGTGCTTTATAACAATAAAAATTGGGTAGTGTTGCTGAAAATTCCTACTATAGTCACTCTCCATCTTAGTTTCCTTGTATAAAGTTACTATCCCATGTTGATCTATATTGGTGAATTTTGGAATGCAAGTATATTATCCTCTCAATCAAAGGAAGGATATACATTTTTTGTTTCAAGATCTAGTTTTTTTCTCAAAATCAAAAATTGCTAGGGATTTTGTCTAATTTATCACCAACATTCTCTTATCTATATTGCTTGCTATAAAGTCCAATGTAGTTAGTGCAATGTAACTCAAAACAGAATTACAATCACACCATATTTGAAGTCAGAGGGCCAACTTGCTTGTCCTCCAAGGCCAAAAGTTTGTCCTTTTTCCCAAACCCAAGGGATTATCTGCTTCCATGAACCCAACATGAGGTAAATTCATAAAGCTGCTAATTAGATCATCAAAGATCTATCCTTAAAGCATGGGTAATTACAACCTCTAATCAAAATTATACACAATCATGCATCAGAGTCAACATCCAACCGCCACCCCAACTTGTAAACAAAATTGCAACCTAAAGCTATAAAATTGACAAATAAACGGTTAAATTCAATGATACTTCACATTTCAAACAGATCATATTACCGTCAAAATCATACACAATCATGCATCTGAGTCAACATCCAACAAACAAACCACCCCCGATTCTTAACAAAATTGTAACCTAAGGCTATATAATTGACCAACTGACAGATAGATACAATGATACTTCATATTTAACACAGATCATATAATAAAATTGAAATTAAACTTTACAATTGACATTAAAATCAGACGGTAAAGACTTACGTTGATATCATCACCGACGGAATTGAGTTCTTTGTTGGCTCTGTTACCCAACCAGTAGCTTCCGAACTTGCCCATAAGCTGATCCATGTTTTACTTAACTTGTGAAGATGAATCGATTCTGATTGTGTTATCTGATGAGATAGATTGAAGCGGTGCCCTCTCTCAATATCCCGAATTTTGAGAGAGAGAAAAGAGGAGGTTGAATGGGTTGGTTTTTACGATTTCTTAGAGATTTCGTATGTCACTTTCGCATAAGTTACACTTTGCACCCTTGAACTTTCACTTTTTACCTTTTTCAATCAATTTTGACTTTTTTACAATCAATTTTGACTTTCAAAACAAAAGAATTTCATGCAAATACATCTTGCCATGTCCTACGAGCAACAATAAAGTCATTAAATAAATTAGAAAACCATATTATAATAACATTGGTATAATAAGAAAAAAAAAATGTTAATTATGAATTTGGTCCCTATGGTTTGGTGAGTTCTACAAAAATTTGCCCCTAAACTTTATATTATGAAATCGGGCTCGTCGTTTGTACATTTATAACGATTTGGTCCCTCACCTTAACAACCATCCAATTCATTTGTTAGTTAGGGTATTTCTGTCTTTTTTTTCTTGTATACTATACTCCCTCCATCCCAAAATAAGTGTCTACAATATAATTGATACACTATTTTAGACATTAATAATTACTACACTTTTTAGTTAACCAATTGACAATTTTAACCTTAATTAATGCACCTATTGTATAAATTCTTAAATAGTCGTACATTAATCAAGAGGGTAGATTTGGAAATTTAGTCATCTATTTTTGAAATTAGATACATATTTTGGGACGAATATAAATAGAAATGTGAACACTTATTTTATAATGGAAGGGATATGTTTTTCTCCTTTTTCTATATTTATTATATTATATTATATTAATATATTAATATTACATACATTACATATGCAGAACTACGCCTGAGATCCTCACCCTTTCTCGTTTGTGTGCAATGAACACCAAGGTCAACCCGTCACTCCTTCTCTTCTCTAGTGAAACGAGACCCTCACCTTTCTTCTCCCCCTCATATCAGTGCCCCATCGCACACACAACCCCACACTCATACAAATTTACAACATCGTCACCCACTCAGTCGACCACCTATATCACCTTCATCACCGTCCTAAACACACACACACTATTAGAGAATATATTTCCTCAATATCCTTTGTAAATAATATAGATAAATATGGGATGTGTCCCTTTCATATAGATAGATATGGGATGTATTCGTTCCTTATAGATAGTTATGTAATTATAGGTGCTATCTTTTCCCCGATTATGGGATTGTAATCTCTATATATTGTGTGTATTGTTTGGAATGAATGGCAAGCAATTATTCACAATTCAATTTGGTATCAGAGCCAAATTCTCTTTCCTCTCCCATTCTGAATCATCTAGGGTTCCACCGAGCCGCCTCCTTCCTCCGTCAAACACACCGAAATGGCCGGACCAGATGAAAAAAACCCCAAGGACGACTCGTCCTCCTCTTCCCATACGGTGTTCCATTCTGCGTTCGTCGTCAATAACATCAAAAACCTCAACCCTCTCACTCTTGACCAAGAATATGATCAATATGTGTCGTGGGTAGAGCTCTTCCATATTCACACTTGTGCTTACAACGTTCTCGATCACATCGACTCCACCGTCGAACGCCCCTCTAATATCGACTCCCCTATATGGCAACGACTTGATGCCATTGTCAAACAAAGGATATATAGCACGATATCCAAAGACCTTCTCCATACTATAATCAAACCCGGTGCATCGGCAAAATAGTTATGGGTCCGTCTTGAAGAGATCTTCCAAGATAACAAGCATACCCATGCAGTCTACCTTGAAGTACAATTCAACACAACTAGACTTGAAACGTTTCCCACCATGACCGAATACTGTAAACTCCTCAAGCAACTCGCCAATGTCGGTAGTCCGATCACCGAAGCCAAGATGGTTCTTAAACTAATATCCGGCCTCACCAAAGGAGAGTACGACACCATTGCTACGATGATCAAACAGGCCGACCCTCTTCCAGGTTTCAACAAGGCTCGCTCTCAACTCCTGTTGGAAGAAACACGTCGCTCCAAACAAGAGACCCACGCTCAACAAGCTCTTGTCACCGGCCAAAATTCTTCATCTCAACAAACCTCTAAGACCTTGTCACCATCAACGGACCAGCAACCATCTCCCTAACCCACTCGTACTAGGAACCGCGGAAGGGGCTGAGATATTCGCGGTCGTAGTCGAGGACGTGGGCGTGGGTCGTTTCCTTCCTCATTCCATCAACTAGCATGGCCCCCATAGCCCTTTGTGGCCGCAATGGTAAACCTTTCGGCAACACTCGGCACCACATGCCCATACCCGATTGCTTCAATCTCGTAATCCGGTATCTTGGGCCCCACTCCCGTCTAACGATCGCAGTCCTTCCAACCGAACCAAACCTTCTTTACTCCACAGTCTCCCACGCCTTACGCCACGCTGATGACTCCAACCGAGTTGGGTAATGATTTCAATACAACGTCGCTTCAACAACCCGATGACACTTGGTACATGGACACTGGTGCAACTTCACATCTCACGAGCAACTCAGGTATTATCCCTAAACTGTTTAATACTATCACTTCTCAATTCGTCCTCGTTGGTAATGGCAATCATGTCCCAATTTACGGTCAAGGAAACACCACTACACCCCCCCCCCTTCACTCTAAAAAATGTCCTATACACCCCAAACAAAATAAAAAAATTTGATCTCTATTCGCCAATTTACTCGTGATAACAAGGTTTTCGTCGAATTTGACCCTTTAGGTTTCTTCGTGAAGGATCTCAATACGGGGACAACTCTTACGAGATGCAATAGTTCCGGAAGTCTCTACCCTTTCTCTCTTTCGGATACTCAACTCAAGCCACTTGTCGCTCTCGTCAACATCTCACCATCTACATGGCATAATCGTCTCGGCCACCCCGACGATCCAGTTTTTCAATTTCTTAGAGCTAGGAATTTTTTTCTTGTAATAAGAGTTCTCATGCTCATAATTGTGATTCTTGTTCTCTTGGCAAACATGTGCGCCTTTCTTTTAATTTATCTAATACAACTACTTTTTCTCCCTTTGATCTCATACACGCAGACTTGTGGATTTCCCCCGTTACTAGCATACTAGGACACACGTATTACCTAGTTTTGTTAGATGACTTCTCCCACTACCTTTGGGTCTTTCCCTTAAAATAAAAATCCCAAACTTTCCAAGTGTTTCTTGATTTTAGCACGTACGTTAACACACAATTTGAAAGAAATGTCAAAACTTTTCAGTGTGATAACGGGCGTGAATTCAATAACTCCCTCTTTCACCAATTTTGCACCAAAAACGTTATGGTGCTACGGTTCACGTGCCCATATACGTTTGCCCAAAATGGCAAAGCCGAACGCATCTTACACACCATTAATAACACCATCCGCACCTATCTTTTTCATGCTTCCCTACCATCCTCTTGTTTGGTGTATGCTCTACATTTTACAACATACACTCAAAACATACTACCCACACACACCTTTTCAAACAAAACCCCAACCGAGATTTTATTCCATCGTGTTTCCATATACCATCATCTTCGAACCTTTGGTTGTCTATGTTTCTCAAACCTCTCTTCCACCGCCCCTCACAAACTTGCACCTTGTTCGACTCCTTGCGTCTTTCTAGGGTATCCCTCTAACCTATCAAGGCTACTTGTTCCTTGAGCTTTCCTCTCGCAAACTCTTGGTATCTCGACATGTCACCTTCGTCGAGCACACCTTCCCCTTCTTCAATCTTCATCACTTTGCCCCACATGACTAGGCCTTCTTAGATGACTCTATTACATCCCCTCTATTAACACCAACTATTCACCACCTGTCGACACCCAATACCATCCAACATACGACTCCACCACCCCCACCACCTCTCTACCACCTACGTCCTCTCCGCCCCCCACAACCTCTCCACCACCTACGGCATCTTCACCCGCCACCATATCTCCACCACCTACGACATCTCCACCTCCCACCACCTCTCCCCCACCTACGGGTAACCTCACCACACCTCCTTACCCTACGGCTACCACCACCACCTCCACCCATCCCATGTAAACTCGCTCTCGACATGGAATATTCTAGCCTAAAACTCTATTCAACCTCTCTTCTCAAACTATCTCTCCTATCCCGAAAAATCCCAAATTCGCCTTACTTGATCCGAATGGGAACGATGCCATGACTGTCGAATATAGTGCTCTTCTTAAACAACATACATGGGATCTCGTTACTCGTCCGGAAGGGGTGAACATCATTACTTGTATGTGGCTATTTCGCCACAAATTCAGGGATAACGGGGATCTCGAGTGCTACAAAGCTCGACTTGTGGTAAATGGCAAGAGCCAAGAGGTTGGCGTTGATTGTGATGAAACGTTCAGCCCAGTCATAAAACCGACTACCATTCGGACCGTACTAAGCATTGTCATGGGTCGTAACTGGCCAATTCATCAACTCGATGTCAAAAATGCCTTTCTACACGGGGATCTTAACGAAACAATATAAATGCACCAACCGCCCCGCTACTACAATTCTGCAAAATCGGTCTATGTATGTCGCCTCCGCAAATCTCTTTACGGGCTCAAACAAGCCCCACGAGCTTGGTACCAACGATTTGCTAACTTCATCTTACAGGATGGCTTTCAATGCAGTAAAAGTGACAACTATTTATTCATCTACCATCATGGCAAAGACATTGCTTATTTGCTACTGTATGTAGATGATATCGTCTTAACTGCATCCTCTGAACGACTCAAATCTACAATTATCTATGTTCTTAATAAGGAGTTTGCCATGACAGATCTGGGTAACTTGAGTTTTTTCTCAGGCATCTCGGTCACCCGCACACCTAACCGTATGTTTCTTTCCCAAAAAAAATATGCGATGGATATTCTTTCCAGGGCCAAAATGACGAACTACAAACCCATGCCTACTCTTGTTGACTCTCGATCCAAACTTAGTGCACACGACGGACCCCCCTTCGCGGATCCTACTTTCTACAGTAGCCTTGCGGGGGCACTGGAATACCTTACCTTCACACGGCCTGACATAGCCTATGTGATCCAACAAATATGTCTTTTCATGCATGCCCCACGAGAACCTCACTTTGCGGCCCTCAAACGGATCATTCAATATCTTAAAGGGACTTACGGACTTCATTTATACCCATGTGCACCCGCACATCTCACTGCTTATACGAATGCAAATTGGGTTGGCTACCCTGACACCCAACGATCTACATCGGGATACTGCGTATTTCTGGATGACAACCTCATTTCTTGGTCGGCTAAACGCCAACCCATCGTTTCACGATCCAGTGCCGAGGCCGAGTATCGAGGGGTCGCAAATGTTGTAGCCAAAACATGTTTGTTACAAAATCTTCTCCTCGAGCTCCAATGTCCTCTACGAAAAGCCACTATTGTTTACTGCGACAATGTCTCCGCTGTCTACCTATTCGGCAACCCAGTTCAGCACCACCGCACCAAACTCATTGAACTTGATATTCATTTTGTTCGAGAAAAAGGTTGCCATGGGTCATGTACGAGTTTTTCACGTCCCATCATCCTACTAGTATGCGGACATTTTCACAAGGGGCCTGATAACTCTCATTTTGAGTGTTATTTACACATTGTTTGTGTGTGTTTTTCTTTAATTTTAGTGTGTGTTTTCCTTTTACGTGTTCATGTTTCTTATATTTATTTATTTATTTTCATTTGGAGGTGTTGAGGATAAAAGTTTGTGTTTTGATGGTTGAAAGCATCATTTTTGGGCTAAATGTTGGACTGCAGAAAGTGGCCACTTTGTCGCCACGTTGGTGAACGTTGTAAATCCGATGACAGCTGAAATACATCATATTTTGCATGTATTTTTATGTCTAGTTCAGCTGCATAAATGCTTTCTTAAAGGCTAAACTTTAGAAACCAAGGGGATGAAGAGAAGACAAAGGATAAAAGCAAAAAGTTGGTGGAAAGATATCAATGCCAAAAATGCCTACCTAAAAGCCTAAATGAGATAAAGCAAAAGATGAGCTTTCATGAGAAAATAGATGAAAAAGGCAAGGAGTCTTTGGGTAAAAGAAGGCTTGAACTCATTGAAAGGTTTTGTGGGTAAAATCCTCCACCACCCTTTTCATCTTCCACTATAAATTGAAGCCATGGATGTCATCTGAAGAGAACTCCAACATGTAGCATAATTCAGCTATTGTTCTTTCTTTTTTTTTTCTCTTAGATAGTTGTAGTTGTAATTGTAGTTGTAATTTATTTTCTAGTATTTAATTTCCAGCTCAAAGTGGGCACCTTGTCACCACGTTGGTAGCAACTTTTACGTTTCATTTATGCAATTTAAGTTTATGTTCCCTCCTTCTTCCTTCATGTCTTTTACTTGTATTATGAGCTAAGCACCCCCTTGGGTGTGGGTATGAGCCAAGACTAAGACTAGTAAGAAACACTTGGGTGTTGTCATCTTTACTAACTCTTAGACTTGGTCACTCGAGTCGGGACTTCAACTCAACGCGGACAAGACGATCACTTGTTAGTGTTAATATTAGATCTTAGACCTTGAGAGGGGCAGATCTGAAATACGGCTTGGGTGATGCAAAGAAGATTTGAGAAAGTCTTTTATAACCACGTAGAGATACGGGTTTTTGCATGACTTTAACTAAGGTTCAAATGTCGGTTGATATGGGTGTCACAAAGAGATTTGGGCATCCATATCTATACTGGTGGAACTGAAATCCTTAGAGGTTTACTTAGTTAAGTCGACAAGTCTTGAGTTGGCCAAAGTGGTGACAAAGTGGGTGCAACGTGGCCACGTTCCGAGGAAACTCATTTTCGAGAGAAAAGGGTTTTTAAGGCTGTCGTGTGTCATTTTGTTTCTGACCAAGTTGTTACTACATCAGTCTTAGTTAATGCTTGTACCCACATCCTACTTTTACTACTGTTAATTTCGTTTAATTGTTGTTTAATTTGCTTCGCTTAAAGATATTTTCTTTTTCTCTAATTGAAACCATTGATTCTCAACCTACTACTCGAAACTTTGAAGTCTGATCCCTGTGGATACGATCTCGGTATTTTTACCACTTTATTACTTATAGCGATCATAGTGTACGGTGTGCAATTGCACCGCCACTGTGGCAATATAGTGTCCACTTTGTAGACCTATACGATTTTCCGCTATCAGGGCCTCCTGCGACAGTTATTTCTGGATTTCAGATCCAACTTGAGCGTTCATCCCTCTTACCACGCTCAAACTGAAACAACCAAAACATTAGGAACAACAACAGCAGTTTAATATA
The DNA here is from genome assembly GCA_954870635.1 of Arctium minus. Taxonomy (NCBI): domain Eukaryota; kingdom Viridiplantae; phylum Streptophyta; class Magnoliopsida; order Asterales; family Asteraceae; genus Arctium; species Arctium minus. The sequence continues at coordinate 118,141,849 of OX941080.1, read as the reverse complement.
AAATAACCAACACCAAAACGGACCCAAGTCTACAATAATTATTCAAGGTTTTCAAATAGACAACCTATTACACAACTAAGAATATGAAGAAATAAAACTAGACTGGAAGTCTTCTAAAGCCAGCTTCCGCTCCCGCTCACACCTTTTCCTTACCCTTATCCGCTTTCCCTACTTCACGCTCGCCTGAAAAGGGTTTTAGTTTTGAATGAGCGAGGGTTAGACCGAAGGTCTAGTGAGTCCCCTCTAACAACAGTTCAACAACAGGAGTATAGAAAAGACTTATAATAAACAAAACAGTTCAGTTATAAAAGCAACATCACACTTACAACTAAGCTTCTGGCATACACTACCGTCACTCGAAGATGACAGCGTGTCTGGCTCATACTGACTTAATTGGGACACACTCCCCAATGGCCTAAATGGGACACACACCCCGATATAAGCACAGGCGGGACACACCTCCCGTCTTTGGCCATACTCGCTCACAATAATATATGCAACATTTTACACGGTCACACAATAAAGCATAATTCAGTTTAAGGTAAATCTCGCATGAATAGAACATACAAAATAATAGACTGCTTTAAATTAAACTTCCACATGACGTCAACCACTTTACATCGAAAAACTTTAGTTAAGAAACTCACCTGATTCCTCGCAAAACTCTCTTTACCACTCTTTAACTTTTAGAACGAAAACCTAGAATTAACGCCAACATCTCGTAAGGTACCGAAGCACTTAACACAGGTTAAAGATATCCTTCATAACACTTCCCCGAAACCCGGACTAAGACAGTCACCCCAACCCGCGCTCCCCGACTCCCGGGTTCCGCCCGGATGTGCCGTATCCTGGCTCTCAACCAGCCCATGGCGCCCGACTCCCGGGACTACCCAGTGGTGCCGACTCTCGACTCTAACTCAACCCGACTCCCGAGCTTCACCATTCCCTGGGCTCCCCCTTTCCCAGGTACGCCCGGTATCCTGTATCCCATGACCGTAAGCAACCCATGGGTCACCCCCGGGTGGAAGGCTTCCCGGGCCACTCCCGATACCACGTTTCCCCGGGTTACTCCCGGGTGGTAGTTCCCCGACTGCAGCGTCTCCGAACGTCAAACCAGTTTAGCGAACTTGGTCGATTTTGCTAAGGTCGACACGACCAAGGGTTTCGATCCCCAGCTCCAGGTCATGCGTCAGGTTTCTTCTCATGCTCTTTCAACTGACGAGATGCATAAGCAATCACTTTACCTTCTTGCATCAACACGCACCCTAAAACTAACTTAGAAGCATCACTATAAATCACGAATCCTTCATATCCGTTGGGTAAGGATAAGACGAGTGCACTACTCAGGCTTCCTTCAATTTTCTGAACGCATTCTCTTGAGCTTCAACCCAGACAAACTTGACTTTTTTCCTTGTTAGAGTCGTTAACGGCGTGGCTATCCTCGAGAAGTCCTGAATGAACTTTCGATAATAGCCCGTCAATCCAAGGAAACTCCTTACTTCCGACGGTGACTTCGGCGCTTCCCAATCTTTGATAGCCTCAATCTTCACTAGGTCCACCTTGATTCTGTCTTCCGACACCACGTGTCCTAGGAATTGCACCTCCGTCAACCAAAATTCGCACTTCAAGAATTTGGCGTACAACTTCTCACGTTTAAGCAACTCCAACACCGATCGCAGGTGTGACTCGTTCCCATCCATGGATCACGAATAAATTAGTATGTCATCAATGAAAACGATCACACACTTGTCCAAGAGTGGACTACACACTCTATTTATTAGATCCATTAATACCGTTGGAGCGTTAGTCAAACCAAATGGCATGACTAAAAACTCATAGTGTACGTACCTCGTACGAAAAGGAGTCTTAGGCACATCCTCCTCTCTCACCTTCTGCTGATGATAGCCTGATCGTAGGTCTATCTTTGAAAAGTAACTCGCTCCTTGCAGTTGATCGAAAAGATCATCTATTCTGGGTAGCGGGTACTTATTCTTGATTGTTACCTTGTTAAGCTCGCGATAGTCTATGCACATCCGCATAGACCCGTCCTTTTTCTTGACGAACAACTCCGGTGCTCCCCACGGTGAGGTGCTGGGATGAATAAAACCCATGTCGAGCAGTTCTTACAGTTGCGTCATCATCTCCTTCATCTCGGCTGGTGCCAAGCGTTAGGGTGCTCTTGCGATTGGTGTCGCACCAGGCATCAGGTCTATTCGAAACTCCACTTGTTGATCTAGAGGCAAAGTGGTCAAATCTTCTAGAAACACCTCCAGGTATTCACTCACTACCGGAACCGACTCAAGCCCCTTCTTCTCTTTCTTAGCATCTATCACATATGCTAAGAACCCCACGCACCCTTTCACTAAGCACCGCCTAGCTTTGTTCATCGAGATCAAGCATGATTTTTATCTCGACGATCACCATAAATTAACACTTCCTTCTTATCAGGCAGGACTATGCGGATCAATTTCTTATTACAAACAATGTTAGCATCGTTAGATGCCAACCAATCCATTCCCACAATGATGTCAATTTCCCCCATACCTATAGGGTATAGCCGCAACAGGAATAAGTGACCATCGATGTCGATCCTACACCCCTCATAAACCTCCCCCACCAAGACTCGACTATCATCAGCTACCTTTACCTCAAACCCATGGCTTAACTTCTTGGTTTCACATGCAGTTTATGAACAAAGTTCGGAGACACAAACAAACGGTTTACGCCCGAATCAAACAACACTTTAGCATAAATCGAGTCTATAGGGAAAGTACCTGTCTCCACATCCGGTGTTTCCACTGCCTCCTCTGCTTTCATGTTAAACGCCCTTGCCCTTGCTCAGGCGGGTTCCACCTTTCTTTCTCCTCCTTTCCCTCCAAAATTTCCGACAACTCCCTTCTTCAGTTGTGGACAATCTGTTTTGATGTGGTCTGGAGAACCACACTGGTAACAAGACCTCGATCCTTGACAGTCCCGAGCCACGTGACCCGCCTTCCCGCACTTAAAACACCATCTATGTCCATCAAACACTTCCCCTTATGCATCCGGTTACACTTGTTGCACGATTTGTTCTCAAACCTTGGTGTTGCCTGCTGCTCGGGTCTTGCAGACTTTGCTCTCTTAGCATCACGTGTAGGTCCTTACCACTTTTTCTTTTCATTACTTCTTTCAGACATTTGACGATTCTTGTCCTTTTCCGTCATCTCCGCTGCATTAACGGTCGCCTGAAAGGTAGCAGGTTCTCTTGCAGCTGCCAACTCTCGAATGTTGCTCCTTAACCCAAAAAGATATTTGTATATCCCCCGTTCCTCATTTGGCACGTATATCTCAGCAAAACGTGCCTTTTTCAGGAACTTAGTCGTATACTCCCTGGCCGTCATCTCTCATTGCTCCAAATTCAAGAATTCCTCTTCCAACTTCTTCACGGCTGCTAATGGGCAAAACTGCCGTTTAAATCTGGCGACGAAAGTTTCCCAAGCCATTCTCTTTGCCACTTTCGAACCCTTACCTCTGGTCTCAGCCTCTCACCAAAACACGACATTGTCTCTCAGCATGGACAACGCAAACACCACCTTGTCTTCCTCCGCACACCTGCAGGTGTCAAAGACCAACTCCATTTACCCGATCCACTTTATCACCACCACCGAATCACATTCCCCTTTGAAGTAGGGGGCTTGCATGAAGAAAACTATTTGTAGTTGCAGCCTCTCTCCACCACCGCTCTATTAGCCATTTCCGAAAACGATTGAGATTGGCTACCCATCACAGTCATTGGTGGGTTTGACATCTCAGTTACTTCTCTCTCTTCACTCTTTCCCTTGCTTCCAGATGTTTCCCTCGTCTGATGAGCCAACAGGGCTTGCAGTGTTTCCTGAGTCACAAAGGCTTGGGTTCTTCCCCCGCCGCGACTCCTTGAACGTCCTCTTCCTCTGATAGTAGCCGAACTCTCTTGCAAAGAGGGTTCCTGTTCCGCCATAACCTCTACGCTCCTCGCTCGACAACCCTCTTGCGCCGTCTTTCTCCCCTAATCTCCTGTCTCAGGTTCATCCAGCTGAGTGGCAGCCTTCCGGGACCCCTTCCCTTGAACCTTTTCGCGACCGCGTCCCCTTCCCCGAGTGGCTACCTTCCTCGGAGGGGATTTTGGTCCTTCCACAATTACTTCGTTCACGTGCACTGCCTCCGCAACCAACACATATCTACTCCTTGTTACTCGCTCAGACATGCTTACTGAAAAGACGGAAACACGCAACATTCAATCCAACAGGTCCAACGTAACAAGGTAAATTAAGCACACACATGTACCTGTAAATTTGCAATTACATTGGCCAGATGTAATTCCAAATTTACCTTACATGCTAATCCTCACCACCTCATTACTCGACTCCCTACGGTCTTCCTATTTCTCAGTTGTGTTTCTACTCCTCCAGCTTAAGTCTAGGCCCCTCCGGTCACCTAGATCCCTAAACTATGGCTCTGATACCAATTGAAAGAACCCAAACATTAGGAACAACAAACAAGCAGTTTAATATAAAATAACCAACGCCAAAACGGCCCCAAGTCTACAATAATTATTCAAGGTGTGCAAACAGACAACCTATTACACAACTGAGAATATGAAGAAATAAAACTAGACTGGAAGTCTTCTAAAGCCAGCTCCCACTCACACTTTCTCCTTACCCTTATCCGCTTTTCCTACTTCATGCATGCCTGAAAAGGGTTTTAGTTTTGAAAGAGCGAGGGTTAGACCGAAGGTCTAGTGAGTCCCCTCTAACAACAGTTCAACAACAGAAGTATAGAAAAGATTTATAATAAACAAACCAGTTCAGTTATAAAAGCAACACAACACTTACAACTAAGCTTCTAGCATACACTACCGTCACTCGAAAGTGACAACGTGTCTGAATCATACTGCCTTAACTGAGACACACTACCCCAATGGCATAAACGGGGACACACACCCCGGTATGAGCATAGGAGGGACACACCCCCTGACTTTGGCCATACTCGCTCACAATAATGTATGCATACATTTTACACGGTCACACAATAAAGCATAATTCAGTTTAAGGTAAATCTCGCATGAATAGAACATACAAAATAATAAATTGCTTTAAATTAAACTTCCACATGTCGTTAACCACTTTACATCGAAAAGCTTTAGTTAAGAAACTCACCTGATTCCTTGCGAAGCTCTCTTTACCACTCTTTAACTTCTAGAACAGAGACCTAGAATTAATGTCAACATCTCGTAAGGTACCGAAGCACTTAACACAAGTTAAAGATATCCTTCATAACACTTCCCTGAAACCCGGACTAAGACAGTCACCCCAACCCGGGCTCCCCGACTCCCGGGTTGCGCCCGGATGTGCCGTATCCCGGCTCTCAACCAGCCCCGGGCACCCAACTCCCGGGACCGCCCGGTGGTGCCGACTCCCGACTCTAACTCAACCCGACTCCCGGGCTTTACCATTCCCCGGGCTCCCCCTTTCCCAGGTACGCCTGGTATCCCGTCTCCCGTGACCGCAAGCAACCCCTAGGTCACCCCTGGGTGGAAGGCTTCCCGGGCCACTCCCGATACCACGTTTCCCCAGGTCACTACCGGGTGGTGGTTCCTCGGCTGCAGCGTCTCCGAACGTCGAACCAGTTTAGCGAACTTGGTCGATGTTGTTAAGGTCGGAACGACCAAGGGTTTCAATCCCCGGCCGGCGGACGATCGACACACACACACCCAAATAAAATCTAACATCGATTAAACCCCAAAATCAAAAGAGGTCACCCTAAAGAAGGACTATACTCTCATTCCCATCCAAGAACATAGGCGCACCCAGATTCATAAGCAATCAAGGGGGTATTCCAATAATACAAAGCTAGAACAAGATTATAAAAAAGAATCTTACCTTGAAGAAGATGAATGCAAATTCGATATCCACCAAAATGCTCCCTTCTCTTGTTTCCCCAAAATCGCCCTAGATTTCTTTCTCTCTGGATAACTTCTCAGCCGCCAAGAATGAATAGAATAATAGGGTCCTTAGGGTTAAACCCCTTATTATCCAACTTTACCTTTTAGTCCCCAAACTTTGATTTATTGAACAATTGCCATCAACTTTCTTTACTTATCATTCCTACCACACGGTTATTACACAAACTACGGGGGAGTTTTAGAGAATATATTTCCTCAATATCATTTGTAAATAAATATAGATAAATATGGGATGTATCCCTTCCATATAGATAGCTATGTAATTATAGGTGTTATCTTTTCCCCGATTATGAGATTGTAATATCTATATATTGTGTGTATTGTTTGGAATGAAAGGCAAGCAATTATTCACAATTCAATTCACACAACTGCAAGCTTCGTCGCTAACCCCCCACCTACTCCATTACCATTCTCCTTTAAAAACCACACACACATAGAGCATATACATGCACATACATATCACACACAACACAAATATACCCACACAGAGCACATACCCACACACACACACATACACACTCTCATATAACGATGTAGTGGGTAATGGTAGTGGTGTGTGCGCGCTTAACAACGAATGTGTGTGTATGTGTTTAACAATGGTCGCATGTGTGTGTGTATGTGTGTGTTTGTTTAACTGTGGTTGTGTGTGTATATATATGTGTGTGCTCATAGGTAAGTTTTACAACAAAAAGTTGCAGGTGGGTGGAGACGGGTCGTGAATGGTGATTGAGGAGCGTTGGGGACGAAGGTTGCCGAGGGGGTGTTGGGGACTACCACGACGCTATAAAATTTGTGTAAATATATATAGGGGTAGGTTCAAACAAGCAGATTAAATATTGTGAGAATTTAATAAATGAAGGTTCATATGTGAAATATTGAAATAATCCATTTGAAGATGTCTATGTGAACTCTTATGAATAATATGTAATATTGATTCACATAGCATCTTTAAATAGATTTTTTTTCGAATTTTTTCAATTATTCGCATATATGAACCTTCTTATAACTTTCTCTTCTTACTTTCTCAAGATATCTAACCTTCTTATTTAAACCTTCCAATATCTATATTATATTATAAAACACGGATAAAAAACTATTAAATACAAATTATTAGGTACAATGTACCATCATTTTATGCAAGATTTTAAAAATCTCTTAATTTACAAGTATCAAAGCACAAGATACATATTACTATTGCAGACTTCTAACACCCACCAATTTTGTATGTGCAGGACATTCCTTTTATGCACACATTTCCATGTATCACTATTAATTAATATATTATATTACTATAATTTTGTTTAAATTATATTATTAAATATGTAATTGGTTATTTTTTCTAGATGTCATTAAAATATATAAGATAATCATTGAATTTTAACAAAATATTTAATTTTTTTTATATAAAAAACAGTATATTATTAAGCCTAAATTAAATTTATAAAAAAACATTATCACTTTCTCAAAACCATCCAAAATCGTACTGTAAATCGACAAAAAAATAAAATGAAACATTAAAATTGTGATGTATCTCGCTGCATTGCGCGAGTACGCTTCTAGTATATATATATAGGGGTGGTATCTATTGGAAACCAAGTTTCATTGGAAACTTTGGAAACCAAATTTCAACCATTGATCTATTTAATCTATGGTTAAGATCAATTTGAGATATATATGGTAATACATTAATTAATTTATTAATAAATAATAATAATAATAATAGTTGCTGAAAAGGGTAAAGATGTCTTTTTAGCTTGTGTTTCAAATGGAAATGCTAGTGAAATACGCAGAAATATGTAAAAGCTTTTGTTTCCTTAAAAACAAGAGCTGAAATCACATAAATAATATTTTTACATTTTGTGCTTACCATCTGAACACAGAGCATCTCATAAGTTTCATTCGAACCATGATTCGATTACCTGGAGGTAATCTTTTCTATTTCATCGATTTGTGTCCTGAAATAGAAGAGCAAAGCATCCATTGTTATTGATTTTGATATCGATAAGAAGACTTGCTTTGATTTCATTGTGTAGGTCGGAAAAGGAGCGAAATATTGATGAAGAAGAACTCGTTTTCGAACTATATGAACACAACAGATAATCCTCTCGATGAAGATGGTAATGAAATCGGACCGAAATCGAAGGGGAGCACTATTAACAATCCGCCTGTAGTGAAAAAACTTATCGAAGTTAATAAACAAGGCTCAACCGAAGGTAATTTTATATACATTTATTTTTATCATATCAGATTTTTTCAACATGATGAAATCGATTATTAAGTTAATAGAATATCAATTATTTATTAGTCGTAAATGGGGTTCGGTTGTGACACTTATTTGAGTTGTGGCAATGTTTCAAGCACATTGAGTTGATTGTTGACATATTTCAGTGGGATTTCACATAAAGTATAAATTAAAGCACTGAAATAGAGTTTCATTGTTAACAGACTATCAAAAATGCAATCACGATGGGGTTTGCTACTGTGATAAATATAAATGTTTGACAATTTCAGTAGATGAAATATATTCAAGTTCGTATAATGTCTTCCGTTGGGGTTTTCATTAGTCGTAAATAGGAATTGGTTTTCATCTGTTAATTATAAGCTATTTATCAAGGTTTCTGGGATAAATATCATTTTTTATGGAAATTAGAAGTTGATGAACAATATTCATGGGGTAAAGATCAATGTTTCGTTTCCGGTTTCAAACTTTTTGTAAATCATTGATATTTAAGTTCAATGAAACTGTATTGAAGTGATTATTCTCTAGATTTCATTTTGATGAAACGGACTATCAATGAGTCATTGTTAACAGACTATCAAAGAAGTGATATTAACTTCAATGAAACTGTATTGAAGTGATATTAACTTCATTGTTAACTGTATTGAAGTCATTGATATTAACTTCATTGTTAACAGACTATCAAAGAAGTGATCTGTTTCATTGTTAACAGATTTCATTTTGATGAAACGGAATATCAATGAGTCATTGTTAACGTTGGGCTTTTCGACTGTGTTAAATATAAATGTTTAACAATTTTAGTAGATGAAATCTATTCAAGTTCGTATAATGTCTTCCATTGCGGTTTTCGTTAGTCGTTATATAGGAATTGGTTTTCATCTGTCAATTAGAAGCTATTTATCAAGGTATCAATGTTTATGGAAATTAGTAGTTGATGAACAATATTCATGGGATAAATATCAAATTTTTCGTTTCCGGTTTCAAACTGTTTACAAACATTGAAATGTAACTTCAATGGTACTGTATTGAAGTGATTATAATTTCATTGGGATGAAACAGAGATTTGGGATGAAAAATAGATGCATCAGCCCATCAATTTATATTATTCTATTCATATGAATATTTGTATGTAAAATGTTATGTACGCAGGAAACAACGAAATAGGGGTGAAGGTTGAATTAAGACATCAGCCGCCATTGACTGTTTCATCAGACGGTAATATGTAACCAAATTTTTTTTATTATCTATTTTTAACTCCAAATTTATGTTAGAAGAAAATGATAATCCTACTGTTATTTGTGCATGAACCATTAAACATATTTCTTTTCACTCACCATGAAAAAAAAAGAGAATATCATTTTCACTGTCTCCTATGAATTTATAGTGGAACTCTATACTAGATATATTGCATTAGATAAGCTTCTACACTGTTAAATATGCAGGAAACAACGCAATAGGGATGAAGGTCAAGCTAAGAAAAAAAACATCATTGACCGCTGCATCAGACGGTAATATGTAAACAATATTTTCGTACTTTAAAATGCTTGTTATGTGTCATCATCTAATGCATAAATGGTTATCTGATATAGTGGAAATTGAAAAAGCATCTAAACTTCGAATTACAAAGGATGCATCAATGGAAGGTGAAACATGTTTTATATATACTTAGTTCAATTTATTATTGAAAATACGTTCAAATGTATTTAATATTCATTTATGTCTCACTTGTTGAATACATACAAATCTGCCTTGTGTAATTGGATGATGAAACAGTTGAGGGTGATAGGAAGAACTTACTTCCTTCAGTCAAACTGAGTGACGAATCAGGTGGTTTCAGTGTATTTTTTTGATATTATTTGCTTCATTACGAAATTATTTAGGTTAAAAAGTTTTTTTCATTACTTGCAGATGATGATTTCATGAGTATTCCTAGGCCTGTTCCCACAAGTTCAACCATAATTTTGGATAGTGACAAGCCAATTCCTAGGAAAATAACAAAGAGGATCGTGGAGGGAATGAAGGGGATAACATTGAATGAAGGTACATATCGAAAATCAAGTTTCACTCTTAAATGAAATGACCGTATCTACAAATTTTGTTCTTATATACACAAATATATAATAATATCAGGACTGAAGGAACGGATAGAAGGAACAAGAGGAAGATTGAGAAACAACGATACTAAGGAAAAAGATCAGATGAAAAGAGCGAACGAATTTGTTTTAGATGCAGGAATTGAAGATGGCGTTAGAATACCGAAAAGGGAAGTAAACCTACCTGTTATAAGAACTAGGACGTCCCCTCGAGCTCTTTATGATGCAATTCGTAAGCTCAACGATGATCAGCAGAAAGCAGTTATAAGCATGGGGTTGGGATGCTTGCTTGGCATAAAAATAGATGGCATTCCATCAAGATTAGGATTTTATGTTGTAGACAATCTAGATACTGATGCCATGACCCTAAAGGTGAAGGATGGGACCATAAAAATTACATTAGAGTCAATCCATGAAATTCTAGGGATTCCAATGGGTGGCATTGATTTAATGCAAGATGATCCAACAAAACCAGTCCTAGATCTGGAAGCCTTCTTTAAGGACCAGTTTGAAAAGAAGAAAATGACGCCCATGGATGTCATCGATTTGATTGAAAAATCAGGTGATTCGGGTATTAGCTTTAAAATATATTTTCTGGTCTTGGTTGTTAACTTAATGGCAGAATGCAACCGCATGGGGTGTTACAATATACGGTTTCTGGCCAACATCAAGAGTGAGCAAATGATAGGTAGAGTGGACTAGTGTCAATACGTCTTTGATATGCTGAAACGAAGCAAGATTAACTGGACCAGAAATAGTAGCACTTGTTTTTATGCAGGACCACTAACGTACTTAACGGTTAGTTTTTCCATCTTATGTTAGTTTCTATTCCATGTAACGCAATGAAACTGGTCCAAATAATTTAAGAATTCATAAACACAGTTGTTATATGTCGAGAGAACTACCCTGCCCAATATATCGGTAGAACACATCCGTCCTGCAACCCGGGCATGGAACGTAGAGTGGTTGAAGAAACGAGAGATAGCAGAGATTGAAAATGGAGGCCTAGGAACTGCACCTTTGCGGGAAAGAACACAAGATCAAGCGATTAACAACGATGAATTCACACCGTTGCATGATGATACGGTTGAAAAGGGACTTGACGAGCTGGAACATGAAAGGGAGGTACATGCTATCTAATCTTATAAAATGTTATATTTAGTTACAAATACATGCTCGTTCAAATACAAATATGACTGTTTCTACGAATTTTGTTTGCTTTTGTGTGATGAAAAATATGGATGGAACAGGTAATGTATGATGAAACAGTAGCTGAAACCTGTTAATGGTGAAACAGTAGCTGAAACCTGTTAATGTTTAAAAAAATACATATATTTTGTTTAATATAATGTATGATGAAACAGTAGCTGAAACCTATTAATGGTACTATAATGTATGATTGAAAAATGTATGATGAAACAGTAGTTGAAACCTGTTAATGGTACTATAATGTATGATTGAAACAATAGCTGAAAAAGTAGATGAAATAGTAGATGAAACAGTAGATGAAACAAATAAGTAGACGAAACTCCTAATAACATACTTAAGTAAAAATCGTACCTTCGTTAGCATCTTTGATGGGTTGAGACCCATTATAATCCCCCTCGAATTCACACAATTCATTCGATACATGGTCTGGAATTTTATCAGACCCATTAATAGGAATTTCATCAATCGAACGAACGAAAGACGATAAAAACATTTCATCGTTGTCGACTAGATCTCGAACATGAATCTCATTGGCCGATGTTCCATCAACAATGTTACCATCCATTGCTTCTTGTGTTTTAAATTTTTTAACATTCGAATCAAAAACACCATACAACTATATAAGAAATATTCAAAACGAATGTAGATTTAAAAAATATGTGAATTCAATGAAAAATATTTGATTTTAAATGAAATTAAAATTCGGCATATAATATAAGAATAAGTCAAAAACACTCTTCCAACATTAAATTTTTTTTATTACCTTAGTTAAATCAAAACAAAACTGAAAACAAGAAATGTAAATATTTTATCCAATTTAATTGATTCTCGTTATTGGTCAATTATTTTAAAAAAACTGAAAACATGAAAAGTAAATATTTTATCCAATTTAATTGATTCTCGTTATTGGTCAATTATTTTAAAAAATTGAATATTTTAATTTCATGAAAATATGATTAAATATTATTACCATATATAAACCAAATTAAAATTAACTAATTATAATAACACTTACCATATATAACATGAAATAATTTAAAAGACCAAAATAGCCTTTTTAATTAAAAATAAAAACAAAAAAAAGAAATTCATTGATTGGTTGATTTCGGTTTCCAAAGTTTCCAACGTAAAACAGGTTTCCAATTGATCGCTTCCCTATATAAATATAAATATATATATATATATATAGGGAGGATATTTTACACCCTGTATAAAGGTTGCAACCCTTGCAACCACAATCTTAGCCATTAGTTTAATCTAGATTAGTTTTTTTAATTAGTTGATAAATATAATTAACGAGGGGCATCAATGTCTTTTTAAATATTTTTATTTTTTAATTATTAATTATTTGTTATCGTTTCCTTAATTTTAGCACCTTTTTTATGGTAGTGTATCATAACTGATTGATATTCATTTTTTTTTCATCTTCGTCCTTGTTGTTAGTTTCCAGTGGGAATGATAATCTTTCCGTCATAGAAGATTCACCAGTTTGTGTTTGTTTAGGATATATATTCTCGGCGATGGATTATGAATACGAGATCGTCGGGAAGTGCATTCAAGGTGTTGGAATGGACAATATTGATGATTGCCGGTCGTCGGATGTTGATGTCGTTGGAAATAATCCAGATCTTGCTATCAGCGAAGAAGTAAGTGTGATGTCTGCATCGACCTCTAGTAGCAAAGATGCCGTTTTGGCCTTTGATTCCCTTCAATGTAGTACAGTTGAAGGATGGAGTTTCAAAACCGGTAGATGTATATCGCGTCGATGGATGTTTTGTTCCCGATGTATATCGCGTCGATGGATTTAATGTTGATTATGATTCAGTTGTTTAGTTTTGGATTCGTGCAATGTATTTTATAATAATTTGTTGCAGAATTGTAGATGGAGTTTTGTTTATCTGTTGGTGTTTCCTTTGTATGAGATATGAACCCCGAATAGGGTTGCATGAATTAATTTACACGTTTATGTTAGCTCCAATCACATTGTATAGAAGTATTGAAAAATAGGCTAAGTATAGGAACCGCAGAAGTCTGTCCCAGAACATCTAAAGTGCACCACAGAGGACACATTCTCGGAACACATCTGTCGACGCTCTGCCAGAGGACACAACACCTGATTATGCTCTTCAGATCACAGAGCCTCTGTGATGGCTATCCTCTGGAGACAGTTCGAAGATTTATGCAAACTCAGTTCAAGACAAGGTCACATGCAGATCACGTGATGCCTGTTGTACGAAGATTTCCAGATCACCTTAGTGCGGCGCACGATGGTTTTGTTTTCCAGGTGGCATTCCGTTTATGGAATGTTAGCCATTGTCTTGTACTACGGGGTGCATGTTCCTTGTATATTATAGGAGCACCACCTTCGAGTTTTAAGCATGCGAGCACACACAATAGTTTAATATAGAGATTGTATTTCCGAGAGAACAATAAGCACATACCAGTGTGTGTTCTTGGTGTTCTTCAGTAAACAATGAAACAACACTTTGAGTAATTTCTTGCAATACTTTACTATTCTGTTTATTGATTACTTGTATGTTTACTACCTTGCATGTTCTACCTTTTCTACACATCATAAACGCTTCCGCACTCATATTATTCAATCTGTATGTTGTAAAAGGTCTAATCAAGTTAAGAACATCACAAACTGGGATCAACAGTTTGAGGCTTCGTTATGTCGTTATGGTCTTGGCACGAGTAACGAATCATGAAGTATGTTGCCCGAATTAGGTTTCATGTTTCAGATTTCTTATTGTTGTCATTAGTGGATCATGATATGCGTAATTAATATCGAATGGGTTATCACGAATCTCGTTTATCGTTTCAGATTTTTGTATTTGGTTAATAATAGTTATCGAGACGAGTAACGGAAAACGAATTCAGTTTCATGAAACTAAATTTCATGTTCGGTAGTTCTTATTTTGGTTGATAGTTGTTCCCGAATTGAGTAACCAATACTGAATACGGTTGCATGAATTTATTGTCATGTTTGAGATTTCTTAAGTTCTGTTAATCGTAGGAATTGATATGGACTTTAGTTATGTTTCGTAGATGTTTATTCCATGTTATGTTGAATTAGTTAAAAAGAATTACTTTTCATGAAAGGTTAATCTTCTTGTTGTTTTCTGTATTGGGTAATGATGGTGGTTTAAATGTTTTGTTGAATTATTCTTGTAAATGACTAATGGTCCATAGGAAGTGTTGTTGTTTCCTTTCATCTAATTTAAGAAGTATATTCCAGTTACAGATTATGGTTTTCCAGTTGCAAAGCAGTTTCTACGGAAACTGAATCAATCCCTTGCGATGAATCCGGGATTCAAATAATGATTACCCACGATTCTATGATTTGGTTTTTTGAATTTTTTTTTGCTTCCAGATTTGCCATTCATCAGGTGTTTTTTCATTAAATAATAAAATTCAAAATGAAATTAGAAAATAGAAAATAGATATTAGAATTTTTGATCTTGTCCGTTGGATGTTAAGATCAATGGTTTAGGAGTAAGTTGCATGGGTTGCAACAATTATTGGGGTTTTATAATAAACCATATATATATATATATATAGGGAGAGGTTCATTTGAGAAATGGTAAATATATGAGAAATAGAGAAGTAATCTTAGCCATTCATTTGGTTAACATTTGCGGCTTTGACCGCGAAGCACCGGATAATTCCT
This sequence comes from Arctium minus, assembly GCA_954870635.1. Classification (NCBI taxonomy): domain Eukaryota; kingdom Viridiplantae; phylum Streptophyta; class Magnoliopsida; order Asterales; family Asteraceae; genus Arctium; species Arctium minus. Next base: position 118,126,655 of record OX941080.1, on the reverse strand, counting down.
TGTGTGGTCTATAGAAGGTAGAGGGGAAATTTCGTAAAATACACGGGATGAGTTCATATATGAATATGTATGAATCACAAAGATTCATATATGAATCTGTTAATTAGTTCAACTGATTCATATATGAATCTTTGTGATTCATACAGATTCATATATGAATCTTTGTGATTTACAAAGGTTCATATATGAATCTTTATGATTTACAAAGGTTCATATATGAATCTTTGTGATTCATACAGATTCATATATGAATCACAAAGGTTCATATATGAATCTGTTAGTTAGTTCAACTGATTCATATATGAATCACAAAGGTTCATATATGAATCAATTAAAAGAGTTCAGTTGTGAATTGCACTGGTTCATATATGAACATATAGTTCATATGTAAATTATACATGTTCATATATGAACACAGCCCGTGTGTTTTGTAAAATTTACGAAGTTGTCCTTCTATTTTTGGGATAGCCGCAACTTTTGACCAGTCAAAGCCGCAACTTTTGACCGGTCAAAGCCGCAATATTTGACTAGTCAAATCCGATCTTGACCATATGAATGGCTATGATTACTTCTCTATTTCTCATATATTTACCATTTCTCAAATGAACCAAACACTATATATATATATATATATATATATATATATAGAGAGAGAGAGAGAGAGAGGAGGGATCAATTGGAAACCAACATTACACTGGAAACTTTGGAAACCAATATTTGACCAATCAATGAATTTCTTTTTTTTAATTGATAAGGGTATTTTAGTCTTTTACCTAATTTCGTAATATATATGGTAATTATTAATATTATGATATTAATTAATATGGTATTATTGATGCTATATATGGTATCTAGATGGTTTTCAAAATTTCCAATGTAATTTGATTTCCAATTGAACCCACCCATATATATATATATATATGTATATGTATATATAGTATGTGTGTATAGATATGTGTGGGTGGTTTGTATTTATATGTCTAGTTGTATATGTATGTGTGTGAGATTATATCTCTCTCTCTATATATATATAATATTAAAATATACAAAATGGAGAAAACACAAAAATACAAAAAGATGAAAAAGTCAAAAAATCAAAACATTTTAACATTACTTACAAAAAATAATAATAAAAGACCACTTTCTTCTTGTACTTAAGAGATGAGACTAATAGGTGTTAGGGCAAGGACCCAAATCGTTACAAACGTGTAAACAATGACTCCAATTTCGTAATTACATGAAGTTTAGGGACCAATTTTGTAAAATTCATCAAACCAAAGGGACGAAATCCATAATTAACTCTAAAACATTTACTCAAATAAAATATAAAGCATGTCTTTAGGGCATTCAAAAAGTCGTCGGATTGGAAAAATCGGTCGAGTGAGACTAACAGTGGAGGATCTAGGATTTTTTCCTGGTGGGGGCACCTTCAAGGTTACTTAAATTTCCGTAAAGTTGTCCGATGTATTTTTAGCCTAAATCTAACGTTTCGAGGGTTTTTAAAAGTTTTTTTTGGTTGATTTTAAGGGATTTTTAAGTTTTTTTGTCGATTTCGAATAAGTTTTTTGGTTTTTTAATCGATTTCGAAAGTTAATTTTGGTTGACTTCGAGACACTTTTTTTGGTTAATGGGGTCCCGGAAGAAAATTTACTGGGGGAACATTAAGATAGAAAGCCAAAAAATATAAATCTTTACCCTAAAAATTTCATCTTTTTTCCTTTGTAATGGGGGCCCATCCCCCACTAACATATATATACATCCGCCCCTGGAGACTAAGGTGCCGTTTGTTTTTTAAAAAGTCTGAAGTTTTATTTTAGTTATGATTAATAAGAGGTGGTGTGTAAAAATGTCTGAATGATTCAGACTTAAGAGCCATTAAGAGGTTTAAAAAAACAACCCAAAAAAACTCTTAATAGCTCTTAAGTCTGAATCGTTCAAATCTTTTTACACACCACCTTTTATTAATCATAATTAAAATAAGACTTCAGACTTTAGACCTATTAAAAAACAAACGACACCTAAATTGGACCATTACACTCTTAGAAGCCTTATCTTCATTATCAAATATCAAATGATAAATTTGATAATATCTTCAACTACATATAAAACACAAGTTTATGTGTGTGAGATTCTCTCTCTCTCTCTCTCTCTCTCTCTCTATATATATATATATATATATATATATATAATATTAAAATATATAAAATGGAGAAAACACAAAAATACAAAAAGATGAAAAAGTCAAAACATTTTAACATTACATACAAAAAATAATAATAAAAGACCACTTTCTTCTTGTACTTGATAGTTCATGGAAGAACTCAGTTGTTTGTGATAACCGTGAGATCCAATCTCAACCACTAATTATTATTAATCAATGGGTAAAAATTAAAAAAATTAAATTTGGTAAAACATGCCAAATGACATTTAATAATAATCAATAAGGGTATAAATGTCAATTGGAGTTGTAATTCATCGATATCTAATTTAGGCAGGATGCAAGAATCACGTCATCATATCATTCCATATTTCTTGATTAGTCTTGTTTAATAAAAAAATCTCACCTAAAATCATTCCCCATTTTTGATTGACCATAAACCTTAAAAAGGGTTCGAAGACGATGAAGTCAGAAAGAATAGCAGACAAAAGACTGATACAAATGGAACTTGTGGTAACCGTTTTTCTGTTTCAGTGTGTTAACTAAGTAAGTGGTAAACTTGTGGTACATCATCGATATCTAATTTAGGTAGTATGCGAGTCAACATATCATTCCATTTTCTTGATCAGTCCCGTTTAATCAAGAAATCTCACCAAAAATCATTCTCCATTTTTGATTGACCATAAACCTTAAAAAGGATTCAGAGACGACGAAGTCAAAAAGAATACCAGTAAGAAGAATCGACACAAATGGAACTTATGGTACATTGTGGTAACCATTTATGTGTTTCATTGTGTTAACCAAGTAAGTGGTAAACTTGTGGTACATTGTGGGGACCCGTTATGTGGTTCATTGTGTTTTTACCTGCTAACCAGTAAAGTTGTGGTACATTGTGGGAAGCCGTTATGTGGTACTATATGGGACATATAATGGAGTAACTTTCAGTAGATTATGGATGATTAGAAATTAGCTAATTGAACTTGATTGGGTTTATTTGTCCACCTACTTGGAAAATCTGTTAACCCAGGCATCCAGATAAGAATTGTGTAGTTGACCATTAACAGGTGTTGGAATATTTGTTGATAAGAGCATGTAATAAGATTTCAATTCAATTTGGTGGCCTAAGTGTGTATCACAAAGAAAGAAGTATTTAGACAACTTGGATCAGTGAAGAATTGAATAAGCAACTAGCCATGTGTGTAGGAAAATTGTACTTGCCTCTTCATGTGCATAATGATCTGACAAAAATATAGGAGCTTGCATTTTATTACTGTTGATATTCATTTGTCCAGTCCCAACTCTGTTAATATTATCCATAAGCTACGTTAATATGTACCACACTGTGAGACAAACCCTTGTAACACAAATCCTAATCCATATATGAAACTTGTTTACCCCATGAATGAAACACGTACCTCTCCCTTCATCATTCTGCATATCACTGAGTCTAATATTTTTCATCCAATTGAATAGAGAAATCGAGAGCTTTGAAAATCAATTAGTTGAGATAAAATAGGAAACAGAATCGTGGATTGAAATCTTTTATTTAAAACTGCCCTAAAAAATTTATTTAGTTTAAATTAAACAATTTACTGATATACCCCTAACTATTAAATAAATTAAAATAATTAATAAAATGATTGACTCACATTGGATCTCACAATTATCACACACTACTGAGTTCTCATTTGATTAAGCCCCTAGTATGTGTGTATAGATATGTGTGGGTGGTTTGTATTTGGGAAATTCTATCGCTACCCCTCAATTTGTATACCCCCTCCCCCTCACATCCCATTTTTTATTTTATTTTGATTTACAATTACATTTTTGATCCTTATACATTTTATATAATTTACTTTATACCTTTTAGTTTTACCCTTTTTATTTTACACTTTAATCATATTAACATATATAATCGTATATTAACTAAAATACGTTAAAAAATATTTTTTTAATTTTAACAAGTTACACCATTATAATCGTCTCGTCGATATCTTCGAAATGAGCCTAATATTGAATATTTTTTGATTTAATTATATTATTATATGTCATATATACTACATAAAATTGTACTAATTAAGTATTAATAAACCTAAATGTTAGTTATCATAATATTGAGACTTTTTGGCAAAGAACAAGTTTAAGGACCTTTTTTTTTTTAATTTTATTTTGTCACGTGTCGAACTCTCATTGGTCAATGGACTTAACTGCTTGTTGACCATTTTTTTTTGTCTTTTTGTTGTTTTTATTTGTGAAGTTATTCATAATTTATGTTATTCTTCTTTTTACCATTGTACTAATAACAATATTTTTCATTTGTCACTGTTGAAACGTATGAATATGTTTGTTCGTTTTTTTATACCCAAATTGCTACAACAATTGTTCCTCAATTTAATATTGCTTTCGATATTCTTTCATGTTCCAACTTTCTTTCGTGTTCAATATATGTTGGTGTTTCAACTTATTTCACATTTGTAAAAGATGACTTCACACCATTCTGCTTCAAAACTTGAAGTAATTGATTACCATTGTCGACAAACACATGTTTTGCAAAATGACTTGGAACCCTGTCGAGTGAAAAATGAAATTGCAATGCAAAGGGATTATCATTCCAAATATCACTCTGTAGAGAAGCGAAACAACATTAGTATTGTTGTAAGATCAATATACTCCATACCATAACGTATTATAAAATGTATTTTTTGATATATTTTAATATATAATAAAATAATTAAATTAAAAAATATTCAATATGGGGCTCATTTCGAAGGTATCGAAGAGACGATTATAATGGTGTAACTTGTTAAAATTAAAAATATTTTTTAAACATATTTTAGTTAATATACGATTATATATGTTAATATGATGATGGTGTAAAATAAAAATTAGAAAAATAAAAAGGTATAAAGTAAATCAATCAAAAGAGTTTATGGACTAAAATTGTAACTATGAATTAAAAAAAAAAAAAGAATTCGATGTGAGAATGATGAGGTGACTTAGGGGGGGGGGTATGGAGTTAACAAGGGGGTATGCTTAGCAACACCCTATATGCAAAATGGAGAAAACACAAAAATACAAAAAGATGAAAAAGTCAAAAAGTCAAAACATTTTAACATTACATACCAAAAATAATAATAAAAGACCACTTTCTTCTTGTACTTAAGAGATGAGACTAATAGGTGTTAAGGCAAGGACCCAAATCGTTACAAACGTGTAAACAATGAGTCCAATTTCATAATTACATGAAGTTTAGGGACCAATTTTGTAAAATTCATCAAACCAAAGGGACGAAATCCATAGTTAACTCTAAAACATTTACTCAAATAAAATATAAAGCATAAGTCTTTAGGGCATTCAAAAAGTCGTCGGATCGGAAAAATCGGTCGAGTGAGACTAAGGGTTTGTTTGTTTTTAAAAAAACCTCTTAATAACTCTTAAGTCTGAATCGTTCAAACATTTTTACACACCACCTTTTATTAATCATAACTAAAATAAAACTTCAAACTTTAGACCTATTAAAAAACAAACGGCACCTAAATTGGACCATTACAATCTTAGAAGCCTTATCTTCATTATCAGATATCAAATGATAAATTTGATAATATCTTCAACTACATATAAAACACAAGTTTATTACAAGTAATTATAACGTGTAAGTTAAATACTTTAATATAATTTTAATGATATTTTAACTTGATATTCCGAAACATTGAAGGGAGAAATGGTTTAAGGTTCGTGGTGAAAATGAATTGCATCTAATCACATTCCGTTGTCTTGGAGTACTTGCTTTGAAAACCAACCTACCTACATTAGATTAGAAGCTTGGCATAGGAAGTGTTCACAATCAACAAAATTTATTGTTGGAAAGTCTTATTTGCTTGTATTTTGATTTTTAATTCATGATTTCATGGGATGCTCACCTTGTACAATTTGAGTTTGTTTACAAATTCTTTGTTTACTTTTTAATAGTTCAATTAAAAGGTTATCTCTGAATTTTTAAGAGGTGAATCTTGTTTGGCAGAAAAATAGTTTGTCTCTTAATGATTCTAAAACCCTCTGAATGATTTTGTATCATGAGTTTCCCTTAATCATTCAGCACCCTGATTTCATTCTAAACAACTACCAAACAACCATATTTCATTTTGCACTATATCATAAGAGCCTCTTAATCATTCTGACAACTTAATCATTCTGCACCAAACCATTTAACAACTACCAAACAACCCCTTAAAAGTTGCATAGTGCAAAACTGCTGTCTTTTTCAAGGCTTAAATACCATTATGTAACATCTATGATTCATTTACAGGATTATGGTCTTATATAAAAATCGCCTCCAGGTTTGTACTTCACCGTTTTTACTGCACAAATGGTGTTGTTGACTAAATTTGAAACGACTAAATCTATTGAATGACAATAATAACAACATAAAAATTAATATGACTAATAATTCAAAATAATTAATAACAATAAATAATAATTAGAAGCATAATTGAAAGAGATTGAGAAAAAACATTCGGAGCTTATTGAAACGTTATTTTAATGAATATATGTAAAGTCACAAGTTATGTAAAATTGTTAAAAATATAGAATTTTCTATTGAACTAAAACAAGGTGGTAAATGGCGTGAGACATGACGTGACAATGAGGTCAAACATTAAGCCTTAGGAGCCACACCTAGGTCATGACATTTTTTAAGGCATGACACATGGCAGAAAATATGTGTATCATATATATATATAACTGTATAGATATATATACACATATGTTTTCTTCTAGTAATCAATGAGCCAATAATATTAAACAATTTAAATTAAGTTATATACTTAAAACTAAAAAATAAGACACTAAAAAGGTAAAAATAAATAAATATCTCGTTACATAAACCGTGCATTGGACTCAAATGTGCCATAGACTTAACATGGCGCCAAACACAAGTCTTGAGCTACGACATACCAAAACGACTGTTGCGACGAGTATTTACAACATTGACAAGAAATAAAATTTAATAGATACGTAATTCAGAAACAAATTTTTTATTTACAAAATATAGAGTGTGAACATTTCCTAAAAATGTGTAATGGTCCAGTTTAGTCAAACATGTCGGCGTTTAAAAAAAAAACTAAGGTGTCGTTTGTTTTTTAAGATGTCTAAAGTCTGAAGTCTTATTTTAGTTATGATTAATAAGAGGTGATGTGTAAAAATGTCTAAATGATTCATACTTAAGAGCAATTAAGAGATTTTAAAAAAAAACAAACAACCCCTAAGAGTGTTTAATGGTCTAGTGTGAACATTTCCTAAAGAGTGTGTAATGGTTCATTTTTTGAGTCACACAAATCTAAGTTGTTGGGGGTATATGTCCAAAAGCCAAGTATCGGATAATTTTGTGTGGGCATTGTGCGTAATATTCATTAGTGAAAGACATTACCTAATTATTATGTTTATATATTATTATGTGTTACATTTAACATGATAATAATATTAGAACATTGTATTCTAAAATGTCTTTGGTCAAATATTTTGGGTTGAATTGATATGGTAACAACTAGTAGATGTAGGGATTCATATAAAGATATATAATCCACATATAAATACAAGATGGGATTTTATGTATTAGACATGACTCACTATGAGAACGCGTCATTGAAAGTCATATGGGTGGCATAGACGTTTCTCATGTGGTCAGTGGCGGAGCAGTTAAGAGCTTTGGGGGGGGTGGGGGGGGGGGGACCCTGTGCTTTTTTTTTTCACTCCCAAGCAATATTAGGTTAGACATTAGGATTATTTTGATTAAATTATTATCTGGCCTCTGGCCTCACAAGTCACACCGCCATCCAATACACCCAGTAAGCAACAACTTTAGTAAATATTTTAATTAAATATTTTATTTAGACTATTCCTTCATTTATGATTATTTAGAAGTAAATAGTGTTTGCTGATGTAATAAGGGCTAAATATTTTAGTGATTATTTGTGAGTCTAAATATTTAGAAGGTTATTAGATTTTGGTTATTGATATTGTTTGTTATTTGTTATTTTTTATTGATAAATTGATATATAAAGTAAGATTGAATCATGTTACTTCAACCAACATTTTTCATATACGCAAGCGTAGATAATCGTAAGTGTAGATTTTTAGCTGATTGGTTTAACGTATATCCATAGATTGAATATGCAAAGACCTTACATGGAACATAAAATAGAAGGTGAGTTTTTACATAGCTCGCTGGTTTTGTTTACTAAGAAATAAATTGTTGAAATTTTTAGTTTAAAGGAAATTGTGCAAGATTTTGTAACACCTTCAAATTTGGTAAGAGCAACTAATTTAAAATTTCGATATAACATCAAGTGAGAAACAAAACTTCCTACTACAAATCAAAACTCAAACACCTCAAGGTAAAATTCAATAATTAACCTCAACGATTATAAACTCCATTTACATAAAAGGACTAAACCGGAGTCAGGTGTTACTTAACCCAATTACAAATTGCTTTTGCCAATACAAAAAGTGGAAGACTTCACCAAGTTATACACTCCTCGAGCACACAACTAGCACTCCTCTCTTCATAGTGTTACTAGAACTATTCCCAACCGAAACATGTTGCATATGCCGACAAATAAAAAAAAGGTTAGGCTAACGCTAGTGAGTTCAAGAGTTTACACGAATGAACATATTTATAAAAGGAATAAACTCCACTTAAAATCGTAACCTTTCAAAAGATTTACTTTAAGCCCGGAGACGAAACTTTTCCAATATCATGCATTTTCAAAGATAAACACCTCACTACAAAATATTCTTTATAAAATGATGCAACCCAAAACTCACTCGAAACGAGAGCGGAGATTGACTCCCAATTTAAGAAATGTGAATAAAACGTTGTATCCTAAAACACCCAAGCACGGGTGGGGTAAAACACTCAACCCATAAATCATAGTTAATAACTCACCAATATGATACGTCACCGAAAAACATGGACACTAGGCCCAATACTCACGCAACCATAAATTGGAAGGAAACCAAATACCAAAACTTGGGAATGACATATTTCATTCAAACTTTACTATACGCGGGGGAAACCCAATATTAAGGTCATCATTTACCGTCGACCACACAAATCCAATGATAGTAAGATACGACGTTAACATTTAAAATACTAATGGTCGACGACGGGGGAGACCCGTATACGTTGAGGGTGGAGGAACACACAAGTAGGCCGCCCATACGACGTTACTCGCATGACACCTCAACGTTTCCATCTTGGGTGACGAGAATACGTGAATGGGGTCACCCGTGATGTTATTGGATTTCACCACCTATCCCGGTTCTAGTTCCCATGCCATAACAGACATCACAATCCTCAAACCGTTTATGCCTCTAGTGCTTACTCCGTCGAATTACACCTGAAGGTCTTACAGACAAGGGTGCCTATCCAATCTAGACGAGTTACACCTCAAAGGCTTGCGCCCTCTATTGCCTACTCGCTAGTGACCCAACGGTCAACAGTTATAACCAACATCACATGCTCTCCAAAACAGACAGACTTATGTGCCTATGGATCCAATGCAACACAATCTAACATTACATGACTCCAATTGAATGACCAAAGCACCCAAAACATGTAACTCTCAAATGACACGTAATAAACGCCATCATACTCAAAACTCAACAACAGGCTATTAAACCAGACAAATGTTCTCAAGGCTCATTGTCGGTCCACAATACTATCAAGTTTTATCGACAATAAACACATAAACGATTTACCAACTTGTTTGGATTAATAACAAAAGATTACAAGATTGATGTTCACTTTGAAGCTCTCGTATTCTCTCTGTGTTTTACACCGTGGTTGTGTGTGTTCTATGTGTGAGTTCTTAGATCTGATCTGATCTTGCTTGACACACTAACCCAACAAACCACTTGCAACAACAAGTTGCAATATTAAACAAATAAAACTAATATCTAGATATTATCTAATAATATAATATCTAAATAACTTAGATATTATCTAACAAATATAATAACTAACAACTAACTAAACTTAGATATTTAGTTATGCTAAATATCTAATTACATAAAATACAAATACACAACTTTGACATTTTATTACAAATGACATTAGACTTTATATCGAGAGCGACTTTTCAGCGGTAGCTTCAGATTGGATCTTCAGATTGGATGATCTTGAATCCAATGAGACTGTGGTCTAACAATCTCCCCCTTTGGATCAAGATCATTACTAAAAAGAATTTAGCAATTCAGTCTTCTTGTTCAGCTCAGAAGATGCAATCTCTTTTTCTAGCTCTAAAATCAACATGTCTTCAGGATACTTGCTTTTGAAGATTTCAATCTTGGACATGATTCTTGAAACATGTGATCTTTGCCATTTCTTGTGTAGTCATTTTCCCCCTTTTTGATGATAAGTGCAACGACTTCATCAAAACTTTTTGTAAGAAATGTCCTTCAGTTAGAGCCTCTGATTCGTCAATTCATAAGATATTCATCTAGATCTTTGCAAATCCAGACAAATTAGTCGTGTAACACCTGAATCAACTAATGAATCAGTTAACATGCCTGTCAGTAACACTAAGTCACTGTGTGTAATAAATACACAATGGAAAGGAGCTGTTTGATGTTGACTCCCCCAGGGCTTCCATTTAATCATCGAAACACCACAAAGGTTATTTCTATAAATGTTATGACAAAGAAACAAATTCTGTGTGTGTGTGTGTGTGCTTGTGATAGAAAGAATTAAGCACTTGATGATTGCTTATTTGGCTCAAAATTGTGTAAACCACTGAGACAACAGTAAGTTAAACACAGACTCAATTGTGCATGATTGAAGTGCTAAGGTGAGGCAGACTTCCTTCTTTTCAATATCTAGACTTTCCAAATGAAAAACATATAGCATATGTGCTGCTTCCCCTTAGAAAATGTGAAACACTTTCTTGTTGAGAAGAAAATGAGTAGATAGTGAGGTTTGATCAAGAGTTGGCATGAGCTAGTTGCCTATTTCAATAATGTTCACCAAAGAATTGTGAAACACTAGTAATGTGGCTACCCGACTCAGAAAAAGTTGGTGCAGAGTTGTGATATTCTTTTAACTCTGTTCTCACACGCTCTTTCTTTTAAACATTTAGCTTACTCTAATCACACTCATTTCTTTTCGACTTCTCACACTCAATCACTATGGATTAACTTCTTGGGTAGAAATCACTGGTTAATGTGATTCCATAGAAGTTTCTTGTAAGTCCTAGCACAAAGAAATTCTTGTTTTCCTATGATGCACGTGATGCTCAGATTGGTTTAACTATTTCAGTTAAAGCACAATGTTGATTTTGAAAACATTTAAAGTCACATTTCCAAATGATGAAATCATTGTAAGATTCGGGAAGTGGTTTGAACTTTTAAGAACAATGTTTTCAAATGATTGAAAGTTATCCTTTTTTCAATCATTTATGAGATGAAGATATAGAATTATACCTTTACGTATGATCTTCCATCTCATGAAGCTAAGATTAAAGTCATAAACATATGAACTTGTAAGCATCTCTCAAAAATTCTGCAAAAGTCTTATGTCAAGTCAAAGTAAAATTTATTCACTTAAATTGAAAAGACAAAAAGCAGTAAAACTTTTCAAGTACGAGTTCTAATCAGAAATAATCAGAAGTCATCACCTTTTTATTTACTCCCCCTGAAATTATGCATCCAAAAATATGTCAGTTAAAAAGATATTCATTAAAATTTCAGACAGATATGTACTCCCCTTTGAAGGTTGATTTCCTCTTTTGAGTATCTGAGTATAATTTCTCAAATCATCACAGGAGTAAGGTCTTTTGATCATTGAAGTGCGAGTCCTAAACTGTTGTGTTTAGAAGTCAAACTTCGTTGAAGTACGGGTTCTAAGCGGATATACTTAGAAGCCTTATGTTCTTTGATGTCCGGGTCTTGAACTGTTGTGTTCAAAAGCCTTATGCTCTGATACTAATTGTCGGTCCACAATACTATCAAGTTTTATCGACAATAAACACATAAATGATTTACCAACCTGTTTGGATTAATAACAAAAGATTACAAGATTGATGTTCACTTTGAAGCTCTCGTATTCTCTCTGTGTTTTACACCGTGGTTGTGTGTGTTCTATGTGTGAGTTCTTAGATCTGATCTGATCTTGCTTGACACACTAACCCAATAAACCACTTGCAACAACAAGTTGCAATATTAAACAAATAAAACTAATATCTAGATATTATCTAATAATATAATATCCAAATAACTTAGATATTATCTAACAAATATAATAACTAACAACTAACTAAACTTAGATATTTAGTTATGCTAAATATCTAATTACATAAAATACAAATACACAACTTTGACATTTTATTACAAATGACATTAGACTTTATATCGAGAGCGACTTTTCAGCGGTAGCTTCAGATTGGATCTTCAGATTGGATGATCTTGAATCCAATGAGACTGTGGTCTAACAATCATCTTAGTCAAAACCGATCCAAAGGCTCAACAATTTACTTAAATCTCCAATAAATCCAGTGTAAACATTAAAACACGTTTGACCAACGGTTATGCAAACCCAACGACCAAAAGTATGATTAACTCAAAACTCATCATTGGTCGAGGCAGACCATTTTCCAAATGAACTCGTACCGTTATATTTCCAAAATGCCTCACAACACAATAATATGCATTTCCAAATGGTTTATAAGATCAAATACACAAAAGGTGACATTTACATCAAATGAACTCCATTTATACACGTAAAATCATCAAGAAAACATATCAACATGATTTATCTACCAAAATGTTCAAAAATCCCAAATGTGGGGGCTTTTACAAGATTTTTAAAGCCAAACACCTCAAATAATCAAAATCCACCAATTAACTCAACAAATAATAATTTAATGATAAATACGTAAATACTTTAAAATGGACATTTTGACATGTACAACGTTTTCACAAATCAACTTGAACTCACCTTGCTAGATTTATGCTAAATCTAGATTTTACCCAACTTGAGCTCCTTTGAAGAACACTTGGATCCTCAAGCCAAAAACTTCCAAAAACCTAGATTCATAAATTTCAACCATAAATACTCACATCCAACCATTAAGAATATTCCCCAAATATTAAACATGAAGACCTGAACTTATACCTAAAACCCTAACTTCCATAGATGAAGAAAATAGAAGATTACCTTAACCTAAGCTTGAATCCACCAATTAAAACACTTCTAGTTCACCAAAATGGCCACAACCTCCAATCTACAAAAGAGAGAACAAGGGTGGATGAATCCCTAGAAAACTTGATGAAGAAGAAGATGAAGATGAAAGGTTATGGCTCTAACCTCCAAACTTTCTAGGTGATGAAGAATAATGTGTTTTAAGGAGGAAATCCTCCAAACATGAGTTAAGGTTCGAATTTGGGGTTTGGGGGTTGATTTGGGAGAGAAAAGGGGAAGAGATTTAGGGTTTTGGTGAGAAATGAGGTTTGGTGGCCGGTTTCCCTCTTTTAAATGCGCACAGTGGCTCTGTGCTGATGGAGGCGCTGATCCATCCGCGCCGAGCACTGCCACCCGATTTCTTCATTTTTTCTTGCCCGATCACTGTTTTGGTCATAACTTCTTCGTTTTAACTCCAGAAAGAACCGTTGGACTCGTAATTGAGCCCTTCATCCAACAAGGCTATAAAATATAGGATTCAAGTCAAAAAATCCTATTTCTTCTTTTTCCCTTAAAATACCCATTTGTATTAACTTGAAATTATATCTTCCTAAAAATCAGGGTGTTATAGATTTCAAAGCCGCAAAAGAATGAGAAGTTCCACTTTGATGAACAATGTTCAAAGATTTCATAATCTTTTGTCTTGTTTTAGAATTTTAATATGTCATACTTACATATGGTTTACATCGAAGCAAATTAGACTCGTCATGTGATCCATTTGTATAAAGAGAATAGGTTCAGCCCCTGAGGCTAGAAGGCTTGTCCCCCCCCCCCCCCCCCCCCCCCGAGGCTAGAAGGCTTGTGTTCCACCCCTGCATATGGTCATTGTATATATATAGTCCTTTGACTTGACATCATGGAGTTTGCTCTATGTAAGTTATATACTTTGATAATTGATTCTAATAATTCCCTAACTGGATGATAGAATGGTTGTTGGGTATATCATGTATCACTTAGTAGTAGTAGCATGGACCAATATATGATTTGTTCCTCTTATATGACATGAGTGATATGTCTGGATTCTCCGATTGAATAATATTGAGGAAGCACATGCATGCATGCTCAGATAGTCAGTATGTGATACCGATATATGTTTTGTCAGTATATTCCGTAATCAAGAAATTGAAGATTGGACATAACAAGGATGACACGTCCATGCTTCGTATCAATATGGATATCAAGAATAATGAGACATATAATGTATATACTGATAATGATCACAAGTTTGCTGACTAGCTGAATCACTAGACTTTATCATTTGGCTATCAATAATATATTGCTAGATACCGCTCGTCGTTTGTAATTATAAATAAGATTTATAATTATTTCCAACGTGATAAAGTCCAAAATGGGGCACACAAATAAAATGTATCTAAATAAGGAGATCAAATAATTAAGGTGTTTAATTATTATGTTCATTTGCTATTTTGTGATATGACAAGTAGAGACTTGCCATTTTAATAAGTATAGAAGAATGAAACAAGCCTTTAGAAGATATTGTATCTTCTAAACGGATGGTCTATTCTTTCAAGCATGGGGTATATAATATTTGTTTATTATATGACCATCATTATACTTACATAAATAGAGAGACATTGTGAGACAATGTGGTTGATGGTTGCTTGAATTACTTGGTTGAGTCAATTCACTCTATATATTTCATAAGTTCTTTATCTCTTCCAAAGAGTTGGAAACCGTATCTAGCATTCGAATAGAAAGAGGATCTCATCTCTTGGCTTAGGACGTCAATTGGATTCAGAGCACTTGAATGGATACTTTGGAGTAAATGAGTTACGTTTGTAGGCTTAGATTCAAAAACGACATCAAAGGGTTGTTGCTTGTTTTGGTAAATTTTGAAACACCCATCCTACTCCTTTTCGATCTTGAAGGAATACGGTTAATTGAGAGATTTTAAGGATTCCTAGAGAAGAGAGGGATATTAAAACCCCATTTTGCCCTAATAACTTCCTCTAGGTTTAAAAAAGGACACTATATATATTCTCAATCAAATAAAAACCTCGTAATTTACACAAACTGTACAAACCATGATCACACTTAGATTAGGAAACAATATATCAAGATATTTATTTGATCATAGTTCATTTATTATAATCGAGATATTTATGGAAGATGACCATAGTTCATTTACTATGATCAACGATTTAAATTAAAAAACTATCTAGATATTTTCATAATCGTATATTCATTAAGTTAGATGAACACTTGAGATTTCTTTGTATGGTTTATACTAAAATCTTGGTTTGCAAATAATGACCGGGAGTGTATATATATATATATATAGGACGGTAATCAAATGAGAACCGTAAAAAGATTAAGAACCGTAAGGACTAATCTAAGCCTTAAATAGATTTTAATCCTATGGTTTAAATTAAATAGTGATTTTAAACAAAAATGGACATAATGGTAATTTTGGTAACAAATATAATAATATTTTTTATTTTATATATTAAAAAACACAGTTTCCTTTTTTACCCAAATTCTATTCCATATATATATATATATATATATATGATCAGTCCTTTACATATTCATAATTCAGATTCATGATTTAGTACTCATCCCAATCCTCGTCTCTGTGTTCTTCAAGATCGATGGAATCCACAGAGTATAATCTCGTTGATGAAGATTTGGATGAATAACAACTTTTAGATTTTATTAATAACGATTTGAAGGATAGAATGATTGAAACAACTTTTTCTTTATTCTTATTTTATCGATTTTATAAATTATTCTTGTTTTCTTCAGATTTTCAATTATGTGATTGTTGTGATTGTGTTTTTTTAGATTTTGTTTTTGTTTAGTCGTAACTAACTAATAGGACTCCAATTTTACTTTGTATATTTGATTTCAATTCCAGTAATGTGATTTCAATTCCAGTAATATGATTTCGGTTCCACTAAAATGTGTTGTTCTTGAACATTGTAAGAAAGTTCGATTTCTTCCTCTTTATTATGTAGAGTTCATATGGTGAAATATCATATATTTCCTCTATAGATCCTAAATCTGAGTTATGATACGTTTAATCTGTTGAGTTTCAGAATTTTGATTTTAGGTTTATGTGATTAGTTGTTTCATGTTTAATTATTCATATGATAATAGTAGAGCTTCACATGGTGAAACATTATATATTTACTCTATCTGAGTTATGATACGTTTAATATGTTGAGTTTCAGAATTTTGATTTTAGGTTTATTTTATTAGTTGTTTCAAGTTTAATTATTCATATGATAATAGTAGAGCTTCATATGGTGAAACATCATATATTTCCTCCATAGATCCAAAATCTGAGTTATGATACGTTTAATATGTTGAGTTTCAGAATTTTGATATTAGGTTTATTTTATTAGTTGTTTCATGTTTAATTATTCATATGATAATAGTAGAGTTTCATATGGTGAAACATCATATATTTCCTCTATAGATCCTAAATCTGAGTTATGATACGCTTAATCTGTTGAGTTTCAAAATTTTGATTTTAGGTTTACTAGTGTGTCACCCGTGCGTTGCGCAGTAGAGAAAAATATTTTAAAGAAAATACTTGTTCGAGTTAAGATAAAATGTAATTCTTCGGTTAATAATTAATAAAATCCAAATTAAAATGAAAAATGTATTTCCATAAGTGATACATTTTCATATATTGATAATCGTTTCTAGTTACGAAGAGTTTAATATGTATCAGTAATAATTTTTTTGTTATGCTTTTTAGAACTCAAGTGACATGTCCAACAACCATGTCACTGTTGTTGTTATGAAAGGTTTGACTAAAATTAGTCAACCTTATGAGTTATAACAATTTGATATTCTCTCCTCTTGTCAATGTAAAATCACATGTTTCATAAAAAAATTCATCTTCTCTCCTATATAAGATTACCAAACTCACCAAAATTCATAGTTATATAAAACATTCATTCTTCATTTCTTATAGTCACATAAAAAACTCCAATGTAGCATTCTCTCATCCATGTGGGATGACCAAACAACATTATAATGCAAAAGATTTGGGAATACACGAATATTACAATACCAACTCAAATTCCCAAACCTCATAGTGTCAACTTATTCATCCTTGGTTTTTTCTTAATATAAATACATTTTTTAAACATAATTGTTTTGAAAAATTATGGTGGCTAAAAGTTATACTTAACAACCTAAGTTTTTCAAAACTTAATTCATGATATCCCTCTATTTATATACTCACTACTATTTGTCTAACTTTCTTTTATCTATCAACGTGGGATAATCAACTTAACACCACATTCCAAAATTTAATCAATAAATAATTTTTGTTTTCATAAGAGTTAAAAGTTATATTCAACCAATAAATAATTATTATTTTTGCAAAAAATGAGACGATATACAAACCTGGTACTATTGGAGGGGGGGTTTATTCTCTTGTTTAATGGTACCAGGTTGTTTGATTGGGTACCATTTGGCTAATGCTACCCGACTGTTATTAATAAACCAGGTACAATAAGGTAACAAGAGCCAATACTACCACCCATCATAGTACCCACTTTCTTCAAAGAACCGGGTAAAATTGATGTATTTAATACAAAAAAATATGCTTATAATAATGTTACTAAACATAAAACAAAATCCATATTTGGAGAACATATGATAAATGGACCAAAAACAATAGCATATATCTAAAGGTGGAGAACGCAAGTCGATCAATAAACCAAAAATAGTAGCTCCATGTCCAAAACCAAATCCAAATACACAACATTACAAAATGGTTGGTATCAAATGCCTAGATATGAAGTTTGAGTGCTTAGTAGAACAAAACTAAAATCTCGAGTAGTAACTGTAGAATCAAATTTCTGCACTCCAAAAACCCATCTATGTTGGGCTATATATCATCCAGCAAACTGATGCATCACATACCTGGAACATGACAAGTATAACATTCAATTTCATTGTGAAACTATTTAAATAAGTTCCAACGATTTATATGAATACAAAAATAAGTTTTTTGTTTTATGTTGTATCCTAACAAAAAAACCCAGAGAGATCATAGTCTTAGTAGACCCAAAAATATAAATCAACTCATGTAGAAAACAAAAACGGACAATACCAAACAAATATAAAGTGTAAAAACATACGTATCGTTATTTCATATACCATGTCAAAGTGTGACTATTGGTATCATCGACCATGAGGAACAATGTGAACCTATTAGAAAAATGTCTAGCTTAAATAAATGAGTGAAAATATTACGAGCAACTAACCAATATTAGTTCTTCAAATGCTTCATATAATTACTTGAAAATCTTGTAGCCCATGTAATAGCAATCCCGTTCAACATATTTTTGGTAAGAGGAGTTATGCCATTCCCTGGTATCTAGACGCAACTTAAAATCAAAATTGTTATTTGACCACAAAGGAGAATGCAACAGACATAATGAAAAAAAAAATTAACAAAGACATACTTTATCTGGGAATTGTGATTGTTGATACATCACAAAGTTGAAGATAAAGTACAAATCATAGTATCCACATTCCCAACCAGCTTTTTGTTGATTGCACTAAATTAGAGAAAGAAAGTATCTATTAGACAAGTCAAACAACAAACAAAGTGGTGGATGTATAGATAGAAGAATTACGCATGCGATCTCCCATCTAAATGGCCTCGATTTATCAGTATCGCATGGCCCTCCATCTTCGTGATATCTAGTAACAACACTACAAGAAAACATAAGCAATACTAGTGTTAAAAATAGTAGAAAGATAGGTCAATAATAACAATTTAAGTATTGCTTATGCTTCCACGTGTTGTTTGATCATGTAGGTGTCCGCGGTCTTTCCTTCGCTCATCGCCGAATCCAAAATGTACACAATGCGACGACGAGGAAAAATCAAAAGTAGAGACCAATGGTTGCTAGTAATGTTTGAAACTATTAGTATAAACAATGAAAGTATAAATTATATGCCTTATAACAATAAAGATGGTGATATGCATATCATACCTTTGTAGGTAAGGTGCAAGAAAAAACCACATTTATTTATTGTGAGACATTGCACTAGCCATATTACTTATAACCAAATCATCGTCTGATTGGCATTCTTTGGCATAAATCGAGTTAGGGCAAATGAAACCACATTTGTTCTTCTCTTTTATTTGCATAATGCCTTGTAAAAATCTAAAAATACAATAATATGATAAAGCAATGTATATATATATATATATATAATTGAATAATGAAAATGTAGTAATCATTGGCTTACATTTGAAACCAAGTTATAAGGGTGTGATTGAGCCAACCATTGTTCACTAAACAATGAATGCCATCGCGAAAAATCATAAAGTCAAATGATTTTGATCCAAAAAACCCGGGATCAACATGAACTTGAAATCCTCTTGGATCCGGGAGGGACTCCCAACGCTTGTAAAGTGATTGCAACTCTTTTGGCCTTTTGCTTAAAACTTGCACCGGGATCACACTCTTCACCTACAAAGTTTGCTTTTTAGGAGTCGATTTTTTCCTCGTACTCTTTAAGAAAAAAATGTAAGTAATCAACTAAATTCACTATAATATATACTTGAGAAAGTGAATACTAATGTAAAATATACCTGAACGAAGACAATCGCATGGCGTGGCCATCGGATAAAGTTGGTTCGTGCTTGACCAAGGGTCTTCATTTCTTCATTTGGCCCCGGAAGGGGATACATCTCAAAATCCTTTACGACTTGGTCGACATGCACCTTTACGAAATCTGCCTTCACAGGAACACAATGACATAATCCCTCCCCCATAGAATGTACCATCCCTTTTGCACAAGGTAACTTATTATCACCATCTATTACTACCAAATGGAAAGGGGCGGGTAACTGCAAATAAATATGTATGTAAGTGTGTATATATATATATATGTATAGTGCAAATAAATACATTTAAGTATGTAAGTATATATATTTAAGTGTGTATGTATCAATTACCTGTACCCTACCAACTTCTTCTAAACAAACGAGTGAGCCAAAACTACTCTTCTTCATTCCTAGTGTCGGGCTTCCATCATGTATGCAATCATTCTTGGACGCCATTTTCTTGAGCATTTCATACTTAGCATCGAGTAACTTATTTTGCTCTACCATATCAGCAAAAAATACCTTTCTCTTCTCATCAAAATGGGCATCAAATTGCCTTTTATTCTCCTCGCACTCGACATCAAATAACCTTTGTTTCTCCTTATACTCAACATCAAGTAACCTTTGTTTCTCCATACACTCGGCATCAAATTGCATTTTCTTTTGCTCCCAGTCAGTATCCACTAAGGTTTGACTTTTTTTTCCTGAAACCCCAGGTATGCCCTTTTCAAGCCAACAGTATGCCCAACTGCCCTGGTGTGACCAGGGTGCTCGGGTCCTATGACCGCTATAAGGACATCCTCTCCTAGCCAAGGACCCAAACTCCTTGTGAAACTTGTTTATCTTTTTCAATCTTGTTAGGACTGAAAGTCCTAGTGCGTGGAAATTTATATAAAGTATTTATAGTGTTTAATTGTTAATTATTTATCGAGTTGTAAAAGCCTTATTTTGTTATTGGGCTTAGTTTTGTTTGTTGGGCCTTGGGCCTGTAGGGTTTTAGGCCTGAGTATTTAATGTTTGTTTTCTAATCATTAGGGTTAGATGTTGAGAGAAATTGTGCGCTTAATATGTTTAGAGAGAGAGTTTGCGTTTCAATCCTATGCTTGTAACTCTCTCAATCATTCAATACAATTAATCTTTCAATTATTCATTGTTACTTGAGCAATCTGGGATTCACAATTGGTATCAGAGCAAAGAGACGAAGATTTGATTCGAAAAAGGTATTTTTTTTTCTTTTCTCTGTGTTCGATTGACTTCTCAATTGATTTTTGGGTTTATTGATTTTTGCTAAATCGTTGAGTATAGTTGTTCCCAATCTACTTAGTTGTGTTAGATTAAAGGTTTGGTAAAGTTTCATCTTCCAATTCCTAAGATTGAAGTAGAATTTTGGATTTTATAGATCTAAAATTTTTAGACTGTATTCTTGAGTTTTATTGAAAATCATTGTTTTTGGCTCGATAATCGATTGAAAGGGTGTTAGAATTTTGAATTTAATCGATAATCATTGCTAAAGTTGATTGGTTTTCGATTAAAAAGTTTTAATTTTTTGAGTTTGGGGTCATCAGCGCCGCCAAACCTTGTCTTTACCCTACCCAGGTCTCGTGAAGCCCCTCCTCCCAAGCCCTCTCCTCCCAAGCCATCTCCTCCGAACCCCTCTCCTCGCGAACCCCTCTCCCCGCGAACCCCTCTCCCCGCGAACCCCTCTCCCCGCGAAGCCCTCTTCTCGCGAAACCCTCTTCTACCCGCGAAGCTCTCTCCTCGCGAAGCCCTCTCTTCCCAAGCCCTCTTCCACCCGCCAAGCCCTCTTCCACTCGTGAAGCCCTCTTCCACCCGTGAAGCCCTCTCCTCGTGAAGCCCTTTCCTCCCAATCCCTCTCTTCCCAAGCCCTCTTCCACCTGCGAAGCCCTCTTCTATCGAAGCCCTCTTACTCACTTTCCCAAACCTGGTTCCTTTGCCAAACCCGGTCCCCCCAAACCCTCTTCTACCGAAGCCCTCTTCTATCGAAGCCCTCTCCCACACAAACCCAAACCCGCGTAACTCCAAACCCGCTTACCCAAAACCCGCTTACCCCAAACCCGCTTACACTCCCGAGATCCACACCCCCTTCTCACCAACTCCTTCACTCGCAACCTGTCTACTCCAAGTCTCTGCTCAAAGGTTTATTTTTTATTTTTTTATTATTATTTTTTAATTTTTTTAATTAGTTAAGTTCTTTTTGAGTCTCTCATTTGTTATTCGTTCCTCTACACCTTTCTTCGATCAAATCGCGATCGTCTCACGATTATTTTATTCAAGTAACAATGTCTTATTCTGCTTATCAACAAGAAATTTCTGATCTCAAATCCAAGATTGTAGTTCTTGAAGCCAGTTTGAAAACAATTACAACGTGCTTGTGCAAGTTAATGGTGAAAATACTGATAATCTGAATTGGGCACAAAGCTTAAAAAGAGAAAAGGAAAAACTTGCTGAAGAAAATGATGTTTTGAAGAAGCAATTTTCAGAACTCTCGAAAAAGTTTGAAAAATCAGATAATTTTGAATCCCAAGAAGAGAAGATTCTGGAACTTGAAGAGAAACTGAAAGCTGGGGAGAGTGAAAATCTTGATCTCAAGAATAGGCTTTCTATTTTTGAACAAGAAAAAGTAGACTTTTCAAATGAAAAGAAAAATTTTGAGAGAAAGATTCTTGAGTTTTCAAGGAAAGTTTTTGATGAAAGAAAGGTTTTTGAGCTTCAAAATGCAAAACTTTCAAAACAGATTTCTGATTTTGAAAAGGTTTTGATAATTGAGAGAGATAATTTTGTAAAAGAGCGAAAAGGGTTTGAAACAACAAAGAAAGTGCTTGAAAAGAAAAATGTTGCGGTTTTCAAAGAAATATCTGATAAACGCAACAGTATTGAAAAAGACTTTGAAAGTGAGAGGAAGTTTTTCGAAACAGAAATTTGTAAGCTTTCACAGAAATTGTCTGAATTAACGACAGAGATCTTGAAAGAACAGAAGGTAAAATCCGATTTACAAAAACAATTTGACTCAATTCTCGAAGAAAGAAATGGTTTATCCGTAAAAGTCAAAAAACTTGAAGAACTCAATTTCAAAGCCGATTTATCTGAACAATCCAGTCCCGATACTGTTGTTCAGTCTCCTTATTCAGCAAGTTCAACTTCCACAACTATTTCTTCGAAGAGTTGTGGCAAATCAAATAAATTTTCAAAAGATCGGATTCGCCCTTCAAATCTTTTCTATAATTCTCTTGTTGATAATACAGATAGTCAAGTATTTCGAAAAGTGAAAATGCTTTGGAAAAAGAAATCAACTACAGAAGACAGTGGTGGAAACACGTCATACAAATCTCCTGTAGTTGATTCAAAGTCACCGACTCATGTCTATTCCACAACTAAGTTGATCTGTCTAAAACGATCAAATATATGTTTCACTTATTGTGGACATAGTGACTTTGTGGATTCTAGGTATGTCAATAGCTGGTATGGTACTTATAGTATCCCCAACCCCCATTTTCATAGCTTCAAAGCTAAGGCATCTAACCGTCAAGGATCCATCAAAGCATGGATACCAAAACCAAAATCTGTATAATCTGTTTTGCAGGAATGTCATGTGGGATTTAATTCAGATTATTCATGTCACATGACTACAATCAAGGGTTATGCCATTGTTTGAGGGGGAGTACCAGTTTTTTTTTCTTTGAACTTTCATATCGACTTCTGAACACTTCAGTTCAGGACTTGTTCTTAAATGTTCTTTTGACTTCTGATTATCTCTAATCAGAAATTTCACTTCAATGTTCTATCTTGGTGAGTTAAAGGAGTGTTAGGGCTTATAATGTTTCTATGGTCAATCTAGAACCGGAAGGACCTACCCAAGAAACACATCCAATTCATAGATATCAGTGAGGGGTCTAGGTTGATAGATGAGTTCGGAGTGAAAAGAATATGGTGAGGATGTGACAGGACTTAAAAGAACTATTGGTCCTTACCAAACCGAGTCAGTTATACGGGTTACCAACTCTGAAAATAGGCCACACAATTATTTTAATTGTTGTGATAATAGTTACTAATGTGTTTCTGTGTTAGTTGATTACCCCATCTTGGTTACTAAATGTTTTATCTTATTGTTTGCTACTCATCCGGTTCGTCTTTGAACATACATGATGCTCAGGATTCTCCTAATCATCATGAGGGGGAGAATACAATAACAACGACACAAGTTTCAAAGACAGATTATCATGTTGAGGGGGAGTGAGCAAAAGCGGAGGAGGAGCAACATTATCCTTCTTTCTTAAATCTGAGGTTGAAAAGCCATGGATTTCAAGACTGCATTGGTTCTTCTATCCTTTATCAAGTGGTGTTTGCTACAAGTTGCTTCCACCTACGAGCTGATTGAAACAAGTTCTTAAGCTGAAAGTCAATTCAACTCACAGTTCAAAGACAAATTCTTTGTTTTTAAACTGAAGATGCACTGTGGAATGTCACGTAACTCGCACATTATCTTTCTTGTGTGCTGATCCGATGTGTTGAGTTTCTACAGTTGAAAGATGCTCACTTATGAATTCAGTCGAGACTATGGTATATTGAATCTAGTTACAAAGTTGAATTTATAAAAATAAAGAGCTTTATTCAAGGGGGAGCTTGGAATGACATGAAGACAAGCAACACCAAAGTGTTAGATTCAAGAAGGAGAGAGAAGATCAAGAAGTGAAGATTTCAAAGAGATAAATCATTTATACAACTTTAGGGGGAGATTGTTAGGACTGAAAGTGCTAGTGCGTGAAAAGTTATATAAAGTATTTATAGTGTTTAATTGTTAATTATTTATCGAGTTGTAAAAGCCTTATTTTATTATTGGGATTAGTTTTGTTTGTTGGGCCTTGGGCCTGTAGGGTTTTAGGCCTGAGTATTTAATGTTTGTTTTCTAATCATTAGGGTTAGTTGTTAAGAGAAATTGTGCACTTAATAGGTTTAGAGAGAGAGTTTGCGTTTCAATCCTATTCTTGTAACTCTCTCAATCATTCAATACAATTAATCTTTCAATTATTCATTGTTACTTGAGCAATCTGGGATTCACAAATCTATTAATGCAAATAATATGACAAATGTGAGAAAAATTATTTTTAGTCAATTTTCAGTGGAGCGTATAAATAAATAAAAATATTAAATTTTCTCTTACAATCGCTTCTGCTAGTGCCCACATGTCTGCCGGTAGTATGTACGTTCCATCAGCTGCTTTGACTCTCCTAGTCAATAAAAAATCTCTTGCTCGTTTGTCTTTTATCTTCCATATCTCAGACGATTCACCTGATTCAGTCATCTCTTTGCCCCATGTCTTCCATACCACGATACCCACGTGCACCTAACCGTGGTGGATTCATGTTTAACATCGCATTCAACCTCCCTCGTTCACTTTTCTCCTGTACATAAGAATAGGAGCAATCACAAACAATATAACATCATAACAACGTAAATGTAAGCTAAGTTCGAACAAACCTCAAATTCCTTAGTCGATTTGATTTTCACAAACTTTTCCCACGTTTCCTGATCCAAATACGGGTAAAGCTCACATAGATTGCAACCTTTCTTTCGAAACTTCGAATTAAGATTCTTTTTGAAGTTCTTCCAAGCCGTGTTGGCAATTTTTAGTTCTTCGGGTCTGCCCTTGTCGTCTTCAATATGCCATTTAGTCTGTTATTTTTCAAAATAAATCTATTATAGTTAGGTGAAGATATACATTCGCTACAAGCCCCATAAAGGGTTTATCACTTACATATACTATGTCATGGCACATATAAAAGTTATTACAGATCATACCTTAATAGTCATCCATAGTAAATCCATGTTCTTTTTCTTTACTTTATCCCAAGCAGGTTCGTTTATGGAAATCATTGATCTAGCTGTCACTCCTACCCAATTAATGAATTTGGTGTAGTTAACTCCCGTAGGTTTATCGAACTCATCGAATTGAATATTCATAGAATCTGCATTTTTAGTTTGTTTCTTCAACAATGTCACACTTCTCTTACGTCTTGGTTGTGATGGCTGGTCAAAACCATGGCTCTCATCGAAAGACGATGGCAACTCAAAACAATGGCTCTCTTCAGAAGACGATTCCTGGTCTGACATGTCTACATAATAATATTTATAAAAAAAGACAGATTAAAAGGCAAGTATACATAACAATATTGGATAAAGGATTAGTGTGACTTTGTCAAGGGCTGTAGTTGTATTCGGTCATAAAACAAAACAAAATAAAAGCATAAAAAGAAACTGGGATGATGGTTTGTAAATATGGCAGAAATAGTCAGAATGTTTACTCAGAGTAACAAAATAAGTGTTCGCATGATAGACATGTCTTTCTCTTTTGGAACAACAATCCAACTCATGCACGTCTCCAAAGAGACAACAGACCTTGATAACCCCTGATAATTCTTTTTAGTTAATCAAAAATTCAAGTCAATCTAATTTGATTTTGGGGATTGTGACTCTATTTACAAGTAATGGAAACTAGAGTTGTATCTGATCTGAGTCAAGCTAACAGTGCTTGCTCGAGCTGATGAGCGGTAATTGGAAAAAGTAACTGAAAGTACGAGTTTAAGTCTGAAGACTGGAAACTATTTCTTGATCAACCTCAAGATCAATCCCAAATTAAATCCCCACGTCATGCCAAATAGAGAAGAGTAGTAGAAATCGTCTTTGGGGGAACTTTCTATATCCTTCTAAATGTGCTTGGTTAGGAATCGAATATTAGCAATAATAAGTAGGAAGAAAGCAGAAAGCCACCTATGCCACATAGGCCTTTGGAAGAGGAGACCTGTACGGCTGTACCTAGATTAGGTCACATGGAAAACCTCAGGGGATTCACCTATTAACAATTTCTATTGGGTTTCATCTCTCTATTATTTCTATATGGTTTCAATTTTTACAAGAGCTGATGTTGTTGCTAACTTTTAATCGAGTTCAGTCAAGTTGAGTCGATTGGAGTTAGCTAGTTTAACAAGTTGAATTGAGCTGGGTGGAGGTGTATTCAAGCCCCCTCTGTTAAATAGTTAATTGGATAGTACTAATGTCCAGACATGCCTCAGGATTTATAAATCTGTATTTCATAAACACAGTGATGAAACTATGTTTATGAATATGAATTTATGAATCTGTTTCATGTACATTATATTACAAAGACATATATTTTACTTAGTTGACATAACATTAATCTATCTCATTTCACTAAATATGTCAGTGCGCCTAAACTACATAGTACAAAAATTATGCACATAATGCAATGCGACACTTTAAAATCACTTATAACAATAAAAAAAACATACGAGGAAACAAGAGCAAAAATATGGATTCAATGCAACACCTTCATCATTAAATAATGCAAGTAATTTCATCATAAATGGATTTTACTGTTTTCATTGAAGTGCTTTCATGAAAACATTTCCATCATAATAATGCAAAAGTGTTTCATTTAATAATTCATAATGAAACTTATTCCATTGTTTAGCCACATAACTCTGGAGAAACTACTCCCTCCACACCAACATGAAGAAATCACATCCTTTTTTTCGAAAAATCAGATAACCAAAAAATCTCTACGTGATCAAAGTATTAACCAATAGATTGAACATTTGCGCCGAAAATTGAAAACAAAAGGAACGAACTGCTCCAAATGAACTTAAAACAATCATATCTAGGGCTGTAAACGAACCGAACGAACATGAACGGAGGCTTGTTCGTGTTCGTTCGTTTAACTTAACCGAACAAACGGACGAACACGAACGGTAAACGAACGAAATTTTTTGTGTTCATGTTCGTTCGTTAAGAAAATATGTTTGTTCGTGTTCGTTTATGTTCGTTCATTAAGAGCTAAACGAACGTAAACGAACGAACATAAATGAACATAAACGAACGAATATAAATGAACATATACGAACGTAAACGAACAAACATAAATGAACATATACGAACACAAACGAATAAAAAACAACCACGGTTACTCATAATTTCGTTCGTAAAAAATAACATAACAAAATAAAAAAAAACGGATATACTTAGGAGGTATAAAAAATAAATTTTAAAAATTAATTTAATTAATGCTTTGACAAATTAATGTCATAATATATATAAATATATTTATATATATAAACAAATATAAACGAACGTAAACGAACATAAATGAACGAACATAAACGAACGTAAACGAACGAACATAAATGAACGAACGAGACCATTGTTCATGTTCGTTCATTTAACTAAACGAACAAAAAAATGTGTTCATATTCGTTCATTTATTAAATAAACGAACATAAATGACATTCCCGCCGAACAGTTCACGAACGGTTCGCTGAACGTCCGGTTCGTTTACAGCCCTAATCATATCTATTCATTGCCACTTCTTTATTGACACTTCAGGAACTTTTAATTCACTTTGGCATTTTAGCAAACAGGTTATGGGCACCAGAAATGGTTTAATGGTTTGTATAAGATGAGAAAAAAGGAAAAAGAACAAAACCAGATCTTACTACAAAAATAAACCCTAATAATCAAAATCCATTTAATCGATACAAACCCAAGTAATTTCTTACGGAAAAAATAAACCTGTCGACAATGGATAACACAATGGCGACAACAATGGAGAACACAACAGCGACGAAGATGGAGAACAAAACAGCGGCGATGATGGAGAACACAACAACGGTTGAGGATGGATAGCAGAGAAAAATGACATTTTATACTCCTGTTTCTTCAATTTTGTAGAGCCATAAGAGAAATCTCTTATGGTAGCTTGACGATTTTTGAAATCAATCACCTTCTCTGAATTATATCCTTCAATGATACTGCCCTCGGGTCGATATCGATTCCTTACATACCCTTTTAAGAAACCCATATATCTCTTGAATGGATACATGTATCGTAGGAAAACGGGACCACACACCTTTATTTCTTCAACAATATGAGATACCAAGTGAACCATGACATCGAAAAAGGAAGGCGGAAAATACATCTCGAGTTGACAAAGAGTGAGGATAATATCCCTTTGCCATGAATCCAACACCTCAAGATCAATCACTTTCGAATGAATCGTGTTAAAAAACAAACATAGTTTTGTGATAGTGTGACGGATACGTTCTGGCAAGATTCCATGAATTGCAATTGGAATCATGTGTGTCATTAAAACATGACAATCGTGGGATTTCATACCAAGTAACTTCAAGTCCTTAATTGATACCAAATTCTTAATGTTAGCTGAATATCTAGATGGAAACTTAACACCATGTAAGCATTGGCAAAATCTTGTTTTCTCGGCTCTTGAAAACGTATAACAAGCTGGTGGTAGATATGTTCGGCTTCCAGTCTCAACAGGAGCAAGTTGGGATCGAATTCCCATTTCAACCATGTCCTTTCGAACTTTAACCCCATCTTTTGTCTTCCCTGGAATGTTTAGTAGCAATCCTAGCAAACTATCACAAACATTTTCTCAATATGCATAACATCAAGACAATGTCGTACTTGCAAGTGCTCCCAGTATGGTAAATCCCAGAAAATAGACCTTTTTTTCCAAATATTCTTGGGAGGAGCTGTACCGCCTTTTCCATGCACAATGTTTAGATTTTCAACTCGAGAATACATAGTTGGTCCATCTAATGGTGGCCTTACCACCCCATGTTCTGTTTTCCCGTCAAACACTTTCTTCAATTTACGGTATGGATGACTTTTTGGAAGCGATCTTCGATGTCCCATGAACACATTTTTCTTGCAATTTCTCAACCTCAACGAATGTGTGTCATCTTCACAAATAGGGCATGCTTTCACTCCTTTTGTAGTATATCCTGACAAATTTCCATATGCTGGAAAGTCATTTATGGTACAAAAGATCACGGCTCTTAGCAGGAAATTCTTCTTACCATATGCATCATACACTTGGATGCCTGAACTACACAATTCTTTCAAGTCATCGATCAACGGAGCCAAATACACATCAATGTCGTTCCCAGGTTGTTTGGGACCTTGAATCAACAATGACATCATAATGTATTTTCGTTTCATGCATAACTAGGGTGGAAGATTGTAGATGCATAGAAGAACAGGCCAAGTACTATGACGACTGCTCATGTTTCCAAATGGATTAATTCCATCTGAACTAAGCCCGCACCGGATATTTCTAATCTCCTCACCAAATTCTTCAAAATCAGAATCAATGTTCCTCCATTGAGGAGAATCAGTCACATGTCTTATTTTCCCATCTATTTTTCTCTCCTCGACATGCCAATGCAACAATTTGGCATCTTTGGCGTTTGTAAACAATTGTTTCAATCTTGGCACAATAGGCAAATACCACAATAACTTAGAGGGGGGGGGGGAGCATTCTTCATTTCATTACTGTTTTCTTCCATACATTTTTTCCGTTTATACCGCGATGTACCACACCTAACACATTCATGTAGGTTTGCATACTCATTTATGTACAATATACAATCATTTGAACATGCATGTATCCTTTCAATTTCTAATCCCATTGGGCATATCAAATTTTTCGCTTGGTATAAAGAAACATGTAACTCATTTAAACCACCGCATGGTACCCAGTTTTATTTAAACCACCGGGTACTATTGTAATTTGTTAAAAAACCCACCCATTTAACCCCGTTGAAACATAAAAACCGAGTACCATTAAATGTGGCAACACAAAACCTACATTTTAACCCGGTTCTTTAAGTAACCTGATTATATAAAGGGATAAAATCTGATAGTCCCAATCTAATCAAGTTCTTATTGATTTAATCACACACAAACAAGATCAACATGATTACAGATTTATTATTCAACCTGTTATTCAATTCAAATCAAGATCTCGTACATAATGCTTTCTCTCACTAACTTTCTCTCTCTAAAGCTCTGCAAATGCTATCTCAGTTACAAGTAGTTTCACACGATTCTACTCAAGGAAAACTAAAACTAAATCTATTTATACAAGCCACACAAATAAAACAAAACAACAAGCGCTTACAAACAAAACTTACTAACTAAGACTTTGACTTTTACATGAGAGTTGACTTTCAGCTTTGACTTTCTTGAACTTTGGCCTTTTGTCTTCTATGATCTTGCATCCAACATATTTATGCTCTAACATTCTCCCCCTTTGGATTCAAGATCATCTTCAGAAATATTTTGCAATTCATTCTCCCCCTTTGTAGACTTTTTTTAATTAAGACTATCTTTAGCAAAAATAATCATTTGAGCAATCTCCCCTTTTTCTTAGCAACCTTCAAACATTCAGTAATCTCCCCAAAGCTTGTTCTTCAAGTATAGTAACATTCTCTCTAAGGTTATAAAAACCTCTTTCCAGACTTCAGAAAGAAATTATCTTCAGATTCAACTCAGAATGCTTTAGCAAATAATCTTCAAAGAAAATTTCAGTAAACTTTAGCACATCTTCAGAAATCTTTGAACTTTTCTCTTTCAAACTTTCAAACTTTGCCAAACTTTGCAATTCTTTGAACTTTGCTTGATCATCTCTGACATTTCAGATACAAACTTTTCTTTCCATACATTTCTTAAACATAACTTCTCCCCCTTTTTGATGATTAGAGTACTGAAATCATCAAAAATTTCACCAAGAAATGTCTTTGATAATCTGAACTGACCATTGATCTTTGAACACAAGAGCCTCTGATTCCCCGTCGATCCAAAATATATTCATCCGAATCTTTGCAAATTCAGACAAATTATAAGTGTAGCACCTGAATCAACAAATGAATCAGTTCGAATGTTTGTCAGTAACACGAAGTCACTGTGTGTAACAAATACACATTGGAAAGGAGCTTTTGTGATGTTCACTCCCCCAGGGCTTCCATTCAATCATCGAAACACCTCAAAGATATTTCTATGAACGTTATGACAAGAAAACAAATTCCTTGTGTGTTTGTGCAAGTGTTAGAAAGAATTAAGCACATGATGATTGCTTATATATGGCTCAAAATTGTGTAAACCATGGAGACAACAATAGTATAACACATACTCTATTGTGCATGGTCGAAGTGCGAAGGTGGGGCAGACTTCCTTCTTTTTCAATATCCAAATTTTCCAAATGAAAATCAGATAGCATATGTGCCGCGTCCCCTTGAAATATGAAACATTTTCTTGTTGAGAAGAAAATGAGTAGCTGGTGGTGTTTTTATCAAGAGTTGGCATGGGCTAATTGCCTATTGCAATAATGTTCACGAATAATTGTGAAACACTAGTAATGTGGCTACCCGACTCAGAAAAAGTTGGTGCATAGTTTGATATTCTTTTACTCCGTTCTCACACCCTCTTTCTTTTAAACATTGAGCTCACATCTAACCAAACTCTCATTTACATTTTACCTCATCGCACAACCCACACTCAGTATTTTGATTCCTCACACATTCGATCACTCAAGGATTAACTTCTTGGGTAGGAAACACTGGTTAACGTGAATCCATAGAAGTTTCATTAAAGCTCACACAAAGAAACCCATGTTTTCTTAAAAGAACGTGTTGCTTAGGTTTAACTTTACAGTTAAAGCATAGAATATACAAATCAGATATATGTATGCTCAATGAGATAATCATGAATATTTGAGCATTTTGAACATTGAAGATATTTCAAACAATTATATTGAAAGAATGAAATGAATACAAAAGACTTGTTTGAAAATCTGACTTTTTATGATTAAGATCAAATAGAATGATTTATCGATTAAGGCTTAGGTCAGCAAAAATTGAATTCTGTCTATATGAACCAAAATATAGACATTCTTGAATGAACATTTCTAAATGAAATCACGCTCAAAATTCATTGAAGTTCAAACGGGGTGTCTTACCATCGAAAATTTGTTTCAATTTAGAGACATGGTAAGAACAAATTCAAGACAATATTAAACCGGTGTGTGTGAATACTTGACAGTATATGAAAAAAATAATACACAAGTATTTATCTTTGGAAACACACGGTTTATCGACATTTAATGCACATATAAAATGAAAACATTTAAAATCGCACTTCTGTATTCATGAAATTATTTTAAGAATAAGAAGTTGTTTGAACGTTTAAGAACATGTTTTCATATCTGAAAGTTGTTCTTCTTTCAGATAAATATGAGATTAAGATTAGGAATAAACCTTTGACGTACAGTCTTAAATCTCATCGAGTCAGCTCAAAGTCATAAATGATATGATCATTTAAGCTTCCTGTTATTCCCAGATTTGTTCAAGTTCTTATCTAAATTCAATCACACAAACAAGATTTATCAATTACCTGTTTGATTAACCACAAGATTCAATTACAAATGATTGAATCACTTTCTCTCTCTACAAACACTCTTTTTCTCTCTAAAACTCTCTCTGTGAATCTGGAACTTGTTCTTACAAATTGAATATTACAACAACAACTAATCACAAGTCTATTACAGAAAAAACCAAACAACAGGCTTACAAAAACAAATACAAAGACTTTGACTTTGACTTTGCTTGAGAGTTGACTTTTGAGCTTTGACTTGTCTTAACTTTGATCTTCATTCTACTATGATCTTGTATCCAACACATTTATGCTCTAACAATCTCCCCCTTTGGATTCAAGATCATCTTCAAAAAGATTTAGCAAATCAATCTCGCCTTTTGGTTCAATCTGGGCAATCTCTCCCTTTGTCAAACTCTAACAAATTGCTGTAATCTTTCCAATATATGTCTTTGAAAAAAGTAGTAACAATCTCCCTCAAAGATGATAGATATAATCTTCAACAATCTTCCCAAGGTTATCAAAACCTCTTTCAGACTCCAGAAAGAAATTATCTTCAGAATTTGCTCAGATATCTTCAGCAAATAATCTTCAAAGAAAATTTCTGTAATTTCAGCACATGTTCAGAGAACTTTGAACTTTTCTCAATCAACTCTCTTATTACTTGTATCTTCTTCCCACAACTAACATTATCTTCACATTTACAACCAACATTTCTTGATTCCTTCTCCCCATATATGATACAAACTATTATTTCCTGACATTTCTTTAACTTTGTCTTCTCCCGCTTTTTGATGATTAGAGCATCGATATCATCAAAACTTTCTCCAAGAAATGTCATTATCAAATTTGACCATGAATCTTTTGAACTGAGCCTCTAATTCAACATTGATCTAAAAAAAGATATTCATCCAGATCTTTTCAAATCTAGACAAAATAGAATGTAATACCTGAATCAACTAATGAATCAGTTAATATGCCTGTCAGTAACACTAAGTCACTGTGTGTAATGAATACACATTGGA
The DNA here is from genome assembly GCA_954870635.1 of Arctium minus. Lineage (NCBI taxonomy): Eukaryota > Viridiplantae > Streptophyta > Magnoliopsida > Asterales > Asteraceae > Arctium > Arctium minus. The sequence continues at coordinate 118,092,372 of OX941080.1, read as the reverse complement.
AAAGAGCTTTTTGATGATCACTCCCCCAGGGCTTCCATCCAATCATCGAAACACCACAAAGGAAATTTCTATGAATGTTATGACAAGAAAACAAATTCCTTGTGTGCTCGTGCAAGTGTAGAAAGAATTAAGCACTTGATGATTGCTTTTATAAGGCTCAACATTGTGTAAACCACCGAGACAACAATAATTAAACACAGACTTAATGTGCATGATCGAAGTACGAAGGTGGGGCAGACTTCCTTCTTTTTCAATATCCAGATTTTCCAAATGAAAAACAGATAGATTATGTGTTGCGTCCCCAGAAAAATATGAAACATTTTATTTTTAAGAAGAAAATGAGTGGCTGGTGGGTTTTTTAGCAAGAGTTGGCATGGCTAGGTGCTTATTTCAATAATGTTCACGAAGAATTGTGAAACATTAGAATTTTGGCTACCCGACTCAGAAAGTAGTTGGTGCAGAGTTTGATATTCTTTTACTCTGTTCTCTCACCCTCTCTCTTTTTAATCAATGAGCTCTCTTCTAACCAAACTCTCTTTTTCATTTTACCTCGTCACACAACCTACACTCAGTATAAAGACTTCTCACACTCTATCACTAAGGATTAACTTCTTGGGTAGGAAACACTGGTTAACGTGAATCCATAGAAGTTTCATTTAAGTCCTACACAATGAACCCATGTAAACCTATAAAGCATAATGTTGCTCAGAATGGTTTAACTTTATCAATTAAAGCACAAAAGATACAAGTCAGATATATATATGCTCAATAAGATAATCATAAAGATTTGAGCATTTGAAACATTGAAGATATTTCAAACATGTATATTGAATGAAAGAAATGAATACAAGAAACTTGTTTGAAAATCTGACTTTGTATGAAATGATCAGATAGAATGATTTAACAATTAAAGACAACTAATCTTCGTAAGACCATAGAAGAGGCGCAACTCATGGAAGAGGCCTATGCTTGAGACAAGGTGGAGAAATCTGTTGTGGTGGTGGAGAAACGTAAGTGGGAAGACAATTCCGGACCTCCTAGGAGGAATCGACCTTTCGTCGAAAATCAACATTTTGACAACCGCCAAGAAGCTAGATGGTGCCCTAGATGCCGAAGCAAGCACCACAGCAGCTGTAATTACAACCCCACCCCTTGTGCCAAGTGTGGGAAGCCCGATCATACTACTAAAGATTGCCCGATCAAAGGAGTTGTATGTTTTGAATGTAAGTTGTCGGGACATTTCCGAAAGGAGTTGTCTGAAATGGAAGACAGGGAGTGCCCCGGAGAAGAAGGAGAACCCTCCAAGGGCTCCTGACCGAGCTTTCCAGATGACAGTCGATGAGGCCAAGGCATCCACCGACGTGGTATCGGGTACGTTTCTCCTAAACTCCGTACCTGCCCGTGTGCTATTTGATTCTTGTGCTAGTTTCTCTTTCATATCTGAATCGTTTCGTTAAAGACTTGTTATGCCCACTAATAATCTAGAGAATGCTTTAGTGGTTGAGATAACGAATGGTAGTCAAGTGTTAATCCATGATATCTTGAAGGATTGTACTCTCAGAATTGAAGGGAAGGAATTCCCGATCAACTTGATGCCGATGGTTATTGGTGGTTTTGATGTGGTAGTTGGTATGGATTGGTTGGCAAACAATCATGCCGAAATCGTATGCTCCAAGAAGCTAATCCGACTCCCAATCCTAGTGGTAATGTTGTTGTGATTTATGGCGAGAAGAGGAAGGTTGATGTGGCGATCATCACCATGGCTATGGAACGCAAATGCTTAGTGAAAGGGTGCTCATCTTTCCTAGCATATGTGATCGAAACCAAGCTCGAGAAGAAGAAGCTTGAAAACATGAAGGTGGTGCGTGAGTTTCCCGACGTCTTTCCGGATGACTTGCCTGGGTTACCACCCGACCATCAAGTAGAGTTCCGTATTGATCTTGTGCCGGTGGCGGCTCCTATTGCTCGAGCCCCTTACTAGTTGGTTCCATCGTAGATGCAAGAGATGATGGCTCAACTCTAAGAGCTTTTGGAGAAAGGTTTCATAAGACCGAGTGCGTCGCCTTGGGGTACTACGATCTTGTTTGTCAATAAGAAGGATGACACGATGAGAATGTTCATCGATTAACGTGAATTGAACAAGACAACGGTGAAGAACAAGTATCCGCTTCCGAGGATAGATGACTTGTTTGATCAACTCCAAGGAGCGGGTTGTTTCTCGAAAATTAATTTGCGTTCTGGATATCATAAAGTGAAGGTGAGAGGAGAGGACATCCCAAACACGGCCTTTAGAACGCGCTACGGCCATTACGAATTTCTCGTGATGCCGTTCGGCCTAACTAACGCACCGACGATGTTTATGGATTTGATAAATAGAGTGTGTCGACCATTCCTTGATAAGTCGGTCATTGTATTTATTGATGACATACTCGTATATTCCAAGAGTGCACCTGAACACGAGAAACACCTCCGTGAAGTCCTAAAGGTGTTGATGAAGGAGAAGTTGTACACCAAATTTTCCATGTGCGACTTTTGCTTGAAGAGGTTCAATTCTTGGGTCACGTTGTCACTCGAGACGGAGTGAAGGTGGACCCCTCCAAGATTGAATCTATGATGAATTGGGAACCTCCCAAGAGTCCGTCAGAGATCCGAAGTTTCTTGGGTTTGGCAGGCTACTATCGGAGATTCATCCAAGACTTCTACAAGATCGCTTCTTCCTTGACGGCTTTGACTTGGAAGAATGTGAAGTTCGTTTGGACCAAAGCGCCAGAGAAAGCGTTCCAGACTTTGCAAAAGAAGTTGTGTGAAGCTCCAACTTTGTCACTACCCGAAGGATCGGAAGACTTTGTGGTCTATAGCGACGCTTCAAAAATGGGATTGGGTTGTGTATTGATGCAAAGAGGCAAAGTAATCGCTTATGCATCGAGGCAACTCAAGGTACACGAGTAGAACTATCCTACTCATGACCTGGAGTTGGCAGCGGTGGTGTTCGCCTTGAAGCTTTGGTGACATTACCTCTATGGCATGAAATGTACAATCTACACGGATCACAAAAGCTTTAAATATATGTTTGATTAAAAATAGTTGAACATGAGGCAGAGGCGGTGGCTTAAACTACTCAAGGATTATGATTGTGAATAGTATTACCACCCTGGTAAGGCAAACGTTCCGGCTGATACGCTCTATCGGAAGGACTATTGTGGAAGCATACATGCTACCCTCTCAAGAATCGAGTTGGTGTCAAGTCTTATTGAGAAGATCAAGACATCTCAAGTAGAAGCCTAGTTGGAGGACAACCTCAAAGAATAAGTCATGACAAAGCAACGTTTTCTTTTAACGAGGATAACCGTGGGGTGAAATTGTTCAACTGACATATTTGGGTGCCCAAAGTTGGGGGCAATCGGGAACTACTTCTTGAGGATGCACATAAGTCTAAGTACTCCAACCATCCGAGGAGTACAAAGATGTATCGGGACTTGAAGCTACATTATTGGTGTCTGGTAATGAAACTTGATGTGGCGCATTACGTAGAGCGTTGTGTGACGTGTTTACAAGTGAAAGTCGAGCATCAACGACCGTATGGGAGCCTTCAATCCTTAGAGATTCCCGAGTGGAAGTGGGAGCATATTACCATGGACTTCGTGACAAAGTTGTCCAAAACTCTTTGAGGTCAAGACACCATTTGGGTAATAATTGATCGGTTGACCAAGAGCGCTCATTTCTTGGCCATGCGCGAGACGCTACCGATGGACAAGTTGGCAAAGATTTACATGGATGAGGTGGTTTCGAGGCATGGAGTTCCCTTGTCTATCGTGTCAGATCATGATAGTCGGTTCACTTCGAACTTTTGGGATGGGTTGCAGAAAGAACTTGGCACACGAGTGAAGTTGAGTACGACATACCATCCGCAAGCCGATGGGCAAAGTGAAATAACGATCCAAACGCTTGAAGATATGTTGAGGTCTTGCGTTATCGACTTCGGGGGAAGTTGGCACTCTCACCTACATTTGGTGGAGTTTGCTTACAATAATAGCTACCACTCGAGTATCGGATTGGCTCCGTTCAAGGCCTTGTACGGGCGAAAGTGTAGAAATCCCGTGTGTTGGCTTGAAACGGGAGAGAAGCAATTCGTCGGACCCGAAATTGTGCAAGAGACAACCGATAAAGTTAAGAGCATTCGGGAAAGGTTGAATGTAACACCCCGATTTTTGAAAGATATCGATCCAAGTTAATACAGGAACCGAGATATTAAGGAAAAATAAGATTTTTGATTTTGGACTTGAATCCTTGATTTTATAGTCTAGATGGATGAAGGATTCAATTACGAGTCCAACGGTTCTTTCCGGAGCAAAAACGGAGCTATAACGAAGAAGTTATGGCCAAAACAGTATCGAGAAGAAAACCAGGGAAGCGGGCGACTTATGCCGCGACTTAAGGTCGCGGCACAAGTCGCGAAATCCACTGGATCGAGCTTAAATCGCGATTTTCAGCCCCAAACTTCATTCCTTCATATCTCCTTCATCCTAGCTCCGATTTGGGTGATTCAAAGTGCTACGGTTTCGTTTTTGAGAGATTTTCAAGGATCTAGGAAGATATTGGAAGTCTATTGAAGTATTCTAGAGCATTTTGTGGTGGTAAGTTTCTCATCTCTCCCTATTCATCTTCTTCCCCAAAATATTCTAGGGTTTCATCCACCCCTTGTTCTCCCTTTCATAGATTGAAGGTTTGTGATCATTTTGGTAAACTAGAAGTGTTTTGGTTGGTGAATTCAAGCTTGGGTTAAGGTAATCTTCTATTCTCTTCGGTTATGGAAGTTAGGGTTTCGGTATTAGTTGAGGTATCCATGTATATGGTTTGGGAAATGATTGTTTATGGTAGAATATGTATATTTATGGTTGGAACCTTGTGGATCTAGGTTTTGGAAGATTTGATTTGAAGAATCAAGTTCTTCAAGGAAAGTTCTAAGTGGGTAAAATCTAGATTTAGTCTAAATCTAGCAAGGTGAGTTTACTAAACTTTTGTTAAAACTAGATACACATCATATTTGCTTATTTGTTGTTATTATCACATATTTGCTCAAAATATTCATCTTTACGGGTTTAAGTATTTGATGGTGTTTTCATGAGATTATATGAGAAATATGTTTTAACAAGTATCATCCCATGATTTACTTTATTTTGTGAAAGTATTTGGGGTCTTCATTATGTACACCCATAATGGGTATTTTGGGTTATCTTTTATGAGTATCTGCCATGATTTGCTCTATTGGTCGAATATTTGGAACTTGCTCCATGAATGTACATTGTTGGCATTTTGACATGATATAGATTATATGTGGTATAGCATATGATAAATTCTACTTGGAATGCCTTCTTGGCGATTTAATTATTGAACATTGAATATGTTGGAATTTGAGTCTCACATTGGACTTATGTGAGGATGGTAGCATAGTACCCATGGTTGGTATCGAAATGCATTGGTAGATATATATACCTAAAGACCTCCTATATAAATTATGTTGGACGAACCAAGGCAAGTTCACTAGGAGGATGTAGTCTCGAGGCGCCACTGTGATGGTATGTGCCCAGTAGACCTCCGCCACTCGGAAAGCTTCCTGTACGGTCTGCTCTCCGGGTGGGCCGGGCCTTTGGGGTGTTCCTTGTTAAGGGCATCAAGGTGCATCGACTCTTTGGAGTGGAATTGATTGGTGCTATGGGTCTCCCCCGTTGACTCCATACATGTTGAAAACTGGTTAACTGCTGATAAGAATTGTATATGTTCTACCATGCTATTTATTGTTCAACTCACTAGGCTTTTTGGCCTAACACTTGTTTGGTGTCGATGTGTATCTCAGGTTTTAGTGGCACCGGTTCAAAGCGGGCGTAGTGCTTGGGTGAGAGATTTGGGAATATTGCAATCGGACTTACTTTTGGTAGGAGAACCTTTGGGTTATAAATGACACCCTTATTTGAAATCTCTTTTCTGGTTATAGAAATTAGATTAGTTGGTTGTTATTTATTATCCGTTTAATTACGATTGTATTTAAACAGGTTTGTGTATTTTCCCCATTTTTGGGAGGCTCTCGCTTTGACAATTTTAAATACCGCATGTCCGTTTTTCGGATTTTTGTTATCCCTATTTTTAGGGTGTTACATTGAAAGTGGCTCAAGATCGGCAAAAGAGCTATGCCGATAAGAAGACGCGGTCGATGGAGTTCCAAGTGGGCGACCGCGTGATGTTAAAAGTGTCACCATGGAAGGGCATGATCCAGTTTGGAAAGCACGGGAAGTTGAGTCCTCGTTTCCTTGGACCGTTCACGGTGCTTAAACGTGTGGGCTTACAAGCCTATCAGTTGGAACTTCCACCGGAGATGAAAGGGATCCATAAAACATTTCATATTTGTTACCTTCAGAAGTGTTTGGCGGAAGAGGAAAGCGTCATCCCTCTTTTCGAGATCAGAGTGGACGAGGGTAACCGTTACGTGGGGGAACCCGACGCCATCCTATAAAGGAAGTACAAGAAGTTGCGTCACAAGGAAGTCCCTATGGTCAAAGTGCAATGGAAGCATCATCGTGGTGCCAATGTGACGTGGGGAGCCGAGGAGGATATGAAGCAAAGATATCCTCATCTTTTCGAATAGTTGGGATTTCGGGGACTAAATCATTCCCAAGTTGGGGAGGATTGTAACACCTCAAATTTTCCATGTTTATTTTCTATCATTTAGACTTCTGGTCTTCCTCATTTTGAATCGTATTTACTGCGTTTACCGTTAATCGTACGCATCGCGTGAAATAGCCAAGCTTGAGTGTTAAAACTTGATTTTTGAAGTGAAACTCAGTGACTTGCGCGGGTTCCTTCACGGCTCGGAAACCGCGGCCTAAGCCTCGTAACTCACTATTTGTTTTCAATCTCAGGAACATGTACGGGCTATGCCTCGATCTAATGTCGCGGCCAAAGCCGCAGGGAAAACATCTGCAGATCTATAGACTGTTTTTTCCCTTTTTCCTCATTTACTTCTCATCTACCTCTATTTCTACTCTCTCAAAACCCCTACCTCTTCAAGAACCGAAATTAGAGTTTCACCAAACCCTATCTACCTCATTTATTGCTAAGAGTTAGGTGTATCATCCAAGGAGTCAAGCTTGAAGAATAAAACCATCATCTCCATTGTCATCTTCTCCAAGAAATCAAACTAGGGTTTTGGGTTTTCATCAAAAACCCACTTGGTGAGTTCATACTTATTTTCTAAAACTCTATACATGTCAAAGCTAACCTTCTAACTTCTAATCATCTCCTTGTTTATGTTTTATCTATGAAAATGACATTTGACCCAACTTGTGATTTTGGAGATTTTTAGGGTTTCACAACCATTTTAAGATATAGTGAAATACTAAGTGTTAGGAATTATGAAATATGTTTGTACTTATACACTTTTGTTAAAATATGGAAATACATGCATTTTAGACCATGTTTATGGTTCTCTTATGTGATGGATTTGTTTACTAAAGATATTTTGGAAGAAAGGGAAAGAAAATGTTTGGGTAAGAGCACTAAATTGCCTTTTGGAAAGTTTTAGCAAATGATGAGCCTATCTTGAGAAGGCAACAACATAATTTTGTGAGAACATCGATGTAATCCATATGTATGATTATGGTTGAGTCACCAATGAAATGGTGACAAGCTTTAGACTAATACTAGTGGATCCATAGGTATAGATTCGGCTTAATTTTGGGATAACTCTCATTTGTAGCTAGTTGAGACATTGGACCCTAGGGTGGAAACTTGGTACGGTTATGTGGGACCGGATACTAGTCGTGGGTCGTAAATGTAAATCCTAGCTAATGAGCATGATTAGGATCATTAGGTGCCCTCCCCCACATCTGAGTACGAGTCGGCGAGCTCGTGGCCTTGATCCTAGTATGGTGAGCTCAACAACTTGGAAAGTGGCCTACTTTTGTGTTCCGCCACAATCCTTCGAAAATTGGGTCTCCCCCGTCGTCGCAAGATGTATTTTAGACCGTAAGGTCATTACGTGGTTACTCTTACTATTGCAAACTCAACTCTTTAAATGGTTGCTTATTATCTCGTTTAAATTACTACAAATCATTTATATAAACTGTATGTGCTCACTAGACGTTAATCCTAACACTTTTTCTTAAATGACATGTATAACAGGTTCTTTTAGCAGTGGGTTGCCGAAGGTTTGAGTGGTGAGCGTGGTGCTCGAGACATTTTGAAGACAATAGATATGTGGATTCTTGGCGTTAAATGGATTTAGATATTTTGGGATTTGGGTTGACAACCATTGTAATCTAGATATAATTTACTTAGATTAGGTTATTGTCAATTACTATATTCATCTACAGGTTTTTCGTAAATTCTATATTGCATTATACCCTTTTGGGTGGTTTACTCCATTTATGAACGCCATATTGCCAAATTTTCAAAATTTAAATTTACTCTAAATTTTAGGGTGTTACAGTGGATATGAATTTGCTTCTTATTCTACAGTAGACTTCCAAAATTTTAAAAGGGACATGGATAAATATGTTGTTACTGGCGGTGATGCATACATGTTCATTAACATGATGAGTAAATGGAAAAAGCTTGCCCCAAACTTTTTCTTTGATTATAAAGTCTGCGATAGCGAGTTGGTTTGTACCTTTTGGGCAGATGAGACAGCAAGGTTCAATTATGCAGAGTTTGGGGATGTTATGTCCTTTGTGTGACGTTTCAAACTAATAGGTAAGTGTTCATTATATGTTTGTGTTCATTCATTATCATATGTTTTTACTTTTAATTATATAATTTGTATATGCTTTATATTTAGGTATGCCATGATCTTCAATCCCTTCAGTGCTGTGGACAACCATAAAAAGACTGTGGTTGGTGGCGTGGAGCTTGTGAATAAGGAAACTATTAATAATTTCAAGTGGGTTTTAGAAACATTTTTGAAAGCTCATAAAAAACAACATACATTGGTTTTCACAGACCAATGTGCAGCAATGAAACAAGCGATAGATGTTGTCTTTCCAGATTCAAAACAAAGGCTCTGTATGTGGCACATCATGAGCAAACTTCCTAGTAAGGTAATCATAAACAGTATAATATTATTCTTTGGATGTTTTAGTATTTAGTGCCCCTACTCCGTAACTTTTTTCACCAGACCATCTACTATTTAGTCATGATATGCATTATACCGTGTTTCACCTCATGAAATATTTTAGTCCAATTTATCAATAAGTTATCTGTGTATACATTCTTGATCTAATTCCTAATGTTTTAACTTTAATTGTGCTTTTGTTTTGCAGTTTAGCTCAGAATTGCTAAATGAAACAAGTTTCAGGAAACAATTGAATAAAATTGTGTGGAATGTGTTCATTGATCCAAATGAATTTGAGATGAAAGGGAGGATTTTGTTGGAAGATTTTTCCCTTACTAATAACAAGTGGCTTCAAGATTTGTTCAAAATCCGTGAAAGTTGGATCCCGACATATTTTAGGGACACTCCGATGTGCTGTTAGATGAAGACAACGTCTCGTTCAGAGAATATCAACTCGTTTTTCAAAGCATTCTCACATTTTGGCAATACTTTTTTTTGTCAACTGTTTTGATGCTGCTTTGGATAAACAATGTTTTTCACAACGGAATCTTTTTCATGTAACAAGGTCAACCTTATCGAAGTGGTTGACTCCTTGTCGAATTGAGAGGCATGCATGTGATGTCTATACTCATGGAATATTCAATGATCTGCAGATCGAGATATATAGAGCAACCTGGTTTTGTTCAATCGAAAGTGTTTTTTCAGAAGATGACTTTGATACGTATATGATATTCCAAAAAGACAAAGCCTCAATAGTCAAATCACATCAGAAGGTAATATCTTGAACTTTAGATGCATTCAAATCATTCATAAACAAATATCTATATTGCATTTTTTTCACATTTATTAGAAACAATATCCATTTGATTCTATATAATATTCAAATTTCCCTTTGTAGGTTGTTCAAAATAAGAGGGAATCAACTATTGTTTACAACTGTAATCATTTTGTTCGACATGGATTCTTATGTCGACATGTTAGTGCACAAATATGTTGGATCCAAGATCATTGGAATTGAAAGTCAAAGTCAAAGTTCCAAGTCAAAGCCTCTCATTGCAAAGTCAAAGTCAATCTAGTTAAAGTAGAAAGTCAAAGTCTTGTATAGTCAAAGTTTTTAGTTTGGTTTAGTTTTTGTCTTGTAAGTTGTAGTTATAAATAGCCTTTTGTTTGTAGAATTCTTTAAGAACCTTGAGAGATTTATCTTAAAGAGAGAAATATTGAGAGAGATTGAGAGGTTGTAATCTATGAAATCCGTATCAATCAATATGACATTTGAATCAATTTCTTGTCGTTATCTTGAATGAACTACACATATTGGGACACACAATTGGTATCAGAGCAAGCACAAAATCAGAATCATGTTCAAAATCTGAGAATTTGATCGGAAATTTTAAGAACTCGCTCACACACTGTTCATGGATCAATTTCTTTGTTTTGTGATGTTTTTGAGTTGTAATTGATTGTTTTGTAATCGCATTTAGATATAGAACAAGTTTTCTATTGATCAGATTGTTCAATTCACAACTGTTTTGTGTGAATTTGAATTTGTATTGAATTTTTTGTTCGAAGTCTGTATGTATTGTTCTTGACATCGAGTTTGTAATTTTTGTTGATATTGTTGAAATTGATCTTTTGTAATCTGCTCTAATAGTGTACGAGGGCAAATTAATGAAGTTTCATAACGTAATTCAAGAGTTTGGATCGTTTTTGGGCTAATTACAGTGTTTTAGGGTCGAGATCTGAACAATTCGCATCGATAGTGAAGAACTCGCATGAATCTGGGAAGAACTCGCAAAGTACTGTGTTTAAAGAAAGATTAAGTACAGATTTCGCACCATCTTGTGTACAAGAAGAAAGGATTTCGCATCACTTTGTATACGAAAAGCAGAAATTCGCACAATATGGTGTACGAAAAGTGTTTGTTGGAATTACTAAGGGTGAAATTCGCATAGTACAGTGTGCGAAAAGATGAAATTCACATCCCCTTGTGTGCGAAATTTGAGGAATTCTCATCCTGAAGAATTGAAAATTTTCTAAGTGTGGATTTCGCATTGATACGTAAAGTTGAGAGGACTGAATTTTGCTAAGTGAGAAATTCGCATCATCTCGGTGTGCGAAAAGTTCAAGTCGGAAAAGTGCCAAGTACAAAATTCGCATCGTACTACGTGTGAAAAGTTCAAACTCGCATCCAACGGCGTGCGAATTGTGACTTATCGCATCCCTTTACATGAGAAAAGTGAGGGTGATAGTTACTTGGCGTGCGGATTTTATCTAGTGTGCGAAAAGCTTTCATAGTTGTGTGAGAATTCTATACTTAGTCATTTTTCTGACTGAGTTTTAGAAAATCTTCATATTTTATGATTTTGTGTATAAAGATCTATGCTTTCATCAAGATGACTTCTAGAGATGCTCTTGCTATCGGAACAGATATGAAACCGCCCGTTCTTTTCAAGGGTGAGTATGAGCAATGGAAAGATTGGTTTATGGATTTCGTAGATCGACACGACAATGGAGAATTCATCAAACAGTCTATTGATGAGGTTCTTATGAAACCAATCGCAACTATTGTACTAGATGAGGAAAATGAGAGTTTTAACAGCGAAGATGGTACTGAGCCCCAAGAGCCCAAGACAAAAGAGATTGTTGTTGATTTCTCAAGTTATTCTACTGAGCAAAAGAAGAGGTATAAGGCAGACAAACAGGCTAGATATCTACTCCTTCAGAGCATACTGAATGAGATATACATCAAGAAAATGATGATGGGTTCAAAGGCGCACAACCATATGAAAGTGGCTAACTGCATTAATAACTATGAAGAGTTCAAGGCCAAATCTGATAAAAGTTTAGAGAAACTTATGAAAGATTTGTTTCACTTTTTAATGAACTAGCTAAGAACAAGGTAAAGAAGAAGCAGATAGAGAACAATGTGAAGTTTCTAAGTGTGTTGCAACCAGAATGGAAGAAGCATACAAGAAGAATGAAACAAATGAAAGATCTGAGTGAAATCCCTCTACATGAAGTTTATGAAACACTCTATCAGAATGAGGAGGAAGTAGAAGAAGAAAGAGAAGATAAAAAGAAAAGTGAAAAGTCAGTAGCTTATCCGATTGCTCTTGCGGTGGACAAGAACAAAGAGAAAGAGAAGAAGGACAAGAAGAAGAAAAAGAAAGTTGTGTTGACTGATTTTGAGGATAGAAACAGTGATGACTCTGATTCTGATGATGGAGAAAATCTGAAGCAAGCTATGCTATTGTTGACCCGTGCCTTTCAGAAGAAGTTCTATAAGAAGTCGGGATCTAACAGTCAGAAATACTCTTCAGGATCATGGAATTATGAACACAAGGAGAGGATAGAAGGAAAGTGATATGATGAAAGAAAGTCTGATGGAAGGAGGTATGAGGAGAGAAAGCCTGATGAGAAGAAGTATGTCAACAACTATGTGAGTCCCTGTTCTAGTTTCTAATCACAATCAATTCAACAAACAAGATATGATTAAACTACCTGTTTGATTCAATTCACAATCTCAAATGATTACAACTCTGTTCTTGACTTTCTGTCTCTAGACAACACTTTCTCTCTCTACAAATCTCTCTCTCTAGATGTAATCTCTAAATCTCAATTAGTCATCTATTTATTAACAAGAAAAAAAAACTATTTATACCTACAACTAAAATACAAAGAAAATAAAATACAAAGGAATTTCATTTTGACTTTATTACAAAACAACTTTGACTTTTAATGAGAGTTGACTTTATCAGCTTTGACTTTCTTGAATCTTTGACCTTCAGAATCCTTGATCTTGTATCCAACATATTTCTGCTCTAACAATCTCCCCCTTTGGATTCAAGATCACTGTTGAAAGATCTTACAATTCAGTCTTCTCTTTTAAGCTCTATCAGATGCAATCTCACCCTTTAACATTGTAATCTTCCCAAGTCTGTCTTTGAAGAATATAACAATCTCCCCAAATATGATAAACAAGGTCTTCAACAATCTCCTCAAACCTTCACAAATCTCTTCCAGACTTCGGGAAAGAAATTATCATCAGATTCAACTCGGATTGCTTTAGGAACTAATCTTCAATGAAAATTTCCTCAAAATCAGCACATCTTCAGAAATTATTTGATCTTCTTCAAATCTGTTACTTTGAATCTTCTGACTTGGAAATTTCTGTAAATCATCTCCCAAAACTCCAAAACTTTAACATTTTTTGATACCATCTCCCCCTTTTTGATGATTTGAGCATTGGTATCATCAAAACTTTCACCAAGAAATGTCTTTGACCATTCTGATCTGTCCAAGAGCCACTGATTATGTGATCCATAACCATGTATTCATCTAGATCTTTTCAAATCCAGATAAATTAAGAAATGTAACACCTGAATCAACAAATGAATCAGTTAACATGCTTGTCAGTAACACGAAGTCACTGTGTGTAACGAATACACATTGTAAAGGAGCTTTTGTTATGTTCACTCCCCCAGGGCTTCCATCCAATCATCGAAACACCACAAAGGAAATTTATATGAATGTTATGACAAGAAAACAAATTCCTTGTGTGTTCGTGCATGTGTAGAAAGAATTAAGCACTGATGATTGCTTTTAATAAGGCTCAACATTGTGTAAACCACTGAGACAACAGTAGATAAACACATACTCAATATGCATGATTGAAGTGCGAAGGTGGGGCAGACTTCCTTTTTTTTCAATATCCAGATTTTCCAAATGAAAATAAGATAGATTATGTGTTGCGTCCCTAGAAAATATGAAACATTTTCCTTTTAAGAAGAAAATGAGTGGTTGGTGGGGTTTTGTCGGTCTACAATACTATCAAGTTCTTATCAACAATAACACATAAACGATTACCAACCTGTTTGATTAATAACAAATGATTACAGGATTAATCGATTTCTCTCTTTGAAAGCTCTCTGTGTTTTACACCTTTTTGTGTGTGTTCTTGTGTGTAATCTATCTAATCTGTTCTGATACTTGCTTCTATAACACACTATCAACCAACTTGCAAAACAACTTGTAAGATTAAACAAATATTAAACTAAACTAAATATCTAACTAATATAATAACTTAAACTAATATCTAGATATTTCGATATTATCTAACTAACTAATTAAAACAAAATAAACTAACTTTGACAATTATTACAAACGACATTAGACTAATATTTAAGAGTCGACTTTCCGGCATTAGCTTCAGATTGAGATCTTCAGATTGGATGATCTTGAATCCAATGAGACTGTGCTCTAACAATCTCCCCCTTTGGATCAAGATCATTACTTAAAAAGATATATCCAATAGATCTGTGCAATTCAATCTTCTCTTTTTCAGCTCAGAAGATGCAATCTCCTTCTTAGTCTTCAGAATGCAATAATCTTCCCCTTTTGATGTAGATAAAATCTCTTTCAGATGTTGGAAAGAAATTATCTATAGTTGTAGCTCAGATTTTTGTAGCAAAGTATCTTCAAAATTTCTTGCAATTCAGCATGTCTTCAGAATACTTGCTCTAAACTTGTGTTGTACCTCATTTCTTGTGTAGTTGTTACACCCCCTTTTTGATGGAATTAGAAATGATTTCATCAAAATCTTGTCGTCAAGAAATGTCTTTCTTACAGAGCCTCTGATCCGTCAATTCAAAAGATATTTATCCAGATCTTTGCAAATCTAGACAAAATAGTCGTGTAACACCTGAATCAGCAAATGAATCAATTAAAATGCCCGTCAGTAACACTAAGTCACTGTGTGTAACGAATACACATCGTAAAGGAGCTTTGTGATGTTCACTCCTCCAGGGCTTCCATTCAATCATCGAAACACCACAAAGGTAATTTCTATAAACGTTATGACAAAGAAACGAATTCCTTATGTGTTCGTGCTTGTGATAGAAAGAATTAAGCACGGATGATTGCTTATAGGGCTCAATATTGTGTAAACCACTGAGACAACAGTAAGTTAAACACAGACTCAATGTGCATGAGTGAAGTGCGAAGGTGGGGCAGACTTCCTTCTTTTCAATATCCAGATTTTCCAAATGAAAATCAGATAGTAAATGTGTTGCGTCCCCTTTGAAAATGAAACATTTTCTTGTTGCGAAGAAAATGAGTAGATGGTGAGGTTTGATCAAGAGTTGACATGGGCTAGTTGCCTGTTTCAATAATGATCACCAAAGAAATGTGAAACACTAGAAATGTGGTTGCCCGGCTCAGAAAAAGTTGGTGCAGAGTTGTGATATTTTTTTAACTCTGTTCTCACACCCTCTTTCTTTTAAACATTTAGCTTACTCTAACCACACTTATTTCTTTTGAATTCTCACACTCAATCACTTAAGGATTAACTTCGTGGGTAGAAATCACTGGTTAACGTGATTTCATAGAAGTTTCTTATAAGTCCTAGCACACTGATCCCGTATATCCTATAAAGAATATGTTGCTCAATCTGGTTTAGCTTATCATGTAAGCTCATGTAAAACATTTAAAGTACACTCCCAAAATATAAAACATATAAGAACATGTTTTCAATGATTGAAAGTTGTCCTTCTTTCAAACATATATGAGATTAAGATAAAGGATTATACCTTAACGTATGATCTTACATCTCATGAAGCTAAGCTTAAAGTCATAAAGATATGATCTTGTAAGCATCTCTCAAAAATCTGCAAAAGTTTTATGTCTATGTCAAAGCAAAATTTATTCACTTATATTGAAAAAGACAAAAAAGCAGTCAAACTATGAAAGTACGAGTTCTGATCAGAAATAATCAGAAGTCATATCCAAACTCCTTTGATTTGACGAGCTCCCCCTAAAATCATGCATTACAAAAATTTGGCATAAAAGGTAAATGCAGAAATTAATGAGCTCCCCCTCAAAATAACAATGAAAGTCTTCACATACTCCCCCTTTGATCCTGAACAGAATATTGACGTGCAGATATCTTGTGGATAAGGAAGAAATGAAGAAAAATTTACAATAAGAAACTTTTAATAGGTAACTACCGATTAGCTCTTAAGATTTAGCATACCAAGCTTAGAGACTAGAAAATTGAATCTCTTTTCGTCTAAGGGTTTGGTAAACAAATCTGCAAGCTGATAATCAGTTTTTACAGTGTAAAGTTCAATTGTTCCTTTTTCAACATGATCTTTTATGAAGTGATACCTGACATCGATGTGTTTGGTCTTTGTATGCTGAACATGATTAGATGTTATCGCAATTGCGCTCTTTGAGTCACAGTATATCGGGATATAGTTGAAGTGAAAACCGTAGTCACGCAGTTGTGTTCTCATCCATAAGACCTGAGAACAGCAGCTAGCAGCAGATATATATTCTGCTTCGGCCGTTGAAGTTGAAACACAAAGTTGCTTCTTCGATGCCCAACTTACGAGTTTATCACCGATGAACTGTATATGACCTGACGTGCTCTTCCTGTATAACATACAACCAACATGATCTGCATCTGTATATGCTGTTAGTTCAAAACTAGTATCTTTAGGATAACACAGACCAAGATCTGCAGTCCCCTTCAGATACCTAAAAATACGCTTAACTGCAGACACATGGGATTCTTTAGGATTGGCCTGATATCTTGCACATAAGCATGTTGAAAACATTATATCTGGCCTACTAGAAGTAAAATACATCAAAGAACCTATCATTCATCTATAAGTCCTAACATCAACAGCCTTTCCAGAAGGATCGGTGCCAATCTTAGTACCTGGTGCCATTGGGGTACCAATCGGTTTTGAATTTTCCATTTTGAACTTCCGAAGAATTTCAAGAATGTATTTTGATTGATTGATAAAAATCCCCGATGAAAATTGTTTGACTTGTAATCCGAGAAAGAAATTCATCTCTCCCATCATATTCATCTGAAATCTTGACACCATAAGGTTTGAAAAATTCTTACAGTACTTAGGATTTGTAGAGCCAAAAATAATATCATCCACATAGATTTGAATAAGAATGATATCGGCTTTTTCCTTTTTAATAAACAAAGTGGTATCTACCGTACCTTTTGTAAAACCAGACTTGACTAAAAATTGAGATAAGACATCATACCAGGCGCGAGGAGCTTGTTTCAGACCATAAAGTGGTTTGTCGAGAATGTAGACGTGATTCGGTTTCTCTTGATTGACAAAACCTTCTGGCTGAGAGACGTAGACTTCTTCCTTGATAATTCCATTCAGAAATGTTGTCTTCACGTCCATTTGAAAGACCGTGAAGTTCTTGTGGGCTGCATAGTCTAGAAACATTCGAATTGCCTCTAAACGCGCCACAAGAGCATAAGTCTCGTCGTAGTCTATTCCTTCCTCTTGTCTGTATCCTTTGGCTACAAGTCTTGACTTGTTTCTGATAACGGTACCATCTTCGTCTTTCTTGATCTTGAAAACCCATTTCGTACCTATAATGGTTTTACCTTGAGGTTTAGGTACGAGTCTCTAGACTTTAAGTGCGTGGAACTGATTCAGCTCTTCTTGCATTGCATTTACCCAGTCTGAATCGGCAAGAGCCTCTGATACGCGAGTAGGATCGATCTTGCTCAGAAAGGATTCATGCTTACACATATTCATTGACGCTGACCTAGTTTGCACCGGTTTTGATGGATCACCAATGATCTGGCTTATCGGGTGCTCTTTGGTCCATTTATGTTCATGAGGTAGTGGATTATATGACTATATATTAATATTATCATCTATGAATCCACTAGTACCTTCTGCTGGTAGTTCAGGAGGAATAATAGTTGCAGTTGAAGTTGTAGGTGCAGAAGTCTCAGTAGGTACAGCTTGGAGAGGCTGCAGATTAGTCCGTGCAGAACATCCTACTGATGCAACAACTTCTGTCTCTTCATTATTTGTCACAGCTTCAACTGTTGGAGTCGGAATTTGAACTGGAATTTCAATAGAGATATCTGAACTGGTTGGATGAGTAGGCGTTGAGTCTTCCATCCTGTCAACCACAACAGATTTCTTAACATTAGATCCAAGAAATTCATCATAAAACAGTTCAAATAATAAGTCTAAATCAGATAAATTATTAGTAGACGTTGATGCTTCATCTGATTTGTTCTTTTGAGACGCAGGTTCTGGACTGATTTGCCCAGAAGCTAGTACTCCGTTTATAACGGATTCTGAACTGTGTTGTTCGGAAGCCATTTCTTCATCAAACGAAATGTTGACGCTTTCGATAACTGTCTTTGACTTCTTCAGATATACTGATAATGTGTTCCCTGATCAAAATCAAGCAATCTAAAACAAACTCAAACAAGATTTATGTGTGACAGTGATCAAGAACTAGAGAGAGATTAGAATGTAGAGTGAGAAAGTATCAATCGGGTTATGATATTACAATGTAAATCTCTTACAAAATTACAAGTAACAAACCTATTTATATGATCTAATAAACTCTCAAGTAACTTGAATAGGATCCACTCAAACTCTCAAGTACTTGAACAAACTCTCAAGTACTTCAACACCTCTAAAACTAATGTTGACTTTCACACTATTTGACTTTCAAAGACTTCCTTTGACTATTCTATTACAAAGACTTTTTACAAGACTTTTCTCAATAAATCTTGGATACAATTTAATGCACTAACATTCTCCCCCTTTGTATTCAAGATTTAAAAAAAAATGACATTTGTCTTCAGTGCTTGATTCTTCAACTTTTATCTCTGACATCTTTAAAACTTTGAAGCTTTTAACAATCTTCAATCTTTGAAGAATCTTTGAAAAGTCTTTTGCACTTTGCATCTTTGGAAATCAACAAGTCTTAAATGAATATTTGAAATGTTTGAAAACTTCTTTGAAACTTCTAGGGATCTTTGAAAACTATATCTTCATCTCTGTAATCTCTGATCAGTCTTCAGAAAAACAAACTTTCTAGAATCGTCTTCAGAATCTATCTCTGAAACATAGTAAGCATCTAAATTGTCTTGAACTTTCAGAATTATCTCTTCTTGAACTTTTAGAATTATCTCTTCTTGAACTTTCAGAATTCTTTAGAATCTTCTTAATTCTTTGAAATTGATCTCTGTTGATTTCTCCCCCTTTTTGATGATTGTGAGCATCATGATCATCAAAACATCTTCAATTTCAACATTATCTTTGATCACCCCTTTGTATTTAACGTAACAATCTCCTCATTTATGATGATTTGACAGTTTCCATCCTTTGATCTGAGTATCTGAATCATGAACTGTATATACCCGAATCTTTTCAAATTCAGATATAATGAACTTGGTAACCCTGATTCAACAAATGAAACAGTTAGAAGTGTCTGTCAGTAACACGGAGTTACTATGTACAACGAATGTACAATTTAAGGAGTTGGTTTGATGATGACTCCCCAGGACTTCCATTCAATCATTGAAAAACACAAGGTTTATCTATGAATGTTCTGACAGAAAAACAAATTTTCTGTGTGCTCGTGCTTGTGTATGAAAGAATTTAGCACAATGATTGTGTTTCATAAGGCTCAAATTGTGTAAACTGTTGAGACAACAACATATATTACACGAACTCAATCTGTATGAAAGAGGTGCGAAGGTGGGGCAACGGTCCTTCTTTTTCAATATCTAAATCTTCCGAGTGAAGACTAGATAGCAGATATGTTGCGTCCCTAAAGAAAATGAAACATTTCTTTGTTAAGAAAGAAGCGAGTGGTTGGTGGGGTTAATGCAAGAGTTGGCATGGGCTCACTGCCTTTTTCAATGATGGTCACCAAAGAATGTGAACCAATCAGATTTTGTTGCTGCCTGGCTCAGAAAGTGGTTGGTGCAGAGTTCTGATATTCTTTTAACTCTGATCTCACACCCTCTTTCTTTTTAACATTTATGCTCACTTCTAACCAAACTCTCATTTACATTTTACTGCTCCACACAATGAGAAAAACTCAACCGGATGAGTTATCTCCCCCACTCTTTGATTTATGACCCCTCACCCCTCAATCACTCAAGGATTACTTCCTGGGTAGGAAACACTGGTTAACGTGAATCCATGGAAGTTCTGTTTAAGCTCACACACGAATCCCATGTAAGTCCTAAAAGAATAGTTGGTCAACAATTTAACTTGAACAATTAAGCACAAAATGATAACAGTGTCAGAATGTATGCTCATGAAATTTGAGCAATTGAACTTTGAAGATTTCTCAAAACAAAGATATTGAATGAATGAAATGAAATCAAGAGAATTGTTTTGAGAATCTGACAATGTATCAATCAGATCAAATAAAATGGTTAGGGTATCAAAGAATTGGATATTTTGTTTATATGAACGAATATAAACAATTTTGCAATGAAAGCAGAAGATTAGAAATGATGATTGATGCTCAACAACATTTGAAAACAAACGGGAGTATTACCATCGAAAAATTTGTTCATTATGAGACATGGTAATAACAAAATCAAATGAACTATTGAACCGATGTGTGTAAATACTTGACAGTATATAGAAAAGATAATACACAAGTATTGATCTTTAGAAACACACGGTCAGTTAAACATTAAAGCTCAATAATGAAAAACATTTAAAATCACACTTCTTAATTCATGAAATCGTTTGAGAATAGAGAAGTGGTTTGAACATTTAAGAACACGTTTTTCATGCTTGAAAGTTGTTCGTCTTTCAAACAATCAGAGATCTAGGATTAGAAGATACTTACATTTAAGCTCCCCCTCAAATCATTATATCATGATTTGTTTTCTTTTAAGCTTCCCCTGGATATTTTCAAAATATCCATATCTGAACATTGAAGAACGGGTCCTGATCTGTCATGTAATCAGAAGCCACAGTCTTTACATTAAAATTCGGGTTTTGAACTGTTTTTTTCAAAAGCCATACTCTTTGACTTTGAAGTCCGAGTACTAAGTTGTAGTACTTAGAAGTCATACATCATGCTCCCCCTTAAACGTTGGGTGCCTGCAACCGAGATTTAGCTTTAGGTACCCACTGATATTTGGGTCCTGATGAGTTAGTTGCAGTTCTTGTGGGGGTTACATAATATGATCTATACCGGTAATTAACAAAGTTCTTACTTACAAAGTCATGTGCTCCACAGTAAGAACAACATATTTTCTTCAGAGCAACCCTGATCAAGTGATTAGTAGAGTAAAACATATCAAGATTATCAAAAGATTTACCTTTGTGTGCACTGTTCCTTTTGGCTTTGGATGTGGATGCATATGCTTTGTCATTCTTCTTTTCTTGATCTGAAGAACTCTTCACTCTCCAGACCATCTGATTTTTCTTAGAATTCTTTCCAAGAGATTTAACGTAGAAATTTGTTGAACCATCAAAAGATTTGTCATAGAATAGATTAGATGGTCTAATCTGATTTGATTTGACATTTTGTGGTTTGACACAGTTCTGTTTGAAAACATTTTTATCATGAATAGAACTTGAAGCTGTTTTGAAAGAACAGACTGATTCTGTTGAACTATCAACAGGTGACTGACTAATCACATCAGCTGTTACTTTTTCTGGCAATTCAATGTTTGCAGCTTCTAAGTCATTTATCTTTTTAGTCAAAATGTTTCTTTCATCTGAAAGTGTGTCAAACTTCTGTTTCAAATCAGACTTGGCCTTCTGTTCTTTTTGATAATCTGATGACAGAGCAGTTAATTTGGATGTGAGCTCAGATATTTCAGATTCAAAATGTGAAGGTTCTTGCTCAAAATCCTTTTCCAAGTTCTTGGTCTTCTCTGAAATATCATTGAAAATCCCAGAATTTCTCTTTTCAGTATTTTGCTTTAAGAACTTGTCTTTCTTTCGCAAAAGTATCTCTTTCAGTAATTATTATCTTTTCAAATTCCGACATTTGTTTAGAAAGTTTTATGCATCTAAGCTCTAAATCATTTTGCTCTTGGTTAGCTTTCTTTGAAAAATCAGACATCTGTTGAATGGAAGATGTCTCCACTTTTGATTTTTCTTTCTCTGCTTGGATACTTTTCAGTAGTTCAGCATTCTTGGCTTCCAATGCAGATATTTTGTCTTCAAAAGCCGTAAACGTTTGTTGAAGCTTAACTGATTCAGCTTGGAGATCTGATGATTTTCGTTCAGTTGTCTTCAGTTGGCTTTGAAGTTTTTCAATCTTTTTCTCTTTCAATTTTAATTCTTTTTCACATGTGATAATTGTTTTTTCTTTTAGAACAATGATTTTCTCTCTTTCTTTAATCTCTTTCTCTTTCTCTCTTATCTCGTTCTCTTTTGCACTGATGATACCTGCACAATCGAATTTAGCATGATCTGTACAAACAGGAGTTTTATCAGAATTTGACAATTTAAATTTCAACTCCTGAATTTGCTTAAGAAGCTCTGAATTCTGATCTTTCAGTCTATCTTGTTCAGCTTCTTTTCTTGGTATCTCAGGCACTATTTCCTTTCCATCCACTATAATACGTGGAACTAAAATGATATGCTCCGAGTCTTTCTTGGTGGAATTGTAAACCGGAGTCTTGAACTTTGAACTCATACTGAAAATATGCTTGATATGAATGACCGTTCCTAAATAGTTCAGAGTATTTGACTAGAAGTCAAACTTATATCAGCAAAAAAAAATATCTCAGAAAAAAAAAATTCTATCTCTGAAACTCTCAAAGCACTTGTGCTCAAACTCTCAAATCACTTGGATCACTTGAACTTGCAGACTGTATAGTTGAACTTGCAGAACAATTGGAATGAAACTCGCAAATTTAACAACTTTGAACACTAGAACCTGTAGGCTGCATAAAAGAATGATTGAACGAAACTCGCAAGCTATATGAATGAGAACTCTCAAATGCTTGGAAATTGGATCTCGCAAATGACTAGAATTTAAACTCGCAGATCACTAGTCTTGGAACTTGCAGGCTGCTTCCTGTTTAAAACTTGCAGATTGATTAACTTTAAACTTGAAACTGCAAGTGTAAATCAGAAATCAAATGTGCAGATCAAATAGTAACAAACTCACAGATCAAACATGAAACTCACACATCAAATACAACTTTCAGGCTGTGTGACCATGAACTCACAGACCATATGGATCTCCCAACAACTATGAACTTGCAGGCTGTTAGAAAATCGAACTCTGTGTTTTGCGTGTTTTGCTAAACTCGCAGATCAATCAGATGTGAAACACACAGATTGAATGAAGTGAAACTCCCAGATTGCTTTGAGTTGAAACACACAGATCATTTGGAATGAAACAAGCAGATCTCTTGAGCTTAAACTCGCAAACTGTTTGTAATCTTGAAACTTGCAGATTACTTTTACAAAATGTGTAAACTGGAGCTCACAGAACACTTTTATACAACATATGCAGACTGTGAAATGTACAAACCAAGTGATACTTATCAATTAAAAACTGTGCAACACATATTCTGTAAACTTGAAACCTGCATACAGAATTTAAACTTCAATTTAAACCTGCAGATCAAATGAAAATTGGAATTTGCAGTCTAAGACAAGAAACATGCAAATCAAATGGAATTTCAATTGAAACCAACCAGGCTGTGCAAACCAAATGTTCAGAATTCAATCTACGCAGACCAAGCTTTGTTCAAACTGAAATGCTTAATCTCACAGAATGAAATAGATTTGAACTTACAGGTTGTATGAATTTTCAGCTTTAAAACCTGCAGACTTCATAAACTCATAGACTACACAAACTGTTGCAGATTACAAATTACACAAAAAGGCTGTGGCTTGAATATTTTTTAATTCGCAGACCACATTAATTTGTGTGTTTCTCATGAACTCAGCCTGAAATATGCAGATAACAGATCTTGCATAGACTGAAACTAGCAAATTGAATTATCACATAACTCACAGATCATAAAACTCGCAGATTATGAGTTATGAAACATGCAGATGGAGTGAACTGAAACTGAACTCTCAGATCACACTGATTTTGAAATTCGCAGTCTGTGTGAACTGAAACTGCTTGGTGTGTTACATGACCGGTGTGTTGCACGACCGGTGTGATACAAGTCGACCGGTGCTCAAACAAAAATGGTATCCGACCTGTGTCTTGATCCACAGCCGACTGGTGCTTAAACAAAACCGATATCGATTGGTGCCCGTCACAACGACCTATGTCTAAACCAAATCATGAAAATTTTTGACATGAAACTCTCAGACTAAAATGAATCAGAACACGCAGACTGTGAATGAAACTCGTACTTAAAACCTCAAAATTCAAACTCGCAGATCAATATCAAGTTATGTGATCTAACACTTGAACTTGCAAAACAATTGGAACTTCAATTGAAACCTGCACGAATTGAAAAACACAGATTAATTTTGAAAAATGAAACTTGGATGCTTGGAATTGAAGAACTCAGATCACAGAAGCTAAAACTCGCAAACCAAATGTCTTTAAAATCACAGACTGCAAATTGAATTCTCAGATTATGAATTGAAATGTGAAAATCAAACACACAGATTACTTCAACTGAATAATCATAGATTAAACAAATTGAAACTTGGAGAAAACATGGATTGCAAACTCGCAAGTGGCATGAGTTTTAAAACTCGCAGAGCACATGAACTGTAAATCGAATGATCCTGGAATGTGCAAATCGATTGACTTGAATGGTGAAAAACCAAAATCAATTAATGAAACCTGTGAATCAATTAGAATTAGTGAACTGTCAGATTAATGAAACTGACAATCGCAGATTACAACGATTGAAACCTGCAAATCAGAAAAATTACAACTCAAATCAGTTTAAATTCTCAGACTTCACAAACCAAATGAAATTGGAACTTTGATTTTCTTGAATTCAAACTCGCAAACCAATTTGGTTGAAATGCCCAAACCAACTCATGAAGAACTCGACCTGCAAATTACAAATTTCATCAATTTGAGCAATTGGAATTGAAATCTGTATATTGAATATGAAATCTGTCAATTGAATATGAAATTGAACAAGTCAATTGGAATTGAACATCATAAAACACTCAAATCGATTTGGTATTCAAACGCGCAGATCGATGAGATGAACTTCAAACGCGCAAGTGGAATTAGCCTGAAACGCGCAAGTTGAATTCGAGACTGAAACGCACAAGTCGAAGAAACTCGCAAATCGATTCGAAATTAAAACGCGCAAGTCGAAGAACTTCAAATTGAACACTGGAACTCGCTAGTAAAGCCTTGCGTGTTCTGTGAAACTCGCAGATCAAAGGATCGATTTCACCCCTGTGCCTTGCGTGTTCTTCATGGACACTTGCGTGTTCTTGAACATTTTACAGAATCGATCCAAAGAATTTCAAAACTGCAAAATTGATTTTCCAAATTGTATCAATACAATCAAAATGCAAATCTAAACATATTTCTATAAATCCAAAACATGCTAGAATCAACAAATTTTAGTGCCATTTTCAGATACACAGTAATCCACATCAAGATCCAAGAAGTCGAAAATTAAATTTGATTTTATGGTTGATTTGTGAATTTGTGAAAATAGAATGTGTTCTAAATCAGATATCGATCATACTTTGATCAATTATACACTCAATCAATGGTTATCAATCACGAATTTGATTCAATTAGAAAGTAATCAAAAGAAAACTGTCGAGTTCTTGATATTCCAGAAAATTCAACTTTGTGATCCAAATTTGATTTCAATCTTGTTCAATCAATGGAATTGAGATCAAACACAACAATTCATAATTCATTTCACAATCAAATCACAACAATTCACTGAAAAATTTGTGAAAAAGATTGAATCTGCAGTGTTCTTGAAATTTTCAAGAAAATTCTAACAGTTTGATCCAAAAATTTCAGATTTCGATTTTAATTTTCTGTGCAAATCTTTCTGAATCAGTTTGGTATAGCTCTGATACCAATTGATAATGTGTTCCGGGATCAAAATCAAGCAATCTAAAACAATCTCAAACAAGATTTATGTGTGACAGTGATCAAGAACTAGAGAGAGATTAGAATGTAGAGTGAGAAAGTATCAATGGGGTTATGATATTACAATGTAAATCTCTTACAAAATTACAAGTAACAAACCTATTTATATGATCTAATAAACTCTCAAGTAACTTGAATAGGATCCACTCAAACTCTCAAGTACTTGAACAAACTCTCAAGTAATTCAACACCTCTAAAACTAATGTTGACTTTCACACTATTGACTTTCAAAGACTTCCTTTGACTATTCTATTACAAAGGCTTTTTACAAGACTTTTCTCACTAAATCTTGGATACAATTTAATGTACTAACATATACACGGTATGCAGTTGATGTAGATGAATAACCAATGAAAATGCCTTCGTCCGCCTTAGCGTTGAACTTGTTCAGACTCTCTCTATCGTTTAGAACGAAACACTTACACCCAAATATATGGAAATATTTGATTGTAGGTGTTCGGTTGTTGATTAACGCATAAGGAGTCTTCTTGAATCTGCGGTGTATCATGGAGCGATTCTGAGTGTAGCACGCAGTCGATACAGCTTCAGCCCACAGAAATAGAGGTAAGTCAGATTGACTTAGCATAGTACGAGCAGCCTCGACTAGCGTACGATTTCTTCTTTCGACAACTTCATTCTGTTGAGGCGTTCGTGCAGCAGAGTATTGATGTGAAATCCCGACAGATTCGAGATATTCTTCAACCTTTTTGTTCTTGAACTCTGTGTCGTTGCCAGTTCGTAGAAGCTTGACTGGTTTCTGCAGATTCACCTGTGTCGTCTTCAGAAATGTAATGAGAACATCAGGTGTCTCATCTTTTGAACGTAGAAACTTGACCCAAGTGTATCGCGAGTAATCGTCCACGATAACTAGTATGTACTTCTTTTCGCCTAGACTTTGCGTTCGCATCGGACCACAGAGATCAATATGCAACAACTCTAACGGAGCGCTTGTACTCGGTTCAGGCTTTGGTTTATGTGGAGCCCTATTCATCTTTCCCTTTTCACACGCTGCACATAAGTGTTCTTTTTCATACTTCAGCTCTGGAAGTCCTTTCACTAACTTCCCACTGACCAGTTTGTTGATGTACCAAAAGTTGAGGTGAGAGAGCCATCGATGCCATAGCCAACTTTGTTGCATCGAAGCTTTCGATAGTAGACAAACCTTTTTGTCAGTCTGGACGTTTGACAAATTGATTGTGTAGAGGTCGGACGTTCTCGTTCCAACCAAGAGTTCCTCGCCTTCTTCAGTGCGAACTGAACACCTCTTGGCTTTGAAATTGACCTCTAAGCCTTTGTCACAGAACTGGCCTATACTGAACAAGTTGTGTCCTAAGCCTTCAACGTAGCTCACCTTCTTGATCGTGACTTTGTCATGTACCATATCACCATATCCTAGTATTGGTGAAAACTGATCGTTGCCAAATCTAACTGTTCCGCAATACTTCTCTGTAAAGTTAGTCAACATACCTTTTTGTCCAGTCATATGCTTGGAACACCCGCTATCCAAGTACCATATATGACGGATCTGCACATGAGAAATTACGTAACAAGAGATTTAGATATTCATAAAACAAAATTTGAAGTAAAGACTTTTGAGCATTGAAGTGCAGGTCTTGAACTGATTTGTTCAAAAGCCTAAGTTCTATGCTCCCCCTTAAACTTTGAGTTCCTGCAACACAAATTTAGCTTTTGGTAGCCATTGAAATTTGGGTCCAACTGTGTTAGCATAAGATTTTGGTACCCATTTGAAATTGGGTCCTTTTTTCATTTGAAATTCATTGGAAGCATTAGAATGATTAGAGTGCACATGATAAGTTCCATACCAAACATCAGAATCTTGACAAGAAGCATAAACATGATTATCATAATAAGAAGGCTTTCTAGCAGATAAAGATAACTGGAATAATTGCTTCATAGAGTATTTCTTGCGATAAACGACAAGTTTTGGTTTCAAAATAGCAACATCGGCAATTAAAACATCTTTACTAGGCGAAGTCTTATTACAATCAACAGTACAAAAAGATTTATCAGTCTTGTCAATCTCCTGTTTGGGTTTCCATTGAGATTTAACTTCTGGCCTTTTCTTGCTCAGATCTGAAACAGTTGAAACTTGTGAGTTAGACTTGTGAGCAACAATTGAATGCTTCTTCTTTGGGTTACCAGTAGTGACCGGTTTCTGTGAATGCTGAGATTTATTCTTACCTTTAGCATACTTAGTGTTCACAGAGACTGATTTATCAACTTTCGTTGATTTTGCACTTTTTACAGGCGTACTGATTTTTCCCATTGATTTTTCAAAAAAAGATGAATGGTTAGGAAGTTTCGCATTAAAATCAAATTGATCAAAACAACCATCCAAACCACCGTCAGAGTTTAGAAAATCAGACCCTCCATCAGTTAGACCAAAACTATAATTAGATTTTGAAGCCTTAGAAAGAACAGCATTTTTAAACACAGTTGAAAAAACCTTTTGTTCAATATTAATCAAAAATCTTTCATCTGTTAGAGAATTCTCAAGTTCAGAAATTTTACTTTCCAAAACGAGAGGAGGGACATATAGTTTACCTTGAATAGGCTTCGCCTCCATTTCTTTGACAGAATAACTCTGAAAGAAGTCATTTGAAAGAGTTTTCTTTTGATATATAGGATCATCATTATAACTATTATTCAACTTCGCATAACGAAATGGAAGTTGAACTTTAGTTGTGTTCTTTCGATTTTCCGTTTCCTTGGCTTCATCCTCTTTTGACAATCCAGTCCAGAAAACTTTAAGCACAAGGATTCTTCGAGCTAGTTTCAAAAATGTTAAATCATAAAGTGCAGGCACTTTAGATTTACCCTTTTTAAGGTGGTGAGGATTCTCATACCCAAGTCCCCATTTCTCTATTTCCTCTTTGGGTTTGTTCAGATGAATGGTTTGTTCAGTTTGACCCAATTTGTATAACTTTTCTTCCAAACTTTTTAATTTAGCAAGTAAAGAAATGTTTTCTTTGGAAGTTGAAGAATGCAATTTCGTAAGCTCGATGAAATCAAACTCACTCTTTCTCAATTTAGTCTATGTTTCAGTAACTTCTTGAAGAATTATGGTCTGTTCTTTGGCGCTGGTATCAATGTTTTTGTGTAAGGTCTCAACCAATACTTTCTTCTCAGCAATAACATTGCTAAGTTTCTGTATTGATTAATTTTTTTCAAGAATGACACCCTTTTCTCGCTTAAGCTTCGACTCTAATTCTTGAAGTTTTGTCATCATGGCATGCATTTGATTTAAGAAATCAGATTCAGTTAAATCACATACCTCTTCGTTGTCCTCATCATCGGAATCTGCTTCATCATTTATTTCCATCTTGCCTATGAAGCACATTTTTGCTTTCTCGTCATTCTCTTCATCGTCATCTTTCTGGTCTGAATGATCTAGCCAGTATTCATCTTCTGCCATCAATGCCTTTCCAACCTCTTGTTGCTTGGCTAGAATCATTTTGTTTTTGTAGTAGTATGAGTTTCTGACTTTGGGTTGTCAGCAGTCTCTTGCAAAATGTCCATGTCTACCACAGTTGTAGCACTTTGGAGGTTCTGTCTGACTAGATGCTTCAGCTTTATACTTTCTTTCTTCCGTCTTCCTTTCCTCTACTCTTTTACCTTCAAACCTCTTTCCTTCAATCCTCTCTTTGTGAACATAATTTCTCGGACCAGAAGAATATCTCTGACTGTTTGAGCTTGGCTTTTTGTAGAATTTCTTCTGAAAAGCCTTAGTCAACATTAGCATTGCCTGGTTTAGTTGTTCACAGTCGTCCGAGTCAGAGTTCGCTTCAGCTTCAATCTCTTCTGGTTCAGACACAATCATCTTCCTTTTCTTCTTTTTCACAACAAGAGAAACTGTATCATCAATTGTCTTCCCAGTCTGCCTCTTTTCATCGAGTATTTCATCCACCTCTTCTTCATTCTGTTTGAGGGTTTCATACACCTCATGAAGTGGAATCTCGTTCAAATCTTTGATTTGCTTCATCTGCCTGGCAAACCTCTTCCATTCAGGCTGGAGAATGCTTAAGAATTTCACATTCAGCTCTATTTGCAATTTGTTGACCTTGTTCTTGCTTAGTTCATTCAGCAAGGTCACACACCTGTCGTATGTTTCTGCTAGTGACTCTCCAACTCTACCTTTGAATTCTTCATAATTGTTTAGGCAGTTGGATATCTTCAGTTGGTTCCCAACCTTTGAGCCTAACATCATCTTCTCTAGCTGATCCCACATTTGTTTGCCTGAGGCCTTATAGCTGTCTATCTTCACGTATATTTCATTTGGAATTCCTTGAAGAATATAAGACTTTGCTAATCTATCACCTTTTACTCTTTCTAGGTTATCACCTTCTAGTTCATGATACTTAAGTTCAAACTCTGTTTCCACGGTTCCTTCCATTCGAGTCTCCAAAACTGGTGCCATAACCCCTTCTTCTATTGATTTCCTGATGAATTCATCCAACTCATGTCTTTCAATAAAGTCCATGAACCGATCTTTCCACTGTTCATACTCCCCCTTGAAGAGTACTGGTGGTTTTGAGTCAGTTCCTATTGCTAGAGCTTCTCTTGAAGTCATTCTGCTTTGAAAAAGACTAAGTCTGGTATTGGTGCAGAAGACACTCTTTGCGCTAAAGGTAGCTGGTGCAAAAGAGTTTTGCGTTAGATGTAGGTGACGAGAAGCAGAACTTTGCGCGAAGAGAGGGTAGCGCAAACTTTAGTTTGGACTGGAAGGTGTTTTGCGCTAGACGTTAGTGGCGCAAATGATAACTTGCGCGAGGTATGAGTGGCGAAAAGTAATACTTTGCGCGATAAGACACTGGCGCAAAAGTTAACTTGAGCTTTGCGTGAATTGAGGTTTGCGCGAGAAGTAGTTGGCGTGAACTGAGGTTTGCGCGAGACGTTAGTCGCGCGAAAGGAACTTTGCGCGAGGTGTTGATGGCGCAAAAGTCAAGTTTGCGCTAATAGTTGATGGCGCAAAACTGACTATGAACTGGCGCGAGTTTGAACTTTTCCCGAGTTCGTCCCTGTACTTCGAAAAATCAATCTAAAATACTGTTTGGACTTCGATTAGCAGTTCTAAACTCTAACAAAATGACCACTAACAGTTTTTAGAACAGATTGCTACCACTCGATCTCGATAAAAATCACTTTTTGAAAAGGAGATCGATGGAATAGTGAGATATTTGAACGTAAAGCCAGACACACAAATCGCAAAATTGGAACTCGATATAAGTGCTATACTGAAATTAAAGTATATAAACTCGATCTAGCACCCTATTCGATCACAACCTGATCAATTTCAACTCCTACAACACACTAAAACTCGAGAATGATTTTGAAATGAAGAACACAGAGTCGTTCTTTATAAAACTTGATTTGAATCTATTATCAGGCTCTGATACCAATTGTCGGTCCACAATACTATCAAGTTATTATCAACAATAACACATAAACGATTACCAACCTGTTTGATTAATAACAAACGATTACAGGATTGATTGATTTCTCTCTTTGAAAGCTCTCTGTGTTTTACACCTTTTTGTGTGTGTTCTTGTGTGTGATCTGTTCTGATACTTGCTTCTACAACACACTATCAACCAACTTGCAAAACAACTTGCAAGATTAAACAAATATTAAACTAAACTAAATATCTAACTAATATAATAACTTAAACTAATATCTAGATATTTAGATATTATCTAACTAACTAATTAAAACAAAATAAACTAACTTTGACAATTATTACAAACGACATTAGACTAATATTTAAGAGTCGACTTTCCGGCATTAGCTTCAGATTGCGATCTTCAGATTGGATGATCTTGAATCCAATGAGACTGTGCTCTAACAGGTTTTGACAAGAGTTGGCATGGGCTAGTTACCTGTTTCAATAATGTTCACGAAGAAATGTGAAACATTAGTAATGTGGCTGCCCGACTCAGAAAGTAGTTGGTGCAGAGTTTGATATTCTTTTACTCTGATCTCACACCCTCTTTCTTTTAATCATTAAGCACACTCTAACCAATCTCTCATTTCCATGTTACCTCATCACTTATCCTACACTCTTATCTTTTTGACTCCTCACACTCAATCACTAAAGGTTTAACTTCTTGGGTACAAATCACTGGTTAACGTGATTCCATAGAAGTTCATTTAATTCCTAGCACAAAGAACCCATAATCCTATGAAGCAAATGTTGCTCAAAATGGTTTAACTATATCAGTTAAAGCTCAAATACAAATGTCAGATGTGAATATGCTCAGAGATATAATCATAAAGATATGAGCATTTTTAGACAATAAAGTATTTTCAAACAAGTGTATTGAATGAATAGATATGAATGCAAAAGACTGGTTTGAAAATCTGACATTGTATGAAAATGATCAGAAATGAAATGATTTAGAAAGTTAAGGCTTATGGTCAAGAATAAAGGATATTGTCCATATGAATCAAAATGCAGACATTCTTGAAATGAAACGCTTCGAAATGAAATGATGCTCAAAATCCATTAAAGTACAAGCGGGGTGTCTTACCATCAAAATTATGTTTCAATATGAGACATGGTAAGAACAATTTGATCAAAAATTAAACCGTTGTGTGTGAATATTTGAAAGTATATAGAAAAGACAATACGCAAGTATATATCTTTGGAAACACACGGTTTGTAATCATGTAAGCACAAAATAAAATGAAAACATTTAAAATCACACTTCCAATTCATGAAATCTGTTTAAGAATCGGGACGTGGTTTAAACATTTAAGAAAATGTTTTCTTATGACTGAAAGTTGTCCTTCTTTCAACCATGTCTGAGATTAAGATAAGAAATTAACCTTTCTATGCAATCTTAAATCTCATGAAGTCAACTGAAGTCGTAAAGATATGATCTTGATAGCTTCTCTCATTCTGCAAAAGTCTCAAAGTCATGTCAAAGCAACTTTATTCACAAAATTATTCAAAAATAAAAGACATAAAGCAGTAAAACAATTAAAGTACGAGTTCTGATCTAAAGTAATCAGAAATCATAATTCATACTCCCCCTAAAAATATGCATCTGAAATTTGTCATTAAAAGCATATGATAGAGATCTACAACTCCTTCTGAAGGGTAGTTCGTCATATCTTCCGAATACATATTTCCAGAAACATATGTACTCCCCCTAGAAGGTTGATTTCATCATTTTAGTAACGGAGTACATCTTCATATCATCCTGGGAGTATCACATCTTTTGATCACTGAAGTATGAGTCATAAACTGTTGTGTTTAGAAGTCAAACTCCGTTGAAGCACGGGTTCTAAGCAGATTTACTTAGAAGCCTTAGTTCTCTTACTCCCCCTTGACGATTGGTACCTGCAACACATATTCACTTTTCAGCTTTGGTACCCACTGGTATTTGGATCCATGTATGTTAGTTGCAGTTTGAATGGGAGTAACTGAATAAGAACCATACCAGAAATGATCACTAGTTTTGTGAACATGATCATGTGTACGACAATAAGAACAATAAAATTTCTTACTTGATAACCTGATTAACTGTTCTTTCGAGTATACATGATCAGGTTTACCTTTTCGCACATTGTTCTTTTTGGCTTTATTCTCATGTACACATGTCTTCTTTCCTTTCTTCTCAGATTTCTTCTCATCATCAAGTGGTTTCACCTTCCAAACCAACTTCTCTGCTTGATATCTTCTTTTTCTTCTATATGCACCTGAACCATCTACATTTCTATCATAGAAGATGTTAGTTGTACGAATATGATTATAAGATTTAACTGACCTTTTTGAAGAAACAGATTTCTGATGTGAGCTTGCAGCTGTCTTGAATGAGCATTCAGAGTCAGCTGAATCATCTCGAGGTGTGTGGATTTGTGACTCTGGAGTCGTGTGCTCAGTCACCACCACCATCTTAGAAATAATTTCCTCAAGCTCTTTAATCTTTGAAGAATAACTATCTCTTTCTTTGACAAGCAGGTCAATCTTCTTCTCAAACTCAGACTTCGTTTTCTTTTCTTTCAATGCACACTCAGATAGTTCAGATAACTTTCCAGTAAGCTTTAGAATCTCAGTCTGAAACATGACTCTTTCTTCTTCAAATCCATTCTCAACATTGTTTCTCTGGCCGGATATTTCTTTGAAAAATACCACATTCTTTTGTTCAATGGCCTTCTTCTCTTTTGCAAACTTCTCTCTTTCCAAGATTATTACTTTCTCAAAATCAGTAACTTGCTGAGAAAGTTTTATACACTTAAGCTCAAGAGTCTTCTTTTCTTCAATACTCTGCCTGGAAAACTCTAAGAACTTCTTTTCAAACTCATCTTTGTCCTTAGCCATTTTTGTCTCTAATTCTGATATTTTCATCTTAAGCTCATAGTTCTCAGTTATCAGACTTTTTCCTTGTCTTCAATGCTTTCATCGTTAAGAATAGAAGGAGAATGATCTGGAAGTGGTTCATTGAAGTCAAACATATCAATTTCCTTAACACACCCATTATCAGAATTAAGAAAATCATTTTCAGACTCAAATAAATCATCAAAATCATCAATTGAAGTTTGAGGTTCTTTAGAAGATGAAGAACACACTTTAGATTTAAAATGAAAATATGTGTTCTTCAACACTGTAAAAAATACATCTTGTTCTATATCAACCAAAATTCTTTCTTCAGATAAAACATTTTCAAGCTCAACTATTTTGCTTTCTAGAATCATTGGAGGAATATAAACTTTTGCAGTTGAAGGTTTTGCCTCCATCTCAGTAACAGAATAGCTAACAAAATAGTCATCTGAAAGAACTTTTGGTGTGTCATAACTGTAACTATCATTCAGTCTTTCATAACAGAATGGTAGTTGCATTTTCTTTAAATTCATTCTTTTCTCATCTTCTTTGTCCTCAACTTCTTTTGATGCTTTGGTAATAAATTTGGGTTTCAAATGAGGATGTTTATTAGTATGATACATATAATTTGCATTATATAAACCTGGCTGTTTTCTGATAGCTTTATCTAAATAATGAGGATTATCAAAACCTAGTCCCCATTTCTCTTTAACATCAGCCTCTGCAATAGGTGTACTTAGAAAAATGGTAAGATCTGTTTAACCAATCACATGAAGTTTAGCTTCCAAATCATTTACCTTTTTCGTTAGGCTCTCGTTCTCAACCTGCAATTTATAAACAGTTAGTACATATTTCTTCTTTTCTAAATCAAACTTTGAAAGTTTAGATTCAACATCAAAAATCTTCTTTTCAAAACAATCCTTTTCATGTTTAAAATCTGAAGCAAATTTACGTAGAGAATCAATCAGAACTTTGTCCCCCTCTGCAGACATAGCACGGGGGTCCCCCTCCGCGTTGCGCATTTTGAAAACTCGCAGATGCCTTCTTGCGCGTTTCAATACTTAGAAAAATTTCGAAGATTTTCAAACTCACAGACTTCGAATTGCGCGTTTCACGAACTCGCAGATAACCCTCTGCGCGTTTCTGGCCAAAACCAATATCCTTCGGCTTGCGCGTTCTTCCAGATGAAGCTTGCGCGTTTCACAGATCTTGCGTGTTCTTCAGTCTGTCGAACAAAAACTTGATTTTTCCATCTGATTTCGATAAAACCTTGTCTAGATTTTGTCTATTCCATCTCACGAACAAATTACAAACCAAGAATTTCAGATTAAAACATCAAAATTTGAAATTCGATCTATACACAGTTCGTTTCAAAAACTCAAACTATAATTGTAAAAATCCAAAATTCATACAATTCTGATATGAATTGTACTAAACAATACAAACTAAACATGTTCTATATGCAAAAACGACTACAATGATTCCAAAAATAGATCAAAAACATCACTGTAGCAACAAATTTGAATCTGAACAGTGATTAGCGAGTTCTTGAATATGTCGAACAAAAGTTCTTCAATTCAATCCATTTCTGAATCTCAATCTGCTCTGATGGAAGGAGGTATGAGGAGAGAAAGCCTGATGAGAAGAAGTATGTCAACATCTATGTGAGTCCCTGTTCTAGTTTCTAATCACAATCAATTCAACAAACAAGATATGATTAAACTACCTGTTTGATTCAATTCATAATCTTAAACGATTATAACTCTGTTCTTGACTTTCTCTCTCTAGACAACACTTTCTCTCTCTATAAATCTCTCTCTCTGGATGTAATCTCTAAATCTCAATTAGTCATCTATCTATTAACAAGAAAAACAAAGTATTTATACCTACAACTAAAATACAAAGAAAACAAAATACAAAGGAATTTGATTTTGACTTTATTACAAAATAACTTTGACTTTTAATGAGAGTTGACTTTCTTAGCTTTGACTTTCTTGAATCTTTGACCTTCAGAATCCTTGATCTTGTATCCAACATATTTTTGCTCTAACAATCTATGAGAAGAAGGTGGAAGACCCGATAAAATATTACAACTGTGGGAAAATCGGTCACTTTGCAAAAGATTGTCGGAAGCCTAAAGTAAGGAATTCTGAATATTACAATAACAAGATGCTTCTGGCCAAGCAGAAAGAGGCTTGAAAATCTTTGTTGGCCGAGGATGACCACTGGCTAGATTTCACCGACTCGGAAGGAGAAAGAGAAGAGAATGCTCATATGTGTTTTTTGGGGAAAAAGGTGAAATTTGATGAGTCTGATGAAGAGACTTCTGAAGAGGTAAACAATTTTTCTGAATCTGATTTTTTGATGAAAATGGAAACCAAGATGGTTGAGCTTCAAGAACTACAAACTAAGCTTAAAAAGGAGAAAAGCAGAGTTGCGAAAAAACGTCAAACAATTTTTGATCTCAATAAGGAAATTGTTCGGAACAAAAACTTGATTGATTCTTTAAACAAAGTTGCTACTGATTTTGAAAAACAAAAGGCTTGTTTTGAAATTCAAATTTCTGAAGCAGTTTCCAAGTTCAATAAGGGTGAACTTGAGAAACAAGAGTTTGTTGTGAAATATAACAAGTTATAGTTTGAAAACAAAACTTTGCTTAAAAAGATAAATGGTTTGGAAGCTAAGCTTTACACTAGAGGTCAAACAGATCAAACCATTCATTTAAACAAACCAAAGGAATTTACAGTTTTTAAAGATAATTGGGGTATTGGATTTGATAACCCACATTATCTAAAGAAAGCCATTAGAAAACAACCAACGTTATATAATTCGTGATTTCTTACAAGTGGCTGATAAAAATCCTCATTTAAAACCCAAATTTGTCACCAAAATCATCTGATGTGGTGGAAGCCAAGGAAGATGAAAACAGGAAAAACACAACAAAAATGCGACTACCATTATGCTATGACAAGCTGAATGATAGTTATCTTTCTGAGCAACAAAAATTCCTTTCAAACGACTATTTTCAAAGTTATTCTACTGAAGAGATGGAGGCAAAACCAGTTGAAGCCAAAATTTATGTTCCTCCACTCATTTTGGAAAGTAAAATTTCTGAACTTGAAAACACCTTAGTAGAACAAAGAATTTTGGTTGATATTGAGAAGTTTGTGTTTTTTAGTGTTATGATGAACACTGATTTCAAGTCTAAATCTACAAACGATAAGTCCGAATCAGAAAGAGTTAGTGAAAACAATTCCATTGATTCAGATACATCATCTTGTAAAGTTTTCATGGGCAATGTTTTTGCTAATCCTAAATATTCAGAATGTTCTCAAACATCTTATCAAAAGAAGTGTTCTCAAAAGATTAATAATTTCAAATTTACAAACTCTTCCAAGGCTCCACAATTTGATGATGATGATGATGAAGACTTATTTGAGGATGAAACTGATTTCTTGAATTCCGATGGATGTTTTGACGAAAGTGTTGAGAAGTTTGATTTCAATGCTAAACTTCCAGATCATTCTGATTTTGTTATCAATAGTGATGCTTTACCTAGTGTATTTGAAAAAGGTGAATCATCAACTAACGTTGATGAATCAATTCTTGTGAGTACCTATTATGCTAAAGGTAAGTAGCAAAAGAAAAGGCCCTCACAGAAACAAACTAATACGGGTAAGCATAAGAAAGCACAAACTCTTAACTGTCATGGTTCAAACAAGTCTACATCTTCTGTTTCAGATTTGAAAAGTAAAAGTTCTAAGGCAAAGCTTGAATGGAGACCTAAAAGGAAGATTGAAGAGTCTACGAAATCATTTTCTGATTCAGATTGTAATATGACTACTATTAGTTTGTTTGATGTAATTGATCAATATGTTTCTCATAAAACAAAACTTGTAACTTCTTACAAGGTTTATACAATAAAGCAGTTGATCCAATTATCTCGTTCTACTAGTCAGTATTCTACATATAATCGAAATGATTTTATGACTCGACAATATTTTGATTGTTGGTTTGGATCATATCATGTTTATTCTTCTAATCGGTTTCAAAAACAAAGAGTACCCAAATTCAAATGGGTGCCAAAATCTGATGATAACTTCAAAGGACCCATCTATAAATGGGTACCTAAACATGTTGTTGTTTGATTTCTCATGTGCAGACCCGTCATATGTGGTACTTGGATTCAGGCTGTTCCAAGCGTATGACAGGGCAGAAAGATATTTTATCTAATTATACAGAGAAATTTTGCAGCAACGTCAGATTTGATAATGACCAGTTTTCACCAAACTTGGGATACGGAGACGTCGTGCAAGAGAACATAACGATTAAGAATGTGAGCTATGTTGAAGGATTAGGACACAATATGTTCAACACTGGTCAGTTTTTTCAATAAAGACTTGGAGGTAAATTTCAAGGCCTAGAGGTGTTGTGTTAGAACTGAAGATGGCAAAGAACTCTTGGTCGGCACACAAAATTCAAACCTCTACACAATTAATCTGTCCAATGTTAAACTAGATAATGATGTGTGTCTATTGTCGAAGGCCTCTATGCAACAAAGCTGGTTATGGCATAGACGGCTATCTCACCTCAACTTCAGATACATTAAGAAGTTGGTGACTGGGAATTTGGTCAAAGGTCTTCCAGCGTTGAGATATGAAAGAAAACATCTATGTGATGCATGTGAGAAAGGAAAAATGAAGAAAGCTTCACATAAGCCAAAACCTGAACCGAGCACAAGTACTCCTTTAGAGTTGTTACATATGGATCTTTGTTGTCCGATGAGAACTCAAAGCATCAATGGCAAGAAGTACGTTATAGTGATTGTGGATGATTATTCCAGATACACTTGGATCAAGTTTCTAAGATCAAAAGATGAGACTCCTGAAATCATTATCTCGTTTCTAAAAAGTGTCCAAGTGAACTTTTAGAAGATAGTAAAGCTGATAAGAACTGATAATGGCACATAATTCAAGAACAAAACAGTTGACGATTATCTCAAATCGGTCGGGATAACTCATCAATTTTCTGTTGCCAGAACGCCAGAACAGAATGGGGTAGTTGAAAGATGAAACAGAACGTTGTTCGAGGCTGCACGCACGATGCTCAGCCAGTCTGACTTACCCTTATTCTTATGGCCTGAAGCTGTATCTATTGGTTGTTATACATAAAATAGATCTATCATCCATCGTCGCTTTGGTAAAATGCCTTATGCTTTGATTAATAACAGAACACCAAGCATTAAACACTTTCATATTTTTGGATACAGGTGTTATGTGTTGAACGAGAAGGAGAACTTGAACAAGTTCAGTCCTAAAGTTGAAGAAAGGATCTTCACTGGCTATTCTCAGACATCCGCGTCATATAGAGTCTACTTGAAGAGCTCGAAGATCGTTGTGGAAAGTGTTAATGTGAAATTTGATAAAGAATTGGCTTCTGAGCACATCAGTTCAGTACCCGTTATAACCGGAGTTTTAGCTTCTGGGCAGATCAGTCCATAACCTATTTCTAGTTTTACTGTGTGTCCATAATCTAGTTTCTAATTACAATCAATTCAATGAAAACAAGAATTAATCAATTACCTGTTTTGATTCACTTAACAATTCAACGATTACAACTGTTTTTCTCACTTTCTCTCTCTCTCTAAAACTCTCTCTGAATCTTCAATTAGTCACACCTTTACTCCACTAAAAAAACAGAAAATATAAGGTATTTATACCTACAAGAATTACAAAGAAAACAAAAATACAATTACATTGACTTTGACTTTATTAACAAAAGAGTTTGACTTTCACTGAGAGTTGACTTTCCAGCTTTGACTTCTTGTACTTTGACCTTCATTCTTCTTGATCTTGTATCCAACATATTTATTCTCTAACAATCTCCCCCTTTAGATTCAAGATCACTATTGAAAGATCTTACAAAGCAGTCTTCTCTTTTAAGCTCTGTCAAATTCAATCTCACCCTTTAACATTGTAATCTTCCCAAGTCTGTCTTCGAAGAATATAACAATCTTCCCACAATATGATAAACAATGTTTTCAACAATCTCCTCAAACTTTCACAAATCTCTTTCAGACTTCAAAAAGAAATTATCTTCAGATTCAGCTCTGATTGCTTTAGCAAATAATCTTCAAAGAAAATTTCCTCAAAATCAACACATCTTCAGAAATTCTTTGATCTTCTTCAAATCTTTACTTTATTCTGACTTGGACATTTCTGTAAATCATCTCCCAAAACTTTATAACTTTAACATTTCTTGATACCATCTCCCTCTTTTTGATGATTTGAGCATCGGTATCATCAAAACTTCCTCCAAGAAATGTCTTTGACCAGTCTGATCTGTCCAAGAGCCACTGATTCTGTGATCCATAACCATGTATTCATCCAGATCTTTGCAAATCTAGACAAAATATTCGTGTAACACCTGAATCAACAAATGAATCAGTTAAAATGCCTGTCAGTAACACGAAGTCACTGTGTGTAACAAATACACATTGTAAAGGAGCTTTTGTTATGTTCACTCCCCCAGGGCTTCCATCCAATCATCGAAATACCACAAAGGCAATTTCTATGAATGTTATGACAAGAAAACAAATTTCTTGTGTGTTCGTGCAAGTGTAGAAAGAATTAACCACTGATGATTGCTTTTTAATAAGGCTCAACATTGTGTAAACCACTGAGACAACAGTAGATAAACACAGACTCAATGTTCATGATTGAAAGGCGAAGGTGGGGCAGAATTCCTTCTTTTTCAATATTTAGATTTTCCAAATGAAAATCAGATATATTATGTGCTGCATCCCCAGAAAAATATGAAACACTTTCTTTTTAAGAAGAAAATGAGTGGTTGGTGGGGTATTATTCAAGAGTTGGCATGGGCTAGTTGCCTGTTTCAATAATGTTCACGAAGAAATGTGAAACATTAGTAATGTGGCTGCCCGACTCAGAAAGTAGATAGTGCAGAGTTTGATATTCTTTTACTCTGATCTCACACCCTCTTTCTTTTAATCATTAAGCTCACATCTAACCAAACTCTCTTTTCCATTTTACCTCAACACACAACCCACACTCATTTCTTTTTGACTCCTCACACTCAATCCAAATGGATTAACTTCTTGTGTAGAAATCACTGGTGAGCGTGATTCCATAGAATTTCTATTAAGTCATAGCACAAAGAACCCGGAATTTCCTATGAAGCATATGTTGCTCAATATGGTTTAACTTTAACAGTTAAAGCTCAAATACAAGTCAGATATGTATATGCTCAGAATATAATCATGAAGATATGAGCATTTTTTTAAAACATTGAAGTATTTCCAAACAAGTAAATTGAATGAATGAACATGAATGCAAGAGACTTGTTTGAAAATCTGACATTGTATGAAAAAAAAATGATCAGAAATGATATGATTTAGCAATCAGAGCTTATGGTCAAGAATAACAGATATTGTCTATAAGAACCAAAATATAGACATTCTTGAAATGACGTTTCGAAATGAAATTACGCTCAAATTTCTTTGAATACAAACGAAGTGTCTTACCATCGAAAAATATGTTTCAAATTTGAGATATGGTAAGAACTTTTTGAACAAAATGTCAAACCGGTGTGTGTGAATATTTGAAAAGTATATAGAAAAGACAATACACAAGTAATTATCTTTAGAAACACACGGTTTGTAGAAACGTTTAAGCACAAAATAAAATGAAAACATTTAAAATCACACTTCCAAATTATAAAATCTGATTAAGAATCGGGAAGTGGTTTGAACATTTAAGAAAATCATGTTTTCATATCTGAAAGTTGTCCTTCTTTCAGATACATATGAGATTAAGATAAGAAATTTACCTTTTCGCTCAATCTTAATTCTCATGAAGTCAGCTGAAGTCATAAAGATATGATCTTGTAAGCTTCTCTCATTCTACAAAAGTCTTAAAGTCATGTCAAAGCAACTTTTATTCACAAAATTTATTCAAAATTAAAAAACATAAAGCAGTAAAACAATTAAAGTACGAGTTCTAATCTGAAATAATCAGAAATCATAGTCTTACTCCGTTGACTTGTACACTCCCCCTAAATTCATGCATCACAAAAATTTGTCAGTTAAGTAAAATGCAAAAATTATATAAGTTCCCCCTCAAAAGAATATTGATCAACTTAGAATCTTTACTCACTCCCCCTGAGAACAACAACAACAACATGTTAAAGTGTAGATATCCTTTCAGAAATATTGATCAAGAAATGATGAAAAATTACAATAAAAGAAACTTTAATAGGTAATAACTGATTAGACTTTGAGATTTAGCATACCAAGCTTAGATACAAGAAAATTAAATCGCTTTTCATCTAAAGCTTTGGTAAACATATCTGCAAGTTGATAATCAGTCCTTACAAAGTAAAGTTCTATTGTACCTTTTTTCTACATTATCTTTAATAAAATGATACCTGACATCAATGTGTTTTGTCTTAGTGTGTTGTACAGTATTAGCAGATATCGCGATTGCGCTCTTCGAGTCACAATATATCGTAATTTTATCAAACTTGAACCCCATAGTCTCGCAGCTGTGTTCGCATACACAAGACTTGAGAGCAGCTACTGGCAGCAGCTACATACTCTGCTTCAGCAGTCGATGTGGAAACACATAATTGTTTCTTTGATTCCCAGCTAACGAGCTTGTCTCCAAGGAATTGTATGTGACCTGAAGTGCTCTTCCTGTGAAGCATGCACCCAGCATGATCTGCATCTGAATAAGCAGTCAGTTGAAACCCAATATCTTTAGGATACCACAGACCAAGATCTGTAGTCCCCTTCAGATATCTAAAAATCCGTTTGACAACAGCCAAATGGGATTCTTTAGGAGCAACCTGATATCTAGAACATAAGCATGTTGAAAACATAATATCTGGCCTACTTGAAGTTAGATACATTAAAGAACCTATCATACCTCTATAAGTCCTAACATCAACACTTTTACCCGAAGGATCAGTGCTAATTTTAGTACCTGGTGCCATCGGGGTTCCAATTGGTTTACAATTTTCCATTTTGTACTTCCTAAGAACATCCAAAATGTACTTAGATTGGTTAATGAAAATTCCCGTTGAAAACTGTATTACTTGTAATCCGAGAAAGAAGTTCATCTCTCCCATCATACTTGATAGTCCAAGATCAACTAAATCCTAGAGAGAGAAAGTAGAGAGAGAGCATGTAGCGCAAAGTAACAATAGTATTCAAAGTAGGCATCAATTCTTACATGGAACATAGACCAAAGAGAGTTAAATACCATGGTCAGATACAACAGATAAAACCTATCTAAGTACAGTAAAAGACCAAGTCTATAAATACAATGATTACTATAAAATCAGACTTAACAATCTCCCCCTTAGTAATCATTGGCGTTGTGGTCCTCAAAATCAATCTTCTAAATCAGCATGGACCATCCAAGCGACTTTACGAAGCATTCTGACTTTTTGAAGAAATTTCTTCTCATCATCTTTTAAGCTTTGTTGTCTTTACTGCCTTGACAAGACTGGACCAGTTTGAAATAAACTTGAAAGAACAGTCAGTTCATCAGCTTGTGCTCTAGACGACACACCTCTTTTAAATGATCTTGGAGAAGAAGTGGTGATCGGAGCTTGAACAGCAAAAGACAAGTAAAGCTGAAGAAATTAGAATCTTTGAGCGAATCTTGATCAGCAGATTAACATTTGAGCTCTTTGTCTCTTTATCATCTCCTTGACATCTTTTAACTTCTCCCCCTCATGACCTTGATGATTTGGATCATCTTGGTCATGCATATGTTGGAGACGAGACAACTTAAGATCTGCAAAAATCAAAGAAACGGAGAAAACAGGAGAGATTTGCGCTAACCATTGGTGGCGCAAAGTAAGGTTTGCGCGACATGCAGGAAACGCAAATTAAGATTTGCTCTACCAACTGGTGACACAAAACTGACTTGGAGTCTGAAAATTTTTACCTGATTAGCTCTTTGACTCCCCCTACACAAATGCACTAAATTTGACAATTCAAGTTACCGTTCATATAAAGAATCAGATACTCCCCCTCAAAAACAGATATGATCATTAAGAAAATTCTCCTTTTTCACTCCCCTTGAATAATGCTCAAACCCACTTGTAAAGAAAATATGAGAACACAAGAAATAAAACATCAATGTAGAAAGAAAAATATACTGAATATGTATTTTGAAACGACTAAATATATAAAAATTTAAACAGAAACAAATAAAATTCTAATCAGTAAAAATATCACAAATTTATCAAGTAGTTGAAATCAAATGTATGCTTTTGGATATAGAAACAAGTTTTATTGCATATCAAGTTAAGACATGTTCAGTTTCAAAAACTTTCTTCAATCTATTCAGTGTGCTCGCATGTGAACTCCGATTAGCTTCAAGAAAATGCAATTCTAAAAATATAATAGAGAACTGTCAGGATCGAATTCTTAACAAGAATTAATACTCAGAAACTAATATCAAAGAAGTTGCGGAAAAACACTTTGATATTTAATAAAACAGTAATCAAACACAGTATATAATGATCAAACAGTAAACTTGTATTGAATGCTTAAAGCTACAAGGTTACACACTCAACCTCAATATCGAT
Organism: Arctium minus; assembly: GCA_954870635.1. Lineage (NCBI taxonomy): Eukaryota > Viridiplantae > Streptophyta > Magnoliopsida > Asterales > Asteraceae > Arctium > Arctium minus. The sequence goes on along the minus strand of OX941080.1, from coordinate 118,047,406 downwards.
GAACAAGCTCACCAATACGAATTCTACTTCTCTAGAATTAGGATCTATGCCTTGAGGTCGATTTTTCTCTTGAAAAAAAAACAGTTATCTAAAAAATTCTTTCTCTCTATTCTAAACATTCTATACATATACTAATAGAAAGATAATTACAAAGAATAAACAAATCTTCAGTATATCTTCCATGTATATCTTCTAAGTATATCTTCAGTATATCCAGCTGTAGTACTTTCCATCCGGATCTCTTTAGCAGCACTAATAATGCTCAGCAGCATTAACTTCATCTAGCAGCATTAACTGCAAGCAGTATTAACTACTAGCAGTACTAACTAGCTAAGCAGTACTAACTTTGTTCAAGCAGTACTAACTTTGACTAGCAGTATTAATTAACACTAGCAGTAGTAACACTCAGCAGTATTAATCTTCAACTTGTTCTGGCAGTAGTAACTACATTTGTACTAGCAGTAGTAACTACACTTAGTAAAATCTTCAGTTCCCAACAATCTCCCCCTAACTTGACTTTTAGAAGAGAAGTCAAGTTCTTCAGATATTCTTCCAGATGCTTTTTTTTTTAATGCTCCCAAAACTTCCAAGATCACGCTGCTAAGTCTGGATTCAGTCCCAAACTCTGATTGATTATCCTCTGAATGAGATACTTGGCCATTTCTGAATTTGGTGCACAACCCAACTTCTTCTTTAGCATTGCATGAACCTTCAGTCTGGTGTGATTATATACTCTATCCACTAGGAAGTATTCTGTGTGATTTCTATCCAAAGTCACTGCATATACTCCACTAGTTTCATATAGAGTCCAACTTGTGACTTCTTTAAACACACTCTTGATGACCTGGTCCACTTCTTCAGGTTTGAACATCATGCATAGATACTCCATCACCAGTTTTGTAAGAGAAATTCCTGGAGTATTCAGATGGTCTGCATACAGCTTAATTCCTATGTCAAATATCTCTTCTATATCAGATCTAGAGCATGTTCTGACAATCTTGATCCAAGTATTGAATACTTCATACTTATCACCCTTCCTCTTGAGTCTGATGTAATCTTTTCCATCCATTGTCAGTACATCCCAGTGAATGATCTCTGGTGGCTTAACTCCAACAGGTTCTGCAGAAATTGGTTCAGGCACTTTGTCCATCACTACCATATATAAGCTTACATCATCTTTGATTGATGACCCTTGCTGGCTTGGTGACTCAGGTGCCACTTCTTCTTCAGCAACATTTTGTTCTTCTTCTATTCTAGACTTCTTATCTTTCTTTCTTTTGGCCATCATCTTGGTTCTTTTCAAAGTCTTTTGAACCTGTACTAGAGTAGCTTCCTTCTTCTTTTCTTCCTTTTCCCTTTCCATTTCTTTGATAGGAGTTCCCTCTTCACTTTCAGGGAATGGTTGATTCATAACTATATCATTACTCTCCTTGGCCTTCTTTTCAAACTCTACTCTTTTCTTTTCATTGCTTTTCAGATTCCCCATTTCCTTTTCGTAGAGCTCTCTGATTTGATCAAAACTCATCTTCACAAACATTTCTTTCTTTACCCCAATTGCACTCCTCAAGAAAGTTATCATTTTGTTTCTTTCCTGAGTGGCAAGGTAAGTTTGTGAAGGTCTTCTTTTCTTTGCACTTGTATTAGCCATCATAGCCTTTCTCAGACTTATAGCCCTTTGTTTAGCCTTTTCAGTTTCAAGCCCCTTTTGATAGGCTTTATTTAGCTCAGTAGCTAAAGCCTTTGCCATTTCCCTGTCTTTTTCCACTTGAGCTCTTTCTTCTTTTTCCATCTCCTTCTGCATTTTCCTTGCTAAAGCTTCATCTGATTCAACCAACCTTTGCTTCTTGATTGGTTGATCAGATTCCACTAACTTTTCTTTTCCCTTATTCTTTGATTCTGCAGCTTTGTCTTTCTGTTCTGATTTTCTGTCTCTCCCTTCATTTATGACCACTCCCTTTGCTTTGGGAGTGTCATTCTTAGCTTTGATTAGCACTTCAGCTACTTCAATTTCTGTTGGTGTTAACTCTGTTACTGCTGCTTGTGAGGTTTCAGCAGCATTAACAGTTTCTGCTTCCTTCTCCCCCTCAACTTCAACTCTTTCTTTATCAATCTCCCCTTCCCTTGATGCTTCTTCCATGTTGATCTCCCCCTTTTTGGGAGCATCAGTCTCTGGTTTCCTCCTTCTGAGCACAAATTGTTTCTTCTTCTTTTGCAAAATCAGTTTCCTTACCATTTGCTTCAACTTGATGATTTGTTCTTGTTGTGACCGTACTATGAGTTTTAGCTCTTCTATGTCTTTGCCCTGTTTGAGTACATCCATGTTGATGTTGCCCATTGCCTCCATCAATTCATCATAGTTATATCTGTCCTCACCTTCTCCAGGAGTGTTACCCCCTATTGAAGGATCATTGGATCTTTTAGTAGTGGAAGTCTTCTGCCTAGCAGAAGCACTATCCACCCCTGTGGTTTCTTGGCACCAGGGACCTTCAAATGATTGCTCATTCAAAGTTGCCATGGGGGAGGTCTTATTGATGTTACCACTTTCCTCCTCTGTGTTAGCAGGAGTAGTGGCAGCCTCATCTCCCATATGCTCTACCTCCTCCTCAGAGAGCACCTCCTTTGGGTTGGGAGACACCCTTGTGGTTTCCCTTTGGATATTCTCTAGGGGAGAATTCTCCCTTAGAGGGCTTAAAGGTTGTGTGGGTGATGGTACAAGAAGGGAAGGAGCCTTCTTTACCTGTTTTCTTTGATAAGTTTGGGTAATTGGAGAGGTTGGTTTTGTAAGAATGGACTGGGGAATTGTTTTTGAGTGAGAAGGTTGGGCTTGGCTAGCAGTGGGATGGTCTAATGAGGGCCTTGACCCTGCTGCCATACCTTCAGTGTTTTGGGACACCACCATCATTGTAGAGAACAATGGGGTGTCAACTCCTTCCGAGTCCCCAGCAGATCTTCTCATATTTGAGAAAACCTTGCCTTTTGGGGGTTTAGGTACATATACCCCAACAGGTTGAGGTATATCCGTCAACTCATGGTTAATTACTTCCTGAACAAATCTGGGATACATAAAGAAACTCTTTTTGTTTCCCATATTTGATACAAGATCACTGAAAATCATCTTTGAGAAATTGTGCCTTCTGGATGTAGCCAAGCATACCAAAGCATATGCAATTGGACTGCTGAACTCACTCCATCCAGTGGTCTTTTTGGAGATACAATGCATTAGGGTATGAACAAGAAAACGCCATTGGGGTGAAAATTTTGCTTTTGAGAATTTGAAAACACCCAATGGGCCTCCATACCCCATTCTAGTAAGATTAGAAAACAGTTCATCATTAGAGATAGACATTATACCAGAGGCATCGTCTAGACGTAGACTGATGCGAATGACTTCTTCAGTAACTGTAAGTGAGTGATCACAGATTCTTGTCTTGATCATTTGCACACCATTTTCCACAACAATGGTTGCATTAGCCCAGAACTGCCTTTGGTGCTCAATGTAGATTGTAGGTGATACAGTAAGAGCATGAGCAATGTGGCTCGACTTCAGAAAGTCGACTATCTGATGAAAACCTTCAGCTTGTTTTGGCTTTTGTAGCATCGCAATCTCGTTGTGCTCGTCGATGAATGTCATGGATGCCATTGATCTTAGTGAAAACTTGCCTGAAAACTTCGAACTTGAGAGAGAAAAGGTTTTGAGCGCAAGAGAACAGTATGCAAAGAGTCGTTATGAACTTTTAGGCGGGCAAAAGGTATTTATAGTATTCGGAATATAAGCAGTATTAACCTAGAGCAGTATTAACCACTAGCAGTATTAACTGAAATAGCAGTATTAACTACTAGCAGTATTAACTAACTAGCAGTATTAACTGCGAGCAGTATTAACCACGAGCAGTATTAACTGAACTAGCAGTATTAACTGAAATAGCAGTATTAACTACTAGCAGTATTAACTAACTAGCAGTATTAATCGCGAGCAGTATTAACCACGAGCAGTATTAACTGAACTAGCAGTATTAACTGAAATAGCAGTATTAACTACTAGCAGAATTAACTAACTAGCAGTATTAATCGCGAGCAGTATTAACCACGAGCAGTATTAACTGAACTAGCAGTATTAACTGAACTTACTCCTTTTAAACTTGCTAAATACTGAGTACTGCTATGCATATCCTGAAAAGAAGATTAGTAACACCAAGAATAACAATATACAGGTATAAACTCACTTTTTGAGAAGAAGATTATTCAAAGTTTATCATTCCCACACTTGTTACCAAGAAAGTGAATCTACCCACATCAAAAGCTTTAGTGAATAGATCAGCAAACTGATTATCAGTGTGAACTTTGACAACTTGAATAAGTTTCTTTTCATTACAATCTCTTATAAAGTGATACCTGATTTCAATGTGCTTTGTCTTTGAGTGCTTGACTGGATTATTTACAATGCTAATAGCACTGCTGTTGTCAATAAAGATTGGAGTATGTAGAAAGGTTACCCCATAATCCAGCATTTGATTCTGAATCCATAAGACTTGAGAACAGCAACTTGCAGCTGCTATGTACTCTGCCTCTGTTGTAGATGTGGATACGGTGGTTTGTTTCTTGCACTGCCATGAGACTAGTCTAGCACCCAAAAACTGACATCCTCCAGAAGTAGATTTTCTGTCCAAGTTTGCCCCACCTAGATCACTGTCTGAGTATGCTATTAGGTCAAAAGGTGAGTTATGCGGATACCAAAGTCCCAATCTGGGTTGCCCTTTGAGATATCTGAATATCCTCTTAACAGCTTGAAAGTGAGATTGCTTTGGCCTAACTTGAAATCTTGCACATACACAGACTGGAAACATAATATCTGGCCTTGATGCTGTGAGATACATGAGAGAGCCAATCATGGATCTATAAAGATGCACATCCATATCCTCCCCCTCAAGATCTGCTGTGATCTGCTTGTGTGTTTCCATAGGTGTGCTTGCAGGTTTTGATTCTGAGAAACCAAACTTGGTTAGAATATCCTGCACATACTTGGATTGACATATAAAAATGCCATCTGACTTCTGTTGAACTTGGAGTCCAAGGAAGAAAGTAAGTTCCCCCATGGAACTCATTTTGAACCTTTGATGCATTAAATCCTCAAACTCCTTGCACATATTGTTTCTTGTAGAACCAAAAATAATGTCATCAACATATATTTGGACCAGCAAGATATCCTTCTTCTTTCTTTTGATAAATAGAGTCTTATCAATGACTCCTCTTTCAAAGTCATTTTCCAAGAGATAGGATGACAGAGTGTCATACCATGCTCTTGGGGCTTGATGTAGTCCATAAAGTGCTTTCTTTAATTTGTATACTCTGTCTGGATAGCTTGGGTTTTCAAACCCTGGTGGTTGACAGACATATACTTCTTCTTCAATTGACCCATAGAGAAAAGCACTTTTTACATCCATTTGGTAGACTTTGAAGTTCATGTAAGAAGCATAGGCTAGGAATAGTCTGATTGCTTCTATCCTAGCTACAGGTGCAAAAACTTCTTCATAATCTATGCCCTCTTCTTGAGTGTAGCCTTGAGCTACCAGCCTTGCTTTGTTTCTTATAACAATACCTCTTTCATCTCTCTTGTTTCTGAAGATCCATTTTGTGCCAATTGCTCTGTGACCTTTAGGAAGGTCTACTAGATCCCACACATCTTGTAGCTTGAACTGTAACAATTCTTCTTGCATTGCTTCTATCCAGCTAGATTCTTTCATAGCATCATGTGCCTTTTTCGGCTCAAGCTGGGATAGAAAACATGAGAGCACTGTATGCTGTTGATCTTGCATTTCCTGAAGCCTGCTTTGATGTCTAGTCATCATGGGAGAAGAGACATCACCTATTATCAACTGTGGAGGATGATTCTTTTGAACTCTTGTGTTATGACTAGGTTCTACATTCAGTCCAGCCTCTAGATTAGAGTCATGCAATTCAACTGAAGTGTCTTCAGATGTCACTTCTGATTCTTGAGTCTCCTCATCTCTAGTGTCTTCTTCACTCTGACTTGGTTCAGTAAATGATTCCTTTTCACAGTCTTCATTTACTGTGGGTATGGGAAAAATCACAGATTTAGATATACTTTCTTGAACTTGTGTGATCTCTGATTCTCCACCATCTGTTCCTGTATACTCATTACTGAAACCAAAAGCGTTAGTTAGTGAATCAATGTCAAATAGCCATTGAGGTCCAGACCCAACAGGATTTGGTGTGTTCTCATTGCATTTGACATTGTCACTTTCTTCAATTATTCTAGAAGAAGAGTTAAAAACTCTGTAGGCCTTACTCTGAGATGAGTATCCAACAAGAAATCCATCATCTGCTTTGCTATCAAACTTACCTAAGTGAGATTTGGTATTTAGAATTGTACAAGGACACCCAAAAGATTTGAAGAAACCAATAAAAGGTTTTCTTTGATTTAAAAGCTCATATGGGGTCTTGTTCTTTTGCTTGACCACTAGAACTCTGTTTTGGACATAACAAGCAGTATTAACTGCTTCAGCCCAGAATGTAATTGGCAATTTTGAATCAGCCAACAGAGATCTAGCAGCCTCTATTAGTGTCCTATTTCTCCTTTCAGCAACACCATTCTGTTGAGGAGTTCTAGGAGCACTATATTGTCTCTCAATACCTTTTCCTTCACAAAAAGTGTTTAAATCATGATTTTTAAATTCAGTTCCATTATCTGATCTAATGACTTTTACTCTTTGATTAGTTTGGTTTTCAATTCTTAGAATAAAGGATTTGATAAGATCACTTGTTTCATCCTTAGTCCTTAGAAAATATACCCAAGTAAACCTGGAGTAATCATCAACAATAACCAAGCAGTAAGATTTCTTGCCTATACTCATAACATTTGTAGGACCAAACAGATCCATATGCAATAACTGGAGACAAGAAGAAACAGAATTTAACTCTTTGGTCTTATGAGAAGTTTTGTGTTGTTTGCCTTTGAGACAAGCAACACAATGATCATCACATGAAAAGACTTTTGAAGGTAAACCTCTTACAAGGTTATTTTTAACAAGATTGTTCATAGTCTTGTAATTCATGTGACACATCCTTCTGTGCCAAAGGGAGGATTCATCTATAGAAGCTTTTGAAACAAGACAATTTAAAGATGAATCACTATCAACATTGTCCAAATCAAGACAGTAAACATTGTCCTTTCTTGGAGTTCTAAGTAGTATCATGCTTTCATCAACTACCTTGAACCCTGGAGCAAGAATCATACACTCAGTATTAGTAAATAATATACTATGTTGTTTGTCACAAACCTGTGATACACTTAACAGGTTGTACTTTAATTGATCAACATAGTAGACATCCTCAAATGTCATCTTACCTTTGGTGACATTACCTTTTCCACTTATCTTACCACCAGTAAGATTGTCTCCAAATGCAACATGTCCTCCATTAATTTGCTTGAAATCCTGAAGGCATGACATGTTGCCAGTCATGTGCCTAGAGCAACCACTATCAACATGCCATATGCTCTTTCCCTTGAGCTGTTGGTTGCCCTGCACATTAAATAAATCAATTAGTATGATCGGGGACCCAAGCCAAAGTGATCTTGGGTCTGCCATTCTCATCAAAGTATTTACATTCCTTTTTAATGAGGTTTTTAAACTCAGAGCACTCTTTATTAGAGTACTTTGTCAATATGATTGGCTTAGCAGAATCAATACTGGAAGCAGTACTAACCTTAGAAGTACTAACAGAGTTAGCAGTACTAACAGGTGTAGCAGTACTAATAGGTTTAGCAGTACTAACCTTGTTAGCAGCATTAACATTGTTAGCAGTAGTATTACTTCTAGCAGCACTATCATTGTCAGCAGCACTATTTGTGGTAGCAGTACTAACAGTTTTAGTGCTTTTAGGAATCCACATATTGACACTTTCTTTAACAGAATACTTTTTCTTCATGTGGCTTTTAGTTTTAACATTTTTCTTAGCCACATGGTTCTTTTCAATTTTCTTATAACCAAAGGGTTTTTGCATGGATCTTTGGAAATTCATTCTTTGGTTCATAGGATTGAAATAACAGAATTTTGCAAGATGATTCAATTTGCCACAGATAAAGCAAGGTTTTGGTCTATTGATTTTACTCAGATCAACCCCTTGTTTATGTGCCCATTGATTATTCCAATTTCTTTGATTTCCCCTCTTTTTGTCCTGTTTTTGGGGTTCATTCTTCTTACAAGTACACTGTTTGCAAGGACCTGGATTCACAACTGTGGTCTGTTTATAATGGACCTTATCAGACTTTTCCTCTGTCTTCTCTATGTTCTTGGATTTGATCCAAGTCCTTCCACAATCCTCATTGGTGATAATGTTGTTTTCTATAGAAATCTCACCACTCACCTTGTTCTTCTTACTCTTGCCAACCTCTTTCTCAGTCTTATCCTCAACAATTACCTCATCTAAGGGATCTATTTCAGTGGCTCCCTCAGGCAAGTCCTTCCTATCTTTGGTGTCTAACAGGTCTGAAGTAGGAGGAATGTAATTGTTGTTATATGGTGGAGGTGTGGCATTATACCCAATTCCTCTTCTTAATTTATCATGAATCTGATTTTGCAGTAAGGAGTCCATTGCTTTAGAAGCATTGGAAAACTTTTCTACATCAAGCTTAACCTTGGTTAACTCCTCTTTCAGTTTTTCACTCTCCTCTTTAGATTTGGTCAGTTTAAGTTCTAAATCCTTTTTCTTCCACTGCCAGTAATTGGTGTCATATGAGTGTTGTAGTTCATTGGCTTGAAAACCTTTGATTTGATCTTCAAATCTCTCTACTATCCTCACATAGTCTTTTATATCCTTTTCTAGTCTCTTCAGGTCATCACTCATCTTCTGATTGTGATCCCTGTACCTTTTAACAGTGTCTATGCAAGTTTTAGAGCAGAGATTAGAACTTACCTCAGATGGGAGATCAGATACTTTAGCCATAAGAGCTTGATTCTGAATAGCTTCGTCTGCTTGATCACTCCAATCAAACCCCATTCCTTGTTGAGAAACAAGGGCTTGAGCAGAGTTTCTATTGTTATTGAAGCTTCCAGATTGAGCTTGTTGATGGTTGTTGTTGTGAGACATTCCACTTCTGCATTCTCTAGCAAAATGTCCCGTAAGATGACATTTGTAGCATTCTACCTTTGATTTATCAAACCCTGCTCCATCTTCTCTTCTTTGTGAGAAGTTGTTTCTTCCAGTCCTCTTTATAAACTTCTTAACCCTCATGGAGAGCATGGCCATCTGCCATTTAATATCCATCTCTTCCAGATCATCAGGATGAAGTTGTTCTAAGTCATCATTGATCAAAGAAGAATTTCCATGATTAGAAAGAAGAGCTTCAAATGCATAATCAGTGCCTTTATCTAGATTTGATCCATTAGTAGCATTAACTGATTCAGAGTTAGCAGTAGAATCAATTGATGCTGATAGGAGTGCAGCATTATGAACATATCCAGAAGGCTTCTTCTTTGCCTCCACCTCAGCTTCAAAAACTCTAAGATCATTGTACAGATCATCAAGTTCTTTGTCTTCCAACTGATCATTCTGTCTGAATGACACAGTGTACATGGTCCATTCATCTCCAAGGGACCTTAAGAACTTTCTGTTCACATCATCTTGATCAATCTGTACTCCCATAGTAGCTAGTTCACCAATTAGTTTATTAAACCTGTCAAAAGTTTGAGTCATGGACTCATTCTTAGTTGAGATGAAGTTTTCATACTGTTGTTTTAAGATTGCCTTTTGATTTCTCTTGGTACTTTTAGTACCTGAGAATCTCTTCTCTAGAGCATTCCAGAGCATCTGTGCATCAGTACAATTGCAGAATTGGTGTTGATACTCATTTGGAATGGCCAAGAGCAGTGTGCTCAAGGCTTTCATCTCTGTCTGTCTTGATTTCCTATCTGTATCTGTCTTTGGAGGAGTTCTTTTGCCATCTTCACCAATCTTTCCTCCATCAGATGGGCCATTCTCAATGATGTCCCACATAGAGTAATCTGTGAGGAGAATATATTGCTTGATTCTGATTTTCCACATGTCAAATTCATTGGATCTGAGCATTGGAACTTTTGAGACCAAAGTACTGCTTGATTCTGTAAGATTTTCCATGATGAATAACTGTTTCTGAGAGAATTTGCTCTGATACCACTTGTCAGGATCGAATTCTTAACAAGAATTAATACTCAGAAACTAATATCAAAGAAGTTGCGGAAAAACACTTTGATATTTAATAAAACAGTAATCAAACACAGTATATAATGATCAAACAGTAAACTTGTATTGAATGCTTAAAGCTACAAGGTTACACACTCAACCTCAATATCGATGAACAAGCTCACCAATACGAATTCTACTTCTCTAGAATTAGGATCTATGCCTTGAGGTCGATTTTTCTCTTGAAAAAAAAACAGTTATCTAAAAAATTCTTTCTCTCTATTCTAAACATTCTATACATATACTAATAGAAAGATAATTACAAAGAATAAACAAATCTTCAGTATATCTTCCATGTATATCTTCTAAGTATATCTTCAGTATATCCAGCTGTAGTACTTTCCATCCGGATCTCTTTAGCAGCACTAATAATGCTCAGCAGCATTAACTTCATCTAGCAGCATTAACTGCAAGCAGTATTAACTACTAGCAGTACTAACTAGCTAAGCAGTACTAACTTTGTTCAAGCAGTACTAACTTTGACTAGCAGTATTAATTAACACTAGCAGTAGTAACACTCAGCAGTATTAATCTTCAACTTGTTCTGGCAGTAGTAACTACATTTGTACTAGCAGTAGTAACTACACTTAGTAAAATCTTCAGTTCCCAACAAGAACTTTGCATGTAATCACACTAATCCATCCAAAATTCAGACTTTCACAAATTTACAGGTTTATGGCAACTCAAACATATCACCAAGTATCATGAGATGTGTGCTCATTGGCATCTTTTAGCATTGTGCTCTATGGCATCTTAACATGAGTGTGCTCTTTGGCATATTTTAAGCTTGTGCACTTTTGGCATATTTTGAATCAAGAAGTTTATTAAGTAAAGAACATGTCGTAAACGTAACTTTCTATCTGACCCTATTGCAGGATTTGGGTCAGCCGCTCCCAGACCAGTTGGCCTTAGGAGACTAGGTGTCAAGCACCCCTTAGAACTTACTTTCCCAGATCAGAAAGTCTACATCAACACATCCTAAACCCATTCATACCAGTAGAACATGAATTTCGATTTGATTCTATAGAAGGATTTGGATTCGATCACTCCCAGATCAAATGACCTTAGGGGACCAGATGGCAAGCATCCCACAGAACTTACTTTCCCACACCAGAAAGGTCACAGGTACAAACTTTTAAACTTAAAGATTTCTGATTTATAAGAATTTAATAATCATCTCAAACACAAGGTTTTACGTCTAAGTGGTTAGCCCATATTTTCATTATGATCCAAAATTCCGACTTTTTAGGTTTTCTAAGCATTCTAAACTATAAATATTCCGAATCACACAACTTTAAAGCAATATCTAAGGCTACAAACATGTTGCTGACTTTTCGACTTTTAAAAGACTTGAAAGTTGAACATATAAAACTTCAATATAAACAAAGCAACTTGAAAATTTATCCTAGACACACATTTTATTCAAAAGAAAGAAAATTGTAAAGCTTTTACTTTATAGAATAAAATTTGTAAAGGTTTAAACTTTTAAATTCAACATGCCGAGATATGAAAAATATAAACATTTGATCGACAAGTTTATATTCAGTTGAAACAAAATATAATTCAATAATATTATCTTTCACATAATGTATAAAAAATTTGTGACTCATTTGAAAATTTTGGGTTGAACAAATTCAGGAATTTGAATAAAATAGCTCAGATTCTTTAAAAACATTTGAGAAAACTAGAACAACATCATTATCAGAGATAAATGCAGCGGAATAAAGTAGATGTAATCACAGTTTCTCATTAGTCAGAAGCTTAAAGCATTGAAGAATGAGTCCTAGACTGAAATGTCTAGAAATCGAAGTCTTTGAAGCACGGGTTCTGAGCTGAAATACTCAGAAGCCAAAAAGTTGACAATGAAGTTCGGGTCTTGAGCTGATATACTTAAGAGCCATAATGTTTCTCTTACTCCCCCTTGACATGAGATACCTACAACTTTGAGTTAGATTGAGATTTTGGTACCCACTTGAATTTGAGCTCATGTTTGTTAGTTGCAGTTCTTATAGGGAAATATTGATTAGATTTGAAAGTTAAAGCATGAGAAAGATCATCAGAATAATAAGCAGAGTCATCAGATAAATACAAAGCATAATCATCTGAACTAGAATCAGAAGAAGAATATGAGACATTTTTGGAAATTTGAATCATTTGCTTTATTGAATATTTTGAAATTTTCTTACAAACAACAAATGAATCACTTTTATAATATCTGTCTACATATCTATCTCCATCAGTCTGAGATTCATCAGATATCCGCTTCACTCTCCAAATCTGCTTCGATGACTTGCTCAAAGTCCTATCTGAAAGATTATAATCAAAAGAATTAGAATTATCATAAATGACTTTATCTTGTTTCTTTAACTTCTTTGACCTTCTTCTTTTACGCTTTGGTTTATAATACTGATCATTTAGCGTAAAAGATTCATCAAGAATTTTTGAATTAATATTTAAATCAGAAGAAATAATTTTATCTAAGCAACCAATCTTATCAGACAATAAATCTGAATTTTCCTCGGAGTCAGAATTATTTTGAGAAAAGATTTTAAAATTGGAAACTTCCTTTTTATTTTCCTTAGAATTATTTTGAGAAAAGATTTTAAAATTGGAAACTTCCTTTTTGTTTTCTTTAAAATCAGAAGAAAGGTTAAAAACTGAATCTTGTTTTTTAGAAAATAGATTTTCTTCAAGACTAGAAGTCATGAAAGAAAGAATAATATCATATTCAATTTCCTTTAAAATATTTTGATCTTCTATTTTATCTTCAAGATCGATGATATTGCTATCTAATACCAACGGAGCAGTATATTTCTTAGAATCATAAATGATTGGAGAAATATTTTCTTTATCAGAATTAGGAGCATAAGGAACAAAAAAATCATCAGATATTTGCAGATTTGACAGGAGATATACCAATTATAATTTTTCTGCCTCTCCTTGATTTTTCAGGAAAATATTTTGCATTTTCAAACGTATAAACAAAAGGAATTTCCTTTTTCTTATTGTTCGTCCTTTTCTCATTTTCGATTTCTAACACTTGCTTCTCATTCATCCAATCAATTTTAAATTGAGGAGCATACTTAGCAAGAGTTAGATAATCATATTTATATAAAGTATGGGATTTTTCAATCGCATTGTTTAAACAATGTGGATTGTTAAAACCAAGTCCCCATTTTTCTTTTAAAGCTTCCTCACTCCTTGGTTTATTCATAAAAATTGTTTGTTCAGATTGGTTCCTTCGATATAACTTTTCTTCTAATTTATTTATTTTATCCGAAAGACTGTCTTTTAAATTGGTCATTTCAGACAAAGACTCAAGATAAGTCTTATTTGATTTTTTCAAATCATCCAATTTCTTTTGAAAGACTTCTTTAGTATGAATCAAAATAGATTTTTCATCTTTCAAAGAAATTTTCAGTTTGTCAATCAAATCCGACTTTTCAGAATTTAAATTCTTTAAAGGTAATAACTTTAAACGAAGATCATGCAAAGCAATAATTATAACATCCATCTGAGAAGAAATGAAATTAAAATCAAATTTTGAATATACCTCGTCTTCATCAGTGTTAGAATCATCATTTGACTGATCATCTCCAACAAAGCACATATGAGCGATCTCGACATTTGCAGCTTCATCGTCAGAGTGATCAAGCCAGAATTCTTCTTCAGCAAGAAGAGCAGTTCCGTTCTCTCTCTTTTCAGCCAGTTCCAATTTCTTCCTATAATAAGCTGAGTCCCTAACTTTCTTCACTTTACACTCCTTAGATATGTGACACGTCTTTCCACAGTTATAGCCAACAATAGTCTTTGGCTCGGGCACTTTGACTCTTGAACCGGAAGTGAAGCGAGAAGTGTTGGAACTTGAATGTGGTTGGAACTTTTTCTGGTAATGTTGAGAGAGAAGGATCATAGCTTTCTCTAACGCCTCGCCATCATCTTTAGTTGACCCATTGTAAGCATTATCAGACAATGCTTGTTCTGTCAGTTGTTTCGTGAGAAGAGCAACTGGGTCTACGGATTTCATGTTCTTCTTCTCCAGTTTGGCCTTCTTCTCAGTAACAATGCACTCATCTGTCAGCAAAATCTCAAACTGAGAGTCCAAGATCTCTAAATCTATAGAGAGAGAAAGTAGAGAGAGAGAGACAAGTATGCGTAAAGTAGGAATTATCAATAATGTTCGTGAAGTTCTTACACAGAACAAGACCAAAGGGACTTAAATACCCTTGGTCAGATACAACACAGTATGACTCTAAACACAGTATTTGACCAAGCCCTATAAATACAATGATTACTATAAAATCAGACCTAACAATCTCCCCCTTAGTAATCATTGGCGCTTTGGTCTTCAAAAAATCATCTTCTATAACAGCACGGACCAACAAAGCGACTTTATGAAGCTTTTTGACTTTTTTAAAGAAAAAATTTCTTCTCAGCATCTTTCAGATTGAAATGTCTTTGTTGCTTGAGCTCTAGACGATACACCTCTTTTGAATGATCTTGATGAACTGTGATGTTCGGAGCAGAAACAGCAAAAGAATTGATATGACTGAGAAAATAGAATCTTTGAGCGAATCTTGATCAGCAGATAAACTTTTGAGCTCTTTGTCTCGTTAACTTCTCCTTGACTTCTCCCTCTCATGACCTTGATGATATTGATCAACTTGGTCATGCGAATGTTGGAGACGAGACGGCTTAAGATCTACAAAATCAAAGAAACAGAGAAAACAGAGGAGGTTTGCGCATCATGTTGGTTGCACAAACCGAAGTTTGCGTTTCATGAAGGATACGCAAAACAAGGTTTGCATGACCAACGGAATGCGCAAAGCTGACAAACTCAGAAAAAAATTTACCTTTTTTTTAAGCTCTTTGACTCCCCCTATACAAATGCACTAGATACAACAATTTGAGTTAGCATTCATATAAAGAAAATCAGATACTCCCCCTCAAAAACAGATATAATCTTTGAAAAAAAAATTCTCTTTGTTCACTCCCCCTTGAATAATGCATAAACCCATTAAAATATATTTATGAGAACACAAAGATCAAATATTAATGTAGAAAGAAAAATATACTGAATGTAAATTTTGAAACAACTAAACATATAAAATTTGAAACACTAAACAAATAAAAGTCTACTTAGTAAAATATCACAGATTTATCAATCATTTGAAATCAAACATATGTTGTTGGATGCAAGACCAAATATAGTTGCATATCAAGTTAAGATATATTCAGTTTCAAAAACTTTCATCTGTCTATTCAGTGTGTTCGCATGTGAACTTCAATTAGCTTCAAGAAAAATGCAGTTTGAAAATTATTATAGAAAACTTTGCATGTACTAACACTAAGCCATCAAAAATTAAAATTTTCACAAATTTACAGGTTTATCACAACTCAAACATATCACCTAGTATCATGAGATGTGTGCACATTGGCATCTTGACATGAGTGTGCTCTTTGGCATCTTTTAAGCGCGTGCAGTTTGGCATCTTTTGATCAAAAAGTTTATTAAGTAAAGAACATGTCGTAAACGTAACTTTCTATCTTACCCTATTGCAGGATTTGGTTCAGTCGCTCCCAGACCAGTTGGCCTTAGGGGACTAGATGTCAAGCACCCTTTGGAACTTACTTTCCCGGATCAGAAAGGCTACATCGACACATCCTAAACCCATTCATACCAGTAGAACATGACTTTCGATCTGGTTCTATAGAAGGATTTGGGTTCGATCACTCCCAGATCAATTGACCTTAGGGGACTAGATGACAAGCATCCCACGGAACTTACTTTCCCAAACCAGAAAGGTCACAGATACAAACTTTTAAACTCAGAGATTTCTGTATTTTAAGAATTTATTATTCATCTCAATCACTCAGATCAACGTCTAAGTGTTTAGCCCATATTTTCATTCCGATCTATAATTCTGATTAATTAGGTAGTCTAAGCAAAGTAAACTATAAAAATTCCGAATCACACAACTTTAAAGCAGTAATAAAAGTTTCAAACATGTTGCTGACTTTTCGACTTTTGTAAGACTTGAAATTTGATCGTATAAAAACTTTAATATAAACAAAGAACTTGTAAAAGATCCTAGACATACATTTTATTCAAAAGAACGAAAAAATGTAAAACTTTACTTTATAGAATAAAATTTGTAAAGATTAAAATTTTTAAACTCAATATGCCGATGTTAAAAATTTTCCTTAAAGACAAAATGTAAAGAATTCGGCAAATTGATATTTAGTTGGAACAAAATGAAATTTAGTTATTTCATCTTTCACATTATAAAAATAATTTGTGTCTCAAATTAAAAAATTGGGTTATACAAAATTAAGAAATAGTTGAACAAGCTCAGATTCTTGAAAAATAATGAGAAAAACTAGAACACATCATAATCAGAGATAAAATGCAACGGAAATAAAATTGATGTACTCACAGTATCTCATTTTGTCAGAAGCTTAAATCATTGAAGAACGAGTTCTAAACTGATTTGTTTAGAAGTTGTAGTCTATGAAGTACGGGTTCTGAGCTGAAGTACTCAGAAGCCAATGTTCTATTATTCCCCCTCAACATGTGATGCCTGCAACTTTGAATCAGATAAAGATTTGGGTACCCACTTAAATTTGGGCCCATGTTTGTTAGTTGCAGTTCTTATGGGGAAATATTTGTTAGATTTAGCATTTAAAGCACGAGGAATATGATCAGAAAAATAATCACAATCATCAGAGGAGAAAGCATAATCATCAGAACTAGAATCTGAGGATGAACATGAGACATGTTTTGAAATTCGAATCATTTGCTTTATAGAGTATTTTGAAATTTTATTACATATAGAAAATGAATCACTGTTGTAAAGTTTGTCTACATATTTATCCCCATCAAAAGTATGTTCATCAGATTTTCACTTCGCTCTCCAGATCTGCTTCTTTGACTGAGCGCTCAAAGTCCTATCTGTAGGAATTGAATCAGAAGAATTAGAACAGTCAGAAATAACTTTATCTCGTTTCTTTGACTTCTTTGACCGTCTTCTTTTACGCTTAGGTTTATAATATTGAGCATTTAACAGTAAAGAATCATCAATAATTGAATCAGAAGAAAAAACTTTATCAAAGAAATCAGTCTTAGCATTTGATATTGAAGAACTAGTCTCGGAGTGAAAATTTTCAAAAATGCATAAGTCTGGAGGAGGTTTGCGCTTCCCATTGGAGGCGCAAACTGAGCTTTGCGCGTCCAACTGCATGCGCAAACTTTCAGTTTGCGTTTCCAACATGGAACGCAAATGCTCATTGTTTTTCAAAACTTTAGCATTTTCCTTTGAATCTTTTGAAAATTCAGTAGAAATTTTATCTTCAAAACTTCTTTTTATTATTAAAAGAAATATATCGTTTTCTAAACAAGTTTGAAGATTTTGTTCTTCTAATCGATCTTCAAGATCAACAATTTTTTCTTCTAACACTAATGGGGGAATGTATTTCTTAGTATCATAAGACACCGGAGATACATTTTCCTTATCAGTGTTAGCAAATATATCAACAAAATCTGTTGATAATGAAGATTTATTGGAAAATTTGATATTTAAAATATTTTGAAATTTTCTGAATTTCTTAGATTGATCAGGAAAATACTTTGCATTTTCAGAGGTGTAAACAAATGGCATTTCCATCCTCTTGTTTTTCATCATTTTCACATTTTCATCTTCCAAAATTTGTTTCTCAGTTGTCCAAAAGAATTTAAACTAAGGAGCATATCTTGCAAGAGTAAAATGATCATATTCATATAAAGTAGGAACTTCATTTTTAGCATGATTTAAAAAATGCGGGTTTTCGAAACCAAGTCCCCACTTTTCCTTTATAGCTTCTTCACTCCTTGGTTTGTTCATGTAAATGGTTTGCTCAGATTGTTCTCTTTTATATAATTTCCTTTCTAAAACAATTATTTTCTCAGAAAGATTTTGATTTGAAGA
Source organism: Arctium minus (assembly GCA_954870635.1). Lineage (NCBI taxonomy): Eukaryota > Viridiplantae > Streptophyta > Magnoliopsida > Asterales > Asteraceae > Arctium > Arctium minus. The sequence continues at coordinate 118,029,203 of OX941080.1, read as the reverse complement.
AGTCAGTTCAGTCAACGAATCACGATAAGTCTGATTTGAATTTTCTAGATCAACTAACTGCTTTTGAAATTTCTCTTTTGTATCAATTAAAATTGACTTTTCATCTTTTAGAGAAATTTTCAGTTTATCGATTAAATCAGACTTTTCTTGATTCGCTAGGAACCATCAGACTTTTAAGATTTTTAAACGCAGATATTATCTCAGAACCATCAGATAAGGTATCCTCTTCCTCATTATCACTTTTATCGTCACCAATAAAGCACATAGCCGCAGTCTCCTCATTTTCAACCTCGTTGTCCGAATGATCCAACCAGTATTCTTCTTCGGCCAACAGGATGGTTCCACTTTCCTTTTTTTCAGCTAGAGCCAACTTCTTTCGGTAAAAAGCAGCATCCTTTACCACTTTGATTCTGCAATCCTTAATCATATGTCCAGGCTTCCCACAGTTAAACAGTTCATCACCTTTTTGTCATCTTTCTTTTGGTCAACTACCTTAGCCGGTTCATACTTTGGAGTGTATGTCTTTGAAGGAGCACCAGGTTCTATCTTCTTAGAACCAGAAGTAAACCGCAGGTTGTTTGACCCAGATTTGTGCTTGAATTGTTTCTGATAATGCTGAGTTAAAAGAATCATGGCCTTTTCGAGAGCTTCGCCATCACCATCTGTAGATCCATCATAAGTCGATTCGGTCAAAGCTTGCTCAGCCAGTTGGCTAGCTATAAGAGCAATGGGATCTACTGACAGAGGCTTGTTCTTCTTATCCATTTTCGCCTTCTTCTCCATTACCATAGATTCAGCTGTCATCAAGATTTCGTATAACTCCTGAATTGGCATGGTTGAGATTCTGACATCGTTTCTCATTCTATGGCATGACCTGTTCCACTCTGGTTGTAACGCGTTCAGGAATTTCAAGTTAGCCTCCAACTCAGTCTTAATAACTTTAATCTTGTAAAGATCGTTGATGACAACCCAGAATCGATCAAACACACTCTTCAAACTTTCCCCGTCCTTAGCCTTGAACTTTTCAAAGTTGTTCATGTACCTAGTCTGTCGCAACTGAGTAGACATTGCAGTACCAAGCATAATCTTCTCAAGTTGAGTCCACATCAGCATTGGATTATGTTTGAAGCAATCGATTCTGTTATAAATGGAGTTGGGAAGAGCAAGGATCAGATTTGACTTAGCTTGACTGTCAGCTTGATAACGAAGGAGCTCATCAGCATCATATTCTATTAATGCTTTTTCTACTGTTGAAGCATCAGAAGTTGCAGTAGCAGAAATAACCTTCATTGGCCTTTCCATTGGACCTTTAGTCAAAGACTTCATCATATTGTCCCCATTCGGTTGCCTTTCAATAAAGTTGATAAACCGATCCTGCCACTGTTCGAATTCGTTCTCATTTATGAGTACTGGTGGACGAGTATCAGACCCCAAAGACATCATGAGGTCATTCTTGTAGAGTTGTGCTTTCAAAGACATCTTGTGAGAAAAATCAGAAAAGAAGAAAAGAAGAAAAAAAATCTAAGTCAGGGAGACGCGCAAATTGAAATTTTGCGTTCCAAGAGTGATAAGCAAATTGAAACTTTGCGTTGACAACTAGAAACACAAGATAACACTTTGCGTTTGAGTAGAGAAGCGAAAACTAAGACTTTGCGGGTTGAACTTGAAGCGCAAAGTAGAGCTTTTCGTGTGAAGTGAGACGCGCAAAGAAGAACTTCTCGTATACTGAGTGATACGCAAACTGATGTTTGCGTATAAGGCTAGAGCCGCGAATCTGGAATCCTTGATAACACTTGATACGAAAGAGAAGCTTTGCATATCCAACTTGATCCGAAAACCTGAAAAATTCACTAACACATGAATTAGACCACAAAGAACTTTACGCAAAATATATGAATGAAGCGCAAACTATTATGAATGAGGCGCGAAATTGTATGAATGAAGCGCAAACTTTAAAAAACTCACAAATTACGCAAGATTGATTACAATTGTGAAAATACACCAAGAAAAACACATTATGATCTTCGAAAACACATTTCTAACATATTTCGACCAACAATATCGATTAAAATCAACAAAATCACAAATTCGTAAACTAACAGAACGAAAACCGAGTTTTTCCAGAAAATTAGAAATCTGTAAATTGATGATCAAATGATGATTTTTATGTAAAATAACATGAAGCAATTATGATCGAATGGCAATTACGAATCTAATAAGTCCAACACTAATTGTTCAAAATCCTGTCCAAATTTGATGAAGAAGCAAAAAACGAGATTTTCTTGAAAAATCAAGAAAATCGATTGAGTTTTCTGCTTCAATTCACAAATCCAGAAACTAAATCACTAATCTCTCAATCCTCTCAAGATTCAGATTGCTCTAATACCAATTGAGAGTCCAAGATCTCTAAATCTATAGAGAGAGAGAGAGACAAGTATGCACAAAGTAGGAATTATCAATAATGTGCGTGAAGTTCTTACACAGAACAAGACCAAAGGGACTTAAATACCCTTGGTCAGATACAACATAGTATGACTCTAAACACAGTATTTGACCAAGCCCTATAAATACAATGATTACTATAAAATCAGACCTAACAATCTCCCCCTTAGTAATCATTGGTGCTTTGGTCTTCAAAAAATCATCTTCTATAACAGCACGGACCAACAAAGCGACTTTATGAAGCTTTCTGACTTTTTTAAAGAAAAAATTTCTTCTCAGCATCTTTCAGATTGAAATGTCTTTGCTGCTTGAGCTCTAGACGATACACCTCTTTTGAATGATCTTGAATGAATTGTGATGTTCGGAGCAGAAACAACAAAAAAATTGATATGACTGAGAGAATAGAATCTTTGAGTGAATCTTGATCAGCAGATAAACTTTTGAGCTCTTTGTCTCGTTAACTTTTGATCACAAACATCTCTTTAATTTGCATTGAAGAAATTCTGACATCATTCCTCAGTCTATGACAAGATTTGTTCCACTCTGGTTGAAGTGCATTGAGGAATTTCAGATTTGTCTCAAGTTCAGTCTTTTCTACTTTAATCTTCCTCAGATCAATGATAACGGCACAAAATCTGTCATACACAGTTTTCAGTGGCTCCCCGTCTTTGGCTTTGAATTCTTCAAAGTTATTCATATAACGAGTATGTCGGAGTTAAGTCGCAACTGAAGATCCAAGCATAATCTTCTCAAGTTGTTGCCACATAAGATTAGGATGAGTTTTGAAACAGTCAATCCTGTTGTAGATAGAGTTTGGCAAGGCTAGCATCAGATTTTCCTTTATATCACGATCAGCTTGATATGCCGACAACTCTTCAGGTGAATATTGTTTAGTACGCTTATATAATCCAAAAGCCAACTTAGGTTTTTCAAACGGTCCTTCTGATAAAATAATCATCATGTCATTTCCATTCTTTTGACGTTCAATAAAGTTCAGGAACCGATCTTGCCACTGTGTAAACTCATTTTCATCTATCAGCAATGGTGGACGATTTTATGTACCCAAAGACATCATAAGATCACTTTTGTAGAACTGAGCTTGATAAGAAAACTTGTCAGAATCCATAGCAGAAATCCAGAAAAAAATCAAGTCTTGACTGAGATGGCGCAAACTTGAGGTTTGCGTGATAGGCAGGTAGCGTAAACTGAGATTCTCGCGAGCAGAATGAGACGAAAACCTAGCTTTGCATGATAATCTAGTGGCACAAACTGAGTTTGCGTGAGACAACAATGGCGCAAACCTTAGTTTGCGTGAGAAGAGACTGGCGAGAACCACTCTTTGCGTGAGCTAAAGGATACGCAAACTCGGATTTGCGTGAGGCACTGAAGACGCAAAACAAGCTTTTCTTGAACAAAGGAAGACGCAAAGTAGCTTTGCGTGATGGACTTGTGAAGAGAACTTGCACTATGCGTTATACACTAGAGACGCAAAGTAAATTTCTCTTGATGCACGGGAGACGCAAAGTTCTCTTTGCGTGATCCTCGAGAAACGCAAATTGCACTTTGCGTGAAGAACTTATTCCTGAAGCAGATGAAAACCTGAAACACACTAAGACAAAATTAGGAAAATCGCGCAATCCACAAGATGAACTCGCGCAAACTATGAAAAACTCGCGCAAAGTTCCAATCTGGCGCAAACCGTTAGTAAATCAAGAAAACTTCCAAAAAATCTATTTCAAAACTAAATTTGATAAAATTTTCTTATACAAATACGTTCGAAAACAACTTTTTAACACATTTCAATCAAAAATTTTGATTAAAAACCACAAAATCAAGATTTCGTGAATAGCACAGTACGTGAAACACGTTTTTCCAGAAAATCAACAATTTCCAAAATTGAGAATCAAAACAAGTTTTTCTTGCAAATCGATGTGAATCAAAGATGTTTAGCAATCAAAACCGAATCCAATAAACCGATTTTCACAAAAAATCGTTCAAAAACAATCCCAAATTTGATGAAAAATCAAGAAAACGAGATTTTCTTGAAAATTTCAAGAAAATCGATCAAATTTCGATTAATCTACAAATTCAGAAACGAAAAATACAATCTCTCACTTCTCTCAAGATCTAGAACAGCTCTGATACCAATTGAAAAATACAATTTCATTTGAAAACGTGATACCATGAGGTTAGAAAAGTTTTTATAGTATTTAGAATTTGTAGAGCCAAATATTATATCATCAACATTTATCTGAATAAGGATGATATCGGCTTTTTCCTTTTTAATGAACAAAGTGGTATCAAATTTACCTTTGGAAAAACCTGACTTGACTAAGAATTTAGATAAAACATCATACCATGCGCGAGGGGCTTGTTTCAAACCATACAGGGCTTTATCCAAAATGTAGACGTGATCTGGCTTATCTGGATTTACGAACCCTTCTGGTTGAGAAACGTATACTTCCTCCTTAAGAATGCCATTTAGAAAAGCCGTTTTCACGTCCATCTGATAGACCGTGAAATTCTTATGAGTTGCGTAGGCTAGAAACATACGGATTGCTTCTATACGCGCTACTGGAGCATACGTCTCGTCGTAGTCTATGCCTTCCTCTTGCCGGTAACCTTTGGCAACAAGTCTTGCTTTATTCCTTATGACAATACCATCTCCATCCTTTTTGTTTTTGAATACCCATTTAGTTCCTATCACGGTCTTTCCTTCTGGTTTCGGAACTAATCTCCAGACCTTCAGGGCTTCAAACTGATTTAATTCTTCTTGCATAGCAGACACCCAATCCGAATCAGCAAGAGCTTCTGATACTCGAGTGGGCTCTATTTTACTGAGGAATGATTCATGCAACATTGATTAAGAGATGCTGACCTAGTTTGCACCGGCTTGTTAAGATCTCCAATTACTTGGTGTAAAGGGTGCTCTTTGGTCCAGCGATGCTCATGAGGGAGTGGAATAGATATAGATTGATCATGATAATCATCTTTAAATCCACTATCAGGCTCTTCAATTTGAGTAGATGGAGGGGGGGTTTGCAGTTGAAGTTTCAGGTGCAGAAGCATCAGTTGGAATAACAGACTCTGGCTGTTGAGTAGATAGTGTATCACACCCAACTGACACAGTTACTTCTGGCTCAGCAGTTACTTGTACATCTTCAACTGTAGGAGTAGATGTTGGAATATGAGTTTCTGACTGAACGGGCGATTCAGATTCAGTTATGACTTCTGAAGTGACTGGATGATTGCAACTTATGTATTCAGACCTGTCAGTCACAGCAGATTTAGGCAAATTAGATCCTAGAAACTCATCATAAAAGAATTCAAATAACAAATCTAAATCAGATAAATGACTAGTAGATGTAGAAGCGTTATTTGAATTGTTCTCTATAGAAACAGGTTCTGGACTGATCTGCGCAGAAGCTAATACTCCAGTTATCACGGGTTCTGAACTGATTTGTTCAGAAGCCATTTCTTCATCGAATGTGACGTTTACGCTCTCAACGACTGTCTTTGACTTCTTCAGGTAAACACGATATGCAGTACATGTTGAAGAATAACCTATGAAGATACCCTCATCCGCCTTGGCACTGAATTTGTTCAGACTCTCTCTGTCATTAAGCACGAAACACTTACACCAAATATGTGAAAATACTTGATTGTCGGTGTTCTATTGTTGATCAACGCATATGGAGTCTTTTGAAAACGGCGGTGTATCATGGACCGATTCTGAGTATGACAAGCAGTAGACACAGCTTCTGCCCTTAAAAATAGAGGTAAGTCAGATTGGCAAAGCATAGTACGAGTTGCCTCGACTAGCGTCCGATTTCGCCTTTCGACTACTCCATTTTGTTGAGGCGTACGAGCAGCAGAGTATTGATGTGAAATCTCAACTGATTCGAGATATTCTTCAACAATCTTGTTTTTGAACTCTGTGCCATTGTCGGTTCTAAGAAGCTTGACTTGTTTCTGCAAATTCACCTGGGTCTTCTTCAGAAAATTAATGAGAACTTCGGGTGTCTCATCTTTTGATCGTAGAAATTTGACCCATGTGTATCGCGAATAATCGTCCACGATAACCAGCACGTATTTCTTTCCACCCAAGCTCTGCGTTCACATTGGACCACACAAATCCATATGTAACAATTCTAACGGAGAGCTGGTACTTGGTTCAGGCTTCGGTTTATGCGGAGCTCTCTTCATCTTTCCTTTTTCACATGTTGCACATAAGTGTTCTTTTTCATATTTCAGCTCAGGAAGTCCATTGACTAGCTTTCCACTAACCAGCTTGTTGATATAACGAAAGTTTAGGTGTGATAATCGTCGGTGCCAAAGCCAACTTTGCTGCATCGAGGCTTTAGTCAGTAGGAAAACCTGATTTTCATTCTGAACCTTTGAAAGATTGATGGTGTAGAGGTTTGTCTTTCGATTTCCGACTAAGATTTCATTACCGTCTTCAGTACGAACCGAACATCTCTTAGTTTTGAAGTTGACCTCTAACCTTTTGTCGCATAATTGACCAATGCTAAACAATTTGTGCCCTAAGCCTTCGGCATAGCTCACCTTCCTAATCGTTATGTTGTCATGAATGATGTCACCATATCCTAAGATTGGTGAAAACTGGTCGTTCCCAAAACGCACATTGCTGCTAAATTTCTCTGTATAATTAGACAAATCTTTCTGCCCAGTCATATGCTTGGAACAACCGCTATCCAAGGACCACATATGCCGGGTCTGCAAGAGAAATCAGTAAATAACAATTTTAGGTACCCATTTAAAAACGGGTCCTAACAAATTAGCACAAGATTTTGGTATCCATTTGAATATGGATCCTCCTTTCCTTTGAAAAAATAGATTTAGAAGAATAAACATGATAAGATCCAAACCAATCATTAGAAGTATCATGATAAGCAAAATCATTTCTCCGATAATGAAAAGATTTATTAGTAGTAGGAGATAATTGAATCAATTGCTTTATTGAATAACGCTTGTAAGAAGTTACAAGGTTTTGTTTAGGAGAAGCAAGTTGACCAACTACATCAGTATCATTACTATCAGATCTATTACATGAGTTATCAGAAATTGATTCAGCTGTCTCATCATTCTTCCTTTTTGGTCGCCATTCAGATCTTGCTTCCGACCATTTCTTTCTTAAATCTGAAACAAAAGATTTAGATTGATTAGGAAAATCAGATTTCTGAGATTGATTTTTCTTTTGTTTACCAGTGTTAATCCTTTCTGTGATTGCTGTCTCTTATGTTTCTTTCCCTTAGAATAATAATCAGCAGTCACAGAAACTGATTCACCAACCTTAGTTGATGATTCACCAGTTTTAAAACCACTTGGTAAACTTTCTCCATTCATAAGAAAAGAAGAATGATCTGGAAGAGAAGCATTAAAATCAAACATATCAATTTCTTCTAAACACCCATCATCAGAATTAAGAAAATCATTTGCAGACGCAAATAAGTCATCAAAGTTATCCGTCGAAGTTTGAGGTGCCTTTGAAACTTTAGAACACTTTGTTGATTTAGATTGAAAAACTGTGTTCTTTAAAACAGTAGAAAATACACTTTGTTCAATATCTACCAAAAGTCTTTCATCAGATAAAACATTTTCAAGTTCAACTATTTTTGCCTTCAAGAATAAGTGGAGGAACATAAACTTTTGCAATTGTAGGTTTTGCCTCCATCTCAGAAATAGAATAACTAGCAAAATAGTCATTTGAAAGAACTTTTGGTGTTTCAGAAAGATAACTATCATTTAACTTTTCATAGTTAAACGGTAGTTGCATTTTCTGAACATTCTTTCTCTTTTCAGTTTCCTTGGCCTCAACTTCTTCTGGTAATTTGGTAACAAATTTAGGTTTTAAAAGAGTATATTTACCAACAATAGCAAGAAAATCAAAATTATATAATGTTGATTGTTTTCTGATGGCTTTCTTTAAGTAATGAGGGTTTTCATAACCAAAACCCCATTTGTCCTTAATATCAGCCTCATCATTAGGTGCATTAAGAAAAATAGTTTGATCTGTTTGACCTCGTGCATAAAGTTTGGCTTCCAGACCATTTACCTTCTTATTTAAGAGCTTGTTTTCAACCTGCAATTTATAAAAACAGTTAGTGCAGATTCTTTCTTCTCAAAATCAGACTTAGAAATTTTAGCTTCAAAATCAGAAATCTTCTTTTCAAAACAATCTACTTGAAGTTTAGAATCAGAAGCAGACTTGCATAAAGAATCAATTAGATCTTTGTTCCCAATAACGGACTTATTAAGCTCAAAGATCTTGTTGTTTCTTTTAGCAAATCTGTCTTTTTCCTTTTTCAGTTTTGTTTGTAAGTCTTGAAGCTCAACCATCATGGCTTCCATTTTGGTTATGAAATCTTTTTCAGTTAAGTGCATTACCTCATCAACTGCTTCATCATCTGAATCATCATATTTCACCTCTTTGCCCATTAAGCATAGGTGAGCAACTTCTTCTCTTTCATCCTCCTCATCAGAATGGTCTAACCAGTATTCATCTTCAGCCATTAATGCTCTGCCAGCTTCTTGTTGTTTGGCCAAGAGCAATTTGTTCTGATAATACTCTGAGTTGCGAACCTTTGGCTTCCGACATTCTTTTGCATAATGCCCGAACTTGCCACAGTTGTAGCATTTGATCAGATCATTAGCCGTCTTCTTTTCAGTACTGGCATAGTCATTCAAATATTTTTTCTTTTCTTCCGGCTTTCTTTCCACATACCAGTTCTCTTGATATCTCTTTCCTTCAACTCTTTCTCTGTGCTCATGGTTCTTGGAACTGGACGAAGAGTATATCTGAGAATTGGATCCCGGCTTCTTGTAAAATTTCTTTTTGGAATGCTCGGGTCAGTAATAGCATTGCTTGCTTGAGACTTTCTCCGTCATCTCCATCAGATTCAGATTCTGATTCAGAACTGATAATCACTTTCTTCTTTTTCTTCTTTTTTGTCTTTTCTTTGTTCTTCTCTCCGTCCACTAGTGCAATGGGATCTGCAACTTTCTCAATCTTCTTTTTCTCAGCTCTTTTCTCTTCCACTTCTTCTTCATTCTGATGCAAAGTCTCGTAGACTTCATGAAGAGGTATGTCGCTCAAGTCCTTCATCTGCTTCATTCTCCGTTTAAGTTTCTTCCATTAGGGTTGAAGAATGCTTAGGAACTTGTCGTTGTTTTCTATTTGCTTCTTCTTCACTTTGTTCTTTGAAAGTTCATTCAGAAGAAGTACAAACCTCTCATAGGTTTCCTCTAGGCTTTCATTTTCTTTTGCTTTGAATTCTTCGTAGCTATTAATGCAGTTAGCCACTTTCATCTAATTGTCTACTTTGGAACCCATCATCATCTTGTGTAACTGATCCCACATTTTCTTTGCATTTGCCTTGTAGCTATCAATCTTGATGTATATCTCGTTCGGAATGCTCTGAAGTAGAAGAGATCTTGCTTTCTTATCTGCTTTAAACCGACTTTTCTGTTCCTCATAATACTGTGCAAAATTCATTGGAACTGTTCTCATCTTTTGTACTCTTTCCTCATCTCCATCCTCACTGTCTGAGGATTTACTATCAGGGATTTGAACAGTAGGTGGAATCATTGGACCTTCTGTAATTGAAAGTAGTATGTTCTCCCCATTCGCATGTCTATCCACAAAATCCAGAAATCTGTCTTTCCATTGTTCATATTCTCCTTTGAACAATACTGGAGGCTTGACATCAGTACCAATAGAAAGAGCGTCTTTGGAAGTCATCTGGTATGAACCTGTTTTGAAATAATATGCAATAAGAAACTAGAAACCGATCGTTAGTCCAAATATGAAATCACAAGAATATAGAAAAATTCAGAAACTCATAAATTTTGACTAAGTGTTAAAAACTCGCAAGTCACTATTTACAGAAAAACTCGCAGGCTTAAACTTGCGTGTTTAAGAAACTCGCAAGCAAAGGTTTGCGTGTTTTTGACAAACTTGTAGATCACTGTAACTCACAGATCGTTGAAACTCGCAAGTGACTGTTCACTATGAAACTCGCTAACAATGACGTGCGCTTTTACTGAACTCGCAAGGCACTACTTGCATGTTTGTTGAAAACTCACTAATCACGGTTCGCGCAAAGCTATGGAATGCGCTATACGTTGTTGGCGCAAAGCTCGAAACTCGTTAGCTGAATTTCGGGTAAAACTTGAAACTCGCTAAACAAAGGTAGCACATTTCTCAGAACTCGCTAGTCAATTGTAGCGCGTTTCTCAGAACTCGCTAGTCGAAGATAGCGCGTTTCTCAAACTCGCTAGACAAAGGTAGCACGTTTCTCAGAACTCGCTAGTCGAAGATAGCATGTTTCTCAAACTCGCTAGACAAAGGTAGCGCATTTCCATACATAGAATATTTTTCAAGAATTTCAAAACTCGCATGGGTTTGCGCGTTTGTCAGATCGCGCAAAACACTATTTGCGCGTTTGCCTGTTAGCGCATTCTACAGATGAACTAGCGCGTTTCTTGGATCTTGGGCGTTCCTCAGAATATCGACCAAAAACTTCACTTCTTCATCGATTTCGATTCAATTCTTCTCCACTCGATTTGAAACTTTGCATAGATCTTCTTAAACATAATTCGAACCAATTACAATGCAAATATTACAAACAAAAACATTAAAAATACAAGTTTGATCTATGTAACAGTGCTCAAAAAACCTGTGAACAAAACTTATACAAATCTCAAAAATTATGAATAATTACAGTGCAATTGACAAATTTGACTATACAGACTCGATCGATTGTACTTAACATACAAATCCTAATCGATTACAACTCTAAATTTGAACAAGAACTCAGAAATCGATCTGGACTTTCACGAACACAGTGTCGAACATTTCTTGATTTGATTTCATACTTTTGGATCTGCTCTGCTACCAATTGTGTGTCCTGAATCTAGTTTCTAATTACAATCAATTCAATGAAAACAAGAATTAATCAATTACCTGTTTTGATTCACTTTACAATTCACCGATTACAACTGTTTTTCTCACTTTCTCTCTCTAGACAATTCTCTCTCTCTCTAAAACTCTCTCTGAATCTTCAATTAGTCACACCTCTACTCCACTAAAAAAACAGAAAATACAAGGTATTTATACCTACAAGAATTACAAAGAAAACAAAAATACAATTACATTGACTTTGACTTTATTAACAAAAGACTTTGACTTTCACTGAGAGTTGACTTTCCAGCTTTGACTTCTTGTACTTTGACCTTCAGTCTTCTTGATCTTGTATCCAACATATTTATGCTCTAACAATTACTAATTATGATAAATCTTCTACATCTACATCACATCTAACAGAATTAGATTTACTGTTTGAACATTTTTATGACGACTTTCTAGGATCTAAAGTGACTAAACCTATTGTGATTGACATATCTGAAGACTTACGTGCAAATCAACCAATCACATCAAATGTCTCAATTGCATCAAATTCCCCGATTCAGAATGAAACTCAAGTTCAAACACCTACTCAATCATTTGAAGTTGCACATGATACTAAAGAGCCAGAAGTTGCACATTCAGTTCAATGCACTATCATGCCTACTCAATAGACATCAAATGTCCAACCAATTGAGACTTCTGCACCAGTTACTTCAACTGAACCCCAACAAGAAGAAGATATTGGATCTTTAGATGATCAACATGATCAGTCTACATCTAATCCACTCCCTCACATAAACAAGTGGACCAAATAGCATCGGTTCATCAAATTATTGGAGATCCGTCAAAACCAATGCAAACTAGGTTTGCAACAATGAATGAATGCATATTTGATTCATTTCTTAGTAAGATTGAACCTACCAAAGTTTTAGAAGCTCTTTGTGATCCGGATTAGATAACAGCCATGCAAGAAGAGCTCAACCAATTTGCGCTTAAAGTTTAGAGACTCGTGCCCGACCGGAAGGAAAAATTATCATTGGCATGAAATGCATATTCAAGAACAAGATGGATGAGGATGGTATCGTTGTAAGAAACAAAGCAAGACTTGTTGCTAAAGGACATCGGCAAGAGGAAGGCATAGATTATGGCGAGACATATGTTCCAGTTGGGCGTATTGAGGCAATCAGGATGTTCCTAGCCTACGTTGCACACAAGAATTTCACCGTCTACCAAATGGACGTGAAGACTGCTTTCTTGAATGGCATTCTTAAAGAGGAGGTCTACGTCTCGCAACCTGAAGTTTTTGTCAATACGGATAAACCAAATCATGTATATATCTTTGACAAGGCTCTTTACGATTTAAAACAATCACCTCGTGCCTGGTATGATGGTCTTTCAAAGTTCTTAGTCAAGTATAGCTTTTCAAAAGTTAAAATTGATACCACCTTATTTATTAAAAAGGAAAAGGTTGATATCATTTTAAATCAAATATATGTGGAGGATATAATATTTGGTTCTACTAATCCGAAGTACTGTAAGAATTTTTATGCTCTGATGGTGTCACATTTTCAAATGAGTATGATGAGAAAGATGAATTTCTTTCTCGGATTATAAGTAAGACAATTTTCAACGAGGATTTTCATAAATCAATCAAAGTATATTGGTGACATTTTAAAGAAATTTAATATGTCAAATTGTACTCCAATTTCAACCCTGATGGCACCAAGTACTAAAATCGGAGTTGATCTTCCGGGAAAAGTTGTTGATCTTAGGACATATAGAGGCATGATAGGTTTATTAATGTACTTGACGGCTAGTCGGCCATATATTATGTTTTCTACATGCTTATGTCCTAGATAACAAGCTTCGCCCAAATAATCCCATCTTTCGGCAGTTAAGCGGATCTTTAGATATCTTCAGGGAACTGCAGATCTTGGTTTGTGGTATCTTAAAGATACTTGTTTTGAGCTAACAGCTTATTCAGATACAGATCATGCAGGTTGTATGCTAGACAGGAAAAGCACATCGGGTCACATTCAATTTCTTGGAGAGAAGCTCGTAAGTTGGGCATCAAAGAAACAACTATGTTTTTCCACATCAACCGCTGAAGCATAGTATGTCGCTGCTACAAGTTGCTGCTCTCAAGTATTATGGATGCGCACACAACTTCAAGATTATGGATTCCATTTCAACAAGATTCCTATATATTGTGATTCGAAGAGCGCCATAGATATATCTGCTAATCCTGTTCAGCACACGAAAACAAAGCTCATTGACGTGCAGTATCACTTTATCAAAGATAATGTCGAAAAAGGTACAATTGAATTTTACTTTGTAAACACAGATTATCAATTTGCTGATTTGTTTACTAAGCCGTTGGACGAAAAGGGATTTAATTTTCTCATTTCGAAACTTGGCATGTTGAATCTCAAATGTGATCCCAGTGTACTAGCATATTTTCAATCACAGATTAACAAGAACAATTTTATTGATCTAATCACAGAATTACAATGAAGTCACAGATCTAACAAAGTGCCACAAATCTCACGTTGAATGTATCTATGCGAATTATGTGTTCTCTCTAAGTGCTTGACTTTTGTTCTCTGGAATGTGTGTGTGACTTAATGGTTACTAAAAAACACAACTATTTATACTAAGTCAACCTTAGTTAAGTTTACAAAGCAAACCCTCAAACTATACAATATTTACACAAATGACCCACTATTTTAATCTTGAATACAATATAGCTTCAACAATAAGACATAACTTGTAGTTACCTAGTTCAATTTATTTTTTTTTCTTCATTTCTTTATGTTTTTAATCTGAACGATATCTGCACTGAAAGGTTTTGTTCATGGTTTCAGGGGGAGTGTGAGACAAAAATAAGATGATTATACATTCTAGGGGGAGTTAGAGAAATTTTTGCATACATCTTGCATTGACAAATTTTCTGATGCATATTTTCAGGGGGAGTAAGGACATTGATTTCTAAACACTCAGTTTAGAACTCGTACTGTCAACGTTTTACTTTGCTTTTCATGTCTTTATTTTTCAATAAATGTTTTTCTTTCAATAAGACTTTGTTGCTTTGATGACTTTTTGACTAAATGCAGATTTTGAGGGGGAGCTTACATGATCATATCAATCATGACTTTGGAGTTGACTTTATGAGATTAAAGTTGAGCGTATGTATAATTATAACATTAATATCATTGTGTTTGAAAGATGGACAACTTTCAGACATGAAAACATGTTTCTAAATGTTTAAACCACTTCTTATTCTTAAAAAGATTTCGTGGATATTAGAAGTGTTATTTTAAATGTTTTCTTGTTATGATCTTTAATGTTTAACTAGTCGTGTGTTTCAAAGATAAATACTTGTGTATTATCTTTTCAATATACTTTCAAGTATTCATACACACCGGTTTAGTATTTTTTTATTGACTATGTTCTTACCGTGTCTCAAAATTGAAACTATTTTTCGATGGTAAGACACACCTTTTGTACATTCAATGTTTGTTGAGCGTTGTTTCATTCAAAATGTTTCTTTCAAGACTTGTCTATACTTGTTCATATAGACAACATCAATTTTTTTATTACCTAAGCTTTATTGTTAAATCATTCATATTTGATCTTGTCCATACATTGTCTGATTCTCAAAACACGTCTATTAATTTCCATTCGTTCATTAAATTTCCTTGTTTTGAGAAAATCTTCCATGATGAAAATGCTCAAATCTTCATGATTATCTAATTGAGCATAACTTTATCTAGTATGTATTACATTTTCATGTGCTTTAACTGACAAAGTTACGTCATTGAGCAACTTTATGTTTTTAGGACAAATACATGGGATCAGTGTGAGGACTTAAAAGAACTTCTATGGATTCACGTTAACCAGTGCTTCCTACCCAAGAAGTTATCCCAAGTGATCAGAGGCGAGGTGTCAAAATCAAAGAGTGTGGGTGTGTGCTGAGATAAAATGAATAGAGAGTTTGGTTAGAAGTGAGCTTAAAAGATTAAAAGAAAGAGGGTGTGAGAACAGAGTTCAAAAGAATATCAAAAACTCTGCACCAAATCTTTTCTGAGTCGGGCAGCCACATTACTGATTGTTTCACAATTCTTTTGTGAACATCATTCAAATAGGTAGTGAGCCCATGCCAACTCTTGATTTATACCCCAACAGCTACTCATCTTTTTCTTAACAAGAAGATGTTTCAACTTTGATTGGGGACGCAACACATAATCTATCTCATCTTCATTTGGGAGATGTGGATATTGAAACAGAAGGAAGTATGCCCCACCTTCGAATTTTGATCATGCACAATTGAGTCCGTGTATTACTATTGTCGTCTCAGTGGTTTACACAATTTTGAGCCTTATAAAGCATTCATGTTTAAATTATTTCATACACAAGCACGTACACACAGAAAATTTGTTTTTCTGTCGGAACGTTCACAGAATTACCTTGTGTCATTCGATGATTGAATGGAAGACTTGGGGAGTGAATATCAATAAAACTTCTTGTACAGTACATTTGTTGTACTAAGTGGCTTCGTGCTACTTACAGGCATATTAACTGATTCATTTATTGATTCAGGGTTACATTTTTATTTGTCTGAATTTGAAAAGATTCGAATGAAAACACTTTATGAATTGACGGATGGTTCAGATGTTTGTTTGGAAAAAACAGATACTGAAAGAGGCCAGAGTTTGCATACATGACATTTCTTGGAGACAGTTTTGATGATTTCTATGCTCTACATCATCAAAAGGGGGGGAGAAAGTCAAGAAATAGAAAACAAGTTAGGGGAGAAAGTCAAAAATTGGATTATGGGGGAGAAGATACAGAATGAAAGAGAAAGTTCGATGAATTCAGAAAGTTTACTAAAGTATATAGAAAATTTCTTTGAAGATTATTTGCTGAAGCAAAGTGAGCTAAATCTGGAGATCATTTCTTTTCCAAAGTCTGAAAGAGGATTGCTATACGCCTTGGGGGAGATTGTTAAAGTTCTTGAAATGCTTATTCACATATTTTGGGGGAGATTGTGTTTTCTAAAGACATTTCAAACTTAAAGAGGGGAGATTGTTTTACAAAGAAGAAAATTTTATGTATTCATGATAAAGGTGAAGATTGAATATGTTAAAGATCAAACAGGGGGGAGATTGCTCGTTAATGCTAAATTTCTTTTTGAAGATGATCTTGAATCCAAAGGGGGAGATTGTTAGTGCACAAATATGTTGGATCCAAGATCATTTGAATTGAAAGTCAAAGTCCCAAGTCAAAGCCTCTCATTGCAAAGTCAAAGTCAAGCTAGTTAATGTAGAAAGTCAAAGTCTTGTTAGTCAAAGTGTGTAGTTTGGTTTAGTTTTTGTCTTGTAAGTTGTAGGTATAAATAGCGTTTTTGTTTGTAGAA
Source organism: Arctium minus (assembly GCA_954870635.1). Taxonomy (NCBI): domain Eukaryota; kingdom Viridiplantae; phylum Streptophyta; class Magnoliopsida; order Asterales; family Asteraceae; genus Arctium; species Arctium minus. The sequence goes on along the minus strand of OX941080.1, from coordinate 118,012,416 downwards.
TTGTTTAAGCACCTTGATATATTTATCTTAAAGAGAGAAATATTGAGAGAGATTGAGAGGTTGTAATCTGTAAAATTCGTATCAATCAATATGACATTTGAATCATTTCTTGTTGTTATCTTGAGAGAATTGCACATTGTTATCCCAGATAACAATGTAAATCTATTGATGACAATCAAATTCACAAAATTACACTTTGTATTAATCTCTTGAAATTGATTACAAACTTTCTCTCTCTAACTCTGGAACATGTATGATACTCTGATTAAGTCATATGTCTATTACACGCATGTCATAAGAAAAGCGCAAGCAACAAAACTAATACAAAACTATTACAAAATTGACTTTGACTTTTATTACAAAAGACTTTGACTTTGCTTGAGAGTTGACTTCAGCTTTGACTTCAACCTTCAGTCTTCTATGATCTTGTATCTAACATATTTATGCTCTAACACACATATTGGGACACACATGACATGTGTTTAAGGTTTTGATGAACAGTAATATTTATCAGATCCCAGAAAAGTATATCATTCGGAGGTGGAAAAGAGATTTAATGCATGTTGAATTGCAACATTGTTGCTTAAGATACGGAGATTTAGATGAGGAACAGGAAAAACTTTTCAATGATATTCTATCGACAATGGACTATTGTCTTCGGAGATTGAGGATAACAAGTTGCAACTGTCATCTTTTGTTGAAAGTGTTCACAGGTTGAGGGACGAAATAGATGAATTGTTCCCAATGGAGGCTGGTGTAAATTGAAAGATAGAAACAATCATAGATTTGATTGGGGTTTCCCAACCTGAAACTATTGAAGTTCATCCTCCTACAGGGATTAGGAATAAAGGTTGCAGGACCAAAAAATGCCTGATTGGTGCAGCTAAGAGAGCATTTGTGAAAAGATCAAGAAATAAGAGAATGTGCAAAAGTTGCAGAAAGCTTGTGAACCATGACTCGCGTAACTGTCCCAACAAAGTAGTTGATTAGAGATGTTCAAAAGTTGTTGAAGTTTTGTGAATCATGACTAGCATAACTGTTTTGGATAAAGTAGTTTGATTGTTGATTGTTTTCTTTCATATTCTACCAGATATCATATAGAACTTGTTGGATACATTGAAGTGTTTACGGTGCATAATAAAGTTGATTGTGTTTTCTAATATTATGTAGTGTGAATTACTATATACTCATCTCACATTACTATATATTCATCAAAATGATAGTATTTCACCTTATAAAAACATTAATATATACACCTTATGAAATAGGTTTACATTGTGAAACTATCTCAATGGACCATATATTGAACAAAAAAGACAAATGTGTCACCAAATGAAGAACCACGTCTGACACCAAATGAATTTTACATAAACTTTGACTATAATACAGCAACCATGGTTATCACAAACAAAAACCAGAAACCAAGCTCAAGATTGTCTCATTTAATCAAAACTTGACAAAAATGTGAAGTGCATAAAGTTCAGAAGCAATAATCAACTTTGACTCAAATTAAAACCAAGTAATTCACCAAAACAATATCCATCTATAATAAAGAACCAAATTGGTATCAAAAGACAGAAACCAACATAAATGGTAATGCGCGTATCAAAATCAATGCAAAAAGTATAAGTGAACAACAGATTAACAAGCAACTGGTCATTAAAAGCAAACTTCATCACATGTTAAATGTTTTCCAAAAAAGTATAACAAAACAACCATATTCAAGCAATAGACCTAATATCGACATCATTTTACCAAAAGCTAACAAACCCATATTAGTTCCAAACCATATCCCAATATGTTTTCCAAAACAACCAACATCATATTTTGTAAGGCTTCAATCTTTCTCCCCTTGTTTTGTGAGCAACTTCATAAATTTCAATCTTTTCACCGCCACTCAAAGCATTAAACTTCTCGCTATGCTCTATGACTTTTGGGCGGTGATTGTTGATATCCGATAGTAGTATCTTTGCAGCATATTTCATCCTCAAATTATGCAGTTGATTTGTCTGTCGCTTACGCTCCTTGTACAATCCAGATTTCCATTTGTTAATTGATTCTCCCATATATGTCTCCATATGCCGCATAACGAACACTCCATTGTCATTTTCATTCATTGTTGTACACTACCGCATTGAGAGATTTTCAATTTATGCTTCTGTTATTTCATCACATGAAGGATGATGGACAACCCTAAGATAACTTGACATTAGGTGTTGCTGCAATCCAAAAAATATATAATATTATTATATAATACATGTTATTATTAATACGATTGAAGTAGTATACGTACCAGATTACTAAGTACACTTTCATATATATTTTCTACTTCATCATCATTTGCATTGTTGCCGATAATGACAACAACAGGGTTCTTGAGGTTGAACACCATCAGATAGTAGTGATATCCATGCACCATTGGGAAAAACAACTATGATGAATAATTAGTAATTAGTATGATTTTAGTGATATGAGAATAATATTATGAAACAGTTACTTATCTTAGTTATATGGTTAATAATACAATAAAGAAACAGATAAACATATCAAATCAACATTCCTCATTGTAACTGTCTCTCTTAGTGGAGCTGCGGCAGTTAAGTTGGCAGTGAACATATCAAAACGTGTTTGCATTTGAAATGTCTCGTTCATAATTCCTGGTTGTTTCATTAAAATGATATAATGTTAGAAAGAGTATAATTTGCATATATTATATTGTATATTTTCTAGAATCTTACCATGACTTTAGTGTTGAAGAATATTCTTCGCATAGATTCATTGCTTCTATACTTCTCCTCATCATTTAAGACAAATATCCAACTATCAATGACATTCACCGGAATTGGAAGTCCTGCTACAAGTGTTTCCATTGCACCTCTTAATGTTTTGAATGAAGTTGTTTCAAAAACAACCTCACTGAAGCAAAAATTTCAAACAAAACAGTTGAAGTTAGCACAATTTTTTAACAAACAAATTATAGGATAAACAAAGATTCATCACATGAACAATTGTTAAATATACTTACTTTGATGGTTCTACACCGACAAGAATCCAATTGCAAACCATTTTCTCATCTTTATTCTGTAATGCAAAAATGTCAACTATTCTTTTAACATAAGGAGATTGGAGGTGTTAACCAAGGTTAAGTGCTCGCCTTGCACCCTCCCTAACTTCAGCTTTTATTGTCTTTGTTGTTTGGATCTGAGTTTTTCCTCCTTCCATTAGACTATAATCAAGACTAAAACTTGGTGCACCAGTAGCATCTACTCTTGTTACACGTTCAATGGTTTTGTCACACGAGTCAATGAATCATGGACTGTACCAGTATTGCGATGGCACATATGGATGATCAATTGTTGCATTGACTTGTTGTACTCTAGTCTCCTTTTGAAGTTGCACAGATTCTTTTGGAAGATCAGGGTTAGTCTTCCTAGCTTGATTACCGAATTCTTCTGTATTGATAACGTTATCATTTCCATTGTCACAAGTAGCATCAGGTGTAACACCCATAATTTTCGGTGAGTAGACGACACCGGACGTTTTTGGAACTTATGAACGGCGATACTTTTGTTGGGAAACCATTGTTTGAAGTTCCATGGAGTATTGGCATTGAAAAAATCGAGTTTCGATGCTTTGGGGGTATTGGCATTGAAAAAATCGAGTTTCGATGCTTGGGAAATCATTGTTTGAAGTTCCTACAGTGTCATAGTCGCACCGGGCAAAGTCGTAGCAGTAAACATAAGCAGAGGGGAACCCAGCGATAATGACCAGGGCATTGTCGCATGGCAATGTCGCCCAAAGAGGGCAGACTGCTGTTAAGTCGCGAATTTCAGCCTTTTCCTCATTTCCTCTCATCCAAACTTCTTCTATTCTCTGCCAAAAACGTTTTCCTTCTTTCCTCTTCAAACGGTAACTTATCTTGGGCACAAATCCTTGTATTTTATGAAGATAAAACACCATCAAGTGGTAAATTGAAAGTTATGGTCAAGGATTCACCATCTCTATCTCCATCTCCATCTTCAACCTCAAGCTCCATTCTAGGGTTTTCTAGGTTTTCACCAAAAACCTAAGTGGTAAGTGTATCCATTCCAATTCTAAACCTTAATAAAAGTTATGAATGGCTTCTTGATGATTTTCTAGTGTTTGATTCCTTCAGTTTCGATTTGTAAGCTTTTGGAAGGGTTGGGGTGAAAATTAGGGTTTTTGACCAAAATGGGGTTTTTGATGTAAAGTGTTTGGGGATTTTTTCTTAATGGTTGAAGATGCATATTTATAGTTGGAAATTTATGATTTTAAGTTTTTGAAGAATTTTGCTTGTGGACTCGGATTTCTTCAAGGAAGCTTAAAGTAGGGAAAATCTAGATTTAGCCTAAATCTAGCGAGGTGAATTCAAGTTTATTTGTGAAAACAGTGTACATGCCAAAATGTTCATTTTAAAGTGTTTTGTGTTTTACATGAAATTGTTAACTGTTGATCACCTGATAAGTTTTGGTTATTTTGAAATTTTTAGTTTTATAAACATGTTGAAACTTCCATTTTGGGATCTTTGGGAATTTTGGTAAATAAATCATGTTGAAATGTTTCTTTGATGATTTTACATATATAATTGGAGTTCAATTGACGTAAGTATCATTTTGTGTATTTGATCTTATAAACCTTTTCGGAAAATGCATATTATTGTGTTATGAGGCATTTTGGAAATATAAGGATATGAGTTCATTTGTAAAATGGTTTGCCTCAACCAATGATGAGATTGAGTTAATCATACTTTTGGTCGTTGAGTTTACATATAGTTGGTCAAACGTGTTTCAATGTTTATATTGGCTTTCATATGGGGATTTACGTAAATTGTTAGGTCTTTGGATCGGTTTTGACTAAATTGAGTCTTGAAGACATTTGTCCAGATTAATAACCGTTGTGGGGTTTTGAGTATGATGACGTATATTTCGTATCATTTGAGATATACAAGTTTTGGGAGATTTGGTCTTTCATTTGGAGTCATGTAATGTTAGACAGTGTTGTAATGGATCCATAGGCACGTAAGTTTGTCTGTTTTAGAAAAGCGGGTAAGGTTGGTTATGACCGTTGACCGCTTGGGTTCGATAGCGAGTAGGCAATAGGTGGCTCGTGTCTGTAAGTGCTTTAAAATAGTTTGGTTTGGTTAACGATTAACTCGGTGTCTCGTTCGTTTAAAATGCATAATTATTGGTAAACGAGTCGTTTTCATAAGTGAAGCATATCATTTTGAAAGATTATGATTTTAATAGCATTCTTTCTTTCTAAACGATTAATTTATATATGTTGAAAACTCTTGAGCTCACTAGGCATTAAGCCTAACCTTTTTTATTTGTCAGCATGTGCATCAGGTTCTAGTTGGGGGTTTGGTTCTAGCAGTACTACAAGTGTGAGTATTTGGTGAAGTCTTCCGTAGTTTGGAGATAGTGACTTTGATTGGGTTTTAGTAGCACCCGTCCTTGTTTTAGACTGTATGTAGAGAATAAATTGTGTGTGTTGAGGTTAACCCTTGAATTGAGATTGTTTATGAATCCTTTATTGATGTATTTATAAAATTTTTAAATTAGTTGCTATTTCCGGAATTGAGGGTGTTACAAGTTGGTATCAGAGCTTGAGTTTGAGAGAATTAGGTATTGATTTTTGGATTCCTAGACTCAAACTAACGTTCTTTTAGGTGATTGAAAATGAAATTGCACATTAGGTACCTTAAGATAAGATATTTTGGGGTTGATCAAGTCGCTAGAAACGGGAAACTTGTCGAGGATCGCAAGGATGATTATGTACGGTACGTTCATAATGGCACCTGGCAAGTGTTATGGTGAACCTACATGCTACAAATGTATATTTGAACTACCTTGGTAGGATGACCGTTGGGGTAGTGAGAAAGTTTCTAAGCGAGTGATCTAAGGAAGGGTTGTGTTTATGGCAATGTCACTTTGGAGTGATAGTTAAGTGCGATGAATGCATTAAGTTCATCATCTTGAGTTGGATTAGAACTATAAGTTTGTTAGACCAAACATATTTTGAGGAGAAATTGTAAGTTAACCAAATTAGGGTGATTTTTGCTCTAAGATGTTTGATGCATCCGGATGACGATAGTATGTCGGGAAATTGAGAAGCATAATCCTAAGATGTGAGTGTCGACCAAATTCATGCACTAAATTTATTTCTAAAATGAGTTTGCATAAATTGTTTCTCATGTTTTCAAAATATAAAGTGAGTTATGTTACGAAGTCTTGATAAAGCATTTAGCACTCATCAGATTTTAAACTGTGAGCTTAAACACGCATGATTGTAGCATGTGGTTGCAAATATTTTATTGAAGATCTCCTTATCCATGTTTCGTGTCAAACTCTATTTACGGATCTTGTAATATCCATGTTTTAATGTTATTTGGGGTACTGGGCAAATAATTGTGAAATTTTCGATCTTGACATTGGATCTTATCCACGTATGTTAAGGTTTTAAAGGAAGAGTTGTTCCCATGTTTTTTAGTCGGAATTTTCTTGGGAATTTTAGTCTGTACGAGTCGTGTTGAATTTTAAGGAATACTGTTTTGCGACGTTTTGGGCGCGTGAGTGTACTTCCAAATGCATGGGTTTTAATTTTATTGCGTGTAAATTTACGAGCTTATTGGGCGTCATGTCTCATGAAAGTTTTGTTGAAAAGGGTCACTTTATTGTATGTTGTGGTTTTAGAATTTTATCATTTTTAGACTTATTGTCGTTTTATGCTTTTTATGTTGGGAAATGAAAATTCTGACGTCGTTTGATTTTAACGTTAGTGACTCTTATGAAAATTCATTCGGGTCTTATGGCGTTTTATTTTAGGACGGTTTGAGCCGCGTAAAAAAAATTCGGAACATGTAGACTTGCATTATTGCGTGTGTTAATTTATGGGTTTTGTTAATAAATGTCACCCCATATGTTATTTTGGATAAGTTTCATTATCATGTGATTTATCTTTGGGCTTTATGCAAGTGTCAATTGTTGTATACTATTTGTATTTGGATTAAATTATACTGTGGGTGTGAGTAAACATATAAAAGATTTATGTTATTTCACATAGAACTTTTGTTCTGAGCATATTTCAGTTATTGATTTTACTGTTAGAAAATTTCCGCAATGCACTAAATAAGTATCAGTTTACATGTCGTTGTAGTTACTATTTTGGACAAGTGCGTTTTACATGTGCGACCCAAAGTAAACTTGTTTTGATATTTATGTACGTCCCTATCGTTTTACTAAGTTTTGGGGAGTAAACTCATGCATATGGGACTTGTTGAAAATTTTATGCCACGACGTCTTGCTGTTAAAAAGAAAAAAATTTAAGGTTAAAATTGTGAAGTTCTCTTTTGGAGTTGCACAAACATTTATTGCACGTGTTGGGGTGCAGAAAATTATTTTCATGTATATGGTATAAAGTGTGGCGTATCCTTTGTTATTATCCTTATTAACGTAAGTACTGATCAAATGAGTTTTGGAAATGTTTTATATGCGTAGAGTTGGTGATCAATTTTGAAACCTATCGAATGAACGGTAGTGTAAATTTTACCGCATGATTTATTCTTACAAAACTAGTGTATTTGAATGCTTATAAATTTCAAATTGGCATACTGGTTGAAAAACCTTGAACTCATTAGGGCTGTAGATTTAAAACCCCTATCGTGAAAGGAGTTGCAATTAAGGGACTAGAGGAGCCCTTGGGTTTTGAAGCGTCGGATGATCCGACTGGTGGTCAACCTTGAATTTGGGTTCCAGTTTTGAATCGAGTTGTGCGTGAATAGTGGAGGCATTGGACTTTGTCCCCTAGTTAATTAAGAGATGATCTTTATGCTTCGGTAAACCTGCGGATAAGATCTTGTGTGATTATTTACGCCTGGTTGGGTTTGATTTGTTGGATGGGCGGCCCGTTTGATAGAAATGTAAGACTTGGAATCTTAGTACCATGTTAGGTGTTAACTGTAATTTGGCAATGCAAATCTGGAATGAAATGTTTGCCGGTGTACCTACGTTTTCAGTATGACCATCTTGATTTTTTGCGTCGACTTGTTATTTTGAGGCTAACGAATCTTTAGAATGTTTGGAAATATCCCGTTCGATTATGAGGAATGTTAGCCTCACAGTGGTGGAATTTAAAGGAAGATTAGATGTTGGTAATTAAGTATCGATGTGTATAAGCTTCCCTGATATGGTAAATATCTTATTGATGGAATGTTTGAGGTTTGAGAATAGATCAGAGTTGTGTAATAGCCTAATCTAAATTAACCAACCCCTCGTAAAGCGTAGTAGTACACCCTTGGAAGGAAGGCCTTAACAGTATCAAGGGTGAATTTTAAGGAATTTTGAGAATTCTTTATGTTGGTGTTGAATATGGGAATGCGGATTCAATTAGAAGTTGAGGTCACAAACTACTCTTGAGGTAGTAAGTGTCACCTAAGGTTGGGAGACAACTGTAGCCTTGTGGGTAAAGTGTAATGTGCCCTACGAGACGACTGTCGGGAGTATCAGCATAAGTATATGGTGGCAGTTCTAACATGTTGTTTAGAGGTAACCGCTTGCGGCAACGTTCATGGGAATCTAGATTTCGAGGACGAAATCTCTTTTTAAGGTTGGGAGGATTGTAAGACCCGTAATTTTCGGTGATTAGAGGACACCCGGACGTTTTTGGAACTTATGAACGGTGGGACTTTTGTTGGGAAATCATTGTTTGAAGTTCCTTGGAGTGTCGGGGGTATTGGCGTTGAAAAAGTCGAGTTTCGGAGCTTGGTACGAGCTTGGCTATAGTGCCCAGCGACTATGATAGTGTCATAGTCGCAGCAGGAAACAAAAGCAGGGGGCACCTAGCTACAATGACCAACGACAATTCCCGGGCATTGTCGCATGGCAATGTCGCCCAAAGTGGGCAGACTGCTATTAAGTCGTGAATTTCAGCCTTTTCCTCATTTCCTCTCATCCAAACTTCTTTTATTCTCTCCCAAAAACGTTTTCCATCTTTCCCCTTCAAACTCTAACTTTTCTTGGGCTCAAATCCTTGTATTTTATGAAGATAAAACACCATCAAGTGGTAAATTGAAAGTTATGGTCAAGGATTCACCATCTCCATCTCCATCTCCATCTCCATCTCCATCTCCATCTCCATCTCCATCTCCATCTTCAACCTCAAGCTCTATTCTAGGGTTTTCTAGGTTTTCACCAAAAACCTAAGTGGTAAGTGTATCCATTCCATTTCTAAACCTTAATATAAGTTATGAATGGCTTCTTGATGATTTTCTAGTGTTTGATTCCTTCAGTTTCGGTTTGTAAGCTTTTGGAAGGGTTGGGGTCAAAATTAGGGTTTTTGACCAAAATGGGGTTTTTGATGTAAAGTGTTTGGGGATTGTTTCATAATTGTTGAAGATGCATATTTATGGTTGGAAATTTATGGATCTAGGTTTTTGAAGGATTTTGCTTGTGGACTCGGATTTCTTCAAGGAAGCTTAAAGCGGGGTAAAATCTAGATTTAGCATAAATCTAGCGAGGCGAGTTCAAGTTGATTTGTGTTTTACATGAAATTGTTAACTGCTGATCACCTGATAAGTTTTGGTTATTTTGAAATGTTTAGTTTTATAAACATGGTGAAACACCCATTTTTGGTTCTTTAGGAATTTTGGTAAATAAATCATGTTGAAATGTTTCTTTGATGATTATACATATATAATTGGAGTTCAATTGACGTAAGTGTCATTTTGTGTATTTGATCTTATAAACCTTTTCGGAAAATGCATATTATTGTGTTATGAGGCATTTTGGAAATATAAGGGTATGAGTTCATTTGGAAAATGGTTTGCCTCAACCAATGATGAGATTTGAGTTAAGCATACTTTTGGTATTTGAGTTTGCATGATAGTTGGTCAAACGTGTTTCAATGTTTATATTGGCTTTCATTTGGGGGTTTACGTAAATTGTTGGGTCTTTGGCTCGGTTTTGACTAAATTGAGTCTTGAAGACATTTGTCCGGATTAATAACCGTTGTGGGGTTTTGAGTATGATGACGTATATTTGGTTTCGTCCATTTAAGGTTAAAATTGTGAAGTTCTCTTTTGGAGATGCACAAATATTTATTGCACGTGTTGGGGTGCAGAAAATTATTTTCATGTATATGGTATAAATTGTGGCATATCTTTTGTTATTATCCTTATTAACGTAAGTACTGATCAAATGAGTTTTGGAAATGGTTTTATATGCGTAGAGTTGGTGATCAATTTTGAAACCTATCGAATGAATGGTAGTGTAATTTTTACCGCATGATTAATTGTTATAAAACTAGTGTATTTGAATGTTTATAAATTTCAAATTGGCATACTGGTTGAAAAACCTTGAACTCATTAGGGTTGTACATTTAAACCCCTATCGTGAAAGGAGTTGCAATTAAGGGACTAGAGGAGCCCTTGGGTTTTGAAGCGTCGGATGATCCGACTGGTGGTCAACCTTGAATTTGGGTTTCCGTTTTGAATCAGGTTGTGTGTGAATAGTGGAGGCGTTGAACTTTGTCCCCTAGTTAATTAAGAGATGATCTTTATGCTTTGGTAAACCTGCGGATAAGATCTTGTGTGATTATTTACGCCTGGTTGGGTTTGATTCGTTGGATGGGCGGCCCGTTTGATAGAAATGTAAGACTTGGAATCTTAGTACCATGTTAGGTGTTAACTGTAATTTGGCAATGCAAATCTGGAATGAAATGTTTGCCGGTGTACCTACGTTTTCAGTATGACCATCTTGATTTTTGGCGTCGACTTGTTATTTTGAGGCTAACGAATCTCTAGAATGTTTGGAAATATCCCGTTGGATTATGAGGAATGTTAGCCTCACGGTGGTGGAATTTAAAGGAAGATTAGATGTTGGTAAGTAAGTATCGATGTGTATAAGCTTCCCTGATATGGTAAATATCTTATTGATGGAATGTTTGAGGTTTGAGAATAGATCGGAGTTGTGTAATAGCCTAATCTTAATTAACCAACCCCTCGTAAAGCGTAGTAGTACACCCTTGGAAGGAAGGCCTTACCAGTATCAAGTGTGAATTTTAAGGAATTTTGAGAATTCTTTGGGTTGGTTTGCATATGGGAATGCGGATTCAATGAGAAGTTGAGGTCACAAACTACTCTTGAGATAGTAAGTGTCACCTAAACTACTCTTGAGATAGTAACTGTCACCTAAGGTTGGGAGACAACTGTAACCATGTGGGTAAAGGCTACTTTAGTGAGTTAAGCATTCGCTCGGATATAAGTGTAATGTGCCCCAGGAGACGACTGTCGGGAGTATCAGCATAAGTATATGGTGGCAGTTCTAGCATGAGGAGTAGAGGTAACCGCTTGCGGCAACGTTCATGGGAATCCAGATTTCGAGGACGAAATATCTTTTAAGATATCTTTTAAGGATTGTAACACCCGTAATTTTCGGTGAGTATAGGATACCCGGACGTTTTTGGAACTTATGAACGGCGGGACTTTTGTTGGAAAATCATTGTTTGAAGTTCCTTGGAGTATCGGGGGTATTGGCGTTGAAAAAGTCGAGTTTCGGAGCTTGGTACGGGCTTGGCTACAATGCCCAGCGACTATGACAGTGTCATAGTCGCACCGGGCAAAGTCGCAGTAGGAAACAAAAGCAGGGGGCACCCAGCGACAATGACCAACGACAATGCACAGGGCATTGTCGCATGGCAATGTCGCCCAAAGAGGGCAGACTTCTGTTAAGTCGCGAATTTCAACCTTTTCTTCATTTCCTCTCATCCAAACTTCTTCTATTCTCTCCCAAAAACGTTTTCCTTCTTTCCCCTTCAAACCCTAACTTATCTTGGACTCAATTCCTTGTATTTTATGAGGATAAAACACCATCAAGTGGTAAATTGAAAGCTATGGTCAAGGATTCACCATCTCCATCTACATCTTTAACCTCAAGCTCCATTCTTGGGTTTTCTAGGTTTTCACCAAAAACCTAAGTGGTAAGTGTATCCATTCCATTTCTAAACCTTAATATAAGTTATGAATGGCTTCTTGATGATTTTCTAGTGTTTGATTCATTCAGATTCGGTTTGTAAGCTTTTGGAAGGGTTGGGATCAAAATTAGGGTTTTTGACCAAAATGGGGTTTTTGATGTAAAGTGTTTGGGGATTGTTTCTTAATGGTTGAAGATGCATATTTATGGTTGGAAATTTATTGATCTAGGTTTTTGAAGGATTTTGCTTGTGGACTCGGATTTCTTCAAGGAAGCTTAAAGCGGGGTAAAATCTAGATTTAGCCTAAATCTGGCTAGGGAGGTGAGTTCAAGTTGATTTGTGAAAACGGTATACATGCCAAAATGTTCATTTTAAATTGTTTTGTGTTTTACATGAAATTGTTAACTGCTGATCACCTGATAAGTTTTGGTTATTTTGAAATGTTTAATTTTATAAACATGCTGAAACACACATTTTGGGATCTTTGGGAATTTTGGTAGTTAATTCATGTTGAAATGTTTCTTTGATGATTTTACATATATAATTGGAGTTCAATTGACGTAAGTGTCATTTTGTGGATTTGATCTTATAAACCTTTTCGGAAAATGCATATTATTGTGTTATGAGGCATTTTGGAAATATAAGGGTATGAGTTTGTTATTCCAAGATTCTAGTTTCTAATCACAATTAATCAAACAAACAAGATTTATCAATCAATTACCTGTTTGATTTCTCTTTCAGATTCCACAATTACAACTTTCTCTCTCTAGAACTCTCTCTCTCTCTACAGATCTCTCTCCAACGAATTCTCTCTCTCTCTCAGATTCTCTATCAGACTTGTTACTACCACTAAAAACAGAAATACAAGGTATTTATACCTACAACTAAAATACAAAGAAATTAAAAACAAATACTTTGACTTTTATAACAAATAGAATTTGACTTTGATGAGTGTTGACTTTCTCAGCTTTGACTTCTTACACTTTGACCATCAGTCTTCTTGATCTTGTATCCAACAGATTTATGCTCTAACAGAGTTCATTTGGAAAATGATTTGCCTCAACCAATGATGAGATTTGAGTTAAGCATACTTTTGGTCGTTGAGTTTGCATGATAGTTGGTCAAACGTGTTTCAATGTTTATACTGGCTTTCATTTGTGGGTTTACGTAAATTGTTGGGTCTTTGGCTCGGTTTTGACTAAATTGAGTCTTGAAGACATTTGTCCGGATTAATAACCGTTGTGGATTTTTGAGTATGATGACGTATATTTCGTGTCATTAGAGAGTTACATATTTTGGGATCTTTGGTCTTTCGTTTGGAGTCATGTAATGTTAGACAATGTTGTAATGGATTCATAGGCACGTAAGTCTATCAGTTTTGGAAAAGCGGGTAAGGTTGGTTATGACCGTTGACCGCTTGGGTTCTCTAGCGAGTCGGCAATAGGTGGCCTGAGCCTCCGAGTTGTAACTCGTCTAGATTGGATAGGCACCCATGTCTGTAAGTCCTTGAGGTGGAACTCGACGGAGTATGGCCAGAGGCATAACGGTCCGAGGATTGTGATGTCGGTGGTGACGTGGGAACTAGGTCCGGGATGTGTGGTGAAATCCAATAACATCACGGGTGGCCCCATTTACCTGTTCTCATCACCCAAGATAGATACGGGTCTCCCCTGTCGTTGTCCATTAGCATTTTAAAAGTTAACGTCATACTTTATTAACGTTGTTTGTGTGGTCGACGGTAAATGATGGCCTTAATATTAGGTTTCCCCCACGTATATTAAGGTTTGAATGAAATACGTCATTTCCACATTTCGGTATTTGGTTTCGTCCATTTTTATGGTCGTGTGAGTTTTGGGTCTAATGTCCATGTTCACCGCGATAGTTATTTATACAAATTTTCATCTATGGTTTATTGAGTTGTGTATCATGGTCCACCCATCTTGGGTATTTCCATAACATTTTTACCCACGTTTTATAAAATTTGGAGTTCTCTCTCTATTCTAATTTTGTGCATGTTTTGGGTTCAATCTAAGTTTACAAAAGAACATTTTATATGGGGATCTTAGTCTTTAAAACAGTTTGGTTTGGTTAACGATTAACTAGTGTCTCGTTCGTTTAAAATGCATAATTATTGGTAAACGAGTCATTTTCATAAGTGAAGCATATCATTTTGAAAGATTATGATTTTAATAGCATTCTTTCTTTCTAAACGATTAATTTATATATGTTGAAAACTCTTGAGCTCACTAGGCATTAAGCCTAACCTTTTTTATTTGTCGGCATGTGCATCAGGTTCCAGTTGGGGGTTTGGTTCTAGCAGTACTATGAAGAGATATGCTTTAGTCTTTCACAAGTGTAAGTATTTGGTGAAGTCTTCCGCAGTTTGGAGATAGTGACTTTGATTGGGTTTTAGTAGCACCCGTCCTTGTTTTAGATTGTATGTAGAGAATAAATTGTGTGTGTTGAGGTTAACCCTTGAATTGAGATTGTTTATGAATCCTTTATTGATGTATTTAGAAAACTTTTAAATTAGTTGCTATTTCCGGAATTTAGGGTGTTACAAGTTGGTATCAGAAATTGAGTTTGAGAGAATTAGGTATTGATTTTTGGATTCCTAGACTCAAACTAGCGTTCTTTTAGGTGATTGAAAATGAAATTGCACATTAGGTACCTTAAGATAAGATATTTTGGGGTTGATCGAGTAGCTAGAAACGGGAAATTTGTCGAGGGTCGCAAGGATGATTATGTACGGTACTTTCATAATGGCACCTGGCCAGTGTTATGGTGAACCTACATGCTACATATGTATATTTGAACTACCTTGGTAGGATGACCGTTGGGGTAGTGAGAAAGTTTCTAAGCGAGTGATCTAAGGAAGGGTTGATGTTTATGGCAATGTCACTTTGGAGTGATAGTTAAGTGCAATGAATGCATTAAGTTGGTCATCTTGAGTCAGAATTATTGGTTGGATTAGAACTATAAGTTTCTTAGACCAATCCTATTTCGAGGAGAAATTGTAAGTTAACCAAATTAGGGTAATTTTTGCTCTAAGATGTTTGATGCATCCGGATGACGATAGTATGTCGGGAAATTGAGAAGCGTAATCCTAAGATGTGAGTGCCGAAAAAATTCGTGCACAAAATTTATTTCTAAAAGTTTGCATAAATTGTTTCTCATGTTTTCAAAATATAAAGTGAGTTATGTTACGAAGTCTTGATAAAGCATTTAGCACTCATCAGATTTTAAACCGTGAACTTAAACATGCATGATTGTAGCACGTGGTTGCAAATATTTTATTGAAGATCTCCTTATCCACGTTTCGTGTCAAACACTATTTACGGATCTTGTAATATCCGTGTTTTAATGTTATTTGGGGTACTGGGCAAGTAACTGTAAAATTTTTGACCTTGACATTGGATCTCCTCCACGTATGCTAAGGTTTTAAAGGAAGAGTTGTTCCCATGTTTTTGAGTCAGAATTTTCTTGGGAATTTTAGTCTGTACGAGTCGTGTTGAATTTTATGGAATATTGTTTTGCGACGATTTGGGCGCGTGAGTGTACTTCGAAATGCGTGGGTTTTAATTTTATTGCGTGTTAATTTACGAGCTTATTGGACGTCGTGTCTCATGAAAGTTTTGTTGAAAAGGGTCACTTTATTGTACGTTGTGGTTTTAGAATTTTAACATTTTTAGACTTATTGTCGTTTTATGCTTTTTATGTTGGGAAATGAAAATTCTGACGTCGTTTGATTTTAACGTTAGTGACTCTTATGAAAATTCAGTCGGGTCTTATGGTGTTTTATTTTATGACGGTTTGAGTCGCGTAAATAAAATTCGGAACATGTAGACTTGCATTATTGTCTGCGTTAATTTATGGGTTTTGTTAATAAATGTCACCCCATATGTTATTTTTGGAGAAGTTTCATTATCATGTGATTTATCTTTAGGCTTTATGCAAGTGTCAATCATTGTATACTATTTGTATTTGGATTAAATTATATTGTGGGTGTGAGTAAACATAGAAAAGATTTATGTTATTTCAGATAGAACTTTTGTTCTGAGCATATTTCAGTTATTGATTTTACTGGTAGAAATTTTCCTCAATGCACTAAATAAGTATCAGTTTACATGTCGTTATAGTTACTATTTTGGACAGGTGCATTTTACCTGTGCGACCCAAAGTAAACTTTATTTGATATTTATGTACGTCCCTATCGTTTTATTGTGTTTTGGGGAGTAAACTCATGCATATGGGACTTGTTGAAAGTTTTATGCCACGACGTCTTGCTGTTAAAAGAAAATTTAAGGTTAAAATTGTGAAGTTCTCTTTTGGAGATGCACAAATATTTATTGCACGTGTTGGGGTGCAGAAAATTATTTTCATGTATGTGGTATAAATTGTGGCGTATCTTTTGTTATTATCCTTATTAACGTAAGTACTGATCAAATGAGTTTTGGAAATGGTTTTATATGCGTAGAGTTGGTGATCAATTTTGAAACCTATCGAATGAACGGTAGTGTAATTTTTACCGCATGATTAATTGTTATAAAACTAGTGTATTTGAAAGTTTATAAATTTCAAATTGGCATACTGGTTGAAAAACCTTGAGCTCATTAGGGCTGTAGATTTAAAACCCCTATCGTGAAAGGAGTTGCAATTAAGGGACTAGAGGAGCCCTTGGGTTTTGAAGCGTCGGATGATCCGACTGGTGGTCAACCTTGAATTTGGGTTTCAGTTTTGAATCGGGTTGTGCGTAAATAGTGGAGGCATTGGACTTTGTCCCCTAGTTAATTAAGAGATGATCTTTATGCTTCGGTAAACCTGCGGATAAGATCTTGTGTGATTATTTACGCCTGGTTGGGTTTGATTCGTTGGATGGGCGGCCCGTTTGATAGAAATGTAAGACTTGGAATCTTAGTACCATGTTAGGTGTTAACTGTAATTTGGCAATTCAAATCTGAAATGAAATGTTTGCCGGTGTACCTACGTTTTCAGTATGACCATCTTGATTTTTGGCGTCGACTTGTTATTTTGAGGCTAACGAATCTTTAGAATGTTTGGAAATATCCCGTTGGATTATGAGGAATGTTAGCCTCACAGTGGTGGAATTTAAAGGAAGATTAGATGTTGGTAATTAAGTATCGATGTGTATAAGCTTCCCTGATATGGTAAATATCTTATTGATGGAATGTTTGAGGTTTGAGAATAGATCAGAGTTGTGTAATAGCCTAATCAAAATTAACCAACCCCTCGTAAAGCGTAGTAGTACACCCTTGGAAGGAAGGCCTTACCAGTATCAAGTGTGAATTTTAAGGAATTTTGAGAATTCTTTAGGTTGGTGTTGAATATGGGAATGTGGATTCAATGAGAAGTTGAGGTCACAAACTACTCTTGAGGTAGTAAGTGTCACCTAAGGTTGGGAGACAACTGTAGCCTTGTAGGTAAAGGCTAATTTAGTGAGTTAAGCATTCGCTCGAATATAAGTGTAATGTGCCTCAGGAGACGACTGTCGGGAGTATCAGCATAAGTATATGGTGGCAGTTCTAGCATGTGGAGTAGAGGTAACCGCTTGCGGCAACGTTCATGGGAATGTAGATTTCGAGGACTAAATCTCTTTTTAAGTTTGGGAGGATTGTAACACCCGTAATTTTCGGTGAGTAGAGAACACCCGGTCGTTTTTGGAACTTATGAACGGTGGGACTTTTGTTGGGAAATCATTGTTTGAAGTTCCTTGGAGTATCGGGGGTAATGGCGTTGAAAAAGTCGAGTTTCGGATCTTGGTACGAGCTTGGCTACAATGCCCAGCGACTATGACAGTGTCATAGTCACAGCAGGAAACAGAAGTAGGGGGCACCCAGCGACAATCAACAACGACAATGCCCAGGGCATTGTCACATGGCAATGTCGCCCAAAGTGGACAGACTACTGTTAAGTCGTGAATTTCAACCTTTTCCTCATTTCCTCTCATCCAAACTTCTTTTATTCTCTCCCAAAAACGTTTTCCATCTTTCCCCTTCAAACTCTAACTTTTCTTGGGCTCAAATCCTTCTATTTTATGAAGATAAAACACCATTAAGTGGTAAATTGAAAGTTATGGTCAAGGATTCACCATCTCCATCTCCATCTCCATCTTCAACCTCAAGCTCCATTCTAGGGTTTTCTAGGTTTTCACCAAAAACCTAAGTGGTAAATGTATCCATTCCATTTCTAAACCTTATTATAAGTTATAAATGGCTTCTTGATGATTTTCTAGTGTTCGATTCCTTTAGTTTCGGTTTGTAAGCTTTTGGAAGGGTTGGGGTCAAAATTAGGGTTTTTGACCAAAATGGGGTTTTTGATGTAAAGTGTTTGGGGATTGTTTCATAATGGTTGAAGATGCATATTTATGGTTGGAAATTTATGGATCAAGGTTTTTGAAGAATTTTGCTTGTGGACTCGGATTTCTTCAAGGAAGCTTAAAGTGGGGTAAAATCTAGATTTAGCCTAAATCTAGCGAGGTGAGTTCAAGTTGATTTGTGAAAACGGTGTACATGCCAAAATGTTCATTTTAAAGTGTTTTGTGTTTTACATGAAATTGTTAACTGCTGATCACC
This sequence comes from Arctium minus, assembly GCA_954870635.1. NCBI lineage: Eukaryota > Viridiplantae > Streptophyta > Magnoliopsida > Asterales > Asteraceae > Arctium > Arctium minus. The sequence continues at coordinate 117,993,835 of OX941080.1, read as the reverse complement.
TGATAAGTTTTGGTTATTTTGAAATGTTTAGTTTTATAAACATGGTGAAACACCCATTTTGGGTTCTTTAGGAATTTTGGTAAATAAATCATGTTGAAATGTTTCTTTGATGATTATACATATATAATTGGAGTTCAATTGACGTAAGTGTCATTTTGTGTATTTGATCTTATAAACCTTTTCGGAAAATGCATATTATTGTGTTATGAGGCATTTTGGAAATATAAGGGTATGAGTTCATTTGGAAAATGGTTTGCCTCAACCAATGATGAGATTTGAGTTAAGCATACTTTTGGTCGTTGAGTTTGCATGATAGTTGGTCAAACATGTTTCAATGTTTATACTGGCTTTCATTTGGGGGTTTACGTAAATTGTTGGGTCTTTGGCTCGGTTTTGACTAAATTGAGTCTTGAAGACATTTGTCCGGATTAATAACCGTTGTGGGGTTTTGAGTATGATGACGTATATTTTGTGTCATTTGAGAGTTACATGTTTTGGGAGCTTTGGTTTTTCGTTTGGAGTAATGTAATGTTAGACAGTGTTGTAATGGATCCATAGGCACGTAAGTCTATCTATTTTGGAAAAGCGGGTAAGATTGGTTATGACCGTTGACCGCTTGGGTTCGCTAGCGAGTAGGCAATAGGTGGCTCGAGCCTCCGATTTGTAACTCGTCTAGATTGGATAGGTACCCATGTATGTAAGTCCTTGAGGTGGAACTCGACGGAGTATGTCCAGACGCCTAACGGTCCGAGGATTGTGGTGTCGGTGGTGGCATGGGAACTTGGTCCGGGATGTGTGGTTAAATGTTAACGTCATACTTTATTAACGTTGTTTGTGTGGTCGACGGTAAATGATGGCTTTAATATTAGGTTTCCCCCACATATATTAAGGTTTGAATGAAATACGTCATTTTCACGTTTCGGTATTTGATTTCGTCCATTTTTATGGTCGTGTGAGTTTTAGGTCTAATGTCCGTGTTCACGGCGATAGTTATTTATACAAGTTTTCATCTATGGTTTATTGAGTTGTGTATCATGTTCCACTCGTCTTGGGTATTTCAAAACATAACATGAAGCAGTACTATGAAGAGATGTGCTTTAGTCTTTAACAAGTGTAAGTATTTGGTGAAGTCTTCCGCAGTTTGGAGATAGTGACTTTGATTGGGTTTTAGTAGCACCCGTCCTTGTTTTAGACTATATGTAGAGAATAAATTTGTGTGTGTTGAGGTTAACCCTTGAATTGAGATTGTTTATGAATCCTTTATTGATGTATTTAGAAAATTTTAAATTAGTTTATATTTCCGGAATTGAGGGTGTTACATATGGTGTCCTCTTATTCAAACTTCTTTCAACCTCATCATCCATGTTTTTTCGACCGACCATGAACAAGCTTTCTAACTTCTCCTTGAACTCCACAAAGTATTCTGCATCTGGAAACTTTGAAAATGCCTCATTTAGTGTTGCTTCTATTGTTATCTTTTCAGCAATCATCCATGATAGCTTTTCATGGAGTCTATTTATGTATCCCTGCAAAATTATAATATCCAAATGAAAAATTCACCTCATGAAAGTATTGATTTATATATATATATATATATTTGATAAGGTATGCAATGTACAATTCTATTGTATCCATATCGTGAAACAAACTTTATAAATCCACAAGAATTAAAGTACCTCCATTATATCCTCTTCTGTTTATTCTTCAACAACTTTTCCTAGTCCAAAACCCCTCTGTCAATCTTTGTTGTTTCATGCCGTTTTAGAAGGTCTTTGTCCCATGACCCTATTGAAGGTCGTCGCCTCACAACATCTGGAGTTGAACATGTGGTGGAATCAACATATAACAACTACATGAAAATGTTTAATGTAAAGTCAATGTTCCATTTGATAGACTATGACTTTATATGAATATTATTATAAGACGTACCGTCAAGAAAGTTATTGGCCCATAATAGAAACTTAATTCACTGGCACTCTTCCATCCCTGCTTACTAGTCCTAAGAAAATCAAATATGAGCTTGCACCAGTCAATGTTTCCTAAGTACATGTCTTTACGTAGGTTGGATAGGAACCCCAGATTGCAAGAACCCATCGTATTGCAATCTGCCATTGTATTCACAAACAAAGTTATGAAGTTGATCTTGAAATTGAAATCAGTAACCTTTGAATTCTTGATCTTCTTCATGATTTCCATTGGCCGAACTTTCGGATTTTCAAATTGTTGTCTCCATTCACTAGTAATGTCTTCTTCTTCTTGTGCACAATCCAGTGAATTCAAATCTTATCCTCCAATAGGCACTCCTAACATTTGATGCACACTATCGGGTGTTATTTCTATTGAAGATTCCCTAAGATTTAACCTCATGTTATCAATATCAAGATTGTCAACAATATAGAAAGCCATCTTTGATGGTATTGAATCTATCTTCATTTTCAGAATTGATTCAAAGCCCACCCTAATCATCCATTTCTTTTGTTTAGTGGTCAGACTTTGCATTGCCAAATACAGTGACTTTGGAGATGTCCTTATCTTTAATGTATTGTAGTTCTGAATTATAATAACCTTTTCCTTATTCTTTCTTACAACCTTCTTGTTTCCCTTTGTTAGTGATACTGATCTAAAAACTTGAATTTATCACTTCCTTTTCATTGCCCTTCGATTTACCAACACACTTGTTCTTTGAAGCAGATCTTGTGTTAGGGCTTTTTTTTAGTAATAACAACCTTTTTATCACTCTTTGATATAGCTTTTCTTTTTTTTTCTTAGGTGGTTGATCATCTAAATAGAAACATAAACAAATTCCTTTATCACTAGTACAAAAATGACTTTTTGTGACGGTTTTGAAAAATAGGTTTGTAACGATTTGATAAAAAACCGTTACAAAAAGTCACATAAAAAGTTAGAGAATTGTTTTAGTAACAGTTTTTTATAAAGAAATGTTACTATTACAAAAAAGGTAGAAACATGAAGCAACGTTTTAGATAAAAACGTCAATAAAAGGTTCCGTAAGGTAACGGTTTAGGGCGGTTTTGAAAAACCGTTGCTTTATCTTGTGACGGTTTTTAAAAACCGTTGCCATATAAGACCTTTTAGTAACGGTTTTTGTCTAAATCGTTGCTTTATGTCGTAACGGTGTTAAAAAAAGGTTACCGAAAACTAATATATGTATAGCAACGCTTATTTGAAAACCGTTTCCAAAAGTCACCAAATTTTATTGCAACGGTTTTGCAAAATTTGCGTCACCAAAAGTTAGTGTATGGCAATTTGTGAAAAAAATACGTCACTATATGTCATGTTTTGGTAACAACATTAAAACATGTACATCACAATATCTCAAGCTATATTGACGGTTTCTAATAATTATGTCACCATATGTCATGTTATGGTGACGGTTTTAAGTACGTTACGATATGTCATTCTACAGTAACAATTTTGAAAAGTAAATGTCACCGTATGTTATGTTATGGCGACGGTTTTAAAAAATATATATCACAATGGTGGAGGTTTTGTATAATAAGTTTCATTATATATCATGCTATGATGACGGTTAGAAAAATAAACGCCGTCCACATAAGTCATGCTACGATGACGATTTTTATAATAAACGTGACCATATGTAATGTTATGGTGATGATTTTAAATAATAAACATCAGTGTACGTCATCCTACAGTGACAGTTTTGAACAATAAATGTAATCGTAAGTCATGTTACAATGACAGTTATAAAAGATAAACGTCAAGGTACCTCATGCTATGGTGACGATTTTGAAAAATAAACGTCACCGCATGTGATGTTAAAATGACGGTTTTGAAAAATTTACGTCACCTAATGTCATGCTATTGTGACGGTTTAGAAAAATAAATGTCACTGTACGTCATGCTATGTGACGGTTTTGAAACATAAACGTAATCGTACGTTAAGCAAGGGTGATAGTTTTGACAAAAAAAATGAGTCACCCTATGTCATGCTATTGTGACGTTTTCAAATAATAAACTTCGATGTATTCATGTTAAAATTATGTTTTTAATAATGAACGTCATCTTATGTTATCCAATGGTGATGGTTTTGAAAAATAAATGTCACCCTACATCATTTTACAATGATGATTTTGACATCTAAATGTTACCGTATGTCATGTTACGGTAACGATGTTGATTGGAAAACATCACAGTATGTAATATATGTTACGTTGACAGTTTTGAATGATGAACTGCACCATATGTTCTTTTATAGTGACAATTTTGATAAAGTTATGTCACCGTACATCATAATGTACATGTAGTGATGGTTTTAAAGAATTTATTGAATTCAATATTATTTCTTATGATGCAAATCGATATATTAAAAAAACCGTACTTATGGAGGGCCAGTTGTACATCTTGTCCAGGGTCTATAAAATGGTAGGAACGGGCCTGAATACTCCTTGAAACAGATTATGAATTCCCTCCATGATGAACCAGGTTATGAATTTCCCTCCAATAACCACCAAAACAATTACCCAATGGGTATTCGATAATTGTGAATAGTGTTACTAATTTTTAGGGATGCTATTTAAGGTCCTCTATATTTTTCATTGCTTTAGTAATATTTTACACATTATAATTAATATTGTTTGATTACAATTTGATAAATAGTTTAGGTTATGTTTATTTATTTTTATTGTAATCACATATAATTAATTTTCTTTTTCATAAAAATTAAAATATCAAAATTAAATATGTATATAATTGTGGACAAGTTTTTTGACAAAATGAAAATTAAATAATAAATTTTTTTAATTCAATAATTTACATTTACAGTTATCCCATGTATCAATCCTAGTAAATACCTATGCTTTATAAAATAGGCACTACAAGGAAAAAAGTTAGTTAGTGACCAGAATTTTAGTGACAAATTATTTTCTGGTCACTAATTTCAACGTTAGTGACAATAGAAAAGGTTGTCATGAAAATTTGGTCACTAATATGAATATGGTGACAAAAACTAAAATTTGGTCAATAAAGTTGTCACTAATTCTCATGTCTAAAATAAGATTAGTCATATATATCTAATTTAATGACTAAATTTGTGACGATTATGTTTTTCGTCACTAATATTATAAATCCATGTGTTTTGTGACGTACATAATGGTCACTGAGTTGAAAGAGTTAGTGACTAGAAAATAGTAGTCACTAATTTGAACTAATTTGTAACAAAAACTAGTTGTCATTAAAATAAAAGTGGTAGTGACCAAAAATAGTGGTCACTAATTTCAAAGACTTGGTGAGTAAAAGTAGTTGTCACTAAATAGTATTTAGTAGTTCATGTTAATTGAATTGATTAGTGACAACAAAATAGTGGTTATTAAAATAAATTGTTAGTAACAAAAAATAGTTGTCACTAAAATTAAAATGGTAGTGACCAAAAATAGTGGTCACTAACTTCAAAGAGTTTATGACTAAAGAGTTAATCAATCCAATTGGGCTTTAATGGACCCATTTGGGCTTTAATGGATCAAGTTGGGCTTTAATGAATCCACTTGTGCTGTAAGGGATCGATCAGGTTTTAATGGATCCGTTTGGGCTTTAATGGATACATTTAGGCTTTAAGGGATCAATTTGAGTTTTAATGGATCGTTTGGGCTTTCATTGATCCACTTGGGATTTTTAATGGATCCACATGGGTGTTTATGGATCGGTTGGCCTTTAATGGATCCACTTGGGCTTTAATGAATCCATTTGTGCTTTAATGGACCCACATGGGCTTTAGTGGTTCCTGTTGGGCATTAATGGATCCACTTCGACTTTAATGGTCTTCCACTCTAATGGATCCAGTTGGGCTTCTATGGACCTATTTGGGATTTAATGGATACAATTGGGCTTAAATGGATCCATTTGGGCTTTAAGGGATCGATTTGGGCTTTAAGGGATGCATTTGGGCTTTAATGGATCGTTTAGGCTTTAATTGATCCACTTGGGCTTTGATGGATTCACATGGATGTTTATGGATCGGTTGAGCTTTAATGGATCCACTTGGGATGTAATGGTTCTTGTTTGCTTTAATGGTTCCTGTTGGGCTTTAATGGATCCATTTGGGCTTTAATGGTTCTACTTGCACTCTAATGGATCTAGTTGGACTTCAATTGACCCACTTAGGATTTAATGGATCTAATTGGGCTTTAATGGATCCATTTGGCCTTAAAGGGATCGATTTGGGCTTAAAAGATCCATTTGGGCTTTAATGGATCGTTTGGACTTTAATTGATCCACTTGGACATTGATGAATCCATATGGGTGTTTATGGATCGGTTGAGCTTTAATGGATCCACTTGGGATTTAATGGTTCATGTTGGACTTTAATGGATTCATTTGGGCTTTAATGGTTCTACTTGCGCTGTAATGGATCCACTTGCGCTGTAATAAATCCAGTTGGGCTTTAATGGATCCAGTTGAGCTTTATTGGACCCAATTGGGCTTTAATGGATCGGTTGGGCTTTAATGGATCCAATTGGGCTTTAGTGAATCAAATCGGGCTTTAGTGGATCCAATCAGGCTTTAATGGATCTAATTGGGCTTTTATGGATCAAATTGGGCTTTAATGGATCCATTGGGTTTTAATGGATCATATGTGTTTTTCTTATATGAAACGTGAAAATTTCGAAATAATCATATATTCGGCTTTCATATTTTTTTTCATAAATGGTTTTATATATTTTTCTCTTATATAAATAATCCGATTTTTAAGTTTCATATATTTTCTCTCTTATATGAATATACAGATTTTTTCGAAATAATCATATATTTTCGAAGTTTCATATGTTTTTTCTCATATGAATCATGAAAATTTTGAAGTTTCTTATGTTCTTTCTCATATGAAACTCGCCGGAAATTGGGGAGGTCGCCGGAGTGGGAGGTCGTCGGAGTGGGAGGTCGTCGCCAGTGGGAGGACGTCGCCGAAAGTGGATGGTGATGGTGGATCGCGAGAGAGAGAGAGAGAGAGAGAGAGAGAGATAATTAAGGAAGTTTGTTTTTTCCAAAAAATACGAAATTTGTAAAAAGTCAGAAATACCCCTGGGTTGCATAGCTTGTACGAATAAAAAGTTTCAATTTGAAGGAGAGTCTCTCTCCCTCTCTCTCTATATATATATATATATATATCTTATATTTTGTTTTTGGATCGTTAAACAAGAAATTAGTCAAATGACCAAAATGCCCAAGCTTTAACAAAGTTTAGGTTAACAGAGTTAGGACGGGGGATTCAATTCATAACAAAAGTGAAGCCACAGTGACCATACATATAATTATTTTGCTTAAGGGATCCAATCCAACCTTTCATATAAAATCTTTAATTCACTCTAATCATAATTAAAAAAATTTCAAAACCTCAAAAACCAAAAAGTTAATTTTAAATTAAAATTTCAAAACCTTAAAAACTAAAACCATTCTAAATTTCAATTTCCCACGATTTTCCATACAAATCAATATCAAAATCAACTTGCCACTTTCCCACATTTTTTTCAATGTTTTTTTAACCACTATTTCCATTTTCTCTCTAGGGTTTCATGTATCAGTATCAAAATCGATTCCTCTGGCAGAACCTCTTCTTTCTCTCTAAGTTTTCTCCCATCTCCACTGCAATATTGTATCTATATCTATTCGATTGTCCGGTTCAATGTGTGTATGCCTGGTCCATGTCGTTGGATAGCCGCCTTCTGGATCTGATTGCGGCAACGAAAGTAGAAGTTTCGCCGGCGTCCTCTATAAATGGACAAACTATGGCAAGCCAGCAAGGGATGGAGATCCAGGTGGTTTAATTTACGAAACGACATTCTATCTTACTCGAAGATCCTCCTCCTAGAGAGCCTTACCGCCACTGATAACTTTAGGGTCATCGGATATGTATCTTCGTGACAATTCAAGCGTCTCAATTGTTGTGGCAGCATACGTAATAAGCATCAGAAAACTGTCAGAATCGTTCATCTCAAGGTAACTAAACCATTAATTCTAAAACCCAAATCAAACAAAAAGAAGAAAGAGTTTTGTTTCAGAGAGAAAACAGTTAAACATCTAGTTCTAGGAAAATATTTTCCCTGAAACCAGTGAAACTTTATTCCCTGCAAACTGCAGTAGATTGAATTACAAAACTTAGTCTGATTTTGTTTGCCGCCATCATCCCGATATCTGAACTAAGCTCCATTGATGACAATTTTAATCTTCTGGATAATACATTATACATGTATTTGCAAAAGATTTATGGGTTTACACTTTACACAGAATGATTTAAGAAATGGGTATTTGAAACAAAATAAAAAAAAAGGATGAAAGGACTGGATCTTGGGGTCACATCAAGAGGGCTTGTGCATGTTATTGTTGGTATTTCAAACTTAGGTTGATGCAGCATATGAATTTGGGGATAAAGGTTTGGCCTAAACCTTGTGGCTTTTGATATTTACTACTACCATTGTTATGACATTTTTGATGATTTAGGTCGTCGTCGAACCTTTGGGAAGGCATAGAAGGTAAACTTTTTGATTGTATAGTTGTATAAAATTTAAAAAAACTTATAATCAATTTTTATGATGATTTGTGTTATGTGTTTCTCAGTAATGCCAAAAGTGTCAGGGATTTATCGAATCAGGTATATTCCTCTCATGATTTGTGTTATGTATTTCTCATTAACTGGTGACTATTTAGTCTGCCTCAATACTTCTGTTACAGATTATCTAGAAAGACATGTTCTGAAAGGCTATATATTCCACGAAATTTAGAAGTAAGTAACATATAACACATCATGATGTACAATGGTATCATGGCGTAACTTACTGTTAATGGATATTTTGTTCTATGAATAATTAAAATAGGTTCCAAATTTTGATGTGTGATTTGATTAAATTTATTTTATTTGGTTTCTTTGGGTCATATTATTAAGGCCCCACTTAATTCACCTTGCTTCAAATTATACATGGGGATGTATCATAAAAGACAAACTTAAAGTAGGAAATGATTGCTCAAATATTGCAACATGGTACTATTAAAAATGATAGAGTTGCTTGTTTGTGCACTTGCAACCATTACAGTAATAACGTAAATTTCTTCCTCACTACTTCATTGTAAAAGAGTAAAGTTGTTGCATGTCCAAGAATTAAGCGAGAATCCCAACCTTAATTGACCATAGTTTACGTTCATTCATCTTGTACACTTTCAGTGACTATCTATGACTATTTCATCTTGTACACTTTCAGTGACTATCTATGACTCTTTAGGACTTGATTCTACCAAATAACATATGAATGACATATCAAAATAATTCATAGTTACACTACTACATTCATGCTAGGTATAAAACCTCACCAATCTATGAGCATATATGAGTTTTGATGTGGCATACTATCAACTATTTTTCTATTATTATTATTATGAGTTACTGATAGTGAGACACTTTGGGGAATCATTTAGAACAAGTTAAAATCGTGATGTATCTCGCTACATTGCGCGAGTACGCTTCTAGTAACTACATAAGGAGAAGTGAATATGTGTACGACTTTGAGGATGGAGAATAGAGGAAGATGGTATACTAAAAGAAATGAATCTAAAATGAAAATGTTAACATGTCATGCTTTGACTATATTCAAATCTGTTTATAGTTATTGAGAGGTACTTCCATGTTGGAAGATGATTGTTGTATCTTTGTGGAAATTTATGTTTGTGTTGATTACTATGATTTTTTAGTTGAATTATTAACATGATGATTTCTTAACATATTTTTGATTAAGATGTTGTTTCTTTCCTACTACAATTCTATTTTGTGTTATTATTTATACACTTGATGGTTTCAATGCTCATGGAAGGTAGAACTTGGTTGCCACATTAGCTTGCATGTACGTTGAGGATGCATTATTGAAGTTGCAATTGAGAGTAAAGCATGAATCAAAAATAAAAAATGGTCTAACAGGTGATAACACACTCTATTGTATTACTGACGATTAAATATAAATATATTAATCAAATCTTTTTGTTAAGTATGAAAAGAATGATGTCAGACTATTCTGGAGTTCAACTTGTTCGTCAAATGGAATTTCTGTTGACAGTCTTATCTTATGTTTCTTTAACTGTAAGTTACAAATGCTACACTTTGTCATGATTTGTTGTAGTCATTACTTGTTTTTATATTTTTATTTGGATTTATCTTGTTGCAGGTACCACAAATGACTTCTAATCCTAATGACGATAAGCACAAACATAAGAATCAGAACAAGAATTATACAACGATCAATGGGATGGGGAATATATTGAAGAAAACAAGGAGATATAACTTAGATATGAATTTTTTTTAATGATATTTATAACTTTTGTTGGTATTCTCATACATTATTCATATAATATATATTAGTACTTTAAATTTCTTACATGTAATGTTAGTCATTTGATTCATATTTGAGTTTTTAAATTTATATTCATTTTACCCTTAAATGATAAAAATCGTTAATAAAAGATGACATCTGGCAATGGTTTTGATAATTTAATGTCATCATATGTCATATTACGGTGATGATTTTGAATAATAAACGTCACCGTATGTTATGATACAGTGACAATTTGAAAAATAAAGGTCATTGTACGTCATGCTACGATGACTATTTTGAATAATAAGCGTCACCGTATGTCATGCTATAGTGACGGTTTTGAATAATAAATGTCACCGTACGTCATGTTATAGGGTGACGGTTTTAAAAAATAACGTCAGGTACGTCATGTTATAGGGTGACGGTTTTGAAAAATAAACATCAGGTACATCATATTATGGCTACGATTTTGAAAAATAAACGTCACCATATGTCATAATAGAGTGACAATTTTAAAAAATAAACGTTGTGGTTTTGAATAGTAAACGTCACTGTATGTCATGTTAAGATGACAGTTTTAAAATGTAAGTGTGATCATATGTCATGCTACAGTGACGATTTTAAATAATAAACGTAATCGTATGTTATGCTATGGTGACGGTTTTAAAATATAAACGTCACCGTATATCATGTCACTGTGACGATTTTTAAAATATAAACATCACCGTATTTCGTGTTATGGTGATGGTTTTGAAAAGTAAACGTCACCATGTCGTTTTAGGGTGACGGTTTTGAAAAATAAACGTCATCATATGTCGTGTTGCGGTGATGGTTTTGAAAAATAAACGTCACTATATGTTGTGCTACAGTGATGGTTTTGAAAAATGAGCATCACAGTACGTCATGTTATGGTGACGGTTTGGAAAAGTAAATGTCGCCCTACATTATGATATGATGACGGTTCTGAAAAACAAATGTCGTCATACGTCATGCTAGAGTAACAGTTTTGACATACAAACGTCACCATACGTATTGCTACTGTGACAGTTTTGACAAATAAATATCACACCATGTCATGTTACAGTGACGGTTCGAAAAAATAAACGTCACCGTATGTCTTGCTAAGGTGACAGTTCTAGAACATAAACGTCACCATATGTCATGATATGGTAACGGTTTTAGGGAAAAAAATGACCTTTTTTATACACATTAGGTGACGGTTTTAGCCTATGGTAACGGTTTTTGATGTGATTTGGTGACGTTTTCTAATCGTAACCAAAAGTGTATCAAAAGTGACGGCAAGATAGGTAACGATTTTTATGTCCACGAAAACCGTTACTGTATACCTACGGTAACGGTTTTTAACCGTCACAAAAGACCTTTTTTGTACTAGTGTATATTATGAAACCTACAAATTTTACTCAGATACCTTATGAAACATAATGTAATTCATATTTATATTATCAACAATATCTTTTTCAGCCACAGATTCCTTAGGATCTATACCTTCACCTCTCTCTTTTGCTTGAACAATATGCATTTGCTTACAAATATTATCCTCTGTTCAAATTACATTTCATATACCATTATAATTGATACATTTCATTTATTAATAGAAACATTTCATATATAAGTGATTAAATGAATCAGTGATTCACATTGTGAAATTATTCATGTGGTGAATTGATGCAATTACCTGTAGGGTTTGAATCCTTTAAAATGCTTACTTTGTCCGTTTTCTTTCTTTTCTTAATCATTTCCTTTGTCATATTCACATTTGCTACATAGATCAATATATTGCAACTTGAATTATTATCCATATCAATATATCCTTACCATTTACAAAATTTTAAAATTCATACATTTTTCAATCCTAGATGCATTAAGAATTATACCTTCAACTGTCTGTTTGGTTTGAACAGTGTGCATTTTCTCCTCAACCTTGTCCCCTATGCAAATAACATTTTATTGTGATGTTAAATAAAACTATGCAGGTGAATGAAGCTCTTTCTTTTAGTTCATATATAACTTTAAAAAATGTACACTTGTCTCTTTGTCTTCAACATTACGCATTTGTTCCCCATTCTTATCCCATGTACAAATAACATTTCATTATTATGTAAAATACATAAAACTAAGCAGGTATAAATCACATTTCATTATTACTTTGTCCAATTTCGTTCTTTTCTTGACTGTTTCACCTTATTCAAAACATGTTTATCTCAGAAAATATAAACAAACAAAACTTCTATTTATTTCCTACTTTAATACCTTTTTCATTCCCAGAATTTATATGACCTATACCTTCACTTGTCTCTTTGGCTTGAACACTATGCATTTGCTCCCCAATATTGTTCCCTGTGCAATCACATTTCATTTAATAATAGAAACATTTTGTATATAAGTCGTTATATATGAATCAGTCATTCACATTGTGAAAGTATTTGTGTGGTGGATCATTTTGTGAAACAAAATGGCAGTGTTTCACCTTATGAAAACATAAACATATTCACCTTATGTTAATGGTAGTTTTTCACCTTATATACAAATAAACATATTCAACTTGGGAAATAGGTTCACGTTGTGAAACAAAATGACAATATTTCACCTTATGAAACGTCAATAAATTCATTGTTGTCACCTTATGAAACATATGTTCACATCATAAAACACAGTTAAAAAAACACCTACATAGTTTTATCATTTCACCTTGTGAAACATAGTTAGATTGTTTCACTTTATGAATCAAACCTAAATCAAAACTAAAATATCTGAATTTGATAGATAGATTTGAATAATAGTAAATAAATAAATCAAAACTAAAACAGCCAAAAATGTTTAACCTTATGAATCTGATAGATGGATTCGAATAACAGTAAATAACTAAAAATTAAAACTAAAACAATCAAAAATGTTTCACCTTATGAATCTGATAGATAAATTTGAATAACAGTAAATAACTAAAAATCAAAACTAAAATACCCTTTTAAGACACCTTTGGATCAGATTGTTTCTTCGCTTCTTCAATAATGTTGCGAAGAGGTACATTATCATTGTCATCTTGATCAACAGGTAGAGGATTGCGTGATGTATTCACGACAGTGAATCTTGTTTTCTCTACCAACCTCTCGCTCTTTCTACCAACTGCATCAAGAAATTGATTTCAACTCCTATTAAAACCCTAAATTTTGAATGTTAAAGATTTTAGTAAAAAACGTTACCTTTGATCCTTATCTTCGGCAGTGTAAGATCTTTATCAGTTGCCATTAACGATTAAATATTATGAAACGAACTTCCAATCGGTCATTAATGGAGATGAAATTGATGGAGATGAAAATTGACGGAGACGATGGTGAATTTAAGATGAAGAGTAATGAATGAGATGAATGAGAATTAATCAGTTATTAATATTATGGAGTCTTGCCTAATTATTTATTTGAATGTAATAATATAATATCAATTATATCCCTAAAAATCATTACAAAATGTCAAAAATACCCTTATGTTATCATTTTATTACAAATAAGCTTTTTTTAATGACCCTTGATTTATTATAATCAAGGGATTAGATTAGTCCTCAAATTTGTAACATTTTTTTGGTCTTCACTAGATTTAACCCCTATATATATATATATAGAGAGAGAGAGGGGGGGGTGTTCAAATGCAACCCCTTTACATGGTGCAACCCCATGCAACCCCTCTATCTATCACTCATTTTATTTTCACATTTTTAATTAAAAAATATAAAAATAAAATGAGTGGTGGATAGAGGGGTTGCATGGATTGCACTATGTAAAAGGTTGCACCATGGGTTGCATTTGAACGCTCATCTATGTGAATTATTAAAAAATATAAAAATAAAAATAAAATAAGTGGTAGATAGAGAAGATTCATATGTGAATCATTGAAAAAATTCATTTGAAAATGGAGAACCTATATCAATAATCTATAATGTTGGTTCATATATGCATCTTTAAATAGATATTTAAAGTTGGATATCATAATAAAGTAAGAATAAAAGGTTTATATGTGAAATGTTAGAAGGTAAAAATTAAAAGTTCATATGTGAAACGTTAGAAGTGATGGGGTATCAAGGAGAGGCTTTACATGCGTTGATTCTAGACGTGGTATTTCATGAGGCCCACTTTGTTTGAAGGAGTATGTGAGGTTATAATCAATACCATAAATCACGTTCAAGTTGATACTATTTAAAACTTGTAACTAACCTCATCTTATTTAATGTGACTCAGATTAATAATTGGACATCTTTTATTTATAAAATTTTAGGGGATGTTTGACAGTTGTTGAATGGTTAGGTGTAGAATGATTAAGAGGCCCTTATATAATATAATGCGAAATGAAATATGGTTGTTTGTTAATTGTTCAGGATGAAATCAGGATTCTGAATGGTTAAGGCAGAGTCAAGACACAAAACCATTCAGAAGGTTTTGGAACCATTAAGAGATAGACATTTTTTTTTGTCAAACAAGATTTACCTTTTAACAATTCAGATGTTGCCTCTTAATGGAACCATTAAGAGGTAAACAAACAGCCCTTTATGTAGATAAATCATACCCTTATATAGATAAATCATACATATCGCTTGCGTGATGGACTCTTATTACTTGACTAATAGTAATGAATCTTATAATTTATGGTATTCATGTGTGAAATAAAAGTTTTATAAAATAGGGTTATTTGGTATGTTTATGATTTCACTATAAACATAAGTTTTATTATCTACATCTACTACTGTCTATATCCCAATTATGGTTTAATTAATCACTCAAAAATTCTTGTCTCAAAAGGCCAACATGTTCGAACTCACATGGCTCATTTCAATATTTCAGGTACAATGATATAAAAGGTGGTCTCAAAAGGTCCAGTCCTATATTAAATATGATCGCTTTAAAGGATTGTGGTACAATTGTCTTTAAATTATTATAGACGGAGGTGTTAATATACTCTTTATGCTTTCCGTTAATATAAAAAATATATATGAAATAACTGATATTTAAAGAGTTGGAAGAGATTACTTGAAATAATCAATGATTATATCAGAGGTATAATTAATAAGCATAATGCATAGGATTTACCTAACATTTCAACTTGAAAGAATGGGTATTATGATTTGTTCAACACTCATAAGACTATCAACGTTGTTTATTCAAGTGACTCTTTGCAATTGAACACTAGGTTTTATAACTTATATTTTTTACGCAAATACAACGAGCCCTACTAAGTACTAACATTTCTAACACCAAATCTATGCTACGTTTACTTCTTAAAACCTATTTGCATAAACAATACCAATCAAACACTTTCTGTATTTCAACAAAAGTGTGTTTTTATGTAATTGAGAAAGTCATACCGTTTATGCTTTTCCAAAACTAGAGTAATAACTTTACACTAATTTACAAGTTATACATAATAATAATTCTACGAATGTAATTTTATACCTATTGAAGAGAAACGTGATTTTGAATTGTTTTGCATCCACATATCAGTAACCATATGTTTTAAGCTTATTTTTGTTCACAACACTAATTAACTTTCATTTCTAATTATACTTTAGCCACAACAACTAACTTTCATTTCCTATGCTTTAGCCGCAACATCTAATATCATGTATTCATGTAACATGCATCATAACCGGCTTTCATGCTCGGTTTTAAGTTTTTGGAATTCCACTCAAGACGTAAAGATCCTGAAACCAAACTAAGGTGTCGTTTGTTTTTTAAGAGGTCTAAAGTCTGAAGTCTTATTTTAGTTATAATTAATAAGAGGTGGTGTGTAAAAAGGTCTGAATGATTCAGAATTAAGAGTCATTAAGAGGTTTTATTTAAAAAAACAAACAACCCCTAAGCAAGATTAATCAACTTTTATATCGTTTCATGGTTTAATTCATCCTTTTAGTAAAATAGTATTGATTATGTAAATAAATGTTAAATAAAATAAAGTTCAAAAGGCCAGCTTTATAATAAAATATCGAGTGAATTGTGGATTTGGTCCCTGTGGTTTTGTGATTTCTTTGATCATGGTTCTCATTCTATGTTCATTGTGGATATAGTCCCTATGGTATGCAATATATTGTGGCTATGATCCCTAATACTAACACCATTAACTCTTAAGGGTTAAAGGTCTCATGTGTCTTGCACACTATGGGCATAATAGTCATTTTCTTTTTCCCTTTTAATTTATTCTATACATCTTTAAAACAAAATACTAAATTGTGGATTTAGTTCTTATGCATCACTCGTCATTTTAAAACACATTTATCATTTCTCTTAATTTTTTTTCATCCTATCTTCATTGTCAAAGTACAAGAAAATTTAATTTATTAAAGTGCAAAAAAACATTACTTGGATTTAAAAATGACAATTGTTTAAACCCAACACTACATTCCAAAAAAGACAACATATCAAAATAACAATTGTTTAAACCAATATTACATTCCATTATGTAATTTTATCGGCAACGCCATATGGATGACAAAATGTGGGTATGAGCTATAAAAAGCTTATGGGCCAAGATTTTATAGAAGTAGACACCTATTGAGTTTTATTAGTTCAAAATCAATAAAGCAAAGAGATACAAGTTGCTTACTGTTCAACAAACAAGAATTCAAGAAAAATATTGTCAGCCAATCTCATCACCTTATTATCACCATAAAGAGGACCAGAAATAAGAGAGACTTAATATATATTCATAAATAAAACAGAGGTATGTGAAGCAACATTCAAAAACTTAACACCACCATCACAAAAGCAATTGTACTATATATATATATATATATATATATATATATAAAACCATCAAAGAAAAGTAAACAATAGTGAAATCACAGTTGAGAGCTTCTTTAATCTATTTTATTTACTTTTTGATGTAGATTTATTTGGTGTGTGTTTGAAGGTGATTTGGTTGCAAATTGATTGGTGTGATGATTTATTTACCCATCTATTTTGATAGGTTGTGTTTTTTAAAATGTAGTGTTGGATTCAAACAATTGTTATTCAAACAAATAAATTTTTTTTGTACTTTGACAATGAAGATAGGATGAAAAAAAAAATTAAGAGAGATGATAAATGTGTTTTAAAGATGATGAGTGATGCATATGGACCAAATCCACAATTTAACATTTTTTGTTTTAAAGATGTATAGAATAAATTAAAAGAGAAAAGGAAAATAACTATTATGCCCATAGTGTGCAAGACACATGAGACATTTAATCCTTAAAAGTTAAGGGTGTTAGTTTTAGGGACCCTAGCAACAATATATTGCATACCACATGGACTATATCCAGAATAAACATAGAATGAGAACCATGATAAAAAATATCATAAAACCACAAGGACCAAATTCACAATTCACTCTAAAATATCTTCTAAGACTCTCCTAAAAAATATTTTATAGAATTATATATGATTTTCATATTTTACAAAATTGATTATATAATGTTAAGACAACATACTTAAAAAGAAAAATTAACAAACATACGGCTTGAACTGAAGCTATTCGCATCAATTGCTTTGATGACAAAAATCATACTAAACCAAATTGGATGCTATTCCCAATTTCCAAAACTAAACTGAACAAATCCGATGTAACGGATTTATGACATGCTATAATTTGTCTCAATCTTTTTCGATATTTAATTTATTATAATACAATTATCATCATACAATTTCATAACAACTTTTAATTTATTTTGTTTTTATAATAAAAAGTACCCTAGTGGTGCATTAATACGTAATGGATACAAAGATTAAATAAAGAAAAAATGTCATCATATCTTATCTTGTATTAAATTCTTATACATGTTTTTGTTATAAAACTGAATTATTTATTTTTATAAGTAGATTGAAATAGATAGAAAATAACCCCATGACGGGAAGTTATTTAAATCATATGTTTTTTTTTTATAGAATATTGGGTTTGGGTGATGCATGACACATAATATATTCTTAGTTATATGTTTTTTTTTGTAACCGTGGGTTTCAGGGCCAGCTTACGCGCACTGACTAATCCTCGGGCGACCATGTATAGCCTAGAGTCATCGCAGGTGAACCTCCATGGCCACAAGGGCTTTGGCAGCGCCTGGATTTGAACCATAGGTAGATGAGATTTTTCACTACATCCCCCAAAGTCTTTACCAGTACGCCATAACCCAAGTGGTTTTCTTAGTTATATGTTTTGATTGGTTTCTACGATTCTTTTAACCTTTTTCTTTTTGGAAAAAGTTGAATTCATTTAACTTATAGCGACTTATTTTTCAGATATCACAAAAATTATTTCATTCGTTTTAAGCTAAGTGTTCACGTTTTTATTTATATTTATCTTAAAATAAATATCCACTTTTGAAAGTAGATAACTAAATTCTCAAATTTACCTTTAAGTAATCACAAATATTTAAGAGTTGTGAATAGACAGAAATTAAACAAGGACAAAGATGTCATTTGATTAACAAAAAAATGTAATAATTATACATATTAAAAATTGTGTCATTTTAATTGTAGACACTTATTTGAAACGGAGGAAGTAAGTTTATTATTTTATAGAAGTGATAATGTTTATGGTATAAAAAACACGACACACATACACATATATGATATGTATATTACATATCCCTTGATATATGTGGCGGGGGAGGGGGTTGGATATGTAGGGAAGGATGGGTGAAGGGTAAAGGGTTCACAACTAGGTATTTAAGTAGGTTGGTTCCTAACATTTAGTAGGGTATGGTACGTAGAAAAAGGGTATTGGATAATTACGAATTTCGTAGTGTTTATATAAAAAAAAAATTCGAGTATACCTAGATTCAAAATCAATCATAGCTTCATCAATATTATTCTAATATATTTCTTTTAAGATATTGCATCGTTCTACCATTAAAGACATTATATGATACACATAATTTCCATGTACATATTGACTTCCTTTATATTACAATGTTGATTGTTTGGAATAACACTTTGTGTGAAACTGTTTAAATCATTTGTCTTTATATCTCACCCTCATGTTAATGTTAATGTTTGACATCACCGTTTATAAAATTTAGGGTTAAAGCAAACCGTTTTCGTCCATTGATTTCAAATCAAAAGCCGATGTTGGTTATATATTGAGCTCTTAGGGGGTGTTTGTTTGGTTGGGGTATCAATCAGTAATTAATGGGAATATATATATATATATATATATATATATATAACTCTTTTTTTTCTCTAAAGTCTATCTCAACACTCATGCTCAACTCCTATAGCATTTCATCAAAATACCATGCCACTACTCATCAACATGCTACTACTAAAAGTATTTTCCAACTTCTAACTTCATCCTGGATATAAATCACTCACAATCAACAACATCCCAAAAATACCGAACAAGAATATAAACTCCAATAATAGGAACATCAGAAAATCTAATGCATGAGATTTTCCTTATTCGCCGACCTTCCCCAACTACAATACCAAGATCCTAAATCGATAACGAATGCCTTAAATGACAAGGTTCAACTCTTGAGACCTTTCCTTGCCATTAATTGTAATATCCTTGGAGAGGAAAATTTGATCCCAAAAGCCCATCGAAATCATATCGTTCATGCATGATGAACTAATAAAAATTGTTTTACAGTTTCAAAATTTAATGAATATCATGACTATATAACAACTCGTGTATGCAAGGCACAAGATCATCTCAACTTGGTAGTCCTACAAAGGGATCTCAAAGATCGCCTACATGTGACCAAGGATAAAACATTGTTCTATCGATCATAACGTAGAGTTATAATGTTCAAAGTTAATTTTCCTAAGTGTTCATCTTTGGAAAGAAGGTCCAGAGAACTGAAAAAGACAGTACAGAGTTCAGAAGGCAGTTGTGAAAGCTAAGTGTAGAAGTCTGGATAGGAACGTCCAGAGTTCGGCTACATTCAAGGTTCAGACAAACTTCTAAGTATTGAAATCTTTAGAGATCTGGAAATAAAGGCTCAGAGTTCGGATAGAACATTTGAATTCGCTTATTTAGACTTTGTGACCTAGATTGTATTACTTTGAGTTTGACAAACTCTCATCTTTTGAAGACATAAAGACCTGAGGATATTAGAACACGTGTCATTGTTTTATTTGTCTTTCATGTAAATGATATGTAACTTTAGTCTCTCTGTCTTGTATAAATAGTAGAGTAGAGAGCTTGTTTGAAACATTCTTTTGAGCATTCTTGACAGTTAATACAGTTGTAATATTTCTTTGTCTACATTATTCTTGTAATCATTCAGTGATCAATACAAATGACCATTCTATCTCAATTGTATTCTACTTTGTGATTGTGTACTTGCATATACTGTTGGAGGAATTCTTCAAGTCAGATTCCAATCTCTCGTTTGAAAAGTGAAATACTTGTTTCTTGGATGCTTTTGATTCAAATTTGATCAATTCGTTGTTGCTACTTTCTGATCTTCTTCTTGATCAATTGTTGATCATATTCTTTTATTTTCTCAAAATTAGTCGAACTATCTACTGAATTTGTTGATCTAATCATGTCAAAACAGTACATAAGCATCAGTTCCGAAACTAAACCACCATCCCCGTTCATAGGAGAATATCATCTATGGAGAATTCGTATGATCCAATTTCTTAACATTTCTAGACAATATAGATGAAGTTTTCATGAGATCAATCACTGAAGGACCATTTGAAGTTTTCATTGAAATCCCCGTTGTCCTAGAAATTGTATGCCATTCTAGCATCAAAGATCAAGAAAGATCCAAAGACTTACAATGTTGAAGAAAGGAAAAAGGAAAATGTTGATAGAAGGGCACTTGTTCTACTTACTATGGCACATCCAAATGAGATTTCAACAAAGTTGATAGTCTCAAAATAGCTAAAGCAATGTGGGATGAGGTTGAGGCCCAAATGCAAGGGGGAAGAAAGCTCTACATAGCAAATTAAATGCATGGATAGGAGCATATGAGGGATTTAAAGCCAAAGAAGGAGAATTGTTGACTGATTCATATATAAGATTCAATGATATCTTAACTGATATTTGGAGAAATGATAGTCATAAGAACAAATCAGAGATAAACATTAAATTTGTAAAGAATCTTAGACCAGAATGGGACAGTTTTACTATCAATCTTCAAATGAACAAGAATCTAAACAAGAAGGATATTCATGACATTTATGGTATCCTCAATCAACATGTGGACAAGGTTAAAGAATCTCTTGAAAAAAAGAAAAAGGTTACCGATTCCTTAGCTTTGATCTTAGAGAGAAAGTTCAAAGTTAGTTCTAAGATTCTAGATATTCCTTTGCTAAAATCATTGACTATTCAGAGTTAGTAATTGGTTATTTTGATGAAGATAGTAATTCAGATATAGAGATGAAAAGGATTGCTGAGAATCTTGCATTGATTACCAGAGAAAGGACAAGAAAGAAGAGAAAGAATGTCTTGAAAAAGTGCATAGATGTTTCAATTGTGAGAAACCAGACTACTTTGAAAGAGAGTATAGGTTTTAATAAAATAAAGAACTCATATTACTGTTCCAGGAAGATGCTGATGGCCAAGAGGAAGGAAGAATTCCAAAGCTTAATGGCAGAAGAGGAAAACTGGTTGGATGAGTCTACTGATGATGAAGAGACTGCACATTTCTCTAAAATCTCCAATTATAATTTCATAGGCTCCATGGAAAGAAAATATTACAACTCTGGATCTTCACATGCTGGATCAAAAACTATTAGAGCACAGTCTCATTGGATTCAAAATCATCCAATCTGAAGATCCAATCTGAAGCTAATGTAGAAAAGTTGACTCTTAAATATAAGTCTGAAGTCGTTTGTAATAAATGTCAAAGTTAGTTTATTGTGTTTAAGTAACTAGTTAGTTAGTTGTTAGTTTTATTATTGATATTAGTTAGTTTTAAATAGTTTTATATTGCAAGTTGTTGCAAGTTGTTGGTTGATAGAGTATCTTATAAGTTAAGATCAGAAAAAGATTAGACCACACACAACACACACACAAAAGGTGTAAAACACAGAGAGCTTCAAAAAGATCAAAGATCAACCTTGTAATCGTTGTTTTATCTATCAAACAGGTTGGTAATCTTTTATTTGATTTATCTGGTAAAGATCCTTGTTCAATCAGGGACACACAATTGGTATCAGAGCATAACCAGATCAAAATCAATTTTTCAAACTCGACACTGTGTTCTTCACTTTCAAAATCTTTTTCGAGTTTAAGAGTGTTTTTGGGTGTGAAATCGATAGTGTTGTGATCGATTAGGGTGCTAGATCGAGTTGTTGTTGTTTGATTTCATTATAACTTTGTAATCGAGTCTCATTTTGAGATTTTTGTGTCCATCTGTTCACGTCAAAAAGAGCACTGTTCCATCGATTTATTTTTCTAAAAGTGTTTGTTTTCGAGATCAGAGGGTTATAACCTGTTCTAGAAGTGTTAGTGGTCATTGTATTGCATATTAGGACTGCTAATCGTGGAAAAACAGGTCGATTTATCGAAATCAGATAGATTTTTCGAACACAGGGACGAACTCGCGCAAACCAGAATCTTGCGCCAACCTCAAGTCGCGAGAATTCGAATTTTGCGCCAGCCACTTATCACGAGAACTTAAGCTTTGCGCCACAAGCTGCTCGCGCAAACCTACCTTTGCGCTACCAACGTCTCGCGCAAACCACAATTTGTGCCACCAACACTTAGCAAAAATCTCGAATTTCAAGTCTTGCGCCATCACCTACTCACGCAAACCTCAGTTTGCGCCAAAGACTTCTCGCGCAAACCTCAGTTCGCGCAAATCTCAAGAAAGAGTTCCTACAACGCAAGTACTTTTGCGCCAGTGTTTTATCACGCAAAGTTCTACTTTGCGCCACTCAAACCTCGCGCAAGTTGTCATTTGTGCCACAATCGTCTAGCGCAAAACACCTTCCTGTCCAAATAAAGTTTGCGCTACCTTCTCTTCACGCAAAGTTCTGCTTCGTGCCACCTACATCTTACGCAAAACTCTTTTGCGCCAGCTACCTTTAGCGCAAAGAGTGCCTTTTGCGCCAATACATGACTTAGTCTTTTTAAGTAGTATGACTTCCAGAGAAGCCCTAGCAATCGAAACTGACTCAAAACCACCAGTACTCTTCATGGGAGAGTATGAACAGTGGAAGGATCGGTTCATGGACTTTATTGAAAGACATGAGTTGGGTGAATTCATCAGAAAATCGATAGAAGAAGGGGTTATGAAACCAGTTTATGAGACTCGTATGGAAGGAGTTGTGGAAACAGAGTTTGAACTTAAGTTTCATGAACTAGAAGGTGATAATCTCAAAAGAGCTAAAGGTGATAGATTAGCAAAGTCTTATATTCTTCAAGGCATTCCAAACGAAATTTATGTGAAGATAGACAGCTATAAGGCCTCAGGCAAACAGATGTGGGATCAGCTAGAAAAGATGATGCTAGGTTCAAAGGTTGGGAACCAGCTGAAGATATCCAACTGCCTAAATAATTATGAAGAATTCAAAGGAAGAGTTGGAGAGTCACTAGCAGAAACATACGACAGGTTTGTGACCTTGCTGAATGAACTAAGCAAGAACAAGGTCAACAAATCGCAAATAGAGCTGAATGTCAAGTTTCTCAGCATCCTCCAGCCTGAAGATATTTGCCAGGCAGATGAAGCAAATCAAAGACTTAAACGAAATTCCACTTCATGAAGTATATGAAATCCTCAAACAGAATGAAGAAGAGGTGGATGAAATACTCGATGAAAAGAGGCAGACTGGGAAAACAATTGATGATGATGTTGCTCTTGTTGTTCAAAAGAAGAAAAAGAAGATGATTGTGTCTGAACCAGAAGAGGTTGAAGCTGAAGCGAATTCTGACTCGGACGACTGTGAACAACTAAAGCAGGCAATGCTTATGCTGACAAAGGCTTTTCAGAAGAAATTCTACAAAAATCCAAGCTCAAACAGTCAGAGGTATTCTTCTGGTCCTAACAACTATGTTCACAAGGAAAGGGTTGAAAGAAATAGGTTTGAAGGGAAGAGAATAGAGGAGAGGAAGCCTGAAGAGAGAAGGTTTAAAGCTGAAGGATCCAACCAGTCAGAACCACCAACGTGCTACAACTGTGGCAAAATAGGTCACTTTGCCAAAGACTGCCGAAGACCCACAAGAACAAAATGCTTCTTGCAAAGCAACAGGATGCGGGTAAGGCATTGATGGTTGAATATGAGTACTGGCTTGACCATTCAGACCAGGGAGATGAGGATGAAGAGAAGAATGAGGCAGCCAACATGTGCTTGATGGGAAAGCAAGAATCAGAAGCTGAAGCTGACTCAGAGGATGAGGAAAATGAGGTATGTGATTTATCTTATTCCGATTTCTAAAATCAAATACGTGCCATGAATATAAAACTCCAAGAATTAGAGTCAAAGCTTAAGCGAGAAAAAGGTGTTATCAATGACAAAACCAATCAATACAGAAACTTAGCGAGGATATTGCTGAGAAGAATGTATTGATTGAGACAATGCATACAAACTTTGATAATTGCGCTAAAGAAAAGACAATAATTCTCAAAGAAATAACTGAAACAAATTCTAAATTGAGAAAAAGTGGGTTTGATTTCAGAGAGCTTACGAAAATGTATTCTTCGTGTTCCAAAGAGAATGAATCTTTATTTGCAAAATTAAAAGCTTTGGAAGAGAAGTTATACAAAATGGGTCAAACTGAACAAACGATTCATCTGAACAAACCCAAAGAGGAAATAGAGAAATGGGGACTCGGTTACGAGAATCCTCACTACCTTAAAAAGGGTAAATCTGAAGTGCCTGCACTTTATGATTTAACATTTTTGAAACTAGCTCCAAGAATCCCTGAGCTTAAAGTTTTCTGGACTGGATTGTCAAAATAGGATGAAGCCAAGGAAACGGAAAAACGGAAGAATACAACTAAAGTTCAACTTCCCTTTCGTTATGCGAAGTTGAATAATAGTTATAATGATAATCCTATATATCAAAAGAAAACTCTTTCGAATGACTTCTTTCAAAGTTATTCTGTAAAAGAAATGGAGGCGAAGCCTATTAAAGGTAAAATTTACGTCCCTCCTCTCATTTTGGAAAGTAAAATTTCTGAACTTCAGAATTCTTTAACAGATGAAAGACTTTTGATTAACATTGAACAAAAAGTTTTTTCAACTGTGTTTAAAAATGTTGTTCTTTCTAAGGCTTCAAAATCTAATGATAGTTTTGGTCTAACTGATGGAGGGTTTGATTTTCTAAACTCTGACGGTGGTTTGGATGGTTGTTTTGATCAATTTGATTTTAATGCGAAACTTCCTAACCATTCATCTTTTATTGTGAAATCATTGGGAAGAACCAGTACGACTGTAAAAAGTGCAAAATCAACGAAAGTTGATAAATCAGTCTCTGTGAATACTAAGTATGCTAAAGGTAAGAATAAATCTCAGCATTCACAGAAACCGATCACTACTGGTAACCCAAAGAAGAAGCATTCAGTTGTTTCTCACAAGTCTAACTCACAAGTTTCAACTGTTTCAGATCTGAGCAAGAAAAGGCCAGAAGTTAAATCTCAATGGAAACCAAAACAGGAGACTGACAAGACTGTTAAATCTTTTTGTACTGTTGATTGTAATAAGACTTCGCCTAGTAAAGATGTTTTAATTGCTGATGTTGCTATTTTGAAACCAAAACTTGTCGTTTATCGTAAGAAATACTCTATGAAGCAATTATTCCAGTTATCTTTATCTGCTAGAAAGTCTTCATATTATGATAAACATGTTTATGCTCCTTGTCAAGATTCTGATGTTTGGTATGGAACTTATCATGTGCATTCTAATCATTCTAATGTTGCCAATGAATTTCAAATGAAAAGAGAACCCAATTTCAAATGGGTACCAAAATCTTGTGCTAACACAGTTGGACCGAAATTTCAATGGGTACCAAAAGCTAAATCTGTGTTGCAGGAACCCAAAGTTTAAGAGGGAACTTATGGAAATGACTTCTAGACAAAACAGTCTAGGACTCGTACCTCAAAGAACAATGGTTCTTGAGCAAATCAGCTCAAGACTCGGACTTCAATGTCAATTAGGCTTTTGAGCAAATCAGTTCAAGACCCGCACTTCAATGCTCAAAGTCTTAAATTTTGTTTTATGACTATCTAAATCTGTTGTTTTGTAATTTCTCTTGTGCAGATCCGTCATATGTGGTACTTGGATAGCGGATGTTCCAAGCATATGACTGGACAAAAAGAGATGTTGTCCAACTTTACAGAGAAGTATTGCGGAACAGTTAGATTCGACAACGATCAGCTTTCACCAATACTAGGTTATGGTGATATGGTACATGACAAAGTCACGATCAAGAAGGTGAGCTATGTTGAAGGCTTAGGACACAACTTATTCCGTATCGGCCAGTTCTGTGACAAAGGCTTAGAGGTCAATTTCAAAGCCAAGAGGTGTTCAGTTCGCACTGAAGAAGGCGAAGAACTCTTGGTCGGCACGAGAAAGTCAGACCTCTACACAATTAATTTGTCAAACGTCCAGACTGACAAGCAGGTTTGTCTACTGACGAAAGCCTCGATGCAACAAAGTTGGTTATGGCATCGACGGCTCTCTCACCTCAACTTTCGGTACATCAACAAACTGGTCAGTGGGAAGTTAGTGAAAGGACTTCCAGAGCTCAAGTATGAAAAAGAACATCTTTGTGCAGCATGTGAAAAGGGAAAGATGAAGAGAGCTCCACATAAACCAAAGCCTGAACTGAGTACTAACGCTCTGTTAGAGGTGTTGCATATGGATCTCTATGGTCCGATGCGAATGCAAAGTCTAGGTGGAAAGAAGTACATACTAGTTATCGTGGACGATTACTCGCGATACACTTGGGTCAAGTTTCTACGTTCAAAGGATGAGACACCTGATGTTCTCATTACATTCCTTAAGACGACCCAAGTGAATCTGCAGAAACCGGTCAAGCTTCTAAGAACAGACAACGACACAGAGTTCAAGAACAAGAAGGTTGAAGAATATCTCGAATCTGTCGGGATTTCACATCAATACTCTACTGCTCGTACGCCTCAACAGAATGGAGTGGTTGAAAGAAGAAATCGTACGCTAGTCGAGGCTGCTCGTACTATGCTAAGTCAATCTGACTTACCTCTATTTCTATGGGCTGAAGTTGTATCGACTGCGTGCTACACTCAGAATCGATCCATGAAACACCGCAAATTCAAGAAGACTCCTTATGCGTTAATCAACAACCGAACACCGACAATCAAATATTTCCTTCAGCGCCAAGGTGGACGAAGGCATCTTCATTAGTTATTCCTCTACATCAACTACATATCGTGTATATCTGAAGAAGTCAAGGACGGTTATTGAAAGCGTCAACGTTTCGTTTGATGAAGAGATGGCTTCTGAACAACACAGTTCAGAACCCGTGATAACCGGAGAACTAGCTTCTGGGCAAATCAGTCTAGAACCTGCGTCTCAACAGAACAAATCAGATGAAGCATCAACGTCAACTAATCATATATCTGATTTAGATTTATTATTTGAATTGTTTTATGATGAATTTCTTGGATCTAATGTAAAGAAATCTGTTGTGGTTGACAGGATGGAAGACTCAACGACTACTCATCCAACCAGTGCAGATATCTCTACTGAATCCAACACCCCGATTCAGCAAGAAATTCCAGTTCAAATGCCGACTCCAACAGTTGAAGATGTGACAAATGATGAAGCAACAGAAGTAGCTGAAACAGTAGGATGTTCTGTACAGATCAATCTACAGCCGGACCAAGTTGTACCTGCTGAGCCTTCTGCACCTACCACTTCAACTACGATAAACATTCCTCCTGAACTCACTGAAGAAGGTACAAGTGGATTTATAGATGATAATATTGATATATATTCATATAATCTACTGCCTCATGAACACAAATGGACCAAAGAGCTTCCGATAAGCCAGATCATTGGTGATCCAACAAAACCGGTGCAAACTAGGTCAGCGTCAATGAATATGTGCATGCATGACTCCTTTCTGAGCAAGTTCGAGCCAACTCGCGTATCAGAGGCACTTGCTGATCCAGAATGGGTGATTTCAATGCAAGAAGAGCTGAGTCAGTTCGATGCACTAAAAGTCTGGAGACTCGTACCAAAACCTCATGGTAAAACCATTATAGGTACGAAATGGGTTTTCAAGATCAAGAAACACGAAGAAGGTACCGTTATCAGAAACAAGGCAAGACTTGTAGCCAAAGGATACAAACAAGAGGAAGGAATCGACTACGACGAGACTTATGCTTCTGTGGCGCGTTTATAGGCAATTCGAATGTTTCTAGCCTACGCAGCCCACAAGAACTTCACGGTCTTTCAAATGGACGTGAAGACTGCCTTTCTGAATGACATTCTAAAGGAAGAAGTCTACGTCTCTCAGCCAGAAGGTTTTGTCAATCAAGAGAAGCTGAATCACGTCTATATTCTCGACAAAGCACTCTACGGACTGAAACAAGCTCCTTACGCCTGGTATGATGTCCTACCACAATTTCTAGTTAAGTCTGGTTTTACAAAAGGTACGGTAGATACCACTTTGTTTATCAAAAAGGAGAAAGCCGATATCATTTTAATTCAAATCTATGTGGATTATATTATTTTTGTCTCTACAAATCCTAAGTACTGTAAGAATTTTTCAAACCTTATGGTGTCCAGATTTCAGATGAATATGATGGGAGATATGAATTTCTTTCTCGGATTACAAGTCAAACAATTTTCATCGGGTATTTTTATCAATCAATCAAAATACATTCTTGAAATTCTTCGGAAGTTCAAAATGGAAAATTCAAAACCGATTGGTACCCCAATGGCACTAGGTACTAAGATTGGCACCGATCCTTCGGGAAAGGCTGTTGATGTTAGGACTTACAGTGGGATGATAGGTTCTTTAATGTATCTTACTTCTAGTAGGCCAGATATAATGTTTTCAACATGCTTATGTGCAAGATATCAGGCTAATCCAAAAGAAATCCATATGTCTGCAGTTAAGCGCATATTTAGATATCTGAAGGGGACTGCAGATCTTGGTCTGTGGTATCCTAAAGATACTAGCTTTAAACTAACAACATATACAGATGCAGATTATACTGGTTGTATGTTAGACAGGAAGAGCACGTCAGGACATGTACAGTTCCTCGGTGATAAACTCGTAAGTTGGGCATCGAAGAAGCAACTTTGTGTTTCAACTTCAACGGCCGAAGCATAATATGTAGCTACTGCTAGCTGCTGTTCTCAGGTCTTATGGATTAGAACACAATTACGCGATTATGGTTTCCACTTCAACAAAATCCTGATCTACTGCGACTTCAAGAGCGCCATCGCAATAACAGCGAATCCTGTTCAGGACACAAAGACCAAACACATAGATGTCAGGTATCATTTTATCAAAGATAATGTAGAGAAAGGAACAATTGAACTTTTCTTTGTGAAAACTGATTATCAGCTTGCCGATTTGTTTACCAAACCTTTAGACGAAAAGAGGTTTACCTTTCTTGTCTCTAAGCTTGGTATGCTAAATCTTAAGGTATAATCAGTAGTTACCTATCAAAGTTTTCTAATTGTATACTTTTTCCTCATTACTTCATTCTTATTTCTGATTGATATCTGCACCTTAACAATTTGTTCATGATCCAAGGGGGAGTATGAGAAGAATTGACAGTTGGTCAATCTTATTTTGAGGGGGAGCTCATAAGATTTATGCATTTACCTTTTATGCCAAATTTTTTTTTGTAATGCATGATTTTAGGGGGAGCTCTTCAAGTCAAAGGAGTATGAATATGACTTCTAATTATTTCTGATCAGAACTCGTACTTTCATAGTTTTATTGCTTTTTGTCTTTTCAATTTAAGTGAATAAATTTGCTTTGACTTAACATAAGACTTTTGCAGAATTTTTGAGAGAAGCTTACAAGTTCATATGTTTATGACTTTACGCTTAGCTTCATGAGATGTAAGATCGCACGTAAAGGTACAATCCTTTATCTTAATCTCATAAATGGTTGAAAGAAGGACAACTTTCAACCATAGAAAACATTGTTCTTAAAATGTTCAAACCACTTCCCGAATCTTAAACCGATTTCATGAATTGGAAGTGTGACTTTAAATGTTTTCAAGATCTACATTGTGCTTTAAGTGAAATAGTTAAACCAATCTGAGCATCATATGCATCATAGGAAATACAGGATTTCTTTGTGCTAGGAATTAACACAACTTCTATGGAATCACCTTAACCAGTGATTTCTACCCATGAAGTTAATCCATAGTGATTGAGTGTGAAAAGTCAAAAGAAATGAGTGTGTTACACAGAGAAAGAAAGTTTGATTAGAGTGAGCTTAACGTTTAAAAGAAAGAGCGTGTGAGAACAGAGTTAAAAGAATATCAGAACTCTGCACCAACTTTTTCTGAGCCGGGCAGCCACATTACTAGTGTTTCACAACTTTTTGGTAAACATTATTGAAACAGGCAACTAGCCATTGCCAACTCTTGATCAAACCTCACCAACTACTCATTTTCTTCTTAAAAGGAAAATGTTTCATTTTCTAAGGGGACGCAACACATTTACTATATGATTTTCATTTGGAAAATCTGGATATTGAAAAGAAGGAAGTCTGCCCCACCTTCGCACTTCACTCATGCACATTGAGTCTGTGTTTAACTTACTGTTGTCTTAGTGGTTTACACAATATTGAGCCTTATAAGCGATCATCAAGTGATTAATTCTTTCTATCACAAGCACGAACACACAAGGAATTTGTTTCTTTGTCATAACGTTCATAGAAATTGCCTTTGTGGTGTTTCGATGATTGAATGGAAGCCCTGGAGGAGTAAACATCAAAAAGCTCCTTTCCAATGTGTATTCGTTACACACAGTGACTTAGTGTTACTGACAGGCATTTTTAACTGATTCATTTGTTGATACAGGTGTTACACGACTAATTTGTCTGGATTTGCAAAGATCTAGATGAATATCTTATGATTTGACGAATCAGAGGCTCCGAAAGATAGACATTTCTTGACATAAAATTTTGATGAACTTCTTACTCTTTTCATCAAAAAGGGGGAGAAGGGCCGAACCAAGAAATGTGGAACGACACAAGATTAGAGCAAGTATTCTGAAGACATGCTGAATTGCAAGAAATTTTCTTTGAAGATACTTTGCTACAACAATCTGAGCTACAACTAGAGATAATTTCTTCCCAACATCTGAAAGAGAGTTTATTTACATCAAAAGGGGAAGATTATTACATTCTGAAGACTAAGAAGGAGATTGTACAGATCTATTGGATAAATCTTTTTAAGTAATGATCTTGATCCAAAGGGGGAGATTGTTAG
The DNA here is from genome assembly GCA_954870635.1 of Arctium minus. NCBI lineage: Eukaryota > Viridiplantae > Streptophyta > Magnoliopsida > Asterales > Asteraceae > Arctium > Arctium minus. The sequence continues at coordinate 117,962,126 of OX941080.1, read as the reverse complement.
AGCACAGTCTCATTGGATTCAAGATCATCAAATCTGAAGATCCAATCTGAAGCTAATGCAGAAAAGTCGACTCTTAAATATAAGTCTGAAGTCGTTTGTAATAAATGTCAAAGTTAGTTTATTGTGTTTAAGTAACTAGTTAGTTAGTTGTTAGTTTTATTATTGATATTAGTTAGTTTTAAATAGTTTTATATTGCAAGTTGTTGTTGCAAGTTGTTGGTTGATAGAGTATCTTAGAAGCTAAGATCAGAAAAAGATTAGATCACACACAACACACACACAAAAGGTGTAAAACACAGAGAGCTTCAAAAATATCAAAGATCAACCATGTAATTGTTGTTTTATCTATCAAACAGGTTGATAATCGTTTATTTGATTTATCTGGTAAAGATCCTTGTTCAATCAGGGACACACAAAAATAAAATATGAGGTATCTCATTCTCTTGATATTTATCTTCAAAATCAAATTGACTTAATGAACTCTGAGTTTTTTTTACTTAAAGGTGAAAGAATCTTAGTCAGTAGATTCAGAGAAGAGAAAGAAATTTTCATAGTTAAATATGAGGATTTAGAGAAAGGATTTTAAAAAAGAAAAATCTAAGTTAACTAATAAGATTTATGTATTAGTAAAAGATTTTGAGAAGGTGGGAGATGAAAACAGAAATTTACAAATTAAATATAATTTTCATCCTAAAGAAAGAATTGATTTGTATAATAAGATAAAATAGCTTGAGGACTTGAATTTTAAAAGAGGTCAGACTAAGCAAACATTAAACTTATTGACTAGCAATCCTAAAGATACAAGATTTTAAAATCCAAAAATGGGATTTAAGGTCAAATGAAAATTCCGTCTTGAAAAATGCTCCAACAAATTTGTATGATTTTTCAAAAATGGGTACTTTTCAAACTGTTAGAAGATGATGATGATTGAAAGAGACGATGAATATGCTGAAGGCTTGAGACTTCGATATATTGATTGAGAGAATAAACGTACAATATGAAAAACAATAATGAGAAAATTAACCTAGACTAGAAGATACAAGGGATTTATATACAGAGACTATATGGGCCCATGGGCTTGGGCCTTATACACATATATATACACTAACATCCCCCCTCAAACTCAATCGGGAGAAGAATGAGCCATATTGAGTTTGGAAACTAGATCACGAAACCGTCCTGGTAGATGAGCTTTAGTGAAAATGTCGGCCGGTTGATCAATAGTTGAAATAGGAAGAAGCTGGATAGTCTGACGAGTCACGTGTTGACGATCAAAGTGACAGTTAATTTCAATATGCTTCGTTCGCTCGTGAAAGACATCATTGTGAGCGATCTGAATCGCACTGTTGTTGTCGCACCACAATGGAGTTGGAGAATGTTGAGGAGCACCCATGTCAGAGAGTAGCTAGCGTAACCACACAAGTTCTTGAGCAGTGTCAGCTAGTGCTTGATACTCAGCTTCAGTACTGGATCGAGCTGTGAGAGATTGTTTCTTGCTCCTCCAAGATATGAGTGAGTCTCCAAGAAAGAAACAGTAGCCGGTAGTGGAGCGATGATCAGTCATGTCACTGTCCCAATCAGCATCAGAAAATACTCGCAAAGTCAATGATTACGTGGATGTAAAATGAAGACCGTGAAACATGGTCCCTTTTAAATATCGAAGGATGCGTAGGACAACAACATAGTGATCAGAACAGGGTGCAGACATGAACTGACTGACGGTATGAACAGCATAGACAATGTCAGGGCGGGTCACTGTCAGGTAAACAAGTGACCCCACTAAATGTCGATACAAAATAGGATCACGCAGAGGAGGTCCAGCATTCGGAGCTAAATGAAGGTTGTGCTCAAGAGGAGTGGATACAGTTTTGTGGCTCACAGTCCGGAATCGTAGTGGTTGGGTGAGAAACCTAGAGAGGTGACTGTGGAACTGAACTTCTCAAACCAAGCTCACGGAGCTTGCTTGAGTCCAAAAAGAGCCTTCCGAAGACGACAAAATGACCTTGTGGAAGTCGAACGCCTGGAGGAGGTGTCATGTAGACTTCCTCAGATAAGTCACCGTTCAAGAAGGCATTCTTAACATCCATCTGAAAGAGAAGCCATTGTTTGGTAGCTGCGATGGCTAAGAGACTGCGATCAGAAGTGACTCGAGCAACAAGTGCAAATGTCTCCTCATAATCAATGTCGTACTTTTGATTGAAGCCCTTGGCTACAAGGCGAGCTTTGTACCGATCAATAGAGCCATCAGATTTTGTCTTGATTTTGAACACCCATTTGGAACCAATGGGTGACTTGCCCGGTGGAAGAGGGATAAATTACCATGTCTGAGCTTTGTCAAGAGCCTGAAGTTTCTCATCCATAGCTTTTTGCCAATCAGGACTAGAGGAGGCTTCCTTGTAGGAAGTAGGTTCATGATTGGACAGCAGAGTAGCATAAACATGATAACCACGAAGATGAGAGGGAACTTGTCTTACCCGATCTGATCGTCTAACATTCTGAGATTGAGACGGTCCAGGAGCCAAAGACTCAGCAGGCAGCTCAGATGTTGGTTGTGCGGATGGAGCAAATGATTGATGTTGATCAGGAAAACTAGGAGAGGTAGGTTGTGTAATCTCAGGAGACTCTGAAGGAGAGGCGAATTCGGAAGGTGTTTGAACAATAGGCTGAGACGAAGTGATGTCATATTGGAGTGAGTCCAATGAGACGGAAGCATCAGTAAAGAACGGAGCGGTAAAGGTAGGGGACTCACGAAACTTGGATATAGAAGAAAAAGGAACATGTTCCCATAAGGTAACATGACGAGATATACGAAGACGCTGGGTGATAGGATCCCAGCAACGATAACCCTTGTGCTCAATACCATATCCAAGGAAGCAGCAAAGTCTGGAGCGAGGTTCAAGTTTGGTATGTTCATGAGGTTGTAACTGAACAAAACAAGCACTTCCCCAAACTTTTAGAAGTTCATATGCAGGGGTGATCTCATGAAGAGCCTCATAAGGAGACTTATTATTAAGGATGGGAGTAGGATGACGATTGATAGTATAAACTGCAGTGAAAGCAGCTTTACCCCAAAAATGTTCTGGACAATTTGCAGAGATGAGAAGAGTGCGAACCGTATCAAGAATATGACGGTGTTTGCGTTCGGCACGACCATTTTGAGGAGATGTGTCGGGACAGGAGTACTGAGAGAGAGTCCCCTGAGATTGAAGAAAGGAGAGAAGAGAGGACTCTTTGTATTCCATAACATTATCAGCCCTAAGAATCTTTATAGATTTTGAGAATTGGGTGTGAATCATCCGAGCAAACATAATATAAATTTTAGGTAGCTTCGAACGATGTTTCATGAGATATATCCATGTGAAACGTGTATGATCATTAATAAAAATAACAAAATATCGAGTACCTTCCATAGATGGATGTGGTGCTGGTCCCCATACATCAGAATGAATAAAATCAAAAGGAGAAGTAGAATTAAACTCATTTGTTTCAAAAGATAAAGCATGATGCTTGCCAAGTTTGCATGATAAACAAGAAATATTGTCAGTTGACATACAATTTCCTAACACCCCTAAGTTAGCTAAGGATTTTATTCTGGCTAGAGATAAGTGACCTAGCCGGGCATGCCACAAGTCAAAGGAAGAAGTGCTGGAAACTGAAGCAACAAGACTTAAAAAGGGTAATGAAAGACGAAGGTAGACCACTTCAATCATCCGTCCAACTTTACGGCCGAGTCAAATGATCTGCTTGGTCTTTGGATCCAGTACAACACAACCAGACGAATGAAATAAAATGATCAGATTAGATTCTAGAAGCTGCGCAATCGAAACTAAGCTCAGAAATAGTTTCGGAACATTTAGAACATCCGGTAATTGTATATGAGGAGTGGAGACATTTCCACTAAAAGATACCAGTAGGCCAGTATTGTCAGCAGTTCGTACTGACGTAAAATGCTGGGGTGGTTTCTTAGAAACAAAACCATCAATGCAGGGAGTCATATGATTGCAACACCCAGAGTCAAAAAGCCATGAGTTACCTGATGTAGTTGAGTGTTGAGAATTCATACCCATAACACCAGACATGATCTGCTCCATGAGCTCCTGATTGCGACACATCAGTTCCATGAGATCAGTTGAGGAGACTGAAGAAACCTCGTTATTAGCGAGAGTAGACCCAACAACAACATGAGTCCGGTTCTGAGGGCCAGTATGCTTTGAGTTCTTAGGACAGTCAGACTCATAATGGCGCGGATGAGTGATGCCACACCGACGGCACTTGCGAATAGGATAATCAAGGAGAAAATGAACAGTAGAATGGCAAAAGGCACACTCAGATGTGTTCGTCTTTCCCACAGATTTGGAATGGTTGTTGTTGGTCCATTTACCTTTGGACTTGGGATGAGACATGTAGATAACGCTATCAGTAGTGGGCATCGGTGAGCGCATGTGAAGACGGGTTTCTTCACTTAACAATTCGGATATGGCTTCTTCAAGAGTAGGTAGTGGCTGCCTATGAAGAAGAGAAGCACGAACATTCTCAAATTTATCAGTAAGACCCATCAGAATGGTGATCAAATGTAGCTGGTTGAAGTAGGTTGTGAATTGTTGAGTTGTTTCATCAAAAATTTGTGGTGCTCCAAGACTTAAATGATCTCTGAGAGACTGCATTTCATAGATATAAGAATATACGGATTGATCAGAAAGCTGACGTTTGTTCTGAAAGGTGGTCCACAGTTGATACTGATGAGATAGGCCCGATGATGTGTACCGCTTGGCGAGAAAATCTTAGAGACTTTTGGCGGTGACATAGCCAAGAAACTGTTGGTTGATCTCAGGAGTAGTGGAGGCATTAATGAAACCCAGGATACGAGCATTATTGATGTCCCACTCATTCATGCGTTTTGCAAAATCAACAGCATTCTCAGTTGTTGTCTGAACTGGAAATTTGAATGCACCAGTAACATAGGTGTAAAGCCAATGGGATTTTAGCAGAATTGTCATATGGTGATGCCACAGGATGTAGTTGCTACCATTGAAAACAACCGAGATGGGATTTGAGTGACTGAGATTGTCAACCATGGATGAGACTAGAAACAGTTAATTGAGAGTGACCGGTATGGACCAGTATGATGTTGCAACCGGTATGGACCGGTGGTATCGACCGGTAGGATGTTGCGACCGGTATGGACCGGTGGTATCGAACGGTATGGACCAGTAGGATGTTGCGACCGGTATGGACCGGTAGGGAGTTTTGCGACCGGAGTTCTTCCGGGGTGTGGACCAAAGTGGTGCAACCGGTGTCTCTGACTAGTGTTTCGACCGAGACCGGACTGCAAAGATGAGAGACAGAGAGGACGTACCCGGGAGTGCGGTGACGGCTAGGGTTTGTGTTCCCGGGAGTGTGGCGACGTCGATGAGAGACATAGAGGGTGGCGACAGCTAGGGTTTATCGGTTGTCAGTGGCGACGGAGAGAAAATGATGGTGACGATGAGAGTGAGGAAGAAAGCAAACCTATAGCTCTGATACCATGTTAGAAGATGATGATGATTGAAAGAGACGATGAATATGATGAAGGCTTGAGACTTTGATATATTGATTGAGAGAATAAACGTACAATATGAAAAACAATAATGAAAAAATTAACCTAAACTAGAAGATACAAGGGATTTACATACATAGACTATATGGGCCCATGGGCCTGGGCCTTATACACATATATATACACTAACACAAACCAAAGCTAGAAGTTCAAGTTTTAAGTCTATAAATGAAATCTTGTTGAAAGGATTCCTATTATTGAAAATTTTGTTATGTTTGAAACCTCAAAATCAAAATCTGAATGGAAAGGAAAAGAGAAAATTGATGATGGATCTAATATGAATACTGTGATAAGACTTCTGATAATGCTTCTTAGACTTGTGAAAATAAAGATCAACTTAAGTATAACAGTGTGGCTTTTGTTATTCAAATCTGAATCAAAGTTATGAAACAAGGAAGCCATATTATTTATATAAAGATTATAATCTTACTTTTCCAAATGCTAATTTTAAAAGCATGTCTGAAGAAGTAAAGATAAAAAAATCTGATACTAAGTGTTCTAACTCTGAATCTGGTATTCAGAATTCTGAACCTTATATTCAGATTTCTGATTTTAAGGAAGAAAAGTTTGACTCTACAGTTCAGATTTATAAATCAACATCAATTATCTCTGACTTTGAAATTCAGAGTAAGTTCATAATCTACTTCAAATGTTAAGAATCAATAATCTGCAAATTGGGGAGACAACAAGGATTCCAAAGATCCGGGTACGGTCTCAAGGCAGCACTTCCATCCGAGTACACATTAATATATCTATCTTTATCCGCATCTCTACTCGCATTAACGAAATCTTAATCCAATGGGCAGGATCTCTCTTGTATAAAACCCTCCAGCACACTGCTAGTGGGCGCAAAATTATATGATTTCATTGATAATATGTCTGAAAATCTATTTGATGAATTAATAAATGTTGCTGATTCTGATTTAGACACAAATGTAGAAGATTTAGTTACTCATGCTATAATGGACAAAGATGGTAAAGGAACCTGAATAAACATTCTTGAATGGTTTGCTCGCTACCACTGTTGCATGGATATTTCGACCTCGACTGATCAAAGTCTCCTCAATAAAAATGATTTTCACTTAAGGTCTACTTCAAACATTCCCACGAAATTTTCTCCAATAATCACCACCATAAAATATTTATTGTCCTTTCCTTGATGACATTTTATCAACTAGTTTGGCCTGGTTCAACATAACTCCAAACCCATATTCCAAATCGTCACAAACTATGCCAACCATAAGGATTTCCAAAACTGCTCGACTCAAACTATTCCCGCTATTGGTCTAAAGTTCCCTTTAGAAACGTACCAATGTATTCTCCAGAGAAGCGATTATCTCAAATCTAACATTTATACAACTCTCAAAACGTACACTAATGGCACTATCATGGGAACTATCGCCCGACTCGTATTGAGTGTATAGAGGACTCCTCCTCTTTTGTGAGATCCTGACAGCCATTGTGCCCAATGGCACTGTCGTCGGACTCGTATTGAGAGTTTTTTGGCCGTTCCTCGACCGTTTTCTCGGTTGTCCTTTGACCATTTTCGCGGCCATTAAACGTTTCCCGAAATTTATTTTATAAATAACAACAAAAATACGGATGTTACAATCCTCCCAACCTTAGAAGAGATTCCACCCTCGAAATCTAGAGCCAATCTAAAAGTGGAACGTATCGCCCTAACAGATTCCCTCGTTTCCCCAATTAATCCTGATTATTACCCACAATCAACTAATCTTGCCACACGAAATCTCCCAGAGCATTGATACTATACCTTTCCTTTCCCACGATACATTCAGACCAAAAGAGACACATGAGGTGGCTCAAACATGTAACACAACCCAGAGTTCAAGTCCAACAGATGGCTCATTACTCATTTGTCCCAAGAGAATAACTATTTGAGGATTGAGTCCCCAAATAATCACAAATTCACAAGCTAACTGTCTTTGTGTGTGTCCCAATCTATGTGCAATTAATCAAGATGAACAAGAAATTTGATCAAGAAGTCATATGTATTTCTCAAATCAACCAATTACAAATATGCTCACCAACTCTCAATATTTCTCTCACTACAAAATAATTTCTCTCTTAGTCATATGAGTCTACTAACATAAAAGAAAATATTTATACCCTTATCAATTACAAAGACAAAACACTAACTAAACTATTTGACTTTAACATGCTTGACTTTGACTTTCCTCTTTAAGAAACTTTGACTTTGCAATGAGACTTTGACTTTCATGATCTTGTATCCAACATATTTGTGCACTAACAATCTCCCCCTTTGGATGCAAGATCATCTTCAAAAGAATAAGCATTGAAGCTCCCTCTTTGGATTCAAGTTAAATTTCAGCATTCACGAACAATCTTCTTCTTAGTTTGAAATTATGTTCTTCAAGAATTTTAACAATCTCCCCCTTTCTTCTTTATCAGAAAAACAACAACTTTAGCAATCTTCCCCAAGGTTTACAATCATCTCTTTCAAACTTTGCAAAAGTAATTATCTTCAGATTTAGCTCATTTTGTTTCAGCAAATCATCTTCAAAAAAAATTCAGCAAATCTTCAACAAACATTCCGAATCTTTGAACTTTCTTTCAAATCTTGAACAATCTCCCGATAACTCGGACAAACTTGTTCACCATACAACATTTCTTGAAATTATTTCTCCCCCTTTTTGATGATGTGGAGCATAGAAATCATCAAAACTTCTTCAAGAAATGTCACAAATCTTTTTCTGACCACTGATCTTTCCAAACGAGCCTCTGAACATCCGTAAATTCATAATATATTTATCCGAATCTTTGCAAATTTAGACAAATAAGAGTGTAAACCTGAATCAACAAATGAATCAGTTAAGATGTCTGTAAGTAACACAAAGTCACTTAGTACAACGAATGTATTGTACAAGGAGTTTTATTGATGTTCACTCCCCAGGTCTTCCATTCAATCATCGAGTAACACAAGGTTAAACTATGAACGTTCCGACAGAAAAAACAAATTTTCTGTGTGTTCGTGCTTGTGTATGAAAGAATTAAAACATGAATGTTTATAATAGGCTCAAAATGTGTAAACTATTGAGACAAAAATAGTAATACACAGACTCAATTGTGGATGATCGAAGTACGAAGGTGGGGCAGACGTCCTTCTTTTTCCATATCTACATCTTCCGAATGAAGACAAGATAGATTATGTGTTGCTTCCCCATGTAAATATGAAACATCTCTTTGTCAAGAAAAAGATGAGTAGCTGGTGGGGTTTAAATCAAGAGTTGGCATGGGCTAGTTGCCTGTTTCAATGAAGCTCACGAAAGAATTGTGAAACAATAGTAATGTGGCTGCCCGACTCAGAAAAAGTTGGTGCAGAGTTTGATATTCTTTTATTCTGATCTCTCACCCTCTTTCTTTTTAACATTGAGCTCGTATCTAACCGAAATCTCTTTTCAGTTTATCTCAGGCCACACCACACTCAGATATTGACTCATCGCCTCTCGATCACTCAAGAATTACTTCTTGGGTAGGAAACACTGGTTATCGTGAATCCATAGAAGTTCAATTAAGCTCACACAATTCCGATATATATTATCCTATAAGCAAAATGTTGCTCAATTGGTTTAACTTTTTCAGTTAAAGCACAAAATGAAATACATGACAGATATTTGTATGCTCATAAAGATAATCATGAAGATTTGAGCATTTTAAACAAGAAAGATTCTCTCAAAACAAGGATATTGAATGAATGAAATGAATACAAATTGCTTGTTTGAGAATCTGACAATGTATGAAAAGATCAAATATGAATTATTTATCAAGAAAAGCTTAGGTCATGAAAAATTGGATGTTGTCTATAAGAACAATTATAGACATTCTTGAAAGAAACGTGTTCAATGAAATAACGCTCATCAAACTTTGAATATCAAACGGGGTGTCTTACCATCGAAAATTATTTTCAATTTGACACATGGTAAGAACATAATCAATAAAATACTAAACCGGTGTGTATGAATACTTGACAGTATATGAAAAAGACAATACACAAGTATTTATCTTTGGAAACACACGGTTTGTTTAACAATGAAGCTCATATTCGAAAACAATTAAAATCACACTTCTAAATTCATGAAATCGGTTTAAGAATCGAGAAGTGGTTTGAACATTTAAGAATATGTTTTCATATCTGAAAGTCGTCCATCTTTCAAATATGTATGAGATTAAGATTAGAATAATCCTTACGCTCAACTTAAATCTCATAAAGTCGGCTCCAAAGTCATGATTGATATGATCATGTAAGCTCCCCCTCAAAATCTGCAATTAGTCAAAAAGTCGTCAAAGTATAAAAGTCTTATTCACAAACTTTATTGAAAAGTAAAGACATGAAAGCAGTAAAACTTTTAAGAACGAGTTCTGATCAGATGTAATCAGAAGTCAATGTCCTTACTCCCCCTGAACATATGCATAACAAGATATGTCAGTGAAAAATATATACAGCAAAATTTTTAACTCCCCCTAGAATGTAGATCATCTAAGAAATATCTCACTCCCCCTGAAAACATGAACAGAACCTTTCAGTGCAGATATCGTTCAGATTAAAAACAAAGAAATGAAGAAAAATAACAAAAATAAACTGTACTAGGTAACTGCAGATTATGTCTTGAGGTTTAACATGCCAAGTTTCGAAATGAGAAAATTAAATCTATTTTCGTCTAATGGATTGGTAAACAAATCTGCAAGTTGATAATTTGTGTTTACAAAGTAAAATACAATTGTACCTTTTTCGACAATATCTTTGATAAAATGATATCTCACGTCAATATGTTTAGTCTTTGTGTGCTGAACAGGATTAGTTGATATTGCAATGACGCTCTTCGAATCACAATATATAGGAATTTTGTTGAATTGGAATCCATAGTCTCGAAGCTGTGTTCTCATCCACAACACTTAAGAGCAACAACTGGCAGCTGCTACATACTCTGCTTCAGTAGTCGAAGTGGAAACACAAAGTTGTTTCTTTGATGCCCAACTTACGAGCTTGTCTCCAAGAAATTGAATGTGACCCGATGTGCGTTTCCTGTCGAGCATACAACCCACATGATCTGCGTCTGAATACGCTGTTAGCTCAAAACTTGTATCCTTAGGATACCACAAACCAAGATCTGCAGTTCCCTTCAGATACCTAAATATGCGTTTTACAGCAGACATATGGGATTCTTTAGGCGAAGCCTAATATCTAGCACATAAGCATGTAGAAAACATAATATCTGTTCGACTAGCCGTCAAGTACATTAAAGAACCAATCATTCCTCTATAGGTTCTAACATCTACAACTTTTCTCGAAAGATCAACTCCGATTTTAGTTCCTGGTGCCATCGGGGTTGAAATTGGAGTAAAATTTGACATATTAATTTTCTTTAAAATGTCAGCAATTAATATACTTCGCTTGATTTATAAAAATCCCCATGGAAAATTGTCTAACTTGTAATCCGAGAAAGAAGTTCATCTCTCCCATCATACTCATTTGAAAACATGACACCATGAGGTTAGAAAATTTCTTACAGTACTTTGGATTAATTGAACCAAATATGATATCGTCCACATATATTTGAATTAAAATGATATCAGCTTTCTCCTTTTTAATGAATAAAGTGGTGTTGATTTTACCTTTTGAAAAACCAAACTTGACAAGGAATTTGGATAATACGTCATACCAGGCTCGAGGGGTTTGTTTGAGTCCATAAAGTGCTTTATCTAGAATATATACATGATCAGGTTTAGCGGCACTTATGAATCCTTCAGGTTGAGAAACATACACCTCTTCTTTTAATAATCCATTCAGAAAGGTTGTCTTTACATCCATCTGATAGACCGTAAAGTTCTTATGTTCAGTGTAGGCTAGGAACATCCTAATGGCCTTAATACGCGCAACTGGTACATACGTCTCATCAAAATCAATGTCTTCCTCTTGTTTGTATCCCTTGGCTACAAGTCTTGCTTTGTTTTGAATAACAACACCATCTTCATCCTTTTTATTTTTGAATACCCACTTGGTGCCAGTAATCATTGTTAAGACACAGTCTCATTGGATTCAAGATCATCCAATCTGAATATCGCAATCTGAAGCTAAAGCCGAAACGTCGACTCTCAATATTAAAGTCTATGTCGTTTGTAATAAATGCCAATGTAATTGTTTGTTTATTATATTAGTTAACTTAGTTTAAATATCTATTTCTAATAGATATTAGATCTAGTTTATCATAGTTAGATAAAGTTAACTTAGTTAGTTATTATCTAAGTTAGTTAGTTAGATAGAATATCTAAATGTTAGATATTAAGTTAGTTTTATTGTTTTATAATGCAACTTGTTGTTGCAAGTTGTAGGAAGTGTGTTAGAAATACTAAGATTAGATATCTTTGTGTATCTCTCAATCTATCAGATAATAATTATCAGAACACAAACACATACTAAAAGGTGTATTAGAGAGAAAAACACAGAGAACACAATCAAAGCTTGAATCGATCAACCTTGTAACCATTTGTTATAATCAATACAGGTTGGTAATCTTATTGTGTTGTTAATCTAAGAACTTGATATTAGTATTGTTAAGGACCCACAATTGGTATCAGAGCCTGATTAAGATCAAATCAAGTTTTTTCAGAAAAACGACTCTGTGTTCTTGTGAAAAATTGATTTTGAGTGTTTAAGTGTTTTAGGTGTTAAAATCGATCAGGTTGTGATCGATTAGCATTCTAGATTGAGTTGTTATTGATTAATTTCAGTACTAAGCTTTATTCGAGTTCCATTTTGTGGATTTAGTGAGGAAATTGTCGAGAACAAAAAGTCACCGTGCGATAAAATTTTTCTTCAAATAGTGTGTTTAATTGAGACCGAGTGCTTATTTTCAGTTCTAGAAGTGTTTCTAGACATAAGGGTAGAGTTTGGTATTGCTAAATCGTTTCAGGAACAGATTTTAGACGATTTTTCGAAATACAGGACGAACAATCGCAAAGCAGAAGAAGAACACACGCAAAGTCAAACTTTGCGCATCTAGCCTGAAACGCAAAGACCAACTTTGCGCCTCCCACTACAAACGCAAAGTCCAACTTTGCGCTCCTCAAGTGAAACGCAAAGTCCAACTTTGCGCTCCTCAAGTGACCCGCAAACCTCACTTTGCGCCTCTCAAGCCAAACGCAAAGCACACTTCTCGCTTCAAAGAGCAATCGCAAACCTCAGAAACGCAAACCTCAAGTTTGCGCTTCCAACTAGAAACGCAAACCTCAAGTTTGCGCTTCCAACTAGACCCGCAAACCTCAACTTTGCGCTTCCAACTAGACCCGCAAACCTTACTTTGCGCTTACCTTTAGAAACGCAAACCTCAACTTTGCGCTCCCAACTTGAAACGCAAACCTTCTCAAATGCAAAGCTTCTATTCCACACTTGGAATTTTCTTCAGAATGACATCCAGAGAAGCCCTCGCAATAGGAACTGACACCAAGCCACCAGTTCTCTTCAAAGAAGAATACGAACAGTGGAAGGATCGGTTTCTGAACTTCATTGACAGACATGAGCTGGGTGATTTCATCAGGACATCTATAGAAGAAGGGGTTATGAAACCAGTCATGACGACTCGTGTAGTTGGAAATGTGCCTACTGAAGTTGAACTTAAGTTTCATGAGCTACAAGATGATAACCTTAGAAGAGCCAAAGGCGACAGATTAGCTAAGTCATACATTTTACAAGGAATTCCAAATGAAATATATGTAAAGATTGACAGCTACAAGGCCTCCGGCAAAGAAATGTGGGATCAGCTTGAAAAGATGATGCTGGGTTCGAAGGTTGGGAATCAGCTTAAAATCTCCAACTGCCTAAATAATTATGAAGAATTTAGAGGCGGGGTGGGAGAAACTTTAGAAGAAACCTATGACAGGTTTGTGACTTTGTTGAACGAACTTAGCAAGAACAAAGTCCACAAATCTCAAATTGAGCTAAACGTCAAATTCCTGAGCATTCTTCAACCAGAGTGGAAAAGATTTGCAAGACAAATGAAACAGATCAAAGACTTGAATGAGATTCCACTTCACGAGGTGTATGAAACCCTCCGTCAGAATGAAGAAGAGGTGGATGAAATTATAACTGAGAATAGACAGAAAGGAAAGACAGTTGATGACACAGTCGCTCTTGTTGTTAGGAAGAAAAGGAACAAGACGATTGTGTACGAATCAGATGAAGATGAAGCTTATGCAAACTCTGACACAGATGAAAATGATCAGCTAAAGCAAGCAATGATGATGCTGACAAATGTTTTTCAGAAAAGGTTCTACAAAAAGCCAACATCAAACAGTCAGAGGTACTCATCTGGTCCGAACAACTACATCCACAAGGAAAGGGTTGAAGGAAGTAGATATGAAGGAAAGAGATCTGAAGGGAAAAGAACAGAGGAAAGGAAGCCTGAAGAGAGAAGGTTTCAGTATGAAGGGAAGAGATTAGAGGAGAGGAAACCAGAAGAGAGAAAGTTCAAAGCTGAAGGATCCAGTCAGACAGAGCCACCAACGTGCTACAACTGTGGCAAAACAGGTCATTATGCCAGAGACTGCCGAAGGCCAAAAGTCAGAAACTCCGACTACTACAAGAACAAGATGCTTCTTGCAAAGCAACAGGAGGCTGGCAAGGCACTGATGGCTGAGGATGAATACTGGCTCGATCACTCAGATGAAGAAGAAGAAGAGGATGAAGAAAAAGATGAAGCCGTCAACATGTGCTTGATGGGTCAAATGGAATCAGATGCTGAAGTTGATTCAGACAATGAAGAAGAGGAGGTATGTAATCTATCAGATTTAGATTTCATGAATAAAATGCATGCCATGAGTTTAAAACAAAAAGAGTTAGAATCTAATCTTAAGCAAGAAAATGGTGTCATAACTAACAAAAACCAATTGATACAGAAACTTAGCAATGAAATTGCTGAGCAGAAAGTATTAGTTGAGATTTTACATAAAGATAATGACACCAACGCAAAAGAAAAGACAATAATTCTTAAAGAGAATTCTGAACTCAAGTCTCAACTGCTAAAAGGTGGGATTGATTTATATGACCTTAAAAATTTGCATGCTTCTTGTATCAAAGAAAACTTTTCTTTATTGGGAAAATTAAAAAGTTTGGAAGAGAAGTTATACAAAATGGGTCAAACTGAACAGACTATTTTTCTGAACAAACCCAAAGAGGAAATAGAGAGATGGGGAATCGGTTATAAGAATCCTCACTGTCTACAAAAAGGGATGTCTGAAGTGCCAAGACTTTATGATCATCTTTCAATGCAATTAGCTCGCAGAATCCCTGAGTTTAAAACTTTTTGGACTAAACTATCTGAAAATGATGAAGCCAACGAAACTGAAAAACGTTTGAAATCATCTAAAGTTCATCTTCCATTTTATTATGCGAAATTGAATAATAGTTATGATGAAAATCCAATATATCAAAAGAAGAAAACTCTTTCAAGTGATTTCTTTCAAAGTTATACTGAAAAAGAAATGGAGGCGAAGCCTATTCTAGGTAAACTATATGTCCCTCCTCTCGTTTTAGAAAGTAAAATTTCTGAACTTGAGAATTCTTTATCAGATGAAAGACTTTTGATGAATATTGAGCAAAAAGTTTTTTCAACTGTGTTTTCAAATTCTGTTATTTCTAAGGCTTCAAACTCAAAGGATATGTTTGGTTCATCAAGTAAAGGATTTGATTTTCTGAACTCTAATGGTGGTTTAGATAATTGTTCTGAACAATTTGAATTTAATGCAAAACTTCCTAACCATTCATCTTTTGTTAAGAAAACTTTGAGAAAGACCAGTATGCCTGTTAACAGTGCAAAATCAACGAAAGTTGATAACTCAGTCTCTGTGAAAGCTAAAAATGCTAAAGGTAAGAATATATCTCAGCATTCACAGAAACCGAACACTAGTGGTAATTCTAAGAAGAAGCATTCGCTTGTTGCTCCAAGGTCTAACTCACCGGTTTCACATGTTTCAGATCTGAGCAAGCAAAGGCCAGAAGTAAATTCTCAATGGCAACCCAAACGGAAGCTTGACAAGACCGTTTTATCGTTTAATAGTGTTAATTGTAGTAAGACTTCGCTTAGTAAAGATGTCTTAATTGCTGATGTTGCTCTTTTGAACTCAAAACTTGCTGTTTCTCGTAAACAATATACAATGAAGCAATTATTTCAGTTATCTTTATCTGCTAGAAAGTCTTCTATTTATGATAAATATGTTTCTATCTCTTGTCAAGATTCTGGAGATTGGTTTGAAAATTACCATGTGCATTCATCTCATACTAATCCTTCTCATACATTTCAAAAGAAAAGAGGACCCAATTTGAAATGGGTACCAAAATCTTGTGCTAACACAGCAGGACCCAAATTCCAGTGGGTACCTAAGGCTAAATTTGTGTTGCAGGCACACAAAGCTTAGAGAGAAATCGACTTCTGATTATGTACAGATCAGGACTCGTTCTTCAATGACAAAATAGGTTTTTGGATAATGCAGTTCAGAACCCGAACATCAAAGTCAAAACAGGCTTTTGAACAAATCAGTTCAAGACCCGCACTTCGATAATCAAAGTGAATATTCCAAAGTTGTCGTATAAATATCTAAATTTGCAACTTCTCTTATGCAGACTAGTCATACATGGTTCTTGGACAGCGGATGTTCCAAGCACATGACAGGGCAAAAAGAGATACTGTCCAATTTTAAAGAAAAATATTGTGGAACAGTCAGATTCGACAATGACCAGTTTTCATCAATCATGGGATATGGTGATGTACAACATGACAATGTCACGATCAAGAAGGTGAGCTATGTAGAAGGCTTACGACACAACTTGTTCAGTATAGGCCAGTTCTGTGACAAAGACTTAGAGGTCAACTTCAAAGCCAATAGATGTTCAGTTCGCAATGAAGAAGGCGAAGAACTCTTGGTCGGTACTCGAGAATCCGACCTCTACACAATCAATTTATCAAATGTCCAGACTAACAAGCAAGTTTGTCTACTGACGAAAGCATCGATGCAACAAAGTTGGTTATGGCATTGAAGGCTCTCTCACCTCAACTTCCGGTACATCAACAATCTGGTCAGTGGAAAGCTCGTCAAAGGACTTCCAGAACTCAAGTAGGAAAGAGAACATCTTTGTGCAGCTTGTGAAAAGGGCAAGATGAAGAGCGCACCTCATAAACCAAATCCTGAACCAAGTACAAGCGTTCCGTTAGAGTTATTGCATATGGATCTATGCGGTCCGATGCGAACTCAGAGTCTAGGCGGCAAGAAGTACATACTCGTGATCGTGGACGATTACTCGCGATACACATGGGTCAAGTTTCTACGTTCAAAGGATGAGACACCAGATGTACTCATCACTTTCCTAAAGACGACCCAGGTGAATATGCAGAAACTGGTCAAGTTTCTACGAACAGACAACGGCACAGAGTTCAAAAACCACAAAGTTGAAGAATATCTCGAATCTGTCGGGATTTCACATCAATACTCTGCTGCTCGAACGCCTTAACAAAATGGAGTGGTTGAAAGAAGAAATCGGACGCTAGTCGAGGCTGCTCGTACTATGCTAAGTAAATCAGACTTACCTCTATTTTTGTGGGCAGAAGCTGTATCGACCGCGTGCTACACACAGAATCGCTCCATGGTACATCGAAGATTCAAGAAGACTCCTTATGTGTTAATCAACAACCGAACACCGACAATCAAATATTTCCATATATTTGGGTGTAAGTGTTTCGTTCTAAACGATAGGGAGAGTCTAAATAAGTTCAGTGCTAAAGCGGATGAAGGAATCTTCATTGGCTATTCCTCGACATCAACTGTATTCCGTGTTTATCTAAAGAAGTCAAAGACGGTGATTGAAAGCATCAACGTCTCGTTTGATGAAGAAATGGCTTCCGAACAACAACGTTCAGAACCCGTTATAACAGGAATACTAGCTTCTGGGAAACTCAGTTCAGGACCTACGTCTCAACAGAATAAATCAGATGAAGCATCAACTTCTACTAACCATTTACCTGATTTAGATTTATTATTTGAATTGTTTTATGATGAATTTATTGGATTTAATGTAAAGAAATCTGTTGTGGTTGACAGGATGGAAGACTTAACGACTACTCATCCAACCAGTTCAGATATTCCTATTGAATCAAACGCCCCGATTCAACAAGAGATTCCAATTCAAATGTCGACTCCAACAGTTGAAGAAGTGACAAATGATAAAGAGACAGAAGTAGCTGAAACAGTAGGAGATACTATACAAATCAATCTACAACCATAACAAGTTGTACCTGCTGAGCCTTCTGAACCTGCCACTTCAACTGAAACCATCAATCCTCCTGAACAATCAGAAGAAGGTACAAGTGGTTTTGTAGATGATATAACCGACATACAATCATCTAATCCACTGCCTCATGAACATAAATGGACCAAAGAGCACCCGCTAAGCCAGATGATTAGCGATCCATCAAAACCGGTGCAAACTAGGTCAGCATCAATGAACATGTGCATGCATGACTCCTTTCTGAGCAAGTTCGAGCCAACACGTGTATCAGAGGCACTTGATGATCCAGAATGGGTGGTCTCAATGCAAGAAGAGCTGAATCAATTCGATGCACTTCAAGTCTGGAGACTCGTACCAAAGCCTAAAGGTAAAACCATTATAGGTACGAAATGGGTTTTCAAGATAAAGAAAGACGAAGATGGTACCGTTATCCGAAACAAGGCAAGACTAGTAGCCAAAGGATACAGACAAGAGGAAGGAATAGACTATGACGAAACATATGCTCCTGTGGCGCGATTAGAGGCAATCAGAATGTTTCTAGCCTACGCAGCCCACAAGAACTTCACTGTATTTCAAATGGACGTGAAGACAGCATTCCTAAATGGAATTCTGAAGGAGGAAGTCTACGTATCTCAGCCCGAAGGTTTTGTCAATCAAGGGAAGCCGAATCTTGTTTACATTCTCGACAAAGCACTCTACGGTCTGAAACAAGCACCTCGAGCCTGGTATGATGTCCTTTCCACTTTTCTAGTCAAGTCTGGGTTTTCAAAAGGAACGGTGGATACCACTTTGTTTATCAAAAAGGAAAAAGGCGATATCATTTTAATTCAAATTTATGTAGATGATATTATCTTTGGTTCTACAAATACTAAGTACTGCAAGAATTTTGCAAAGCTTATGGTGTCTAGATTTCAAATGAACTTGATGGGAGAGATGAATTTCTTCCTCGGTTTACAAGTAAAACAATTTTCATCGGGTATTTTTATCAATCAATCAAAATACATTAGGGATATTCTTCTGAAGTTCCAAATGGAAAATTCAAAACCGATTGGTACCCGAATGGCACCAGGTACTAAGATTGGCACCGATCCTTCGGGAAAGGCTGTTGATGTTAGGACTTATAGAGGGATGATAGGTTCTTTAATGTATCTTACTTCTAGTAGGCCAGATATAATATTTTCAACATGCTTATGTGCACGATATCAGGCCAATCCTAAAAAAATCCATATGTCTGCTGTAAAGCGCATATTTAAGTATCTAAAGGGCACTGCAGATCTTGATCTGTGGTATCCTAAAGATACTAGTTTTGAACTAACAGCCTACACAGATGCAAATCATGCAGGTTGTATGTTAGATAGGAAGAGCACGTCGGGACATGTACAGTTCCTCGGTGACAAACTAGTAAGTTGGGCATCGAAGAAGCAACTTTGTGTTTCAACCTCCACGGCCGAAGCAGAATATGTAGCTGCTGCTAGCTGTTGTTCTCAGGTCTTATGGATGAGAACTCAATTGCGCGACTACGGTTTCCACTTCAACAAAATCCCGATATACTGTGACTCCAAGAGCGCCATCGCAATATCAGCGAATCCTGTTCAACACACCAAGACTAAGCACATAGACGTCAGGTATCACTTTATTAAAGATCATGTTGAAAAGAGAAAAATTGAACTTTTCTTTGTAAAAACTGATTATCAACTTGCCGATTTGTTCACCAAACCCTTAGACGAAAAGAGGTTCAACTTTCTTATCTCTAAGCTTGGTATGCTAAATCTTAAAATCTAATCAGTAGTTACATATAAAAGTTTTCTAAATTCTTAACTCTGATTGATATCTGCACTTCTATATAATGTTCATGATCCAAGGGGGAGAATGAGAAGAAATTGACATCTGGTCAATATTACTTCGAGGGGGAGCTCATAAAATTTTGCATGTACCTTTTAATGCCAAATTTTTTTTGTAATGCAAGAATTTAGGGGGAGCTCTTCAAGACAAAGGGGAGTACGGATATGACTTCTGATTATTTCTGATCATAACTCGTACTTTAAAAAGTTTTACTGCTTTTTGTCTTTTCATTTTAAGTGAATAAATTTTACTTTGACTTGACATAAGACTTTTGCAGAATTTTTGAGAGATGCTTACAACTTCATATGTTTATGACTTAAAGCTTAGCTTCATGAGATTGAAGATCGTACGTCAAGGTATAATTCTAAATCTTCATCTCATATATGATTGAAAGAAGGACAACTTTCAATCATTGGAAAACATTGTTTTTCATGTTCAAACCACTTCCCGATTTTTCAACAGATTTTATATTTTGAGAGTGTAATTTTAAATGTTTTCATGATCTAAATTGTGCTTTAACTGAAATAGTTAAACCAATCTGAGCATCACATGCATCATAGGAAAACAAGAATTATTGTGCTAGGAATTAACACAACTTCTATGGAATCACCTTAACCAGTGATTTCTACCCAAGAAGTTAATCCTTAGTGATTGAGTGTGAGAAGCGAAAAGAAATGAGTGTGATTAGAGAAAGCAAAACGTTTAAAAGAAAGAGCATGTGAGAACAGAGTTCAAAGAATATCACAACTCTGCACCAACTTTTTCTGAGCCGGGTAGCCACATTACTAGTGTTTCACAATTCTTTGGTGATCATTATTGAAACAACCAACTAGCCCATGCCAACTCTTGATCAAACCTCACTATCTACTCATTTTCTTCTCAACAAGAAAGTGTTTCACATTTTCAAAGGGGACGCAGCACATATGCTATCTGATTTTCATTTGGAAAATCTGGATATTGAAAAGAAGGAAGTCTGCCCCACCTTCGCACTTCAATCATGCACATTGAGTCTGTGTTTAACTTACTTTTGTCTCAGTGGTTTACACAATTTTGAGCCTATAATCAATCATCAAGTTCTTAATTCTTTCAACACAAGCACGAACACACAAGGAATTAGTTTCTTTGTCATAAGGTTTATAGAAATTACCTTTGTGGTGTTTTGATGATTAAATGGAAGCCCTGGGGGAGTCAACATCAAACAGCTCCTTTCCAATGTGTATTCGTTACACACAGTGACTTAGTGTTACTGTTAGGGCTACTTTGTTTGTTAAATAGAAGTTCAGGGTAGAATATGTCAAGTTATTAAAGTTGTAAGCTTGTTGGGCCTTAAAGCCCATAAGCCCATTAGGCATGCGAGCCTACGTATTTAAAGTTATTTCTATTTCATTTGTTAGGTTAGAAATTCCTTATTCAGTTTACTAGTCATTAGTTTACATACCCTTAACAGAAATTCTCTCTGTAAACCTTAACCCTTTGAAGTTATATCAATCATATGACTAGTTGCTGTGGCCTATAATCTGTTCATCATTATTCATAATTACTTGTGATTGTACTGCACTGGGATCTACAATTGGTATCAGAGCTTCGACCGAATAAGAGCTTTCCCGGTCTTACCCATTTGACCGGACACTTGTACTCCGGTCTTGCACCTTAGACCGGATACTTGTTTACTCCGGTCTTGCCTTCGACCGGGTGGTTGTAACATCCGGTCAAACACCTTCGACCTGATACTTGTATCCCGGTCTTACACCTTCGACCGGATAAGTGTATCCCCGGTCCTGTCATTCGACCGGATACGTGCTTACTCCGGTCTTTCCTTCGACCGTTATCTTGCATTCTCCGGTTTTTCGTTTGACCTGATATTCTGTTAGACATAGTGTTTCTGTGTTTCTTCTATTTTTATTGTATTTGGATCATCCTGCCTGCCTAACGACCATTACAGTGCTTTAAGTTAAAAAGTAAAGATGAACTCAAGGGATGCTCTAGCCATCGGTTCTGACCAAAAGCCCCCGGTGCTCTTTCGGGGAGAGTACCCTCAGTGGCATGATCGATTTATAAACTTCATAGAAGCAAAATCCAACTATGAAGATATATATAAATGCCTGACTGAGGGTCCACAAGATTGGCCAATGAAAGTGGTACCGGGAAACCCAGCTGAAGGAAGGCCAGAGCGTCAGATTCGGAAATCTGTTGGGGATTTTACTAAGGAGGAAAAGGAAATGTACGAGGCAGAAAAGCTGGCAAAATCGTACCTTCTTCAAAGTCTACCTAATGACATCTATGCTTGTATAGATAGCTTCAAGGACTCATCAAAAAAGATGTGGGACCAAATAGAGAAGATGATGATGGGAAGCCACATCAATAATCAGTTAAAGGTGACCAACTGTATCACCAGATATGATGGGTTTAAAGCACGAAAGGGTGAAACGCTGACGGAAACCTACGAAAGGTTTAATATGCTTCTGAATGATCTTCAGAAAAATAAGATCACAAAGACGAACACGGAAAACAACATAAAGTTTATGAACAACTTACAGCCTGAATGGAAACCGTTCGTCTCCCATATTCGCCACACTCAGACCTTGAAGAAGCTGTACCTTCACAAACTCTATGAAATGCTGCTCCAAGACGAAGAAGAAGTGATGGAACTTATTGGGAAAGCAGAGGAAAAGCCAACAACTGATCAAATAGCACTCGTATCTGAGAGAAGAGGCAAGTCCGTCAGCCGATCATCTGGAAAAGAGCCCGTGCTGAGTGATTCTGAACCTGAAGATCCCGATAGCGACTCGGATCCAGAAATTGCCAAGATGAAAGAAGCAATGGTTTTTCTCACTCAAGCATTTCAAAAGAGGAAGTTTTTTAACAAGACTTCCAACAAGCAAAGAGTCTCTACTCGACGTGATCATCGAGAAAAGTCTGAAGGTAATAGTCGTTTTGAAGCTGGTAAGAAGCCTGACAAGAGAAATGAAGAAAAGCCGAAAGACGAACCGATCAAATGTTACAACTGTGGTCGGTTAGGTCATTTCGCCAAAGATTGTCGCAAGCCAATTGTGCGCAACGCCGACTACTACCGAGCCAAGCTGCTTCTTGCCAAAGAAAAGGAAGCCGGTAAAGCTCTAATGGCTGAAGACGATTACTGGTTACAAGTGTCGGATGAAGAACCTGAGGATGCTGAAGCTCATTTGTGTTTCATGGGCAACCATTCTTCACCATCCGATACTGATGAAGAAGATCACAATGCTCCCTGCCAGGTATGTGCCCCTTTCCATGAAGCTTTACTTGATCAGATGCAACTTTCAATGAACAAACTTGACTCTTACAAGTTACTTTTAAAAGAAAAAGAACAACTTCTCTCATCTCTGGAAAAACGTGTCACTAAACAGTCTGACTTTATGGAAAAACAAAGCTTAGAAATTTCTAGCTACCTGTGCACGATTTCTAATTTAAGAGAAGAGAATGTGAGTTGTTCAATAGAGTCACAAAACCTAATGACCAAAGTAGATGACCTGACCAAAAAGCTACGTACGTCCGAGACCGAGAAAATTGATTTGTTAAATCAAAACGTGGCTTACAAAAATGAGAACATAAGGTTATCTAATCAGTTAGAAGAGCTTGAAAAGAAACTTTATAAATTTGGTCAATCTGATCAAACGCTAAAGCTAATCGCACCAAAAGAACCAAAGTACGGAAATGCGGGTATCGGGTACGATAACCCTGATTATTTAAACAAGGCTTTATCCAAAGTTCCTACTTTATATGCATCTGAATTTTTTGGATTAGACAAAATCTTTCTAGAATATAAGATACGATGGACCACACCCACTGAGGAGGAAGAATTGGAAGATAAGTTGAGAAGAGAAAACTCTGTTCTTTCTAAAAGGACAATTCCTTTTGTGTATGATTCTTTAAATGCGACTTATAATACTGACAAACCCCGGTTCCTGTCATCCGATTATTTTCATAGTTACTCTCAAGCTGAACTAGATACTAAAACCGTTAAAACTGAGGAGGAACTTCTAGCTCCCAAAGTTTATGTTCCAACTCTGATTTTAGAAAAGAAACTTGTTCAGCTAGAAGAATCGTATGCTCTAGAACGAAAAAAATTTCAAAAGGAAAAACAAGGTCTTTTATCTCAAATTGAGTTTCTCAGTTCCAACAAAAAGGAGACTATGTCGGCTGAGGAAAAAGAATATTTCCAGACAGAAATAAAGAAGTTGCACTCACAACTGGCTGCTATGGCAGCAGATCATCTGAAAGTGCAACTTCACAAGGCTGACCTTCAAGCTCAGCCTTCCCTTCTCCAAAGAGAGATATCTCATCTGTCTGAAAACTCTTATCCTTCTTCTGACACATCTTCCTGCAAAGCTTTTATGGGTGACTCTTCACCAACTAAAGGAAAAGAGCCTCAAAGTTTTGAATCAGATCAGTGTTCTGATTGTAAAAATGCTTCCGCATATGATCTGCTCTCAACAAACTCTTCCACTGTTCTGAAGTCCTCATGTGATAAGGTCCTTTCAGATGAGGGACTAGAATTTTCCGCATTCTTGAATTCTGAGGTGTGTTTAGATAGCAAATTGAGACAATTTGACTTTAATCCTTCTCTACCTAGCCATGTTGATTTTTTAAATGAGTCATGTGAGCCTCCGGTTAAATTTTATAAGGGTGAATGTTCTACATCTGCCCCGCAAAAACCTTCTGTGAACAATTCGTCAAAATCATACAAGTCTAAATCTAAAAGGCGTTCACAGAAGAAGAAAAAGACCGGTAGCTCTCAAAGGTTACGATCGTCAATTTTCAAATCCTCTGACTATGGGTTTAACGGCATTTCAGATACGTATGGTCGGCGGGAAGAAGTGAAATATGCTTGGGTAGCTAAGAAGTCAAAAGAAAGCTCGGCAACATCTGAATTAGTTGATCCTGTCTTAAAGTCTAGAAAGAACAATACCAATCATGACGTCTTTATTTCTAAACCTCTAGTTGAATGTAATGGAACTCTTCCTTTAAAAGTTTATTCAATTCCGCAATTACTTCAACTGTCTCATGATTGTCTATGTTGTTCTTATTGTGGATCAAATGATTTTGTTGATAGTCGTTTTGCATCTGATTGGTTTGGCTCATATCATATTGCTCATAATCATTCTCATTGTGATGTTTCCCGTGAAAGACAAAGACCCAAATCTAAACGGGTCTCTAAGTCGGGTGTTAAATCTAACCCCAAAGGACCCATTTACGAATGGGTACCTAAAAAGAAATAACCTGTTTTGTAGGACGGTTATGTGTGGTATCTAGATTCAGGCTGCTCCAAACACATGACCGGAAGAAGGGAGCTACTCACAAACTTCACCGAGAGGTTCTGTGGGAATGTACGGTTCGGGAATGATCATTCCTCTCCCATCAGGGGTTACGGCGATATTGTCAAAGATAACATCACGATCAAGAAAGTCTCCTATGTCGAAGATCTCGGTCACAATCTCTTCAGTATCGGTCAATTCTGTGACAAGAATCTCGAGGTTACTTTCAAGGCTAAAAGGTGTAGCGTTCGAACTGAGGATGGTAAAGAAATACTTGCTGGAACGCGACGCACCAACCTCTATACGATTGACCTCTCGTCCTTGAAACCCGACAAGGAAGTCTGTTTGTTGTCCAAAGCATCTGCTGAACAAAGCTGGCTATGGCACCGTCGTCTCTCGCACTTGAACTTCAAGAATATCAACAAGTTGGTGCTCGGTGGACATGTCAAAGGTATGCCAGACCTAAAGTTTGCAAAAGATCATCTGTGCACTGCCTGCGAAAAGGGCAAGATGAAAAAGGCATCTCACAATCCTAAAGCCGTTCCGAGTACTTCTCGGTCCCTTGAGCTAATCCACATGGACTTATGTGGACCGATGCGCGTTCAAAGCATAAATCACAAGAAGTATGTCCTGGTGATGGTTGACGATTTCTCTCGTTACACTTGGGTCCATTTTCTCCGTTCAAAGGACGAAACTCCCGAGTTGATAATCTCACTTCTGAAGAGCATTCAAGTAAGTCTCAACCAAGTAGTTCAGACCATCAGGACGGACAATGGCACTGAGTTCAAGAATCAAATACTCACCGGTTATCTCACTTCAGTGGGTATCTCACACACTTTCTCTGCCGCTCGTACTCCTCAACAGAATGGGGTGGTAGAGCGTCGAAACAGAACTCTAGTTGAAGCAGCACGCACGATGTTGTCTCATTCCAAGCTACCACTATTTCTTTGGGCAGAAGCTGTTGCTACCGCTTGCTATACTCAAAATCGGTCTATCATCAACAAGCGGTTCAACAAGACTCCGTACGAGATCATCAACAAGCGTATCCCGAACATCAACTACTTTCATGCCTTCGGGTGCACCTGCTTTGTCTTAAATGATAAGGATGATCTTGGCAAATTTAGTCCCAAAGCGGATGAAGGAGTGTTTATCGGCTACTCTCAGCAAGCAAAATCCTACCGTGTCTACAACAAACGGACGAAGACCGTCGTTGAGAGCGTAAACGTGACATTTGACGAGGCCCCTGAAATGGTTTCTGAACATCTCAGTTCAGAACCTGCGCTTACTGGTGTGTTAGCTTCTGGACAATTCCGTTCGGAGACTACACAATCTCCAGTGGATCCACATCATGCGTCTACGTCAAGAGCACATCTTTCTGATTTGGATTTACTGTTTGAATTCTTTTATAATGACTTATTTAATGTTAAGTCTAATACTACGTCATGTGACAGGAATACTGCTCAAGCACCAGAAGTGACACAAGTCACTGGCCCTACCGACTCCGGTGGTCCATCCTCGCCTGGTGCTCCATCCTCTACTGCCAATGATCAAGCTTCCCCGACCTCAAGTGATAGACACCCTCTTGCTCAAGTTCTTGATGACGGTGCTCCTGAACCGACTCCTGTCTCCGTTCAAATTCCTGCACCGACTCCTGTTGAAGGTGCTCTCGACGCTTCCTCTCCGGCAATCCCGGAACCTCCCATCGTTTCATCTCCAGCTGAGTCGTCCTCTACTCCTAGTTCGACTCCCACTACGAAGCTTACACCTCACAGGCCATCATCCCTCGAGGCAGTTCAGGAGTTACCCCCAGGTGGTCATGTGGATTCCGATACCTCCCATCAGACATATCAACCTCATCCACACACCACCAAGTGGACTCGAGCACACCCCCTTCATCAGATCATCGGTGATCCCTCCACACCAGTTCAAACTCGATCCACCACCGCGAATGACTGCTTATTTTCCTCGTTCCTCAGCCGTATCGAACCTTCAATCGTCTCTGAAGCGCTGAATGATCCGGACTGGGTAATTGCTATGCAAGAGGAACTCAACCAATTTGAGAGCCTCAAAGTATGGCGCCTAGTTCCCCGTCCTAAGAACAAGACGGTGATAGGGACTAAATGGATTTTTAAGAAAAAGAAGGACGAAAACGGCATCATTGTTCGGAACAAAGCGCGTCTAGTGGCTAAAGGATATCGCCAGCAAGAAGGAATTGATTACGATGAGACGTTTGCACCGGTTGCCCGCATTGAAGCGATCCGCATGTTCCTCGCATACGCCGCTCACAAGAATTTCATCGTCTTTCAAATGGACGTGAAATCCGCGTTCCTCAACGGCGTGCTCAATGAGGAAGTCTATGTCTCGCAACCCGAAGGATTCGTGAGTACTGAAAATCCGCATTACATCTACTTTCTTGACAAGGCCCTCTATGGTCTTAAGCAAGCGCCACGAGCCTGGTATGATGCACTCTCATCCTTCTTAGTCAAGTCTGGATTCTCTAAAGGTAAAATTGATACTACTTTATTTATTAAAAGAGAGAAGAAAGATATCATTCTTGTACAAATTTATGTTGATGATATAATCTTCGGCTCCACGAACCCCAAGTATTGTCAGAACTTTTCTGCCTTAATGAGTAAACATTTTCAAATGAGCATGATGGGGCAAATGAATTTTTTCCTGGGTCTTCAAGTAAAACAATTACAAACAGGAATTTTCATTAATCAATCTAAGTACATCTCGGATATTCTTCGGAAATACCAGATGGAACAATCCTCTTCTATGAAAACCCCCATGTCCACTACTCTAAAGCTTCACTCCGATCCTGATGGTAAGGATGTGAATGCTACTATTTATAGAGGTATGATTGGCTCTCTAATGTACTTGACGACTAGTCGGCCTGACATTATGTTTTCGACATTCTTGTGTGCAAGATTTGAGTCGAAACCTAAAGAGTCTCACTTAGCTGCGGTTAAGCGAATCTTTCGATATTTAAAAGGTACTGCTGATCTTGGTTTGTGGTACCCAAAAGAGACAGGTTTTGAATTGACAGCATACTCGGACGCTGACCATGTTGGAAACATGATGGACCGGAAAAGCACGTCGGGTCATGTTCAGTTCTTGGGCGATCGTCTTGTCAGCTGGGCCTCCAAGAAGCAAAACTGCGTGTCCACCTCCACCGCCGAGGCGGAGTATGTAGCAGCCGCCAGTTGCTGCTCGCAAGTCATCTGGATGCGCACCCAGCTCAAAGATTATGGATTTAATTACTCCAGGATTCCCATCTACTGCGACTCGAAGAGCGCTATAGCCATATCAAGCAATCCCGTCCAGCACACGAAGACGAAGCACATTGATGTGCGCTATCATTTTATAAAAGATCACGTGGAAAAAGGTACTATCGAACTCTATTTTGTTAATTCAGAGCATCAGTTAGCAGACCTATTTACCAAGGCCTTGGACGAAAAACAATTTAACTACCTTGTGTCCAAGCTAGGTATGTTAAATCTGAAAGTTTGATCCGTTCGCAGCTCTCAACGAGTTTCATTCACTAACGAATGACTGTGACAACTGCACCAGTGCCTTGTCTCTGGTTGCTATTATCCACACTCCTTGGTTATTGCATTTTACTCGTTCAGCTCTGTGTTAGTTACAAATTTCTGTATCAACAAAATAGATTTCGTGTTTCTCTAGTTTCTATTGTGTTCTTGGTTTTGTCTTCGTGGTGTTTTTCGTGATTTTGTGTGCAGTTCACTTCTTTGTTCCTTGAAGAGTAAGTTGTTAGTGATGGATCTACAACCCCATACTGTGTTCAGGGGGAGCACTAGCGTCAGATGGTTGGTAAGTCTCACGAGTCCTCCATTCGAGGCGGAGCAGGTACAATGGCGCAAAACCAGCCACCAGCGATTGATCAAATCGCAGATGCGAAACTGATTCCCGAGGATCAGTTCCTTCCTCTTACAGCCAATAACTACCATCTCGATGTAACCCAACCTGCTATTCAATATCAGGTCAGCATCGAGATACTCAGGGGCCATCCAATCTCGTATGCTCTAACGGAAACTGCAACCGTACCAATCTTATACTTACAGCAGTTCTGGCATTCTCTCCATGCGTTAGAAGCCGATGGCGGATTTCATCTTGAAGGACGGATAGATCACACTCCAGTGCTTCTCACATGTGATCTCTTCCGACAATTCCTTCGGTTACCGACCGCCGGATCCGTAGCAGGCCGAGAAGACTTCGACCCGATTGTCACTGATACTACGCTGTGCACCGACCTTCACTCCTTGGGTTATGACGCAGTACTTCGCATTCCATCAACCTTCAACCGCAAACATCTATCGACGATATGGTACACGCTGTTCACATACATCAATCGGTGCCTTTCTTCTATAACGAAGGGCATTGATCAGACGAGCGCCCCGATTCTTCGCATCTTTCACGCGATGGCTTTCAATCCCCACGTGGACTTTGCCGACTTTCTCTGGTTTGAACTCATTCAGAGAGTTCGTTCTACTGCATCTCGCCGGTCAAATTTCATTCCATTCATGCGGTTCCTACAGATCGTTATCCGGAACTACATGAACCTGTATCCCGAGATACAACTCCGCTCTACCCACCCGACGTGTCCACAACATCCAACACGCAAGATTCCTTCTCGTGCTGATCCGGAAGGTGTTGTCGCCCGACAAATCCCAGTCGGGGTACTAGACCATGCTCGTCCCACGGCACTGAGTGTGATAGCTTATAGGCACACACACAACATTCCAGCTCCTATGGTCCGGCCAGAACCGGCAGGACCTGCCCCGGGAGCAAGACCTGAGCGACGTGAGGGTCCGCGTCCACGAACGAGAGGCAGGAGGGTCCGGATAGCTGGGGCTTCCGGACAGGGTGCGTCGAGAGCTATTATCGTGAGGGGATCTGGCGTGGTCAGTGTCGTTAGAACGAGCCAGCCTAGTTCTTCCAGACAACCATCTTCGCCACCACCAACCGAGACTCAAATGACAGAAGAGGCAACAGATTCTGAAGTCGTTCATGGTCAGTCCTCTTCTGTCGCTGCTACTGGTGACACGGCAGCCAATTCCGATTCAGAAGAAACACAAACTGCAGCATCGGCATCAAATGAAGAGTCTTCTGACTCCGATGGTGACGATGATCACCCCTCATCTGGAGAGATAAGGAGAGCGGAGGGAGTCTCAGTTGAAAATCAAGAAGTGAGCTGTGTGAGGGAAAGGCGGAGTAAAATACATTCTGAGAGTACACGAGTGACGGGACAACCATCTTCGGTTGTATCCCCCCTAACCACATTTATCCAGGTAGCCACATCTGCTACCCAGTCTCATGTGTTGGGACAGGGTATTGAAGAAGCCGTCGTGGACCTAGCGGCGCACTTGCACGCCCAACCAAGCCACTCCACCATCTCTCAACAGATGGTGGTTTCACATTCTCACGAGGATTTAGCACATACGCTATCGGGCTCTCACTTGGAGGGTGCCGATATTGAAACAAGAGAACAGCTGCCCCCGTTCTCGCCATATTTGATTGCACGAAGTCTAGAGCCATTTGTGATACATGCCATTCCTAGGACACAGATTCCTTTTTCGGCTATCGCCGGTAGCCTAAGTGGCCCGGCCGGAACACCCATAGTAAATCCGCCTTCGGGCCATTTACGAGGATTGGGTGGAAGTCCTACCACGGCTATTATCACGCCAACCATGAACGTAGGAGGCTCGACTTCTACAGTCGTAGCTACAATGGGAAGTCTAAGTGACCCCGGAGTTACCCCAATTGAGTTTGTCTCAAGGGAATACATGGACGGCGCCCTAAAGGCTGTCCAATCTATTATGAGGGAGGAGTTGGACAACATCAAACGCATGGTCAAAGGCAAAGGTCCTGCGACTGAGCCGGAGACCACACCTATTCCACCTTCTCTACCAGCCACGGATCTTTCAATACCTGAACTCAAATCTATCCTTCTCGCCAAACTTATAGCCCAATCTCAAACCGAACCCACCCAGGATGCCGATTTGCTATCCCTACTTCGTTCTCAAGCATCCACACCTACTCCACCTACACCCCAGCCTACTGTCTCTACCGAAGCCTTCCAGATCCAGCAAGCTATGCTTTAGTCACTTCAGCAAACCGTAGATGTTTTGACTGAACGCCTTTCAGCAGTGGAGGATACCTGCCGTAGCCAGGCAGAACGGCTCAAGCGCCGACATGATGATCAGGATGATCCGGATCACCATGAGGGGGAGAAGCGCCAACATCTATCTGAGCCAGAGACACATGTAGTGAAGTCAGAACAGGTTGAACAGGGTACGGGTTCGGGTACAAGAACAGAGGGACAGAGACAGGAACAGGA
This sequence comes from Arctium minus, assembly GCA_954870635.1. Taxonomy (NCBI): domain Eukaryota; kingdom Viridiplantae; phylum Streptophyta; class Magnoliopsida; order Asterales; family Asteraceae; genus Arctium; species Arctium minus. Next base: position 117,930,720 of record OX941080.1, on the reverse strand, counting down.
ACGGGAACCGGTGACAGACTTGATACTATACGATTATCCGACGGTTGAAAAGCCTGAGGTATTTGGAGATGGTTCTCCGATAGTTCCTGAAGATTGGGCAATAATACTAGATCCGTATGAAGTGACGGACACGATAGAAGAATGTGCCAATACTGAAAGAGCTCTGGTGGTTATGCAAGAAGAAATTGATGAAATACTGCATCCAGATGATCAGTCTACTGCCGTGATTCCTTTATTGACCTATCCAGTTAATCACCCTGATTTTTCTTCTACAGTTTTTCCCGAGAGATCTCCTCCAGCTTCACCAGTTAAAGAACCAGTTAGTACTACTCCAGTTCGTCCATTCAAGTGGGAAAGAGTCCGAATAAAAGTTCCTTTCCTCGAAGAAAGCCAGAAAAAGATCTTTGCCCACTGGATCAGAAAGTATGATAAAGTCGTTATCCATGGTTTACAGTCAGTGAAAAACAAAGAAAAACAGCGTGAACTTGTGTTCGTGTACAGAAAGTTCCAGCACAAGTACTCCAAGACAACGCTCAGGATTGTATCAGTTGATAAGATTATACCTGCCTACTTCATGAAGGTTAAGTATACGGACTTTATGGTTACTAGAGAAGATGGTCAACAATACTGCTTTTCTGATGCTGATTTTCCATGTCTGGAGCCACAAGATCTGCTGTACATTCTACGTGACCTAAAGACCAGAACCGTCAGACCCGGAGAAGTCATTGATGCACTAGAAACAGTGAAAAGATACATGAAGTGCGCAATGAAACTTGCTTCGGTGGAAGATTTTCAGATTGGGTTAGAAAGCGATCAACCGAAGATTAATCTGTTCAAGCCTGATCTGAGTGTTCCGTCTGATGCTCTAAATGTACCTGCATTCATAGTTATAAAGATTCCAGAGTTTGGTATGTCATATGTGAACAACAACGGGGTTCTACGCTTTATCCGTTTTGATCAGATTGCCAGATTTTGTGATGGTACGTTGATGTTTTTGAAAGACAAGTTGAAGTTTGCGCTGAGTCAAGATGAAAAAGGAGTTCAGATACTGGATTCTTCATACAAAGCAATTGTTCTTAAAGCACTGGGTGTAATTGAAAAGCGACTGGAGTACAGGACTCAGATTCGATATTTCGAGATCAGCTTTGGTTTCCGGAAAATTTTTGTTCCTAACTGGCGTGATTATCAACTTCTATTTAAAGGGGGAGATTGTTAGGGCTACTTTGTTTGTTAAATAGAAGTTCAGGGTAGAATATGTCAAGTTATTAAAGTTGTAAGCTTGTTGGGCCTTAAAGCCCATAAGCCCATTAGGCCTGCGAGCCTACGTATTTAAAGTTATTTCTATTTCATTTGTTAGGTTAGAAATTCATTATTCAGTTTACTAGTCATTAGTTTACATACCCTTAACAGAAATTCTCTCTGTAAACCTTAACCCTTTGAAGTTATATCAATCATATGACTAGTTGCTGTGGCCTATAATCTGTTCATCATTATTCATAATTACTTGTGATTGTACTGCACTGGGATCTACAGTTACTGACAGGCATGTTAACTGATTCATTAGTTGATTCAGGTGTTACACGACTATTTTGTCTGGATTTGAAAAGATCTGGATGAATATCTTTTGAATTGACGGATCAGGGGCTCTAACCACAAGAAAGACATTTCTTACAATTAAGTTTGATGAAGTCGTTGCACTTAACATCAAAAAGGGGGAGAATGACTACAAAAGAAATGGCAAAGATCACATGTTTCAAGAATCACGTCCACTCTTCAAAGGGGGAGATTGTTAGAAAAAGACATGCTGATTTCAGAAACTAGAGAAAGAAATTGCATCTTCTGTGCTGAAAAAGAAGACTGAATTGCTAAAATCATTTTCGTAATGATCTTGATCCAAAGGGGGAGATTGTTAAGACACAGTCTCATTGGATTCAAGATCATCCAATCTGAAGATCGCAATCTGAAGCTAAAGCCGAAACGTCGACTCTCAATATTAAAGTCTATGTCGTTTGTAATAAATGTCAATGTAATTGTTTGTTTATTATATTAGTTAACTTAGTTTAAATATCTATTTCTAATAGATATTAGATCTAGTTTATCATAGTTAGATAAAGTTAACTTAGTTAGTTATTATCTAAGTTAGTTAGTTAGATAGAATATCTAAATGTTAGATATTAAGTTAGTTTTATTGTTTTATAATGAAACTTGTTGTTGCAAGTTGTAGGAAGTGTGTTAGACACACTAAGATTAGATATCTTTGTGTATCTCTCAATCTATCAGATAATAATTATCAGAACACAAACACACACTAAAAGGTGTATTAGAGAGAAAAACACAGAGAACACAATCAAAGCGTGAATCGATCAACCTTGTAACCATTTGTTATAATCAATACAGGTTGGTAATCTTATTGTGTTGTTAATCTAAGAACTTGATATTAGTATTGTTAAGGACCCACAATCATTTTGCCTTCAGGTCGGGGCACCAATCGCCAGACTTTAAGCACTTCAAATTGATTGAGCTCTTCTTGCATGGGTGTAACCCAATCTGGATCACGAAGAGCTTCTGAAACTTTTGTTAGTTCTATTTTGCTCAGGAAAGAATCAAATAAGCATTCATTTGCAGTTGCAGACCTAGTTTGCACCGGTTTTGATGGATCTCCAATAATTTGATGAACCGAGTGCTCTTTGGTCCACTTGTATACATGAGGGTGTGGATTAGATACAGATTGATCATATTGAACATCTAGATATCCACTTTTGTGATCCCATAAATCAAGCAATCATACACAAATAAATTAACAATCAAAGAAATATGATGAGAAAATTTAGTCAAAAATGATGTCGTATTCATTGATCTAACATTGATAGGTTACAATGACTTACACTGAAAGGTTACTCACTACTTACTTAAAACAAGACAAAAGGATATGTTTTATATAGGGTCAAACACAACCTTGACCACTACACAAGCTACATAGAAAAGTCAACACAATTAAACAAAACTACTTAACAAATTGACTCAAAATTCTATTCTAACATTCTCCCCCTTTTTGAGCAATTTGAAAAATATTCACCTATTCCATATCTTCATGCTTGTTCTTCTCAATCCCAAATATCCCTCAAACCTTCTGATTGGATGTCTGAATCTGATTATGTCCTTGATTATATCTATGACATCTTCAGTACAAATCCTTTGCATTCTGGGCATATGATCATTTTCAGCCAACCTTTGCTTCTCACTCTCCTCATACTCTTCTTCTAGCTTTTCCAAGACATCTTTCAGAGTTCCATCAGAATACTTAGCAACTTCAGTTGCCCTCATAAATATCTTCTGCTTTTTAAAATCATTCTCATACACAACACCAAGTTCTGGCTCTCTTAGTACTGTGTAGAGTAGAATCTCTTCAAGTAGAGGATGAGTCCTGTCAGGTGCAAGCAAGTTAACTCTCCTTTGGTTAGTTTCAATACCAAGCTGAAAATCATACAAATAAGTATGATAGATATGCCTTCGGATAAATCTCTTGATGCAATCCAAAGCAAAAACAATGTCAGGATGTCTGATAGTTCTATTTCTGAAATCATGATACATAAACTCAATATCCCAAAAGTTTATGTTGGGAAAATCAGCTTCACTGAAAGTATAAGTAGACAAGTTCTTTCTCTGAACTTCAAACTGAGGATACCATATGCTATTATACTTCTTCATGGAAACAAAGTACACTTGCACAATTTCATGCTTGATCCTGACTTCTTTTTGAGTTCGGCTTTTTACTTGCAACAACTTGATGTAATCCTTCTGGTATTCTGGTGACTTGTCTTGAATACCCAGAAGTTGAGCTTGATCTAACTATCTGATATAGCTCACAAAAATCTTAACACCTTCTTCTAAGTAAGGAACTCTTAACATTCTTCTGATTCTCTTAATCTCTTCCATAGAAATACCAGATTCATCATATCCAGTAAATGGAGTAGAACTTTCTTCTGGTTTATCTGAAGGACCTGCTTCAGTTTGTGGAATGTTTGGCACAATTGGTGGTTCCTTAACAAACTCCTCTTGATGAATTGGACTTCCAGGTTTCTTCTGGTATGGCATTTCTTCTTCCATATGAGTATCAGAAACATGAGTATCAGGCATATGAGCATCAGAATCAGGATTGACAGATGATTCAACATTCTGCTCAACAACATCAGTTTGAACAACACTGGGATGAGAACTAAACTCACTGAATGAAAGAACAGATTGAACTGCAGCAATACTTGGTTCAGGAACACTCTCATGAACAGGACTTAAATGTAATCCCTCAGGTGTACTCTGAGTGAACATATCATTCAAAGCTTCTGTGTCCCTGTCCTCAAATAAATCATCAAGTATGTTGGCTTCATTCTCTGGAATCTCTTGAGCTCTTTTAACAAACTCAGTAACATCAACAACTTCATCATCAGATTCCAGCTCCAAGAATTCATCTTTTTGATCTTCCTCCTTCATTTTCCAATACAGCACATAATTTGCATCAACTTCATCAAAAGTATCATCTTCAAGAGCAATTACATCAGGATTAGGAAGACCTGTAATCTCTAGAATTTCCTGCCTTGTTGCAATCTTAGGCTTTTCACCCCTCGATTCAACACCTTCTCCAACATATAATACAATCTCCATTTGATCATTCTGCTCAGAACCATGATCAGCTCCCCTCTTTTCACCTTCAACATTTTCAGTCCTTTCTTCCACCATGACTGATACACCAGATCCAGTAGCAGCTACCTGTTTCTCCCTTTTCTCCCCCTCATGATTATTATCTGGATCATGATCATGTTCTCTAGTAGAAACAGCTGCTTGGGTTTTGCAAGAAGTTTGAACTACCTGTTTGATTTCAGATAGAGCAAACATAACATCATATTTAAAAGAATGAAACTCTGAAGCACTAACCACATCTGCTGGTTGAACAGTCTGTGGCGGTTGATTTTGTTGGTGGGATTGCAGAAGGGTAAGAAGATTTGCATCATGCTGAGAATCCGGAGCTTGAGATAGCAACTTTGCAAGAAGCAAAGATTTAAGCTCATCAATGGATAAATCAGCAGGTTGAGTGTTTGGAGTTTGCTGACTATGTTGGACAGGCTCAGGTTCAATTACTGGATCCTTCCCTTTCAAAAGACGTTTAATACTTCCAACTTCCTCCTGCACCTTCACAAGAATACGTGTTTCAACAGCCTTTAAGGCGTCGTCGAGAAATTCCTTTGACACAAAGTCTGGGTTAGTAACGTCGGTATCACTTAGATTAACCGTTTTCATGACAACTGATGAATCAATTGCATGGCCTATGTTTATCGTTGGCAAAGACGTGTCGATGACAAGACTTCCACCCGATCCTTGTAGTCCAGATTGCGGAGCTACTACGGATGTTCCGATCGTGTCACTAAGACATTCGATGGTAGAATCAGTAAAAAGTGTCCTAGGAAGAATAATCGGTAAACGATAAGGCACTAGACTCAATTGTGAATGAAATGAAGTTGAGAACCGTGGCAGGTGTTCTCTATTTCCAATACCTTGATTCTCCGAATGAGAACCTGGTAGACATTGTGTTATATCCCCATGAGAAGGTAAAACTATTTCTTGTTGAGAAGAAATAGAGTGGGTGGCCTGGGTGTGCGAGTGCATAAGTGGGCTACTTATGTCTTATGCAGCTGTACGCAACACATGCGACGGAGCACTGGATGTGGTTGCCCTTTTGGATAGGTAAGTTCAGGTATACACACGCTCACTCTCACCATGTTCTTTTCCTTCCCTGTCACTCTCTTTCTCAATATTTTCTACTTTATCTCCCTTAGTTCCCCTTATTTCACCAATTACTGCATCTAAAATGGAGTCAACTTGGAGTTGCTCTTCCACTTCCATGGCTACAGTACCATAGAATGGAGCAAATACATCTACATCACCAAGTATATCAGCTTGGGTCTCAACAAACTTAGCATATTCTTCATCATCAGCAATTTCAACAACCTAAGTATTAACAAAAGTCTTAGAAGTGTCAACATTAACAGCAGTAGCATCATCATTACCATGAGCATCATCTTCATCATTGTCATCATCATCCTCATCCTTATCACCATCAGCTGATCCACCAATAGAATCTGATTCAGTTTCTTCATTACCATCTTTTGAGCTTGAAGCAGATGGGATTGCACTTGATTCACTTTCATTGCCTACCTCATCTTCAGATGCAAGATCTAGATCTTATTCATATTGAGGACTTTCATTGACAACTGGTGTCACTATACTTGGAGTAATCACCCATGACCCAGATGTCTCCAGTCTCTTTCTCTGATCCCCACCAGAACCCCTCTCGGAATTTTTTCTATTTGCACCCCGTTTCTGAACCCCTTCGGTTGCAGAAACCCTCACAGACTCCATTCTCCTATGGGTTGAGCCTGGGTAGGGATGACCGATTCTGGTCTTCCCATAGACTCTCTATAGGTGGTCACACTCTCACATTCTGGATCTGCATAGTCTAGAAGTGCTTCAGGCATAGGCATACTGAACGAAAACTCTTTCTTCTGCCTCATCAAGTGTCTCAGTGCATTAACAGGAACAAATGGATAATTGATTCTTGTAGGGATATTCCTGTTGCTTCTCAACATGTTTCGGACAATTAAGTCATGAACCTCTGATAAGGTATGTAATTCGGTGCTTTGTTCGTCTTCTTAGCAACAACTTTCTCATTTAGTTCAGTACAAAAGACTTCAGCATAATCAATGTGTAGATCTTGAACTACTGAGTAAAGTAACTTCAGGATATGGCTGCTTGCATTATCTGAACCATAATTCTTTGTAGTGAGGCACCGATTGATCACGGAGAACAAAGTATAGTAGAATGGTGCTAAGTTTTTCTTCTTGAACTGACTGACTTGAACAAGTTATCCAACATACCCCATATCTCTAATTCTCCTTAGCACAGTTGCATCAGACCGTAGATCATCATAAGTGTTTCTTCCTTCTCTGGTAGTGGCATCCGGAAGACTCAAAACCAATCTAAGTATTTCTAGAGTAAGCATTGAGGTGAAGTGATCAATTTCCAACTTGAACACTTGAACTCTCTTTCCCTGCTCCTTGATGTGGCTAGATCTGATAGTTTTCCAGGCCTGTTGCACATACAGCTCTGGAACAGCAGCTTGGGCAGTTAGTGCACTCCTCAAAGGATGATTTCTGAGTATGTCTAGCGCCAGTGGATCAATGTGGATTGAGAACTGCAAGAAGTGGTTGTTCGGAGACTATGGTTTCATCTCAGCAGGTGATATCAGGAATTGGTCAGGATTGGCATCCTGTGGAACTTGAAAGTCTGATTGGGATGATGGTAAAGAACACTCCTAAGAAGCTTGATGATGTGCTTTTGGTGAGTTTTCACCGGTTTGGACATGTTGATCAACTGATTGATCTGCCATTTGTACCTGAAAAGATTTAACAATTTTGAACAAGGTTCAAATGGGTTAGTGAAAAATCAAAAAAATAAGTTTTGGACATGAAAACCAATTTTTGAAATTCACTAAGTCCAGAATTCGCTAGATAGACATCTGCGAATTCTATACTTAGGAATTCTTGGAAACAATCAAGAATTCGCTAAACTCAAGAATTCGGATAACATAATTCATAAGGGTCAGATTCACGAAGTTTTTACTTAGAAAGAATTTTGACATTAAAATCAAATCCAGAATTCGTAAAGATCAAGTTCACGAATTCTATACTTCGCGAAAAGAAAACATGAAATCCAAAATTCGTAATATACACTGTATGGTCAAGAATTCGCAAAACTCATAACTTCTTGAAAAATGCTTAAGTGTTCATACTTATCTCAAGAACACCATTGAACATTCAAATCAAAACCCAGAAGTAAAAATCTCAAAACATGAATTTTAACCCAATATTAGTATTCTGTTAGGATCGATTGAGGATTTAAACAGATTTTAAGCAATCAAAACCAACATTAAAGAACTTTCGACCATATGATTTGAATATCCAATAAGTCTCTGATGAACATACGAAAAGTTGAAAAGTCAGTTTCGATTTCATTCCCAACAAGTAGTGATTTTAGATCAAAATGTTATCAATCTTAGGTTTGATTTAAGTCCATGAATGTTCCTGTGATCTAAATTCACACTTAACACTTTATCAAGATGAAGATTAAAAGAGGAAAAAAATATAAGTCCCACGAGTTCTTGAATACAGTCATACGAATCGACAAACACTATTCTAAGTCTAGTTTAGGGTAACCTGCGATAAATCAAACAAGAAAATATATAATATGAACAAACAAAACATAAAACAAAACAAAGAAACACCTTTTTAGAACAAGAAATCGAAGAAATCAGATGAAACTTTAGAAATCGCAATGGAGGGTTTTGGAGAGGGTTTGTGCTCGAAGAATTCGTAAGCAAAAAAGATTATGCGAAAAGTAAGGTTTTCTCAGATATGAACTCTATTTATACTCGAGATTAAGAGTGACACGTGGCACGAGTGGATTGGATCACAACTTTTCGCAATCAACACGAATACGAATTGTCTCTTGAAAAAATGAGACAGTGTGTGAGAATTCGCAAAGAACGATTCTGCGAATTCTATGCAAGAAATTCAAGAATTCGTAAAGGTGTGTGTTACGAATTCTTCACATTTCGCAGAAACACTTATGCGAATTGTTAGAATTCGTGACACACAAATCTGCGAATTCTCAAGAATTCGTATCTCTCACATCTACGAATTCCTCGGATTTCGCATGTGTGAGGTATGAGAATTCCTGACTTAGCCAATTTCCAACTTTTTGAAAAACATTCTAAATGAGGAAACTTGCTAATTTTGGAAAACTTTTTTTTAAAAACTTGCCAAAAATAGAAACTTTCCATAAATGGAAACTTTCTAAAAATGACATTTTTACATTATTTTTATTCCAAAAACATTTTCACACACACAGCACACTTACAACCCTTTTCAGATTTTATCAATAAGCTCCCCCTTGATTTGATGTCTGTTCCTTGACATTTGATGTATTTGTCTATCTGATTTTGCTGTTGGGCTCCCCCTTGAAATTATGTGGACCTTTTGAACAACTGTACAGATATCCTCCCCCTTCATATCTGCATCCAGATAAAAATGTGACAATTAAGAATACTACATTATCCCCAAATATATCATTCTCTCATTATACACAATATGACATTTAATTAGGGGTGTTCATCCAAACCGCCAAACAGCACAAACCGTCCACACCATACCGTACCGCACCGCAAAACACGGTTTAGAACTTTAGCAGTGCGGTTTGCGGTTTGTACTTTTACCAAACCGCACTATGCGGTGCGATTTGCGGTTTTGAGTTTTCTAACCGCGGTTCAAACCGCACCGCACCGCATCTTTATATTATTTTTTAATTTTTAATTTTAAACATATATATATATATACATATATATATATAATAGTTTAATTTAATATTTATATAATTGGGCTTTTAATTATCGACTTTAAGAGTTTAAGTTTTGGACTTTGATAAATAAACATTTTAATTATAAGCCTCTTAAAAGTTTAAGTTCAACAAATGAAAAAATGCCGTAGGTTAGGACGTTCACGACTGGAGTCGTCACTTAATCCGTTTATCGTATTGAAACAATTTATTTCTTTAGACTATTTTTAGTTATGCATTTTGGAGTTGGATGTATTCAAACTCTTTATTTTTTGGACTACGGTCAATTAATCGTTTATTTTCTAATGTATTTTAAACTTATAATTTTTTGGATTGTACGCATAAAGTGCAATAGGGACAAACCTCATAAACCGCACCGCATTTCGTGGTGCGGTTTGGTGCAGTTTGAGGTATATGCTATGCGGTTTGCGGTTTGGGAAAATGCTCAAACCGCACTTGCGGTGCGGTTTGCGGTTTTGCCTCAAACCACACCAAACCGCACCGCGAATACCCCTACATTTAATCTTAAAAACTCCCTGATATAATTTGGCAATCAAGATCATCAGTATCTTGACATTGAAATTTGAGTCCTAGACTGCTTTGTCTAGAAGTCATAGTCTTGAACATTGAAGATTGGGTCCTAAACTGTTGTGTTTAGAAACCATTGTCATGCTCACTCCTTCTTGATTAGAGGATCCTGCATCGCATGTTGAATATGTTTTGGTACCCAGATGAGTTTGGGTCCAGTCTAGTTAGTATGTGGAACCTTTAGTGAGTGGTTTCCACTTCTGTGATAAACAGTATCAGTAAACTTCTTCTTTGAGAAATACCTTTTATAGATGTGTGCTTTATGAACAAAATCATTACTGCAACAGTATGAACAGTAAAGTTTTCTTTTTGCTAACCTGATTAGATGCTGATTTGACTTGATAACATCAGGTGCAAAAGATTTACCTTTCTATGTTATGTTCTTTTTCTTTAGTTCATCTTCTGCAGTTGATTTCTGGTATTTGACTGATTCAGGAGAACCTTTAACAACCCAAATCATCTTCTCTTTCTTGGAATCATTAAATCCATAAGCATATCTATCAACTGATTTGACATATAATGGAAAAGAAGGTTTAATCTGATTTGGTTTCAAAACTTCAGATTTAACAGTTTGTTTCTTGCAAACCATTTTTTGATGCAAGCTATCTACTGATTGAAAGGAGCACACTGATTCACTTGCATCACCATCATAAGCAGATAATACAGGTGTATCAGATGCTAACTTGTCAGATTAATCAGCGTTAGCCTTCTCAAGTTGACTGATCTTGTCATTCAACTTGGTTTTTTCATTACAAAACTTGTCAAATTTGCTTTTCATTTCAGATTTAGTCTTCGGTCCCTTTTGTATATTTGTTGACAAGACAGCTAATTTTTCAGAAAGTTCAGAAATCACATATTCAAAATGTTTTCTTTCAGCTTCAAAATCTTTCTCCAAGTTCTGATTTTTATCATAAATCTCTTTGAACAGTAAAGTGTTTTTCTTTTCAGAATTCTTTGTTTCTTTGTCAAAGATATCTCTTTCAGTTATGACAATTTTTTCAAAATCATAAACTTGTTTTGAAAGTTTGGTACATCTGTGTTCTAGTTCTTTCTTCTCTGATTCAGCTTTCCTTGAAAGTTCGGACAATTTTAGATTGAAGATTTTCTCCAGTTCAGCTTTCTCTTTCTTGAATCTTTCATCAACTTTCTTTATCCATTCTTTTCCTTTTGATTCATAAGTTGATACTTGTGCTTCAGCTTTTGTTAATTTGACATTCAGGGTATCAATCTCTGTTCTGAGCTTTGAATTTTGACTTTTGAGCTTTTCATTCTCAGCTTCTATCTTTGGAATCTCCGGCATGTATGACAATGCACATTCCCTGTTGGTAAGACAAAGATTTCCTTTCTCATCAGTATAAGGCATGATTAAAATCAATGAACAGTTATGCTTGAAAGGATTTTTTAACAGAAAAACAGCAAAATTTAAAGTGAAAACACTGAAAAATCAATTAAAAAAGAAATTAAAGGCAAGAATTCGTAAGGCACACTCAAGGCAATCAATTTTGATACCAATTTGTAAGGCTCACATACAAAATTCAACAAGTGAGCAATTCGTAAGCAAGCAATTCGTATGAAGGATATAAGTAAGGATACGAATTGTGAGCTTTTCGCAAGATGGCTTGTGCGAGTTCTTCACTTTTAGCAAGAAGGCCTATGCGAGTTCTTAAAATTCGTATAAGACACAGTTGCGAATTCTTCAAAATTCGTGTCTCTCACAGTTGCAAGTTCTTGACTTTTCGTATAGAGCACTTGTGCGAATTCTTCACTTAGCCATTTTCTTCTTCACGGATGCGAATTCTTCATTCTACGAATCCTTTTACTCTGCGAATTCTTTCCTTAAGAACAATAGAAATAGGTATTTTGTGAATTCTCTCACTCTGCGAGTTCTACTTGCGAGTTCTTCAAGAATGTTGCGAATTCTGTAGATCTCAGCCTTATTTTCGAACTTTCCATCCAAAATCCATCAAAATGATGATGTTTGACTCTGAAACTTTGAATGAATGATCTTTATATCATCTATAACAACCCTACGGAGGGAATTTCCATATGAAAAACAAACAACGTGGGAATTGATCTTGGCAGTCCGTGAATGAAAGGTTGCTAAAATTGGAAAGATTGATCAAATTGTGACAATCTGTTGGTCCAATTAGCAATCAACCAAAACAAGAAATGATCCTCTATCTCATACGAACACTATGGTATCAATTTTCAATTGAGATAACCATGAAATCACAAATTCGATTTCTATGGAACAGTGTATTTCCGAAAATAGAAACTGTGACAAATTTGTCTTCAATTCGATGCTTCAAATCTTCCTGTTGTTTCTGTTCAGGCTCTGGTACCAATTGTGATCCCAGAAATCAAGCAATCATACACAAATGAATTAACAATCAAAGAAATATGATGAGAAAATTTAGTCACAAATGATGTCGTATTCATTGATCTAACATTGAATGGTTACAATGACTTAGACTGAAAGCTTACTCACTACTTACTTAAAACAAGACAAAAGGATATGCTTTATATAGGGTCAAACACAACCTTGACCAATACACAAGCTACATAGAAAAGTCAACACAATTAAACAAAACTACTTAACAAATTGACTCAAAATTCTATTCTAACAACTTTCATCTTCTTATTCAGTATGGGGTTCAGTTGAAGTGATCGGTGCAGAAGTTTCAGTGGATTGGACATTTGATGTCTGTTGAGTAGGCATTACCATACATCCAACTGAATATGTAACTTCTGGCTCTACAGTTTCATTAGCAACTTCAACTGATCGAGTAGATATTTGAATTTGAATTTCTTCCTGAATTAGGGGATCGGATTCAGTTGAGCCATCTGATGTGATTGGATGATGATTGCTTGAATCTTCATATCTATCAATCACAACAGGTTTAGTCAATTTAGTACCAAGAATCTCATCATAGAAGAAGTCAAACAATAAATCTAATTCTGTTAAATGAGATGTAGACGTTGACGCTTTATCAGAATTAGAAACTTTAACCGCAGGTTCTGGACTGATTTGTCCAGAAGCTAATACTCCTGTTATGACGGGTTTTGAACTGATTTGATCAGAAGCCATTTCTTCATCAAATGTAACATTGACGCTTTCCACCATAATCTTCGACTTCTTCATATAAACTTTGTATGTTGCAGATGTCTGAGAATAACCAATGAAAATGCCTTCATCAGCTTTCGGACTAAACTTGTTCAAGTTATCCTTGTTGTTCAGCACAAAACACCTGCATCCAAAGATGTGAAAATGTTTAATGCTAGGTATTCGATTATTAATCAAAGCATATGGTGTTTACCAAACCGGCGATGAATGATTGAACGATTTTGCGTATAACAAGCAGTTGACATAGCTTCAGCTCACAGAAATAGAGGTAGATCCGATTGACAAAGCATAGTGTGAGCAACCTCAACTAGAGTTTTGTTTCACCTTTCTACTACTCTATTCTGTTCTGGTGTTCTGGCAGCAGAAAATTGGTGTGTTATCCCGACCGATTCGAGATAATCTTCTACAGTCTTGTTCTTGAATTCTGTGCCATTATCAGTTCTGAGAAGCTTAACTGTCTTCTGCAAGTTCACTTGAACGGTCTTTAAGAATGAGATGATGACATCGGGTGTCTTATCTTTCGATCTTAGAAATTTGACCCAAGTGTATCTTGAATAATCGTCGACAATCACCAGAACATATTTCTTGCCGTTTAAGATTTGAGTTCGCATTAGACCACAAAAATCCACATGCAGCAGTTCCAAAGGAGTACTTGTACTCGGTTCATGCTTAGGCTTATGAGAGGCTCCCTTCATTTTTTCCTTTCTCGCATGCATCACACAAATGTTTTTTTTTCATATTTCAGCTCTAGAAGTCCTTTTACCAAATTTCCAGTCACCAACTTGTTAATGTATTTGAAGTTGAGGTGAGATAGCCTTCTATGCCATAATCAGCTTTGTTGCATAGAGGCTTTAGAAAGTAGACACACCGCATTATCAGTCTTGACATTTGACAGATTGATCGTGTAGAGGTTTGACTTTCGCGTACCGACCAGAAGTTCTTTTCCATCTTCAGTTCTAACACAACACCTCTTGGACTTAAAGTTCACCTCTAAGTCCTTGTCACAGAATTGACCAATGTTGAAAAGATTGTGTCCTAGGCCTTCAACATAACTCACCTTCTTTATCGTTACATTGTCTTGCACTACGTCTCCGTATCCCAAGATTGGTGAAAACAGGTCATTCCCAAATCTGACGTTGCCGCAAAATTTTCTCTTTATAATTAGATAAAATATCTTTCTGTCCAGTCATATGTTTGTAGCAACCAGAGTCCAAGTACCACATTTGACGGGTTTGCATAAGAGAAATCAGACAACAACCGGTTTAGGTACCCATTTATATCTGGGTCCCTTCATGTTAGCACAAGATTTTGGCACCCATTTGAATTTGGGTCCTCTTTGTTTTGAAAATCATGAGAATGATGTATATAATAAGTACCAAACCAACAATCAGAATATTATCGAGTCACAAAATCATTTTGACCGTATGTGGAAAACTGAACAGTATATGGAGATAATTGGATCAATTGCTTTATTGTATAAGACTTGTAAGGAGTTACAAGATTTGATTTATTAGAAGCAACTTGACCAATTACATCATGAAAACTATCAGAAGTCCTATTACATTTTGAATCAGACAATGATTTTGCCAACTCTTCAACATTCTTCTTAGGTCGCCATTCAAGCTTTGCCTCAAACCTTTTCAACTCTGAAATGGAAGATTTAGATTTGTAAGAACCATGAGTTTTAAGAGTTTGTGATTTCTAATGTTTACCCGTGTTGATCTGTTTCTGTTAACTCCTTTTCTTTTGCTTCTTACCTTTAGCATAATAGGTACTCACAAGAACTGATTCATCAACCTTAGTTAATGATTCACCTTTTTCAAATACACTGGGTAAAACATCAGTATTAATCACAAAAGTT
The DNA here is from genome assembly GCA_954870635.1 of Arctium minus. NCBI lineage: Eukaryota > Viridiplantae > Streptophyta > Magnoliopsida > Asterales > Asteraceae > Arctium > Arctium minus. The sequence goes on along the minus strand of OX941080.1, from coordinate 117,915,706 downwards.
GAATGATCTGGAAGTTTAGCATTGAAATCAAATTTCTCAACACTTTCATCAAAACAACCATCAGAATTCAAAAAATCAGTTTCATCCTCAAATAATTTTACACCATCATCGTCAAATTTAGAAGCCTTAGAAGATTTTAAATATGAATTAAAAACCACAGTGGAAAATACAATCTTTTCTAAATCATCCAAAATTCTTTCATCCACTAAGATATTCTCAAACTCAAAAATTTTACTTTCTAAGATGAGTTGAGGTACATAAATTTTAGCTTCAACCGGTTTAGCATCCAATTCCTCACTAGAATAACTTTGAAAATAATCATTTGAAAGAAATTTAGGTTGTTCAGAGAGATAAATATCATTCAGCTTGTCATAGCAAAATGGTAGTTGCATTCTCGTTATGTTTTTCCTATTTTCATCTTCCTTAGCCTCAACCTCATCAGATGATTTTGTAACAAATTTGGGTTTCAAATGAGGACATTTATCAGCCACTTGTAAAAAATCAAAGTTATTTAAAGCGGTCTGTTTTCTTATAGCTTTCTTCAGATAATGAGGATTATCATAACCAAGACCCCACTTATCTTTAAAATTTGTTTCTTCCTTTGGTGTGTTTAGAAAAATGGTGTGATTCGTTTGACTTCGAGTATAAAGCTTAGCTTCCTAACCATTAATCTTTTTAAGCAATGATTTGTTTTCAAATTTCAAATTATTATATTGCACAACAAACTCTTGTTTCTCAAGTTCACACTTTTTGAACTTGGATACTGCCTCAGAAAGTTGATTTTCAAAACAAGCTTTTTGTTTTTCAAAAACAGTAGCAGCTTTGTTCAAAGAGTCAATCAAGTTTTTGTTCCCAACAATTTTCTTGTTGAGATCAAAAATTGTTTGACGCTTTGTCGCAACTCTACTTTTCTCCTTTTTAAGCTTAGATTGTAGGTCTTGAAGCTCAACCATCATGGTTTCCATTTTCTTTAAAAAGTTAGATTCAAAAAAATTATTTACCTCCTCAGAAGTCTCCTCATCAGATTCATCATACTTGACTTCCTTGCCCATTAAGCACATATGAGCAGTCTCTTCTTTATCTTCATCATCAGAATGCTACAGCCAGGAATCATCCTCAGCCATCAGTGATTTGCCTGCTTCTTTTTGCTTATCCAGAAGCATCTTGTTCTTGTAGTAATCCGAGTTCCTTACAACTGGCTTCCGCAGTCTTTGGCAAAATGACCTAACTTGCCACAATTATAGCACTTGACTGGCTGATCAACTTTCTTTTCTCCATAATCATTCAAATATCTCTTCTTTGGCTTCTTCTCACCAAAATTCTTCTCATCAGACCTCCTATCATCAAATCTCTTTTCTTCATACCTTCTGCCTTCCAACCTTTCCTTATGTTCAAATTTTCTCGACCCTGAAGAATACCTCTGACTATTAGATCATGGCTTCTTGTAAATTTTCTTCTGGAAAGCTCTGGTCAGCAAAAGCATAGCTTGCTTTAGGTTTTCTGCATCATCAGAGTCAGAGTCATCACTATCAGTGTAACAACCCATCCAAACGCGACCTAAAAAAAATACTAGCAACTTAAATTTTAAATTATATAACTAAAAATTCATGCCAAACCGGCCGCAAGTTTACCAATCTACAATTCAAGATTCTCAAGTCAACCTACACAACTGAGATAATAAAAATTTCTAAGATGACAGTCATCTATCCTTGCCCGCTACATCCTTCCTCTGCCCTTAACCGCTTCCTCTAATACACGCCTGCCTGAAAAGATTTTTTTTAGTTTGAAAGAGCGAGGGTTAGACCGAAGGTCTAGTGAGATCCCTCTAACAGATAAGCAACAAATTACTTTTCAGAAATTAAAATCACATTTAATACTTTCGCATAAATAGAACACGCTACGGACCACACGACCGTCGATGACGATGTGTCTATCTCGCGTTGCCTTAATGTTGGGACACACCCCCAACGACATAAATGGGCCACACTCCCCGGCACGAGTAGGCGGGCCACACTCCCCGACTTAGGTCACATAGCTCACCAACAAGGTATGCATGCATATAAACATCAACAAGTTGATAACACACTATAAGCATTTCGTTAAAGCTTGGCATCATAAATAAATTAGCATTTAAAATATTCATACTTCGTATACTTTCGTTCACAAGGATTAGTTCAGAAAAACTCACCTGCCGTCCCTGGGCTTAGCGCTTTACGTCCATCTTACAATCTGGGCCAAACCTATAAAACAAAGCACTTTCGATGAATTCTCGATACTCTTTAATCTAACAAGGTTGGTCCTAAACCCCCAAAAATCTTAACGGTCTCCTATTAAATAGTGAACCCGACTTCCTAAAATTTCGACTCAAGGAAGAAATTAAAGCACCCGCATGAACTACACTGAAAATGAGCTAGACCCTAGATAAAGCCCAACACAATACTAATTAATTGAACCCAACTTATACCATTTTATTAATTTCGGCCCAACCAGAAAATAGGTTGGGCCTCGACCCACTGAACCACCTCGGGGAACCAGAGTCCACTCCCTCCCTTCAACCGAGGTCGACTTCAACAATTCAACCGGTGCAGAACAATGACCGGACTCCTCATCTTTTCGACCGGTGAAATGATTCGACCGGACTTCCCTTGTCCTTCAACCGGTATGGTTCTTGACCGGTATAAAATACCGGTCGATGCCTTACAGATCGACCGAAGCTTCCTCTCACGACCGGTATACTCTCGACCGGCCCTCACTGAACTCCGGTGATCGGAGTCATTCAGCTAGCTTACGAATTCCCAGACTCGATGTCTTATCCCAACATTCCAAATAAAATAACCTGAATCTAAGAATGCATTACCTTCCGCTTGGGCTTCGGCCCAAAATGCACAAGTCGGGACTGGGGTCTGCATCCCAACACGACCGGAGTTTGCTTGACCGGATTTGGAATCGACCGATGATCCTTTTTCCTTGCGACCGATGCAGAGACCGGTGCCAAACGCGACCGGGGTCTCCCCTCTTGTGACTGACTCTGGCACGAACCGGTGCCCACTTCTTCGGTCGGAGTAACAGTCGGCCGGAACCACCAAAAACCAGTGACCGGAGTCACTTGGTTCTGCTATCGAATGAAACCCAAAACATGAAACTCAGATGCCGATTAAACTTAGAAATACAATAGAAATCTAACCCAAAAACCCGAATAAAAGTATAACTCGATTTCAAACAACATTTCTAAATGGAAATTTTGGAGTTTCAAGATGATTACCTGAAAATGAACTCCATTCACCCTTAAATTCCTTGAAGCCTCCATTCCTCCTTCTCGGTCACTGAAATCACCAACGATTTCTCCTCCCATTTTCAGCCGCCAACCACACACACTCACCTATACCTTTAGGGTTAAACTCTTATTTTTTTTTTATTTTTTTTTTATTTTTTTCCAATTTTACAATCTAGACCCCCTACTCTAAAGCCTTTCAAATCTTTTTCCCCAAACCTTTAAGTCCTTTGCTTTTTAACCCGGTTATTACAATATCCCCCCCCCTCAAAAGAATTTCGTCCCCGGAATTCCTTCGTCGAACAAACTGGGATATTGGTTCCACATAACCGTCTTTAACTCCCAAATCGCTTTTGGACTTTTGCAAAAATGCCACTAAACTTTCACCGGTTGCATTTCCTTGCTCCTCCATTTCCCTTCACTTTCAATCTAAAATGCTCACAGGTTCCTCAACATAACGTAGTTTCTTATCTACTCGAAATTCGCTCAAAGGCATCACCACATCTGCTTTCACTAAACATCCTTTCGGATTAAACACATGGAATGAGGAATGATCCCCACTCAGCTCCTTGGTAGGTTTAGCTTGCAGGCTACTTCTCCCAACTCGATCGACATTAGCAATGTCCCAACAACTTTAGGTCTTAACTTCCATTTATTTCTGAATTGATCACACCCTTCCCATACGGGACTGGAAACTTTACTTTCGTCACCGCTTAAGACTAAAGATTCCAAATTCTCAATCCAACACAGATTGAATCATTTGATTATTCAAGCCATTCAGGTTTACACATAACTGTACATAACTATCAGATTTACCCCTCGATTACATCAACTTCCAAAATCGATAGAATTTCACCAGAGACACACTACGACAATATGCATCTTTGACTAAATAATCACTCCCCGACATTCTCCAATCTTACACGCTGAACATACATTGCCCCAACATCATTTCTTCAACTCTTCCCATATTGTCAGAATTTCCTCAATATAAAACCTTCGCAATCCCCCAGTTTTATCTGGCCAAACAATGCGAAAATACTCCCCTTTCTCATTGCATCCACAATTCACTCAACCAAATACGTACTAAAATCCCGATTCACCCACACAACACAAAGTGGCCTAGCTCATACACATTATTCCAAGTAGTTAACGCTGGACAACTGACGCACTTGAAATTCCCCTTCCATGCGTTACCAAAACTAACATCATGGTCCTTCGCTCCAAGCACTATATCCAACCATCTTTACTTTCCTCCTTGAAGACTTCAAACCCTCTTCTAATGATCGACTCCCCGACTAGAGACGTGAATCTTCGGACCAATCGCACAATTGTTATTTATCAACACTCACACCGCACCGAATCTCCAACTTCTCTCTCATACCCACGCTAGAGATCTATAACTTTGCTGCCAACAGAATCCAAACCTACCTCCACCTTTTATGTCACTTGCCAACTTCTTACTCTCAGATTTCCCAATTATCAAATCCCATTTACATAAATTTTTGCTTGATCAATCGACTTCTCACAATCCTTACGCGAGATAATCCACTCAACTCTTCCAAGGCAATACCCACCACTCAGCAGTGCCGCACAATTCTCGCTCTCCAATCAAGATTTACCCAATCTGATTGAACCCTTTCACCCTAAAGAATACTTCAATATCCCACGAGTTTCCTATCCACTACTCAACCCCTCTAAATTAAACAGTTCGACACTTTCCATAATCATTATAGGGATATCAGATAATCCCGCCCCAAATTTGCCGCAAATCAGAACACACAGCTCCTCTTTTTGATAACTGTCAACCCTCAATTGACAGAGTTATTCTCAACTTAGGATCTCAACCACATTTTACCACATGCAACTCATCCAGCATAGATTTTCGGACGGAAACGCTCCTCCTATAACAATAACACCAACCTTATACAAATATTAAGGAAATCTCCTAATCCTTTTAATAAATTGCACTCCCCAGTATGTCATAAAGACATCACCAACCCAAGGGTACAACCATTGTTCTACTACTTCATCCCAGAGTAACTACAATTCTCCACGATCACTGGTCACACATACCCATACCGTTCTCTTCTCACTGGTCATAATACTGAAATTGGGCTTCAGGAATTTCACAACCTTGTCTTTCTCGTATTTGGATAAATCACAAAACTTTGATCCTCTAACCTCTCAACAAGATATCGCTCCTTGTCGACTTATTGCAATCTTTTCCAAATAATCTTTCGCTCCCTCATGAAACTCATCGAAACTCACCATGGTACCATCTTCCTTAACGTCATAGGTCAGTGTCTTCATTCACCTCTTCCGCTAAACACCATCCTTACTTAAAAGGGTACTACTATCAAATACTTTCTACTCTCTGCTCGAGCGACACACTTCCACCCCCAAACTTTCATCATTCTTAATTGCAACATTCCCTACGACCTAGAGAGTTCATAGCCTTCATGCATGACACACAACCATTTAAACTTTTGACACGTTTGATAATTTAGAAGGTACCTATATCAGAAAACAACCTTATGGGTACACAACACAACACTGATTTAGCCATGCACTATGATTTCAAGGATCGTTCTACTTCAACTCCACAACAATTTCTCTTCACCACACCCCAATATCGGGGTTGGCACAATTGGAAAACTTTTCCGATGAACTTTACACATACGGTTTATAAAATACTACGATATTGTTTGCACTGAGCGTGCCAGACGACTATCACCCTTGTTGATATGACAACACCTGTTTGTACCGAACTCACTTATAAATTCATGCGATCAAAAGATGTTTTGATTTGTATAACCAAAAGTCAACTCATTTATAAAGAGATATATAATATTTTCCCCAGACCAGAAATCGAAATTTATCGCCCAAAAGTCAAAAACTTGCCTTTTCAATTCAAACACACCTTTGCATATGTCGACACATTTCCAAAACAACCATTTCATAAGGCGCACACACATCAAAATATTTGAGGTGATTGATATGAAAAAAAAATCATCAATTTGCTTGAAAAGGAAATCTTTCCCCTTAACTCAAACTCATGAATCCCCAAATTTCGAATTCAATACACAGACTTCCCCCTTTCCATAACTAATATAAGATACAAACCTTTCTAAATGGAAATTTTGGAGTTTCAAGATGATTACCTGAAAATGAACTCCATTCACCCTTAAATTCCTTGAAGCCTCCATTCCTCCTTCTCGATCACTGAAATCACCAACGATTTCTCCTCCCATTTTCAACCGCCAACCACACACACTAACCTATACCTTTAGGGTTAAACTCTTAATTTTTTTTTATTTTTTTTTTTTTCCAATTTTACAATCTAGACCCCCTACTCTAAAGCCTTTCAAATCTTTTTCCCCAAACCTTTAAGTCCTTTGCTTTTTAACCCGATTATTACAATCAGAATCATCAGATTCAGAAATCACAACTTTCTTCTTCTTCTTCTTATCTTTCTCTCTTTCTCTTTCTTCTTATCCACCACAAGAGCAACAGGATCAGCTACAGGCTTTGCACTCTTTTTCTTTTCTCCTCTTTTCTCTTCAACTTCCTCCTCATTCTGTCTTAGTGTCTCATATACTTCATGTAAAGGAATGTCACTAAGATCCTTCATCTGTTTCATCCTCCTTGTATGCTTCTTCCATTCTGGCTGTAACACACTAAGGAATTTCACATTATTTTCAATCTGCTTCTTTTTCACTTTGTTCTTAGCCAATTCATTCAACAAAGAGACAAATCTCTCATAAGTTTCCTCCAGGCTTTCATTCTCCTTGTCTTTGAATTCTTCATAACTTTTGATGCAGTTAGCCACTTTCATCTGATTTCCAATTTTAGAACCCATCATCATCTTCTCTAACTGATCCCACATTTTCTTGGTTGTGGCCTTGTAGCTATCTATTTTGATGTATATTTCATTAGGTATGCTTTGAAGAAGTAATGACCTTGCTTGTTTATCAGCCTTATATCTCTTCTTTTGCTCAGGTGTATAACTTGCAACATCAACAACAATCTCTTTGGTCTTGGGCACTCATGGCTCCGTACCATCTTCGCTGTCAGAAATCTCATGTTCCTCATCTGGTACAATAGTTATAACAGGTTTCATGAGACCTTCATCAATAAACTGTTTGATGAATTCTCCATTGTCGTGTGTGTCTATGAAAACCAAAAATCTATCTTTCCATTGCTCGTATTCCCCTTTGAATAAGACAGGTGGTTTGACATCAGTACCGATAGCAACAACATATCTAGAAGTCATCTTGAACTTTGCACTGATTTGAAGTGATCGCCCAAAAAATTCAGAAATATACTTGACTTGAAAAGTCAAACGTGGTCAACACTTGAAAAACTCAGAAAAAAAATTCTAAGTGTCAGAACTCGCAGAACAAAGAAATTCACTTCGTGCAAAAAGAGGCATGCGCGTTCTTGGTTCGCTCAGAAAGAGGCCTGCGCGTTCTTGGTTCGCGCAGAAAGAGGCATGCGCGCTTTTGGTTCGCGTAGAAAGAAGCTTGTGCGTTCTGAAGGATCACTTCGTGCAAACACTCTACGCGTTCTATACTTAGAATATTTTTCACAATTTTACTTCTCGCAAGAACACTTCACGCAGATCAAGAACTCGCAGATCGAAGAAACCGGAAAAATAAGAACTCGCAGATAGGCCTCTGCGCGTTCTCACTTAGCGCAAACAGTACTCTGCGTTTTGTCTTTAGAAAAAATTTCGAGAACAAATCACTAAACTTGCGCGTTCTTGTCAAGAACTCGCAGAAGGGACAAAAAACACAAAACACTTCAGTCTGCGCATTCTTCCAGGCTTGCGTGTTCTTCCTATGAACCTTGCGTCTTCTTCAAGTCTTGCGTGTTCTTTACCACTTCGACCGAAAACTCAATTTTTCAACCTGAATTCGATCCAAAACTTCGAAATAGATTCTGAAAGTATGCAGATTTGTCCTAGATCATATTTTGAACAGATTACAAACAATTAATTTTGATCAACAACACCAAAAATTACAATTAGATCTAGATACAGTACGTTTTCAAAACTCGAACAAAATTACAATAAAATCCAAAATTCACACAAAATTGTTGTGAATTAGGCTAAGCAATACAAACAATACTTGTTCTATTTTTAAAAACGAATACAAAACAATGATTACAACTCCAAAAACCACACTAAATCTTGAAATTGATTCTTGACTAGCTTTTGCGAGTTCTTGAAAAATTTGACCAAGTAATCTGAATTGATTGGTTTTCTCTGATACCAATTGTGTGTGTCCCAATCTATGTGCAATTAATCATGATGAACAAGAAATTCGATCAAGAAGTCATATGTATTTCTCAAATCAACCAATTACAAATATGCTCTCCAACTCTCAATATTTCTCTCACTAGAAAATAATTTCTCTCTTAGTCATATGAGTCTACTAACATAAATGAAAATATTTATACCCTTATCAATTACAAAGACAAAACTAAACACTAACTAAACTATTTGACTTTAACATGCTTGACTTAGACTTTCCTCTTTAAGAACTTTGACTTTGCAATGAGGCTTTGACTTAAACTTTGACTTTGACTTTCATAATCTTGTATCCAACATATTTGTGCACTAACAGTCTTCCATCCGAGGAAGGGTCGCTAACAGAAGTCGACCACAAATTGGAATTCAATTACTTTCTTCCCAATGTTGCTACAATGAGCTCCATGACGATTAATACCACAATCAACCTTAAGCTTCGGTACCATACACCACTACCGAGTATGAGCACGTAGTCTCTATGATTATCAGTTGTACTTCTCCTCATGCAAAGACCCATCAAGATGGTGCACTACCAACAAGCAACATGATGTCAACTAAACATCCCCTATGGTCAAAACGACTCATATACACGTGTTCACCCAAACTTCAACTCAAAGATACCAAAATGGAAGGATTGATACTTTAATAATCGAGATGACACATACATCTAATACCATAAAATTAAAAAGGTGCACTAGATTTTCAAGATGACATCCCGAAATGCAAACCAACGACAAGTTGATCGCCCCATCCGATAGTCTCAACCCTCAACGAATTTACTAGTCCTCAAATACGACACCCTCCACATAAAAGGATTTAAATCTATGGGTTTAGTGAGTTCAAGATTTTTCAAGTATATTAACTCAACAATTATGCCAATTTGCATTATTCTAAAAGATTTACCGACCATAAAATCTTTATAACAACTTCACGCACGCTAAAAAATTTAGTACCACCGTTAGGTAGTCGTGCGAAGTGGCCAAACATACCACACACATAAACCAAACAGTAAAAAAAATACCTTTTCGCTGACTATGATGACAACCAATGAAAATATGCTCAACAAAACTCTTCAAATGGACCATTATAGTCCCAACTTACACCTACTCACTTCATGTATGTAAATCAATTGATGCACTAAAATAATATGCAATAAAATGCGTTCGTACCAAAACTCAATGGAAAACCACGCAACTGAACGCCATCAAAATATTCGCCTATAAAAACAAAATTGCATAGGATAATATTTTTATTAAAATTTTATACGCAAACACATGCGATAAAACCATCCTATGCATTTCTAAATTGCATCATTGAGCCACAAACGACATGAAATAAGATTCCAATAAAACTCAAGGGGCATCCATACACCTGAATGATGTCAAAATTCTCACATCCAATGTTAAAATCGTATAATACCAAATTCTCAATAAAATATTATAAAAATTCTCAATAAATGTAAACTCACGCAATCCAGTGATCTCATGTATTTAGAACTTTCCAAACTTTTCACATGCGTCAAATTAAAAATCCAAAATTTTCAACATATCGAGCACGTGTATTTTGGGCAAAATGTGAAATAATTCATGTATGTTTTCAAATTTAAAGCTACTTAAAAGTATACCTTCAACAACATGCAATACCGGCAAAATGGCATGGAGAGAACTTCCAACAAAAGTTCATATGCAAATTATATGCAATAAAACAATTCATGTATTTCAAAACATGGGCTACACTTATGTGTGTGCCATGACATACTCCTAAATTCATAACATGTCATGCATGAATGATTTGACAAATCATAGGATAATCTATACAATTTATTTTTAGAAATAAATATCATGCATGGACTTGGTCGAGACCCAAAGTCTTAGAGCCAGACTTACCAAGTCTAGTAGTCATCAGACAGACATTGGAAAGATCAAATATCTTAAGACGATAACCCACAATGAAGTCATTTAACTTTACATTCTTTGAGAATAACGATGAGTCGCCAAGCCTATAGTTCTAACTTAACCGATATATGATCCACAATGGCGGGCTTAACATGATCACTACACTGAACAATCACATAAGGTGACAAAGCTATCGATCTTCAACACGTTATTCCTCTAATACCGAAGAAAGCACTCACTAACCCATCGATCATCACATCTGGTGATTCAAGCATATGCATATAAATGTAAATTCACAATAATATTGTCTAGGTGCAACAATGAAAGTACCATACATGTGGATTCTTGCTACCATCGTCGAGATTTTCGATGCTAGTGTTTCTATCGACCTGAAAATATCCTATCTTAAAGTGCCTAATCGTACATTCTTTTTTTCAATCACTAAGAATAAAAAACGCTAGTTCGAGTCTAGGCATTCCAAATCAACACCTAAATCTCTCAAACGTATGTTCTGATACCAACTTGTAATACCCTCAAATCTGGAAAGAGCGACTAATTTAAAATTTTCAATAATAAATCAAATAAAAGATAATTCCTTTTGTGGAAATCAATACTTGGATTACTATAAAAGACAAATCTAGATTTAATCATCAACGATATACAAATCAAATCTCACACAAGTCTAAAATAGGAACTAGTAATACTAAAACCCGACACAAGTCGCTATCTCCAAGCATATGAAAATGTCCATCGGATAGAAAGTCCTTCTCGTGACTCTAACTAGCACTCATAACATAACAATGTCGCTAGTACCATTTCCCCAAGGACCTGATGCACATGCCGACAAATAAAAAGGTTAGGTTTAACGCCTAGTGAGTTCAAGCAGTTTTCACCAGTTATATAAGATGTTAAAACAGAAAGAACATCATTTAAATCACAATTTCCAATATGAACTGTATTTAACATGAAAGCGATATCTTTCACAAAACCCACTATTTTCATGATGAAAACCCATTAATAAAAACACCCATCATATCATGAAACCAAAATCCAATGCTGACACAAAACATGAATAAGACTGAAAGCATCTAAAGCTAAGGTTACGAAGTAAAGGAAGTCCGAGAGAAGTGGTGATCTCATCTTTCTTGCTGGGAGAGAGGAAGCTTCCGGACCACCTGGAAAGCTGGTAGGGTTTGGGGCGAGCTGTGGGCTACATTAGATATGGGTGGATAAGACTCTATTATCTAAAACATTAATACATAGAGGGGATCCAATATATTAAAACCATAGATTACGATTATTCGTCAAGCCCAAATATTACTAAAACATAGATAATACACTATCCTAAAATAATACATAATAGTGATGGGGGAGACCTTTATCCGTTGAGTGTTGCAAGCACAAAGTAAGCCATGCACAACATTATCAAGTAACACTTCTAGATTCAATTGACCTTAGTATCTACCTCCAAGGTAACACCTCAAGGCTTGACACACTTAGTATCTACCCACTATGGGTCATACCTCAAACGATAGAGATCTTAGTGCCTACCCCTACAGGTAGCACCTCAAGACTCAATAATCTTAGTGCCTACTCTTTGGAGTAACACCTCGAGGATCATGTCCTTAGTGCCTACCTCCACTGGTATCACCTTAAGGTGCATGGTTCATAGTGCCTACCCTTTTGAGTAGCATCTCAAGTCTCATGTCCTTAGTGTCTACTCAACTAGGCCAAAAGCCTCAAAACAAAGGTCTCGGGGTCCAACCCTGCAATGCTAGTAGTCCCGGAGTCCAACCCCGACACACTGGCACGATCATTAACACAAGATTGACTCATATGCCAATGGATCCAATGCATTACAGTCTAAAATTACATGACTCCAACTGAATGACCAACTCACTCGAAACATGTAATTTACAAATGAATATGTCATAAACGCATATAACTCCAGAAGCTCGACATAGAAAAAATTAGATTGGATAAATGTCCTCAAGAATCATTTAAGTCAAAACCGAGCCAAAATCTCAACAACTCATTTTGAGTATTACACAAAAGTCATCATAAGCAATCAAATTGTATTTAACAAACGTTTATGCTAAACAAGCTTTAAAGGCATGATTAATTCAAAAACCCATCATTGGTTGAGACAAACTATTTTCCAAATAAAGCCATTCTCTTATATTTTCGAAATGCCCCATAACACAATAAAGTGTATTTTCCCAATGGTTTATGAAACCAAATACACTAAACAAGCCTTCATCATCATCTTCATTGAAAATCATGTTCATCTCTTTAAAATTCCATCTTTGATCGAGCTCCTCTAATGACAGATATGTCGAAAATCAAACCTTTATCTCTACAATCCAATACACCACAACACCAGGTACTCGAAGAAGAAGATGAACAATTTCATCTCAATAAAACCTAGATAATTCCATACCTAAATGTTCTAGTTTGGTCGAAGATGACGATGATCTTGTGAACGTCGATGAAGAAGACGTTCCTTACACCTTTAATTTCAATCTGTTTTCACCTCTCAATTCATCGTTATTCGTCCCTTCTACCTCCTCTTCTCATCATCATCATCACAATCCGCAGGTAAACTCGAATTCATGTTCTTGTTGCTCATGTGAATCTGAATCTGAATCTGAATCCGGTTGTCCGGATTCAACTGTTTACCTTGATTGTTTATATAGTCACGAAGAAGATACGACCAAATGGATTTCATCACCGATTTGTTCGACTCTTGTGGAGAAATCGAACACGTTTTTTATGAGGAATTAGCATTTCTGAAGCGAATAACGATCATGATGACGATGAAGATTTTGTTTGGAGTAATATCGATGAGCTAGGGTTAATGTTTGAAGGTGGTGGTAGTGGTGGTCTAAGAGTTGTTGGAATCGAATCCAGACTCCGATGCAGAAGAATCGGGTCAAGTTGATGACCAAAAGATGAAAGAATTCAAATAACTGATTTGAATCTGGAACAATTTAGGAAAACATCTTCTTTGGTTGCGATTGATTTAGGCATTTTTGTTTCCAAAAATTCTCTCTGATTTCATGGGTAAAATAACATTAGTGTTTGAATTTATGAGGTGAAATAACATATAGATTGAAATAACGTTTGATATCATGAGGTGAAATAGATTAGAGATGAGAATTGTGTTTGATTTCATGTGGTGAATCTGTGTGTTTCATATGGTGAATCTATCTATTTCATATGGTGAATCTCCTGTTTCATACGGTGAATCTATGTGTTTCATCTGATGAATGAATCTGTATGTTTCATCTGGTGAATCTTGTTACCAAAATGACGATTATGTTCTTTTCATGTGATGAAACAATTTCTAATTAAAACCATTGGATCAAAACCAAATTACGGCTTAGATCGGTTTCATGGTTCTCAATCTTTTTTTGGTTCTCACATGATTTAACCCCTATAAATATACACATACACACATACATATCAGGTCGGGGCAGGAAGTTGATCCCCAACCCTGGTAAAATCCATGAATTTGTCCCCGACCCCCCCTGCGTCCCCAATAAGAAGTCCTTAAACCCGACTCGAAAATTTCGATTTTCAATTTTAACTAATAACTTTGAGAGACGAAAAGGAATTGCTATAAACGACTAGGGTTTTCATTATAAATGATAATCATTACAAATGGTACAACAACAATATATAAAGAGACAAGAAACCCTAAAAATACTATCAATACAAAAGTACAAAACAACCCCTATACTATCTAACATCCCCCCTCAAACTCATGATTTTGGTGCAAGAAGCATCGAGAGTTTGCTAACAAGGAAGCGGAAGCGATAGATCGGGTGAGACTTCGTAAAGAAGTTTGCAAGTTGAAAAGTAGAATTTACAAACGATAAGGAAAGAGTGCCACGTTTTAGATGATGACGTGTAAAGTGGCAATCAACCTCGATCTGCTTGGTGCGTTCATGAAAAACCGAGTTGTGAGTAATTTGAATGGCATTGCAATTGTCACAGTACATAGGAGTGGGATGATGAAGGAAGACACCCATATCAGCAAGTAGCCAACGCAACCAAATAATCTCCTTGGAAGTAGATGTCATAGCACGGTATGCAGCTTCAGTGGAAGAAAGAGAAACCACATATTGTTTCTTACTTTTCCATGAAATAAGTTCCCAAGAAAACAGAGAAACCTGTAATAGATCGACGTTTTGGAGAATCACATGCATAAGCAGCATCAGAGTACGCCCTTAGTTCCAGAGAAAATGTGGATGATAGCAGAAGACTTCGAAACATGGTACCTTGAAGGTAACGTAAGATAAACACAACATGTGTCCAATGAGTAGAAGTCGGAGTTGCAATAAATTGGCTGACAATGTGAACAACATATGCAATGTCTGGTCGAGTAATAGTGAGATAAACCAAGATGCCAACAATACTACGGTACAAGTTAGGGTCTTTGAGAGGAGAACCATTAGTGGGAGAATACTCAACATTCAATTCAGAAGGAGAGTCCACAACACGAGTATCAGTGAGACGATCTTGTTCAATAATTTCAGTTGTATATTTAGATTGAGAAAGCAAATAACCTCTGCGAGATGAAGCAACTTCAATACCCAAGAAATATCGAAGAGGACCCAAATCTTTCATCTCAAACTGTGCAGCTAATTCCAACTTTAAGGAATGAATTCCTTGAAGGTCATCACTGGTGATAATCATATCATCAACATATAACAAAAGATCTATACGACCTACAGAAGTATGTTTAACAAAGAGAGAAGAATCATGTTCACTTATAGAGAATCCAAGAGACAAAATAACATCAGAAATTTTTTCAAGCCAAGCTCGTGGGGCCTGTTTAAGCCCATTAAAAGCTTTTCTAAGCATGCAAACTTTACCAGTTATGAGGAATACCGGGAGGAGGAACCATGTATACCTCCTCTAAGTCACCATTCAAAAAGGAATTCGTAACATCCATTTGTGAAATATTCCACTTGCGAACAGCAACAACAACTATAAGGGTGTGAATTGTAGTCATTTTGGCTACATAAGCAAAGGTCTCCTCAAAGTCCAAGCCATATTTCTGAGTAAATCCCTTAGCTACAAGACGGGCTTTCTAACGTTCAAGAAATCCATCATATTTGGTCTTGATTTTATATACTCATCGGGAACCAATAGCACGCTTACCGTTGGGAAACGAAACCAAATCCCAAGTATGGGTCTTCTGCAAAGTAGAGAGTTCCCCACTCATAGCATGCTGCCAAAGAAGGTCAGAAACTGCTTCTTTATAAGAAGAAGGTTCAAAAAGGGAGTGTATAAAAGCTAAGAACGAAGTAAAAGAGGGAGAAAACTTAGAATAAAAAAAGTATGGTAGATGAGTAGACTTACAGGGTGTTGGGATTGTCGAGGCGCATCCACAGTCTCAGGTGCATCTTAAGTAGGAGAAGGGTCAACAATGTCAGGTATTAGAGTACTAGTAGCATTTTCTTCAGTTGGAGGAATATCTGAAGTCTAAGTAGAGTTTACATGCTCATAGAATGGATCCATATTAATTACATCTGACTTTGTCAAGTTATATACATTTATGGGAATGAAATAGAAAGGAATATGCTCAAGAAACACAACATGACGAGATACATAAAATTTCTTAGAGGTAGGGTCAAAGCAACGGTAACCTTTTTGTCATTCACCATAACCAAGAAAAACAAAGACATCAGATCTAGAAGATAATTTGTCACGCTTTACATGTGGACGAAGTACAAAGCAAGTGCAACCAAGGATACATAAAGAGGAATAATCAGGGCAACAACCACAAAGTTTATCAAAGGGAGATAAACCTGAAGTGATTGAGGATGGAATTTTGTTGATCATATTGACAGCTGATAGTCCCAAATATGCAAGATTAATCAAGATGAATAATCACAATTTTAATCCAATATCATATGTATTAATGATCTTCACAATTACAACTTTCTCTCACTACAAATTCTCTCAATGCTATGCAATAATAATTCCCCTTACAAATTACAAAAAGCAAACCTATTTATAAACCTAACAAAACTAACAAGGCTTGACATGGACTTTCCAATTAAGAATCTTTGACTCTAACTTTCTCTATTAAGCAAGAGACTTTGACTTTCATGCTTTGAGGCTTTGACTTGAGGCTTTGACTTCAAGTTTGATGATCTTGAATACAACAAAATGTGCACTAGCAACAACAGTAAGCACGACTTCACCCTAGAATTGAATACAACATGTAAGTCCACAATCTAATCAACAATTCATGTTGTAATTAAGAGGAACAAGATGAGATTGGAAGGAGGCGATTTATTCAATGAAAATCTAAGAACACAGACTACAAACCTGGAGAGAGAAAGTGATTCTCTCTCTAGAACACACTCTCACATATCGGCTACATTTTGTAATATGAAAAACTCTAACAAAGACATCTCTTTCAGTAATGACTATTTTTTCAAAATCAGAAACTTGTTTAGAAAGTTTTGTACATCTGAATTCTAACTCTTTCTTTTCTGACTCAGCTTTCCTTGAAAGTTCAAATAATTTCAGATTGAAGGTTTTCTCAAGTTCAGCTTTCTCTTTCTTGAACCTTTCATCAACTTTCTTTAGCCATTCTTTTCCTTTGGATTCATAAGTTGATACTTGTGTCTCAGCTTTAGTGAGTTTGACATTCAGGACATCAATTTGAGCTTTCAGCTTTGAATTTTAACTTTTAAGTTTCTCATTCTCAGCTTCTATCTTTGGAATCTCTGGCATATATGACAATGCACATTCCCTGTTAGTAAGACATAAATTTCCCTTCTCATCAGTATAAGGCATGATTAGTTTCTATGAACAATGATGCTTGAAATGATCTTTTATCAGAAAAACAGAAAAAATTTGAAGTAAAAATTCAGAAAAAAAAAACTTAAAATGAAAAATAAGGTAAGAATTCGTAAGCTACTCACAATGCACAATTTTGCAAGAAAGAATTTGTATCACACAATTCGCAAGGCAAACAATTCGCAAGGCACACACAGAAAAATTTACAAGTGTAGAATTCGTAAGAAAGCAATTCGTATAAAAGGATATATGAAAGGATACGAATTGTGAGCTTTTCGCAAGAAGGCTTATGCGAATTTTAAACTTTTCGCAAGAACACTTATGCGAATTCTAAGAATTCGTATAAGACACAGGTACGACTTCTTCAGAATTCGTGTATCTCACACTTGCGAATCCTTTGCTTTTCGTATGATCACTTGTGCGAATTCCTTCCTTAACAATTTTTCTTCCCTGTTATTTGCGAATTCTTTCCTTAAGAAATGCTTAGATCAACGAATCTACGAATTCCTTTGCTCTGCGAGTTCTACTTGCGAGTTCTTCATGGATTCTGCGAATTCTGTAGATCTCATCAATATTTTCAACTTTTTCACTTGAAATCCACCCAAATGTTGATGTTTGACTCTGAAACTTTCTAGGATCACTCTCTATAGCATCGTAAACAACCCTACGAAGTGAATTTTCATAAGATCAACTATAGACATAGAAATCAATCTTTGACAGTCTGCGAGTGACAACTTTCAAAAACAAGAAAGATTGATCAAATTCTCACAATCTGTTGATCAATTGAACATTCAACCAAAACAAGAATCAATCTCCTATATCAGACGAATACTGTTGTAGCAAATTCACATCAAAATACCCATGAAATCAAAATTTTGATTTCAATGTAACAGTAACTTTCTGAAAATGGAATATGTCGATCTTTCTGCTTCAAATCCAAATCTTTCTGAAATTTCTGATCAATCTCTGATACCAATTGTGATCCCAGAAATCAAGCAATCATGTTTAATCATGCACAAAAGAATTAACAATCAAAAGAATAAGATGAGAGGATTTGAGTCACAAGATTTCGTATTCATATATCTCACAGAAGCTATTACATGAATGACTCATTGAACTTACACAAAACAAGACAAAGATGCTTTATATAGGGTCAAACAAAGACTTGACCTCTACACAAGCTACATGAAAAAGACAACACAATTAAACAGAAAGACTTAACCAAATTGACTCAAAACTTAACTCTAACAGGAACCGAAGAAGACAACAAGAGAGAGCGGACAGTTTCAAGGATATGTCTATGTTTTCTTTCAGCAACACCATTCTACTCGGGAGTGTCTATATATACAAGAGGTTTGGTAAATAGTTCCGTCTAAATCAAGTAATTCGCAGAATTTATTGGAAGTATATTCACCTCCCAAATCACATCGGAAACATTTAATCACAAAATTATGTTGGGTTTTAACATATGCTCGAAAACGACAATAAATATCAAAGGATTATTAACGATGTTTCATGTGAAAAATCCAACGAAAACAAGTATATTCATCAATGAAAGAGACATAATATCGAGACCCTCCTTTTGTAGGAACAGGAGATGGTCCCCACACATCAGAATGAATCAAATCAAAGGGTGCAACAGAAAGTGATTTGCTTAATTTAAAAGGTAAAGCTGAAAATTTTGCAAGTTTACGACCACTGCAATTAGAAATATCATGAACTTGCCAATTTCAAGAGGAAGCTAAGTATTTTAAACCAGGAGCTGAAATATGTCAAAGACGTGAATGCCATAAATAAAAACTAGATGACATAGATGACAAATGAAAGGAAGTTAGATCTACACTATGAGCTACTGCTACTGGTAACCATAACTCATCCAACACATATAAGCCCCCATGCCTATGACCGGTCCCAATCTGCTTTTGAGTACGTGGATCATGCACATAACAAGAATCAGGAGAAAAATATACTTTAGAACAAGAATCAAATAATTGACCAACAAACACAATATTCAATGAGAGTTTAGGAATATGATATACATTAGGAGGGGAGAAATTTGAACTTATAATAGAACCAATGCATGCTAATGGCATAGGAGTACCATCAGCAGTCATGACAGGCACAAATGGCATAGGATTTAAAGAAGAAAATAATTTAGAATTCGGAGACATATGAAAAGAAGCACCAGAATCTAGAATCCATGTAGTTGGATGTATACCTCATTCGTTATTAATCGACTGACCTATGGGAGAAGAGACAGACATGGCATGATACTGATCATCAAGAAGCTTCTGGAGTTGTTCAGTTAGAGATGCAAGAGTAAGATTAGTAGTTGACCCAAATGGAGGAACCGTGGCAGAAGTGCTAACTTGAGGAGGAAAATGATGTGATTGTCGCGGATTACTGGACTGCTGTGATTGATGACTCATATAAAAGTTTTAATCCATAAGCTATGGACATTGAGACTTCCAATGGCCTTTTTTCTTACAAAAACTGCATTCATCAAATCTAATTCTTGGACGGCTCTTATTATGATTTGAAGCAAAAAACTTATGAGGACCAGCCAAAACAGAAGGACTTGGAGTTGGAAGAATACGTTTTTCTGCTTGTGTCTTTAGCCGAGTTTCATCGGCTAACAATTCACTTACTACTGAATCAACTGAAGGAAGTGGGGTGCGATGCAAGATGTTACTACGAAGTCCTTCAAAGTAACTTCTTAGGGCCATAAGAAATTGAACCAATATATGTTCTTCCCAATGAGCACAGTAGGGTCTAAAAGCACGCAATTCAGCAGGTTCAATAAGAGCTAACCGATCCCACAAATCGGTCATTATTGAGTAGAAATCCTGAACACTTATATCTCTCTGTTCGAGTGTCGGATATCAGCTTCTAACTGATACTTTTTTTGCAAAATTAGACTGTGTATACAGTCTCTTAAGATGATCCCATACTTCCTTACCTGTTTCATATTTTTCCAATTGAACACCAATCAAAGGTTCAACAAAATTGTTTATCCACGTGATAATTTTCAAATTATCCACTTCCCATGGTTCCAAATCTTTTGCTTCTTTTGGTTTCAAAATCATGTCAGATCCATAACCCCACGTCTTCTTGCCCTTTAGAAAGTTTTTCAAGACATAACTCCAATAGGAGTAATTTTTCCCATCCAAACGAACACTAACGGCTTGCATAGAATCATCATTTCCAGCCATTGCAAACGAAAAATAAAAAAGGAATGAAAAGAAAACAGAGAGTATAGAAATACCATATGCCAAAAAAAAGACTCGAGATACAGATCCGAAAGCCAAGATCAATTATGGAACAGGAACCTAAACAACAAGTGAGACTGCTTGATCCAGAAAAAAGCGCACAACAGTGCTTGAGAGAAGAAAAGAAATTAACTTCGCTCTGATATCATGATAACTTTGACAGACGAAAAGGAATTGCTAGAAACGGCTAGGATTTTCATTAGAAAATATATCATTACAAAGGGTACAACAATAATATATAAAGAGACAAGAAACCCTAAAAATAACTAAAAAATACAAAAGTGCAAAACAACCCCTATACTATCTAACATTAACATACCATTCGTTTCAAAAAAAATTGCCATCCTATTGCAGATGAGCCAAGACGAGCTTGAATTGAGTTTTTTCTGATGCAAGCCCAAGATCAACTCAAAAAGATTTGAGATCAATTCTAAAGTTTGAATAGCTTAAAATATCAACAAAAAAAATATGTGATAACTATAACCACAATAAAAGAAACATATTGTTACATCATCTAGTTGCAATAGGGTATAAAGACTATCCATCTTTCCAATTTCACATCTCCATTACGACAACTTATTGTCGTACTACAAAATAAATTTTTTAATAAATAATTTTGATTTTATTATAAACAATAGATTTTGGAATAATTAAAAATTAGAAATTTTAGTAACCAAGATTTAGATTTAATTCAAGGTCACAATTATAGGTGTTTAGAAAAAACTGTGAAACTGTTTAAACTAGTTGAATCAAGTTAAATCGGACTGTTTTTAGCAGTTTGTGCAGTCTAGCGGTCTGATTTAACTAGTTTGATCACTTGTTGTCAAAGAACTTGGTTTGGAAATTTTATAAATCAATATTACGGTTTGGTTTATGATTTAAGTAGTTAAATTGTTCAAACCGGACCATGAACACCCTATTTAACATACTAAATTATAACACTACAAAACAACCAACTTTTTCGACGGATAAATCCGCCGAAAAAGTGTGTTTTCGGCGGATTTGGCCGGCCGAAAATCAAGACGCTGCAAACTTAAATTTCCGGCGAACTTTTCGGCGGACAGAACATTTTCGGCTGATTTTTCCGCCGAAAAGCCGCCGGACATATTTTCATAATTAACCCGAAATAATTATTTCTCTAATTAAAAAAATTAATCCGACAAATTTCCGGCGGATTTCATGCGAAAAAATCCGCCGAAATTTTAATTTAAATTGTTTAAATACTTTATTTTTTTAATAAAAAGTGTACGATTTTCGACGAATTGTTCCGACAATTTTTCGGCAGATACATCCGCCGAAAATTCTATTTTTATTTTTATTTTTATTTTTTATTTATTTAAATAATTATTTATTTATATAGTGAACGCCGAAATGCTCTTTTTCCAGACATGTCCTTTGTTATTTATCTACTTTATTAGTTAACCTTTCAAAGAAGCCAACATATTATCAGTGTTCAATTTGCAGCTATCCCCTCACATGTGTCCTATGTTCCCCATTGATGTAATTTGCTTAGGATTTTTAGTTAGCACCATTGTAGCCACGTTGCAACTCCAACTAATCCAACAATCACCACCATTTTATTATCTCTTCGAATACTGTATATCATCCAACAGATCTTGAGGTTAAACAAAGAGTTACAGTCGTCGGTTACCATCCTAAAAAATATATTCATGAACAAATTAATGCATCATCGATATGCCAAGAAACATTAAATCAAGAAATTTCGGGAAAAAAATAAAACCCATATAAAAAACAATGCATCATCGATATAAAAAAAGGTACCTGCATCAATCCATTTCTTTGTAACATCTAAGAAGCCACTACTGTTTTTGGAGCAAAAACCGGATGGAACCCGCTTTCTGGAGTAGAAAACAGAAATACTCTTATCAGAGGGGGACACAATCGATACTAAAAAACATAAAGAAAAAGATATATGAGGTCCAAATCAAAAAACAAAAGGAAAACTAAGGTAAAGATTATATGTATACCTTTGTTTTGTTCTTGAAGATTATATGTATCACTTGGGCATGGCATGGAGCCGGTAACGGGGAAGCGACTCTTGGGGCCGAGAGAGAGGGAGAGGGAGAGAGTGTAACGACCCAGACTCACGACATAAGACAAAACCAAGTTTATTAAATAATGACGCCAAGCGGCACAATACAACATCTAAAATACAAGATTTGCGGAAAGACGGCCTAGTACACAACTGAGAATACAAGGACAAGAATCTACAATAGAGGTCCTCTAATTCAGCTCCAGCTTGCACCTTCTCTTTAACCTTATCCGCTCCTCCTATTGCACAATTTACCTGAAAAGGTTTTTAGTTTTGAAAAAAGCGAGGGTTAGACCGAAAGGTCTAGTGATTTCCCTCTAATACAGTTCATGCCAAAACTACATAAAAGATTTATCGAAATATAAACCAATTCAGCTTTTAAAATAAAACATCGTACTTACAAACACGCTTTTGGCACACACTACCGTTACGCGGAGGTAACGGCGTGTCTGGCTTACACTGCCTTATTTGGGACCCCCCCCCCCCCAATGGCATATATGGGAAACACCCCCCCGGTATGAGCATATACGGGACACCCCCCCCCCCCCCGATATGAGCACAGACGGGACACACCCCCGACTTGGTCATCTCGCTAACAACAATGTATGCATACGTTTCCACCAAATCAACAACGATAAAACATTCCTCGCATTAAACAAACTTCGCATTCAGTAAATAGTATAAATAACAACAACGGTTTAATAAACTTCTCATGCGAATAGCAACACAAATATCCATAAAGATCTTGGGGTTAGAAAACTCACCTGGTAGCAAGAACTTCCTTACGCTCGGTCTAACTCCTACCTGATCACCTAAGAAGATGAAGAATTAGGTCCAGACCAAATAACCTGTTAATAAACCCACTACCCGAAACATCGCTCAGACTCTAATTCCATGGGCGCCCTGACTCCCGGGGTCACCCCCCCCCCCCCACTCGGGGCCACCACCGACCGACTCCCGGTCCTTTTCCCCCGGGCGCCCCGTCTCCCGGGGTCTCCGCCCGGGTCTACGCCGACTCCCGGCTCACACTTTCCCCGGGCGCCCCGTCTCCTAGGGTCCCCGTCCGGGTCACGCCGACTCCCGGCTCATCCCGGGCTCCCCGTCTCCCGGGTCACAGCCCGGGTTCTCCCCGTCCTACTCCCGGGGTCACCCTTCCCCGATCTCAAGATGACCGGGACTCCCGGTATCATCCGACGCTCGGGGTTTCGACTAACCCTGGGGCCGCCCAACTCGTCCAGTCTTCACCCGGAGGCGATTAAGGGTTTTAAGCGAACCCTAGACCTCGAACAACCAACAGAACTCCTTAAACCTTCTAATTTAACTTATCAAAATATATAGGTTTAGAATCCCAAAGCAGCAATAATCAACCCATTAACAACAACATTCAAAAGGACGATTTATAAGGAGTGAAATGAGGGTTTTCAAGCATTTCTTATTCACCCTAACCAAAGAACATCAGACTCTCCTCAAGCTACCATTTCAATTAACGAAAGTATTGCCTTAGGAACCTTACCTTGAAGAAGTTGAAATGTCGATCCCCCTTCAAATTATTTCTCTCCTTCCTTCTCTCCAAGTTTTTGCTCCCTGCTCCTTCTCAATCCCAAAATCAGCCGCCAAAATGAGAATAGGAAGAATCCCTAGGGCAAAGACTCCTTTTATTTCTAACTTTCAATTAACACCCTTGACTTTGGGTCTTAGTCGACTTTTCACCCAATTAAAACTCCTAAATCCCAAAGTTTCATCATGGTCCCTCTTCTCTTTAGACATAATGAACTCCCCACACCTCCAAACTTCGCTTATTTTGAATAAAAGGCTTGGTTGTTACAAAGAGAGAGAGAGAGAGGACGAGAAACCTGTAGCGATAGAGGGAGAGAGGGAGAGGACGAGAAACGTGAAACGTGGAGCGATAGAGGTGTGGCGGTGATGGAGACCCAAGAGGGAAGGAGGGAGGCGGTAGGGTTATGAAATTTATATCATATTTAGGGTTAAGGAGGAGGTGAGTTTCATATTAAATGTAAAAAATAAAAAGGGGGGGGGGGGGAACAATTTGGGGAACCAAATTTTGGGGTGGAATGGAAAGAAACCAAATTTTTTGGTGAAATAAAAAAGGAAAGTAAATATATATTATATAAATTACATAATTTAATAATAAATAATTAAAGTTTTAATTTAATATATTTATGGTATTAATAAACTCTAACAATATTTTTAAAGATTTTTCAAAATTTCATAATTTGATAAAAAAAAATCATATAAAAATTTATTTAAATCAATTCTCATAAAATTGTAATATTTTTTTTGTCTTAATGAAATCTAAAAATTATTTCTCATGTGTTATGAATTAGATTATTAACTATTAATTAATTTTCAATTTATAAAAATATATTGATAGGGGTCATGTATATTGATGGGCTTTAACAGTCGAAAACAAATTTAAAAAAAAAATTTGAATACTCCGCCCTTTTTTTTATAAAAATTTGAAAAAAAATGAATTTCTGACGGATAGGTCCGTCGGAAATCCGCCAATAAAGCCTATCCACCAGATTTTTTTTTATTTTTTATATTATTAATATTATTATTATCATTATTATAATATTACTAAAGCCCAAGTGGATCCATTATACTTAAACTGGATCCATTAAAGCCAGTCAAAACCATTAAAGCCTAAAACGAACCATTACAACCCAAATGGATCCATTACCGTCCAACTAGATCCATTAAAATCCAACAGGTCCATTAAAGTCCAATTGGATCATTAAAATCCAACTAGATCCATTAAAACCCAGTGGATCCATTAAAACCCAGTTGGGTCCATTACCGCCCCAAGTGGGTCTATTAAAACCCAAATGTGTTCATTAAAACTCCAGTGGATCCATTAAAGCACAGTTAGGTCCATTAAAGCCCAAATGGGTCCATTAAAGCTTTAATGGCTCCATTACAGCCAAATTGGGTCTATTAAAGCCCAAATATGTCCATTAAAACCCAGTGGATCCATTAAAGCCCAGTTGGGTCCATTAAAGCTTTAATGGCTCCATTACAACCAAATTGAGTCCATTAAAGCACAAGTGGATCAATTACAGACAAAACTGGATCCATTAAAGGCAGTAGGAACCATTAAAGCCCAAAACGAACCATTACAACCTAAGTGGATCCATTACCGCCCAACTAGATCCATTAAAGCCCATCTGGGTCCATTAAATCCCAAATGGGTCATTAAAGTCCAACTGGATCCATTAAAGCCCAACTGGATCCATTAAAGCCCAAATGGGTCTATTACAGCCTAAGTGGATCAATTACAGCCCAACTGGATCCATTAAAGCCCAAGTGGATCCATTAAAGCCCAGCTGGGTCCATTAAATCCCCACTGGTACATTAAAGCCCAGTTGGATCCATTAAAGCCTAGCTGGGTCCATTAAAGCCTAGCTGGGTCCATTAAAGCCTAGTTGGGTCCATTAAAGCCGAAGTGGACCTATTAAATCCCAAGTGGATCCATTAAAGCCGAAGTGGACCCATTAAATCCGAAGTGGACCCATTAAAGCCCAAGTGGATCCATTACAGCCCAACTGGTACATTAAAGCCCAGCTAGATCCATTAAGCCCAACTGGATCCATTACCGCCCAAGCGGGTCTATTAAAGCTCAACCGATCCATTAAAGCTCAATTTGAACCATTACAGCGCAACTGGAACCATTAAAACCCAAGTGGATCCATAAAAGCCAAAGTGGGTACATTAAAGCCCAAGTGGGTACATTAAAGCCCAGTTGGATCCATTAAAGCCCAAGTGGATCCATTAAAGCCCAGCTGGGTCCATTAAAGTCCAACTGGGTCCATTAAAGCAAACTGAATCCATTAAAGCCCAAGTGGGTCTATTACAACCCACGTGGATCCATCATAGCCCAACTGGGTACATTAAAGCCTAAATGGGTCTATTATAGCCCGGTTGGATCCATTAAAGCCCAAGTGGATCCATTAAAGTCTAGCTGGGTGACTAGGTCCATTAAAGCCCAACTAGATCCATTAAAGCCCAAATGGGTCTATTACAGCCCAAGTGGATCAATTACAACCCAAATGGATCCATTAAAGTCCGATACATGTGAATCCATTACAGCCCAATTGGATCCATTACCGTCCAAGTGGGTCTATTAAAGCCTAATCGATCCATTAAAGCACATGTTTTAAATTGACTTTTTTTAAATTAAATTAAATTTTATTTTATTTAAAAATTAATTTTTGGGATTTCCCGCGGATTTTCGGCGGATCCATTATTATTTTTTCTTTAAAGAGAAAAGGCAAAAAAAAAAATATTTTTTTGGATTTTCGGCGGATCCATTATTTTTTTAATTTTTTTATGAATACAAAATATTCGCCGAAAATCTGCCGGAATTTTTTGATTTTATTCGCCGGATTTTGGACGGATTTTTATTTTTTTAATTTTTTAAGAAAATAATTAATCAATTGTTTTTTTGGATTTTCGGCGGACTCTTTATTTTTTTTTATTTTTTTAAAAACACAAAATATCCGCCGAAAATCCGCCGGAATTTTTTACTTTTTTCCGACGGATTTTCGGGGGATTTTTATTTTTTTTAATTTTATTAAAATTCTTTTAAGAAAGTAAGTAATTAATTTATTAATTAAAATCCTCTGAAAATAATTAATTAATTATAATTAATATGAAAAAAATAAAAAAAATTAAACACCGTCGGAAATCCGCCGAAAATTGTTGATTTATAAAAAAATAAAAATAAAAATAAATTTACGGAGGATTTCGATGAAAATCAATGGGGTTTGACCCGTTTGACTTCTGCTGGAAATTTCCGCCGAAAAAATCCACCGGAAAAAATCATTTATTTAGTAGTATAAATGTTTTAATAGATACTGAACAAATGTAATCCTCCCCTTAAGTTCAGCCGATTATCAGCATCATCAAAGCAGATATTGCAAGTTTTCTAACATTAAAATAAAAAAAAGTTAAAACGCTTTTATTCATGCATTAAAACAAGGTTTACATGGTATTCTTTACTTTCATTTATGTCAAACTTGGATATTGAAGACCAAATAAAATTGACTAGTTTAAATCTATGACCAATAATAGAATAAATATAATCATCCTTTTTAATCTTTCTTTGTATAAAACCATAAATTAATTTCTTTTTAACTAAACAAATAATATATAAATTAATAAAATATTTTTATTTTATGGCCTTATATTTAAACGAAATAAAAAAATGTGTCGATTAGGCCCCGACAAAAACTTATATATGATGAAACAAAATAAGATTGAAAACGTCCGTTGGTAAGGCTTATTTATGTATGTTCATAGGGTTGGACCAACTAGCGCTTTATTTTATTAATTGATTTCACATGAACTGCCATTAATTAAACCTCCCCCAACTTTTAAGATCCCACCAAACCATCTCTCTCTCTCTCTCAACAAATTGCAAATCCGCCATTGGAGAAACACCATCAATCAACCACCTTAGCTCGAAGAAAGTTATAAACTGACCAACCCCATATCATATATACACACAAATCAAGAAGATTTCATCGATCGACTATGCTTTCTAACCCCCAGAACCCATCATCTTTCTTGCTAGAAAGAATCGCCACCACCACCACAGCCGGAGGTTGCAACAAGCAGATATCACGGCCATGTGCCACCAACAGGGTTCCTGACTCCATAGCCCGATACCACACCCATCCAGTAGGTCAAAACCAGTGCTGCTCAGCCGTCATCCAACAGATTAACGCCCCGGTCTCCACCGTCTGGTCCGTCGTCCGCCGCTTCGATAACCCACAAGCCTATAAACACTTTGTCAAAAGCTGCCATGTTCTTGATGGAAACGGAGACGTCGGAACCCTACGAGAAGTTCACGTCATCTCCGGTCTCCCAGCCGCTAACTCCACCGAACGTCTCGAGATCCTTGACGACGAGCAACATGTTCTTAGTTTCAGCGTTGTTGGTGGTGATCACCGTCTTGCTAACTACCGCTCCGTCACCACCCTCCACCCTACACCAGCCGGAAATGGGACCGTCGTCGTTGAGTCTTACGTCGTCGATATACCGCCCGGGAACACAAAGGAAGAAACTTTTGGGTTTGTTGACACCATCGTCAAATGCAACCTCCAGTCGTTAGCTAAGATCGCTGAGAACAAATTCCGGACAAAATAAAAGATTGACAACACCCATCTCAGCATCAAGTACGACAGAAGATCAAAAATTAAATCATCTCCAAACGAACCATCCAAATGAGAAATCGAACAACAAGGAAGAACAAATCTATGGTGTAAATTTTTATCCTTAAATGTTTATGTGAATCTGTATGGTTTGGATTTTTTTTTTTTTTTTTTTTTTTGAAGATGATCAAGAAATTAAAGATCGATGATCTGTTTGAATGATGATCCTATTGCCCTCTTGTTCTTGCTGCATTATTTTGTTCTCCTTTAATTTTTTTGTATTAAATAATGAGATTATCATGTAGTTATTGTTATTAAATTTTATATAACTTAATAATGATGATCGATGTTATATAGGGTTTGTGATAAAATTTCAGATTTATAATCATTTTTAATTATTAACATGTGAAATGCAACCACATTGCAAATGGAAGTGTACGATTGTCGACCATTTTTTTTTCCCGAACATAACAACGATCCCATTAATTTATAACAATTTTTCGAGGAAAATGCACAAAGAAAAAATTACTGTTAAATACATAAAATTTAAAGGTTTAAATTATATACGATACATTACATTAAAAATTATAATTTTATTTTTTTACATATTTAATAAAAAAGATGTATTACCTGTTATCTTTTTAATTTCAAATAATAAACGATTATCGATACAAACATAATTTTTAATATATGTTTAACAAAACAAAGATGGTTCACCAATGGATTTCAACAAATTTATAGCGCATCATCGACGAATACAGTTTTTTTCATTGGTGAGCCTCTTTATCTTGTAGTGATGTTTTGATTACGTTTTAATAGATACTAGATTTAGAGCGTATTTAATAATGTATTCAAATTTAATATAACAATAACCAATAATTTAATCTGTAAATTAAGAAAGAACAAGTTGAGAGATATGAGAATAAAATAAATGAAAGGTGTTCTTAATATAATAAATCCAATTTGATATCTTGAGAATATTTCAAAATTAAGCGACTTAATAATTTTGAAATATAAGAGAAAGAAAACTCATATATGATTTTATTCCGCCTAGTACAAAGGTTCGTTTAAATTGACCAATAAAATAAAGCCAAAAACTTAAAGTTTCCACGTGAAACATACTAATTTTGTTGATAGAAATTACAATTAGTTGGTAGTATTGGGTCAAATATGCAAACTTAATTGATATATATATTAGAAGTTATATACCACAATAATATATACTATGATACTGACTTATTTAATCATTTATTAGTTGAATTAATTAACTATAAATCATGTTATTGATTTTGAAGTTTTGTATTACCCATTTTTTCTTTGGGTATTTTAAATTGTTGCCAGTTTATTTCTTGCAGTTAAAAACTCTTAAACAAGATATGAATTAAGTGTTAACCGCAAGGTCAATATGTTCCTCAAAATTTGAACAAAACCATAAATTTTCATATATGCAACTTGGAGTTGGTACAAAACCAGTACCAATATCTACAAACCTTAAAAAAATGGTACCAATTAATTTAATACCAAGTATAGTTTGTTAGTTTTTACGTACAAATTATAATTGGTTGGTTAATGGTATTTGAGAAAAAAAACTTCTCATCCCTACCATCTTTAGAGCATCCAATAGATTTTCCAAATTTATCCAAAATGGAAATCATACTTGAAAATTTCCAAAAAAAAAAAAAAAGAATACTTAGGGGTTGTTTGTTTTTTTTAAAAAACCTCTTAATGACTCTTAAGTCTGAATCGTTCAGATCTTTTTACACACCACCTCTTATTAATCATAACTAAAATAAGGCTTCAGACTTTAGACCTCTTAAAAAATAAACGGCACCTTAGAGTCAATTCTAACAACTTCTCTGTTTTTGATATTACAACATTAACTATATTCTTTAAATATTTCATACATTGGATAAAATAATTGCTTCTTTTTCCTAAGCATTTAACTTCATTTTTTTTGTGAGAATATAATCCAATATTATTTATCTATAATGATAACTTACAAATTAAAACTCTCTCCAATGACGGTTCTTATAAGACCTCTAATTGAAGAGACTCTAAATTTGAAGAATTTACTGGTCTCTCTCATACTTTTTTCTCCATTTTAATTTAAATAAAATTTTAGAAAATCTATTGGATCAAAGAATTTGTCAAAAATATTCAAAATCTCCAATTTTGAACATGATCTCATCTTCTTGCTTTATAGAGCATACCAAAGTGTACAAAAAATAACGTACGATGGTTCAAGTTTTAACTTTTGATTGAATGTTATTCTTATCGTTTTATATTCTAAAAATTGTGGATTCATATATCTATAGTTTGAAAATTATATATAATAATGAAAAATGTGATTCAGAAACACGTCAAGTTTTATCGATAATACGCCGGCATCACGTTAACATTGAGTACTAAAAAACATTTTATACGCTATAAATTTTAGAACACATTTAAATATACGTTCTATAAAATTAATAAAAATAAGTTTTAATGCAATTTGTGTATATATGATTACTATACAATAGAGTTTTTGTGGCTCTACATATCTAGAAGAGTCATTTTTCTTTGTAGACTTCGTTTCTAGAAAAACCTTATTTTTCGACATTATTTAAATTTATTAAAAGATTGGATTAAAAACTTACCAAAAATATTATCTGAATATTTTTTTCCACTTAAATATTACGAGCAACAAAATGTTCTGGAGATAAAGCTTTGCGAACGTCGTCGTTCCATTCAATTTAAATTTTCTCATTTTGCTTCTTATTACCAAATTATTTAGTTTATTAATTACTAAACAAAATTTTATTTGTAAAAAAGAAAAAAAAAAAAAGAAAGAAAAAGGAACCTGGAAGCTTCCAAGCTGTGGAAAAAGCAAAAAGAAGCCCAATGGTTGAAGGCAGGGAGGGCAAAACTGTAATTTAAACTTTGAGAAAATAACAAATAAATGAATAAAAATTAAAATAATACAAAGTGATGGGGAATCAACAACCACCCTTTGCAAGTTGGGGTTCAATGACACCATGAACACCAACTTGCTTCTCTTCAACATTACAATGCTTTTCTTTTCTTTTCTTTTCTTTAATCCCAACTTGCATTTGTCCCTCTTTTCCATCCCCAACTTGCATGTGTGGGACATCCACATCAACTATCTTAATTTTGTTTTCATATATATATATATATATATATTTTGGAAGGATATTTTGCAACTCTTTGAAAAGGTTGCAAGCAACCCACATCTTAACCGTCGGATTCATGATCGACGGTTATTTTATTTTTATTTTTCTTTTTTTTAATTAAAAATATTGGGCCCCATATCTGTTGTAACCGTCGATCATGAATCCGACGGTTAAGATGTGGTTTGCAATGGTTGCAACCTTTTCAAGGGTTGCAAAATATCCTACCCCTATATATATATATCTATATGCATTTTACAAAAAATTATATTTGAATATCGGTTTTATTATCGACACGTTCAGTAAATTATAATAGATATTCTAGCTAAATAGGTGGGTAAATGACAAAATGTCATCTTATCTGATATGTTTTTTTTTTTGGGTCTTTTTAAAAATATATTTTTTTTCATGGAAAAGTTTAGTGGAATATGTGGAGTACGTTCATCGCTATTCTTTAAATGATAAAATCTTGACAAAAAAAAAAAAAAAATGTAACGTTTGTCATGCCCCTAATTTCTATGGAGATATATCTTGTCTTAACTACAGGTTGAATATTGAATGTTCAATAGGCATATATTTTTTACAATCAAGAGTGGAGTCAAAAAAGTGAGTCTAAAAAACAAGTAAGAAGATTCATGCTTTTAAGATTGATAATATCTTTTTGAGTTAAATACAAATTTGGTCCCTGTGGTTTACAAATATTAACGACTAAGGTCCCTCAAAGAAATATTTAACGAATAACGTCCCTTTACTTTCCATTTTATAACATGTAGGGTCCCTCTTAGTATTACTATTAAATAATGTGTATTTAAGTAGGGGTAAATTTGTCCATTCATCTATTATAGGTTTGGTAACATATTTGGTCCCTCCTAAAATTCAGGAATTAAAAAACCATTTTATAGTTTGTAAGAGCATCTCCAACAACTATGCTAAATTAGAAAAAAGTGAGATTTTAGCAACTTTTTTGCTCCAACAGCTATGCTATATCGTATGCTAAAATAGAGAAAAAAAGAGAGAGAAGGTAAAAATCTCCAAATTTGAAGAAATCTCTAAAACTCCATATTTAAGAGATAGATTCTTTTCCACCAATAGGAAACATTGAAGTTGTGTGTTTAGGAGAGAGAAATAATATTTTATTAATATAATTGATGATAGAATTGCTAAAATAGAGTAGCTGTTGGAGTTAGATGTAATTTTTTTTAGAGATTTTAAGTTTTTCTACTCTATTTTAGAAAAATTATAGTATAGCTGTTGGAGATGCTCTAACATATTTGGTCCCTCTATGAATTTAAATAAGAAGTTAAATGCAAAATTGATCCCTATGATTTACAAAAACTAACAAGTAACATCCCTTAAAAATTAAATTTCATTAATCTCCAAACCTAGCAGTAACACAAGCATTTTTTGGATAGAAGCATGAAGACAAGTCTTAAACTCACAAGTCACAACCACTACTTGGTTAAAAAAAGATTTATTGGTTAACTTAAAAGATGGCGATTAATAAAAACAAACTAAATAAAAAGTATCACACCATAAAATATAAATATTTGGTCAACATAAAAGAAGGCGTTGGATGGCGACAACCAAGTGGTGATTTCATATGTTCTCTAAATTAAAAGCTACTACAAAAAATGACCCTAAATCAGCAGCTACAAAACCAACATGAAAGCTGTTACAAAAAATAATGTCAAAATAGCAACAATTAGCTACAAAAAAGTTAAGAAGGGATAATTACACCAAGTTTTGAACAAAAGAAAATCAAACTTCACAAGTTAAGGTTCTCGTCCTTTGCATGTGCCTGAGTTATGGTCTTGTATATGTGCATGGTTTTATTTAGTTTGTCTTTATTAATCATTTGTTTAAGTTAACCAAACAGTAGTTGTGACTTGTGTCCAAAAAATGCTAGTACAAGTTTGGAGATTAATGAAATTTAATTTTTAAGGGATGTTACTTGTTAGTTTTTGTAAATCATAGGGATCAATTTTACATTTAACTTCTTATTTAAATTCATAGAGGGACCAAATATGTTACAAACTATAAAAGGGTTTTTTAATTCTTGAATTTTAGGAAGGACCAAATATGTTACCAAACCTAGAATAGATGAATGGACAAATTTACCCCTACTTAAATACACATTATTTAATAGTATTACTAAGAGGGACCCTACGTGTTATAAAATGAAAAGTAGAGGGACGTTATTCGTTAAATATTTCTTTGAGGGACCTTAGTCGTTAATATTTGTAAACCACAGGGACCAAATTTGTATTTAACTCTATCTTTTTAAAAGAATTGTTTTTTATATTAAATACTTGTCTATAATTAATTAATATTTGCTTAAAAGAGTTCGGAAAGCCGTAGTGAGCTAAACAACATACATATCTTAAATCATTGTTCGGCAAACTAGCTTATAAGCTAGTTGGTAGTTGATAAGCTAGCTTTTCAAAACGCTACTATGAGTAGCTTTTTAATAAGCTAGCTTATTGTCATCCAAACATGTACCAGAAAAAAACAAGCTTATCAGCTAGTTTTTTTTTGCCAAACATAGCCTAAGTCTATATTTACACAAATAAAAGATGTGTCTGAAAGTGTAAATAAACATGCATATGAAGAAGAAAAAACCCTTTGAAAATACATGAAAGTTAACGTTAAATCATTTGTTTATTCAAAAATTCATGTTCGTTTACCTAAACGAAAACCATAAATAAATATAAGCTTCATGCAATATGTTACATGAAAAATGAATTAAATGACAAATTAGTTGAAATTTTGTTTCTTTGGTAAAATGAGTATGAAAAAGAAAGAATTGCATGTTTGGTACACTAATTAATAAAAAAAAAAGTCATTGTTATAATAAATAGGAAATTAACAAAGTTTCCATGCATTTTACCCGAATGTATTTATCTAACAATCAAACAAATTTTTGTTCAACATTCACTACAAAAAATGACCCTATCAGTGACGGAAAATTCCGTCGCTAATCCGTCGCTAAAAGTCAGTTCCGTCGCTAATCTGTCGCTGAAAGTCCGTCGCTTAATATATGGTAGGTAATGCTTATCAGCGACGGAAATCAACGACGGATTAAGCAAGGGAATTATTAGCGATGGATTTTGCGACGACCACTATTTAGCGACGGATCAGCGACGGATTATATTAGCGACGGATTTAGCGACGGAATTTATTAGTGACGGAATTAGCGACGGCCACTTTTAGCTTCGGATTTCCGTCACTAATTCCGTCGCTAATTTTTAAAAAAATAAAAAAAAAATTGAAAAATCAGCATTTTCTGTATTTTATACAAATAACCTCTTCCCAAACTGTACAAGCTTCTTCCAAAACATATTATATATATATGTATATATATATATATATATATATACTAGTTGGGTGCCCGCGCAATGCGGCGGGACGCAAATTCGTCTATATGTATTCAAGGGAACACGTGAAATCCATCTAAACAAGGAATATAAAGGCACCAAATGTGTTAAGAATTTGCGTGTATGCAGACGCAGAACCAGAAGTCCAGCACTGTCTGGAGTGTCAAAGTTGGATCCATCCACATTTACAGGGGCATATTCTTCTTCACGTAATACCTATGTAAGAAAAAGACAGGAAAAATGAGATTTTTCCATACATAGTGTATTATCTTTGAGTAACAAGTATCATTTATTTCATTCCCACTTACTACGTACAATAAAGTTTGATCAGTTGTTGAATCCTTCGATTAGTAGTTAAAGTAAATGAGTTAGAATGTTCTTATAGAGAGCCCAAATGACAAAGTAGACAAGGATGCCAATGTTTCTGGGGCAGAAGATAAAGACCATTCTTGTGAACAGGTGGGAACCTCAAATGTAAATAAAAGAAGTAAATCAAGTGACACAAGATACTTCATCATAAAGAGTTTAAACCATGAAAAGATCCAATTATTAACTGAGAAAGGAATTTAGGCTACCCAAGTGATGAACGAACCTATCTTGGAATTAGCAAAACACAATCATTTGATTACTTCAAAATTGGTTAGAACCACCCTTAATGGTGTCATCCCAACAACTTTAAAAAACCAATGAGAAATTAATCTTCGATCTTTTACATTCATCCAAACTAAATAGGTCAAACCAACATCACATAATCGAAGTAGGTCAAATCAAAAGCACAGTTACCCCAAGTCCAGAAATGGGACAAAAATCGAGTCTAAAACAAGACATTGATGGAAGTGCATTTAATTCCCTTCTAAACAGCGATAAGATATACCGGATCAATTCCCTTCTAAACCGCGCAATTAATGGAAGTGCATTTAATTAAAAGTGATCAACTCTACCTATATATATATATATATATATATAATTTACCCCATCTTTAAATTCTAATAAAGATAGGACATGAAATCTAATAAAGTTATATATATAATTGTTAAATAATTAACCAATAACCCTCAATGATGGCAATTACTAGCTGCCAGAATGGGGATTTTTGGATGATAAGAAGGCAAAAACATAAAATTTCAATACCAACACAAAAATAATTGAAGGGAAAAAGTTGTTTAATTAATTGCTACAAGAGAAAGCCAACAACTTTATGATAGAAGGAAAGATAACACTATACCTTGCCAAAAGGTGCCACCATCTGTTGAAGAGCAGAAATTCTATCTCCTAATTTATCTTTTGTAACCTGATTCAGAAAGCACACACACAAACCCATGAACGATACTACAAGTTAATTAATAATTAATATATAGTAAAAAATACATGATATTGGGATTGCAAATTGTAGAAAGCTCGTACAAAAATTACCTTCAATGGTGGGCAAGAAGGGCGTAACTCCAGTTTTGATTTCTTTGGTGGAGTGGCTGCTTTTGCATCCATATAATTGTTGGCTGGCCTTTTTGCTTCTGTTGTTTCGGTGATGAAGCTGGCTGGTGATATCTTCAATGAAGTTTAAAAACAGTTTTTGTATAAGTTTTGTATAGGTTTAATTTTCAAGTATCTATAAAGAATGCACAGTTTAAAACAAAGACATTGAAATCAAACAAGTCTAAAACAAGTCTGAAACAAGACATTAAAATCGAACAACCCATATTTGAAGTAGACTGTATGCACTTGTGCATATAGGAAATTATGTTGATTTTTTTTTGGTTTTTATGCACAAGTGCATATCAAGTGGTAGACACATAAATACATAATCTGTAAGTGATAGGCACATAGACAAAGTGTTCTCCTATGTTTGAGATTTCCCATTTGAGCTACCAAGTGGACCTTTTCAAGATACAATCTTTCCTATAAGAACACACATATGGTAGGAATCGATGGTAGGAATCGAACTCCAATAATCTGTAAGTGGTAAGAACACATATGGTAGGAATCGAAGAACCATTAACATGTTTCTATTAAAGTTTAAACAACCATTAAGGCATTAATCCACTGATTAAAGTTTAAACTTTAAACAACCATTAACAACATGTATGTGGACTGATTGAACAACCATTAAACAACCATTAACAACCTATATGTGGACCGATTGAACAACCATTAAACAACCATTAAAGAAGGGATCGATTGTGGAATCGATTAAAGTTTAAACAACCTGTAGATGGAATCGAAGAAGGGATCGATCGAAATTCGAAGTTGTTTGTAGAATCGATTGAAGCTGTATGTGGACCGATTGAAGATGTCGATTAGGGCTGTCGATTGAAGGCCTCTCGATTGAAGACCTGTCGATTGAACCTGTCGATTTTAAGCATTTTGATCTCTTATGCATTTTTCTTATACAACATCCTGTAGTGTCATAACTCATAAGTTAAGACTTTATACATGTCGTTTATAAATAATGAACTAGAACAAGTACACCGTTAAAACAAAAGGTACCTGATTCAATATAAAACTCTTGCACTGACGAGCGCGACCGCAAACTGAGACTACACCTACGGGTTCTTTGACGAGCTGAAGTACTACAACGACGGTGGTGGAAAAGGTGGTGTTCGACGAACAGAGGGACTGGGTTCGACGATGGAGACGATGGGTTCGGCGATGGAGACGACGGAGACGATTTTTGGCGGTGGAGACGATGCGTTCGACTAACAGAGGGACTGGTGTGGAGAGGATGGGCGCGTTTAAACCCTAACCCATTTTTATTTTAGATTAGAACCTTAGCGACGGATTACCGACGGAAATTCCGTCGCAAATTACCAACCGAATTTTCCGTCGCTAATTTGCGACGGATTTCCGACGGAATCCGTTTTTAAATTAATTATATATATGTTTCTTATTAATATCATTAATTAAAATTAAATAATTCGTATTTTTATTTATAAAATATTTTCAAAATTATTAATAATTAGATTCACTAATTATTAAATATTTAAATAATTATATTTATGTATTAAGTTATTTCTTATTTATTATTAATTAAGTTATCTAATTATAAAAAATTATATAATAAATATTTTTATTTATTAAATCATTCTGTAATTTTGTATGCATGTATCGAGTCAAGCTGTCTAATTGAAGAGAACCACTAGATCAACACTAATAAGATACACTAGATCAATTTCCTTATAAAGCGAGGGATGAGGTTTGTGGGTTTCCTATATATGCTTCTAATAGAACCTTTTTAAGTCTGATATATCCATTAAGGCCCAATGAAACTCATTAAAAGCCAATAGAACCGATGAAATCCTTTAAAACACGATAGGTCCATTAGGGTCTAATGAAACCTTTTAAAGCCTGGTTAAACCCTTGAAAGCCCGATAGCTCCAATGAAACCCTTTAAATCCTGAGTGAACCTTTTAGAGCCCGATAGTTCCATTAAGGCCCAATGAAACCCTTTAAAGCCCGATAGATCCATTAAGGCCCAATGAAACCATTTAAAGCACAATATAACCCTTTAAAGCCCTATAGATCGGTTAAGGCTTAATGAAAACCTTTAAAGCCCAATTGAACCGATTAAAGTCCAATATAATTAATTAAAGCCCAATATATCCATTAACACCCAATGAAACCTTTTAGAGCCCAATATAACCCTTTAAACCCCGATAGATCCATTAAGACCCAATGAAACCCTTTAAAGCCTGATAGATCCATTAAGGCCCAATGAAACCCTTTAAAGCCCGATTGAACCCTTTAAAGCCCAATGTATCAATTAAGACCCAATGAAACATTTTAAAGCCCAATACAACCCTTTAAACCTCGATAGATCCATTAAGACCCAATGAAACTCTTTAAAGCCCAATAGATCTATTAAGACCCAATGAAACCATTTAAATCCCGATTGAACCCTTTAAAGCCCGATAGATCCATTAAGTCCCAATAGAACCATTTAAAACACAATAGAACACTTTATGACTTATTAAGGTACAATAACAACACACACACACACACACACACACACACACACACATATACTATCGATACATTACCATGTACACATGCATACAACACATATATACATCATATGCGATTACCAAACAATACACACACATTATCTATACATTCATATCAACATATATATACACATATACAACAATATACATAGATCCATCGTGGGTTATCAAACAACACATGTATACATATATATACACACACACATATAACACATACCTGTAGATATATAACACACACACACACACATATAACACAGACTCGTGGATATATAACACACACACACATATAACACAGACCCGTGTATATATATAACACATACACATGCATATATATAACACAATCATGAGAAAATAAGAAAATTTAAAAATTTCGTCGCTAATCCGTCACTAATCCGTCGCTAATTAGTGACGGATTAGCGACATAATCTATTTAAAAAATAAATAAAAAATAAATTCAACGTGTCCGTCGCTAATCCGTCACTAATTAGCGACGGATTAGCAACAGGCACGTGGATTTTCTTATTTATTTATTTTTTAAATAGATTCCGTCGCTAATTAGCTACAGAATTAGATCTGTCACTAATCCATCACTAATTAGCGACGGATTAGTGACGGAACTGTTTCCATCGCTAATCCGTCACTAATCCGTCGGTAATTAGTGACGGAAATTTTCATCACTGATTTTCGTCACCGATTAATTTTTTTAATTCATTTTTATAATAATCAAGAAAAGGTAATGTTCATGAATATTATAATTTTATTGTATATGAACATATATGCAACTTTCTATTTATATAAACATATACGAACAAATGAATAAGCATCTAAACATGAATGATATACAAACTTATAAGGTGTTTGACCATTAATAGAACATGTGACATGAACATATACGAACAAGAATTAAATGTGTGAACAGTAATAAAACATGTGAAACAATGTTTGGATGTACATGAACACATATACAAATGCTATTACCAAAGACCATAAGGTCCAACTTTCTATTTATATGAACATATACGAACAAGTGAATAGGCATCTAAAAAATGAATGGATATACAAACTTATAAGGTGTTTGGCCATTAATAGAACGTGTGACATTAATATATATGAACCATTAACCCATAAATACCAATGTTTACTAAAATTATTGTTTGGGGAGTAGTTTGCTGGGGGGTTACTAAAGGTAAAAGAAATATATTTTTCTCAATTACCCCCAAACACCAATGTTCACTAAAATTATTAATCATCGGCCCATATTATAATTAATGTTTTAATTGTTCATCATCTCAACCGTCCATGTTAAGATCAAGAGCTATGATTTTGGTTCACAAAGTTAACACAACAATTTGGGTTAACAAAAGAACTCAACCCTATATATATATATATATATATATATATATATATATATATATATATATGGTGCGTTTCTTTTGCAACCCAAGCAATTTGTACAAACTATGCAAACCACTATATTAGGAAACAATAGATATATTTATGGATAATAATTATGATTCATTAATAATGATTGTGATATATATGGAAAATGTTAAGTTTATTCATTATAATCATGATTTTAAATTAGGAAATGTTAAGTTTATTCATTATAATCATGATTTTAAATTAGGAAACATAATAAAATCATATATTCATTATACTTGATGAACGACTAAGATTGGTTTTAAATTAGTAACCGTGAGATCCAATATTAGCCACTCATTCCATATAATTAATGTTATATTTAAATAAAGTAAAAGGATAATTTGGTAATCTAACAATTTGTATTTTTTTTATTATAAATAAAATTATTAATTACTCAATCCATAATTACCTAATTGATTACAATTTATCCTACTTATCATGATAACCCACGCCTCTCCATAGTGGTATCATAATGTATCATAGTGATATCACAATGTATCACAGTGGGTATCACAGTGCATCTTGTATGTATTTTGAGTATCACGCTCATGATCGTTTGAATGTATATTTTTTCTAACATTGTCGATGTTTTTAGGTATCACATTGTGTATTATAGTTGTATCACAGTGGCACTATAGTTGTATCACAGTGCGTCTTATATTTACTTTGGGTATCACAATGATGAATGTTTGGGTATCACACTGATGAATGTTTGTATGTAGGTTTTGGAATTCAGATTTTAGAGAAAGGGAGAGAGAGGTGAGAGA
The DNA here is from genome assembly GCA_954870635.1 of Arctium minus. NCBI lineage: Eukaryota > Viridiplantae > Streptophyta > Magnoliopsida > Asterales > Asteraceae > Arctium > Arctium minus. The sequence continues at coordinate 117,874,181 of OX941080.1, read as the reverse complement.
GAAAAAATAAAATACCTAAAATGCCATTTAATTAAAATTTAAAGTCAAATTACCAAATATATTAATTTCCTAATTTATTCTTTGATATGTGGATGAGAATGAATCTCAGAGTTATCACAAAATACGCAGTTCTCCCTTGAATGACCCTATATATATACATATACATATATATACATATATATATACATACATATATATACATATATATATACATACATATATATACATATATATATACATACATATATATACATATATATATACATATATATATATATATATATATATTAAAGGAAAACCAACAATAAGTGCTGTGACACTCTCTTAGAGTAGGATTATTAAATAGGAATTTTCTGGTTTTTTGGATTTTTAAAATATTAAACATTAAAGACTTTAATGCCGCTCTATTGTAACACCTGCAACTTCGATGAGTCTTTGAACCCCGTTCTATCTCAAAATTCTTTAAGATAAGCTTATAAGGGAAGTCCCGTTTAATTTCCCTCTTAATATTAAAATCTTATCGCGTCTGAAATCGTAGAAATCGAAGCTCAGTAGGGTTCGACGACTATGCCAGGCGATTGTGACAGTGTCACTCTCGTCGTGGCATGCACTGCCGCGGGGTGAGAAGAGCCATCGGTATAATCGGGGTGACAATGCCCGACTACCCTTTCGAGAATCGAGTTGGTGTCAAGCCTCATTGAGAAAATTAAGACGTCTCAAGTGGAGGCTTTGTTGGAAGAAAACATCAAGGATCAAGTGATGTCTAAGCATTTATTATTCTTGACGGAGGATAGCCGTGGAGTGAAGTTGTTCAATGGATGAATTTGGGTGCCTAAGGTTGGGGGAAATCGTGAGCTTCTTCTTGAAGATGCCCATAAGTCCAAGTATTCCATCCATCCAGGGAGTACGAAGATGTATAGGGATTTAAAGCTACATTATTGGTGGTCGGTGATGAAACTTGATGTCGCACGTTACGTAGAGCGTTGTGTGACATGCTTACATGTGAAGGCTGAGCATCAACGACCTTATGGGAGCCTTCAATCCCTAGAGATCCCCGAATGGAAATGGGAGCATATTACCATAGACTTCGTGACTAAGTTGCCTAAAACCTTGGGAGGTCACGATACCTTATGGGTAATAGTTGATCGGTTGACCAAGAGCGCTCACTTCTTGGCCATGCGCGAGACCCTACCAATGGACAAGCTGGCGAAGCTTTACATCGACGAAGTGGTTTCGAGGCATGGTGTAACACCCGGATTTCGGGTAAGTTTTGGGAATCCGTTAAATCTTTTATTTTACTTGATATATGGAAGTTAATTGTATCTTTTTAGTTGTTTTTCTATCTGTGGCTTTTATTATGTATACGTTACCTTATGTGATCCTCGAAATCCTGTCATGCTTTAATTTTGTGGTCGTGAGTGAGTCGGTTACTTTTCGTTATGAAAATCAGGCCTTGCAGGTGGTGGGCGACATTGCCCTGGCGACAATGCCCTGGGCAAAGTCGCTGGGCATAGTCGCCCAGGATGTACCGAGGGTATTGGTGTTTCGGTGACATTGCCTCAGCGACAATGCCCATGGGCAAAGTCGTTGGGCATAGTCGTAGGTTGCGTACCATGAGTGGTGGTGAGACCGCGACAATGCCCCGGCGACAATGCCAGGGGCAAAGTCGTTGGGCATTGTCGCCCGCGTGGTCCAGTGAGTTATTTCTAAAACCCATCTTTGTTGACTCAAAACCTCATTTTATCATATATCACTTTGGGAAAAACGGGAGAACAAACCCTTGGGGCGATTTTGGGTCTTTCAACACATATCTCACATACTTTCTAGGGTTTTGGTTGGTGAGATCATTTATTGATCATCAAAGCTCCATCCAAGTCATTGATTGAAGTATTCACCAAGGATTCTCACTCATCTCCATCAAGTCTTCTCTTGGCTATTTATAGGGTTCCTATTTTCTAGGTTTTAACCAAAACTGTTAGCGCACAGATCTATTGGATTTAAGATCATCCAATCTGAAGATCGCAATCTGAAGTTAAAGCTGAAAAGCCACTCTCAAGATTAGTCTAATGTTAAGTTTGTAATAATTGTCAAAGTTAATTATTGTCTTAATTATTGTATTAATTATTAGTTCCTAAATATCTAGATATTAGTTTAGATATTATATTATGTTTTGATAATATCTCTAGTTTAGATATTATGTTGGTTAGTTGTTAGGTGAGATATTAACATATCTAAAATCAGATCATATCTGATAACTTACCCAACACACAACTCCTACCAAACACTGTTCATTTAGAGAGAAAACAGAGAGAGAGAGAGAGCTTCATGAGAAATCATATCAAACTCTTGTAATCCATCGTTTGTTAATCAACAGGTTGGTTAATCTTTTATGTGTTTGTATCGATAAGAACTTGATAATATTGTGGAACGACAATTGGTATCAGAGCTTAAAAATAGATTCAGATCAAGTTTTTCAATAGTCGACTCTGTGTTCTTCATTTCAAAATCATTTTCGAGTTTTAAAGTGTTTTTGGGTTTGAAATCGATCAGGTTAGGATCGATTAGTGAGCTATATCGAGTTGGTAGTGTTTAATTCCAGTATAGATCTACAAACGATTCAATTTTTGTGATTTTGTTGCAAAACTGTTCACGAGCAAAAACTCACTGTTCCATCGATCTTTTCTTCAAAAAGTGCTTGTTCTTTAGATCAACGACTTGTAATCTGTTCTAGAAGTGTTAGTGTTTTCGATTTGTCAAAGTTGGGACTGCTAATTCGAAGTCTAGATAGGTTTATTGTGGTTTTTAGTCGTGTTTTCGAAGCTGCAGGGACGAACTCGAGCAAAGTTCAAATTTGCGCCAATTCATAGTCAGTTTTGCGCCATCAACGTCTTGCGCAAACTTGACTTTTGCGTCATCAACGTCTCGCGCAAAAATTCTTTCACGCGACCAACTGCTCACGCAAACTTTGTTTTACGCTAACCATTACTCGCGCAAACCTCAACTCGCGCGACCTTCGACTAGCGCAAACCTCAGCTTGCGCCACCTTTGTCTCACGCAAATATTTCGCGCAAATCTCAGATCTCAAGCGGTCACTTTTGCACCAACACCTCATAGCGCAAAATTCTGTTTCGCGCCACCTTCACTTCACGCAAAACACTTTTGCACCAGCTTCTTCTAGCACAAAGTGTTTCTTCACGCCACCTACACCTCGCGCAAACTCTTTTGCGCCAGCCACCTATAGCGCAAAGTTTGCCTTCTGCGCCAGTACCAGACTTAGTCTTTTTCTATCAGAATGACTTCAAGAGAAGATCTAGCAATCGGAACTGACACAAAGCCACCAATACTCTTCAGGGGAGAGTATGAGCAGTGGAAAGATCGGTTCATGGACTTCATTGAAAGACATGATTTGGGTGTTTTAATCAGGAAATCCTTAGAAGAAGGAGTTATGGCACCTGTTTGGAGGACTCCTCCAGAGGGAACTGATGAGCAACCATATCAACTTAAGTTTGAAGATCTAGATGGTGAAAACCTAAAGAGAGCAAAAGCTGATATATTAGCGAAGTCTTATATTCTTCAAGGCATTCCAAATGAAATATATGTGAAGATAGACAACTATAAAGCCTCTGGCAAAGAGATGTGGGATCAGCTAGAGAAAATGATGATAGGTTCAAAGGTTGGGAACCAGCTCAAGATATCGAACTGCCTAAACAACTATGAAGAATCCAAAGGCAGAGTTGGAGAGTCTCTAGTAGAAACATACGACATATTTGTGACCTTGCTGAATGAGTTAAGTAAGAACAAGGTCAATAAATCACAAATAGAACTGAATGTCAAATTCTTAAGCATCCTTCAGCCTGAATGGAAGAGGTTTGCCAGACAAATGAAGCAAATCAAGGATCTGAACGAGATTCCACTTCATGAGGTATATGAAACCCTCAAACAGAATGAAGAAGAGGTGGATGAAATCATAGATGATAAGAGACGGTCTGAGAAGACAGTTGATGATTCAGTTGCTCTTGTTGTGAAGCAGAAGAAAAGAAGATGATTGTGTCTGAATCAGATGATGTTGAAGCGAACTCTGACTCTGATGACTGTGAACAACTAAAGCAGGCTATGCTTATGTTGACTAAGGATTTTCAAAAGAAGTTCTACAAAAAGCCGAGCTCAAACAGTCAAAGGTATACATCTGGTCCGAGCAACTATATTCACAAGGAGAGATTTGAAGGAAAGATATTAGAGGAGAGGAAGCCAGAAGAGAGAAGGTATAAAGCAGAAGAGATCAAACATCCAGAACCTCCAACGTGCTACAACTGTGGTAGACCCGGGCATTTTGCAAAAGACTGCCGAAGACCGAAAGTCCGGAACTCTGACTACTACAAGAACAAAATGCTGCTTGCCAAGCAACATGAAGCTGGAAAAGCATTGATGGCAGAAGATGAGTTCTGGCTGGATCAACCAGATGAAGAAGATGACAAAGACGAGAAGGACGAGACAGCGCATCTATGCTTCATGGGCAAGATGGAAAAAGAAGCTGAAGCAGATTCCGATGAAGATGATAACGAAGAGGTATGTGATTTAGATAAGTCAGATTTCTTAAATCAAATGCATGCCATGATGTTAAAACTCCAAGAATTAGAGTCGAAACTTAAGCGTGAAAAAGGTGTTAATCATGATCAAAACCAGTCAATACAGAAACTTAGCAATGACCTTGCTGAGAAGAAAGTATTGGTTGAGACTTTACATAAAGACATTGACACCAGCACAAAAGAAAAGACCATAATTCTTAAACAGATTGCAGAAAGTAATTCTAAATTGAGAAAGAGTGAGTTTGATTTCAAAGAGCTTACGAAATTGCATTCTTCAACTTCCGAAGAAAACCAATCTTTACTTGCAAAATTAAATGCTTTGGAAAAGAAGTTATACTCATTGGGTCAAACTGAACAAACCATTCATCTAAACAAACCCAAAGAGAATAAAGAAAGTTGGGGACTTGGTTATGAGAACCCTCCCTACCTTAAAAAGGGTATATCTGAAGTGCCTGCACTTTATGATTTTACATTTTTAAGGCTTTCTCACCGATTCCCTGAACTTAAAGTTTTATGTATTGGACTGTCTAAAGAAGATGAAGCCAAGGAAACTGAAAAACTAAAGAAATCATCTAAAGTTCACCTTCCATTTTATTATGCGAAGCTGAATAATAGTTATAATGATGATCCTAAATATCAATCAAAATCTCTTTCAAATGACTTCTTTTAGAGTTATTCTGTAAAAGAAATGGAGGCGAAGCCTATTAAAGGTAAAATTTACGTCCCTCCTCTCGTTTTGGAAAGTAAAATTTCTGAACTTGAGACATCTTTAACAGATGAAAGACTTTTGATTGATATTGAACAATTTTTTTTTCAACTGTGCTTAAGAGTATTGTTCTTTCTAAATCATCAAAGGCTTCAAAATCTGATGACATGTTTGGTTCAACTGATGGAGGGTATGATTTTCTAAACTCTGATGGTGTTTTAGATGATTGTTTTGATCAATTTGATTTTAATGCCAAACTTCCTAACCATTCATCTTTTGTTGTGAAATCCATTGGATGATCCATTAAGTTTGTGAAAAGCAAATCATCAACGAAAGTTGAAGAAACAGTTTCTGTGAAATCTAAGAATGCGAAAGGTAAGAAGAAATCTCAGCATTCACAGAAACCGATCACTACTGGTAACCCAAAGAAGATGCATTCTGTTGTTTCTCAAAGATCTAAATCAAAAGTCTCAAATATTTCAGATCTGAGCAAGCTAGGAGTTAAATCTTAATGACAACCAAAACAGAAGATTGACTAGACTGCTAAATCTTTTTGTAGTGTTGATTGTAATAAGACTACGACTAGTAAAGATGTTTTGAATGCGAATGTTGCTACTATTTTGAAACCAAAACTTGTCGTTTATCGCAAGAAATACTCTATGAAGCAAAACATATAGATGTCAGGTATCATTTTACCAAAGATAATGTCGAAAAAGGAACAATTGAACTTTTCTTTGTAAAAACTGATTATCAGCTTGCAGATTTGTTTACCAAACCTTTAGACGAAAAGAGGTTAACCTTTCTTATCTCTAAGCTTGGTATGCTAAATCTTAAGACATAATCAGTAGTTACCTATCAAAGTTTTCTAATTGTATACTTTTTCATCATTTCTTCATTCTTATTTCTGAATGATATCTGCTCTTCAAATAGTTTGTTCATGATCCAAGGGGGAGTATGAGAAGAAATTGACAGTTGGTCAATATTATTTTGAGGAGAAGACTCACTAATTTATGCATTTACCTTTTTAATGTCAAATTTTTGTGATGCATGATTTTAGGGGGAGTTTTACAAATCAAAGGAGTTAGGATATGACTTCTGGTTATTTCTGATCAGAACTCGTACTTTCATTGTTTTTCTGCTTTTTGTCATTTTTAATTTAAGTGAATAAATTTGCTTTGACAATGACATAAGACTTTTGTAGTTTTTGAGAGATGCTTACATGTTCATATCTTTATGACTTTAAGCTTAGCTTCATGAAATGTAAGATCGCACGTAAAGGTATAATCCTTTATCTTAATCTCATATATGGTTGAAAGAAGGATAACTTTCAATCATTGAAAACATGTTCTTAAAAGTTCAAACCACTTCCCGAATCTCAAACCGATTTCATGAATTGGAAGTGTGCGTTTAAATGTTTTCAAGATTTACTTTGTGCTTTAACTGAGATAATTAAACCATTTTGAGCATCATATGCTTTCTAGGAAAACATGAGATTTCATTGTGCTAGGACTTAACACAACTTCTATGGAATCACCTTAACCAGTGATTTCTACCCAAGAGGTTAATCCATAGTGATTGAGTGTGAGAAGTCGAAAAGAAATGAGCGTGGATTGTGTGATGAGGTATACAGAAAAAGAGAGTAAGCTAAATGTTTAAAAGAAAGAGGGTGTGAGAACAGAGTTAAAAGAATATCAGAACTCTGCACCAACTTTTTCTGAGCCAGGCAGCCACAATTCTAATGTTTCACAACTCATTGGTGATCATTATTGAAACAGGCAAATAGCCCATGTCAACTCCAGATCAAACCTCACCAACTACTCATTTTCTTCTCAAAAGGAAAGTGTTTCACATTTTCAAAGAGGACGCAACACATTTGCTATCTGATTTTCATTTGGAAAATCTGGATATTTAAAATAAGGAAGTCTGACCCACCTTCGCACTTCACTCATGCACATTGAGTATGTGTTTAACTTACTGTTGTCTCAGTGGTTTACACAAATTTGAGCCTATAAGCAATCATCAAGTGCTTAATTCTTTCTATCACATGCACGAACACACAAGGAATTTGTTTCTTTGTCATAACGTTCATAGAATTTACCTTTGTGGTGTTTCGATGATTGAATGGAAGCCCTAGGGGAGTCAACATCAAAAAGCTTCTTTCCAATGTGTATTCATTACACACAGTGACTTAGTGTTACTGACAGACATTTTAACTGATTCATTTATTGATTCAGGTGTTACACGACTATTTTGTCTGGATTTGCAAAGATCTGGATGAATATCTTTTGAATTGACGGATCAGAGGCTCAAAAAAGAAAGACATTTCTTACTCAGAGTTTTGATGAAATCGTTTCTCTATTCATCAAAAAGGGGGAGAACCTAAAGCTTGAAGAAATGTCCATTACATTACAAGAAGAGCTAACCAAGAAATGCAAGAGATCAAAGTATTCTGAAGACATGCTGATTTTAGAGAAATTTTCTCTTAAGATACTTTGCTAAAGCATTCTGAGCTAAAACCTGGAGATTGTTACTTGTTGAAGACTAAGAGGGAGATTGCATCTTCTGAGCTGAAAAAGAAGACTGAATTGCTAAAATCTTTTTAGTAATGATCTTGATCCAAAGGGGGAGATTGTTAGCGCACAGATCTATTGGATTCAAGATCATCCAATCTGAAGATCGCAATCTGAAGATCGCAATCTGAAGCTAAAGCTGAAAAGCCACTCTCAAGATTAGTCTAATGTTAAGTTTGTAATAATTGTCAAAGTTAATTATTGTATTAGTTATTAGTTCCTAAATATCTAGATATTAGTTTAGATATTATATTATGTTATGATAATATCTCTAGTTTAGATATTATGTTGGTTAGTTGTTAGGTGAGATATTAACATATCTAAAATCAGATCATATCTGATAACTTACCCAACCCACAACTCCTACCAAACACTTTTCATTTAGAGAGAAAACAGAGAGAGAGAGAGAGCTTCATGAGAAATCATATCAAACTCTTGTAATCCATCGTTTGTTAATCAACAGGTTGGTTAATCTTTTATGTGTTTGTATCGATAAGAACTTGATAATATTGTGGACCGACAACAAAACCTAGATTGTGAGTTTACAAAACTTTTGTCAAAACTAGATACACATCATAATCTTCTACTTGTTATTATTGCATCTACACTTGAAATGCTCATCTCTACATGTTTAAGTATTTGGGGTTTTTTCCTCATGTTTACATGTCTATATATGTCTTTCCATGACTAAATGGAATGCATAAATTGTTATGGGATGATTTTCTATTTGAGACACTATTTGGTGGTATCATGTTTATATGATGAGATTTTGGTCATACTAGTCTTGTAATGGACTTTATATTAATTGGGATGGTGATATTGTGCCCATGGTTGGCATTGAAATATCTTTGGTATATTATACCTTGAGACCTCGTATAATACACGTTGGACGAACCAAGTCAGTAGACACTAGGAGGATGTAGTCTTGGGTGCCACCGTGATGGTATGTGCCTAGACCTCCGCCATTCGGGGTAATGCCATGGTTATAGTCCTCGGATGTGCCGGGCCTTTCGGATATCACTCTTAGTAGTTGGCATCAAGGTATATCGACTCTTTGGGTGGAACTTGATTGGTGCTATGGGTCTCCCTTATTGACTCCACATTTAATGAAATTTGGTTAACTGCTGATAAGAATTGTAATTGCTCCTATATGCTATTTCTTGTGCAACATCACTAGGCTTTTTGGCCTAACACTTGTTTGGTGTCGATGTGTATCTCAGGTTCTTTTAGTGGTGCCGTTTCTAAGCAGGTATAGTTGCCCGTGGGTGAGAGCTTGGGGAAGGTGCACTTGGACACACTTTTTGTGAAGACGTTTTGGGTCTTTAGATGACACCCTTTTTGTAATCTTGTTTCTAGCATAGAAACTAGATTAGTTGGTTGTTGTCTATTTTCCGTTATATTACAACTATAATTAAACAAGTTTAAATATTTCCCCATTTTTGGGAGGCTCTTGCTACGGCAATTTTAAATACCACATGTCTGATTTTCCGGATTTTTGTTATCCCTATTTTTAGGGTGTTACAAGTTGGTATCAGAGCTTTAGTTTAAGTGAACTAGGTATTGTTTTAGCATATCTAGACTTAACCTTTAGACTTTATTGTTTCACTGTCCACTTGGGGTAGAAGTCCTAGGTGGGGAGAGTGTTAGGACTTACGGAATTACGCAAATTAAGAGTTGTAATTGTGGTGACAAGAATCCTTGTGTATGATCTGTTCATAATTTCACTTAGCTACTGCTATTATGAATATATTGTTACGTGAGTATGCTTGCAAATGTCGTTATTATGATAATTGAAATGTGTATTAGCACGTACAATGAGTTCAACTGACTTAGTTTTTTCTCAACCTCCTTCTCGCATATGTATGGCAGATAGCCATGGTAAACACTCGGAGCAGGCAGCCAGACCCTCAAGAGGGTCGTGTGGAGGTGGAATCTACTGCCGACCGACCTCCTTTGGTCGAAACCTCCAGGGGACCTCCCATACCCACTATCTTGGGAGGAGGACCCAAGCATATCCCACGTACGAACATTGCGGCTAGCAATGCTATCATGGAGGAGGTGACTATGGAGACCAGGATCAGAGACAGTATGATGCTGTCCATGAACTCGACCATGGCCCAACAACAAGAGTTCTTTATGAAGCTTATGGAAGATAGAGATTTCAGTCACCGACAACCAGAGACGATGGCAAAAAACATCGTAATGGGGTCGGGTGGTGGACCAGCCGTTGTGTTGACTGAAGACCAAGTGGAGAACGGGAACAAGAGAAAGGCCAAGGGAAGATCTTACAAAGCTTTTCTAAGGTGCAACCCGAAGAAGTTTGCAGGTTCCGACAACCTGATTGCTTGCATGTACTGGCTTATGGAAGTGGAGATGGCCTTCGAGTCTAGTGATTGTGACACCTCGCAATGGGTCAAGTTCGTTTCTCAACTGCTTAGGGGAGAGGCTTTGATCTGGTGGCATCTCACTCGATCCACCCTCACTCTTTAAGTTTTGGCCAAGTTAACTTGGCCGGTTTTCAAGGAAAAGATTATGGATAAGTATTGCAGTGAAAGGTCATTAGACAAGCCTGAGAGAGAGTTTAGAAATTTGAAGAAGGGGACTTTGTCCGTTACCGACTACTCCAAGCTGTTCTTGGAAAAATTAAATTTGGTGGGACAATTGGTCCCCGATGAGAAGTCGAAGATTAAAGCTTACCAACAGGGGTTACCGGCCGAGATGAGGACGGTGGTGAGAAATGCTAGAGGATCGACATTGCAAGAGGTCATCGAAGAGTCCTTGCTTATAGAAGACGACATGATTGCGGAGAAAGAAGAGAGAAGGCAGGTTGGGGAGAAGCAAAATTGGGAAGGGCCATCTGGGCCCGTTCGACAGTCTAAGCCGTTTTTGAGTGGAAGATTTGATGGCAATCGGAAGGGAGATCGGTGGTGCCATATGTGAAAGACCAAGCAATCAAGCCCTTGCAAACCAAGAACTTACTCGGGTCCGGTCGGTTGTGCCAAGTGCGGCAAGAAGGAGCACGCGACTCGAGAATGTCCTATCCGGAGACCAATGTGTTTCGAGTGTCGGGAACCGGGCCATATGAAGAAGGATTGCCCGAAGTTAGTGGGTGTTAACCATGGAAATTCTTTTGGATCAACGACGCGAGTCGATCAACCACCGAGGGCGCCAAGCCGAGCTTTCCGGATGTCTACCGAGGATGCCACAGAGACCGCTGATGTTGTTTCGGGTACGTTCTTAGTAAACTCCTTGCCCGCACGTGTATTGTAACACCCCGAATTTTAGTTTTGGTCAGATCTGAAGAAAGCAGAAGACAGTGCTTGGCGCGTGTTGCGGCACGGGTTGGGCCGCGCCATAAGCCGCGCGGTGGCCCTGAGCGGGTTAAATGAGATTTCAGCCTAAAATTCTCATTTAATCTTTTCTTTTCTTCCAAGTTTCTCTCCCAATTTTCTCCCTCTTCATTTACTTCATTTTAGGGTTTGGTTCAACCTTCATCTATCTCATTGATTGCAAGAGTTAAGAGCATCATCCAAGGTTTCGGTTTTGGAAGCTTCACCACCATCTCCATCTTCATCTTCTCCAAGGAGTCAAAATCTAGATTTTGGGTTTTCTTCTAAAACCCACTTGGTGAGTTCCTACTATAATTTTCTAAACTTTATACATGTCAAAGATTACATTTTGAACTCCTACATATATCCTTGGTTTTGGATTGAAGTTTATCGCATTTTGACCTAACTTGAGTTTTGGGAGATTTTAGGGTTCCCAATCATTTTCAAGAAAAATAAAAGGTTCCATCTTATTGAAGTAAAATGGGTATTTCTTACACTTTTATGTGAGTTATTTGAAGGAATGTATATAATCTCATTTTATGACTTTTATTCTTATCAGCAGTTAAACATGAAAATGCATTTTTGATATAAATGTTATTGAAAGCTATATGTTTAGCTTTGGTTGGTCACAAATGAAATTGTGACAAGTGTAGACTATTACTATTGGATCCCTAGGTATTGATTCGGCTTTTATTATTTTGGGATGTCTTTTCCCCTTTTGTATCTATGGATTCATTTGATCCTCGGGGGCTATTTGGTACGGTTATGTGAGACCGGTTACTAGCCATGGATCATAGGGTAGTCCTAGTGAACGAGTATGACTTGGTTTCCTCGGGGTCCCTCCCTCACATCATAGTACAGACCTGTGTTGTTCGTGGCCATGGATTCCAAGTGTCTATCTCATAACTCGGATTGTGGCATACTTTTGTGTTCCACTACAATCCTTGGTAATCGGATATCCCTTGTCATCGTAAGATGAGCTTTGGATCGAAAAGGCCCTTTTGTGGCAAAGATTTCAATTGTATACTAAACTTTCTTGAAGAGATTTTCCTTTTGATACAATTGTTTATATCTCTTGAAATTATAAACTGTATGTTCTCACTAGGCTTTAAGCCTAACACTTTTTCTCAAATGATGTGTATAACAGGTTCCCTTAGCGGTGGGTTGCCAAGGGCTTGAGAGTCGAGCATGGGTTGAGGCATTTTTGAGATGAATAGTATTTGATGAAGGGCATGAAATTAAGTCCCTTATTTTGGTGATTTTGGATTGACAACCGATGTAATCTAGATAGTTTATGTTTAGATTAGTTTGTTGTTGAATTCCATATCCGAACACAGGTTTTTATAAAGTCTTAGTACTTTTCCCCTTTAAGGGAGGTTTATATCAAATACAAATGTTATATTGCCCAATTTGTTTGCAAATTTTAAATTACTCTGAATTTTAGGGTGTTACAAGTTGGTATCAGAGCTCTAGTTTAAGTGAACTAGGAATGAATGTAAGATGTCTAGACTTAGACTGAGTATGTTAAGTATTGATTGTGAGTTTGGGTAGAACTTTTAAGATGGGTTAGTCTTAGAGTCGATGGAAATGATAGTTATCGAGCATTGTGGCGATGGTAACAAGAACCTTTATGTATTATATGTTCATAATCTCACTTAGCTAATGTTATTATAAGAATATTTATACGTGATTGTGCTTGAGGTGTCGTTACTATGACAATTTGGTGATATGGTAGTACATTTTCCATCGTGTTTTATTCTGTCTCTCTCTTCCTCTTTCTCGTGCTTGTGTTGGAGCCATTATTCCTTATGGTGAACACTCGTAGTCGTAAGTTAGTCGACGGAGACCTTCACGATGTTAGTTCGCCCGATCGAAACCCGGTGGTAAGGGCGCCGGTTGTCGTTCCTCCTGGTATGCCACCGATATTCACCAGGGAGGTGGAGCAGGTGCCGAGGGTGGAATTGGCATCCACGAACCCGGTTATTCAGGAGGCAAACCATCAAGATGACATGATGGCCAACGTCATGCAAATGGTGACGTGTGCTATGGAGAAACAGCAAGAGGCATTTCTGAAAATGATGGAGGACCGGGATGCGAGCCTCAGAAGGCATGAGGTAGTGGAAGAGAATGTGTTGGTTGGTTCTGGAGGCACCGGGAACATAATCAGAACTGAAGAGCACAGGGTTGTTGGTGCTCCGAGAAGTGGGAAGAGTTGCTCCTACAAATCTTTTCTCGGTTGTGGACCACCAGAGTTCTCGGGTTCTGAAGACCCGGTTGCGTGTGTTAAATGGATCCAAGCAGTCGAGCAGACTTTTGGCTCCTACGAGGGTGAAGACGATCAGAAAGTGAGATTCGGTTCTCAATTACTTAGAGATACGATACTCTCATGGTGGACTATCACTCAGGCCAACCTCTCTTCTACTGTGTTAGCTCAACTATCTTGGGTCGAGTTCAAGAAGAAGCTTTTGGAGGAATACTGTAGCGAGAGGGCCATGGATCGAATCGAGGTGGAGTTTCGGTCGCTTGAGAAAGGAAACCTGACGGTGAGGGAGTACACCCGTCAGTTCATGGAGAAGCTGGGGTTAGTGGGGCACATGGCCTCAACAGAAAAGGAGAAGATAAAGGCCTACCTAAAGGGTATACCGTCGGACATGATGTCCATGGTCCGCAACTCGAAGGCTTCTAACCTTCGTGAGACGATCGAGGAGGCGCAGTTTATGGAAGAGGTTTACGCGAAGGGTAAACCGGAGAAGGCTGTGGTGGTTGTTGACAAGAGGAAGTGGGAGAGCATTCAGTACCTCCCAAAAGAACCTGACCTTTTGTCGGAAACTGAAGCTTCAACGGTTATCAAGAAGCTAGATGGTGCCAGAAATGCCGAACCAAGTGCCACGATAACTGTAGCACCACTGCTCAGACTTGTTTCAAGTATGGGAAAGCTGATCACGCCACCAAGGATTGCTCGATCAGAGGGCTTGTTTTTTTCGAGAGCAAGACACCGGGGCATATGAAGAGAGATTGCCCGAAGCTCAAGTCGGGTAGCGCGCCAGAGAAGAGAGAGAACCCATCTAGGGTTCCGGGGCGAGCTTTTCATATGACGACCAAGGAGGCCAAGGCATCCACCGATTTGGTATCGGGTACATTTCTCCTAAACTCCGTACCTGCTCGTATACTGTTTGATTCGGGTGCCAGTTTCTCTTTTGTATCTGAGTCATTTTGTCAAAAGCTTGCTATGCCCACTAATAGTCTAGAGAACGCGTTAGTGGTAGAGATAGCGAATGGTAGTCAAGTTTTAATCCGCGATGTTCTGAGGAAGTGTACTCTCGGAATCGCAGGGAGAGAACTCCTGATCGACTTGATGCCGATGTTTATTGGAGGTTTTGATGTAATGGTTGGCATGTATTGGTTGGCAAACAATCATGCCGAGATCGTATGCTCTAAGAAATTGATCCGACTTCCCAATCCAAGTGGTGAAGTTATTGTGATCTATGGTGAGAAGAGGAAGGGTGATGTGGCAATCATCACCATGGCTAAGGTGCACAAGTGCTTGGTGAAAGGATGCTCGTCCTTCCTAGCTTACGTGATCGACGCCAAGCTCGAGAAGTTGAAGATTGAAGATGTGAAGATAGTGTGAGAGTTTCCCGACGTCTTTCTGGACGACTTGCCCGGGTTACCACCTGATCGTCAAGTAGAGTTTCGGATTGATCTCGTGCCGTGAGCGACTCCTATTGTTAGAGCTCCTTACCGGTTGGTGCCATCGGAGATGCAAGAGATGATGGCTTAACTCCAAGAGATTTTGGAGAAAGGTTTCATAAGACCGAGCTCGTCTCCTTGGGGATCTCCGGTCTTGTTTGTCAAGAAGAAGGATGGCACAATGAGAATGTGCATCGACTACCGTGAGTTGAATAAAGCAACAGTGAAGAACAAGTACCCGCTTCCAAGGATAGACGACTTGTTCGATCAACTCCAAGGAGCGGGGTGTTTTTTCAAGATCGACTTATGTTCGGGTTACCACCAGGTGAAGGTGAGAGAAGAAGACGTTCTGAAGACAACTTTTAGAACGCGTTATGGCCATTACGAGTTCCTTGTGATGCCATTTGGTCTAACTAACGCACCGGCGATGTTTATGGACTTGATGAATAGAGTGTGACGACCATTCCTTGACAAGTCGGTCATCGTATTCATTGATGACATACTCGTGTACTCCAAGGGCGAGTGTTAGAGCACAGATTTGTTGGATTCAAGATCATAAAGATTGAAGATGAAGGTTCAAGAAGTCAAAGGCTGAAAGTCAACTCTCATGGAAAGTCAAAGTCATTTTGTAATAAAGTCAAAGTCAATGTATTGTGTTTTTGTTTCTTTGTAATTGTGTGAGGGTATAAATACCTTGTGTCTTTGTAATCTGTAAGTAAGTCTTTGTAAGGAACAATTCAGAATTCAAATGTGAAGTGAGCAGATTAGAGAAGAGGTCCATAGAATATCGTTCTAGAGAGAGAGTGAATTTAGTGAGAGAAAGTGAGATTTGTAATCTTTGTGATTGAATCAAAGACTTGTGATTTCGATTGTTGAATAATCTTGTGATTCTGTTTTACAAATAGAACTTGATGAAATTGGGAATAACAATTGGTATCAGAGCAGATCCAATTTGAAATCAGATCGAGAAAAGGAGTCGTTTTCGTGTTCTTGAGTTATTGATTCAGATTTTGAGTTTTTGAGCGAATTAGTGTTTGTAATTGGGTACATTTAGTTGGTATATTGTAATCATTTGAGTTTGTTCAGTTTAATTCGAGGATTGCACTGTAATTGAGATTGAATTTTTATTTTTTCGAGTTTTGAGTTCACGAGTTTGTTAATGCACTATTCTATATCGATTTGTACTTGTTCTTGTTTCTTATTGAATTTCTTTGGTAGAAACAGTTTCTAGAAGTATTTGTGATTGAATTGTCAAAGTATGAGACTGAAATTTGAAGAATTCATGAGTTTTTGTGAGTTTCAGATCGAATTTTCATTCGACATATGAAGAACTCGCAAGGTGATCTGAAGAACTCGCAAGTCTACTAAGAACTCGCAGACATGTTGAGTTTCGCAAGATTCACAAAGGAAATTTCTCAGATTAAGTGGTTTTCGCAGATTGGGTTGATTTCTGAAAAATCACAAGTACAGGATTCGCAGAGAGCTATATTGCGAATTGTAAAGAATTCGTAGGACTGAGTGTTACGAATTTCATATATTAGCATAAGTGTGACTTGCGAAAGCTTTAGGATTCGTAGGTATTGCTTGCGAATTCTAAGTTTCTGAAGCTTACGAATTCTGTAACTTGCGAATTCAGTGGTTACATTTGTAAGTTGCGAATTTCTTGTGCAACTTGCGAATTCTGAAAGTTATTTCTTATTTCTTGCGAATTTTTGAGTGATTTTCGTATTAGTTGCGAATTTTGTGCTAATTATGTGGTTACCTTTGCAGCTTGCGAATTCTGAAGGCTTTTCACAATACTTTGCGAAATTCTAGACTTAGAGAAATTTGGAAATTTCATTTCTGTTTTTCTGTTTTGATTGATTTCATTTGGATTAACGATCATTTTTGTAAAGTTCTTTTTGTAACAGAATGACTTCAAGTGAAGCTCCTTCAATCAATATGGATGAGAAGCCACCTGTACTTTACAAAGGAGAGTATTAGAAATGGAAAAACCAGTTCACTGATTTCATTGATAAACATGAAGTAGGGGATTATATCAGATTATCACTGAGAGAAGGAAACATGAAAATTCCAACATGGACTTCTAAGCATTATGAAGGATTGAAAGTAGTAAAGAAAGAAGGGATTCCAGTATCTTCTGATCAGTACACAGATGAGGAGAAAAAGAGAGTTGAAGCTGACAGATTAGCTCGATCTTTCTTATTGAAAGGAATTTCAGAAGAGATTTCAAAAGAGATTTTTATCGAATTAGAACGCGAAAAGGCTACAGGAAAGCTGTTATGGGAACATATTGAGAAGATGATGCTATCAAAGATGTCATCAAGAGTTAAGTTTCTGGAAATTGAGAACTCTGAGCTAAAAGGAAAGATTTCTACCTTGGAAGCTAAAATCCAGAAACAAGATTCTGTTGAAAACAATGAGAAGAAATTTGAGGATTTGAAGAGTGCAAATGTTGATCTCCATAAGAAGATTTCTGATCTGAAAGATATTAATGCTAAGCTTCAAAAGAAAATATCTGATCTGGAGAAAAGGCTTGTCAAAGACAAATCTGATTTTGAAAAAGAAAGATCAAAGTTTGCACAAAAGTTCTCAGAATTTTCCAGAAAATGTGCTGATGAGAAGAAGACAGTTGAGCTGCAATGTTTAAAGCTTTCTCAACAAATTTCAGATTTTGAGAAAGTCATTATTTTAGAAAGGGAAAATTTTGCCAAAGAAAGAAAGACCATTGAACAGAAGAATGTGGGAATCTTCAAGGAAATATCTGGTCAGAGAAAGAATGCTGAAAATGGTTTTGAGGAAGAAAGGAATATTTTTGAGGCTGAGATTAAAAAGCTGACTGACAAGTTATCTGAACTATCTGAGAATGCACTGAAAGAGAAGAAAATAAAGTCTGAGTTTGATACGAAGATTGACCTTCTAGTCAAAGAAAGAGACAACTTTGCTTCAAAGATTAAAGAGCTTGAAGAGATTGTTTCCAAGGTGGTGGTGACTGAGCAAACGACTCCAGAGTTACAAATCCACACACCTAGAAATAATTCAGCTGACTTCAAAAAGACAGCCTCAAGCTCACATCAGAAAACTGTTTCTACAAGAAGGTCAGTTAATTCATTTGATCATATTCGTACAACTAACATTTTCTTTGATAAATATGTAGATGGTTCAGATACATACAAAAGAAGAAGAAGAAGAAGATACAAAGTAGAAGAACTGGTATGGAAAGTGAAACCAATTGAAGAAGAAAAGAAAGATGAGAAGAAAGCTGAGAAGAAAGAAAAGAAGACATGTGTACATGAGACTAAAGCCAAGAAGAACAATGTGCGAAAAGGTAAACCTGATCATGTTTACTCGAGAGATTAGTTAATCAGGTTGTCAAGTAAGAAATATTATTGTTCTTATTGTCGTACACATGATCATGTTCACAAAACTAGTGATCATTACTGGTATGGTTCTTATTCCTTTACTCCCATAAGAACTGCAACTAACATTCATGGACCAAAATACTAGTGGGTACCAAAGCCGAAATTGACTCTGTGTTGCAGGCACCTGCTGTCAAGGGGGAGTAAGAGAACCAAGGCTTCTGACTAAATCAGTTCAAGACCCGTACTTCAACGAAGTTTGACTTCTAAACACAACAGTTTAGGACTCGTACTTCAGTGATCAAAAGACCTTACTCCTGTGCTGATAAGAGATTGTACTCCAATACTCGAATGAGGAAATCAACCATCAAGGGGGAGTACATACTTTTCTGAAATAATTTGTATCCGATAGATATGATGAACTACATTTCCAAATAGAATTGTAGATCTCTATCATGTGCTTTTTCAATGACATATTTTAGATGCATAATTTCAGGGGGAGTAAAGGATGATGATTTCTGATTACTTCAGATCAGAACTCGTAGTTTCAATGTTTTACTGCTTTATGTTTTTTAATTTCCAATAAATTTTGTGAATAAAGTTGCTTTGACATGACTTTGAGACTTGTGCAAAATGAGAGAAGGTATCAAGATCATATCTTTATGACTTCAGCTGACTTCATGAGATTTAAGACTGTACGATAAAGGTTAAATTTCTTATCTTAATCTCATATATGGTTGAAAGAAGGACAACTTTCAATCATAGAAAACAAATTCTTAAATGTTCAAACCACTTCCCGATTCTTAAACAGATTTTTCCAATTTGGAAGTGTGATTTTAAATGTTTTCATCTTATTGTGCTTAATTGATAAACAAACCGTGTGTTTCCAAAGATAAATAATTGCGTATTGTCTTTTCTATATACTTTCAAGTATTCACACACACCGGTTTGAATTATTGTTCAAAATGTTCTTACCATGTCTCAAATTTGAAACATATTTTTTTTCGATAGTAAGACACCCCGTTTGCACTTCAATGAATTTTGAGCGATATTTCATTTCGAAGCGTTCATTTCAAGAATGTCTATATTTTGTTTTGTATAGACAATATCCATTATTCTTGACCTTAAGCCTTATTTGCTATATCATTTGATTCTGATCATTTTTCATACAATGTCAGATTTTCAAACAAGTCTCTTGCATTCATATTCATTCATCCATTCAATTTACTTGTTTGAAAATACTTCAATGTTTAAAAATGCTTATATCTTCATGATTATATTATGAGCATATATACATCTGACATTTGTATATTTGTGCTTTAACTGATAAAGTTAAACCATTTTTGAGCAACATATTCTTCATAGGAATATGGGTTCTTTGTGCTAGAACTTAAAATAAACTTCTATGGATTAACGATTACCAGTGTTTCCTACCCAAGAAGTTAATCCATAGTGATTGAGTGTGAGAAGTCAAAAATAAATGAGTGTGGGTTGTGCGTTGAGGTAAAATGAAAAAGAGAGTTTGGTTAGATGTGAGCTTAATGATTAAAAGAAAGAGGGTGTGAGATCAGAGTAAAAGAATATCAAACTCTGCACCAACTACTTTTTGAGCCGGGCAGCCACATTACTAATGTTTCACAATTCTTGGTGAACATTATTGAAACAGGCAAATAACCCATGCCAACTCTTGATATAACCCCACCATCCACTCATTTGCTTCTTAAACAGAAAATGTTTCATATTTTAAAGGGGACGTAACACATTATCTATCTGATTTTCATTTGGAAAATCTGGATATTGAAAAAGAAGGAAGTCTGCCCCACCTTCGCACTTCAATCATGCACATTGAGTCTGTGTTTATCTACTGTTGTCTCAGTGGTTTACACAATGTTGAGCTTTTATAAAAGCAATCATCTAGTGCTTAATTCTTTCTACACTTGCACGAACACACAAGGAATTTGTTTTCTTGTCACAACATTCATAGAAATTTCCTTTGTGGTTTTTCGATGATTGGATGGAAGCCCTGGGGGAGTGAACATAAAAAAGCTCCTTTCCTATGTGTATCCGTTACACACAGTAACTTTGTGTTACTGACAAGCATATTAACTGATTCATTTATTGATTCAGGTGTTACACGAATTTTTTGTCTAGATTTGAAAAGATCTAGATGAATACTTTGTTCAAATTGGCAACGAATCAGAGGCTCTTGGACAGATCAGAATGGTCAAAGACATTTATTGGAGAAAGTTTTGATGTTATAGATGCTCTAATCATCAAAAAGGGGGAGAAGAAGGTTCAAGAAATGTGTGATTCAAAGAAATGTCCGGAAAGAAATGTTTGTATCAGATATGGGGAGTGATATTCAAGAATTGTTGAAGATAAATTTGTTCAAAGCTGATAAGAGAAAGTTCAAAGAATATCGAAAGCAAGCAGATTTTGTTGACATTTTATTTGAAGAAAGTTTGATAAAGCAATCCAAGTTGATTATGAAGATAATATCTTTTCAATGTTTAAAAGAGGTTTGTTTATAACCTTGGGAGAGAATGTCACTATTTTTGAAGATAAGATTTTAAGAAGATTGCTGAAAGTGTTTGAAGATTGTGTTTATCAAAGAAAGGGGAAAATGTCAGAATTTTCATATGAATAAGGGGAGAATGTGGATTGTTTGAGAAAATCATTTTTTTTATCAAAGGGGAGATTACAAGAAGATAAAGGTTGATCAAAGGGGGAGTTTATTCAAAATGAGCATCAAAAGAGAAGATCGCATTGCTAAATATTTTAGTAATGATCTTGATCCAAAGGGGGTGAATGTTAGAGCACAAATTTGTTGGATTCAAGATCATAAAGATTGAAGATGAAAGTTCAAGAAGTCAAAGGCTAAAAGTCAACTGTCATGGAAAGTCAAAGTCATTTTGTAATAAAGTCAAAGTCAATGTATTGTGTTTTTGTTTCTTTGTAATTGTGCGAGGGTATAAATACCTTGTGTCTTTGTAATCTATTGTCTTTGTAAGGAACAATTCAGAATTCAGATGTGAAGTGTGCAGATTAGAGAAGAGGTCCATAGAATATCATTCTAGAGAGAGAGAGTGTGTGAATTTAGTGAGAGAAAGTGAGATTTGTAATCTTTGAGATTGAATCAAAGACTTGTGATTTCGATTGTTGAATAATCTTGTGATTATGTTTTACAAATAGAACTTGATGAAATTGGGAATAACAGCGAGTTGGAGCACGAGCAACACCTTCGTGAAGTTTTAGAAGTGTTGAGGAAAGAGAGATTGTACGCCAGGTTTTCCTAGTGCGACTTCTGGCTTGAGGAGGTACAGTTCTTGGGTCACGTTGTCACTCGAGATAGAGTACAGGTGGACCCCTCCAAGATTGAAGCCATGTTGAATTGGGAGCCTACCAAGAGTCCGTCCGAGATCCGAAGTTTCTTGGGTCTGGCGGGATATTACCGGAGATTTATTCAAGACTTTTCGAAAATCGATTCATCCTTGACGGTTTTAACTCGGAAGAATGTAAAGTTCGATTGGACCGAAACGCAAGAGAAGGCGTTCCGGATCCTACAAAATAAGTTTGGTTGAAGCTCCATCATGTCGCTACCAGAAGGGTCGGAAGACTTTGTGGTTTATAGCGACACTTCGAAAATGGGATTAGGGTGCGTGTTGATGCAAAGAGGCAAGGTAATCGCTTACGCCTCGAGGCAACTTAAAATCCACGAGAAGAATTATCCTACCCATGATTTGGAGTTAGCGGTGGCGGTGTTCGCCTTGAAGCTTTGGCGATATTACCTCTATGGCACAAAATGTACACTCTACACGGATCATAAGAGCCTAAAGTATGTCTTTGATCCAAAAGAGTTAAACATGAGGCAAAGGCGGTGGCTCGAGTTACTCAAGGATTATGATTGTGAGTTGCTTTACCATCCCGGTAAGGTGAACGTAGTGGTCGATGCATTAAGTCGGAAGGACTATAGCGGAAGTATTCGGGCTACCCATTCGAGAATCGAGTTAGTGTCTAGTCTTGTTGAGAAGATCAAGACATCGCAGGTAGAAGCATTGTTGGAAGAAAATCTCAAGGAGGAAGTCATGACAAAGCAGCGTTTGCTCTTAACGGAAGATAGCCGTGGGGTAAACTGTTCAACGGCCGTGTGTGGGTGCCCAAAGTTGGGGGTAACCGTGAGCTACTTCTTGAGGATGCCCACAAGTCCAAGTATTCCATTCATCCGGGAAGTACAAAGATGTACCGGGACTTGAAGTTACATTATTGGTGGCCGGTGATGAAACTTGATGTGGCGCGTTACGTAGAGCGTTGTGTGACGTTCTTACAGGTGAAGGCCGAACATCAATGACCGTGAGGGAGTCTTTAGTCCTTAGAAATTCTCGAGTGGAAGTGGGAACATATTACCATAGACTTCGTGACGAAGTTACCCAAAACTCTTCGAGGTCACGATACCTTTTGGGTAATAGTCGATAGATTGACTAAGAGCGCTCACTTTTTGGCTATGCGCGAGACCTTGCCGATGGACAAGTTAGAAAAACTCTACATCATTGAAGTGGTCTCAAGGCATGGAGTACCGTTGTCGTTCGTGTCGGATCGCGATAGTCGGTTCACTTCGAACTTTTAGGATGGTTTTCAGAAAGAGTTTGGTACGCGAGTAAAGTTGAGTACGACTTACCATCCACAAACCGACGGTCAAAGCGAGAGAACGATCCAAATGCTGGAAGACATGTCGAGGTCTTGCGCCATCGATTTTTGGGGTAGTTGGGACTCTCACCTACCTTTGGTGGAGTTTGCGTATAACAATAGCTACCATTCGAGCATTGGGATGGCACCATTTGAGGCGTTGTATGGGCGAAAGTGCCGAACTCCCGTGTGTTGGCTTGAAGCGGGAGAGAAGTAATTCGCTGGACCTGAAATCGTGCAAGAGAGGGCTGATAAGGTTAAAAGCATTCGAGAAAGATTGAAAGCGACCCAAGATCGGCAGAAGAGCTATGCCGATAAGAAGAGGTGGCCAATGGAGTTTCAAGTGGGCGACCGTGTGATGCTTAAGGTGTCGCCATGGAAGGGCATTATCAGGTTCAGAAAACGTCGAAAGCTGAGTCCCCATTTCCTTGGACCTTTCAAAGTGCTTAAGCGGGTGGGGTTACAAGCCTACCAATTGGAACTGCCGCCGGACTTGAGCAGAATCCATAACACGTTCCATATATGTTACATTCGGAAGTGTTTGGTGGAGGAATAAAGCATCATTCCTATCTCCGAGTTAAGAGTGGACGAGGGTAACCGGTGTGTAGAAGAACCTGACGCTATCTTAGAGAAGAAGTCTAAGAAATTGTGTCACAAGGAGGTCACCTTGGTCAAGGTGCAGTGGAAGCATCATCGGGAAGCCAATGTGACGTGGGAAGCTGAAGAGGATATGAAGCGAAGATATCCTCATCTTTTCGAGTAGTTGGGATTTCGAGGACGAAATCATCTCCAAGTTGGGGAGGATTGTAATACCCCGAATTTTAGTTTTGGTCAGATCTGAAGAAAGCAGAAGACAGTGCTTGGTGCGTGTCGCGACGCGGGTTGGGCCACGCCATAAGCCGCGCGGTGCACTGTCCGTTTGAGGATTCCAAAGGTTGGCGTGTATCGGGGCGCGGGTTGGGCCACGCCATAAGCCGCGCGGTGGTCCTGAGCGGGTTAAATGAGATTTCAGCCTAAAATTCTCATTTCATCTTTTCTTTTCTTCCAATTTTCTCTCCCAATTTTCTCCCTCTTCATTTACTTCATTTTAGGGTTTGGTTCAACCTCCATCTACCTCATTGATTTCAAGAGTTAAGAGCATCATCCAAGGTTTCGGTTTTGGAAGCTTCACCACCATCACCATCACCATCACCATCACCATCACCATCACCATCTTCATCTTCTCCAAGGAATCAAAATCTAGATTTTGGGTTTTCTTCTAAAAACCACTTGGTGAGTTCCTACTATCATTTTCTAAACTTTATACATGTCAAAGCTTACATTTTGAACTCCTACATATCTCATTGCTTTTGGATTTAAGTTTATCACATTTTGACCTAACTTGAGTTTTGGGAGATTTTAGGGTTCCCAATCATTTTCAAGAAAAATAAAGGGTTTCATCTTATTGAAGTAAAATGGGTATTTCTTACACTTTTATGTGAGTTATTTGAAGGAATGTATATAATCTCATTTTATGACTTTCATTCTTATCAGCAGTTAAACTTGAAAATGCATTTTTGATATAAATGTTATTGAAAGCTAAATGTTTAGCTTTGGTTGGTCACAAACGAAATTGTGACAAGTCTAGACTATTACTAGTGGATCCCTAGGTATTGAGTCGACTTTAATTATTTTGGGATGTCTTTTCCCCTTTTGTAGCTATGGATGCATTTGATCCTCGGGGGCTATTTGGTACGGTTATGTGAGACCGGTTACTAGCCATGGATCATAGGGTAGTCCTAGTGAACGAGTATGACTTGGTTTCCTCGGGGGCCCTCCATCACATTGTAGTACAGACCTATGTTGTTCGTGGCCATGGATTCCATGTGTCAATCTCATAACTCGGATTGTGGCATACTTTTGTGTTCTGCTACAATCTTTGGTAATCGAATATCCCTTGTCATCGTAAGATGAGCTTTGGATCGAAAAGGCCCTTTTGTGGCAAAGATTTCAATTGTATACTAAACTTTCTTGAAGAGATTTTCCTTTTGATACAATTATTTATATCTCTTGAAATTATAAACTGTATGTTCTCACTAGGCTTTAAGCCTAACACTTTTTCTCAAATGATGTGTATAACAGGTTCATTTAGCGGTGGGTTGCCATGGGCTTGAGAGTCGAGCATGGGTTGAGGCATTTTTGAGATGAATAGTATTTGATGAAGGGCATGAAATTAAGTCCCTTATTTTGGTGATTTTGGATTGACAACCGATGTAATCTAGATAGTTTATGTTTAGATTAGTTTGTTGTTGAATTCCATATCCGAACACAGGTTTTTGTAAAGTCTTAGTACTTTTCCCCTTTAAGGGAGGTTTATATCAAATACAAACGTCATATCGCCCAAATTTTTTGCAAATTTTAAATTACTCTGAATTTTAGGGTGTTACATGTATTGTTTGATTCGGGTGCTACGTGTTCCTTTGTATCGGATATTTTCTGTAAACAGTTCGTCACCCCTAGTAGTGTCCTTCCTGATGTTTTAGTAGTAGAAGTAGCAAATGGAGACCAAGTGATCATCCGAGACTGTTTTCGTGATTGTTCTATATAGATCAATGGGAATCCTTTTGGAGTGGACTTGTTACCTATGACTATAGAGGGTTTGACGTGGTCATAGGCATGGATTGGTTGTCAAGGCATAAGGCCCAGATTTTTTTCTCTAAGAATATGATCCAAGTACCTTTGTCAGGAGGCGGAGTGGTTACCATCTACGGAGAGAAAGGGAAGGGTAGCAGCCCTATCATCTCCTCTCTTAAGGCTCGTAAGTTTCTAGCGAAGGGTTACCCTTCGTATCTAGCTTATGTGGTGGACGCAAAGAAAGATAAGAAGTCGGTGGAGGATGTGAGGATCGTACAAGACTACCCGGATGTCTTCCCAGAAGACTTACCCGGGTTACCACCGGAAAGACAAGTGGAGTTCCAAATCGACCTCACTCCGGGAGCGGCTCCGATAGTCCGTGCCCCCTAACGATTGGCCCTGACGGAAATGCAAGAGATGATGATGAAACTTCAAGAGCTATTGGAGAAGGGTTTTATCCGACCGAGTTCATCACCTTGGGGAGCCCCGGTATTGTTTGTGAAGAATAAGGACATATCCATGCGGATGTGTATCGATTACCGAGAGTTGAACAAAGTCACGGTAAAGAACAAGTATCCTCTACCTCGCATCGACGATCTTTTTGATCAACTCCAAGGCGCGGGATGCTTCTCAAAGATTGACCTTCAGTCCAGATACCATCAAGTGAGAGTGAAGAAGGAAGACATTCCGAAGACGGCTTTCCGAACGCGATACGGTCACTACGAGTTCTTGGTGATGCCTTTCGGTTTGACCAACGCTCCGGCTGTATTCATGGATTTGATGAATGTTGGATCAAATAATTGTATTCAAGATTAAATTAAATAAGGGGTCTAATTAGTAATAGTGTTTAATACCTTAGGGGGTATTTTAGCAATAAGTTAATAATTAGGTTATGTTGACCTAGGTATAAATAGGTTTTATTTATTAGTTTTAGGGTTAATCCTCATAATCATAATTATTGTAGAGGAGGCCGTATTCTCTGTACACGCACAAGAGGTACCAAGAACACACACATGTTTTTCATCTGATTAATCAAAGGATCGTGGTATGTTAATATGATTTGTTTATCTCTTGATTTTTATTGTGTTGTGTTAATTTATCAACTATAATCTGGGCTTAACAAGTGGTATCAGAGCCAAAGAATCAAGATTTTTTGGATTAAACAGTATTATCGACACCTTATCTGTGTGAAAATTGATTCTTCGATTTAAAGAGTTTTTGAAGCTGAAAATCATTGATTTAGGTGCGGTTTATGTTATTAAATGTTACCTGATACTTTAATTGCACTTTAAAGCATTAATCGATTGGTTTTGTATGATTTTTGGATACTGCGTATGTGAAACTGTCGAGTACTGCTTCTATCAAATTGGGTGATCAAGAGTTATCTTTAATTATTGTTTTTGATTGTGTTTTGATCGATATATGTTTATGAATACAAAAGTATGATTTTTGCATTGAGTTTCTGTGTTTGAAGTGTTTTCTGGGTTGAAAATCGGTTACAGGGTCGAACTGTGACGAAGTAGCGCATTTGTCACTTTTGCGCCAGTTCATAGTAGTCTTTTGCGCCAGTCCTTATTAGCGCAAAAGTATACTTTGCGCCACCCTCTGTTCGAGCAAAACTCAGTTTGCGCCACGCACTTCACCGGTCAACATCCATCCACCCCGGTCGTCGAACACTGGTCGCTCTACACCGGGCGTTGCACTGATCCGGTCGGTCTGGACTCCGGTCGAGGACACCGGTCGCACAGAATACCGGTTGAGCAAAATCGAAGCAAGACACCGGTCGACCGCATCACACCGGTCAAGCAAGATACCGGCCGTGTTACTTGGTCTCTTTTGCGCAATCTATTGTTCGCGCAAACCTCAGTATTGCGCCATCGACTCTTCGCGCAAACATCTCTTTGCGCCACCTTCTAGTCGCGCAAAACTAACTTCTCGCAACCCACTTCTCATGCAAACCTCTTAGCGCGAGTTTACTTTTGCGCCAGACTCCTTTAGCGCAAAACTCTTTTGCGCCAGGTTCACTTAGCGCAAAGTTGTCTTTTGCACCTCTGTCCTTTAGCGCATATCTGTGATTTTCTCCAGTTTTTCTGGTTGCTAATTTGTTTGAGTTTAATACTGTTTGCGATATCTGCATTTGATTATTTTTGGAAATTTATTTTTCTGAAAATTTTTTAGTGTAGTTTTTATCCAATTCTTCATTCTAAAGATCTCATCAAGTTGATTTAAGTGGTACATATATTATCATGCCTTACATAGACGAGAAGGGAAATACAGTGCTGACCAAGAGAGACTGTGCTTTAGCATATATGCCAAAGATTCCAGCACTAGAAGCTAAGAATGAAAATCTGAAGATTCAGAACTCATCTCTTCTAGAACAGATTGATAAATTGAAAAATGATAAGGACTTAAAGAAAGACTTTGTTTGCTCAGAATGTATCTCTAACTCAAAGATTAATTTGCAAGAATTATTGAGTCGAAAGAGAAAGAGATCTTAAATCTTCAAGCAAAGCTAAAGAAGTCTGAAAGTCTAAATTCTAGCTCAAGCTGGTCAAAGAAGGAGTTAATGCAAAAAGAGATTGATGAGCTTAGAAGAAGAGCAAACATTGATAGTGAGTCATCTGAAGGGCTTAAAAAGACAAACTCTCGAATTTTTGTTGAAAGAGACTCTTTGAAAGATTAAGGTTTCAGTCTTGAGGTTGAGATTAAAATGATGAAAGAAAAGGCAACCCAAGACAGAGACAATACAAAAGTCCAAGATGAGATGTTGAAGATTGAGAAAGAAAGAAAAGAATTTGCTAAGAAATTCTCTGATTTCTCAAGAAAGGCCTTTGAAGAGAAGAAATCTTTAGAGCTTAAATGTGTTAAGCTTTCTCAACAAATTTCATACTTTGAGAAAGTTATCATTCTAGAGAGAGAAAAGGCTGAGAAAGAGAAGAAGACAGTTGATCAGAAGAATGTAAATAAAGAATTTTCTGAAGAAAAGAAAGTTCTAGAGACTGAGATAGCTAAGCGGACAGGAAAATTATCTGAGTTGTCAACAAACATTCTAGAGGAAAAGAAGACGAAATATGAATTGCAAAAGAAGTTTGATCTGATTGCAAAGGAAAGAAACAGTTTGTCGTTAAAGATAAAGGAACTTGAAGAGATCGTATTCAAGGTGAAGCTGACTGAGCACAAAACGCCAGAGTCAATAGCTCAATCACCGAGAGATGATCAAGCTGATTCAGATTGTTTACTCAAAAAGGCTTCAAGTTCACACTTTTCAAATGTTTCTTATAATCCTTTATTTGATTTAGATGATGGTCTTACTTCTAAATCTACTGATCAGATTCCTCCTTCTAACCTATTCTTTGACAAAAATGTTGATAGTTCAGGTAACTTCAAGAAGAACAAGTCTCAGAAGAAAAGGTTCTGGAGAAGGGAAGATGAAGAAAAAGATAGAGAAAACTGGATCTGGAAAGTTAAAGGATCCTCAGAGGAGAAGAAGACCGATAAGTCATTTGTGCATACATCAAATACTAAAAGGAACAATACTCCGAAAGGTAAAACTTTTGGCAAACCTGATCTGGTTTACACTATAAATCAACTGATCAGGTTAGCACAAAAGAAAATTAGTTGTTCCTACTGTGGCTCAAATGATTTTGTAAGAAAAGATTATGTGAATAACTGGTATGGTTCTTACTTTATATCTCCCACTAGAACTGTAACTAACCCATTAGGACCCAATTACCAGTGGGTACCAAAAGCTAAATCTGTGTTGCAGGCACCCAAAGTTTAAGGGAGAGAAAGAACAATGACTTCTGATTACTACAGATCAGGACTCTTGCCTCATTGCCAAAAAGATGACTTCTAAGTACAACAACTTAGGACTCGGACTTCAATGTCAAAGAGTTTGACTTCTGAATTTACTTTAATCCTAGTAATTCAGAACTCGGTTTCATGATTCAGGATTATGCACATATTAAGGGGGAGCTTATATGCTTTATACTTTTACTGATGTATTTTCTGATTTTTCAGGAGAAAATTAGATATTATTCTCACAGGAGAATAACTAATCATGGCTTTTGAATACTTCTGTTCAAAACCCGTTCTCAAATGTTTTTTTCTGATAGGATGCTTAAATGATAAAATCTTTTATAGAAGTTTTTGATTTGAGGGGGAGTTAATTGTTATATCTTTTAGGAGGAGATAAATATGATTTTTACTATCATTATCATATTTTTCTGATGAATTGTTGTTTTACAGATATAAAGAGGAAGAATAATTAAATGAAAATATTCATTTCAGGGGGAGTTAAGGATTCTGATTTACAGGTATATCTTTCTAATCCTTACACTCTATCACTTGTTGAAAGATGAACAACTTTCACTTGTGAAAAATGGTTTCTTAAATGTTCAAACCACTTCCTATTCTTCAAAGATTTTCATGAATTGTGAAGTGTGATTTTAAATGATTTTTGGGAGCTTAATTGTCAAAGAGCTTAATTGTCAAACTCTTTTTGTTTGAAGGGGAGAATAGCATTGTCAAACATACAAATATTTTTGACTACTCTAAAATTTTATTCTTCATGTTTATTCCTTTGTACTTACATGCACAAAAGGCTGTTGAACAACATGTTCTTTTAGGAAAATATATGGGATTCAGTGTGTGAGGTTAACAGAACTTCCATGGATTCACGATAACCAGTGTTTCCTACCAAGAAAGTATTCTCTGAGTGATTGAGTGGAGAGGGGTCAAAAGAATTAAGTGTCGGTGTGTGAAAAGAGGTAAAATGAAAATGAGAGATGGGTTAGTCGTGAGCTCAAATGTTTAAAAGAAAGAGGGTGAGTGTAACATCCACCCTCCTAAATATGCTTAAATGGTGATTCTAAATATGTATTATATGTGAAAAACATGTTTTATGTGTTAATTATGTAAAAAGAGAATTTGCTAAAATGTTAAGTGTTATATTGAGCTATAAGTAGAGCCCATAGTTGGATTGATATGTAGGAGGTAATATTGGTGCTAACACCTCACAAGTGACATAGTTAGATGATGAGAGGGTTCAAAATTTAAAGTGCATTGGTTAAATGGAAATCGGGTAGGTCACTAGAGTGCCTAAATGGGAAATATCTACCCAAAACTTGAATGAATGATCTAAATGGTGATGTAAAGGTGTTTTACGATTTAGAAAGCACGGTAAACTCAATCCTTGTTTCATCGGACTGTTCAAGATATTAGAGCGTGTTGGAAAGCAAGCGTATCGGCTTGAGTTGCCAGAAGAACTCATAGGTATCCATAATGTTTTTCATGTTGGTTATCTAAGGAAATGTCTCGGTAAACATGAGGAGGTGGTGCCATTAACGGAAGTCAAAGTAGACGAGAAGATGAGATATGTTGAAGAACCCGAAGCTATCATAAATGAACGAACGGTGAATCTGTGCAACAAGGTTGTGGAACTGGTGTTGGTTAAGTGGAAGCATCACCGTGGGCCAAATTGGACTTGGGAGAATAAAGCAGAAATGATGGTGAAGTACCCGACCCTGTTCGAGCAATGTTGATTCCGAGGACGAAATCTTCAAAAGGAGGAGGTATTTGTAACATCCACCCTCCTAAATATGCTTAAATGCTGATTCTAAATATGTATTATATGTTAAAAACATGTTTTATGTGTTAATTATGTAAAAAGAGAATTTGCTAAAATGTTAAGTGTTATATTGATCTATAAGTAGAGCCCATAGTTGGATTGATATGTAGGAGGTAATATTGGTGCTAACACCTCACAAGTGACATAGTTAGATGATGAGAGGGTTCAAAATTTAAAGTGCATTGCTTAAATGGAAATCGGGTAGGTCACTAGAGTGCCTAAATGGGAAATATCTACCCAAAACTTGAATGAATGATCTAAATGGTTATGTAAAAGTTGGAACATCTTTGATTAAGTTAATATGAAGTGCTAGAAGTGTCAGATGTCGAAAAAGTCACGTAGATTGCATTTTATGCAAGTTTTACAAAATACGTTGCTATTTCGGTAAACTATGTGCACAACACTCAAGCGGTAGGTGTTCGATGGGATTTTAAGCTTTGGAACTAAGTTTTGGACCTATTGGGAGTTATTGGAAGTGTCGGAAAATTTTTACGGGATTCCAAGCATAAAATCAAAAACGACAAAATTGCAAAGGAAAGCATAACGTCCACAAATATGAAAAACTGCTTTTATTGGTAGGTTTTTTCTAAAATATTTTTGTTGGAAGTTGTTCATTATATCGTTACGAACGCGTAGGCGAAAACCTCATCGAAAACAGAGTTCCGAGCGAAAAGTTATGCCATTTTTAGTGTTTAGTGGTCAAAACGGGTACCCAGTCGGGTCAAACCCGACCCAACTCGGGTTTTAGTCAATAAAACACCATTTTAGACCTATTTTCACCCCATTTCAGCTACTGAATTGTGTGTGAAGATTAAGGTGCGATTTTTTTTGCCAATTGAGATCAAATCTAAGCTCATTCTATGGAGATTAACATCAATCTTGAAGGATTAAACAACAATTTGAAGGGAGTATAAGGGTATAATTGGAAGCTTTTGGAGTGCCATTCATACTTGGACTACGGAGTTGAAACGAGACATTCGGTTGGACGTTCGGTTGATCCATTTTGTGCACTGTGAGTTTATATGAAATACATGTTTATGTGTATTATATATATGCACCTTTGTTTGTGTTAGTTGTGTTTCGTGTTTTCATAAGGTGTAACATGTGTAAGTCCCTTCGATTTCAATTTGTATTTGTTTGATCGTTTTGCGATGTCGGTCGAGTCCGGATTCGCGACTGTTTTGTTGATCTTTTGGTAAACCGTGAATACGGATACTACTTCGTGTAGTATGCTGGAAAGCAGTGTATGTCCACGTATCCCAGGGAGACAGAGGTTGGGTGTGGCATACCGATTCGTTGTACTCACGTATCTCGATTGTTAGGAGACGAGTGTGAGTACTATTATGCACGTACCTAGTAGATGAAGGTGGGAGTGGTGCACTATTCTTGATATTCTATAATTGATTCATGATATGTTTTACATGATACGGTACTTGAGCCATGTGATAGGTGTTCGTATGGAACGATTGACATTTCGTTGTCAAGCTTGTCGGTAAGAACGTATGTTGTTGCTGAACTTATGATGTATTGATTTTGATATTGATATGTTATGTTTATGTGTCTGGTGAGTCTTTTGGAATGTATTTTCATATAAAACTCACTAAGCTTTATAGCTTACCCGTTAATGATTATTTTTTTTCAGGAAAGAGGATTGTAGACAAAGGGAAAGATAAGGAAGCTTAGTTCGGGTGTTGTTTCAAGTGCTGATTTAGATCTTTTGGGTATATTAGTACTTGCTTTTGGTGTGTTATATATAAATATGTAAGTTTTCTATCAGGTAGATATGTCCCCGGTTGTTTGTAAGTAAACTGTAGGATTGTAAATCTTAACTTTTGGGTTGGTTTATGTTTTGGATAAATGGATAAAACGTTACAATTTAAAGCGGACATTTCGAAGTTTCGATTAAAATTAATATCCCGTATTTTGGTAGTTTTAAAATGATCAATTTTGAAGATTAAAATGGTGATTGAACGTTTTGAAAACGGTGATGTTACAGTGAGAGAACAGAGTAAAAGAATATCAGACTCTACACCAAATACTTTATGAGCCGGGCAACCACATTATCTGTTGTTTCACATTTCTTCGTGAACATCATTGAAAAAGGCATCTAGCCCATGCCATCTCTTGCATACAACCCCACCAGTTACTCATTCTTTTCTCAAAAAGAGAATGTTTCACATTTTCTGGGGACACAACACATATGCTATTGGTTCTTCACTTGGAAAATACTAATATTGAATAAGAAGGAAAGTTGCCCCACCTTCGAACCCTTTATCATGCACATTGAGTCTTTGTATAATTTGTTGCTGTCTCAACAAGTTTACATACTTTGAGCCTAAAATGAAAAGAAATCATCGGTGCTTAATTTCTTTCATACACATGCACGAGCACACAGAAATTTGTTTTCTGTCAGAACGTTCATAGATAGCCATGTGTTATTCGATGATTGAATGGAAGTCCTAGGGAGCCAACATCAAAACCAACTCCTTCTATAGTAACTTTGTGTTACTCAGTGACTATGTGTTACTGACAGGCATTCCAAACTGAGTCATTTGTTGATTCAGGGTTACCACATTTATTTTATTTGAATCTGAAAAGATTGAAATAATCACTTTCTCCATTTGGAGATACTGCTCTTATTTCCACACAGGGATATATACATGAAGACAGTGCTTAATTGATGACTATATAAACAAGGGGGAGATTGTTTTTGCTATGTTTTGATGATGATGTGTCAGGATCGAATTCTCAACAAGAATTAATTCTCAGAAACAATATCAAAGAAGTTTGCGGAATAACACTTTGATATTCAATGAAATAGTAAATCAATACAGAAAATATGATGAACAAACTGTAAACTTGTATTGAATGCTTTGAAGTTACAGGATTACACACTCAACCTCAATATTGATGAACAGGCTCACCAATACGAATTCTACTTCTCTAGAATTAGGATCTATGCCTTGAGGTTGATTTCTCTCTTTTGAAAAATAATTATCAAAAGTTCTTTCTATCTATTCTAAACATTCTATACATATACTGATAAAAAGATAATTACAAAGAATAAACAAATCTTCAGTATATCTTCCATGTATATCTTCTAAGTATATCTTCAGTATATCCAGCTGTAGTATTTTCCATCCGGATCTCTTTAGCAGCACTAATAATGCTCAGCAGCATTAACTTCATCTAGCAGCATTAACTGCAAGCAGTACTAACCACTAGCAGTACTAACTAGCTAAGCAGTACTAACTTTGTTCAAGCAGTACTAACTTTAACTAGCAGTAGTAATTCTACTAGCAGTAGTAACACTTAGCAGTATTAATCTTCAACTTGTTCTGGCAGTAGTAACTACATTTATACTAGCAGTAGTAACTACACTTAGTAGAATCTTCAGTTCCCAACAATCTCCCCCTAACTTGACTTTTAGAAGAGAAGTCAAGTTCTTCAGATATTCTTCCAGATGCTCTTTTTGATGCTCCCAAAACTTCCAAAATCATGCTCCTAAGTCTGGATTCAGTCCCAAACTCTGATTGATTATCCTCTGAATTAGATACTTGGCCATTTCTGAATTTGGTGCACAACCCAACTTCTTCTTTAGCATAGCATGAACCTTCAGTCTGGTGTGATTATATACTCTATCCACTAGGAAGTATTCTGTGTGATTTCTATCCAAAGTCACTGCATATACTCTACTAGTTTCATATAGAGTCCAACTTGTGACTTCTTTAAACACACTCTTGATGACCTGGTCCACTTCTTCAGGTTTGAACATCATGCATAGATACTCTATCACCAGTTTTGTAAGAGAAATTCCTGGAGTATTCAGATGATCTGCATACAGCTTAATTCCTATGTCAAACATCTCTTCTATATCAGATCTAGAGCATGTTCTGACAATCTTGACCCAAGTGTTGAATACTTCATACTTATCACCCTTCCTCTTGAGTCTGATGTAATCTTTCCCATCCATTGTCAGTACATCCCAGTGAATGATCTCAGGTGGCTTAACTCCAACAGGTTCTGCAGAAATTGGTTCAGGCACTTTGTCCATCACTACCATATATAAGCTTACATCATCTTTGATTGATGACCCTTGCTGGCTTGATGACTCAGGTGCCACTTCTTCTTCAGTAACATTTTGTTCTTCTTCTACTCTAGACTTCTTATCTTTCTTTCTTTTGGCCATCATCTTGGTTCTTTTCAAAGTCTTTTGAACCTGTACTAGAGTAGCTTCCTTCTTCTTTTCTTCCTTTTCCTTTGCCATTTCTTTGATAGGAGTTCCCTCTTCACTTTCAGGAAATGGTTGATTCATATCTATATCATTACTCTCCTTGGCCTTCTTTTCAAACTCTACTCTTTTCTTTTCATTGCTCTTCAGATTCCCCATTTCCTTTTCATAGAGCTCTCTGATTTGATCAAAACTCATCTTCACAAACATTTCTTTCTTTACCACAATTGCACTCCTCAAGAAAGTTATCATTTTGTTTCTTTCCTGAGTGGCAAGGTAAGTTTGTGAAGGTCTTCTTTTCTTTGCACTTGTATTAGCCATCATAGCCTTTCTCAGACTTATAGCCCTTTGTTTAGCCTTTTCAGTTTCAAGCCCCTTTTGATAAGCTTTATTTAGCTCAGCAGCTAAAGCCTTTGCCATTTCCCTGTCCTTCTCCACCTGAGCTCTTTCTTCTTTTTCCATCTCCTTCTGCATTTTCCTTGCTAAAGCTTCATCTGATTCAACCAACCTTTGCTTCTTGATTGGTTGATCAGATTCCACTATCTTTTCTTTTCCCTTATTCTTTGATTCTGCAGCTTTGTCTTTCTGTTCTGATTTTCTGTCTCTCCCTTCATTTATGACCACTCCCTTTGCTTTGGGAGTGTCATTCTTAGCTTTGATTAGCACTTCAGCTACTTCAATTTCTGTTGGTGTTAACTCTGTTACTGCTGCTTGTGAGGTTTCAGCAGCATTAACAGTTTCTGCTTCCTTCTCCCCCTCAACTTCAACTCTTTGTTTATCAATCTCCCCTTCCCTTGATGCTTCTTCCATGTTGATCTCCCCCTTTTTGGGAGCATCAGTCACTGGTTTCCTCCTTCTGAGCACAAATTGTTTCTTCTTCTTTTGCAGAATCAGTTTCCTTACCATTTGTTTCAACTTGATGATTTGTTCTTGTTGTGACAGTACAATGAGTTTTAGCTCTTCTATATCTTTGCCCTGTTTGAGTACATCCATGTTGATGTTGCCCATTGCCTCCATCAATTCATCATAGTTATATCTGTCCTCACCTTCTCCAGGAGTGTTACCCCCTATTGAAGGATCATTGGATCTTTTAGTAGTGGAAGTCTTCTGCCTAGCAGAAGCACTATCCACCCCTGTGGTTTCTTGGCACCAGGGACCTTCAAATGATTGCTCATTCAAAGTTGCCATGGGGGAGGTCTTATTGATGTTACCACTTTCCTCCTCTGTGTTAGCAGGAGTAGTGGCAGCCTCATCACCCATATGCTCTACCTCCTCCTCAGAGAGCACCTCCTTTGGGTTGGGAGACACCCTTGTGGTTTCCCTTTGGATATTCTCTAGGGGAGAATTCTCCCTTAGAGAGCTTAAAGGCTGTGTGGGTGATGGTACAAGAAGGGAAGGAGCCTTCTTTACCTGTTTTCTTTGATAAGTTTGGGTAATTGGAGAGGTTGGTTTTGTAAGAATGGACTGAGGAATTGTTTTTGAGTGAGAAGGTTGGGCTTGGCTAGCAGTGGGATGGTCTAATGAGGGCCTTGACCCTGCTGCCATACCTTCAGTGTTTTGGGACACCACCATCATTGTAGAGAACAATGGGGTGTCAACTCCTTCCGAGTCCCCAGCAGATCTTCTCATATTTGAGAAAACCTTGCCTTTTGGGGGTTTAGGTACATATACCCCAACAGGTTGAGGTATATCCGTCAATTCATGGTTAATTACTTCCTGAACAAATCTGGGATACATAAAGAAACTCTTTTTGTTTCCCATATTTGATACAAGATCACTGAAAATCATCTTTGAGAAATTGTACCTTCTGGATGTAGCCAAGCATACCAAAGCATATGCAATTGGACTGCTGAACTCACTCCATCCAGTGGTCTTTTTGGAGATGCAATGCATCAGGGTATGAACAAGAAAACGCCATTGGGGTGAAAACTTTGCTTTTGAGAATTTGAAAACACCCAATGGGCCTCCATACCCCATTCTAGTAAGATTAGAAAACAGTTCATCATTAGAGATAGACATTATACCAGAGGCATCGTCTAGACGTAGACTGATGCGAATGACTTCTTCAGTAACTGTAAGTGAGTGATCACAGATTCTTGTCTTGAACTCTTGTGTTATGACTAGGTTCTACATTCAGTCCATCCTCTAGATTAGAGTCATGGAATTCAACTGAAGTGTCTTCAGATGTCACTTCTGATTCTTGAGTCTCCTCATCTCTAGTGTCTTCTTCACTCTGACTTGGTTCAGTAAATGATTCCTTTTCACAGTCTTCAATTACTGTGGGTATGGGAAAAATCACAGATTTAGATATACTTTCTTGAACTTGTGTGATCTCTGATTCTCCACCACCTGTTCCTGTATACTCATTACTAAATCCAAAAGAGTTAGTTAGTGAATCAATGTCAAATAGCCACTGAGGTCCAGACCCAACAGGATTTGGTGTGTTCTCATTGCATTTGACATTGTCACTTTCTTCAATTATTCTAGAAGAAGAGTTAAATACTCTGTAGGCCTTACTCTGAGATGAATATCCAACAAGAAATCCATCATCTGCTTTGCTATCAAACTTACCTAAGTGAGATTTGGTATTTAGAATTGTACAAGGACACCCAAAAGATTTGAAGAAACCAATAAAAGGTTTTCTTTGATTTAAAAGCTCATATGGGGTCTTGTTCTTTTG
Organism: Arctium minus; assembly: GCA_954870635.1. NCBI lineage: Eukaryota > Viridiplantae > Streptophyta > Magnoliopsida > Asterales > Asteraceae > Arctium > Arctium minus. The sequence continues at coordinate 117,836,105 of OX941080.1, read as the reverse complement.
CTTGACCACTAGAACTCTGTTTTGGACATAACAGGCAGTATTAACTGCTTCAGCCCAGAATGTAATTGGCAATTTTGAATCAGCCAACAGAGATCTAGCAGCCTCTATTAGTGTCCTATTTCTCCTTTCAGCAACACCATTCTGTTGAGGAGTCCTAGGAGCACTATATTGTCTCTCAATACCTTTTCCTTCACAAAAAGTGTTTAAATCATGATTTTTAAATTCAGTTCCATTATCTGATCTAATGACTTTTACTCTTTGATTAGTTTGGTTTTCAATTCTTAGAATAAAGGATTTGATAAGACCACTTGTTTCATCCTTAGTCCTTAGAAAATATACCCAAGTAAATCTGGAGTAATCATCAACAATAACCAAGCAGTAAGATTTCTTGCCTATACTCATAACATTTGTAGGACCAAACAGATCCATATGCAATAACTGGAGACAAGAAGAAACAGAATTTAACTCTTTGGTCTTATGAGAAGTTTTGTGTTGTTTGCCTTTAAGACAAGCAACACAATGATCATCACATGAAAAGACTTTTGAAGGTAAACCTCTTACAAGGTTATTTTTAACAAGATTGTTCATAGTCTTGAAATTCATGTGACACATCCTTCTGTGCCAAAGGGAGGATTCATCTATAGAAGCTTTTGAAACAAGACAATTTAAAGATGAATCACTATCAACATTGTCCAAATCAAGACAGTAAACATTGTCCTTCCTTGGAGTTCTAAGTAGTATCATGCTTTCATCAACTACCTTGAACCCTGGAGCAAGAATCATACACTCAGTATTAGTAAATAATATACTATGTTGTTTGTCACAAACCTGTGATACACTTAACAGGTTGTACTTTAATTGATCAACATAGTAGACATCCTCAAATGTCATCTTACCTTTGGTGACATTACCTTTTCCACTTATCTTACCACCAGTAAGATTGTCTCCAAATGCAACATGTCCTCCATTAATTTGCTTGAAATCCTGAAGGCATGACATGTTGCCAGTCATGTGCCTAGAGCAACCACTATCAACATGCCATATGCTCTTTCCCTTGAGCTGTTGGTTGCCCTGCACATTAAATAAATCAATTAGTATGATTGGGGACCCAAGCCAAAGTGATCTTGGGTCTTCCTTTCTCATCAAAGTATTTACATTCCTTTTTAATGAGGTTTTTAAACTCAGAGCACTCTTTATTAGAGTACTTTGTCAATATGATTGGCTTAGCAGAATCAACACTGGAAGCAGTACTAACCTTAGAAGTACTAACAGAGTTAGCAGTACTAACAGGTGTAGCAGTACTAACAGGTGTAGCAGTACTAACAGGTTTAGCAGTAGTATTACTTCTAGCAGCACTATCATTGTCAGCAGCACTATTTGTGGTAGCAGTACTAACAGTTTTAGTGCTTTTAGGAATCCACATATTGACACTTTCTTTAACAGAATACTTTTTCTTCATGTGGCTTTTAGTTTTAACAGTTTTCTTAGCCACATGGTTCTTTTCAATTTTCTTATAACCAAAGGGTTTTTGCATGGATCTTTGGAAATTCATTCTTTGGTTCATAGGATTGAAATAACAGAATTTTGCAAGATGATTCAATTTGCCACAGATAAAGCAAGGTTTTGGTCTATTGATTTTACTCAGATCAACCCCTTGTTTATGTGCCCATTGATTATTCCAGTTTCTTTGATTTCCTCTCTTTTTGTCCTGTTTTTGGGGCTCATTCTTCTTACAAGTACACTGTTTGCAAGGACCTGGATTCACAACTGTGGTCTGTTTATAATGGACCTTACCAGACTTTTCCTCTGTCTTCTCTATGTTCTTGGATTTGATCCAAGCCCTTCCACAATCCTCATTGGTGATAATGTTGTTTTCTATAGAAGTCTCACCACTCACCTTGTTCTTCTTACTCTTGCCAACCTCTTTCTCAGTCTTATCCTCAACAATTACCTCATCTAAGGGATCTATTTCAGTGGCTCCCTCAGGCAAGTCCTTCCTATCTTTGGTGTCTAACAGGTCTGAAGTAGGAGGAATGTAATTGTTGTTATATGGTGGAGGTGTGGCATTATACCCAATTCCTCTTCTTAATTTATCATGAATCTGATTTTGCAGTAAGGAGTCCATTGCTTTAGAAGCATTGGAAAACTTTTCTACATCAAGCTTAACCTTGGTTAACTCCTCTTCCAGTTTTTCACTCTCCTCTTTAGATTTGGTCAGTTTAAGTTCTAAATCCTTTTTCTCCCACTGCCAGTAATTAGTGTCATATGAGTGTTGTAGTTCATTGGCTTGAAAACCTTTGATTTGATCTTCAAATCTCTCTACTATCCTCACATAGTCTTTTATATCCTTTTCTAGTCTCTTCAGGTCATCACTCATCTTCTGATTGTGATCCCTGTACCTTTTAACAGTGTCTATGCAAGTTTTAGAGCAGAGATTAGAACTTACCTCAGATGGGAGATCAGATACTTTAGCCATAAGAGCTTGATTCTGAATAGCTTCTTCTGCTTGATCACTCCGATCAAACCCCATTCCTTGTTGAGAAACAAGGGCTTGAGCAGAGTTTCTGTTGTTATTGAAGCTTCCAGATTGAGCTTGTTGATGGTTGTTGTTGTGAGACATTCCACTTCTGCATTCTCTAGCAAAATGTCCCTTCAGATGGCATTTGTAGCATTCTACCTTTGATTTATCAAACCCTGCTCCATCTTCTCTTCTTTGTGAGAAGTTGTTTCTTCCAGTCCACTTTATAAACTTTTTAACCCTCATGGAGAGCATGGCCATCTGCCATTTAATATCCATCTCTTCCAGATCATCAGGATGAAGTTGTTCTAAGTCATCATTGATCAGAGAAGAATTTCCATGATTAGAAAGAAGAGCTTCAAATACATAATCAGTGCCTTTATCTAAATTTGATCCATTAGCAGCATTAACTGATTCAGGGTTAGCAGTAGAATCAATTGATGCTGAAAGGAGTGCAGCATTATGAACATATCCAGAAGGCTTCTTCTTTGCCTCCACCTCAGCTTCAAATACTCTAAGATCATTGTACAGATCATCAAGTTCTTTGTCTTCCAACTGATCATTCTGTCTGAATGACACAGTGTACATGGTCCATTCATCTCCAAGGGACCTTAAGAACTTTCTGTTCACATCATCTTGATCAATCTGTACTCCCATAGTAGCTAGTTCACCAATTAGTTTATTAAACCTGTCAAAAGTTTGAGTCATGGACTCATTCTTAGTTGAGATGAAGTTTTCATACTGTTGTTTTAAGATTGCCTTTTGATTTCTCTTGGTACTTTTAGTACCTGAGAATCTCTTCTCTAGAGCATTCCAGAGCATCTGTGCATCAGTACAATTGCAGAATTGGTGTTGATACTCATTTGGAATGGCTAAGAGCAGTGTGCTCAAGGCTTTCATCTCTGTCTGTCTTGATTTCCTGTCTGTATCTGTCTTTGGAGGAGTTCTTTTGCCATCTTCACCAATCTTTCCTCCATCAGATGGGCCATTCTCAATGATGTCCCACATGGAGTAATCTGTGAGGAGAATATATTGCTTGATTCTGATTTTCCACATGTCAAATTCATTGGATCTGAGCATTGGAACTTTTGAGACCAAAGTACTGCTTGATTCTGTAAGATTTTCCATGATGAATAACTGTTTCTGAGAGAATTTAGCTCTGATACCACTTGTCAGGATCGAATTCTCAACAAGAATTAATTCTCAGAAACAATATCAAAGAAGTTTGCGGAATAACACTTTGATATTCAATGAAATAGTAAATCAATACAGAAAATATGATGAACAAACTGTAAACTTGTATTGAATGCTTTGAAGTTACAGGATTACACACTCAACCTCAATATTGATGAACAGGCTCACCAATACGAATTCTACTTCTCTAGAATTAGGATCTATGCCTTGAGGTTGATTTCTCTCTTTTGAAAAATAATTATCAAAAGTTCTTTCTATCTATTCTAAACATTCTATACATATACTGATAAAAAGATAATTACAAAGAATAAACAAATCTTCAGTATATCTTCCATGTATATCTTCTAAGTATATCTTCAGTATATCCAGCTGTAGTATTTTCCATCCGGATCTCTTTAGCAGCACTAATAATGCTCAGCAGCATTAACTTCATCTAGCAGCATTAACTGCAAGCAGTACTAACCACTAGCAGTACTAACTAGCTAAGCAGTACTAACTTTGTTCAAGCAGTACTAACTTTAACTAGCAGTAGTAATTCTACTAGCAGTAGTAACACTTAGCAGTATTAATCTTCAACTTGTTCTGGCAGTAGTAACTACATTTATACTAGCAGTAGTAACTACACTTAGTAGAATCTTCAGTTCCCAACATGATGATTCTCACCACTCATCAAAACGGGGGCGAATATACAAAGGGGGATAATACAAAGAATTTTTTAATTTTTGATGAAGACTGCTGAAGAATTCAAAGATAACAAAGTGTCTAAACTTATTTGATTTATCAGAATGATCGTCAGATTCTAACTGAAGATGATCGTCAGAAGGATACTTCATTTAAAGTTTTCAAGAGAAGAGAAGACCTGAAGACTATTGCCAATTTTTTTTAATCTTGAATCCAAAGGGGGAGATTGTTGGATCAAATAATTGTATTCAAGATTAAATTAAATAAGGGGTCTAATTTGTAATAGTGTTTAATACCTTAGGGGGTATTTTAGCAATAAGTTAATAATTTGGTCATGTTGACCTAGGTATAAATAGGTTTTATTTATTAGTTTTAGGGTTAATCCTCATAATCATAATTATTGTAGAGGAGGCCGTATTCTCTGTACACGCACAAGAGGTACAAGAACACACACATGTTTTTCATCTGATTAATCAAGGGATCGTGGTATGTTAATCTGATTTGTTTATCCCTTGATCTTTATTGTGTTGTGTTAATTTATCAACTATAATCTGGGCTTAACAATGAACCGCGTGTGTCGCCCATTCTTGGATAAATCCGTGATTGTCTTCATTGACGATATTCTAATCTACTGAAAAGACGAGTCCGAGTATGAGAAACATTTGCGGGAAGTGTTAGAAGTACTCCGAAGAGAGATGTTGTTTGCAAAGTTCTCAAAGTGCAAATTTTGGCTCCAAGAAGTGCAGTTCTTGGGGCATGTGGTGTCTAAAGACGGAGTGAAGGTAGACCCGGCAAAGATAGAAGCGATGATGAGTTAGGAACCGCCAACGAGTCCGACAGAGATTCGAAGTTTCTTGGGTTTGGCTGGCTATTATAGAACCTTCATTCAAGACTTCTCTAAGATAGCTTCACCACTCATTTCTCTTACAAGGAAGAATGTCAAGTTTCTTTGGACCGATGTTCAAGATCAATCTTTCGAAACGCTCAAGAAAAGATTGTGCGAAGCTCCGATCCTATCCCTACCCGAGGGATCGAATGACTTTGTGGTGTATAGCGATGCTTCCAAGATGGGTTTAGGGTGTGTGCTGATGCAACGAGGAAAAGTGATAGCTTATGTGTCGCGGCAGCTAAAAGATCACGAGAAGAACTACCCTACTCATAACTTGGAATTGGCGGCAGTGGTCTTTGCATTGAAGCTATGGCGACACTATTTATATGGGATGAAGTGTACTCTCTTTACCGATCATAAGAGTCTTAAGTACATCTTCGATCAAAAAGAACTCAACATGCGGCAAAGAAGGTGGCTTGAACTTCTAAAGGACTCCGATTGTGATTTGCTCTACCATCCCGACAAGGCCAATGTGGTGGCAGATGCGTTGAGTCGAAGGAGCCATGATGGTGGTGTCAAGTTAACCCTCACAAGGATCGATGTAGTATCGAGCCTCTTGGAAAACATCAAGGCGAGTCAAATGGTAGCACTCAAGGAGGAAAATCTCAAATCTGAAGTCATGGTGAAGCAAAGGGAACTCTTAATGGAAAACAGTCGTGGACTTAAACTCTTTCAAGGACGAATATGGGTGCCGAAGTTTGGGGGAAACCGTGACCTACTTCTTGAAGAAGCGCACAAATCAAAGTATTCTATACATCCCAGTAGCACCAAGATGTATAGGGACTTAAAGTTGAACTATTGGTGGTCGGTGATGAAGCTAGATGTGGCCAATTATGTGGAGAGATGTGTCACGTGTCTCTAAGTCAAAACTGGGCATCAAAGACCGTACGGGAGTTTACAACCGTTGTCCATTCCCGAGTGGAAATGGGACAACATCACCATGGATTTCGTGACGAAACTGCCGAAGACATTGCGAGGCCATGACACCATTTGGATATTTGCAGACCGCCTAACCAAGAGTGCACACTTCCTTGTGATGCGAGAGACTTTGCCAATGGAGAAATTGGCCAAACTTTATATCGATGAGGTGGTGTCAAGGCATGGGGTACCACAATCTATCGTGTCGGATCGGGACAGTCGGTTCACATCGAATTTCTGGGCAAACCTCCAGAAGGAGTTGGGCACCAGATTAAATCTGAGCACGACATACCATCCTCAAACGGATGGTCAAAGCAAGAGGACGATTCAGACCCTAGAGGATATATTGAGATCGTGTGTCATAGATTTTGGAGGATGGGACTAGCACCTACCTTTGGTAGAGTTCTCTTATAATAATAGTTACCATTCTAGTATCGGGATGGCACCGTTCGAGGCATTGTATGGGCGAAAATGTAGAACCCCGGTTTGTTGGCTCGAAGCGGGCGAAAAGCAATTCGCCGGACCGGAAATAGTTCATGAAACGACAGATAAGGTGAAAGAAATTCGAGAGAGGTTAAAGGCGGCGCAAGACAGACAGAAGAGTTATGCGGATAAGAAGAGGAGACCGGTCGAGTTTCAAGTGGGCGATCGTGTCATGTTGAAAGTATCTCCATGGAAGGGGATCTTCAGGTATGGAAAACGTGGAAAACTTAGTCCTCGTTTTCTTGGTCTATTCGTTGTTTTAGAGAAAATTGGATTGCAAGCCTACCGGTTAGATTTGCCACCGTAGATGGATGGGATACACCCTACCTTCCACGTGTGTTACCTTCGGAAGTGTCTAGCCGAGGAAGAAAGTGTGATACCCTTGACGGAAATCCGAGTAGATAACGGAAACCGTTGCGTGGAAGAACCGAATGCGATATTGGAGTCGAAGGTGAAAAGGTTGCGGCAAAAGGACGTGGTGATGGTCAAAGTCCAATGGAAGCACCATCATGGGGCTAACGTCACTTGGGAGTCCGAAGATGACATGAGGAAGCGTTATCCTCAATTGTTCACTAGGGGTAAGATTTCGGGGACGAAATCTTAATTAGGTGGGGAGGATTGTAACACCCGGATTTCGGGTAAGTTTTGGGAATCCGTTAAACCTTTTATTTTACTTGATTAATGGAAGTTAATTGTATCTTCTTAGTTGTTTTTCTATCTGTGGCTTTTATTATACGTTACCTTATGTGATCCTCGCAATCCTGTCATGCTTTAATTTTGTGGTCGTGAGTGAGTCGGTTACTTTTTTTTATGAAAATCAGGCCTTGCAGGTGGTGTGCGACTTTGTACCGGCAACAATGCCTTTGGCAAAGTCGTTGGGCATAGTCACCCAGGATGTACCGAGGGTATTGGTGTTTCGGCGACATTGCCCCAACGACAATGCCCATGGGCAAAGTCACTTGGCATAGTCCCATGTTGCGTATCGTGAGTGGTGGTGAGACCGCGACAATGCCAGGGGCAAAGTCGCTGGGCATTGTCGCCTGCGTGGTCCAGTGAGTTATTTCTAAAACCCATCTTTGTTGACTCAAAACCTCATTTTATCATATATCACTTTGGAAAAAATGGGAGAACAAACCCTTGGCGCGATTTTGGGTCTTTCAACACATATCTCACATACTTTCTAGGGTTTTGGTTGGAGAGATCATTTAGTGATCATCAAAGCTCCATCCAAGTCATTGATTGAAGTATTCACCAAGGATTCTCCCTCATCTCCATCAAGTCTTCTCTTGGCTATTTCTAGGGTTCCTATTTTCTAGGTTTTAACCAAAACCTAGATTGTGAGTTTACTAACCTTTTGTCAAAACTAGATACACATCATAATCTTCTACTTGTTATTATTGTATCTATACTTGAAATGCTCATCTCTACATGTTTAAGTATTTGGGGTTTTTCCTCATGTTTACATGTCTATATATGTCTTGCCATGACTAAATGGAATGCATAAATTGTTATGGGATGATTTTCTATTTGAGACACTATTTGGTGGTATCATGTTTATATGATGACATTTTGGTCATACTAGTCTTGTAATGGACTTTATATTAATTGGGATGGTGATATTGTGCCCATGGTTGGCATTGAAATATCTTTTGTATATTATGCCTTGATACCTCCTATAATACATGTTGGACGAACCAAGTCAGTAGACACTAGGAGGATGTAGTCTTGGGTGCCACCGTGATGGTTTGTGCCTAGACCTCCGCCATTCGGGGTAATGCCATGGTTGTAGTCCTCGGATGTGCCGGGCCTTTCAGATGTCACTCTTAGTAGTTGGCATCAAGGTATATCGACTCTTTGGGTGGAACTTGATTTGGGCTATGGGTCTCCCTTATTGACTCCACATTTAATGAAATTTGGTTAACTGCTGATAAGAATTGTAATTACTCCTATATGCTATTTCTTGTGCAACCTCACTAGGCTTTTTGGCCTAACACTTGTTTGGTGTCGATGTGTAGCTCAGGTTCTAGTGGTGCCGTTTCTAAGCAGGTATAGTTGCTCGTAGGTGAGAGCTTGGGGAAGGTGCACTTGGACACACTTTTTGTGAAGACGTTTTGGGTCTTTAGATGACACCCTTTTTGTAATCTTCTTTCTAGCATAGAAACAAGATTAGTTGGTTGTTGTCTATTTTCCGTTATATTACAACTGTAATTAAACAGGTTTAAATATTTCCCCATTTTTGGGAGGCTCTTGCTACGGCAATTTTAAATACCACATGTCCGATTTTCCGGATTTTTGTTATCTCTATTTTTAGGGTGTTACACATGGAGTTCCCTTGTCGATTGTATCAGATCGTGACCGTCGGTTTACTTCAAACTTTTGGGATGGCCTGCAGAAAGAGCTTGGTACGAGAGTAAAGTTGAGTACGACCTACCATCCTCAAAGCGACGGCCAAAGTGAAAGAATGGTTCAAATGTTAGAAGATATGCTAAGGTCTTGCGTGATTGATTTCGGGGGTAGTTGGGACTCTCACCTGCCTTTGGTGGAGTTCGCTTACAATCATAGTTATCACTCGAGTATTGGGATGGCACCGTCGAAGCCTTATATGGGCGAAAGTGTTGAACTCCCAGGTGTTGGCTTGAAGCGGGCGAGAAACAATTCGTCGATCCCGAAATAGTGCAAGAAACGGCCGACAAGGTGAAAGGCATTCAGGAACGGTTGAAAGCAACTTGTTGGATCAGTAATTGTATTCAAGATTAAATTAAATAAGTGGTCTAGTTTGTAATAGTGTTTAATACCTTAGGGGGTATTTTAGCAACTAGTTAATAATGTTTAGGTCATGTTGACCTAGGTAAAAATAGATTTTATTTTATTAGTTTTAGGGTGAATGAACAATATATTGGTGATTAGAGAGTAGCTGTATTCTCTGTATTGTACACGTTCAAGGTACCAAGAACACACACACTCTTTTCATCTGATTAATCAAGAGATCGTTGGTATGTTAATCTGATTTATTTATCTCTTGATCTTTATTGTGTTGTGTTAATTTATCAACTATAATATGGGCTTAACAAGTGGTATCAGAGCCAAAAAATCAAGCTTTTTGGATTAAAAACAATATTTTCGAAAACTTACTGTGTGAAAATCGATTTCACGATTTATTGTGTTTTTATGCTTAAAATCGATTTGATTAGGTGTGTTTAGTGTTATAGAACATCATTAGATTGCCTAATTGCACTTGACAACACAAATCGATTGCCTTTTTAAGATTTTTGAGAATTATTGTTTATGAACTGTCGAGTACTGTTCCATTCAAATTGAGTGATAAAAAGTTATTTTTAATCATTGTTTTTGATTGGATATTGATCGATACATCTTTATGGATATATAGTATGATTTTTACAATGCATATCAATCGATTGGAGTGTTTTCTGGGTTGAAAATCGATCACAAGGTCGAACTGTGATGAACTAGCGCGTTTGTTACTTTTGCGCCAGTTCATAGTGGTGTTTTGCGCCACCGCCTCTTAGCGCAAACTTTGTTTTACGCCACCTTCGCTTGGCGCAAAGTTTACTTTTGCGCCACACACTAACCGGTCGACACCGGTCGCAGTAGCACACCGGTCCACACCCCGGTCAGAGGGCCCCGGTCGCATACACCAGTCGTAGGATACCGGTCGCAGGAGGACACCGGTCGCATCACAACACCGGTCGGACGGACACCGGTCGAGGACACCGGTCGGACGGACACCAGTCGAGGACACCGGTCGGACGGACACCGGTCCAGGACACTGGTCCAGGACACTGGTCCAGGACACTGGTCCAGGACACTGGTCCAGGACACTGGTCCAGGACACTGGTCAAGCAACTCACCGGTCGCGCAAGACACCGGTCGGCCTCAATACCCCGGTCAAGACCCCGGTTTGCGCCATCAACTCTTCGCAGAAACCTCATATTCTCGCGACCTGCCTCTCGCGCAAAACTCCTCGAGGGTTTCAAAGTACTTCACGCAATGTTTTACTTCGCGCCACCTTCTATTCGCGCAAAAGCTACTTCTCGCGACCTTCTTCTCACGCAAGTCTGGTTTGCGCTACCCACTTCTCGCGCAAAACTATATCTGCTTCCAGACTTGGAGAAATTCCAGATTTCGCGCTAGCTTCTCTTAGCGCGAGTTGACTTTTGCGCCAGATCCTTTTAGCGTAAATCTTCTTTTGCGCCAACTTCACTAAGCGCAATGTTGAATTTTGCGCCAGTCACTGTCACTTGCGATTTTTTTTTTGTGTTTTATACTGTTTACGAATTCTGCATTTGATTATTTTTGGAAATTTACTTTTCTTACAAGTTGATATAAGTGGTACATATATCATCATGCCTTACATAGACGAGAAGGGAAATACAGTGCTGACCAAGAGAGACCGTGCTTTAGCATATATGCCAGAGATTCCAGCACTAGAAGCTGAGAATAAAGATCTGAAGATTCAGAACTCATCTCTTCTAGAACAGATTGACAGATTGAAAAATGATAAAGATTCAAAGAAAGATTTTGCTTGCTCAGAATGCATTAATAATTCTAAAATTAATTTTGCAGGAATTATTGAGTCAAAAGAGAAAGAGATTATAAATCTTCAAGGTAAATTAAAAGAATCTGAAAGTCTTAATTCAAGATCTACATGGTCAAAGAAGGAGTTAATGCAAAAAGAGCTTGATGAGCTTAGAAGAAGAGAAAATATCTCAAGTGAGACATGTGAAGGGCTGAAAAAGTAAAATTATCGAATTTTTGCTGAAAGAGACTCTTTGAAAGATAAAGTTTTCAGTCTTGAGGTTGAGATTAATATGCTGAAAGAAAAGGCAACTCAAGACAGAAACAACACAAAAGCTCAAGATGAGTTGATGAAGATTGAGAAAGAAAGAAAAGAATTTGCTAAGAAATTCTCTGATTTCTCAAGAAAAGCCTTTGAAGATAAGAAATCATTAGAGGTTAAATGTGTTAAGCTTTCTCAACAAGTTTCAGACTTTGAGAAAGTTATCATTTTGGAGAGAGACAAGGTTGAGAAAGAAAAGAAGAAAGCTGAGCAGAAGGATGTAAATAAAGACTTTTCTAAAGAAAAGAAAGATCTAGAGACTGAGATAGCTAAGCTAATAAGAAAGCTATCTGAGTTGTCAACAAACATCTAGAAGGAGAAGAATGCAAAATCTGAGTTGAATAAGAAGTTTGATCTGATTGCAAAGGAAAGAAACAGTTTGTCGTCAAAGATAAAGGAACTTGAAGAGATCGTATTTAAAGTGAAGCTGACTGAGCACAAGACGCCAGACTCAATAGCTCAATCACGAGAGATGATCTAACTACATTCGAATGCTCATTCAATTCAGCACCAAGTTCAATTTTTACTAAAGTTTCTAATAATCCTATGTTTGATGTAATTGATGATCATACTTCTGAACATAAAGATCAGATTCGTCCTTCTAACCTTTTCTTTGACAAAAATGTTGACGGTTCAGGTAATTTAAAAAAAAATAAGTCTCGGAAGAAAAGGTTCTGGAGAAGGGAAGATGAAGAAAAAGATAGAGAAAATTGGATCTGGAGAGTTAAAGGATCTTCAGAGGAAAAGAAGAAAGATAAATCATTTGTGCATACATCAAATGCTAAAAGGAACAATGCTCCAAAAGGTAAAACTTTTGGCAAACCTGATCTGGTTTACACAATCAATCAGTTGATCAGGTTAGCACAAAAGAAAATTAGTTGTTCCTAGTGTGGCTCAAATGATTTTGTAAGAAAATATTATGTGAATAACTGGTATGGTTCTTATTTTATATCTCCCATTAGAACTGCAACTAACCCATTAGGACCTAATTACCAGTGGGTAACAAAAGCTAAATCTGTGTTGCAGGCACCCAAGGTTTAAGGGGGAGAAAGAACAATGACTTCTGATTACTACAGATCAAGACTCTTGCCTCATTGTCAAAACAATGACTTCTAAGTGTAACAACTTAGGACTCGTTCTTCATTGGTAAAAATGAATGATACTATTCTCACCGGAGAATAAGTAATCATGGCTTTTGAATACTTAAGTTCAAAACCCGTTTTCAAATGTTTTTCTTCTGATAGGATGCTTAAATGATAACATCTTTTATAGAAGTTTTTGATTTAAGGGGGAGGTAACTGTTATATCTCTTAGAGGGAGGAGATAAATATGATTTTTACTATCATTGTCATATTTTTCTAATGAATTGTTGTTTTACAGATGTAAAGGGGGAGAACACTTAAATTAAAATATTCATTCCAGGGGGAGTTAAGGATTATGATTTACAGGTATATCTTTCTAATCCTTACACTCTATCACTTGTTGAAAGATGAACAACTTTCACTTGTGAAAAATGGTTTCTTAAATGTTCAAACCACTTCCTATTCTTCAAAGATTTTCATGAATTGTGAAGTGTGATTTTAAATGATTTTTGGATACTTAATTGACAAACTCTTTTTGTTTGAAGGGGAGAATAGCATTGTCAAACACACTTATGTTTTGACTTCTCAACATTTTATTCTTCATGTTTATTTGTATTCCTTTGTGCTTACTTGTACAAAAGGCTGTTGAACAACACGTTCTTTTAGGAAAATACATGGGATTCAGTGTGAAAGCTTAACAGAACTTCTATGGATTCACGATAACTAGTGTTTCCAACCCAGGAAGTATTCCCTGAGTGATTGAGGGGAGAGGGGTCAAAAGATTTGAGTGTTGGTGTGTGAAGAGGTAAAATGGAAAAGAGAGATTGGTTAGAAGTGAGATTTAAAAGATTAAAAGAAAGAGGATGAGAGAACAGAGTAAATGAATATCAAACTCTGCACCAAATTCTTTCTGAGCCGGGCAGCCACATTATCTGTTGTTTCACATTTCTTCGTGAACGACATTGAAAAAGGCACCTAGCCCATGCCATCTCTTGCATACAACCCCACCAGCTACTCATTCTTTTCTCAAAAAGAGAATGTTTCACATTTTCTGGGGACGCAACACATATGTTATTGGTTCTTCATTTGGAAGATACTAATATTGAAAAAGAAGTAAAGTTGCCCCACCTTCGACCTTTTCTCATGCACATTGAGTCTTTGTATAATTTGTTGCTATCTCAACAAGTTTACATACTTTTAGCCTACATTGAAAAGCAATCATCAGTGCTTAATTCTTTCATACACATGCACGAGCACACAGAAATTTGTTTTCTGTCAGAACGTTCATAGATAACCATGTGTTATTTGATGATTGAATGGAAGTCCTGGGGAGCCAACATCAAAACCAGCTCCTTATATAGTAACTTTGTGTTACTAAGTGACCGTGTTACTGACAGACATTCCAAACTTAGTCATTTGTTGATTCAGGGTTACCATTTTTTTTCTTATTTGAATCTGCAAAGATTGAAATAATCAATCTTTCCATTTGGAGAGACTGCTCTTATTTCCACACAGGGATCTATACATGAAGACTGCGCTTAATTGTTGATCTGGGGAAGGACATTCTTAGTTTATTTTTCTATGTTTTGATGATGATGATTCTCACCACTCATCAAAAAGGGGGAGAATACAAAGAGATCTACTGAAGACTGCTGAAGAATTCCAAGATATCAAAGTGTCTGAACTTATTTGATCTATCTGAATTCTGACTGAAGATGATCGTCAAAAGGACACTTCACTACATTTAAAGAAAGAGGAAGATGAAGACTGTGTAAAGCTACAAGCTTTGGTCATATTAGATACAGTTTTCAAGAAAAGTGAAGACCCGAAGATAATTGCCATTTTTTTTTAATCTTGAATCCAAAGGGGGAGATTGTTGGATCAGTAATTATATTCAAGATTAAATTAAATGAAGGATCTAGTTTGTAATAGTATTTAATACCTTAGGGGGTATTTTAGCAACTAGTTAATAATGTTTAGGTCATGTTGACCTAGGTATAAATAGATTTTATTTTCTAGGTTTTAGGTTAATCCTCATAATCATAATTATAGTAGAGGAGGTAGCCGTATTCTCTCTGTACGCGCACGAGGTATTCTGTATACACCAAGAACACACACACTCTTTTAATTGATTAATCAAGAGATCATTGGTATGTTATTCTGATTTATTTGTCTCTTGTTCTTATTGTGTTGTGTTAATTTATCAACTATAATCTGGGTTTAACACAACTCAAGATCGGCAAAAGAGTTATGCCGACAAGAAGAGACGGTCTATGGAGTTCCAAGTGGGCGACCGTGTGATGCTTATGGTGTCCTCTTGGAAAGGAATAATCCGGTTCGGAAAGCGTAGGAAGTTGAGTCCCCGTTTTCGTAGACCATTCACGGTACTCAAACGTGTGGGACTCCAAGTGTACCAATTGGAGTTACCGCCAGAAATGAGTGGGATCCACAATACGTTCCACGTTTGTTATCTTTAGAAGTGTTTGGCGAAAGAGGTGAGCGTCATTCCTCTTTCCCAGATAAGAGTCGATGAGGGTAACCGTTGTGTGGAAGAACCCGACGCCATTTTGGACAGCAAGTGTAATTTCAAGTTCTAATTGCTACACACAATCAAGATGAGAATTCCAAATCCATATGTCATTGATTTAAATCTCAAATATTACAAACTCTCTCACTTTCTCTCACTAGAATGATATACCAAGGGAGCTCTTCTCTAATCTACTCTCTCTATAATCTGATTCTCACAAATGACTTTCTACAACTTACTTTACAAAGGAAACAAGGTATTTATACCTCCATACAAAATACAAAGAAACAAACAAAATACAAGTGTTGACTTTGACTTTTATTACAAATAGACTTTGACTTTAATGAGAGTTGACTTTTCCAGCTTTGACTTCTTGAACTTCTGTCTTCAATCGTTATGATCTTGAATCCAACAATTCTGTGCTCTAACAATCTCCCCCTTTGGATCAAGATCATTACTAAAAGATTTAGCAATGCGATCTTCTCTCTTTATGCTCGATTTGATTAAGCTCACCCTTTAAACAATCTTTATCTTCTCTTGTAATCTCCCCTTTGATACAAACATGATATACAAACTCCCCCTTAACACGGTGAAATTCTTCATTGATAAACTTTGTCTTCAAAAACATTCATCAATCTTCTAAACGTCTGATCTTTAAACAGAGTAGCATTCTCTCCAAAAGGTTGTAACCAAACCTCTTTCAGACACCAATCTGATTTGCTTCAGCAAATTATCTTCAACAAACAAATTATCTTCAACAAACTGAAATCTTTGAACTCTTTACGTCTTTGAACAACAATATTCCTTTAACAATCAATTCTTGAACATTTTTCTCTAAATTTTAATATATCTGACTCAAACATTTCTTGTATTCTTCTCCCCCTTTTCGATGATTAGAGCATCAATATCATCAAAACGTTTCACCAAGAAATGTCTGTATCCAGTCTGACCACTGATCCGTTTACGAGCCTCTGATTGTTTGCCAATTCGAACACTGTATTCATCCAGATCTTTTCAAATCTAGACAAAATAGGAATGTAACACCTGAATCAACAAATGAAACAGTTAAAATGCCTGTCAGTAACACGAAGTCACTATGTGTAACGAATACACAATATAACGGAGCTTTTTGATGTTCACTCCCCCAGGGCTTCCATCCAATCATCGAAATACCACAAAGGCAATTTCTATGAATATTATGACAAAGAAACAAATTCTTTGTGTGTTCGTGCAAGTGTAGAAAGAATTAAGCACGAATTATTGCTTTTAATAAGGCTCAACATTGTGTAAACCACTGAGACAACAGTAGATAAACACAGACTCAATGTGCATGATTGAAGTCCGAAGGTGGGGCAGACTTCCTTCTGTTTCAATATCCAGATTTTCCAAATGAAAACCAGATAGCATATGTGTGCGTCCCCGTGAAAATGTGAAACATTTTCTTTTTGAGAAGAAAATGAGTGGTTGGTGGGGTAGAAAGCAAGAGTTGGCATGGGCTAGTTGCCTGTTTCAATAACGTTCACCAAATAGTTGTGAAATGCTAGTAATGTGGCTGCCCGACTCAGAAAGTAGTTGGTGCAGGGTTTGATATTCTTGTACTCTGATCTCACACCCTATTTCTTTTTAATCCAATAAGCTCACATCTAACCAAACTCTCTTTTCCATTTTACCTCAACGCACAACCCACACTCATTTCTTTTAGACTCTTCACACTCAATCTCTATGGATTAACTTCTTGGGTAGAAATCACTGGTTAACATGATTTCATAGAAGTTCATGTAAGTCCTAGCACAAAGAACCCATATAATCCTATGAAAGCATAATTTTGCTCAAATGGTTTAACTTTATTAGTTAAAGCTCATATACAAATGTCAGATATGAATATGCTCAGAGATATAATCATAGAAATAAGAGCATTTTTAAACATTGAAGTATTTTCAAACAAGTATATTGAATGAATGAACATGAATGCAAAAAGCTTGTTTGAAAATCTGACATTGTATGAAAAATGATCAGAAATGAATGATATAACAATCAAAGCTTAAGGTCAAGAATAATGGATATTGTCTATACGAAACAAAATATAGACATTCTTGAAATGACGTTTCGAAATGAAATATCGCTCAAAATTCTTTAAAGTACAAGCGGGGTGTCTTACCATCGAAATTATGTTTCAATATGAGACATGGTAAGAACATTTTGAACAAAAAGTCAAACCGGTGTGTGTGAATACTTTGAAAGTATATAGAAAAGACAAAACACAAGTAATTATCTTTGGAAACACACGGTTTGTTTATCAATTAAGCACAAAAATAAAAATGAAAACATTTAAAATCACACTTCCAATTCATGAAATCTGTTTAAGAATCGGGAAGTGGTTTGAACTTTTAAGAATATGTTTTCTATATCTGAAAGGTCTCCTTCTTTCATATACATTTGAGATTAAGATAAGAAATTTACCTTTTCGCGCAATCTTAATTCTCATAAAGTCAGCTGTAGTCATTATGATATGATCGTGTCAGCTTCTCTCATCCTGTATAAGTCTCAAAGTCTAGTCAAAGCAACTTTATTCACAAAATTATTCAAAAATAAAATGACATAAAGCAGTAAAACTATTAAAGTACGAGTTCTGATCAGAAATAATCAGAAATCATATCCTTACTCCCCCTGAAAATATGCATCTGAAATTTATCAGTGAAAAAGGCACATGATAGAGATCTACAACTTCCTTTGAAGTGTAGTTCGTCATATCTTCCGAATACATATTTCCAGAAAAATTTATGTACTCCCCCTTGAAGGTTGATTTCCTCTTTTGAGTATCTGAGTACAATATCTTATCAGCCCGGGAGTAGCATCTCTTTTTCATCTTTGAAGAGCGAGTCCTAAACTATTATGTTATTCCCAATTTCAAGTTCTAATTGCTACACACAATCAAGATGAGAATTCCAAATCCATATGTCATTGATTTAAATCTCAAATATTACAAACTCTCTCACTTTCTCTCACTACTTTCTCTCACTAGAATGATATACCAAGGAAGCTCTTCTCTAATCTGCTCTCTCTACAATCTGATTCTCACAAATGACTTTCTACAACTTACTTTACAAAGGAAACAAGGTATTTATACCTCCATACAAAATACAAAGAAACAAACAAAATACAAGTGTTGACTTTGACTTTTATTACAAATAGACTTTGACTTTAATGAGAGTTGACTTTTCCAGCTTTGACTTCTTGAACTTTTGTCTTCAATCTTTATGATCTTGAATCCAACAATTATGTGCTCTAACAGCAAGTCAAAGAAGCTTCGTCACAAAGAAGTCACTATGGTCAAGGTGCAATGGAAATATCATCGTGGGGCCAATGTGATATGGGAAGCCGAGGAGAACATGAAGCGGAGATACCTGCACTTGTTTGTGTAGCTTAGATTTCAAGAGCGAAATCATATTTAAGTCGGGGAGGATTGTAACACCCGCAACTTCGGTAAGTCTTTGAACCCCTTTTTATCTCAAACTTCTTTAAGACAAGCTTATAATATGTTTTAGGAAGTCCCGTTTAATTTCCCTCTTAATATTAAAATCTTATCGCGTTTGAAATCGTAGAAATCGAAGCTCAGTAGGGTTCGGCGACTGTGTCAGGCGATTGTGACAGTGTCACTCTCGTTGTGGCACTATCGCGGGGTGAGAAGAGCCCTCGGTACAATCGGGGCGACAATGCCCAGCGATCATGACATTGTCACTCTCGCCTTTCTAATGTCGCGAGGGTTGCTGTGGTCTCAGTACGTGTTATACGAGAATGACTCGCGACTATGCGAAGGGTAATGTGTCCTGGCACGGTCGCGATCGGGGGAGGGAAGGTTGAGTTCATTTATTACGCCTCTCCTTAAGGTTTTCTCATATATTACTCCATAAATCTCCAAAAAACACTCTCTCTTTGCGCCCTCTCTCTTCATTAAATCGGCCCTTGAGCTAGGTTTCTCCATTTCCACTTCCCTCTAAGGATTCCACCATCAAGCTAAGGATTTGAAGGACTAAGATCAAGAAACTTCATCCTATCATCTTGCTAACTTCTAAGTGTTAAGGTTTCTAGGTTTCTCATAACAAACCTAGTGATGTGAGTCATTTTCCATACTTTTATACTTATATACATGTGTAAAGTCATAAATCATTAGTCAACAGGTTCTAGTTCATTACCTTCTTATTTGGATAATTTTTGGAATGTTAGGTCAAAAACTAGGGTTTTGGCCAATATTGGTATTTTGATAAATTAGTTGTGAAGGATGGTTTTATACATATAAATGATGATCTCTTGTGATTTTGATGACTTTTGGTGAACAAAATTAAAATGGTTATATTATGGTACATTGACAAAGTAGGGGTCTTTCCCCTTATTGGAAGTTTAATACTTACAAATGCCACATGGTAGACATACTATAAGATGTTTGAAATTTACATTTGGGTTGGACTATAGTGTAATGGATCCATAGACACTAGTCATTTTATGTGAATTGTGTGGTGACAATTTATTTAGCTAGATATGGGGTTTTAATAATTGGGAGCTCGTGCTATAGACCGTGGGTGGTTGATTGCGATAACCTTGTACTCCATAATATCTATATTCTAGCAAGTGAGTTCTTGTTAGACCATTGGGAGCTCGAACTATAGACCGTAGGTGGTTGAACTCGATAACCTTTGGTGCTAAAGTATAAGCTCCATAACGTTGATAAGTGACCTACTTTTGTGTTCCGTCACCTCTATGGTAAAACTGGGACTCCCTCGTTATTTGTGAAATTTTACTCCCTCCCATGGGTGAGTGAGGTTTGAATCCAAAATAAGCTTTGGTAAATAATATGCCTTGACATCAAATACTTTCTTAATGCCATTGTGTATATGCTTGAACTCACTAGGGGTAAGCCTAACACTAGTTTTCTTTAATTGATGTGTATATACAGGTTCTTTAGGCGTTGGGGCTTCCAAGGCTTGAGGGGAGCGTATGTTTTCTGTTTTGGGGCATTTTTGGAGTTGTTAGTTTTGAATAGTAAAGCCATACTTGGAGACACCATTCTTTTGAAAGGATATCAACACCCGTCCTTAATCTAGCTAGATTAGTTGAGATTAGTAGGTTGCTGTGTATCATTCATATTTACTTTATAAACGCTATTGTAACTCCCCTTTTTGGGTGATGATTTTATATTTTGAAGAATTGCGTTTGTTAGATCCAGGTTTTAAATTAACCAAAATTTTGGGGTGTTATAAGTTGGTATAAGAGCCATAGTTTAAGTGAACTAGGTATGAATGTAAGATGCCTAGACTTAAGCTGATATTAAAAAGTTATGATTTGGGAGATCTCGGTAGAATTTCTAAGATAGGACAAGCTTAAAGTCGACGGAATTACACTAATTGAGAATTGTGATGATGGTAACGAGAATTATTGTATATAATGTGTTCATAATTTCACTTAGCTAATGCTATTATAAATATATTTGTTACGTGAGCATTCTTTGTTTACTAATGTTATAATGATTGATTTAGTCAATAATCAATAAACAAATTTAAAAGTAAATTGTGTGTTTGTATTCAACCCTCCTTTCTACAAACTAACACCCTTGTAGAACCTTAATCGAGACCAACAAACATGTTAGTCCAGAATTCAAGCAATGTCAAACAATCAATATGGAAATATGACAATTAAGATCAATCTAGAGAGAGAGTGTAGAGAGAGAAATATTCAATGTATTGATATCAGAAGTGTTACAACCATATGTCTAACAAAGCTCTCTACACTTACTACTCTAACAAAGCTTACAAGAGTATTTATATGGTCAAAGACCATGTACAATTACAAGGTAGACAACTTTGACTAACTAATATTTTGACTATGTTTGACTTTACTAGCTTTGACTTTTACACTTAAATCTTGAATACAATAATATCCTAACAATCTCCCCCTTTAGATTCAAGATTTAAAAAAATATTGATAGCAGTCTTCAGCTCTTGATTCTTTAAAACTTTATCTTTGACGACTTTAAACGTTAAAGCTTTGACATTCTTTAAACTCTCATGCTTAGAAGAATCTTGAAAAGTCATTCACTTTTTCTTTGAAAAGTCATCAAGTCTTTAACAAGAATTTGAAATCTTGAACGTCTTTTAACTTTGCATCTTTGAGGGATCTTTGCATAACTTGTATCTTCATCTTTGTGATCTCTGAACATCCTGTCTTTGAACAACGAATCATCTCGAATCTTCTCGGAACAAACTTCTTGACTTTGAAAAATGTTTTCACTTTCAAATTGAACTATCTCCCTTTTTCTTCTGTATTCTATTTCTCCCCTTTTTTGATGATTGTGAGCAGCAAAATCATCAAAACTTTTTCAAGTCACTATTGTCTTTCCCCTTTATGATAAAATGACAATCTCTGCCCTTTTGATTTGAGTATCCATTAATTCATAAAATGTATATACATGGAAGTTCTGTTTAACTCTCACAAGAATCCCATGAAATTTGTCCTAAAAAATAATAGTGTTGCTCAACAATTTAACTTGAACAATTAAGCACATGATATCATTGTCATATAAATGTATGCTCATCAAGGATATGAATAAAATTTGAGCATTTGAACTTTGAAGTTCTCTCAAAACAAGGAAATTAAATGAATGAAATGAAATCAAGATAATTGTTTTGAGAATCTGACAATGTATCAATCAGATCAAATATCATGAATATGGACATGAAATGGTTGGGGTATCAAAGAACTTGATAGTTTGTTTATATGAAAGAATATAAAAAATTTAGCAATGAACGCACAAAGATTGAAATGATGATCATGATGATCACAATCATAACTTTTTGGTGAGCTTAGATATTTCACTTTCTAAGATTTGTCTTTCTTGCTCAAAGTCTTTTTCAAGTTCTTGTTTTTGTCAGAAATTTCTTTGAAAATCCCAACATTCTTTTTCTCAAAGTTTTTCTTTTCAGTATCAAAAGACTTCTTCCTTTCTTGAAAATTGTCTTTCCTTTTCAAGTAGGTCTTGTAGAGTTGAAATTTGCTTGGGAAGTTCAATGAATTTTTCTTCAAGAACTTTTCTCTCTTTTGCAAACATGTCCCTTTCAGTAATTAAAATCTTTTCAAATTCTGAAACTTGCTTTGAGAGTTTCATGCACCTAAGCTCAAGATCTTTCTTTTCTTGAAATGCTTTCTTAGAAAAATTAGATAGTTTATGGGAGTAAACATTCTCAAATTTATTTTTATCTGCATGGAGACTTTTCTTTAGATCAACATTTGTAGTTTCCAGTACAGATATTTTCTCTTCAAATATCTTGAATTTGTTCTAAAGATCAACTGATTCAACTTTCAGTGCTGTTGATATTTCTTCAGATATCTTCAACTTGCTTTGAAGATTTGTAATCTATCTCTCTTTTGATTTAATATCTTTCTCTAGCAATTTCGGCCATTTTGAACTCAAAACCTGCAATCTTGATCTGTAAATTTGTAGGGTTGCTCGACTTTTACAATGAAACAAATATTTAATACAATGATTTCTCAAACAACAACAAAATCATACATTTTGATTCAAATACAATGTGTTCGAACAAAATATCAAAAATACTTAAAAATCCAAAATTCACAATGATATGATGTGAATTTGAATTTGTAATTCAAACAAGAATTGTTACACTTCAACGATCACCAATGAATCAATTTTGCACTCCAATTTCAACTAATTAAATCTTTTGAATATGCCAGCAACTATCCAGATATGTTATGCAAGTTCTTTAGAAAACAGTGAATCTTGCAACAATTTTGACCAAATTGAAATTCAATCCATGTTCTGAATTCGATGGTTTCCTCTGATACCAAATGTTAGTCCATAATTCAAGCAATGTCAAACAATTAGCAAGATGGAAATATGACAATTAAGATCAATATAGAGAGAGAGTGTAGAGAGAGAAATATTCAATGTATTGATATCACAAGTGTTACAACCATGTCTAACAGAGCTCTCTATACTTACTACTTTAACAAAGCTTACAAGAGTATCTATATTGTCAAAGACCATGTATAATTACAAGGTAAACAACTTTGACTAACTAATATTTTGACTATGTTTGACTTTACTAGCTTTGACTTTTACATTTAAATCTTGAATACATTAATGTCCTAACAAAACATTCATCATGAATATTTAAATATGTTCACGTGTATACAACTTTTCAACATTCATACATCATCATGATATTCGTCATGAATATACATTTTCACTATAACAATCATCATGAATATACATATTATTTATCATGAATATTTATATATGTTCACGTGTATAGAATAACTTTTTAACATTTATACATCAACATGATATTCGTCATGAATATACATTTTAACTATAACATTCATCATGAATATACATATTATTCATCATGAATATTTATGTATGATCATGTGTATACAACAACTTTTCAACATTCATACATCAGTATGATATTCGTCATGAATATACATTTTCATTATAACATTCATTATGAATATACATACTATTTATCATAAATATATATTATTCGCCATTAATATTCATTATGTTCACGTGTATACAACAACTTTTCAACATTCATAGATCAATATGATATTCGTCATGAATATACAATTTCACTATAACATTCATCATGAATATACATACTATTCATCATGAATATACATACTATTCATCATGAATATACACTTTATTCATCATGAATATTTATGTATGATCATGTGTATAGAATAACTTTCTAGTATTTATATTAGTATGATATTTATTATAAATATTAATTTTCACCATAATATTCATCATGCATATACATATTTTTCATCATGCATATACATATTATTCATCATGAATATACTACAGTTTCAACTCTATATACTATAAGTTTTCTTTCTTTTTTCTTTATTAGGTTCTCGATTGTTCTCGATGAGTTCACGATTCGTCTCGATACATTTCCAGATCCATCTCAATAAAAGTTAAAAGTGGTAGGTTTGGTTTTATACAAACAAACACATAATAAACTAATCTATAGGTTCGCAATCGGTCTCGATGAAAAATATAGGTGTTATGTTATGATTTTAACACACAACTAAATACCAAGTCAATGGATGGGTTCTTGATTAGTCTCGATTGGTGTTGATCGATCCCGATGGATTGTTGATCGATCTCGATGTGTTCTTGATTGGTCTCGATGGGTTCCCGATTCGTCTCGATAAAAGCTGAAAGTGGTGGCCTATGGTTTTACACACACAAACAAATAATAAATCAATCGATAGGTTTTGGATGGAAAATGAAGGTGGTAGGTTATAGGTTAACACACATAAACACACAGTAAGTCAATGAATGGATTCTTGACCATTCCCGATAGGTTCTCGATGGGTTCTCGATAGTTTCTCAATCGGTCTCGATGGGTTCTCGATTGGTCTCGATGGGTTACGGTGATGAAGGACGCGGTGCCTTACGACATTGAAGAAATTGTTGAAGAAGGTGATGTTGAGTTACAGACTTATGGTGTCGAGCTGTTGTACACACTTGAACATACATAAATATTCATAATGAATATAACACAAACACACATGCATATACATATCCCACCAGCTTTTTTAAAGTGCCAGCGAATCCTGAAAGGAGTAAAGTGGCAATTTGATTTGGATTATTTCCTTTGGCTTTGTATGCGTTAATCGCCATATTCATTTCTTGAATAATATTTAATATTAGATGTTCTGTACAACCATCTATGTTCCATTCATATACTGAAGTTCCATCGTATTGACTACGAGTCAATGTTGAATCTCTATCTTCATATTGGACATCTGGAAATGTTGGTCTTGGATAATAATTTAATGTATTTGGCCTACTTGTTGAAGCTGTATTTCCTCTAAATCGAAGTCTATTTATTTCGTTATTTGGATTATTTGAACTATTCATGAATTGCTCTTGAATTTGAGAAATCTTTGATTCTTCATCATCTGATGAACTATCATTATTTCGATTGATGGCATTTATTTCTAATTTTGAATTTAATTTTAATTCTGATAATTTTTTTCCTAGTTCTTTGACTAATTTTTGACTATATCCTAAATTTGCATTATCATCTATTTGTTGGGGTATGAATAAAGGATTTGATTCTGGTTTAATTATTGGTTTTGATGTAGAGGCTCGTTCAATTTTGATTTCTTTTTTATTTTGATTGTTCTCAATTCTATTTAATTGTTGACTCATTGTATTTAGAATTTCATTTGTATAGTTATTTTGATAGATAATAACTTTTGTCATGTCTATTTGTAAAGTTCCTGCATTTACTTTGGTAAGTGGTATAGCTAAATATTCATTTTGAATTATTAAAGGGGTTTTTGGGGGATGGATAACTGTTATATCTTTGTTAGTTGCTGTTTCTTTATATACTTGAGTAATTTTTGGCGTTTGATAAACATTCAAAAAGGGATTGTCTATATCTTGTTGTCTACATCCTAATTCATACCAATCGAAAAATGTTATATGAGTATTATGTTGACTTATAAAATTTCTTCAATCTATTTGATGCTTTAATTCTATATAATGATTATTAACAAACTTTGTATACCATTCTCTCTTTTCATTGTTATGCTCAGCGAAAAATTCATCACTGAGATATTTCATAATTACTTTTGGTTCCATTAACAAGTAAATTGGGTTATTTCTGAAGAAATCTCTTTTATTCTATTCTGGATATATTTTAATATCCTGTTGGAATGTTCTATATTAAAATGAAGGTAATCTAGATGACCTATATCATGCAGAGGATGATAGGGATCTTCTATAGGAATTTCATTTGTTATTGGATTATTTAAGAAATCTATTTCTAGCTTTAATCTATAAATTTCATTTTTAGTCTTTATTAAACTTTTCCGTAGAAACTTAAGATATTGGATTCTTCTTTTATTTTGAGGATTACAATTAATTTGAACTTCATTACTCATATTTGGTTTTTAGTTCGATTTACTTCTGATTGGAAATCTGATTGAGTTGGACTATATAGCACAGGATTGGTATCAGAGCCAAGTTAGCTTTCTAAGGAGGGTATATATGGTTATTATGTGTTTATTGCATTTTAGAGTTTGAGTTATCTCTATTTTAGCAAAATGAAATCATACCTTGCTTGCATAAATCAAAGTTGTTTAGATATAATCAAAGTTTATAAGAAAACGCAGTTATCAAATGATAATTGTGTTCTTAGCGTTGGTTTAGCCTTGTGGGAGTGGTGTAAGGCGTGCTCTAGAGGTGTAAGACGCGCAACCATACCCGGATAAAGGTGGTCCAGTTGTGGTGGTCCAGGTAAGAACCAAAGAATCATTTGACAACCAAGTTTTCTTACAAATCAAGATTATCTCTATCTATACTTTTATTTAACAAAAAGATGATGAGTTTATTTTCTAAAAAACATAATTCAAACAAAGAAATCAATGAAGAACATGATCTTCATATGAATTATTCTGAAGTTCATATCTCAGATATCGAACAAAGTCTTTCAAATTGGACGATTCCAAAACAAAGTTTCAGTACGATTTATCAAATTGGAACTTTTGACTTTTTACAAGGTTATTCAATTAAAGCAAATGAACAAACAGTTTCGATAAATACAGATTATGAAAATATCACGCTTTTATCAAAACATTCTATCATCCAACATAGGCAAACATATAAGTTTATGCATATAGGATTAGTTCAAGTTGCTGTCAAAATCTTCTATCATCCAACGCTTTTAGTATTAAGAGATGCTAGGCATACAAATTTTCAAAATTCAATTTTAGCTATGGCTGAAACAAATATATCAAATGGTCCTATATATTCTAATTGTTATCCAAATTTTTCAGTAGGATTGTTTGATCCAAATATCTTAGACACTTTAGTTTTAACTATTAAGACTAAGAATTTAGAATTCACTTTAGACACAAAAGCGATAGCAGTTATTTATAGAGTTTGTTACAAAACTATGTCAACCACTATTGAGCCTAAAACAAAATTAGTTAGCCCAAAAGATGTCACAATAGTATTTGAATCAAATCCAAAACATACTCAAATTAAGACTCCAAAAAGATTAAAATGGAATGAAATTACTCAGTCCTGTAATTGGAATCTTCAAGATATAGGTACACCTAAATCTATAGGAGAATCTGAACAAATATCAAATATCGTTGAACATGAAGATGGTTCAGTCGATATTAGTTTTCAAAATGCTCATTCAATACCTTCAAGACTTTCTACAGGATCAACTAGTAGTACTATTAATTTAGGAAATCCTCAAATTGCAAAATCAAAATCATTAAGATTTGTAGATTTTAATAAATCAGTTCCTCAACCGCTATATCAATATGATGATCAAAGTGAAGATAATAATAGTACCTATAGTCCAACTCAATCAGATTTCTAATCAGAAGTAAATCGAACTAAAAACCAAATATGAGTAATAAAGTTCAAATTAATTGTAATCCTCAAAATAAAAGAAGAATCCAATATCTTAAGTTTCTACGGAAAAGTTTAATAAAGACTCAAAATGAAATTTATAGATTAAAGCTAGAAATAGATTTCTTAAATAATCCAATAACAAATGAAATTCCTATAGAAGATCCCTATCATCCTCTGCATGATATAGGTCATCTAGATTACCTTCATATTAATATAGAACATTCCAACAGGATATTAAAATATATCCAGAATAGAATAAAAGAGATTTCTTCAGAAATAACCCAATTTACTTGTTAATAGAACCAAAAGTAAATATGAAATATCTCATTGATGAATTTTTCGTTGAGCATAACAATGAAAAGAGAGAAAGGTATACAAAGTTTGTTAATAATCATTATATAGAATTAAAGCATCAAATAGATTGGAGAAATTTTATAAGTCAACATAATACTCATATAACATTTTTCGATTGGTATGAATTAGGATGTAGACAACAAGATATAGACAATCCCTTTTTGAATGTTTATCAAACGCCAAAAATTACTCAAGTATATAAAGAAACAACAACTAACAAAGATATAACAGTTATCCATCCCCCAAAAACCCCTTTAATAATTCAAAATGAATATTTAGCTATGCCACTTACCAAAGTAAATGCATGAACTTTACAAATAGACATGACAAAAGATATTATCTATCAAAATAACTATACAAATGAAATTCTAAATACAATGATTCAACAATTAAATAGAATTGAGAACAATCAAAATAAAAAAGAAATCAAAATTGAACGAGCCTCTACATCAAAACCAATAATTAAACCAGAATCAAATCCTTTATTCATACCCCAACAAATAGATGATAATGTAAATTTAGGATATAGTCAAAAATTAGTCAAAGAACTAGGAGAAAAATTATCAGAATTAAAATTAAATTCAAAATTAGAAATAAATGCCATCAATCGAAATAATGATAGTTCATCAGATGATAAAGAATCAAAGATTTCTCAAATTCAAGAGCAATTCATGAATAGTTCAAATAATCCAAATAACGAAATAAATAGACTTCGATTTAGAGGAAATACAACTTCAACAAGTAAGCCAAATACATTAAATTATTATCCAAGACCAACATTTCCAGATGTCCAATATGAAGATAGAGATTCAACATTGACTCGTAGTCAATACGATGGAACTTCAGTATATGAATGGAACATAGATGGTTGTACAAAACATCTAATATTAAATATTATTCAAGAAATGAATATGGCGATTAACGCATACAAAGCCAAAGGAAATAATCCAAATCAAATTGCCACTTTACTCCTTTCAGGATTCGCTGGCACTTTAAAAAGCTGGTGGGATATGTATGTTACTTCAGATGAAAAGGCTCTAATTC
Organism: Arctium minus; assembly: GCA_954870635.1. NCBI lineage: Eukaryota > Viridiplantae > Streptophyta > Magnoliopsida > Asterales > Asteraceae > Arctium > Arctium minus. Next base: position 117,807,091 of record OX941080.1, on the reverse strand, counting down.
TCAATGCCAGAAAAACTGTCATCAAACAAGAAAATAATCAACAAATAACTACTCAAGAAGATGATAGTCTTAATACGTTGCTATATTCTATTGTCAAAAACTTTATCGGAGATCCAACAATATTCCAAGAAAAGAGTCAAGAGATTTTACTTAATTTAACTTGTAGAAAGCTTCAAGATTTTAGATGGTATAAAGATATGTTTTTAACCAATGTTATGTTAAGATCAGATTGTAAAGAACCTTATTGTAAAGAAAGATTTATTGGAGGTCTTCCAAATCTGTTTGCTGAAAAGATTAGAAATAATTTAAGAGAAAAATATAATAGCCAAATTCCTTATAAACATTTAACATGTGGAGAAATAATTAGTTATATTAATAAAGAAGGATTAGCTATTAGTTCAAACCTAAGACTCAACGCTAAGCTTAAAAAAGATAAGATAACAGGAAAGAATGAATTAGGAGATTTCTGTGAACAGTATGGTTATGAACCTCTCAAAGGACCTTCCTCTTCAAAAAGAAAGCAACACTATTCAAAACAAAAATATTCAAACAAAAGATATCTATCAAAGTATGATAAGAAAGAAAATTATAGAGATTATAAGAAGCAAAAGTCCTATAAAAAACCTTATAATAAATATTCTAAAAGATTAAGCTATAAGAAAGATAAACAACCAATTTCAAAAGATATAATCATTTGTTATAAATGTGGTAAGACTGGTCATATGGCAAAAAATTGTTATGTCAAAAAAGGAATTAGAGAATTAGATATATCAGAACAATTAAGACATCAATTAAATAGATTATTATTAAATAAAGATAGTTCTAGTGAATCTAGTTTATCAGATTATGAAGAAAATGATTTGAATATAATTGAAAACGATTCAATATCAGATCAAACTGATTCAGAATGCGAATGTGTAGGTACATGTACATGCAATCAAATAAATGTAATCACAGATGATGAAAGAGGAATGTTAGATATATTATATAAAATATCTGATCCAATAATTAAAAAAGAAATATTAGATAAGTTTTTTAACCTAAATAAACCAAAGGAGCCAGTTATTCAAACTAATGATTCATTTAATCTCCAAGAAGTATTTTCAAGGTTTAGTAAACCAAAAGAAGTTACTATTCAAGATTTAAAAGAAGAACTAAATAATGTCAAAACAGAAATAAGAATAATTAAAGATAGATTATCCAATGTTGAAAAGAACAAAGAAATTATTCAAACAACTGAGATAAAAGAGCCTAAGGTTCAAGAGATTATTCATAAAATCTCAAAAAGAATAAATATTCAAAGATGGTATACTATTATAGATTTATGTATCAAAAACGAATTTAAAGTCTCAGTAGTTGCATTAATGGATAGTGGTGCTGATATGAACTGTATTCAAGAAGGAATTATTCCTACAAAGTATTATCAAAAAACTGCTCATAGATTATCCGGTGCGGGTGGTTCACCTCTTAATATCAAATACAAAGTCTCAGATGTACATATTTGCAAAGATGATTATTGTTATAATACATCCTTAATACTTGTTAAGAATTTAACGTCAACCTTAATATTAGGCCAACCTTTTTTAACTAAATTATATCCCTTTATAGTAACAGAATACGGTATTAGTACAAAGGTATTAGACAAAGAAATATTTTTTAAATTTACTGATCCAATAGTTTCAACAGAATTAAATACTTTAAATAATAAGATTAATCAAGTAAATTATTTAATAGAAGATATAAATAATTTAAGAATAAATGATCAGCTTCAAAGTCGATTTAATCAAGATAGAATAAAACAACTCAAAGAAAAATTTGAAAAGAATGTTTGTTCAAATATCCCAAATACAAAAATTTGAAAAGAATGTTTGTCAAATTACCTTAACGAAGAATTTAGTGAAAAAATATTCCTTCAAAATCTAAAGCTATTCATATGTCTTTAGAATTACAAGAACATTGTAAGAAAGAAATCAAAGATTTGCTAGTTAAGAAATTAATAAGATCTTCAAAATCACCATGGTCTTATTCAGCCTTTTATGTTATGAATGCAGCTGAACTAGAAAGAGGTTCCCCAAGATTGGTAATAAATTATAAACAGTTAAATAAAGTTTTAGAATGGATTAGATATCCTATTCCAAATAAAAGAGATTTACTCAAAAAACTCCACAATTCAAATATCTTTTCAAAATTTGATATGAAATCAGGATTTTGGCAAATTCAGATTCATGAAGAAGATAAATACAAAGCAGGTTTTAATGTTCCTTTTGGTCATTACGAATGGAATGTCATGCCTTTTGGACTCAAAAATGCTCCTTAAGAATTTCAAAATATTATGAATGATATTATTATTCCTATAAGCAGTTTCGCAATTGTTTATATTGACGATGTATTAATATTTTCACAATCGATTGATCAACATTTCAAACATTTAAATATTTTTTATGATTTAATGTTCAGAAATGGATTAGTTGTATCTGCTTCAAAAATGAGTCTTTTTCAAACTCAAATAAGATTTTTAGGACATGAAATTGTCAACAAGACAATCAGACCAATTCAAAGAAGTTTAGAATTTGCAAATAAATTTCCAGGTGAAATTAAAGACAAAACTCAATTACAAAGATTTTTAGGATGTCTCAATTATGTTCATGATTTCTTCAAAGATCTAGGAATAATATGCAAACCATTGTATCAAAGATTAAAAAAGAAACCAGAACCATGGACTGAACAACATACGAAAATTGTTTAACATATCAAAAAAAAGGTAAAATATTTACCATGTCTCAATATACCCCAACCAAATTCTCAAATTATAGTAGAAACTGATGCTAGTGATTTAGGATTTGGTGGAATACTTAAACAAAAATTAGGAGTCAAATCAAAGGAAGAATTACTTAGATTTTATTCCGGAAGTTGGAATGATACTCAAAAAAATTATTCGATTGTTAAAAAGGAAGTTTTAAGTATTGTTTTATGTATCAAAAAATTTGAAGACGATTTATATATGAAACCATTCTTATTAAGAGTCGATTGTAAATCAGCAAAACCGATTTTAGAAAATGATGTCAAAAATATCATTTCAAAACAGATTTTTGCAAGATGGCAAGCCTTGCTCTCAAACTTTGATTTTCAAATAGAATTTATCAAAGGAGAAAATAATTCTCTTCCAGATTTTTTATCTAGAGAATTTTTACAGGGAAAATGAAGCCTCAAATTCCTTCGCCTTCTAAGCCTGTTCAAAAGTCTGATAAAACATCAAAGATGGTGGCCTTAACTCCATTCGCTGGTTCAAATCCCTCAAATCTTCCGATTCAAAATAGGTTTGCACCAATTTCTAATACCAGTACTCAAACAACTTATTCTCAGTTGATTCAAAGGCCCGTTATGTGTTCTCCAACTACTCCTTCCAAAAAAGAAACTGTAGTTACATTAGGATCAACCAAGTTTGTTGCAAATACTTCCAAAAACTTCGCTTCCTCATCAAACGTTTCAAACAGTTCTTACATCACAAATCCTAATGATCAATTTGTCACAACTCTTGAAGAAGAAGAAGTTCGTCTGTTCAAACAAAGTTTTCAATCTCTTATAGAATTTATGTTTCCAAAAGAATCTCTTTATTTTGGTTGTAAACCCAGAAGCTATTATGAGGCAATATTGATAGACACTGGTTCTGTGAATCCTACTCATATTAGAAATCCAAATTCAAATCGACAAATTGATTATTCAAAGTTTCAAATTCTTAGAATTCTTTCTTTATCAGATTGGCAAATCAAACCCCATACCAACAAGACTTTGTCAAACTACCCTCAAAATCCGATGTTCAATTATTATGATTACAAAGAAGCCTGGTATAACGTTTTTTATCTTAGATGTTACTCACATTCGTGGTTCATCTTCTTCGATATAAATTTTGATTTCAATCACGGTTACCCATAATGGATTTCCAAATGGTTCAAATTTATGGGAAATCTTCTTGATACCTTTCCCAGACCGATTCAAGATGGATTCAAAAAGTTCAAAGAGCTATTTCCACAAGGAATTCCAAATCATGAATATCTTTTACAGTTCACTATACTGTTTAAGATTCCCTGGATCATGTCTTGGAAGTTCCTAGTCAAAGAAAAAAGAGAAGAAGGAGAAGGAAGCCAATAATGTCGCTCTTGTATCGCACAGTGAGTGTTAAATGGTGGGAGAAGCTTCCACAACAACAAGCTTCAAACATGACGGTTCAGGGTGTGGTAAATTATTTCACTGATTCAACAGGTTTTGGAGTACAGTCACAACTTGATCCAACTCCAAGCTTGCTACCGACTCAAGATGAAGAAGAAGAGCTTCTCCGTTTAATGAGGGCTCCTACCAAAGAAGAACTTAGACAGTTGGTCCAAGAAATTAAAAAGAATGCTGCACATAACTCCCCTCCAAGTTCTGTTGAACAAGAGAATGTTCCAAACTTGTTTCAAGATGCTCAAGATCCGTATCATGAATTTAGTCCTTATACTTAAAGATGTAATACTTGTGTGAGTTCGGTGTTATGCCATTGCTGGCATATTCTTAATGATTGGTCAAATGTGTGTTTGTTCAAACGATTAGCAATACAATTCTTTGGTATTGTTAATTTTATTATCTTGGTCAAAATGTTTGTTCAAAATTATTTACAGGTAAAGATGAAGATTGCTCAACAACCATCATTCCATCTGATCAATTATTCCCAAAGAAGACAAAGAGATATGATACGATGCTTTGTCAAAAGACTCATGATTAAAACAAGACAAATCGACTTTAGCCAACTTTGTCAAAAGTATGCCACGATTATCAAAAGGTAAACAGTGTTGTCGGCCATTTGTCAAATGGACTTCAAAGTTTTATTTCAAATCCGTAGCAGCCGGTTTCAAGTAAAAGGCATGTTTAATTATTACTCTTTTGAAGGACAGTTGCCGATTTCGCAAGACTCAAGACATCTATATAAGAAGACTTAAGATTAGATTCAAAGCATCGAGTTTTTAGCCAATTCAAATGTTATGCCAAAACCCTCTCTTAGATTTACAACGGGTCAATGTTCCAAATCCTTAGAATTCCAATTAGTCATCTCTCCTAATGTCTGTTCAAATTGTATATATCAAGCTTGTACAAACGATTGTGTAATCAAAGAAGGTACTTTTTGATTCAAATCTGTTTTATGCTTGCTTTATTATGAATTTGATTGATGAATTAATTTTTATAATTCTTTTAAAAATGATTATCAAAATGTTTAGAAAACAATACAATGATAATTATTATTGTCATAATAATGATAGTAATGATTATGATTGGGATGATGATTCTTACCACAATTTATATCAAGATTAGTTAAAAATACTTCAAAAGTTTTCAAATAACACATAGCACAGGATTGGTATCAGATCCAAGTTAGCTTTCAAAGGAGGGTATATATGGTTATTATGTGTTTATTGCATTTTAGAGTTTGAGTTATCTCTATTTTAGCAAAATGAAATCATGCCTTGCTTGTATAAATTGTGGTAAGAATCATCACTAATTATTATATGGGTGGTTTCAATTGGAAACCAAATTTCATTGAAAACTTTGGAAACCAAATTTCAACCATTGATCTTTTTAACCAATGGTCAAGATTCATTTGAAATATATATGGTAATAAATTAATTAATTTATTAATAAAAGATAATAATAATATGTCAAAAGGGTAAATGTGTCTTTTTTTATGTTTCAAATTTGGCAACAATGATGAAATATGATAATAAATTAATTAATTTATTAATAAAAGATAATAATTATATATGGTAATAAATTAATTAATTTATTAATAAAAGATAACAATAATATATCAATACTACATTTTTATTACATGTTCATCAATATGCCGTATGTAAAAACCCAATTAAGTTTCATTACCATTATTGTTTCATTAACTTTTCATTATGTTTCACTATATCAAATTTGTTTCATCAGGTTTCATTATATTAATATTTTGTTTCACTATACCAGGTTTCATTATATTAATATTTTGTTTCATTACCTTTCCATTATGTTTCACTATATCAAATTTGTTTCATTAGGTTTTACTATATTAACATTTTATGTTTCATCAGGTTTCACTATATTAATACTTTATTTCACTATATCAAATCCATTATGTTTCACTATATTAATATTTTGTGCCTGGAGGTAATATTGAAGATTTCATATGAATATAAATTTTCATTCATTGGATGAATCAATCACTGATTCATAAGTAGGGGTGTAAATGAGACGAGACAACTCGCGAGCTACTCGAGATTGACTAGGTCAAAACTCGGTCAACACTCGACTCGAATATGCTCGACTCGAACTCGAGCTCGACTCGATATACTAACGAGTTGAGTCGAGCCATCTGATACTCGACTCGATAAGCTCGTGAGATACTCGAATACATTTTTATGTAATTAACTTTATATTATAATTTATAAAATATAATGTAAAAATATGACAAATTTATCTTTATAACTCTATATATAATAAAATCTTAAAATGAGATATAAATTAGTTATGGTGATTATGATTTTACATATTAATAAATTTTTATTTAAAAGAAAAAAATAAGTCAAAGATAGTATTAAAATAAAACTTCTTAATATTAAAAATAGGTATAAAGAAAGTATGAACTTCTCCTTCTCCACTCCTTATTCTAATCCCACATCGCCTACACAAACCTAACTTACCACTATCACCTTTCTATATAAATGAATTCTATCCCACATCGCCTAGTAAAAGGATTCTACCTCATGGCCACTTATATAAATTGCAATGTAAGGTTGGGTGTTTTTGACTCATCTTGTTATTTTAACCTTTTAGTTTGAAATGTTTTGGAGCACCCCTTAAACTTAAGTGGGTGCACATTTCAAGTTCTTTAAAGTTTTGTATTGAAATTTTTTATTGAGCAGGACCTGCTCATTTTAAGATTTTTGTTTATGCTTGTTTATCATTTTATCGAGTCGAGTTTGATTTGAGTTCGAGCTTGATTCGAGCTTAAAACGAGTTTGAGCTCGAGTATTAGCTTTCGAGTTCGAGTCGAGCTTGGGTTTTCACAACTCGCGAGTTTTCGAGTCGAGTTCGAGCTTTATTTGAGTTTGAGCTTGAGCTTGATTCGAGCTTAAAACGAGTTCGAGTCGAGTTCGAGCTCGAGTATTAGCTTTCGAGTTCGAGTCGAGCTTGGGTTTTCACTACTCGCGAGTTTTCGAGTCGAGTTCGAGCTCGAGTATTAGCTTTCGAGTTCGAGTCGAGTATAATGATACTCGAGCTCGACTCGCATCATTTTCACCCTTATTCATAAGAATCAAAAAAAAAATTGATTTGTAGCTTGTGTATGAATCAATTTATGTTTATCTAAATTAAATGTTTCATGTTTAAATTAATAAAGGATCAATATTACCATATATAAAATACATTAAAATTAAATAATTAATATTACAATAATATTAACACTTACCATATATATTATGAAATTATGTAAAAGACTAAAATAACCTTATCAATTAAAAATAAAAATAAAAAAAGGAAATTCAATAATTGGTTAATTTTGGTTTACAAAGTTTCCAATGTAATATTGGTTTCCAATTGATCTCTCCCCTATATATATATATACATATATATATATATATATATATATATATCATTTCACGCAAAAAACGGTTAAAACGAAAAAAAAAACTATACCGAGATTGATTTCATATCGAAGAGCATAAAATTCTCGTTTTTTTGATGTAGTTTGTTTGATTAAAATATTAGTAAATTTTAACATAATTTATTTTAAACTTTAAAGAAGTAAAATTTTTAATTAAAAAAGAAAAGAAAAAGTCAAATAAGGTAGATGTGGGATTGAAATTAACTTTTTTTAATCCTTAATCACCTTAATTAATAATTTTAATTAAAAACTCTATTTAATGTGAGTTGTTGAATCAACAGAGACGGAGAGCCGAGATCAGTCATCATGTTTACAGTGAAAATAGAGTTTGCAATTGAACTTATCTCTCTCTCTCTCTCTCTTTATATATATAGGGCTTAATCATTTGAGAACTCCAAAATTTGTGTGATCCGTAAAGTCCATCCTAAACCACCAATTTAAGATAAATAATGTTATTAATTAGTGAGATAATTAAATGGATAATTATCATTGTTTATTAAATAAAAATGAATGCATTTTAAGAAAAAAAATCATATATATATATATATATATATATCTTTCTTTCTCTATCTCCTCTTTCTGTAACATAAAGAGACATACAATTAAATGTGCACATAAAGTGAACACAATATAAATAAGCTTAAACTTTTTTTACTAGTGTGTTCATAATGTAATTACAAGGTTCACATGGTGCTCACAAGTGATAGATTTAGTTGTATTGATGTAGTTGGTGTTCACAATATGTTCACAAGCTATATCAAATCTAAATTTATAGTGTGTTCACAATAAATAATAATTTTAAGAAATTGTTTATAATATGTTTACTAATTATGTATATCCAATCATGTGTTTATGTATTTGTTAGGGGGGGGGGGAGGGAGAGGGAGAGAGAGAGAAGATAAGAGAGAAAAAAGTGGAGATAGGAGAGAGAGAGATTTTTATTTTTATATTACATTTAATTTTTCAACTAATTTTTTGTAGTCTAAATTGGATCTCACGAACCTCAGAAATTGTACGGATCTCAAAAGAAATTCTATATAGGGGAGAGATCAAATGGAAACCACTCTAATTTTGCAAACCATGGAAACCGTCGATTTCATTGGTTAAATTAATGAATTTGATTCATGAAATTGTATCATATAACTATTTTTTGATGAAATTGTTTCATATATTTGAGTTTTTTATGTAAAAATGAAATTGTTTCATGTATTTTCTTATTTTGATGAAATTGTTTAATGCATTTTCTCATTCTAATGAAACTTTTCATTTTTATATAAAAAGCACAAATATATGAAACAATTTCATTAACTTAACGAATGAAATCGACGGTTTCCATGATTTTCAAAATTTTTAGATCCCATTTAGGCAAACAAAAGAAGAACTCCATATAAAAGAAGATATAATATGGAAATGAAGAACAATATTCATCAAAATCACATCTCATATGCTTAGATTGATTAACAATGGAGGATAAATTGGAAGAACATACCACACTAAACATGAAGATGACTCTCATAAGAATTAGTCGGTGTGTGTTAGTTGTGTGTTCTCTCCAAAAACCTAATGAACAAATGAACCATGGGCACCTTTATATAGGATCCATTTACAATAGAAAGTCTCAATCCCATAAACTAGGTACAAAGACCAAAATACAATTTCTTTATAAAACATTCAATTAAATTGGGGGCTAATTTAAGCTAACAATCTCCCCCTAATGTTTTATAAAGAAAGCATCATCATATAGTCTCCCCCTTGATTTCTTTAGAAGCTATGGTGTGCCATTCTTCGAGTCTTCAAATCATCACAAGCTCCCCCTCAAATGTAGGCCCATCTTCTTGAAAGACTTAGGCAAATTACCTCATTTTGTCCAACTTTCATGTCTCAACTTCACCGTTGTTTTTGACCATCAAGGAGCCTGATTGAGAGAACATATAAAACGTGCTCATTGAACTCCAACCTCTTATTTTTCCAACGAGATTTGATTCATCCATATTGGATGAAAAATGAGTGAGTTGTGCAAGTTTTCCCTCAGATGCGCATAACGGTCATCAAAACAGAAAATTTGACTCTTAAGATCCCATTGAGTAAGCGTTTAGCACCGATCCTCAAAATTTAATAACATTGTATGGAGTAACAATCAATTTGTCACATATGTAGCTTGAAACCATGAATAACCGACGAGAGAACACCGTTCTTGAAAACGGAAAGAGCACGAGTGAAAAGCAATGCTTTCAGTCCAGCACTCTAATGCAGACTTTGACACTGATTTTGGCATATCAGAACACATAATTTGAGAAAACTGAAAACATCAAAGTATTACATCTATGTTTTAGTAATCCAATGCAACTGGACTCACGTAAATCGGAGTTTCAAGTAAAAAGTTGTGCATGTGTTTCTGAAACAGCGCGATGCTGTCAGAAAATCTAAAATATTCGGGCTTCGAGCTCTTGGATTATTGCGACCTTTGGACAATTGACCTATAATATTCGTGTTTAGGTCTGCCTATGGTCTCCCTCTATGGTCACTGCTCTTCAGAGGTTTTGGTCCACAAAGGCTCTCTGGACAACTTAAGAGCCTCTGTGCCTCTTAAGAGCCTCTCTGAGAATTAATTTCTGCACTCACCAAAGCTCTGGGTGTGGTTCTTCACTCTTGACAGCACCTCTGCAAGTATAAACCTCTTGCGAAAGCCTCTGTATGTGTCTTGAACCACCTCTATTATAGAACTCAATCACCATAGCTTTTGAACAAGTTCTGGATGTACGTACATCCTCTAAACATTTTTCACAGCCTCTGTGTAGTTTCTGATCAAGCTCTGGACAGATTCTGCAGATCTCTGAACAACCCACAGAAGCTCTTTAAACATGCACAGATCTGTTAGCTTTTTTTGTCATTAGCCACAACTCTTCTGGACAGCCTCTAGGCATAGTGAACTATATAATAGAAACAACTCTGACTCTGCCTCTGCGTAGCTTCTGTGTTCTGCCCCATATCAGAGGCTTTATCTTCTGTCAATGACATCTAAAAAGCCTTAGCAGTCTCTGATCAAGACTTTGATATGCATTTGTTTGAAAACTTTTAATCACAACAGAATTCTACTATTTCCCAACCAACTCAAACATTCATTATGAGTTTTCTTTAAGGTCTGCTATTTAGAAATTCAATCATGATAGTAGATCCTTTTCCTCTGGACTTAAGTGATCAACAAGTTTTGTTCCCATATCTCTACACATATCTCTCTATCAAACTGATCAGGTGCATAGTTAACTGAATGGACCAAAGTCCGCATTAATTAAACTTTGAACAACAACAAACAACACATATGTAATCATTTTGAATATGTTCCTTACATCTGCACATATTTGTGCCATACATCAACAACTTTCTCGAACCAACAACAAATCCTGCTGCACATTTGATAATTGCAAAAATAAAATGTGGATAACAGTCTCTGGGGTTAAATGTGATCAAAACTTGCTTGATATAGACTGCACATATTGAATGGTATCTGCTGCACTTTTCGAATCTGCTGCAGCTATGATCAAAATCTTCAACCTTTTTTGCGAAGTCTAGACTTGCACAGCAGCAGCTGGAGTGTTACATCGAAATATGTATGACCATGAACATGATCTGCACTAATTCAGAATCATCCTCGTCGAGTGCAACAGAACCATGATAGCAGTTGGTTCAAAGACATTTTCCAGTAATTTGTTTGCTTCCTTGTTCATCTCAACAATATTTGACAGTTGCGAACATTTTAGAACTTGGTTATCGACAACAGTTTCATAATGTTACCTCCTGCACAATCACACAATGAACAGACTTCCCAAATCTGTTAGTTCATTTGCTGCACACTTCGAATGGATATAATCAGCACAATATGAAATTCGAACACAAATAGAACTATTTTGATTTTGCACTACACAATATGCACTTTTTGTAAACTGCAGCAAAATAAGCCATTTTTTGCTGTGATGTCCAAAACTTTCTGCATGCTAACTATTTCGAAATTTGTTTCATAATTCTGAATCAATATATCAAGGTTGTAACACTTTGAAACAACACCAAATTTTTTGAAACAGTTTGGACAACAGCTACAAACAATTTACACAGCAGCAATATCATGTTTGACAACAACAAACAGCAACAAATAACACCTTTTTGTCCAACAGCTATCACCTGAGTTCAACACAGTTTTTGACATGTAAGCAACTTTATTTTGAGAAAACTCAAAACATCAAAGTTGTAAAACTGTGTCTTAGGTTTCCATCGCATCTGGAATCATAAAATTTGGAGCGATAATGAGAGAGATATGATCAAAATTCTACATCTGTGCAAATCTGACAGTAACTTGTTGTTTTGAACAACATTTTGTTTCACATATCGAGCACGACAACCCTTTTTTGCTTTGATTTGTTTGTTGTAAATTGAACACAAGCAGCAGTAAAATTTTCTGGAAACAATGGACAATTGTTGCACTTCAAATTCTGATTAAATTCTGAATTCTAATCTGTTTGAAATCTGGTAAAATAGATTTTTATTGACTTGAATCTGTCCAATCTGCTGCATTGTTTATGAGCTGCTGGTAGCATTTCTAATACCACATCCCACATGGTCAGTTCCTTGTCTTTCTCATGAAAGTTAAGCCATTCCAAAACGTGCAGAGAAAACAAACATATTCTTAATGTGATCCAGCAATCATGAACTTCTGGAAGCACAAATCACCTTTTGAGATCCGTTTTTGTCAACCATTCAAATATGGAAGATTAGATAATAATCAGTCCATGGTACTCCACTTATTAGTAGCATTAAACAAATACTAACAGTGAACCGTCCACTCCTGCCTCATTTCAAAAAAGAAAAATTGCTTCCATAAAACATTTTAAAGAAAATCACATTGATGCAGGTTTCAAACTGTAACTATTCTGAATCCAACTTTCTATTTTGCTAGCCACTTTCTGCTGCAGTTCTTGAACACACTTTCAACATAAACTACACGACAGCTTGCTGTGAGCACTTTCATAAAATCTATATCAACGGTCTGTGCTAATCACTTTTCGAACAGAGAATGAGGCCAAATATGTTTTCACAAATCTAAAATGGCATAAGCAGATCCAGATCTCATCTAGAGATTCTTTCAACCTTAATTGGTTTAAAAAATGGTGCAACAATAAAGAAAAACGAAAGGGTTAAGGGGAATGATGATCCAAGACAAATCAAATAGAAAGTCCATTCTTGGAAAATATAAAGGCCAGATCAAAGATCAACAACCTTACTACCAAGACACAAAAACTACTATGGACTAAAGCACACACAAGGATGGGATCGTAGATCAACCATCTACTTAGTGCTTATCAAAGGTTAGACCAATAAATGAAAAATGGTCAAAACAAACACATGTAGTCAATCTGATCAGATTTAATCCACATATAATCAAATCTTCACATAGACATTTCATCAAACATGTGGTGTGCAGAAACAGATTTTGTGTAGAAACAAACATCTATTCTATCAAGGATCATCTAAATCATATCAAAATCAAAAAAATAGATCTAAAATAAGCACAGAACAGTGAATAAATCACATAAATGATATTTGTGTTAAGGCTCGTGTGATTGAATCAATCTAAGCACCAAAACAACAAAATAATAATCTAATCTTCAATTGTTCCCATAGATGACCGAATTGAAGAAAAGTTTCTTCAATTGGCTCTGATACCAATTTTTAGATCCCATTTAGACAAACAAAAGAAGAACTCGATATAAAAGAAGATATAGGATGGAAATGAAGAACAATATTCATCAAAATCACATCTCATATGCTTAGATTGATTAACAATAGAGGAGAAATTGAAAGAACATACCACTCTAAACATGAAGATGACTCTCATAAGAATTAGTCAGTGTGTGTAAATTATGTGTTCTCTCCAAAAACCTAATGAGCAAATGAGCCATGGGTACCTTTATATAGGATCCATTTTCAATAGAAAGTCTCAAGCCCATAAACTAGCTACAAAGCCCAAAATACAATTTCTTTATAAAACATTTAATTAAATTGGGGGTTAATTTAAGATAACAGACGGTTTCCATGATTTTCAAAATTAAGATGGTTTCCAAATGAAACTACCCCTATATATATATATATATATATATATATATATATATATATTAATAGATATTTTTAGTGTTACATTTGAGAAATCAAAGTTTTATAAGAATGTAAATCGACTAATATTATCTAAAGTTTGTTTTCTTAACCTTCAATGATTGAATCATGGTTAAAACTAGACTAAATTTCATTTATGAGTTTACTTTTTTGTTTCATATAACTAAGAGGTCCAACCATGAAACTTTGATAGAATCTAATGAAATCTATACCATTGTCAACAATATTATCGGGGGTTATCAATTTAGATAATGAAACTAGTGAATCGCCTCCACAAAAAAGTGAACAAATTGATGGGACAATGCTATATAATCGTTGTAACGACTGTAAATTCCGTTCCCTATTGGAAGTTTTAGTTTTTGGTACAAATGAGGGAAGATAAGAAGTTAGAGGACCTATTTGGAAAATATGACCAATTAGGACCTAAAACCCTAGTCTATTATTTATTTTGGGGTAAGTATCCTTATGTGTGTGTATGCAACGACTGAGAAAGATAAGGGAAGAGCAGATTGAAGCCCAGCTTGGGGAGAAATCGATTTCTGGAAGAGAAAGTTGAGCAAGGTGCTAGCTAGGACAGATTCGTCTTCACAAGGTAAGTAATCTAACCTTTTGCATTTCGTTTGGGAGGTTTTAATCTTAGAAAAGAACTCCCTGTGTAAAATCCCACTGGGAAGATATTAAGATTGAAATTCTATTAGGGAAGTTAAGAAAGGGTTTGGATTAAGTGTTGATGAGAGTTTGTGAGGGTGAAATCGATTCAGATGGTGGAAATCAGACTTAAAGCTAGGAAGAAATTGAGGGGTTTCGTACCCTTTACCGCTGCTGTTTCATCCCCCACGCCCGGTCCGGTCGACTGGGTTACTTCTTCCAAGGTCCAGGGACGTCCGGTGTTTGTTGATCGGGTCCGCCCGGTGAAATATTGACCGGGTCCGCGCGTTAGAGTGTGGACCGGGGACCGCCCGGGGTTTGGTGACTGGGACCTCCCAGGGTTCGGCGACCGGGACCGCCCGGGGTCCTTCGACTGGTGTCTCCCGGGTGAACCTTCAACCGGATGTTTCTGTGAGATTCCTGTGTTGTAGTCTTAGTAGGTCATAAGCATTATCAAAGTTATAATTTTCTGCTTTATTAAATCTGGAATGTAGGAGTCGATGTATCCGAGACTAGGATTCGTATGTGTGTCGAGTTCCCACCAACAGGTGAGTTCCCTTATTAAACGACTTCTAAACTGAATAGGGTGCCTATTTACAAATGTTATGTTTATGCTTTGCATTGAAACTTTATGATCATTTGAACTATTGTTGATTATTTGTGCACATGAATATGTATACCGCTTTTATGACGAGTATTTGTTGAAATCATTGGATTGTAAGCCATGGCTAAAGCTTAACCATCGGAGATGGTTGGTTCGTATACTGGGAATATGTTTCCTTTGTATACGAACGACGACATCTATAAGGGGGTCGTATGGGGATCTACTGGGGGCCCCCGAGGACGCAGACGTAAGAATGTTTGAATTGTGTTTCAAGTAAAACTTAATTGATGTGCTTACTCAATTATTATTACCTATGATTTCTCAAAATAATCATTTTCTTGTCGACAAATTGAGGATTGGGAATTCACTAGACCTTTTGGTCTAACCCTCGTTTTCTTTTTCCTAAAAACCCTTTTCAGGTAATAGGTCTGTTGCTGTTGCCTCAAAGAGAAAGGAGAAATGTTAAGAGATAACTTGTTGGGATGCGAAGCCTTAGTTGTGGTGTAGATGCATTTATAGTTTCTCGGTTGTGATAGAACTTATACATTTGGACTATGTCAATCCTTTACTTCTGAAAATTTTGTAGTGGGACACATTTTAACCATTGGGGAATGTTATGCTTATATTATTGCTATGTTGAAATTGGGTTGTTACATTTGGTATCAGAGCCATTGTTTAAGGGATTTAGGCGACCGGTTGGGCCTAAACTTAAACTGTAGAACATGGGACACAACCGAGTAATAAGATGTCCTAGGGGTTACCGCTATAGAAACGTGTGTTTTGAGAGGTGGGGACTGACATGTGAGGTAATTTTGGAATTACATATGACCAATGTAATTGCGAATTTATAGGCACATGTACGTGCTTGGATTACCTCTCTGTATGTAGAAGTCAACAAAATGTTGGGTATGCGTGGATAGTTTAGTCCTCGTCGCGATCGGAAGGTTATTATTGAGGGGTTAGTCTATGAAGGGGTGATAGAAGGGAATAAAGTTCTAGCCATGCGTTGTTGGAAATAGTTTGGTGCGATGCGTGAGGTTGCTTGTGGTGAAATTGATGATAAAATCTAGAAAGAGTATTACTCAAAGCAATAACAGACCGACTAAGGAAGAACTTTATGTGTTCGAAACGGGTGGAGGATGGATTAGAGGGAACTTTTAGTGTCAAGTAAGTTCTCATGATGATAGTTGGTGTGTTTATCTGTTCGGACAAAAAAAAAAGGTTTGGGTTAGGATTCTGAAAGGGTTAAATTCAAGGTTGGGGGAAAGATGGAATCTTATGACTTCCCAAATCGGGATTGAAGTAAATTATTAGAGGAACCGAATGACGAGAAAATGTGATTGGTCTATTGACCTGTAGGGGTCAAAATCTGAAATCGTACGAATTATACATCAGGGCTCAAAGCGAGAACTTGGTGGGGTAATCAATTAGCTAGGGTGTGAAACACCTGAATTGCAAGTTGTGGTTAGATCGAGAAAGTGAACGTTAGCCAAAGGTTGGATGCCATGATGATTGGGTGAGTGTAACAGTTGACCTCGATTGAGTGAAAAGCCTTCAATTGCAAGTGAGTTCATGCACTGTGTCTGTAAAGGTATCTCGAGAGCTCAGTCAAGATTTAAAAGTAGATGCATACATGTTGAAGTTCATATTTTTGGAAATAAATCGATGACCACAAATGTGTGTGTTTAAAGAAGAAAGACAAACCAAAAATTTTCCATTGCATAATAAAATTTTGAGTTTACCGATTTGTGAATTATATCATTTCTTCATGTTGAGTTAAACTTCATAGTGAAAATCATGAAGAAATTTGACTGCAAATTGTGTATCCAAAATGGGTTTTGACACGTTGATATCTTATAACCGCATGAGGGAATTGACTGTTTTAATTCGGGCAAACGGTTTCGTTCAAAACTTTCCTAGTGTATAGGGAAGCTTCCTCTCTATAACACAATTGTCACGACATTGTTTTATTTGGTCAATGTGGTATTTTTATCGAAAGTTGCATGCGAATTATGCTCCAGATCATGGTGCATGACTTTGAAGTTATAAAGGTTATAAGTCATGTGTACTTAAAAATGTTTCTTTTCAAGTTTTGTGCCCTTTGAATGTTCAGTATGAGAAATAACTTTTTATTATCAAGATGTCATGCATGAAGGCTATGAACTTAGTAGGTTGCATAAGTTAGTGTATGGAAGTACAAAGAAGGGATCCGAGAGAAGAGAATGTGTCCGTCAAACCAGTGAAGGGTGATTTATGCTTCCAGTATTTATCAAGAAAAAGAGGGGAGGTTAGTAATGTCAATGTTGAAGTGTCGGATGTGGGGTAACCGTGGGAAAGTGTTTTGGTATTGGAAGGTGGTTACTTGGAGGGGGTTTTCTTGGTGAGGTTTTATCGGTTCGTAAAGGAATGAAGTTATTTTAGTACCATCAAAGTGAGTGAATAGATATTATCAGGAAATTGGGAGACGTGATTCATTTGGATTGGAGAAGAGACGGAACCAGGAGATGGACTGGGTCTTACATGCGAGTAGGTGTATATGAAGGCAAGTTTGGTTATGTATGGAGATGACCGTGAGGACTTAGATTTGCCTCCCAATATATTCAAGTGTAATTGTGTTATGTTGCTGAGCATGATGGGGTGTCTAGGTTATATAAAGAGGATCGCGAAGGACGAATTAATGGTATGATCAAGTGGGTGATATGTTATGCTAGATTAGACGTGTAAGTCCGCATTCTAATAATGGGTTATCGTTATAATTGGATTATGAATTTGGATCATAGTGTGTGGCAAGGGTAAGCATAATTCTTGATTGGGAAATTTAGAAGGAAGATTCAAATGGCGACAACCTAGAAGAAGAACTCGTATTCTTCTCGGTTGCGGCGAACTCCGGGTGAGTTCATCTGTTTCCAACAAGACATTGATGAGACAGTTTTATGTGGTTGGTTGTAGTGCCTTGTCGTGGATTGGAGTTCGACCAAGGAGGTGAAGCATTCTTGGAGATAAGTAAATCCTGGTAGTCAGATCGAATCCGTTTGTTGAAAAAATGAGGCTAGTATGTCGCCATAAGGGAGTAAGCTGAAACTGAGAAGCTCGCCTAGTGGAATAGAAGAATGTGGAGTATGGCTAAGAGGGTCAAATTTGCGAGCATATGAAAAGCACACGAGAATATGAGGAAGCTTTCGGTTATGGTTTGGGTTATTATTATTTTCGTGTGTGTCTGGTCCAAAGCTTGCAACCTTGAGTAAGCCTTTCTTTGAAAGTGGGTGATCTATGTTTTCATAGAAGCAAAGTAAAGTGATTGATCGAGATGCTCGAAGGGAAAGATCGGAGGATGTAAGTATTAGTGTGATAAGTACTCTGGGTGAGCATTGAGTTTGACGTCGGGAAAATTAAACTTGTATTGTGAGAAAGTATTGCTTCTCTTGTAGGGCAATTGAAACCGGAATAAGACTAGGAGAGTTATGAGTATAGGTTGGTTCGGTGGTAAACGGTTATGTGTATGGGGGGAGCTAAACTCTGCGGGGACTATTCGGGTAGTGAACATGTGGAAAGTTTACGTTCTTAAGTATATGAAAATATGCCAAGGGATAGATGGAAATGATTTTTCGGTCGAGATGTCCATAGTATGGGTAAATTGGTTATCATCAAAGTATTAGTAATCGATGTTGGGGATGGGAGTAGGTACTAATGCGATGTATATTTCTAGGGAGTATTGTGTTTCATATTGTGTAAATAGGGATATTACGTTGGGTTGTGTCGCTTTATGTTGTAAAGAAACTAACACTGAAGCGATTATCAATTTAATTAATTTTATAGATTCAGTGGTGTATTGTTTTGTGCCTGTGGGACTGACTCAGCTTGACAGGGGAATAAGTTGGCAATAGATCGAAGGATGGTGTAAGGTTAAAAATAAATATATGGATATCCAAAGGAATAAGTGGGTATGATGTTTTGGTTGATGGGTGCATTGTGCGGTTGAATTGTTACCATCAAAAGAACTAGTGATCGACATTGTGTTATAAGTCTATGTTTTAGTAGTGTTGGGTGCGATTATAAAGGGCTTTGCTAAGTATTATGTTGTTGAATACATGAATTCTTACCTGTAGCCTTAGGGGGAAGATCAAGAGTGACCCTGTGTAAAGTTGGCAAGGTGGGTATTTATTATTTTAGCCAGGAAAGTCTGAAGGTGACTCGTGACTGTCGTAAGAGCTACGCGGTTAAACGACGGGAAGACGTGGGAATTCGGGTCGGAGTTGTATGATGCTTAAAGTATCCCTTGGGAAATGAGTGGTGCGAGTTGGAAAGAAGGTAAAGTTGAGCCTGCATTACATCGGACTGTTCGTGAGTGTGAGAGAAGTGGGGAAGTGTTGAAATAGTTTGACCTACTAGATAAATTGCGAGGAAATCCACAGTGTACCTTCACAAGTTAAACGGGTCGGAAAGGTGGCGTACAAGTTGGAAATACCTGAGGGGTTGAGAAGTATTCACAATGTGTTTCACGTCTCCAACTTGATAAAGTGTCTAGCGCAAGTTGATATGGCGGTGCCTTTACAAGACGTACGGGTGGATGCGAAGTTGAACTTCGTCGAGAAATGGATCGTAAAGTAAAGTGTTCGAGGTCGAAAGAGATTGTTTTGGTGAAGGTTCACTGGAAGTTTCACAAAGGACGGGAATCAACGTGGGAGTTAGAATTGGAAATGAAAAACCAAGTACCCGTATCTTTTTGACAAGGAATTCCGGGGACGATATTCTTTTGAGGGGGGGGGGAGTGTTGTAACGAACGTAAATTCTGTTCCCTATTGGAAGTGTTAGTTTTTGGTACAAATGAGGGAAGATAAGAAGTTGAAGGACCTATTTGGAAAATATGACCAATTAGGACCTAAAACCCTAGTCTATTATTCATTTTGGGGTAAGTATCCTTGTGTGTGTGTGTGTGCGGCGACTGAGAAAGATAAGGGAAGAGCAGATCGAAGCCCAGCTTGGGGAGAAATCAATTTCTGGAAGAGAAAGCTGAGCAAGGTGCTAGCTAGGAGAGATTCGTCTTCACAAGGTAAGTAATCTACCCTTTCGCATTTAGTTTGGGAGGTTTTAATCTTAGGAAAGAACTTCCTGTGTAAAATCCCACTGGGAAGATATTAAAATTGAAATTCTATTAGGGAAGTTAAGAAAGTGTTTGGTTTAAGTATTAATGAGAGTTTGTGAGGGTAAAATCGATTCAGATGGTGGAAATCGGACTTAAAGCTAGGAAGAAATCGAGGGGTTTCGTACACTTTACCGCTGTTGTTTCGTCGCCCACGCCCGGTCCGGTCTACTGGGTTACTTCATCCAGGGTCCGGGGACGTCCGGTGTTTGTTGACCGGGTCCACCCGGTGAATTGTTGACCGGGTCCGCCCGATAGAGTGTGGACCGGGGGCCGCCCGCGGGTCCTTCGACCGGTGTCTCCCAGGTGAACCTTCGGCCGGGTGTTTCTGTGAGATTCCTGTGTTGTAGTCTTAGTAGGTCATAAGCATTATCAAAGTTATAATTTTCTGCTTTATTAAATCTGCAATGTAGGAGTCGATCCATCCGAGACTAGGGTTCGTGTGTGTGCCGAGTTCCCACCAACAGGTGACTTCCCTTATTAAACGACTTATAAACTGAATAGGGTGCCTATTTACAAATGCTATGTTTATGCGTTGCATTGAAACTTTATGATCTTGTGAACTATTGTTGATTATTTGTGCACATGAATATGTATACCGCTTTTATGACGAGTATTTGTTGAAATCATTGGATTGTAAGCCATGGCAAAAACTTAACCATCGGGGATGGTTGGTTCGTATATCGGGAATGTGTTTCCTTTGTATACGGACGACGACATCTACGAGGGGGCCGTATGGGGATCTACTGGGGGCCCTGAGGACGCAGACGTAAGAATGTTTGAATTGTGTTTCAAGTAAAACTTAATTGATGTGCATAGCAAATAATAATTACCTATGATTTCTGAAAATAATCATTTTCTTATCGACAAATTGAGGATTGAGAATTCACTAGACCTATAGGTCTAACCATCATTTTCTTTTTCCTAAAAACCATTTTCAGGTAATAGGTCTGTTGCTGTTGCCTCAAAGGGAAAGGAGAAATGTTAAGAGATAGCTTGTTGGGATTCGAAGCCTTATTTGCGGTGTAGATGCATTTATAGATTCTCGGTTGTGATAGAACTTATACATTTGGACTATGTCAATCCTTTACTTCTGAAAATTTTGTAGTGGGACAGATTTTAACCATTGGGGAATGTTATGCTTATATTATTGCTATGTTGAAATTGGGTTGTTACAATCGTGTTCAAATGGCTAATGCATCAATCCAAATTTTGACCCAGATTGCAAAAAAAAAATTTAAATTCAAAGAATTACCGTTGAAAAAGAAAAATATTGGAAGAAAATAACTTTACGACTAAATGAAAAAGGAGGTGGACCCAACTTATTTTTTTTGAATAAGATTTTAAAGCGTTCTACATCTTTTTTATTTTATAAAAAGATAATAATTATGATAAATATAAACATTTTTTGTATTACATTTAATCATGTGTTATTGTATTTTTTTTAAAGACCATTATAATTTTAAACAAGCTTATAATATTTAGTTTTTTAATGTGAAGATTATTTGAATTACATATTTTAATAATAACAATAATATAAATGCTTGATAATATAGTTTCATTAAGTAATTATTGATATATTTTGTTTCTCTATTGTTTCTATTTATTACAAGGTTCAAAAAGGCGTGCCTTGGCGCGATATGGCGCAAGACGTTTATCCGCCGTTACGAAATGACCCAAAACGTTTCTGTAAGGTGTGACTCACGCTATGACGCCTTAAGACACGTCATGGCGCACATTTTTTTTAAGACGTGATTTTTTTTCAAAAGAAATATTTTTTTAATTTTTTTATCTTTTGCGTTTTAACATTTTTAACTTTGGATTTATCATTTTTATAGATTTATCTAATCACATCACTCATAGATTCAAGAAGTCATAAACGTTATGAACTCACGATTAAAACGAAGTTGTAAAATTATGTTTCTAAGTTCTATTTTAAATATTCAATCAAAAACTATATTAATATTAGTAATTTATATGATTTTTCTTCTTCCAATGTAGATTCTATAATATCATTATTTGATTAGAATAATATATATATATATATATATTTATAATTTTGAATATGACATACAAATATGTCGCCTTATGTCACGTCTTGAAAAACACCGCGTACTCGCCGTGGTGTGTAAGGCTTAAGGCTTGACCTCGCCGCTACGCCACGCCTCACGCCATTTTGAACCTTGATTTATTCTAAATTTATATATTTATTATTTTCTTTTTAGCTATTGTGGTGTTGAGTTTTGTTTATTCTAAATATTTCACTATGTTTGTGGATTTTGACTTATTTTTCGTTTTTATGTTATTTTGTATCAATTTATTTTAAACCACGTCAATAAATGTTATATATAAATATTTAAACTATCTTTGTTATTAATAATTTTCATGAGGCATTCAACATATTTCATAACTCTATTAACTGAATAGGTTCAAAATATTTTTTTTTAAAATAAAGAGTGAATTACACTAGTAGTCCCTGTGGTTTGCTCAAATTTTAGATTTGATCCCTAAAATAAACTATCTACACCGGTGGTCCCTAATTTATCATTTTTATAACACTCATGGTCCCTCCACTTAACAATGTTAGTTAGCAACCGTTAGGAAGGACTAATCGGTTTTTGAACAAACTATACTACTATAGGGACCAAAAGTGTTCTACTCTAAAATTTAATGTTATTCATGTTTTTAATTTTTTTTTTATATATCCAATATCGCATCAAATTTCTTAAAATAAAATACATATTATATTAACTTCTTTATATTTATTTAAAAACTATTAAATTCACAAAAAAACTTAGCCTTAAAAAATCTCAAGTTTAGAAAACAAAGGAAATCAAAATAAATTCACATATCTTTTAAGTTAGGAATTGAAATATGGGAGCAAAATATTGAAAACTAAGCTAGGTTAACGTGAAATTATTAATATATATTCAAACTATAAATAATTAAAATAATAATAAAATATAAATGTTATAAATCAAGATTAAAAGAACACGACTTATTCTAACAATTAAGAAAAATTATTACTACGACAAAATTAGGTTTATATGACGCCAAAAAAATTAAGCGTCCTAATAATTAAGCAACTTTATAAAACGTAATTTATAGGATAAAAAAATAAAGTTTTCTATCTAAAGGCGTTGGAATAAGTTTATACGACGTTTTTGAACGTTCTAACAAGTTTTTAGAACATTTATAATACAAAGTATCGCATTAGCAATTTCATATATATGACAATATTTAAATCAGTTCCAATAAAAACAAGCATCGTATAAGATGGGTTTTTAGGACGTTTAATTTTTTTAGCGTCATATAAACCTAATTTTGTTGTAGTGATAGTTTTTCTTAATTGTTTGGATAATAAGTTTTTTTTTTAATCTTAATTTTTAATTTTTATTTTGTTGTTTTTTTAATTATTTGTAGTTTGACCATATATTAATAATCTTACGTTGACTGAAATTAACTTTAATATATTGTTGGCATATTTCAACTCTCAACCCAAAAGATATGTGAATTTATCTTGATTTCTTTGTTTTTTTTGAACTTGAGATTTTTTAAAGCAAATCTTTTTTGTGAATTTAATAGTTTTTAAATAAATATAAATATTTTTATTTAGAGTAAATTAAACTCCAGGTCCTGTGGTTTACTGATATTTTGGATATGGTCCCTAAACCACGTTTATTACACGGTGTCCCTGTGGTATGCAAAAACGCACGTTCTGGGTCCCTCCGTCTAACTAAATCTGTTAACCCAGTTTACTCAAGGGGTATCTTTGTCTTTCTACACCTGTTTTTGTCTTTTTCCTAATAAGAAATAAAAAAACAAATAAATTAATAAAGACACCATACCCCCCACCCATACCCCACTAAGAACCCCCCCCCCCCCCCCCCCAAAAAAAAAAAACACTTTCTTCTTCAAAATTGAAGATAAAATTGAAGTCAGATTGATTAAATTGAGAAAATAGATTAAATAAGAACAACATAATACTTGCTTTGTTATGAAATGATTCCAAGAGGAGGTCCATCTCCCATAGCCGGTCACTGGATCAATTCCGTCACCGGCGACCACCGCACCTTTCGTCTATCATCGGTCACCATGTCAGGCTTCCCCCAACCACGTGTCACCATCTTCAACTTGTAACCAAAGCAGAACCGAATTTCAAACATCATTGAAACCTCACCGGTGAACCGTACCCACCCTCTACGTCTTCTCCCGCGCTTGCAACTCTGTGACCCAACACAACCCCTTCCTACCTCATCATAAACCAACCTAACTCCACCCCCTCTACTTTAAAACCCAAAACAAATCATAGGGACACCAAAAATGAAAACTAGAAAACCGGTAATGAAATCGCAGGGAAAAGCAAATCACAGGGTCCAATACATTGATGAACAAATCAGAGGGACAAATCATTGGTAACCCCCGTTCTTCTAGTAATTTTCAGTCGAGTTTGGCCGTATGAACAAACGTGAATAATCATCGACTCTCAACTGCTCTATTTTATCAGATGATATGTACTTAGGGTACATATTTAGGAACTTCAAGAAAGGTGTTGATCCAAACTCTCTCAGTGATTTGATAACGATCATTTTCTATACTTAGTGAAAATTACGTTTAATATGTATTAGTGTTTCACCAACAGCGATCAGACTGAGTCTGTTCAGTTATCGCTGATAGTCTTTCTTATAAACATTTTCTATATGTATTAGTGTTTCACTATCAGTGATCAAACTGAGTCTGTTCAGTTATCGCTGATAGTTCTGATGTAAACAGTAACGTAATCCCTGAAGACAAGTCTCGTGTCAACAGATGTTCATAGCTGAATCGAAGACGAAGTTGCTGAACAAAGAGAAGTCTACTAGTGACCTGATGCGGATATCAGTGAAGCAAAGACAACTCTACTTATACGCGAAGGAACATGAGGAAAGCTTCAGCAATCGCTGAACTCTTGATATCTCTGATGAAAGAGATATTCAGCGATCAAATGATCACAAAGCTTATACCTCAAGTTTCCTTTTGTCTTACCTTGCACAACTCAGTACGTTGTGTCAGAAAGGACATGCCTCTGCCACAATTCGTACAACAACTCTGTCAAACTATACTGTTCATGATCCGGCCGAAAGCATGTCTCCCAAAGTCAGACTTCCAAAGCCAATCAGTGAACGCCACGTGTAAAGTGCCCTGCCATGCATTTAATGCATAGGGTATAAATAGGAAGTTCACCCATCCATCTGAGTGAGTACTCAATCCTTGAACTAAAAATAGAAACCTTTGTTTTCTATATTCCTTAATCCCCCATTCTCTGAAATTCTTGTGCAACCATCTTAGTGTTTCTTAAGTTTGTTTAGATTGAGTCTGTCTTAATCTTATTCCACAACAAACTTGTAAATTGTGTTTGATTTATCAATAAACAATTTATTAAACTTTAAATTTCTATGTTTGTATTCAACCCCCCCCCCCCCCCTTCTACAAATTTGTTAAGCACCTCCGGGACCAACAAGTGGTATCAGAGCAAGTTTGTTTAATCTGATAAACAAGATCTTGCTTTATTCTCTTCTTTGCTATTCTCAAATGGCACTTAACACAAACACTAACTACTATGATAATGCTTCACTCTCTAAACCTCCTCGATTTAGCAGAGATAACTTTTCTCTATGAAAAAATCGAATGATGCTATTTCTTGAAGGTGCTGATCCTACTATACCTGAGTATATAGAAAATGGACCCTATGAACCTGTTAGAATTATAGTTGCAGTTCCCGTTACCGCCACCACTGAAGCTGTCCCTAAACGCTATGTCGTTAAGGAAATAAGACAGTGGAGTGATGAAGACAAAAAGAAGGTAGGTATAGATGCAAGAGCAAAGGCCATTATCTCAATGGCTCTGCCTGATGAAGTTTTTCATTCCATGATGCATCTGAAAACTTCTAAAGAAATGTGGGAAACCATATGTGTTCAATATGAGGGCACCACTGAAATCCAAGAGACTCGAAAGATTAACTTGGTAAGACAGTATGAAAGTTTCATCGCTGGTAAGAATGAATCTCTCTCTGACGTTCATCAGCGATTTAACTGCTTAATCATTGATCTAAGAACAATTGGTAGGACCTATTTTACTTCTGAGGTCCTAACAAAATTTTTAGAATGTTTTCCTGGAAGCTGGGTCAGTTATTCAATATGTCTTAAGCTGACTAAAGACTTAAATTCTCTTTCTCTCAGCACTCTGTATGGAATATTGCTAAACTATGAGCAATCGAATCTCTTAAAGAAGAATCTTGTAAAAGATTCTAAAGACTCCAAAAGCACTCCTGTTGCTTTAGTCTCTTCAGAGATAATTCCATCTCAGCGATCTACTCTCACCATCACTGACTTAGATTCTGAATCTAGGATCCATCAGACCCTGATCTTTCAGAGTTTGATGAGTCCTTAAAACTCTTGACAAACTCTTTTAAGAGATTTGCAAGAAAGAACAATTTCCAAAGAAATAAGCCTCTCTCTCTTACTGAAAAGCAAAAATCAACTCCTGTTGATAAGGCTACTGCCACTTGCTATAACTCTGAAAAGATTGGACACTTTCTAGTGAGTTCAGGTCTAAAAAGGTCTTCAAGCCTTCTACCTCAAGAAGATCCAGTGATGACAAATACCTAAAGCTGAAGAACAAATACCAAAAGCTGAAAAGCTACAAGCGAAAAGGTAAAGGTCTCATCGCTGAAGAACATGTCTGGGCTGAATCAGAAGAATCAAGTTCTGATGAAGAAGTCGCTAATCTTTGCCTCATGGCTGAGATTAAAGAATAAGTGGAAGAAGCATCTGAACCTTCCATGAGCTACATATCATCTCATGTATCTATCTCTACTAATCCCTCTCTGCCTGAAGCTGAGAGAAGTCGCGCTGTTGATGTGCTGATGATTGATCTTTATAATGCTCTAAATGACAAAACTCAAGATGAGAATAAAAATGTTCATTTAACTCAAGAGCTAGAGAAATGTCATGAAAAGATCAGAGAACTAACTCTTTTAGAAGAAAAGTTGAAAGATCAAGTCATTATAAATGAAATCATCAACATTGAACGCGAACAAGCCATCGCTGCTCTAAAAGCAGAAAAGGCTCATGTTGAAAAATGGTGCAAATCATCAACAAAGATCTCTGAGATAATAAATGCTCAAACTCCTGAAAGTGATAAAACTGGACTTGGCTTTTGGACACCACAGGATAAGCCTAAAGAAGAAAGTTCCATGCTTAAGTTCGGAACGTTTGTTACTCCTATCTCTGATACTTCTTATGATCAATTTTATCCTTCTTCTTCAAATTCTATCCCTGAGGAAAAATCCAAAGGCTCTAAGTCTGCGGATAAAGGAAAATCCATTCTTCATCCTCAGAAGGATACCAAGAAAGCAAAGCTAAAAGTTCCTTCTAAACCTTCAGTGAATCAATCCTCGAGCTCTGTGATAGAAATCTTCGATCTCTGCCCTCCAAAGCTAAAGATTGACCTTAAACCTATGAGATCTGAAGAAATAAAAATTCCTCCCAGATCTCATGAGAAAAGCATTCTTGGACCTGGCCCTGCTCATCTTAAACTTGCAAAACCTTCTTCTTCTGGTCCTAAAACCATTTTCAAATATAGAAAATGTTATCACTGTGGTTTTACTGACCATATTGCAAGCAAATGTCCAACTGCCACTAAAGCTGATAAAACAACTAAAGTGAAGATGAATGCCTCCAAGGCTGAAAAGGTTACTAAAGCTGAAAAATCGACCAAGGTGAAGAATACCACTAAGGTTAAGAAATTAACCAAAGTGAAGATTACCACTGAAGCTGAATCTTCATCTGCTGTGAAGATTACTGAACCTTCCATCTCCACTAACCCAAAAGGACCCATTGAAAAGTGGGTATCAAACAAAGCTTAATCTTCCTTATGTGTGCAGGGATCAAAGGGCATCTGGTATCTCGATAGTGGATGTTCTCGTCATATGACTGGACAAAAAGACCTACTCACTGAATACAAGGAAGAGAAAGGTCCCTCTGTGACCTTTGGTGGAAATGGAAAAGGATATACCCGAGGGTTTGGTGTTCTCAGCAATGGAACAACTACCTTTCGAAGAGTCGCTTATGTAGATGGACTGAAGCACAATCTTTTAAGCATCAGTCAGCTATGTGACAAAAACTACGAAGTTCGCTTTTCTAAGAAAGTATGTTCAGTGGTGAATGAGAAAGGAAAACTTGCTCTCAATGGTTATCGCAGAGAAAATGTTTATGTAATAGATATGGACTCTACTACCACTGAAAACTTATGTTTTCTCTCTAAAGCCTCTTCTGATGTCAACTGGCTATGGCACAAAAGGCTCTCTCATCTAAACTTCAAAACCCTGAATTCTCTCCCTTCTAATGAACTGGTTTCTGGTCTTCCTCAGCACTCATATGCTAAAGAATCTCTCTGCTCAGCATGTGAAAAAGGAAAACAAACAAAAGCTAGTTTCAAGTCAAAACAAGTTTCCTCAGTGACAAGTCCTCTTCAGCTCTTACATATGGATCTGTTCGGCCCTGTCAACATCCAATCAATAGCTGGAAAGAAATATACACTTGTCATTGTAGATGAATTCTCTCGCTATACCTGGGTTATCTTTCTTCGATGCAAGAGTGATACTCCATAAGAACTAATATCTTTTGTTAAAAAGATGGAAGTTCTGAATAATCTTACTGTTCGTTCAATAAGAAGTGATCATGGAACTGAATTCAAAAACAATTCTCTGAACAATTTCTTTGAGAACAAGGGAATTTCTCATAATTTCTCCTCAGTTAGAACACCTCAGCAAAACGGAGTCGCTGAAAGAAGAAACAGAACGATCATTGAAGCTGCTAGATCAATGCTCAGTGATTCTCATCTCCCTACACAATTTTGGGCTGAAGCTGTAAACACTGCATGTTTTACTGAAAACAGATCACTGATAGTAAAGCGATTTGGAAAGACAGCTTATGAACTCTTTCATGGAAGAAAGCCCTCTATCAGTTTTCTTCATATCTTTGGTTGTTAGTGCTTTATCTTAAACAACAAAGATCAGCTTGGAAAGTTCGACCCAAAAGCTGATGATGGAATATTTCTAGAGTTTTCAACAAGCGAAGACAATCTGTGGAAGAAACAATTCATGTCACTTTTGATGAAACTCGCTCAGCGAACTCCAAACCAATCGTTGACAATGAAGAGTTAAATGCTTAGATGTTCTCACACTATAAAGAAACTGAACCCTTCTTTTCAAACCATCAGCACACAAATCCACCCACTGCTGCTGATGATCCAAACATCATACATCCTAACGCTGAATCCAACTCATGGGTTTCAGCTGAACCTCTTAACACACTGCTACCATCAGATCTACCTTCATCTGAAAACCTCTCTGGTAACAATAGTCTGTCCACTACTCAACAGTTAATTGCTGATGAACCTCAAACGTCCTCATCAATAAACATCCCAATTGTTGATCCAACCTCTGAGTTAAGCGATCATGCTCCTGCTCAGCGATAGACCAGAGATCATCCAATAGATCAAATTCTTGGTGATCCCGATGCAGGTATTCAGACACGACAAAGTTCAGGTAATATCTGTCTCTTTGTCAACTTTCTCTCTTTCATAGAACCTAAGAAGACTGATGATGCCCTCAGAGATCCAAACTGGGTCAGCGCTATGCAAGAAGAGATGACTGAGTTTACTCATAACAAAGTTCGGAATCTCGTTCCTAGACCATCTGATAAAACTGTTATAGGCACCAAATGGGTGTTTAGAAACAAGTTAGATGAACATGGAACTGTAATTAGCACCAAGGCTCGACTTGTTGCTCAGGGATACAAACAAGAGGAAGGCATAGACTATGATGAAACCTTTGCCCCTGTGGCTAGGCTCGAAGCAATTCGACTATTCTTAGCTTATGTAGTCTATAAAGACTTCATCGTTTATCAAATGGATGTAAAATCAGCGTTTCTAAATGGAAAACTGAATGAAGAAGTCTATGTAGAACAACCACCAGGGTTCTATGACCCTAAGTATCCAAATTATGTTTATAAATTGGATAAGGCTCTCTATGGTCTAAAACAAGCCCCTCGTGCTTGGTATGACACTCTCTCATCATTTCTTATTTCTGAAAAATTTGAACGTGGCAAAATTGATAATACACTATTTTTCAGAAAGATAAAAGGTCATATTATTCTTGTACAAATATATGTCGATGACATCATATTTGGTTCTACTAACCCATCTCTGTGTACTCGATTCGCTGAAAGAATGAAGAAAGAATACAAAATGAGTATGATGGGTGAGCTGACATATTTTCTTGGTCTTCAGATTAAACAATCTGACAAAGGTACTTTTATCAGCCAAGGTAAGTATGCTAAACACATGCTGAAGAAGTTTGATCTTATACAAACTTCAGTGATGAAAACTCCCATGGCACCTCCCTTGACACTTAACAAAGATCCATCTGGAAAACCTGTTAATGTCACTGCCTATAGAGGAATGATAGGCTCTCTGATGTATCTTACAGCGAGCCGACCTGACATCATGTATTCTACTTGTTTATGTGCACGCTATCAATCTGAACCCAAGGAATCCCATCTGATCGCTGTCAAGCGAATTTTCAGATATCTGAAAGGAACTACTAACCTCGGTCTTTGGTATCCCAAAGACTCAGGGTTCAAACTAACTGGTTATTCTGATAGTGATTTTGCAGGTTGTAAACTTGACAGAAAGAGTACCACTGGTGGATGTCAACTCCTAGGAGGAAAGCTGGTAAGCTGGACAAGCAAGAAGCAAAATTCAGTGTCCACTTCCACAGCTGAAGCGGAATACGTAGCCGCTGGAAGCTGTTGTTCTCAGATCTTATGGATGAGAAATCAACTATTAGACTATGACCTTCAGCTATCAAAGATTCCAATCTATTGTGACAGCAGTAGTGCTATCGCTATAGCAAATAATCCAGTGCTACATTCAAAGACGAAACACATAGAGATCAGATATCATTTTATTAGAGATCATGTGATGAATGGTGATATTGAACTTCATTTCATCCCTACTGACTATCAGCTTGCTGATTTATTCACCAAACCTCTTGATGAGACAAGGTTAAACTTTCTCATCAATAAGCTTGGAATGCTGAATCTAGAAGAATAATTCTTCAGCATTCATGCATTGTGTCAGTAATCATAAGTTCCCTTTTCATCACTCTGATAAACATTCTGACTCTCAGGTATGTTCTCTCCATCCCTACAACTGAATCTTCATTCAGTTCAGATGTTTTTCAAAATATAAACTTTAATCACTGAACTTTCTTCAAATGATTAAAAGCTTTTTGAAAAATAAATTTATCACTGATATTTCTAGTCAGTGATCCTTCTTAAAAGAAAATACATCCCTAACTTTACCATCAGGGATACTTTCAAAGAGAAAAATCTATCGCTGACTTTTCTTCAGCGATAATTTCAAAACGGACAAATGAACAGTCTCTCTCTCTTCTATGAAGTCATTTGAACCGACAATCCACGACATGCCTTTTTTCTGACACGTTCGTCCGTTGCTCTTCCATCCAATCAACTTCGTGGGATGTGTCCATGTCATGATGAACATTTGTTTTCCCGCCTCTCACACTCTCTATCCTTCTCTCTCACGTATAAATAGAATGTTTTTCCATTCTTATCTTTTTACGCTTTCTGGAAATACTTTCAAGGCAAGAAAATTCTCTCAAAAGAATTCTAGCATTCTCAAGCATTTTCATCATCTCCTTCAAGATCAACATGTTATTCTTGATCTTCTCCTTATTCTTGTTCTAAATCTTGTTACATAATACTCCATTTATGGACTTCCATTATGGGTTTATAAGATTTTCTTTCATAAAATCAAAAAGATCTTTTTTCATAAAATCATCTTTCTTTTTGATTTTATTCATTCAAAACCATTTTCTTTTGATTACCTTCATTCAAAATCTTTGGTTTTTCTTCTTGTTCTTATATCTTATATTAAGAACACCTTTTTTAATCTTCAAATATGTTGGTTTTTCTATGTTTCTTTCCTAAAATAGAAACTGGGAAAACCTTCTTTATTTTTAGACTAAAACCTTTCTTCTATTCTACTATCTGTTCATATTCAGAATGGCTCAATTTGCACTTGTCGCCTCTAAAAACGTCAAGTTCGCCATCGCTGACTCTAAGCTTCCCAAGAACAATCATCTTGCTCGCCTTGACTTTGATGGTGTCAAATACCCACATCTGGTGGAAGCCGCAAAATTTCTGAAGCAATCCTGCATTGCCTACGCTATCACTGTGGATCCCACACCTTCAAAAGCTCTTCTCCAACAATTCTGGTTTACCGCTGAAGAGACCTCTCTCACCAACAAAAAGGGTGAACAAGTTCCTGCTATTTCCTTCAGCACTGAACTTGGAACATGGATGATGACGACCTTAGGACTGAGGAAAGCCTTGCGATTTCCCGACAAACCCAGGAATGGATTCGATGCCTTACCCACTGATGCTGAACTCATCCAATTCCTGGATTCTATGGAATACTCTTGGGAACCCAAGCCAAGGACGACGATTCCAAACAAGAAGATGACTCTGGTAAAGAAGGCGCTCATGCCTTCTCAGCTCAACTACATCTTCTCTCACTTCATTCAGTGTATGAGTGGGAAGAGTGGGTCACTGGACCAGGCCAGCAAGATTCAGGTCCAAATGACTTACTCAGTGATCGCCGGAAGAAATTTCGACTACGCAACAGCTATCTTTGACGATTTAAGGTCAAAGATAGAGAAGACCGAGAGGGATCCTAAGATTCCCTATGTACGCTTCATATGTGCGTACCTGAAGTTCCTCTACCCTGCTACTTACCCCACTAATGTTGATGCATATTTTCCCAAAGTGGGTCAGCGCTCCCTGGAGGTCAAGCCGCTCCCCAACGAGGTAAGTATCTATGAATTTCGCTCCCGACTCTCTCTCCTCACTTCTTCGTCTTCAGCCGCCATGCAGGAGGTTCCTTATTCTGCTATACCTGTCGCTACCCCTTCCAAACGACCATCAACTGGCTCCCTTGGTCCTTCGAAGAAGGTTAAGGTGACCAAGGAGAAAGCTACCTCTAGCTCAATACCTAAGGATGTTTATCAACAAACTTCCTTGGATGCATTCGTGGGTCTCTCCTGCACGTCCTCAGCAATACCCACTTCAACCGTGCCAGCGATCTCGATCACTGTCACATCAACAGTGACACCACCCATCATCTCAGCTCCTCCACATCCTGAGGTGATCACAACGGTAACTACCCCTATCCCTACTTCTATCCCCATCTCTCATCCTTCTATTTCTTTGGTCTCTGACCCTTCTTCTACTTTTTCGCATCCACAGTTTGGACCCATAGGACCTGAACATCATTCTTTTGAGGAATCTACGCAATTCTACAAAATGTTTGATAATTCAGGTACACCTATAACCTTAAACACTTCTCCCAACTCACCATATAAGCCTGTTTCTCAAACACTAACTTATATTTCAGTTCCTAGTTTGGCGACTATTGACACCAATGTCAACAGTTTGAGTGCAAAGGTGGAGTCTCTGACTGCCTCTCTGAAGAACACCACCAGCGCTGTTCATACGGCTGGTGAAGCATTGAAGACGCTGATAGCTCAATGCGCCTCCAAAGATGACTTCTCTCAAATTGCTACTCTCCAAGAAGCGATTTTCAAAGTCAGGGAAGACTCCCAGCAATAGTTTGCAGCCCTGTCTACAAAGGTTGATTCCTGTGAAGTTCTTCTTCAGCAAATCCTGACTCACCTGAAGGCACCAGCTCCGACTCCTACTCCTACTCCCTCATTCACAGAGAACGATCGTACCTCTCTGGACATTGCCGTGGAGTTCATTCATTAGGCTACGTCAGATCTTCTTGCGATTGAAGGCCGTCTGGACAGTTTGGAGGCTGAAGTTCAGGTGTTGGCCACTGCAAAAGCTTTTTCTCCTTGAAAAGATCTCTCCCTCAATGATAATGACAAAGAGGGGGAGAAAGCAGTCGAAGAAAATACGGAGTTCGAAGTTGCTGCTAAGGTCCAACTGAAAACTCCCTCTCAGGTTGAGGGGGAGATAGCTGCTGAAAAAGCCCCTCCTACCATCGATGAGTTAATCGATGAAGAGGAAGAGGAGGAAGATAAAGATGAAGAAGATCAATCTCTATTGTGTTCTTCAGCCGTCACTTCATCAGCGATAGCTTCGAAAGAAGTTATCAAAGCAAAGGTGCTACTGCTGAGGGAAGCCTGAAGATGACTTCACTATCTGAGGAGAATCCTTCTCAGGTATGCCTTTCCCTCGTTCCCTTATCCTTCTATAAAAATCCCACCTCTGTTTCTTTCTAAGCCTTTATCTCTCTTCTTCAAAAATAAACTAACCTTTTTCATTTTCTGACCAGACAGTTCTCTCCCCTGCTTAAGGGTAAAGAGCTCCAAATAATCCCAGCTGCTGAAGCTGATGACAAGATAATCCCAATCTCTGTAAGAGATATTGATGAAGAGGATGAAGAAGATGAGTCCCTGCAACATCCACGGAGGCCCTCTAGACTACTTCATTGGTCAGAGGAAGAGATGAACAAAAGAACAAAGATGATCTCTCATCTGGAGAGTCAACGACTGAAGATCCCCTCTCAATCAACATATCTAGAGTTCCTGACTGAAGCTGAAATTGAAGAATCCGTCAGGGCTGAGAAGCTGATCGCTGACTGTCAAAGAGATGCCACTCTGGCTCTCAAAATTCAGTCTTCTCAAGTCAAAGACAAGAAACTGAAGAAGAAACCAGTTGAAGTCCAGGCTGCTCTTTTGAAAGAAATTGAAGAGGAACGCTCAAAATCTCTAGTTGTCAGCGATAGCTCAGTCGATTGGTGCAAACATAAACTCGACTATCGCTCTGACCCAATGAAGATTGTTTCAGTCGCTATCTCTAGAAGAAAAAAGAAGGACAAAGTTTCTGTCACTATGGAGATTACCAGAGAGGATGGAAGCTGCAAGGAAATGTTTGTTTCAAAGCTGGAAAGCCTCGGCTATATGGAATGGCTTGAGTTCAAAGAGGCACTGAAGAAATCAAAGTCAATCTACAGAGGCTATGTTGAAGGGATAAATGATGCTCTCATCAACAGAGTCGCTGCAATATTAAAGGTGCCGTCTGCTCTTCCTTCTAAGCCAAACAGATCAAAAGAAAGCCTCCATCAAATTTTCAATAGAAGCTCTGTTCGGTCCTCCTCCTGATCTTTCAGTTCTGGATCTATCTCTGCCTCCTGGTGGACCATATGTTGCGGGACAAGTACTTGAAGAACCTTTTGGAATCTTCTTCAGAGATGACGAGGAACAACTCAAATTTCAAAGAATCTCTGAAATCCTTATTTGTCCCCTCGGTCTTCTCAAGGATCTCATGTGCTTATGGTGTGATCTCTCTCCTACTGCTGAGCAAATCAAAGTGATCATTAGCAAAGAATCTTTAGAGCGAAAGCAAAAAGGAGAAGATATACCTGAGTATTTGATCAATCCTCCTAAATCCTCTTTAGATAGCTGATAGATTAGTTTTCTTCTTGTAATCTATTAGTTTAAACTTACAGTAGTTAGTATATCACTTGTACTTGTAATTTTCATACATTGTAATTTTTATCTTGAATTAATGAAAATTTCAGTGAAGTACTTAACTCTATCAGTACTGTAAAAGATCCCTCAAAATAGTAATTGGGACATGTATGTTATGAGTCCTGATTATTCCATCATTTTGAATTAAAAAGTAATTTTCTTCAGTTACTTTGTCATTATCAAATAGGGGGAGATTGTTGATCCAAACTCTTTCAGTGATTTGATAACGATCCTTTTCTATACTTAGTGAAAATTACGTTTAATATGTATTAGTGTTTCACCATCAGCGATCAGACTGAGTCTGTTCAGTTATCGCTGATAGTCTTTTTTATAAACATTTTCTATATGTATTAGTGTTTCACTATCAGTGATCAAACTGAGTCTGTTCAGTTATCGCTGATAGTTCTGATGTAAACAGTAACATAATCCCTGAAGACAAGTCTCGCGTCAACAGATGTTCATAGCTGAATCGAAGACGAAGCTGTTGAACAAAGAGAAGTCTACTAGTGACCTGATGCGGATATCAGTGAAGCAAAGACAACTCTACTTATACGCGAAGGAACATGAGGAAAGCTTCAGCAATCGCTGAACTCTTGATATCTCTGATGAAAGAGATATTCAGCGATCAAATGATCACAAAGCTTATACCTCAAGTTTCCTTTTGTCTTACCTTGCACAACTCAGTACGTTGTGTCAGAAAGGACATGCCTCTGCCACAATTCGTACAACAACTCTGTCAAACTATACTGTTCATGATCCGGCCGAAATCATGTCTCCCAAAGTCAGACTTCCAAAGCCAATCAGTGAACGCCACGTGTAAAGTGCCCTGCAATGAATTTAATGCATAGGTTATAAATAGGAAGTTCACCCCTCCATCTGAGTGAGTGATCAATCCTTGAACTCAAAATAGAAACCTTTGTTTTCTATATTCCTTAATCCCCCATTCTCTGAAATTCTTGTGCAACCATCTTAGTGTTTCTTAAGTTTGTTTAGATTAAGTCTGTCTTAATCTTATTCCGCAACAAACTTGTAAATTGTGTTTGATTTATCAATAAACAATTTATTAAACTTTAAATTTTTGTGTTTGTATTCAAACCCCCCCCCCCTTCTACAAACTTGTTAAGCACCTCCGGGACCAACAAAAGGTTCATCAAAATGATGAATTAGCTGCCACCCCATTTCTTATAGGTGTTGAGACAGCGCTGGTGAACGATTCATATTTTGTTACAGTCGAATTTGAAGATAAATTTATAATATCGAGATCCAAGTGGAATATACCACACCGGATAAATTCATTTCACCGGCGAGAGAGAAGATGCTTATACACCTTTGAGAACCACCACCACACATCTTCCTTGGATGTTTACTCCGGCAAACATGGAGCGACTTTCACGGCGGCGAATAATCATGTGATGAACAAATCATGAGGGGTGAGGGTTGTAGTGGTGAGGGGTATGGTGTGTTTATTAATTTATTTGTATTTATCTTAACAAAAACAGGTGTAGAAAGGCAAAAATACCCCTTGAGTTAACTGGGTTAACAAATATCTTTAGACAGAGGGACCCGGAACATGCGTTTTTGCATACCACAGGGACGCCTAGTGTAATAAATTGTTGGTCCCGAAGGTGTTATACAAGTATGTAGGGGGGGGTAATGAATACAAACAAAAATTTTAAGTTTAATAAATTGTTTATTGATAAATCAAATTACAATTGACAGTTTGTTGCGGAATAAGATTAAGGAAGACCAAATCTAAACAAACTTGAGAATCACTAATATGGTTGCACAAGAATAGAGAGAAAGGACGGTTGAGAGAATTATAGAAAACAAGAGTTTCTATAAGGTACACTAAGAGAAAAGAGATAGTAATGAACCCTTCATTTCATCAACCCTTCAAAATGAAGGATAAACTTCCTATTTATACCCTATGCATTTAATGCACGACTGATGTACTTTACACGTGTCATGATCTGGTTGGGTGCAAGCTTTTGACTTTTAGCGATATGCTCCCGGACGTATGGTAAATAGTGTAGTCTTTAGAGTTGTTGTACGATCTTGGACAAAGGCATGTATCTTTTGACAATTCACACTATTTGTGCACAGGATAAGACAAACGAACCTTGGAGTGTAAGCTTCATGATCAGTGATCACTGATGAAGTCCTTTATCATAGAGCTCTGATATAAGTTAGCTATCGTTGAAGCTTTCCTTCTAGGTTAGTCGCGTGTGTGGACTTATCTTAGTTTCACTGATATCCGCATCAGATCATAAGTAGACTTGTCACATGCTCATCAACTTTGTCTTTGATGTCATTGATGAACGTCTTTGTCGTGAAACTTGTCTTCAAGTATTACATTCAACAATTAAATCAGAGATCATCAGAGATACTGAACAGACTCAATATGTTTTCGCTGATGGTGAAACACTAATACATACAAATATTAAACGTAATTTTCACTAAGTAATTCTAAGGGTCATCATCAAATCACTGAGAGAGTTTGGATCAACAATCTCCCCCTATTTGATGATGACAAAGAAACATAAGAAAATTTCTTAAGTTCAAAATAGAAGAATAAATAGGACTCATAAAATACATGTCCCAATTACTATTTTGAGGGATGTTTTTTGGTACTGATGGAGTAAAGTACTTCACTGAAAATTTTCATTGATTCGTAATAAGATTACATAGGGAATATGAAAGTTTATAAGTATAAGTGAAAAACTATGCAAGTACTCCAATTATATAGCTAATAGATTACAAGAAGAAAGGCTAATCTATCAAGTAAGTTGGTTTTTCCATAACTTGGAATTCTTCTTCAACAATCATGTGATCAAGTATCTCTTCTCCTCTTTGTCTTCTAATGGTTGCTTCCTTTCGAATAAAAGATTTGATGAGAGTCCCTGATGTTGCATTATTGTACCGGCAGTAAAGAAGATCCTTCAGATGAGCAATAGGGTAGAGAGGAATCTCTAAGACTCTTTGCAATCTGATGAAGTCGCCATCGTCAAGGAAGATTGTGCCATAGGTATTACTTATCACTTGCCCAGGTACAAAAGCTCCTCCAGGGGGCAGTGATAAGTGTAGGGCTGAAAGGGCAGGTGGTGGTCCAACGATTGCATCTCTAAAGAATTTGATTGTAGTTTCATTTCGGAGAACAACTTCGTTGTTAGAAGTAGATGCTCGTTTCTTTTGTCTAGCTGGCCTTGGATTCTGAGGTAGAGGAGAAGGAACGTCAATCTTTGCAGAGACTCTGTCAATAAGAAGATTTACCAGGGACTCGATATGGCCTCTGTACTTGGATTTGGATTTCTTCAGCGCTTCTCTGAATTCTATCCACTCGTAGAAACCAACGTTTTCCAATTTCGATAGGTACATTGCCTTCACTGTGCCATATATCCTGAATACCTCCATAGTCACTGTCACTGATCCCTTTTTGCTCTTCCCTGTTATTGTTATGGCTGAGATTTGATATGGGTCAACTCTGTGAACAAGTTTGTTCTTGCACCAAACAAGTTCAGAGTCGCTGACCGCTTTCTCTTTTTGGACCTCCTCCTCAATTTCTTTTAGTAGAGCTTCTTGAACTCTGATTGGATTCTTCTTCAGTTTTTTGTCAGAGACCAAGTTGCGCGATACCTTAAGGCTAAGTTTTGCGTCCTTTTGGCATGCAACATACAATTTTCTCAGCCCTGATGGATTTTCCACGTTCTTCTGGAGTCAGGAAGTCTAGATCTCCGGTGCTTTGTTGAGGAGGGATTCTAGGCCGTTGGCTTTCTAGCTGTTGAATCATCACTGATCTTCTTAGTTC
Source organism: Arctium minus (assembly GCA_954870635.1). Classification (NCBI taxonomy): domain Eukaryota; kingdom Viridiplantae; phylum Streptophyta; class Magnoliopsida; order Asterales; family Asteraceae; genus Arctium; species Arctium minus. Next base: position 117,767,438 of record OX941080.1, on the reverse strand, counting down.
ATCCTCAGACCTTTGGATGACTCGTGAAGATCTGTTTGGGTGATTCAACGATTCTTCTTCTTCTTCTTCTTGTTCATCAGTATCTAACATAGAGACTGGTATTATTTGAAGTTCGTCAGCAGGGGTTGCTAGGATTATTTGGTGATCAACTTGTCTCTAAAGCTGGGGAGAGAACTAGATGAGTGAAAAAGAAAGAAAAGTTAAGTTCATGGTAGGAGATAGATAAAGGTTAGAAATGAAGGAGGAGTTTTAATTGAGAGGAAGTAGTAGAATAGGGAATTATGGATAGGCATACTTGAGAAAGTTGCTCCATCTCAGATGTAGAGCAGATCTTCAGGTTTCCAGTGGCAACTATCATGTTTTTCTTGCCCTGGGAAGATTGCTTTGGATTCTTCTCAGATCTCCCCACTGCTTCATTTATGACGACGCCTTTGAGTTGGGGAACGTTGATGGGATTTGGTTTGAACCAAAGAGCTTCTTCATCATCTTCATCGTCATCATCAGCGCTCCTAGAGTCCTACTTATTTTCGAGCTCCGGCTCTTCATCATCATCCTCATCCTCCTCGCTTTCCTATTCTTCTTCATAATCGAGCACATTTGAAGAGGAAGGAGGGGCTTGGGCATCTTTATTGGTATCCTCCCCTTCAGCATGAGTGTGGTCTTTATCTTCCACCTCCGTATCCTTCTCCCCCTCTTTGTCATCATCACAAGGGGGAGAGAGCACCTTATCAGCAACAACCTTGGTAGAAGGAGCCTCAACTTCCAAGCTCTCTACCTTGGCTTCGAGGCAACGGATGACTTTCGTCGCTTCAAAGACGAAGTCCACAACCAAATGCAGGGCCTCACGATCCGCACCAGTGAAGGAAGGAGTAGGAGCAGGAACTGGTGCCCTCAGGATATTCAGCACATCAGCTCATAACTGATTTATGGTGTCAGCTTCAGTGCTGAGGTTGTTGACAGAAGCGGTGAGTGAGTTGACGTAGACGCTGAGGATTTGCAACGCTGAGGTGTTCTGGGAAACGTCCTCCTTAATCCTGGAAATCTCCTCCATAAGTGCTGAGAGCTGAGTATTGTTAGCTTTGGAGGAGAGGAAGGTAGAGAGTTCCTTGAGCGACTCACCGGCAGTGTTCATGGCGTTTGTGTTGTTTTCAAGAGTGGTGGAGAGAGACTCCACTCGGTCGCTGACCTCTTTGAGAGAGGTGGTGAGGGTGGCCAAAGTAGGACCTGTAAGAAAATAAGATGTTTGAGCAAATAAATTGTCAGGCTTATTTATGAGGAAAGAAGTGTATGGGAAATGTGGTGTACCTGATGGTGCGAAGAATAAGTCAAAATGACTATGCCCTCCGAAAAATTCCATGTCCCGCTCGGGAGGAGTCTGGGACACTGGTATATGCTGAAGGGCTCTGTGAGGGAGACCATCAAGTCCTACGTTGATGCGAATGAGATCCTGTAACTATGAGCCATGCGTATCAGCGTGTAGATTTACTGAAGTGTTGGCGAAGACCAAAGAAAGTGAGGGAGAGACGATGGTAGAGAATACTTCAGAGGGAGCACTTGTGTTGCCCGAAGCTACCTCAACAGTGCTTAGAGTCACTAAGAGTGATTGAGTATCTACCAGCATAAAGTCAATGCTCGGAGGCACTGTAGTGGTATTGGCGGCAGTGGTAAAGGTGCGTTCCATGAAGGCATCCAGGAATGTCTGTAAAGAGACAGTTCCTGATGTAGATTGTTCTAGTTGCTGCTGAGGGGATGGCTCCTTAACTCTCTTGGCCTTCTTAGATTTTCAAAGAAGGTTGTAGATTGTTTTCTTTTGGAGGGGGTAGTAGCAGCTTGGGTAGCCTCGGAGGGTTATCCCGAGGGTATAACTGCTGAAAGAGAAAGAGTGGATTAGAGGCGATGTTTGAGTTTAAGTAAACTTACCTCGTTATCAACTCGTTCCACGTCAAAGATGCGAACCCCTAGTTTCGGGAATTGATAATCACCCTCGGTCGGGTAGAGATCCTTCAGGATGTACTGGAGAAGAGCGGAGATAAACCTGACTTAGGGAACCTTGAATTCCCTCTCAGGGTTCTCGCCCTTGGCCATTAGGTCTTAAAAGACAATCGCTGCGAAGTCTATGTTTCGGCCAACGATGATGCTCTAGCCCATTTGTAGTTGAGCCCTGTTGGCTTGGTCGAATAATCCAGTCTTGCCACTCATAGTCTGGATGATATAGGAGAAGATGTAGTTCATCCCTGAAGGAATCTTTGCCTTGAGGATTTTTGTCAACTTTTTGTCCAAGGCTTTGGACATGTGCTTCGTCTCCCATTCATATTCCATGTGATCAAGGAATGCTATCAATTCTTCGTTAGTTGGCAGGGCATCGAAAGGCTTGGAAGGAAGGCGCAAGATCTGACGAATTCTATTGGGGGTGATGTTGGCTTCCCCCTACTATGTCTGGAAGGATATCACAGTCAGATTGTTTCCAGATTTTAGGGTCTTCTCAGTTCGTTCAACAGTGTGCCAGAACTGCTGAAGTAGGTGTTTGTGACTAGGCGATGAAACAGTCAGGGCATAGGCTATCGATGAGGCCTTCAGTGTTGAGGCTGCATCAACAAGGTGAAAGGATGGTTTCTTGCTTAGGAAGGAGAGAAGGGCCAAATGGTTGTTGCAAGTGAATTGTACAACACCGAGCTCGAATTTGACATTCTTTGACTTGACAAAAGTCGCCTTAGATGCCATTTCTAAAAATAAAGAATAGAAGAAGATACAAGGATCTTTTTAGAATTCCACAAAGAAGAATAGGAAATATTACCAGTTTCCTTTTTAAGAAAGAAACTTGCAAAAAAAAATTCCATTTTCAAAGAATAGAAGGGGCAAACATGGATGTATTACCAGTTTCTTTTTTAAGTAGGAATTCAAAAAAAAATTAGATGAAAAGAAGAAAAGTTTAAATAAAATTAAACGTTAAAAACCTTTGAGGGTTTTTGAAAGAAAAAAAAAATCATGAGAAAGATGATTTTTAGAAGAGAAATATGATTTTTAGAAGAGAAACATGTATTTGATCTTATAAGTAAAGATTTTAAGATCAAGAAAAAGTAGATTAGAGAGAAAGAATAAGAACCTGAAACTGAGTTTTTGGGAATTAGTTCTTAAGTTCTTTAGAATGCTTTGATTTTCCATGAGTATTCTTGCCTTTAGAGTGTTTGTGCACGTAAAAGAGAAAAATAAGCATGAGCAAAGGATTGTTTATATAGGTGAGAGGGAGGAGAGAGAAAAATTATGAGCGGGAAAAATTACGCATCATGATATGGACACGTCCCATGAAGATGATTGGTCAAGAAGTGTAAACGGAAGAACGTGTCAGAAAAAAATATGTGCCATGGGTTATCGACTAGGATGATGTCACAAAAAGTGTCTTATCATTTTTCAAAGACACATCTAATAGAAAATCAGTGACGAGTTTTATTTTTAGAAGAATCACTGATGAGAAATAGTAGTGATGGGTTTTGATTTTCAAAAAAGAATATCACTGATAAGAAATGTCAATGATAAAGTTTATTTTCAAAAAGCTTTTAATCACTTAAAGAAAGTCAGTGATTAAGTTTTCTGAATTTTGAAAACGTCTTGCTGAATAAAGCTTCAGAGAGGAAGGTTAGGAGACATACCTGTACATGAAATAAACTTTACTCAGAGATTAGGGGATGAATATCAGAGATAGAATTTTATTGCTGACATAATGAATGATCATTGAAGAATTATTCTTGAAGGTTCAACATTCCAAGCTCGCTGATGAGAAAGTTGAATCTTGTCTCATCAAGAGGTTTGGTAAAAAGATCAGCTAGATGATAGTCAGTTGGAATAAAATGAAGTTATATATCTCCATTCATCACATGATCTCTGATAAAATGATATCTGATTTCGATGTGTTTAGTCTTTGTGTGTAGCACATAATTATTTGCTATAGCGATGGAACTAGTACTATTGCAATAGATAAGGATTTCTGATAGATGAAGGTCATAGTCTAATAGATAATTTCTCATCTATAAGATTTGAGCACAACAACTACGTACTCAGCTTCAGCGGTGGAGGTCGACACTGAATTTTGCTTTTTACTTGTCCAGCTTACCAGCTTTCCACCTAGGAGCTGACAGCCTTCTGTGGTTCTTTTTCTATCTAGTTTGCAACCAGTAAAATCACTATCTGAATAGGCAGTTAGATCGAACCCTGAGTTTTCGGATACCAAAGACCTAGATTAGGAGTTCCTTTCAGGTATCTAAAACTTTGCTTGACAACAATCAGACGGGATTCCTTATGTTCTTATTGATAACGTGCAAAAAGACAGGTAGAATACGTGATAACATATCGGCTCGCTGTAACATATAAAAGGGAGCTGATCATTCCTCTATAGGCAGTGACATTAACAGGTATTCCAACTGGATCCTTGTTTAATGTCAGTGGTAGTGTCATTAGAGTTTTCATCGCTGATGTTTGAGTGAGATCAAACTTTTTTAGCATATCTTTAACATACATACCTTGATGAATAAAAGTACCTTTATTAGATTGCTTGACCTGAAGTCATAGGAAGTAAGTTAGCTCACCCATCGTACTCAGTTTATATTCTTTCTTCATTCTTTCAGCGAATCGAATACATATAGATGGGTTAGTAGAAACTAATATAATGTCATCAACATGTATTTGAAAAACAATAATGTGACCTTTAATCTTCCTAAAAATAGAGTATTATCAATTTTTCCACGTTCAAAATTTTCAGAGATTAGAGAAGTGGATAGAGTATCATACCAAGCACGAGGGGCTAGCTTGTTTTAACACGTAGAGAGCCTTATCCAACTTATATACATAATTTGGATGGTAAGGGTCAGTGAACCCTGGAGGTTATTCAACATAGACTTCCTCTCTCAGCATTCCATTTAAGATTGCTGACTTGACATCCATTTGATGTACTTTGAAGTCTTTGCAAAATGCATAGGCTAATAATAATCGAATTGCTTCGATCCTGGCCACACGGGAAAAAGTTTCATCATAGTCTATTCTTTACTCTTGTCTGTATCCCTGAGCAACAAGCCTATCTTTGTTGTGGGTCACATTTCCGTTTTCATATAACTTGTTACGATACACCCATTTGGTTCCTATAACGGTCTTTTTAGATGGTCGGGAAAAAAGATTCCAAACTTTGTTTCTTTCATACTCAACTAGCTCTTCTGGCATAGCGCTGACCCAATTTGGATCTCTAAGAGCATCAACGGTCTTCTTTGGCTCAAGGAGAGAAATAAAGTTTACAAAGAGACAAATGTTACCTGAACTTCATCGAGTCTGAATACATGTGTTTGGATCACCAAGTATTTGATCAATTGGGTGACTCTTAGTCCATCTCTGAGCGTGGGCTTGAACATCCATGTCTGATAGAGTATCAGAAAAGAGAACATTGGCTGAGGATGAGGCTTCATCTAGGTGTTCATCAACTGTTAGTTACTGAGGTTCTGATTGAACATCATTCACTGATAATTATTCAGAGATGAGAGGAGATTCAGAGTTGAGAGGTTCAGAAGGAGGTAAGGTGTTTAAGGGAACAACTGAAACCCAAGAAGTGGATTCAACGTTAGGTTGAATAATGATTAGATCATCATCAACATTTGGAGGATTTGAATGATGATTTGTGTTGAAGAAGGGTTCAAATTCTCCATAGTGAGAAAACATCCAGGCATTTAGTTCATCATTTTCAGCGATATGCTTTGAGTTCACTGAACGAGATTCGTCAAAAGTGACATGAATGGTTTCTTCTATAGTTTGTATTCTTTTGTTGAAGACTCTTTGGCTTTGGATACTAAAGAATATCCAAGAAAAACCATCATCAACTTTTGGATCAAATGTTCTAAGGGTATATCTATTGATTAAGATGAAGCATTGACAACGAAAGATATGAAGGAAGCTGATAGAAGGCTATCGCCGATGGAAAAGTTCATAAGTAGTTTTGTTGAATCTCATGACAATCAACGACCTATTTTAAGTGAAACATGCAGTATTGATAACTTCTACCCAGAATTGAGTTGGAAGATGAGAATCGGTGAGCATAAATCGAGCAACTTCAATGATCGTTCTGTTTCTTCTTTCAGCGACTCTGTTATGCTGAGGATTCCTCACAGCTGAGAAATTGTGAGATATTCCATTTCTCTGAAAGAAGTTATCAAGAGAACTGTTTTGGAATCCAGTTCCATGAACACTCCTTATTGAGCGAACCGTCATATTATTCAGAACTTCCATTTTTCTGACAAATGAAATAAGTTCATCTAGGGTGTCACTCTTGGAACGGAGAAACATTACCAAGGTATAGCGAGAGTATTCATATACTATGACGAGAGTGTATTTCTTTCCAGTGATGGATTGTATATTGACAGGGCCAATTAAATCCAAATGCAAGAGTTGAAGAGGGCTTGTCACTGACGATACTTGTTTTGATTTAAAACTAGCTTTAGTCTGCTTTCCCTTTTCACAAGCTGAGCAAAGAGATTCCTTAGCATAAGAGTGCTGAGGTAAACCGGAGACTAGTTCCTTTGAAGGTAGAGTGTTCAACGTTTTAAAGTTAAGATGAGAGAGCCTCTTATGCCATATCCAGTTGACATCTGATGAGGCTTTGGACAGAAAACAGATGCTCTCAGTAGTTGTTGAGTCCATGTTTATGACATAAACATTTTCCAAACGATAACCGCTGAGAGCAATTTTCCATTTTTATACAAAACAAAACTTTCTTTCTTAGTAAAGCACATTTTAAAGTCTTTGTCACATAGTTGACTGATGCTGAAGAGATTATACTTCAGTCCATCTACATAAGCGAATCTTCGGAAGGTAGTCGTACCATTGATGGGTACACAAAACACTCTGGTATAGCCTTTCGCATTTCCACCAAAGGTCACTGATGGACCCTTCTCTTCCTTTTAATCAGCGAGCATGTTCTTTTAGCCAGTCATATGTCGAGAGCATCCACTATCAAGATACCAGTTACCTTTCAAGACCTACAAACATAAGGAAGATCAATTTTTAATTGTTACCCACTTTTTCAATAGGTCCAAGGGAGTTAGTGGAGATGGAAGGTTCAACAATCTTCACATCATTTGAAGATTCAACTTCAGTGGTAACCTTCACCTTAGTTAATTTCTTAAATTTAGTGGCATTTTTCACATTGGCAGGTTTTCTCGGCTTTGGTGACCTTCTTTGCCTTGGAGGCATTCATCTTTACTTGTTGAGCTTAAATGTTGTATTCAAGATTAAAAGGGTCAAATATGTAATTATTGTAAAGTGTTGTTTGTTAGTCGGTATAAAGTCAACGTGTTTGACTTTCCAAAGTTAGTTTGAGTTATAAAGTCAACAATATTGACTATGTATAAATACGCTGTGTCTTATAAATCATTAGGTACACACACATACATTCAGAGAGAAACATTCCTGTAGAGAGAGAAAGTCACTATGTATATTGAAAGAGAATTCATCGTAATCTTTGTGAAATCAATGACAATGAATATGCATTGTGACTAAATTGTATGTGTAATCTGTTAGAGTGCTTGAAACTGGAATCACATTTGGTATCAGAGCCAAGCAAGAAATTCAGAAATTGGTTGATTTTTGAGTAAATTTGAAGAACTCCCAAGTCGCACTGTGGTCAAATCAAAGTCTGTGATTTTGAATTGTTTGGAATGAATTTTTGATTGATTTGTACTCGAATTATATTGTAGAACATTGTTCATGTAGATTACGTTGTCAAATTCGTATAAGATTTGTTCAATTTTGGATTTGTATTGAGTTTTTGTTTGAAGTTGAAACTCACTGTGTTCAGATTGAATTCGAAGATCCAGTTGTTTTTGATCGAAAACTAGTGCTACAAAAGTGTTCAGATTAGCAATGCGAGCAATTTAGCAAAGTTTCGTGCTAATTGATCATGAAATTAAGGAGATAAGATGGATTTTTTATTGTAAAAGTCGAAATCAGGAAGAATTTGCAAGATCCATAGATTTCGAAAGCTTCATCAAGAATTCTCAAGGCTTATAGGTTATGGTGTTGGTGAAATTTTACAAGTCAAGAATTCGCATAAGCTTTGTGCGAAAATTTCAATGCTCGCAGACCTATCACTACGAAAAGTGTACAATTGGTAGGCGTCTTATACAAAAAGTTGTGTGTTGAATTTTTCTAAGTATACTTTTCGCAAGATACTTCTGTGAAAAGTAAAGAATTCGCACATCGAAGGTTGCAAAAAGTTATTGTTACTTTTCTTCAGTCTGCGAAAAACTCAAGAATTCGCACGATGTTGCATGCGAAAATTGTAGAATCCGCACATCGAAGCCTGCGAAAAGCCAGAATTCGCATCCTTCTCTCTGCGAAAAGTGGTTCTTCATTCTGCGACTAAGTGAGGAATTCGCAGAATATTCTGAGGATTCTATACTTAGAAAATTTTTGAGAATTTTTTTAAGTTGCAAGTCTCACGAGGGGGATAAATGAGGGACCCTCGTGCTAATTTTTTTTAATCCACAAAATATAAGTGAGGGAACCCCGTGCTAAGTCTCAGGAGGGGGATAAATTTTTTTTAAGATTGACCAAGTTTGACTTTTTTGACAGTCAAAATTTCTAATTTCTTTTCTAACGATCATTTCAAGTTCACATCTTTTACAAATATCAATATGCCTTATACTGATGAGAAGGGAAATACGGTTTTGACAAAGAGAGATTGTGCTATTGCGTACATTTCAGAGATACCAACTCTTGAAGTTGAAGCTGAAAAGTTGAAAAGTCAAAATTTGTCTTTTCATGATCAGATCAAGAAATTGAAAGAGGATTCTAAAAGTTTAGAGAAAAAATTTTATTTGCTCAGAATGTATTTCTAACTCTAAAATTAATTTTGTATGAATAATTGAAGAAAAAGAGAAAGAGATTTCAAATCTTCAAATCAAACTGAAGAAATCTGAAGAGGAATTCAAAATTTTGAAAGCAAGTAGTACAAATACTACGTGGTCATAGAAAAAGTTAATGCAAAGAGAGATAGAAGATCTCAGAACCAGAGAAAATATTGTGGTAGAAACATGTGATGTACTTAGAAAGATGAATACAAATCTTTCCTCTGAAAGAGACAAGCTGAAAGAAAAAGTTTTTAGTTTGGAAGTTGAGATAAATGTTCTCAAAGAAGAAGATTCTCAAGAGAAGGACAACTCAAGTGATTTGAAAAAGCTTGAAGAGAAGGGACAAATATTGGAAAAGAGAAATGCTGAGCTTCAAAAGAAGATTTCTGATTTGCAAAATCAAAACACCCATCATACAGAAAAGCTTAAGAAAGAAAGAGAAGAGATTGAAAATGAAAGAAAGGCATTTGCATAGAAGTTCTCTAACTTTTCAAGGAAAGCTTTTGAAGAGAAGAAAGCGATTGAACTCACGAATGCAAAATTGTCAAATCAAGTATCTGATTTCGAGAAAGTGTTGATCATTGACAGAGAAAATTTTGAGAAGAAAGAAAGGTATCTGAAGCTAAAAGAAAATCATTTGATACGAAGATTATTGATTTTTCAAGAAAAATATATGAGTTAGAGATTTTGTTGGAGAAAGAAAGAAAAAGTTTTGAAGAAAAGAAAGTTCTTTTTGAGAAAGAGGAGAAAGTTTTTTAGAAGAAAAATGTTGGTATTTTCAAAGAAATATCTGACAAAAGAAAGTTTTTGGAAAAAGATTTTGATGAAGAAAGAAAAATTTTTGAGACTAAGATTTCAAAGCTTACATGAAAATTATCTGGATTATCTACAGAGATTCTGAAGAAATAGAAGATAAAGTCTGATATGCAAAGAAAATATGATTTGTTGATTGAAGAGAAAAATGTTTTGATTAACAAAGTAAAAGAATTTGAAGACATAAACTTTAAGGTTGAGTTGTCTGAACAAAATAGTTTGGATACTATTGTTCAGTCCCCTTATAATGACTCAACTGAATGTGTGCATTCTTTTAAAACTGCTTCAATTCAATTTATGCAAACATTCTTCAAAATCAAAAAGCTTTTTGACAAATCAGATTTTACCTTCTAATCTTTTTAATAATCCTCTGTTCCATAGTTCAGATAATCATGTTCCTAAGCCCAAAGATAAAAATATTTTCAAGAAAGAAAAGATGGCTTGGATTGTTAAAAGTTCAGCGTTGGACAAAGCATGTCAGAAATCATTTGCTTCCACATCCAAGGATAGAAAGAACAATGCTCGGAAAGGTAAATATTTTGCTAAACCTGATCTTGTTTATTCTATAAATCAGTTAATTAGGTTAGCACAAAAGAAAATATGTTGTTCTTACTGTGGCTTAAATGATTTTGTTAGAAAAAATTATGTTAATTACTGGTATGTTTCGTATTATATCACTCCTAAACGAACTGCAACTAATAGACCATGACCCAAATACCAGTGGGTACCAAAAGCTCCATCTGTGTTGCAGGCACCTAAAGTCTATAGAAGTAAGAACATTGACTTCTAGACAAAATAGTCTAGGTGTTAGTCCAAGTTTTCAAGCAATTCAATCAAGATCTACTAGATTTGGCAATTAAGATCAATATTCTAGAGAGAGAGAGTAGAGAGAGAAAGTTACAAGTCGTACATCTCTTAAGCAATGAATACATGTTACAAGAAACACTCACAACACTTAGCTACGACATATATGGTCAAAGACCATATTCACTCAAAGCAAACAATATTGACTAAGCAAAGAATTCACTTTGTTGACTTTACAGACTTTGACTTTTACACAATAGATCTTGGATACAACTATACACTAACAATCTCCCCCTTTCTATTCAAGATTTAAAAAAAATATGACAATAGTCTTCATCTCTTGATTCTTCAAAACTTTATCTCCGACGAATTTAAACTTTGAAGCTCTGACAATCTTTAAACTTTCAGCTTTTGAAGAATCTTGAAAAGTCTTTGACAATGTCTTTGAAAAGCCATCAAGTCTTGAACAAAACTTTGAAACTTTTTGAACTTCTTTGATCTTTGAGAAATCTTTGACCTTTAAGGAATCTTTTGAAAACTTGTATCTTCATCTCTGTGATCTCTGAACTGTCTTTGGAAAGCAAACTTTCTTGAATCATCTTTGAAACATTTCTTCAGAACCCTTTTGAATCTTTTCTTTTTCATAAGATTCTTGATCAAAACTTTCATCTGTCTGATTGGTAATCTGACTTGAAAATCTAGATTATCTCCCCCTTTTGATAAACTATCATTAGACTTGATTATATCAACTTCAAATATTCAACTTATCTTCCCCTTTTTCTTTTCTTCAGAATATCTTTCAAACTTCACTTAAGCTATCATTTGACTTGAAATTTCATAATATCTCCCCTTTTTTGATGAATTGTGAGCAGCAAAATCATCAAAACCTTTTCAAGTCATCACAGTATTTGAATATCAATCTCACCCTTTAGAATAAACTGGCAGTCTCCGCCCATTGATTTGAGTATCCATCAATTCATAAAATGTATATACCCAAATCTTTTTAAATTCAGATATAATAAACATTGTAACCCTGAATCAACAAATGATATAGTTAAAATGCTTGTAAGTAGCACGGATCCACTTTGTACAACAGATGTACGTTGGAAATGAGCTTTTGTGATTTTCACTCCCCCAGGGCTTCCATTCAATCATCGAAAAACACGAAGGAATTTCTATGAATGTTATGACAAGAAAACATATTCCTTGTGTGTAAGTGAAAGTGTAGAAATGATTGAAGCTACTCAAGCTTTTTAGGCTCAAAATGTGTAAACTGTTGAGACAGCAACAAGTATTACACGAACTCAATGTGCATGAAAGAGGTGCGAAGGTGGGGCAAACTTCCTTGTTTTTCAATATCTAAATCTTCCGAGTGAAGACTAGATAGCAGATGTGCTACGTCCCCAAAGAAAATTGAAACATTTATTTTTTTAAGAAAGAAACGAGTGGTTGGTGGGGTAATTGCAAGAGTTGGCATGGGCTCACTGCTTGTTTCAATGATGGTCACCAAAGAATGTGAACCAATCAGTAGATGTGGCTGCCTGGCTCAGAAAGTGGTTGGTGCAGAGTTTTGATATTCTTTTAACTCTGTTCTCACACCCTCTTTCCTTTTAACATTTAAGCTCACTTCTAACCAAACTCTCTTTCCGTTTTACCGCTCAACATAATGAGAAAAACTTAATCGGATGAGTTATCTCCCCTACTCTTTGATTTAAAACCCCTCACCCCTCAATCACTCTAGGATTACTTCTGTGGTAGGAAACACTGGTTAACGTGAACCATGGAAGTTCTGTTTAAGCTCTCACACTGATCCCATATAATTTTATCCTAAAAAGAATAGTTGCTCAACAATTTATCTTGAACAGTTAAGCACATGATATCATTGTCATATAAATGTATGCTCATGATAAATATGAATGAAATTTGAACTTTGAAGATCTCTGAAAACAAGGATATTGAATAAATGAAATGAAATCAAGAGAGTTGTTTTGAGAATCAGACAATATATCAATCAGATCAATATCATGCGATATGAACGTGAAATGGTTAGGGTATCAAAGAACTTGATAGTTTGTTTATATTAACGAATATAAACAATTTTGCAATGCACGCTCAAGTTGAAATGATGTATGATGCTCAACAACAGTGAATTACAAGTATTACCATCGAAAAATTGTTTCTTTTATGAGACATGGTAATAACAAAATCAATATATATGAAGTACTGAACCGTCGTGTGTGAATAATTGACAATATATAAACAAGATAATACACAAGTATTGATCTTTGGAAACACACGGTCAGTTAAATATTAATGCTCAATAATAAAAAACATTTAAAATCACAATTCTAAATTCATGAAATGTTTTGAGAACCAGAAGTGGTTTGAACATTGAAGAAAACATTTTTCATGTTCGAAAGTTGTTCTTCTTTCAAACAATCAGAGATCTAGATCAGAAGATACTAACATTTAAGCTCCCCCTCAAATCATGATAAAATGATTTAAATTAAGTTAAGCTCCCCCTGGATATTTGCATACTATCCTTATCCTTATACATTTAAGACCGAGTCCTAAACTGATGTGTTTAGAAATCAAAGTCCTTTAACATGGAAGAACGGGTCTTGAACTGCTTTGTTCAAAAACCAAAATCTTGCTCCCCCTAAACCTGTGGTACCTGCAAAACAGATTTAACATGTTTTGGTACCCACTGGTATTTAGGTCCTGGTTGATTAGATTTAGAAATCCACTTCTCATTAGATTTAAAACTTGTAAGTTTACTTTTCTGAGAATTAATTCTGTAAGTTCCGTACCAGTGATGAGTAGATTCTCTTTTGAACAAATTCATTTTCTCCACAGTAAGAACAAAAAATCTTCTTTTGAGCAATCCTGATCAAATGATTAGCAGAATAAAACATATCTGCTTTACCAAAAGATTTACCTTTATGTGCATTGTTCTTCTTGGCTTTTGTTGTGGATGGAAATGATTTGTCATTCTTCTTCTCATCAGGAGAACCTTTCACTCTCCATACCATCTTTCCTTTCATGGAAGAATTTTTTCAAGAGATTTTACATAAAAGCTTGTTGATTGGATTTGACAATTAGATTTGACACTGTTCTTTTTGAAAACATTTTCATGAATAGAACTTGAAGCAGTTTTGAAAGAACAAACTGATTCCTTTGAATTATCAAAAGGTGATTGTTTAATCACATCTGCAAAAATCTTATCAGATAATTCAACATTTACAACTTAAAGTTGTTTTATCTTTTCGGACAAAATGTTTCTTTCAACAGAAAGAGTGTCAAACTTGTTTTTCAAATCAGATATTGCCATTTGTTCTTTTTGAATGTCAGATGATAGAACATATATCTTTGATGTGAGCTTAGATATCTCATTTTCAGAGATTTGACTTTTTTTCTCAAAGTCTTTTTCTAAGTTCTTGTTTTTCTCAGATTTTTTTTTGAAAATTCCAACATTTTTCTTTTCAATCTTTTTCTTTTCAAAATCAAAAGACTTTTTCTTCTCTTGAAAGATTTGTCTTTCTGTGAGTCCAAGAATCTCTAAATCCTATAGAGAGAAAGTAGAGAGAGAGAGCAAAATAGCGCAAAGTGTTATTGAATTGAATATGTGCGTGTCGTTCTTACAAACAACCAAGACCAAAGGGACTTAAATACCCTTGGTCAATACAACACAGTATTAGACATTAGACACAGTATTTGACCAAGCCCAATAAATACAATGATTACTATAAAATCAGACCTAACAATCTCCCCCTTAGTAATCATTGGCGCTTTGGTCTTCAAAAATCATTTTCTAAATCAGCACAGACCAATAAAGCGACTTTATGAAGCTTTCTGATTTTTAAAGAAAAATTTCTTCTCAGCATCTTTCAGATTAAGATTGTCTTTGCTGCTTGAGCTCTAGATGATACACCTCTTTTGAATGACCTTGAATGAACTGTGGTGATCGGAGCAGACACAACAAAAGAAGTAGATGTAGCTGAGAGAATAGAATCTTTGAGCGAATCTTGATCAACAGATAAACGTTTGAGCTCTTTGTCTCTTTAACTTCTCCTTGACTTCTCCCCCTCATGACCTTGATGATCTTGATCAACTTGGTCATGTAAATGTTGGAGACGAGACAACTTAAGATCTGCAAAATCAAAGAAACAGAGAAAATAGGAGAGGTTTATGCAACATGTTGGTGGCGCAAAGGGAGGTTTGCGTTACACGAAGGTGGCGCAAGGTGAGGTTTGCGCGACCAACTGTTGGCGCAAAGTTGACTTAGATTCAGAAAATGTTACCTTTTTAAGCTCCTTGACTCCCCCTACATAAATGCTCTAGATATGACAATTCAAGATAGCAATTTATGTAGGAAATCAGACACTCCCCCTCAAAAACAAATATGATCTTTTAGAAAATTCTCCTTGTTCACTCCCCCTTGAATAATGCACAAACCAATTAAAGTATATTTATGAGAACACAATGATCAAATATCAATGTAGAAAGAAAAATATATTGAATATAAATTTTGAAACAACTAAACATATAAAAATTTAAACATAAACAAATGAAATTCTACTTAGTAAAAAATCACAGATTTAACAATCAGTTGAAATCAAGCATGTGTTGTTGGATACAGAAACAAGTCTCATTGCATATCAAGTTAAAACATGTTCAGTTTCAAAAACTTTCATCCATCTATTCAGTGTGCTCACATGAGAATCTTTGATTAGCTTCAAGAAAATGCAATTCTAAAAATATAATAGAAAACTTTGCATGTACTCACACTAATTCATCAAGAATTAATATTTTCACAAATTTATAGGTTTATTGCAACTCAAACATATCACCAAGTATCATGAGATGTGTGCTCATTGGCATCTTTTAGCAATGTGCCCATTGGCATCTTGACATGAGTGTGCTCTTTGGCATCTTTTAAGCTCGTGCACTTTGGCATCTTTTGAATCAAAAAGTTTATTAAGTAAAGAATATGTCGTAAACGTAACTTTCAATCTTACCCTATTGCAGGATTTGGGTCAACCGCTCCCAGACCAGTTGGCCTTAGGGGACTAGGTGGCAAGCACCCCTTGGAACTTACTCTCCCAGATCAGAAAGGCTACATCGACACATCCTAAACCCATTCATACCAGTAGAACATGACTTTCGATCTGATTCTATTGAAGGATTTGGGTTCCATCACTCCTAGACCAAACGACCTTAGGGGACCAGATGACAAGCATCCCAAAGAACTTACTTTCCCAAACCAGAAAGGCCACAGGTACAAACTTTTAAACTTAGAGATTTCTGAATTTTATATATATATACATCTCAATCACTCAGTTTTACATAACAGTTCTTAGCCCATATTTTCATTACGATCTAAAATCCTGACTTTTTAGGGTTTCTAAGCATTGTAAACTATAAATATACCGAATCACACAACTTTAAAGCAGTACTAAAAGTTTCAAACATGCTGCTGACTTTTCGACTTTTGTAAGACTTGAAAGTTGAACATATAAAACTTTAATATTAACAAAGCAACTTGAAAATTTATCCTAGACACACAATTTATTCAAAAGAAAGAAAACTTGTAAAGCGTTTACTTTATAGAATAAATTTGTAAAGATTTAAACTTTTAATTAATATTTAGTTGGAACAAAATAAAATTCAATTATTTCATCTTTCACATTATAAAAAAATTTGTGTCTCAAATAAAAAAAATTGGGTTGAACAAAATTAAAAGAAAGTTGAACAAACTCAAATTCAAGAAAAATTTTGAGAAAAACTGGAATAACATCATAATCAGAGATGAATGCAGCGGAAATAAAAGTAGATGTACTCACAGTATCTCATTAGTCAGAATGCTTAAAGCATTTAAGAACGAGTTCTAGACTGACATGTCTAGAAGTCATAGTTCTTGAAGTATGGGTTCTGAGCTGAAGTACTCAGAAGCCAACATTCACTTACTCCCTCTTAACATGAGATGCCTGCAACTTTGAATCAGATAGAGATTTGGGTACCCACTTGTATTTGGGCCTGTGAAAGTTAGTTGCAGTTCGTATGGGAAAATACTTGTTAAATTTGACAGTATAAGCACATGAAGTATTATCAGACAAATAATCACAATCATCAGAAGAGAAATCATAATCATCAGAACTAGAATCTGAGGAAGAACATGAGACATGTTTTGAAATTCGAATAACTTGCTTTATAGAATATTTTGAAAGTTTATTACATGTAGCAAATGAATCACTTTTATAAAGTTTGTCTACACATTTATCCCCATCAAAAGCAGGTTCATCAGATATCCGCTTTGTTCTTCAGATCTGCTTCTTTGACTTGCTCAAAGTCCTATCTGAAAGATTAGAATCAGAAGAATTAGAACTATCAGAAATAACTTTATCTTGTTTCTTCGACTTCTTTGACTTTCTTTTTTTACGTTTAGGTTTATAATATAGATCATTTAGCGTAAAAGAATCATCAAGAATTTTAGACTTAATATTTAAATCAGAAGAAATAATTTTACCTAAGCAACCAATCTGATCAACTAATAAATCTGAATTAGCTTCGGAGTCTGAAGAAATTTGAGATAGGTTTTTAAAATTTGAAACTTCCTTTTTGTTTTCTTTAAAATCAGAAGAAAGGCTAGAAATAGAATCTGATTTTTGAGAAAATAATTTTTCTTCAAGACTAGACGTCATGAAAGAAAGAATAATATCAGATTCAATTTTCTTTAAAATATTTTCATCCTTTATCTTATCTTCAAGATCGATTATTTTGCATTGTAAAACTAACGGAGGAGTATATTTCTTAGAATCATAAATGATTGGAGAAATATTTTCCTTATCAGAATCAGAAGCATAAGAAGCAATAAAATCATCAGACATTGAATATTTGATAGGAGATATATCATTTAAACCTTTTCTGCCTCTCCTTCATTTTTCTGGAACATATTTAGCATTTTCGCTCGTATAAACAAAAGGAATTTTATTTTTCTTATTATTTGTTCTTTTCTCATTTTCTAGTTCTAATACTTGCTTTTCACTAGTCCAATGAAATTTGAACTGAGAAGCATAATGTGCAAGTGTCAGATAATCGTATTTATATAAAGTAGGAACTTCATTTATCACTTTGTTTAAACAATTAGGATTGTCAAAACCAAGTCCCCACCTTTGTTTTAAAACTTCTTCACTCCTCGGTTTGTTCATAAAAATTGTTTGTTCAGATTGGTTCCTTTGATAAAGCATTTCTTCTAACTAATTTAATTTATCTGACAATTCATTTTTTAAAGAAGTCATAGCAGACAAAGACTCAAGATAAGTCTTATTAGAATTTTTCAAATCATCCAATTTATTTTGAAAGATGTCTTTAGTGTTTTCCAAAATAGATTTTTCATCTTTCAAAGAAATGTTCAGTTTGTCAATCAAATCTGACTTTTCAGAATTTAAATTCTTTTCAGAAATAAACTTAGAGCAAAAATTAGATAAAGCAGTAATTATGATATTCATCTGAGAGGTAATGAAATTATAATCAAATTCAGAATATACCTCATCTTCATCAGAAACAGAATCGTCTGACTGGTCATCTCCACCCAAGCACATCTGAGCGATCTCGACGTTTGCAGCTTCGTCGTCAGAGTGATCCAACCAGAATTCTTCTTCGACCAGCAAAGCAGTTCCGTTCTCTCTCTTTTCAGTCAGTTCCATTTTCTTTCTGTAGTAAACCGAATCCCTAACCACATTTGCTCGACACTCCTTTGACATGTGACACGACTTTCCGCAGTTGTAGCAGGCAGCAGTGTTTGGCTCGGGTACTTTGGCTCTTGTACCGGAAATGAAGCGAAGATTGTTGGAACCCGACCGTGGTTGGAACTTTTTCTGGTAATGCTGAGAAAAAAGGATCATTGCTTTCTGTAGAGCCTCACCATCGTCATCAGTTGACCCATTGTAAGCGTTATCAGACAACGCTTGTTCAGCCAATTGCTTCGTGAGAAGAGCAACCGGGTCTACTGATTTCTTGTTCTTCTTATCCAGTTTGGCCTTTTTCTCTAGCACCAAGATCTCATCAGTCAGCAAAATCTCGAACATCTCTTGGATTTGCATAGTGGAGATTCTGACATCATTCCTCAGTCTATGGCAAGATTTGTTCCATTCAGGCTGCAATATGTTGAGGAACTTCAGATTTATCTCAAGCTCAGTCTTTTCAACTTTAATTTTCCTAAGATCATTGATCACGGCACAAAATCGGTCAAACACAGCTTTCAGTGGATCCCCATCCTTGGCTTTGAATTCTTCAAAGTTATTCATGTAGCGCATATGCCTTGTTGAGTTGCGACCGAAGAAACAAGCATAATCTTCTCAAGCTGTTGCCACATCAGATTAGGATGAGTTTTGAAACAATCAATCCTGTTGTATACAGAGTTTGGCAAGGCTAGCATCAGATTTGCTTTAATATAACGATCAGCTTGATATGTGGACAACTCTTCATGTGAGTATTCCTTAGTAGGCTTATATAATCCAGAAGCCAATTTTGGTTTTTCAAACGGTCCTTCAGATAGAATGATCATCATGTCGTTTCCATTCTTTTGACGTTCAATGAAGTTTAGGAACCGATCTTGCCACTGTGTAAATTCATTTTCATCTATCAACACTAGTGGACGATTTTCTGTACCCAGAGACATCATTAGATCACTTTTGTAGAACTGAGCTTGATAAGCAAATTTGTCAGAATCCATGTTTCAGAGAATCCAGAAAAAATTCTAAGTCTGAGACTTGCGCAAAGTTGATCTTTTGCGTGAGAGGTAGAAGACGCAAACTGAGCTTCTCTCGATAAGGCTGAAACGCAAACTTAAGCTTTGTGTAAGAAGGCGATTGCACAAACTAGACTTTGCGTGAGAAGGCTGTGACGCAAAGTAGCTTTGCGTTATGCGAAGGAGACGCAAACTTAAGTTCTCGCAATCTGAAAGATACTCAAACCAACTTTGCGTGAGTAGCAGGAGATGCAAATCGAGCTTTGCGTGACACGCTGATAACGAAAACCAAACTTCGCGTAATTAGTTGATTACGCAAACAAGACTTTGCGTTAGACGTTGAAGACGCAAAGTAAGCTTTGTGTGAGGCACTTAAGACGCAAACTGGACTTTGCGTGTTATGTTGATTGCGCAAATGGAGCTTTACGTGATAGGCTGGAAACGCAAAGATCACTTCTTGTGATGCAAGGGATACGCAAACTTAGCTTTGCGTGATGAACACAAAGCGAAAAGTTGAACTCCTTGATATGAAAACCTGAAATACATGAACAAAATTTGTAGAACACGCAAATCAAACTATGAACTTGCGCAAACTAGGAAGAACTCGCGCAAAGTTCAAATCTAGCGAAAGACGAATGAAAATAAATAAAACTTCCAAAAAGTCGATTTCTAAACAAGATTTGATGAAATTTTCTTATACAAATACGTTCGAAAACAACTATTTAACACAATTCAAACTAAAATTTCAATTAAAAACCACAAAATCAAAATTTCTTAAATGAACAGTACGTGAAACTCGACTTTTCCAGAAAACAAAATTTCTCAAAATTGACAATCAAAACGTGAATTTCTTGAAAAATGACATGAATCAAAGTTATTCTCTTATCAAAATCGAATCCAACAAGACAAATTTCAAAGAAATTCGATCAAAAACACCTCTGAATTTGATGAAAAATCAAGAAAACTAGATTTTCTTGAAAAATCAAGAAAATCGATCAAATTTTCGATTTTAAACCACAAATTTAAAAACGAAATTCAATCTCTCAATTCTCTCAAGATTCAGATGGCTCTGATACCAATTGTGAGTCCAAGAATCTCTAAATCCTAGAGAGAGAAAGTAGAGAGAGAGAGAGCAAAGTAGAGCAAAGTAGAGCAAAGTAGTGCAAAGTGTTATTGAATTGAATATGTGCGTGTCGTTCTTACAAACAACCAAGACCAAAGGGACTTAAATACCCCTGGTCAATAAAACACAGTATTAGACATTAGACACAGTATTTGACCAAGCCCAATAAATACAATGATTACTATAAAATCAGACCTAACACTTTCCTTTTCAAGTAAGTCTTCTAAAGTAGAAATCTCCTTAGGAAGTTCAATTGTTTTATTTTCAAGAACCTTTCTGTATTTTGCAAAAGTATCTTTTTCATTTATTACAATATTTTCGAATTCAGATACTTGCTTTGAGAGTTTTAAGCATCTAAGCTCCAAATCCTTTTTCTCTTGAAAAGCTTTCTTAGAAAAATCAGATAACTTTTAAGTGTAGATTTTCTCCAGATCAAGTTTGATTGTATCTACATTGAGATTTTTCATTAGATCAACATTTTTTGCTTCCAATGCAAATAACTTCTCATCAAAAGCCTTAAACTTTCTATGTAGATCAACTGATTCAGCTTTCAGCTCTGATGATTTCTTTTCAGTTGGCTTTGAAGATTGGTTATTTCTCTCTCTCTCTCTCTCTCTTTAATTTCTTTCTCTTTTGCCTTGATGATACCTGAAAAATCAGATTTAGAATTATTAATACATTTTGCACATTCAGAAGTTTTTTTAGAATTTAAAATTTTAGTTTTCAACTCCTAAATCTGATTTAGATGCTTTGAATTCTGAATCTTTAGTTTATCCCCTTTAGCTTCTATAGCAGGTATTTCAGGCATGTACATTATGGCACAGTCTCTCCTTGATAACATAATAGACATCTTGAATATTATGCTTGAGATGATCGTCCAAAATATTCAGATAAAATTTTGACTTGAAAATCAAACTTAAACAACACTTGAAAAGATCAAAAAAAAAATTCTAAGTGTTAAACTCGCAGAACACTATAGCTGAAATTCACTTTGCGCAAGAAGAACAAACTCGCAGATCACTGTAGCAACTACTTCGCGCAGATAGGCTTATGCGTGTACTCACTTCGCGTAGAACACAACATGCGCGTTCAAGGTTCACGCAGATAGTGATGTATGAGTTCTTTGTTCTCGCAGATAAGGACGTGCGTGTTTTAACTTCGTGCAGAAAACAACATGCGTGTTCTTAACTTTAACTTCTCGCAATGCTTTTGCGTGTTCCTATACTTAGAAAATTTTTAGACAATTAAAAACTCGCAAGGAACTTCTCACAGAACCCAAAACTCGCTATTACAGAAGTCAAAAAAAAAAAATCAAAGTCGCAAATAGGCTTGTGCGAGTTTCACTTCTCGCAGAGTGTAGATCCCAATTACAGTGCAATCACGAACAGTAATCAATGAAGAACAATCAATGTGCCACAATTTCTAGTCATATGATTAATATTTAAGAAAGGTTTAGGTTTACAGAGAGAATATCTGATAAGCAAAAGTAAACCTATCGACTAAAATGATAATGAATAATGCGACTAGAAGTTGTGGCACATTGATTGTTCTTCATTGATTACTGTTCGTGATTGCACTGTAAGTGGGATCTACAATTGGTATCAGAGCAGGATCGAATTAAGTTTATTCGATACGATCAAAAAGGTTTGTCTAAAACTTTTAAGTGCTTATTAGATAATATTTTTATTGATCGATTTTTTTTCCTGGATTAAATTTTTTTCGGGAAAATCAAGTCTGGTGGAATTGATTGATTTGATTTCCTGCCATATCGAATTCCTAAAATCTAGGTTAAGGTTTCTGAATCTCGATTTTTTTCTGGTGTGAATTTGCATATTGTTTGTGTTTTCTGCATAAATCAATTAAGTTTTCAAATATGGATTTTGGTCGAATAATTGATTTTCTGAGTTTCTGGGAAATTTTCTAGGTTGAGCTATATCGATTGCTTCTGATTAATCTGTTTGTTTAAGTGCTTATCTGTTCGTTTAATCAAAGTGATCGATTGCATCTGTTTGATAGATTTTATCGGAAGACTATCGGTTTTTAATTTGATCTGTTAATCGATAAGTGTTATCATCGACCGGACAATCCTTCGACCGGACAATCCTTCGACCGGACTCTAGTGACCGGTGCCTTGACCGGTTCCTTGTTGACCGGTTTCTGCGACCGGACCTTATCGACCGGACCCTTGTTCGACCGGGAAATACTCCATACCGGGAGTTTAATTTTTCATCCGGGTCCCTGTCCCAATGAAAAATTAATCAATTTCTCCATACCGGTTTCCGAGTTTAGAGGTTCCCATATTGATTTCCTTTATTGTTTTTCAATTGTGTTTGGCGGCGGCTGCAGTTCTCAGTTGAGATCTATGGATGAAAATCAATTTGAATAGCAACTGCAATTAATTGTTGGTTCATGGGTTGCTCAACTTATTGATATTATTGGATTTGTAAATCGGTGGAATCAATCTCAAACGGGGCGGGCTGCAGAATTTCATTTGTGTGCAGAATTTCGTTTGTGTGTGCAAAATTTCTACTATACATCTCATATACATATATATATATATATATATATATATATCCATCCATCCATCCATCGCATACATATATATATATCGCATACATACATACATATATATCTCATCTTTTTTTCCATTGCAAACGCCCGGTGTCTCATACCCATCGACCGGTGTCTGATTTCAATCCACCGGTGTCTGATTTCAATCGACCGGTGTCTAGCTCCCGGTGTCATTCGACCGGACCAGGGCTTGACCGGTATCCCATCTCCCGGGTCATCTCGACCGGTACCGTCCTCGCCCGGTGTCTTGCATCGACCGGACCGTAAATCGACCGGTGTCTCGCTAAAGCCCGGTGTGCCACGACCGGTGTCTCCCCTACCGGTCCCTTGCGTCTCCTCTCCCCGGTTCCACACTTCGTCGCTTCGACTGTTTTTCGAAATCATTTCGGTTGATTCGGTAGTGATCGTGGACGAACTTTTTCGGTTTTAAATCATTAAGGGTGGTCTACAAAGCTTAAACGATCGATTTCTATCGAAAAATTTCATCTCATTTCAAGTTTTTAAATTCTCGTTCGGTTTCCGAAAAAAATATTCGGTTGCTTCGTTCGAGAGATTGAGAGACTCTTTCGAGATTTAATCAGTTGAGGGAGCTTAAGGGAACATAAACGATCATTTTTTGTCGTAAAATTTTAACCCATACTGATTTTTTAAGTTTTCGATCGTTTTCCGAAAAGTTTTCGGTTGGTTCGTTTGTGATCGTAGGTTGACAGATTGAGTTTTAATCTGGTAAGGACTGATCAGGCAGCTTTAACGATCGTTTTGCATTGAAAATTTCTAACCATTTTCAAGTTTTGCAGGTATGTCTCGTTGGAGAAGATGATGAATAATAACTAACGAATTCTATTAGTTTGCCGTTAAGTTATTTACTTTTTGGTCCATTTTCCGTTAGTCCAGTTAGTGTCAGTTAATTTGTTAATTTAGTTAAGTTTTATTTCAATTTTAGTCCATTTTCGTTAGTGTCTAGTTAAGTCCGTTAGAAGTTTTAAATTTTACACTTTTAGTCCCTCTAGTTAGTAGTTTTAGTATACGCCATTTTTTGTCCTTCTAGTTTTAAGTTTATGTTTGTGTCGCTTTCAACCCCCGTACTTCAAGGTTTCAGTCGTTTGTCATTTGTGACCCTAAAATTTCAAGTTTCACACTTTTTCACTTTTGGTCCTTGCACTTTAGAGTTTCATCTCTTGTCAAGTTCAGTCCCTGGACTTTAAGCTTTCCAAGTAACAATGAGTTATCTACAAATTTTTCGGTTACAAGACGACAATGACAGACTCCAGCGCAGGAATAAAGAACTTGAAATGATGTTAGAATCTAATTCATTTCACCCTTTGTTTTTTAAACAAATAGATTCTCTTAACCAAGAGATTTCAGATCTTAAAAGAGCAGCTCATAAAAAGGAAAAGGATCTACATGAAGCTTCAAAGAAAATATCTGAACTTGAACGAAAAGTTGCAGATTTTGAAGCCAAAGAAGAAAAGTACCTGATGCTTGAAGAAAGAGGAAACATGTTGGAGGATGAAAATCTCGATCTGACAAAAAGGCTTGCTGTTTTTGAAAAAAGAAAAAGTTTATTTTTCAAATGAAAGAAAGATTCTTAATCTTTCAACGAAAGTTTTTGATGAAAGAAAGGTTTTTGAGCTTCAAAATGCAAAACTTTCTCAGCAAGTTACTGATTTTGAGAAAGTAATAATCTTGGAAAGAGAAAAGTTTGTCAAGGAGAAGAAGGAAATTGAACAGAAGAACGTTGGATTCTTTAAGGAAATATCAGGTCAGATAAAGGATGATGAAAAGGGATTTGAAGAAAAAAGAAGTATATTTGAGGCTGAGATCAAAAAGCTTACTGAGAAGCTATCTGAACTATCTGAAAGTGTGCACAAAGAGAAGAAAACGAAGTCTAAATGCGAGACGAAGATTGACCTTCTTGTTAAAGAAAGAGACAGTCTTGCTTCAAAGATTAAAGAGCTTGAAAAGACAGCATCAAGTTCAACTCAGAAAACTGTTTCTTCCAAGTGGTCAGTTACATCTTTTGATCAGTTTCGTAGTACTAACCTTTTCTATGATAGAAATATAGATGGTTCAGGTACACATCGACGAAGAAGGAGATACGAGGAAGAGGAACTGGTCTGGAAGAAGAAACCAGTTGAAGATGAGAAGAAAGATGGGAAGAAAGATGAGTTGAAAGGTAATAAATCATGTGTACATACACACAAAGCCTAAAAGAACAATGCACGTAAAAGTAAGCCTGATCATATCTACTCAAGAGATCAATTAATAAGGTTGTCAGGTAAGAAATACTATTGTTCTTATTGTCGTACACATGATCCTATTCACAAGACTAGTGATCATTACTGGTATGGTTCTTATTCCATTACTCCCATTCGAACTGCAACTAACATTCATGGACCCAAATACCAGTGGGTACCAAAGCCTAAAATTAATTCTGTATTGCAGGCACCTAATGTCAAGGGGGAATAGAAGAACTAAGGCTTCTAAGTAAATCAGCTTAGAACTCGTACTTCAACGGAGTTCCTCAAAGAACTATGATAAGGATATTCTGTAAATATCCAAGAAGGAGCTTATCTGACCTAAATCATTTTATCATGATTTGAGGGGGAGCTTAAAGGTAAATATCTTCTGATCTAGATCTCTGATTGTTTGAAAGGTAAATATCTTTCGAACATGAAAAACGTTTTCTGAAATGTTCAAACCACTTCTGGTTCTCAAAAGATTTTATGAATTTAGAAGTGTGATTTTAAATGTTTTTCAATTTTGAGCTTTAATGTTTAACTAACCGTGTGTTTCCAAAGATCAATACTTGCGTATTATCTTGTCCATATACTGTCAAGTATTCACACACACCGGTTCAGTACTTTATTTGAATTTGTTATTACCATATCTCATAACGAAATAATTTTTCGATGGTAATACTCCCGTTAGCTTTCAAATGTTGTTGAGCATCTATCATTATTTCTAAATTTGTGCTTTTATTGGTAAATTGTTTATATTTGTTCATATAAACAAAATATCCGATTCTTTGATACCGTAACCATTTTATTTGATCTGATTGATACATTGTCAGGTTCTCAAAACAATTCTCTTGATTTCATTTCATTCATTCAATATATTTGTTTTGAGAAATATTCAAAGTTCAATTGCTCAAATCTCATGAGCATACATTTTGACAATGTTATCATACATTTTGTGCTTAATTGTACAAGTTAAACTGTTGAACAACCATTT
Source organism: Arctium minus (assembly GCA_954870635.1). NCBI lineage: Eukaryota > Viridiplantae > Streptophyta > Magnoliopsida > Asterales > Asteraceae > Arctium > Arctium minus. Next base: position 117,741,262 of record OX941080.1, on the reverse strand, counting down.
TTTTTACGACTTACATGGGATTCATTTGTGAGCTTAAACAGAAATTCCATAGATTCACGTAAACCAGTGTTTCCTACCCCGGAAGTTATCCTAGAGTGATTGAGGGGTGAGGGGTCATAAATCAAAGAGTGGGGGAGATAACTCATCCGGTTGAGTTTTTCTCATTGTGCTGAGCGGAAAAATGGAAAAGGGAGTTTGTTAGAAATGAGCTTTAATGACAAAAAGAAAGAGAGTGTGATAACAGAGTTTAAAGAATATGAAAACTCTGCACCAAACACTTTCTGAGTCGGGCATCCACATCTTCTGATTGGTTCACATTCTTTGGTGACCATCATTGAAAAGGCACCTAGCCCATGCCAACTCTTGCATTAACCCCACCAGCCACTCGTTTCTTTCTTAACAAAGAAATGTTTCATTTTCATTGGGGACGCAACACATATGCTATCTAGTCTTTAATCGGAAGAATTAGATATTGAAAAAGAAGGAAAGTTGCCCCACCTTCACACCTTTTTTCATGCACATTGAGTCCGTGTAATATCTGTTGCTGTCTCAACAGTTTACACATTTTTGAGCCTGAGAAAGATAAGTAGCTTCAATCATTCTACACTTGCACGTACACACAAGGAATGAGTTTTCTTGTCATAACATTCATAGAAAATTCCTTTGTGGTTTTTCGATGATTGAATGGAAGCCCTGGGGAGTGAATATCACAAAAGCTCCTTTCCAAAGTACATCCGTTGTACAAAGTGGCTCTGTGCTACTTACAGGCATACTAACTGTATCATTTGTTGATTCAGGTTTACAATTCCTATTATGTCTGAATTTGAAAACATTCAGATATATAGATTTCATGAATTGACGGATAATCAGATCAACGGGCGGAGAATGTCAAACTATTATGAAGGGAAGATTGTTCGTCTTTACAAAGGGGGAAATCAAAGAAAGTGCTGAAATTGAAGAAGTTTTGATGATCATGATGTTCACAATCATCAAAAAGGGGGAGAAATTTTACAAAGTTCAATTTCAAAGTTATAAAGAAAGAAAGTTCTGTGAAAAGATTGTGGAGAAATTTCAAAGATTTGTGGAGAAATTTCAGAAAGTTCAAGTTTTTCAAGATTGGTGAAAAGAAATCATTCCATAATGATTCAATTTCTGAATGAAGATGATTCGTGAAAGTTTGCTTTTCTGAAAAGAAATCATTCCATAATGATCAAAGAGATGAAGATATGAGTTCAATGTTGTTTCAATATTCAAAGATGAAGATTTCAAAGATTGTATTTCTTCTATCCCGTATCATATGGTGTTTGCTATAAGTTGATTCCTCTTATGAGCTGATTGAAGCAAGTTCTTGAAGCTGAAAGTCTATTCAACTCGTAATTCAAAAACATATTCTTTGTTTTAAACTGAAGATGCACCGTGGAAAGTCACTTAACTCGCACATTATTTGTTAAGTCTAAATATTGTATCTAAGATTTAATAGGAAAGTCAATGATGAAAAAGTTAACATTGTCTAATAGAAATGTTTTGAGAATCTGACAATGATTAAAATCAGATCAAATGAAAATGATAGGGTATCAAAAAACTGGATATTTTGTTTATATGAACAAATATAAACAATTTATCAATGAAAGCACAAATATGAAAAAGATGAATGATGCTCAACAACGATGAGTTTCAAACGAGGGTATTACCATCGAAAAAATTGGTTCGTTTAGAGACATGGTAATAACAAATTCAACTAAAATACTGAACCGGTGTGTGTTAATACTTGACAGTATATGGACAAGATAATATACAAGTATTGATCTTTGGAAACACACGGTCAGTTAAACATTAAGCTCAAAAATGAAAAACATTTAAAATCACACTTCTAAATTCATAAAAACTTTTGAGAATAAGAAGTGGTTTGAACATTTAAGAAACTGTTTTTCATGTTCGAAAGTTGTTCTTCTTTCAAACAATCAGAGATCTAGGATCAGAAGATTTTTACCTTTTCAGCTCCACCTCAAATCATGATTAAATGATTTATATCTTTTGAGGTCCCCCTGGATATTGACATAATATCCTTCTTTGATCGTTGAAAAACGGGTCCTGATCTGTCATGTGATCAGAAGCCATCACCTGTACTCCCCCTACAATTTATGCATTAGTAGATATATCAATTAAAACAAGATAGAGATCCACAACTCCTTCTGGAATGCGGTCCGTCATATCAGGAAAAATCTATCAATGAAAAGTCTAGGATAGAGATCCACAATTCCTTCTAGAATGTAGTCCATCATATCTCTCTATTGCAGAAAGAGTGTACTCCCCCTTGAAGGTTGATTTCCTCATTTGAGTGTTGGAATACGATCTCTTATGATATCACGGGAGTAGAGGGCTTTAATCCTTTGAAGTACGGGTCCTAAGCTGTGTACTTAGAAGCCATAATCTTTCAACTTTGAAATCCGGGTCTTGAGCTTATTTACTCAAGAGCAATTATCTTTCTTACTCCCCCTTGACTTGTGTTGTCTGCAACTAAGAATCAGTTTTCTTCTTTGGTAACCACTGGTATTTGGGTCCAGAAATGTTAGTTGCAGTTCGTGTGGGGGTTATAGAGTAAGAACCATACCAGAAATGATCACTGGTCTTGTGGATGTGATTATATGTACAGCAGTATGAACAATAATATTTAGTACCTGAAAACAACCTGAGTAATTGATCTTTTGAGTATTTGAGGTCAGGTTTACCTTTATGCTCTTTGTTCTTCTTTGCTTGATGAGGATGTACACATGATGTCTTTCCATTCAGCTCTTCTTTCTTGTCATCTTTGACAGATTTCTTTATCCAGACCAGTTTCTTTTTCTTGTAGCTTTTTCTTCTTGAAGATGTATCTAAAACATCTAAATATTCATCAAAGAAAATGTTAGATCGACGAATCTGATTAAAATATTTAATTGACCTTTGTGAAGAGACAAATTTCTGAGTAGAACTTAAAACAGACTTTTCAAGCTCTTTGATCTTTGATGCAAAGATGTCTCTTTCTTTTCAAGTTGGTCAATCTTCTTTGAGAACTCAGACTTCGTCTTTTGCTCTTTCAGCGCAGAAGCAGACAGTTCAGATAACTTGGAAGTTAGCCTTTTGATTTCAGACTCAAAGATTGATCTTTCTTCTTCAAATCCTTTTTCTGAATCATTTCTCTGGCCTGATAATTTTTTAAAGAATCCTACATTCTTTTGTTCTATGGCCTTTTTTTCTTTCTCAAACTTCTCTCTTTCCAAAATTAGTACTTTCTCAAAATAGGAAATTTGTTGAGAAAGTTTTATACATTTAACCTCCACTGACTTCTTCTCTCCAAAACATTTATTCGAGAAATATGAGAACTTCTTTGAAATTTTTTTCTTTTCACTCTCAAAATTAACTTTATCTTCAGCAAGCTGTTGCTCCAAGCCAGATATATTCTTTCTAAGTTCAGCATTCTCAGATTCCAAAACAGACATATTCTCTTTGAAAGCCTTCAACTTGATTTGAAGCTCAACTGATTCTGCTTGAAGCACAGGTAATTTCTGTTCAGTTGTCTTCAGTTGGCTTTGAAGATTTATAATCTCTCTCTCTTTCTCTTTTATCTCTTTTTCCTTCTCATAGACGATACCTGAAAATTTAGAAATATTATCAGTACACTTTATACATTCAGGAGTTTTAACACAGTTGAACAATTTAAGTTGCAACTCCTGAATCCTTTTGAGATAATCTGAATTTTTTATTTTCAGATCATTTCGTTCAGCTTCAATAACAGGTATCTCATATTTGTACAAATTTGACATCTTGAATAAGAAAACAACTTGATAAGAATGATCGTTCCCAAACTGTAAATCAGAAAATATTTGATCACAATCAGAACAATGTCCCCCTTCACATTTAGAGAACATATTACAGTTTTGAAAAATTTGACTAAGTATGGAAATGACACTATTTGCGCAAGATTGAGATTTGCGTAAGCTACGTGATGCGCAAAGACAGGTTCTCGTAAGCAAAGAGTTGCGCAAAGTAAGGTTCTCGGGATAAGCGTGTTGCGCAAAGTAGGTTTGCGTAAAAGACTTGATGCGTAAAGTGAGCTTTGCGTGTTAGCCTTGATGCGCAAAGTGAGCTTTGCGTATGCTGAAGGATGCGCAAATGTGACTTTGCGTATTTACCTTGATGCGCAAAGTAGACTTGATGCGCAAAGTTAGATTTTCGTGATCCTTGAATTGCGCAAATTATGGTTTTCGAGACCCACTGAATACGTAAAGATGAGGTTTGCGTAATCCAAGGGATGCGCAAATCTGCAAGATGAACTTTGAGGATGAACTTGCGCAAACCGTCTATGAATCTTGCGCAAAGTGTATGAACTTGCGCAAACCGTGTTCTTCGCAGATTCTTTCTCAAATCTACTCAAACCTGCAAATTTGATCTAAAAAATTTATCAGCATCATCGAAAAACAATACTAACCACAAATATACAATCAATTTTCGATTAAAATCAACAATTCACACAAAAACAATCAAGAACAATGTTCGAAAGAAAATATCCAAAAAACTCAAATTTCGAAAATTGACATCGAATTAGTTAAAATTATAAGATGTAATCAATACAAGAATCAATTCTAATCATAAAACGAATACAATGATTCCATTTTCTTGCAACAAACACGATTTTTCACACAAATTCGGATGTAACAGTATTCAAAACTCACGTTCTTGAAAAAATTCGAAAAACACAAATTTTCGATTTAAAACTCCAGATTTCAATTCAAACTTTGATCAAATCATTTCTAAAAAGTTTGGTTCGGCTCTGATACCAATTGTTAATCATAAAATCCCAATTAATCAAGCTAATTACTCAAGATTTAGACATTAAAGATCAAGAACTAGAGAGAGAAAGTCTAGAGAGAGAAAGTAGATCTTGAATATCACCAATACTAAATATTACAATACAATGCATCTCTTGAAGCGTTACAACAAGATTACAAGACACCCTATATATACTACCTAACTATTACAAAGCCTTAAAGGCTAAGGAAACTAAACATGCTTTGACTTAGACAATGTTGACTTTTACATCATTGACTTTCCTATTAAATCTTGGATACAATATTTAGACTTAACAATCTCCCCCTTTGTATTCAAGATTTAATAAAAAATTGATACAGATCTTCAGCTCTTGATTCTTCAGCTTTTGTTTCTTTGAAGCTTTCACAATCTTTAATCTTTCAACTCCTGAAGAATCTTGGTAAGTCTTTTTCTCTTTTTGAAGCTTTAAAAGTCAACAAGTCTTGAACAGGAAACAGATTTCTTGAAACTTCTGAAACACTTTAACAACTCTGAAACAAACATTGAAACTTCTGAAAATTCTTTGAAAACAACTTGATTATGTATCTTCATCTCTTTGATCTCTGAATCATCTTTGGAAGAAACAAACTTTCACAAACCATCTTGATTAAACTTTGAACATTCTTCCTTCAGAATCTTTTGGCTTTGAATTTCTTTATCAGACTTGAACTTTAAATCAGCGGAAGCATTTTGAAATTGAACTTGAAATTGAACTTTGTATAATTCTCCCCCTTTTTGATGATATGAGCACCATGATCATCAAAACTTCATCAATTTGGCACAGACTTTGATATCTCCCTTTTTGATCAACTAAAAATATCCCCTTTTACAGATGTTGTACTTTGATCTGAAGAGCCGAATCATGAACTGTATATATCCGAATCTTTTCAAATTCAGATATAATGAGCGTGTAACCTTGATTCAACAAATGAAACAGTTATAAGTGCCTGTCAGTAACACGGAGTGACTGTGTACAATGAATGTACAATATAAGGAGCTGGTTTGATGTTGACTCCCCAGGACTTCCATTCAATCATTGAAAAACACAAGGTTTATCTATGAATGTTCTGACAGAAAAAACAGATTTTCTGTGTGCTCGTACTTGTGTATGAAAGAATTAGCACCATGATTGTGTTCTCATAAGGCTCGAAGTATGTAAATCACTGAGACAACAATGATTGTACATGGACTCAATGTGCATGAGAAAGGGTCGAAGGTGGGGCAACTTTCCTTCTTTTTCAATATCAGTATTTTCCAAGAGAAGAACCAATAGATTATGTGTTGCTTCCCCAGAAAATGTGAAACATTCTCTTTTTAAGAAAAGAATGAGTAGCTAGTGGGGTTGATGCAAGAGATGGCATGGGCTATTTGCCTATTTCAATGATGGTCACCAAAGAAATGTGAACCAATCAGTAATGTGGCTGCCCGGCTCAGAAAGATGTTTGGTGCAGAGTTCTGATATTCTTTTAACTCTGATCTCACAACCTCTTTCTTTTAAACATATAAGCTCACATCTAACCAATCTCTCATTTTCATTTTACCTCAGATCACTCCCACACTCAATTCTTTTAGACCTTTCTCCCCTCAATCACTCAAAGGATTTCTTCCGGGGTAGGAAACACTGGTTATCGTGAATCCATGGAAGATCTATTAAGCACTTACACTGAATCCTATGTTCCTAAAAGTACATGCTGGTCAATGATTTTCTTGATATGAAAAGCACAAGAAATGATATGTTAGTGTATGTATGCTCATCAAAAATCAGAAATGAAATTTGAGCATTTTTAACGTTGAATATTTCTAAAAACAAAGATATTGAAAGAATGAAATGAAATCAAGAGACTTGTTTTGAGAATCTGACAATGAATTAAACAGATCAAATCAAATGTTTAGGGTATCAAAGAATTGGAATTTTGTTTTTATGAACAGATATAAACAATTTATCAATGAAAGCACAAATATGAAAAAATGAATGATGCTCAACAACTTTGAAAGCAAACGGGGGTATTACCATCGAAAAATTGGTTCATTTAGAGACATGGTAATAACAATTTCAACTAAAATACTGAACCGGTGTGTGTGAATATTTGACAGTATATGGAGAAGATAATACACAAGTATTGATCTTTGGAAACACACGGTCAGTTAAACATTAAGGTCAAAATTTGAAAAACATTTAAAAGCACACTTCTAAATTCATAAAATCTTTTGAGAATAAGAAGTGGTTTGAACATTTAAGAAACTGTTTTTCATGCTTGAAAGTTGTTCTTCTTTCAAACAATCAGAGATCTAGGATCAGAAGATATTTACCTTTTTAGATCCCCCTCAAATCATGATATAATGATTTAAATCTTTTAAGCTCCCCTGGATATTAGGAGAATATCCTTTTCTGATCATTGAAAAATGGGTCCTGATCTGTAATGTGATCAGAAGCCGTCACCTGTACTCCCCCTATAATTTATGCATTAGTAGATATATCAATTAAAACAAGATAGAGATCCACAACTCCTTCTGGAATGCGGTCCGTCATATCAGGAAAATCTATCAATGAAAAGTCTAGGATAGAGATCCACAACTCCTTCTGGAATGTAGTCCATTATATCTCTCTATTGCAGAAAGAGTGAACTCCCCCTTGAAGGTTGATGTCCTCATTTGAGTGTTGGAATACGATCTCTTATGATATCACGGGAGTATAGGGCTTTAATCGTTGAGGTACGGGTCCGAAGTTGATGTGCTTAGAAGCCATATTCTTGACATTGAGGTGCGGGTCTTGAGCTGATTTACTCAAGAGCCATACTTTTGACATTGAAGTCCAGGTTTTGAACTGCTATGTTCAAAAGACATAATCTTTCAACTTTGAAGTCCGGGTCTTGAGCTGATTTACTCAAGAGCCATAATTCTCTTACTCCCCCTTGACTTGAGTTGCCTGCAACAAAGAATCAGTTTTCTTCTTTGGTACCCACTGGTATTTGGGTCCAGAAAAGTTAGTTGCAGTACGAGTGGGGGTAATAGAGTAAGAACCATACCATAAATGATCACTGGTCTTGTGGATGTGATCATGTGTACAACAGTAAGAACAATAAAATTTATTACCTGAAAACCTGAGTAATTGATCTTTTGAGTATTTGAGGTCAAGTTTACCTTTATGCTCTTTGTTCTTCTTTGCTTTGTGAACATGTACACATGATGTGTTTCTTTTCAACTCATCTGACTTGTCATCTTTGACAGATTTCTTCATCAAGACCAGTTTCTCTTTCTTGTAGCTTTTTCTTCTTGAAGATGTATCTGAACTATCTAAAAATTCATCAAAGAAAATGTTAGATCGACGAATCTGATTAAAGGATTTAACCGACCTTTGTAAATAGACAGATTTCTGATTTGAACTTGAAGCATATTTTTCAAGTTCTTTGATCTTTGATGCAAAGTTGTCTCTTTCTTTCACAAGATGATCAAACTTCTTTAAAAACTCAGACTTCGTCTTTTGTTCTTTCAATGCAGAATCAGACAGTTCAGATAACTTGGAAGTCAGCCTTTTGATTTCAGCTTCAAATATATATCTTTCTTCTTCAAACCCTTTTTCTGAATCTTTTCTCTGGCCGGATAACTCTTTAAAGAATCCCACATTTTTCTGCTCTATGTCCTTCTTTTCTTGAGCAAATTTCTCTCTTTCCAAGATCAGTACTTTCTGAAAATCAGAGATTTGTTGAGAAAGTTTAATGCATTTAAGCTTCACTGACTTTTTTTCTTCATAACACTTCTTTGAGAAATTTGAGAATTTCTTTGAAAAACTTTTCTTTTCTTTTTCAAATTCAGCTTTATTTTCAGCAAGCTGTTGATCCAAGCTAGATATATTCTTTTTAAGGTCAGCATTCTCAGATTCCAAAACAGATATATTCTCTTTGAAATCCTTCAACTTGTTTTGAATCTCAACTGATTCTACTTGTAGCTCAGATGATTTCTGTTCAGTCGTCTTCAATTGGCTTTGAAGAGTTATAATCTCTCTTTCTTTCTCTTTTATCTCTTTTTCCTTCTCATAAATGATATCTGAAAATTTAGAAAGATTATTAGAACACTGTATACATTCAGGAGTTTTAACACAATTGAACAATTTAAGTTGTAACTCCTGAATCCTTTTGAGATATTCTGAATTTTTTATTTTCAGATTATTTCGTTCAGCTTCAATAACAGATATCTCAGATTTGTATAAAATTGACATCTTGAAAAAAGTAATCAGCTTGAAGTGAATGACCGTTCCAAACTATATATTAGAAAAAAAATTCACATTTAAAGGACATATTATTGTTTTAAAATTTTTGACTAAGTATGGAAAAGACACTGTTTGCGCAAGATTGAGATTTGCGTAAGCTACGTGATGCGCTAAGTTGAGTTTCTCGTAAGCAGAGAGTTGCGCAAATTGAGCTTTGCGCAAGCAACGTGATACGCAAAGTAGGTTTGCGTATCGGTCTTGAAGCGCAAGATGAGCTTTGCGCAATGGTCTTGATGCGCAAAGTAGGTTTGTGTATTCAAGATACGCAAAGTCGGGTTCTTGGAACACGCTGGATACGCAAAGTCGAGGTTTGCGTATTGGTCATGAAGCGCAAACTGAGATAAGCTTCGTGTGAACTGAGTGATGTGCAAACTAAGGTTTGCGTATTGGGCTTGATGCGCAAGATAAGCTTCGCGTGGCCGTCTATGAATCTTGCGCAAAGTGTATGTATGTTGCGCAAATCGTGAATCTTGACAGTTTCTTTCTCAATTCGATTCAAACCTGCACATTTGACCTCAAGAACTTGTCAGAATCATCAACAAACAGTACGAAACAAAAATTTACAATCGATTTTCGATTAAAAACACCAATTCGTACATTTTCAAACAAGAACAGTGTTCGAACAAGTTTTCAAGAAAATTTCAAAAAATCAAAAATTGACATTGAAATTGTTCAAATTGTGAGATGTAATCAAAACAAGAATCAATCCTACACATAAAACGAATCTAATGAATCCATTTTCTTGCACCAAAAATGGTTTTTCACATGAAATTCGGATGAAACAGTAACAAACTCGTTTTCTTGAAAAACTTTCGAAAATATAGATTTTCGATCCAAAAACACACAAATTTCAATTCAAATCATGATCAAATCATTCCTGAAAAGTTTGGTTCAACTCTGATACCAATTGTTAATCATAAAATCCAAATTAATCAAGCTAATTACTCAAGATTTAGACATTAAAGATCAAGAACTAGAGAGAGAAAGTCTAGAGAGAGAAAGTAGATCTTGAATATCACCAATACTGAATATTACAATACAATGCATCTCTTGAAGCGTTACAACAAGATTACAAGACACCCTATATATACTACCTAACTATTACAAAGCCTTAAAGGCTAAGGAAACTAAACATGCTTTGACTTAGACAATGTTGACTTTTACATCATTGACTTTCCTATTAAATCTTGGATACAATATTTAGACTTACCATTATCTTTCTTGTGTGCTAATCTGATATGTTGAGTTTCTACAGTTGAAAGTTGCTTGATCGTGCATTCAGTCGAGGCTATTGTACATTGAATCTAGTTACAAAGTTGAAATATGAAGACCAAGAGCTTTATTCAAGGAGGAGCTGGGAAAGACATGAAGACATGCAACACCAAAGTTTTTCAAAGATTCAAGAGGGAAAGAAGATCAAGGCATGAAGATTTCAAGAAGATAAATGCCTTATTCAACTTTACGGGGGAGATTGTTAGGACTGAAAGTCCTGTGCGTTGAAAGTCGATTAAAGCATTTATAAGGGGGTAAATTGTAATTCTTTGATAGTTGTTTGATAGTTGGGCCCAAAGCCCATAAAGCCCATTAAGCCTATGCGCCTCATATATAAAGGCTTATTTAGTTCATATTTCGGGTTAGACAAATCATTATTAGATATCATTCACAATTCTCTAGTCAATAGGTTTACTTTGCTTATCATATATTCTCTCTGTAAACCTAAACCTTTCTTGAAGATCAATCATATGACTAGAGGTTGTGGCAATATTATTGTTCTTCATTGATAATATTGTTCGTGATTGCACTGTACTTGGATCTACACAGATCAAGCTTTGCGTGAATTGATCAAGAACTCGCAAAACCTACAAAAACATCATCACTCTTCATTTTGCGTGTTCTTTGTTTCTTGCGTGTTCTTCACTTATGAAGTTTGCACGTTTTCTGAATCTAGCGTGTTCTTCATCTTAACCACAGATTTCAACCAAAAACTTTGATTCCTGCAATTAAGACTTTGGTTGATCGCACTATCAATTAGAACACATATCTAATGTAACAATTAGGCTAAAACAACAAAATCACAATGAATTCAAAATTTACAAAGTTTGACTTTTTCAAAACCGAAAAACCACAAAAATCCAAAATTGGATGCAAATTGGTGCAAATTTAATGATCGAATCTAAACAAGAAATGTTCTAAAACAGTAATCGAACCCTAATGATCCATATTCTTTCATTAAAATTGTTTTTTTATGAAAAAATTTAAGCAACTGAGATTTTCCAGAAAAATACGTGTGTGTTCTTCCAAGATTCGTAAAATTGATCAAACCAAAGTGGTTTTAATACATCTGAATAATTTGGTTTGCTCTGATACCAAATGTTAGTCCAAGTTTTCAATCAATTCAATCAAGATCTACTAGATTTGAATTTTAAGATCAATATTCTAGAGAGAGGGTAGAGAGAGAAAGTCACAAGTCGTATATCTCTTAACCAATGAAGACATGTTACAAGAAACACTCACAACACTTAGCTACTTGATTTTGTTGACTTTACAGACTTTCACTTTTACACAATAAATCTTGGATACAACTATACACTAACACTAGGATTCATACCTCAGAGATCAAGTTTGACTTCTAAACACAATAGTTTATGACTCATACTTCAATGATAAAGAGTTTTTGTACTCCAACATAAAAGATGGTCAATTTTCAAGGGGGAGTACATTTTATTACTTCTGATAAATTTGTGAATGCAAATTTTCAGGGGGAGTTTGAGTTCTGATTATATCAGATCAGGACTCGGTCTTCAAATACTTTTAAAGATATTGCAATTTTTAAGGGGGAGCTTATATTCTTTATATTTTTTACTGATAAATTTTCTGATTTTTCAGGGAGAGCTTATCAGAACTATCAGAATTGAAGAGGAAGTTTTGTTTTTAGGGGGAGAAATTGGAAATTATAATGCTTATAATTTTGACTTTTTACAGATATCGAGGGCGAGCATATCTGAATGTTGTCAACCTGTTCTTAATTAAAGGGGAGATAAAAGGAAACATTATTTTTAGGGGGAGTTAAGAATCTCAAGCAGAATGTACGTATTTTTGATTCTTAAGCTCTACACATTTATAAGATGAACAACTTTCATATATGAAAAATGTTTTCTAAATGTTCAAACTAGTTGTTGTTCTTAAAATGATTTCATAAATTTAGAAATGAGATTTTAAATGATTTTCATTTTGGAACTTTATTGTTTAACTGACCGTGTGTTTCCAAAGATTAATACTTGTGTATTATCTTGTCTATATATTGTCAATTATTCATACACACCGGTTCAGTATCTTCTTATTGACTTTGTTATTACCATGTCTCTAAAAGAAACAATTTTTCGGTGGTAATACCCTCGCTTGTTTTCAATGTTGTCGAGCGTCAGACATCATTTCTAAATATTTGTGCGTTCATTGCTAAATTGTTTATATTTGTTCATATAAACAATCTACCAAGTTCTTTGATACCCCAACCATTTCATACTTATATTTCATGATATTTGAACTGATTGATACATTGTCAGATTCTCAAAACAATTCTCTTGGTTTCATTTCATTAACTCATTATCCTTCTTTTGAGAGATCTTCAAAGTTTAAATGATCAAATTTCATTCATATTCTTGATGAGCATACATTTATATGACAATGATATCATGTGCTTAATTGTTCAAAGTTAAATTGCTAAGCAACACTACTCTAAATAGGACAAAATTTCACGAGATTCTTGTGAGTGCTTAACAGAACTTCCATGGATTCTCGTTAACCTGTGTTTCCTAGCCCGGAAATTATCCTTAAGTGATTGAGGGATGAGAGGTCTAAATCAAAGATTGGGCGAGATAACTCAATGGGATGATTTTTTCTCGGTGTGATGAGGTAAAATGAAAAAAGCGAGTTTGGTTAGAAGTGAACTTAAATGTTAAAAATAAAGAGGGTGTGAGATTAGAGTTAAAAGAATATGAAAACTCTGCACCAACTTTTTCTAAGCCAGACATCCACATCTAATGATTGGTTCATATTCTTTGGTGACAATCATTGAAAAAGGCAGTGGGCCCATGCCAACTCTTGCTATAACCCCACCAACAACTTGTTTCTTTCTTAATGAAGAAATGTTTCATTTTTCTTTAGGGACACAACTTATATGCTATTTGGTCTTCATTTGGAAGATCTGGATATTGAAAAAGAAGGAAAGTTGCCCCACCTTCGCACCTCATTCATGCACATAGAGTCCGTGGAAAACTTGTTGTTGTCTCAACAATTTACACATTTTGAGGCTGTTCAAGCTTAAGTAGCTTCAATCTTTCTTACACTTTCACGAGCACAAAAAGAATAAGTTTTGTTGTCATAACATTCATAGAAAATTCCTTTGTAGTTTTTCAATGATTGAATGGAAGCCCTAGGGAGTGAACATCAAAAAGCTCCTTTCCAAAGTACATTTGTTGTACAAAGTGGCTCCGTGCTACTTACAGGCTTGCTAACTGATTCATATGTTGATTCAGGTTCACAATTCTTATTTTGTCTGAATTTAAAAAGATTCGGATGAATACATTTATTAATTGACGATTATTCAGATCAAGTGGTGCATATTGTTCCATTCTTGGGGAGATCAATCATGAAAAGCTTATCTTGCTGATATATGAGGGAGATGTTATCAAAGACGGTGCTGACATTGAAAGAGTTTTGATGATTCTGATTTCTCATCATCCATCAAAAAGGGAGAGAAATTCTAAGTGTTTCAAAGTCAGGTTTCTGTTGCATTTATCAAAAAAGGGGGATAAAATTTCAATGCTTAATTCCAAGTGAAAGTGGGAGAAAGTTTGTCAAAGTCAGTAAAGACAATGTTGATGTATTTCTGAAAGTGTTAAAGCAAGATATTTGGAGGAGAAATTTTAATGCTCAAAGTCAAAGCAAAGAAAGATGCTCAAATCAAATATGAGGAGAGATTGCTTGCAAAGTCTGACAAATATATAAAAATATTTTTGCCAAAGAGGGAGAGAGATTTATATAAAGTGTAGCCTTCAAATGCAACAAAGCTGAAGAGTTTTCAAGTGAAAGAAGACCTGAAGATTCGTGTCAATTTTTTTTATCACACACACAAATGTAGAAATCATTTTATCAAAAAAGAGGGAGAAAATTTCAATGTTTAGTTCCATGTGAAAGTGGGAGAAAGTTTTTCAAAGTCCGTGAAGACAGTGTTGATATATTTCTGAAAGTGTTAAAGCAAGATATTTGGAGGAGAAATTTTAAAGTTCAAAGTCAAAGCACAGAAAGATGCTCAAATCAAATCTGAGGAGAGATTGCTTGCAAAGTCTGACAGAGATATAAAGATATTTTTGCCAAAGAGGGAGAGAGATTTATATAAAGTGTAGCTTTCAGATGCTACAAAGCTGAAGAAATTTCAAGTGAAAGAAGACCAGAAGATTCCTGTCAATTTTTTTTAATCTTGATTTCAAAGGGATATATTGTTGAGCCTAAATGTTGTATTCAAGATTTAAAGGGTCAAATATGTAATTGTTGTAAAGTGTTGTTTGTTAGTTGGTATAAAGTCAATGTGTTTGACTTTCCAAAGTTAGTTTGAGTTGTAAAGTCAACAATGTTGACTTTGTATAAATACCTTGTGTCTTGTAAATCATTAGGCACACATATACATACATTCAGAGAGAATCATTTCTTGTAGAGAGAGAAAGTCACCGTGTATATTAAGACAGGATTCATTTCAATCTTTGTGAAATCAATGACAATGAATATGACTTGTGACTAAATTGTGTGTGTAATCTGTTAGAGTGCTTGAAACTGGAACCACATCACTGTAGCCGACTTTTCAGCTATGGTGGCAGTGGGACATTTACTATCAATGTGGTTAGTAAGTCCACCGTGATAGAATTTTCTATAGCTGAAGGTAGCCTTAAGACCATGATCATTTACATTAGAAATTTGTAGATGAGTCGGGCCAACTCCAAGAATGCCCTTTGCATTGGATCTCGGAGGAACTTTCAGTTCTTCAGATTTCTTAAACAGAATGTCAATCTTCAGCTTTGGATTAGATCTCTGAGTATTATCAGTGATCTTAGATCCAGAGCCAGAGAATTGACTAGCTGATGGTTTGGAAGGGGCATTCTTTGGCTTTGCTACTTTAATAGCCTTTTGAGGATGATGGGAAACAAATTTCCTTTTTATCAGCGAATTTAGAACTTGTTGATAAACCTTCAGAGATAGGAACAGAAGAGGAAGATGAGCACTGAGAGGAGGAAGTGTCAGGAATAGATGATACAAACATTCCAAATATCAGCATGGAACGATCTCTATCCAGTTTATCTTTTCCAGACTCATAACCAAGACATCTCTTAACCTGAGCAGGTATTTAAGCATTTATTATCTCAGCTACCTTAACTAACGATTTACACCATCCTTTAACTATAGCCTTTTCAGCTTTCAGTTAAGAGATATCTTGTTCACGTTCAATGCTAATAATTTCTTTTACAATGACCTGATCTTTTAAACTTTCCTCTAAATGAGTTAGTTCTTTGATCTTTAAATGGCATTTCTCAAGATGCTCTATTAAACCATAGTTTTTTTCCTGCTAGAGTTTTACCATTCAGTGCATTGTACAAATCAATTGTCAACATATCAGCAACGCGACGTCTCTCAGCTTCAGTAAGAGTTGGATCAGTAGAGATTGATACCTGAGAGGTGATAGTACGTGTGGATGTTCCAATGGGTTCTTCCACTTCTTCTTCTATCACGACGATTAGACAGAGATTGGCCGTTTCTTCTTCATCAGAGTTTGATTCTTCTGATTGAACCTAGTCATGTTCTTCAGCTATTAGACCTTTACCTTTTCGCTTGAGGCCTTTCAACTTATGATATTTCTCTTTCAGCTTTAGGTACTTGTCATCACTGGATTTTCGGGATGAAGAAGGTTTGAATACTTTCTTTGACCTACACTCGCTGACAAAATGTCCAACTTTTTCGCAGTTAAAGCAAGTAGCAGTTTCCTATGTTGACTTTGGCTTGTCAGATATATAGAGAGGCTAATTTTTCTAAAATTGCTCTTTCTTGCAAATCTTTTAAAAGAGTTTGTCAAGAGTGCCAACGATTCATCAAACTCTGAAAGGTCAGTGTCTGATGGATCCTCTAAGTCAGAGTCTAACTCAGTGATAGTGAGAGTAGAGGATAGCTGATATGGGATTATTTCTGAAGAGACTAAAGCAACGGGTGTGCTTTTGGAGTCTTTGGAATCTTTAAGAAGATTCTTCTTCAGTTGACTGGATATCTCATGATTGAGCAATATCCCATATAAGGTACTAAGAGAGAGATGATTTAAGTCTTTTGTTAGGTTGAGACACATTGAATAATTGTCCCCGCTTTCAGGAAGACATTCCAAGAATTTAGTAAGGACCTCAGAGTTAGAGTAAGTCCTACCATTAGTCCTTAGATCAATGATTAAGAAATTAAATCGCTGGTGTACATCAGATAAATATTCATTCTTACCACAAATGAAACTTTCATACTTTCTTACCAGATTTATCTTTTTGGTTTCTTGTACCTTAGTGATACCTTTATATTGATCACATATTATGTCCCACATGGCTTTGGAGGTTTTTAGATGCATGATGAAATGGAAAACTCCGTTAAGTAAATCCATAGAGATAATGGTTTTAGCTTTAGCATCAAGGTCAACTTTCTTTTTGTCCTCATCACTCCATTGTTGTATTTCTTTGACAACTTCTCTTACTCGGACAACTTTAGTAGTTGAAGTGGTAGGAACTGCAACAATGACGATAAATGGCACATAAGGTCCATTTGCAACATATTCAGGTATAGTGGGATCTACACCTTCTAGAAATAACATCATTTGATTTTTCTAGAGAGAAAATTTGCCTCTGCTGAATCGAGGAGGTTTGGCAAGAGAACCATTGTCATGATAATTTGAGTTTGTGTTCAATGCCATTATAGAGAATAGCAAGGAAGAGAATTAAGCAAGATCTTGTTTATGGATTAAACAATCTGCTCTGATACCACTTGTTGGTCCCAAAGGTGTTATACAAGTTTGTAGAGGGCGGAGGGTATTCACAAACTCAAATTTTAAGTTTAATAAATTGTTTATTGATAAATGAAGTTACAATTTACAATTTACAATTTGTTGCGGAATAAGATCAAGGAAGACCTAATCTAAACAAACTTGAGAATCACTATGTATGGTTGCACAAGAATTGAGAGAAAGGAAGGTTGAGAGAATTATAGAAAACAAGAGTGTCTATAAGGTACACTAAGAGAAAAGTGATTGTAAGCAACCCTTAAAAATGAAGGATAAACTTATTATTTATACCCTATGCATTTAATGCATGGTAGATGTACTTTTCATGTGTCATCATCTGGTTGGGTGCATGTTTCTGAATTTTAGTGACATGCTCCGAGCCGTATGGTGAATAGTGTACTCTTCAAAGTTGTTGTACGATCTTGGACAAAAGCATGTATCTTCTGACAATTTGTACTATTTGTGTAAAGCATAAGACAAACGAACCTTGGGGTGTAAGCTTCAGGATCAGTGATCGCTGATGAAGTCCTTTATCATAGAGCTCTGATAAAGGTCAGGTATCACTGAAGCTTTCCTTCTAGGTTAGTCGCGTGTGTGGACTTATTTTAGTTTCACTGATATCCGCATCAGATCAACTTTGTTTTCGATGTCAGCGATGAACGTCTTTGTCGTGAAACTTGTCTTCAGGCATTACATTCAACAATTACATCAGGGATCATCAGCGATACTGAACAGACTCAGTATGTTTTCGCTGATGGTGAAACACTAATACATACAGATGTTAAATGTAATTTTCACTAAGTAATTCTAAGGGTCATCATCAAATCACTGAGAGAGTTTGGATCAACATAAACGCGTTTTAGGGACTATATCCAAAATATCGGCAAACCAAATGGGACTAGGAATGTAATTTACTCTTTTATTTAATATGTAATTTATTTTAAGAAATTTATTTGTTATTGGATATATATAATAGATTTTATCAAAAAATAAAAAAAAACCATGAATCACATTAAATTTAAGAGCAAAACACTTTTGATCCCCTATCGTTTATTGAAAGACTAGTTAGTCCTTCCTAACGGTTACTAACTCACATTGTTAAGTGGAGGGACCATGAATGTTAAGAAAATAAAAATTTTGGGACCACCAGTGTAGATATGTTGTTTTAGAGATCAAATCCAAAATTTAAGCAAACCACAGAGACCACCAGTGTAATTCACTCTAAAATAAAGTATTGTATATGGACTTGCACATATTCTATATTTAGAAATGGTTAATTAACATAAATTGATATAGATATGTGAAATTACTAAAAAGGCCCTTCACTTTTAATGAAAATATAATTTACTTATTGACATAGAGAAGTCTTTGACATATTCAAAATTTTAAAAAATCTAAAATCTGAGGAAAAAAGATAAGAGATTCAAAGTATTAGAAGATGCTACATTATCTCTTTAAGACCTCTCTTATGTATAGAAATATATATCGGGGTGGTTTCATTTGCAAACCACACTAGTTGTGCAAACCTTGTGTAATAACCAATTTATTATATTTTTGAAAGTTTAGGGGCTTAGGATGTAATTTGGATAATGTTGAGGGTTTAGGTTAAAAAATAGCTTCATATAGAAAAAAACCAAAACCTCTTTCCTTTGGATAAGAGTTTTTCTACCAAATATGATCTTTCCTTTGGATAAGAGTTTTTCTACCAAATATGAGTTTCCATCCCAAAGTTTTCATAAAGTGGAAGTGTGAGTGTTCTTTTTCCTTTGTTCCTGGAGTGCAGCGATCAACAAAGAGAAAGAAGGGAAAAAGAGTTTAAGAGTTTCTTCAACTCAAGAGTTGAATGTATGTATCTCTTCTCTATTTTGCTTTTAATTTATGGTTAACTTGGATTGTTTGGGTTATTTAGAGTTTTGGTGTGATTATGTTTTTAGTAAGAAAAGATTTTCTTCTATGGTTAAATTTTGATATATTCAAGTTCGATGGAGCCAATCTCATCAAGTTTTTCTTTAAAAGAAGCTTTATGTTAATTTTATGAGATTGGTTGGGGTATTCATCATTTATGGATTTTGTTTTGAAATTTTGTTAATGAAAATGGGATTTAACCCATTGGTTCTATTGTTTCTAGATGATTAAGTTTT
Source organism: Arctium minus (assembly GCA_954870635.1). Lineage (NCBI taxonomy): Eukaryota > Viridiplantae > Streptophyta > Magnoliopsida > Asterales > Asteraceae > Arctium > Arctium minus. The sequence continues at coordinate 117,721,932 of OX941080.1, read as the reverse complement.
CCATAAATCTTTGTTTAGATGTTATTTGAACTAAAGTATTTTTGAGGAGTGTGTTTTGAAGCTCTAAAAAATCTGAGTTTCTGAAGCAGGTTTGAGGAATTTTGGATCTGGGCAATAACATGCTTGTAGCAGTGATTCCAGAGACCTGCGTGACTTTGGCCATGACCAAAGTCACGTGGCAAGCCGTGTAAGTCTTTGTGGTGTCGCTTTTCGACTTTTGTCTCATGTCGTTTCGGGTCTTTCGAGGTATTATTTGTGCAACTTTAGGGTTGTTTAGCGATAAGGTTAAGCCTATCTTTCTAGTTTGTGATCTATATTTACCTTATTCATATTCAATTGTTCAGTTTTTTTGTTCATATCGATTAAAGCTTATTTCGTCCTTATAGCGATCAAGGTAAGTTTTCTTATAAGCTTTTCAAATCGAATTGCATATGTTATCAATTGTTTGATATGTTGATATGTTACATGTTTTATAAGGATGATTGTGCTATCATAAAATACGGTATTATGATTACTATCGATTATGCTAGAATGCCAATATTCCCTCTAACTACGCGGTTATGCTAGAACGCCAATTTTTCATTTAACATTGCGTTGTGCTAGAACGCTAGCTATACTATTATTGTGGTGTGATAGAATGCTAGCTATACAATTACCGCATTGTGCTATAAATCCGAATATACTATAATCGTGTTGTGCTATAATGCCAACAATATGATTATTCGAGTTGTGTTAGAATGCCAACAATACGATTACACGAGTTGTGCTAGAATGCCAACAATATGATTATTCGAGTTGTGCTAGAAGGCCAACGATGTGATTTTTTTTTGTTGTGTCAGAGTGTCAACGATTGTGAAGTTAATTAAAGGTTTTATAAGAAATGGTTTTATTGCGTTATTGCACGAACATGGATTTCCTCACGAGGGCCACATTTTGTTTTCAAATATATGTGTTTCACGACAGTCTCGATTAGAAGTGTAAGGGAAGCGAAAATGTGATATTATCTACTTGGATGTTTTTATGCGAAGCCTGTTGAGAAATTTTATGAAGTTTGATTTCAATCTTCATGCTACTTAAATCTTTAGGTATGAAGATGTTATTAGCCAAAATTTTGTATGCTATTTCGGATAGTTGTATAATTTAGTATAAAGGGACCAAATTTGTAGCCACAATGTGGCGTGTCATGTATAAAATATGTGTTATATGTTATGTGGACATGTTATGCGGATTTGCAGGATGTTACAGTTGGTATCAAAGCTTTAGTTTAAGAGATTTAGGTATTCAGTTCGATGCCTAGAATTAAACTAGATGAATTTATTGAATGTTAAGATGTCCGTATCGTGTTTAGAACCCACGAGATATTAAATAAAATGGGTTGAAAGAACAACATGTAAGGTAAATTCAAATTACATTTGGCCAATGTATTTGTGAGTTTACAGTTACATGCTTGTACTTGAATACCATATTATATTTGGGAATGTGATTAAAGTGTGTTTATTCTATAATTTTTTATTGGCAAATAATTCTTGTCGATCGATAAGGGTTGCTTTTGAAGACGAATGTGACGGATTCTTCGCTTGAAAATAATCCGAAAGATTTGACCGTTGAGATTGATTAACTTTGGGCTGTTTTGAAATCTTTATTAGACCACCTTCAAGTTATTGAAACAAAAATACTTGAATCCCGAATCTAGTGGGGGAACGGAAGTGAATGAACCGACGCTATATCTTCTGGTAATCAACCTGATCTGTCACTGTCTGCTACTATTATTCAGAAAGATTGTGATTATAAAATGTCTCTGGCTTGTAAACCTACAATATGTTTTGGTAATCTGGATCCGATTAACGTTATGTGATAGCTAATAGACGTGGAAGTAATTTTGATACTAGTAAGTGTTTGAATGAGAAAAGAGTTATTCTTACTATGACTGTATTAAAATCTGAGGTATTATTATGATGAGGTATTGTAATATCTTTGTTGAGTTCAATTATTGAAGAAGGGGTGTTATGGAAATACTTTATGACTGAGTTCAAAGACAAGTTTGGTTTAAATATTGCAATACGACAGTTAGAAGAGGAACTTTTAAAATCTGAACAAGGTGATATAACAGTTCAAGATTTCATTTCAAGATATTTAGAAATTTCCCGGTTTGCAAAATTTTATGTGTCTGCTGAGGTTGTATGGTAGAAAGATATATATGGGAAATGATAGGTTTTTTCAGAAAACCGGTTATAGTTATGAGTCCGATTACATCGAGTCTATAGTTAATACTGCATAAAAGATAGAAAAAAATCATTAGTAAAGTGAAAGAGAAAAGGGGAGAATAAAATGAGTCAGATTGTCAAATGATTTTAGAAGAGTAAAGTTTGTTAGATTGGATAATTGTTTGAATCAGAGATTCATTTATAGATTATATTCTAAATGTCATAAAATGTATCGGGGTAAGTATAATCTAGATTCAAAGTCTTGTTATAGATGTTAGAAGCTTGGAAATATATTTGTTTAAAGCAAAGATGCGAGCATTTTAGATGATCATGGTGGAGATCACAGAGACATCGGATGTGGTGACATGCACGTTTGGTAAATTCAGTATATGCTAAAGTGTTATTTGATTCTGATACCACTAGTTCATATGTTTCTCTCATTCATTGGGTACTCGCATGTAAAGCCTATGTTTTTGGGTTATGCTTGAGTATTTGAACTGCTAATGACAATCAAGTTTTGATTAGTGAGGTATTTCATGACTATTGCATAAATGTGAATGAGGGTATGGTGTTGATTTAATTATTTCTGAGGATTTTGAAAGAATTTGATATTATACTTGGTACGGATTGGTTAGAAAGAAATAGTGTTAGTATTGTTTATGATAAAGAAATGATTCGCATTGATTTACCCAATAAGGGACCGATTGTGATTTACGGTGATCGAAGAGACCGACAAACTAGTTTAATTTATATGTTAAAAGCTTGTAAATGTGTAAGGAAAGAGTGTTAGAGTTTCTTGATTTATGTTATTAACACAAAAAAGAAAACTGTAAATTTGAAAGCACGATGATTTGGCTAGTAATCCACTAGAAAAATCGATTGGATTTAGAATTGATTTGATACCAGAGGTCGTATCGGTAGTTTGTGCATCGTACCGATTTGATGTGTATGAAATGATGTCTCAATTGAAATGATTGCTTAATAAAGGCTTCCTTAGACCGAATATGTCTTTGTGGGGTGCACCGAATTTGTTTATAAAGACGGAAGACGGGTCGGTAAAAATGTGTATTGATTACATGGAAGTTAATAAACTGATTATAAAGACTAAGTATTCGTTTCCAATAACCGATGATATTTTTTATTTGTTTGGAATTAGTTATTTCTTGAATATTGATTTACGGTTGGGTTATAATTAGCACAGTGTCGGATATAAGGTATATCAAAGACTGTGTTCAGTTCCAGGTATGGGCATTGTGAGTTCTTAGTGATGTCGTTCGACTTGACTAATGCACTGGTAACATGTATGGATATGGTGAAATGGGTTACTACCATAAATTCGTACAATATTTTTCTATTATTGTGACATATTTAATGGTGTTAACGAAGAAGAATATGAAGTTTGAATGGAAATAAGTGCAAGTCGAGGCCTCTCGAATGTTGAAAGAAAAATTGTGTAGTGCACCTATTCTATCTTTACCCGAAATTTAAAAAGATTCTATGATTAATAGTGATGCTTTAAAATTTGGTTTGGGTTGTGTGATGATATAGTGGGAGAAAGCTATTGCTTATATTTCATGTCAATCGAAAGATCAAGAAAAGCAATCTCCCACTTATATTATGAAGTTAGCAGTCCTTGTATTTTCTCTGAAGATTTGGAGACACTATTTGTACGATAACAAATGTTAGATTTTACTGATCATAAGAATCTGTAGCATTTTTTTAATCAATAGGAATTGAGTATGAAACAAATACGGTGGTTAGAAATGTGTGAGTGATTACGACTGTGAAATTACGTATCACCTGAGTAAAGAGAATGTGGTAACCGATGTTTTGAATTGAAAAGAAAAGAATGAAACAATCAAAGTATCAGTATTACGACCGAGCTAGTACCGAGTATCTTCGATGAATTACAGAGATTTCAAATTGAAGCTTTGAAAAATGCAAATGTAAAACGGGAATGACTCATTGGTATGACATTTGTTTTAGTGAAAAATAATCGTGGATCAATGTGTTTTGAAAGCAAAGTGTGGGTATCTAGTCTTGATGATATATATGAAAGAGTATTGAAGGAAGCTCACATGTCCTGTTATTCACTTCATCCGTGTAATAATACAATGTATAGAGATCTGTAACAATTCTTTTGGAGGTTGAAATGTAGAGGTTATCACAAGGTATGTGGAACGGTGTCTAATTTTGTTAGCACCGAGTATCTCTGATATACAAGTATTGAAAATCACCAAGCCTTGAAGCATCAAAGAGGCTTCAGAGACATTAGTGTAACACCCCAAACCTTCAAGAATCAAACTTAAGCAGTTTAATATAAATCAACGCCAAAACGACCCCAAGTCAACAATTTTAAATCATGGTTTGCGATAAGGCAACCTAGTACACAACTGAGATTTACAAGGAAAAGAAGCAACTACAAAGGAAGTCTTCTAATTCCGGTCTCTACTCACAACTTCTCCTTCCCTTTACTCGATCCTCCTACTTCGCAACTGCCTGAAAAGGGTTTAAAGTTTTGAAAGAGCGAGGTTTAGACCGAAGGTCTAGTGAGTCCCCTCTAACAACAGTTCAACCAATAGAATTACAGAGGAGATTTGCAATAACATAAACCAATTCAGTTATAAAAACTACATCACACTTTACAATCATGCTTCTAGCACACACTACCGTCACCCGAAAGTGACAACGTGTCTGACTCATACTGCCTGTTGGGAACTGAAGAATTCATCAAGTATGGTTAATGCTGCTGGTTCAAAGTTACTACTGCTAGAAGACTTAAAAGTTAATACTGCTGAGTGTTACTACTGCTAGTACTATTAATACTGCTAGTCAAAGTTAGTGCTGCTTGAACAAAGTTAGTACTGCTTAGCTAGTTAGTACTGCTAGTGGTTAGTGCTGCTTAGTAGTTAATGCTGCTAGAAGAAGTTAATGCTGCTGATCATGGTTAGTGCTGCTTAAGAGATTTGGATGGAAAGAATGACAGCTGGATAATCTGAAGATTATGGAAGCTTTGAGATATACATGGAAGATATACTGAAGATTTGTTTAATTATTGTAATTATCTTTTGACTAGTATATGTATAGAATAGATAGAAGAGAACTTAAGAAATTCATTCTTTCAGAGAGAAAATCAACCTCAAGGCATAGATCCTAATTCTAGAGAAGTAGAATTCGTATTGGTGAGCTTGTTCATCAATATTGAGGTTGAGTGTGTAATCTTGTAAATTCAAAGCATTCAATATAAGTTTACAGTTTGTTCTTCATATCTACTGTGTTGATTTTCTGTTTGATTAAATATCAAAGTGTTATTCCGCAAACTTCTTTGATATTGTTTCTGAGAATTAATTCTTGTTGAGAATTCGATCCTGACACTGCCGTAACCGGAACACCCCCCCCCCCGATAACTAAATCACAGAAATTGGAATCATGTATCCCTTTATAATCGATAACCAAAATCCACATTTTCTTGATAACAAAGATCCATGGATTTTCCTAGCGATAATTTCTCAATCGATATAAAGTACCCAACCAAAAAAAACAATCAACAAGGGAAAAACTATAAACTTACCTTAAAGAGATTGATGAAGAAATCCTTCCAAAGCTTTAACTCTTCTCCACACCAAGAACACAGTAAGGTTCTCCCTGATTTCTTTGATTTTTCTCCCAAAAATGAAAATGATGGCTAGGGAAATAGGACATAACCTTAAACTTTCCAATTAACAACTAACCCTTCCACAAAAGAGGTTTTGAACACAACACGCCCAAACTCTTAATTATTACACTTTGCACGGTTATTAAGATATCTCCCCCTCAAAAGAATTTCGTCCCTAGAATTCCTTCGCTAAACAAACTGGGATATTGGGACCTCATGTCCGCTCCAATTCCCAAGTCGCCTCTTGTCCTTTATGATACCGCCATTGCACTTTCACAGGCGGGTCTCTTTCGATTCTTAACTTTTTAATTGCTTGCATGCCTTGCAAAGGTATTGTCGCCCCAACTTCTAACAATTACCCTCAATTAGGGCGTGACACTCAAAATGAATTTTCCAATTTCACATCGAACGCTTCCCGATCATACACTATCTCTCCAACTCATTTTATAAATTCAACGGACCCCAAAACGTGGCCCAACACTAACCTTCTCTCGAACGCACCATTTCGTTCTATGGGGACAATTTCTGCATCAAGTTACGCCCTCTAAACTTGAGATTTACATGTCTCTCGTTCTTTCAATCATAACAATTTAACTTCATCCAATTGATACCATCTGTAACATCTCAACCAACCGTACCAGATACTGTCCACTTTGTCCACACTTCCGGACTCACGGTTTTAAAACACGTCTCTTTAAGGTTTTCACATACCACTTCGCTTCTTTACATGAACAAGCTTAACCGGAGATCACCATGAACCCACAGTTATGAGTTTCTCCATCAAGTATCCCATCATAGAAAAATAGCTCCCTCAACACTACATACGCCTAGTGGGAAAAGCACTTTTTTCTCGGATCACGCTGGTCACAACTCAGCGGTGTTGTACAACTCATACGCATTAAACATACGTTGCCCCAAACGTCATCACCCCAAATTCTTACATAAAGGAAAGAAGACTTCCACCATTCGCCACTTTCAAAGTCCACCTGCTCCAACTGACCGAATTAAGATGACACATAATTCAGTTTCTCATCACATCCAACACATATTTTCAATGAGTCAAAGTTTCTTCCATTCAAAAAAGGAGCGACCATGCTTACACCGAACAATTCCAAATAGCTCAACACTAGAAAACAGGCTCACTTGGAATCTTTTAGACGCAATACTAAATCTGACTCAAAAACTCTTTCACTCCGAGCACTACATCCCACCACCTTTTCAACTTTCTTTTAAAAAACAACAAACATGTTTCCAAAGACTGGCTCACCTGCAAATGCAAACTTTAGACCACTCACACGATCTAGATTTCCCAACACTAGAGCCTTAAAACACACTATGGTCTCCTTCTCACACCCACACTAGGCGTTCATATACCCACCAATGGCTAACCTGAAAACATATCATCATATTTCGGTATCACTTGCCAACTTTTTATTCTCAGATACTCACTTTTACGACAAACCCAAATGTGCCGAAAACACACTTACATTGCTATGCTTAGCTAAGCGATTTCCCACAATTATCATTCGAGACATTCAACCAAGCCCTTCCAAATGATACCCAATTCTTGAAGGCATCGCACATCTCTCGCTCTCCAAACAGGTTTGATCTGTTGTTGATCCCAAATATGATGTTCTAAACTTGATAAACTTTTCACTACACACAAACTATCAAATAAGAGTGCGAAATCGTTTTAGAATGTAGAGAAAATAGAACTTGTAAGGTAGCAGACACACTAGTATATAGTGAATAGTAACGTAAAGTGCAATACTATGATTACTGAAAGATTTGCTTCATTGATTTGCTCAAGAACACCAAGAACATGCACTAGTATGTTCTGAAATGCTCAAAGAAATGATAAGGTTCTCTCTGCTCAGTGTGTGCTCGCATGATACAAACAAATTTGGTGCTCCAATAATATACAAGAAGCATGCACCCCATAGTACAAAACAAAGGCTGACATTCCATAAATGGAATGCCACCTAGAAAGGTAAACAATCGTGCGTCGTATAAATGATCTGGAAAATCTTCTTAAAGCAGGATTCACGTGTTCTGCACGTGGTGTTGTCTTTGAACTATTGGCACAAAATCTTCCATCTGTCATCTCCAGAGGTTAGCCATCACAGAGGCTCTGTGAGTGATCATAGAGGCTCTATGATCTGAGATTAATCTTTAGGTTAGTATTCCTCGGGTAGATAGTCGATAGAGTCTTCCGATCTTGCGACTTCTGTGGTGAGCTTGGAGGTTCTGAGCAGTCTTCAGCAGTTCCTACACTTAGCCTATTTTTCTATACTTCTATACATGTGAGTTGGAGCTAACAATCTCTCCCTAAGTATTGAAAACTAAAGATTTGGAATGTTGAGTGTTTGGCTAAGCTAGAAACTAAAAGAGGTGAAAGGAACTCAACCTCTGACGACTAAAACTTTCATTCAAAAGGAAATGCCAGAAGTCAAGTACATATTTTATTACAAGTTACATGAAATGAAGAGCTATTCTCTTACAAGAATTACCTAGGGAAATCATCTATCGGATTGGTGAAGCTTTCAGCTAAGGTCTTTTTCATCGACATAATGAGCTCCCTGTATTTGATTTAAGCATCTATCATTCCAATCATCTTCTATGTAGGCACCACTTGCACAGTTTCAGGTCCCCTTTTCCTCAGAAAAGTGTACTTGATTTTCAGCAGAGTACTGTTGGAAAATTTGTGACTTTGATCGGGCTTGAACATCTTCTTGCTGCCATCATCATTTCTGTAGATGAATCCGAATACAGGCTCTGTGATAAGTGAATTTGATGGCACTTCTTCTATTCCAGGGAATTTGTCATCTGGCTTTGTTATCGATAGCTTATCAACTTCGATCTGTAGAGCCACCTCGAAGTCCATTTTGCTATGATATCTGACGTGTTTGCGCATGACCTCCTTGATCCTGCGATTTGCTATCATGTATTCCTTCCTCTTTTCAAGTATTTGTTTAGTGAAAGCTTGTAGTTGAGGAAGATCATAGACACAGAGGTTCTTTAGATCAACATCTGTGAAGGTGTACGCCGCCCATATTTTCTCTCGACCAGGTACTTAGCGAACATAATTGACTTGTTGGTGAAGGAGTGCAGAGAGATCCTCATCACAGTCTTTATATCCTATGTGGAAAACATCTCATTCTTTTCTTGGACCATTTTCGGTGCGATGAAGACGGCTTCAGGTTCTGCGCTGTAGAAGTAGATGTGAATGTTTTCATCAAACTTTAGTTATTTCAGTGGGAGCCTTGGGATGGGAATACTCATCGCATCCATCGATTGAACTATTTGTTTCACCCTGTCCTCTTGTTCTTTTGCTCAGAGGGTTTCTTCTTTTGAGGTTCAGAAGATTTCTTTTTAGGGTTCTGTGGAGAGGTCTATGCGGTTTCTGTGGCATTCACCGGAACAAGGCTCTGAAATTGAACTTTAGGGGTTGGTGCAGTGGGCATTAACTCAGGACTAGAAGGTTCACCAAATTTTGCATGTCCTTCTGCGATTTCTTCAGAGTCGACACTGACCTTTCCCTTCTGTAGCTCTGCAGAGGTGCTGACTTGGACTAATGCTTCATCTTTCATTTATTTAGAGGTACATGATTCGTACTTTTGAGTCTGTTGATCCTCTGAAGATTTTTGTAGGGGTAGGGCCTGAAGAGGAGTGGCGGCTATAGGGGCAGAGCCTTTGTTCTTTTGAGCCATCTCCCCCTCATGATGGCCAGGGCCAGAGGCATCTGGATCCTAATCATCATGGTTTGCCTCTTCTGCGCTGCCTCTGCCTGGCAAGACGCAGGTGCCTTCCTTTTTCTTCTGTAGAGGTGATTATCTGTGTGCTTGGTGATCTTGTTCATCACATCCTCTGCAGCAAGGGAGAGTTTATTGACCTCGTAGTCGGATTTGAACTTAATGGTAGCTACGGTCTTCTTTAGATCCTCTGCCACTGTTTTTCCATTCTTGTATATATCTGATCCTATAAGGTTCAGATCCCTCAGAAGCATCCGACCCATGGTCTGAAGATCATCTTTGGTTGCCAGGGCGGATGTGTTTGTCGCAGAAGGGGGTGGTGGAGGTGCAGAGGTTGATCCTGTAGCTTGAATTGGGACCATGACACTGCGAGTCATGTCCTTGATCTCCTCTTTCAATTTGGTCAAGTCATCCACCCCTGATGTAGTGACTGTGGCTGCAAACTTTCCCATTTCATCCATGTAGATATCCCCAAGATCCTTGATGGCGTCAGTCTGGATATTGATGGATTGGGCACAGTTGTTGAAGTCGTTCTTGGTGGCGTTTGAAGATGAGGTATCCAACAATTTCTTGAGATCTGCAGAATTTTGATTTGAAATTTGCTAATGTGCCTTCAGAGATTCTGTCTGAGCTTCTACAACAGTGATGAGTTTTCCAAAGTCTTCCTTGGCGACAGAGGATTCTTTCAGCTTTGACAGATCTAGAGCATTCGCCAAGGAGACAATTTTGGAAGTTTGGCAGTCCTCTTGGATGGTATTGAGGGTCATGTAAGATGCATCAGGAGTTTGATTGATCAGTGCCTCGAGTTTGTCGTACACTTGGTCAACAAAGATTTGAAACTCCTCCTTTGTGACGTAGGTGCCCGGGGTAATCTCTGGATCAAAACATGATCCAGATTTAGACAAGGAGTAATTGGTACCTACAGAGCTTGTAGTGATGATGGGATCTATAGGATTTCCCTTAAATCCTCGACACTCCTTAGAAGAGTCGTCTATGAAGGTTCTGTCAATGAGTCTCTTGGGAAAAGATTCAGAGTCTTTCCCAAGATCCTTATCGAGTGAACTCTGTGGATGTACTAGGTCCACAGAGTTGTCATGTGCACTCACCACCATCTCTGAAATGGTTTTGGTTGGTCACTCAGGTGGAGCAGAGGCAACACATTCCTCTGTAGAGATGAGTGACGTGTTATGGGGAGAATGAACACTTATTTATGCACATCCATCCATTTGAGAGGATGAAGTGGATTTGGCTTCCCCGGTTAAAATTAGCATAGAGGATGAAGGAATATCCACTGTCTGGCTAGATGGGTCAGGGTTCGGACTGTGCGGTCCTTCTTCAATATTCTTCTGCACTAGTATTGCAGGAATAGACATGTGGCTTGAACTGGGAGGGGGTTAGGTTGTGTGTCTAAGGCATCTTTTGCACCAATCTCCTCCAACGATTTTTCTTCTTTTTTCTCTTTCTCACCCTCATAGCTAGAGAGCCCTGTCACATCCTCCATTTCTATATTGACGCGCTCCCCTAGGTCCTCAGAGTATAGCACCACCACTTCTTTGGATATCTCTATGGCCACTTGTAGAGGACTGGGGGGGTTTTCTTCAGAGCTCTCTACAATCTGGGCCTTTCTTTTTTTCCTCTGCAGAGGTTCTACTGCCACCTCTGCAGGTTCTTCCCTTATTTGCCCAATGGGTTCAGAACTAGCCATTTTAATGAGCCTTCTCTTTGTAGGATTCTGAGGGGAGGTCTGCGGTAATAGCCTCTATTGCAGTCACTACCCCTCTGAGACCGTTTTGGCCTTTTCTTCTTTGGCTTGGCAACCTCTCTAGGGAGTTTTAGGGTCTCTTCAACTTCAACCCTCTTTTTGGTTTTCTTTTTCTTTTTCTCCTTTATGGGTTTCTCACTCCCCACCCCACTCTCAGGCTCTAATCTCTCAGATCTCACTTGTGCCTCTACGGCCACATCCACCTCTACTTCCTCTGTGTTCTCATCTCTCAAGTAAACAACAATCTCACCCACTTGGAATCCTATACGTGGGGGGTTGCAGGACTCGGTGCAGGAGTCCTGTGCCCACGAATGTAAGTTAACACCCTCTTCACTACCCAAGTATTGCAGAAGTCTTCCTGGCAGAGGTCGAACATTCGGGTATCTAGTCTTCAGAGTTGTGTGTTTGGGAGACTTCATCTCGTGTAGCTTGATGGTTTTCTCTTCTGCAGGCAACTTTCCCTCTCCAATCAAGTCATCCCCAAGTAAAACTGCAAAGAACCTGCTAAACACCAAGTTCTTGGGCTCTGTTCCCCTATCCTGATCCTGTTGTTTGGCAATAACAGCATTTCGAATGGAAATAGTCCCAAAATCTAGTTTCTAATCACACACAAACAATCAAACAAACAACATATCACAATTACCTGTTAGATTCGATTCAATAAACCACAAGATTACACTTTCTCTCTCTAGATTCTCTCTCTCTTTCTCTCTCTAAAATGTAACTGATAAAACGTACAACTGAAACTCTTCTGTTTGTTGCTACTGATTACAAAGCAAGGAAACCTATTTAAACCTACAACTAATTACAACAAGGAAACAAACAAATACGATATGTTGACTTTTATTACAAAAGACTTTGACTTTGATGAGATTTGACTTTCTCAGCTTTGACTTCTTAAACTTTGACCTTCAGTCTTCTTGATCTTGTATCCAACATATTTATGCTCTAACAATCTCCGCCTTTGGATTCAAGATCACTATTGAAAAATCTAGCAATTCAGTCTTCACTTTTAAGCTTTATCAATACAATCTCCCCTTTTTCTTTGACGGTATTCTTTCCAAAAACTTTCTTCAAACGATTAACAATCTCCCCAAAACGTTCACAAAATTACTTTCAGACTTTGGAAAGAAATTATTTTCAGAATTTAGCTCGAATTGCTTTAGCAAATAATCTTCAAAGAAAATTTCCTCAAATCTTCAGAAATTCTTTGATCTTCTTCAAATCTTCAAATCTTTACTTTGAACTTTTCTGACTGGGACATTTCTGAAAATCATCTCTCAAAACTTTATCATTTCTTGATACCATCTCTCCTTTTTTGATGATTTGAGCATTGATATCATCAAAACTTTTCTCCAAGAAATGTCTTTGACATCTTTCTGACCACTGATCTTTCAAGCTGAGCCTCTGATGCATTGCCAATTCGAACAAAGTATTCATCCAGATCTTTTCAAATTTAGATAAAATAAGAACATGTAACTCCTGAATCAACAAATGAATCAGTTAAAATGCCTGTCAGTAACACGAAGTCACTGTGTGTAACGAATACACAATATAAAGGAGCTTTTTGATGTTCACTCCCCCAGGGCTTCCATCCAATCATCGAAATACCACAAAGGCAATTTCTATGAATGTTATGACAAAGAAAAGAATTCTTTGTGTGTTCGTGCAAGTGTAGAAAGAATTAAGCACGAAAAATTGCTTTTTAAGGTTCAACATAGTGTAAACCACTGAGACAACAGTAGATAAACACAGACTCAATGGGCATGATTGAAGTGCGAAGGTGGGACAGACTTCCTTCTTTTTCAATATCCAGATTTTTCAAATGAAAACCAGATAGATTATATGCTGCGTCCCCAGAAAAATATGAAACATTTTCTTTTTTAGAAGAAAATGAGTGGCTGGTGGGGTTTTTAACAAGAGTTGGCATGGGCTATTTGCCTGTTTCAATAATGTTCACCAAGGATTGTGAAACATTAGTAATGTGGCTGCCCGACTTAGAAAGTAGTTTGTGCAGAGTTTGATATTCTTTTACCCTGTTCTCACACCCTCCTTCTTTTGATCATTAAGCTCACTACTCACCAAACTCTCCTTTACATTTTACCTCATCACACTCACACTCATTTCTTTTAGACTCCTCACACTCAAACACTAAAGGATTAACTTCTTGGGTAGAAATCACTGGTTAACGTGATATCATAGAAGTTCAGTTAATTCCTAGCACAAAGAACCCATATAATCCTAGAAAGCATGTGTTGCACAAATGGTTTAACTATAGCAGTTAAAGCTCATATACAAATGTCAGACGAATGTATGCTCATAAAATATAATCATGAAGATTTGAGCATTTGAAACATTGAATTATTTTCAAACAAGTTAATTGAATGAATGAACATGAATGCAAGAGACTTGTTTGAAAATCTGACATTGTATGAAAATGATCAGAAAATGAATGATATAACAATCAAAGATTAAGGTCAAGAATAATAGATATTGTCTATACGAAACAAAAATATAGACATTCTTGAAATGACGTTTCGAAATTAAATATCGCTCAAAATTCTTTAAAGTACAAGCGAGGTGTCTTACCATCGAAAAATTGTTTCAATTTAGAGACATGGTAACAACAATTTGATCAAAAATTAAACCGATGTGTGTGAATACTTGAAAGTATGTAGAAAAGACAATACACAAGTATTTATCTTTGGAAACACACGGTTTATTTATCAATTAAGCACAAAAATAAAATGAAAACATTTAAAATCACACTTCCAATTCATGAAAACTGTTAAAGAATCGGGAAGTGGTTTGAACATTTAAGAACATGTTTTCTATGATTGAAAGTTGTCCGTCTTTCAACCATATATGAGATTAAGATAAGAAATTTAACCTTTTCGCGCAACCTTAAATCTCATTAAGTCAAGCTGAAGTCATTAAGATATCATCGTGTCAGCTTTTCTCAATCTGCATAAGTCTCAAAGTCTATTCAAAGCAAATTTATTCACAAATTTATTTGAAAAATAAAAGACATAAAGCAGTAAAACCATTAAATTACGAGTTCTGATCTTAAATAATCAGAAATCATAGTCTTACTCCTTTTGACTTGGCATATATGCTCCCCCTAAAATCATGCATCACAAAAATTTTGTCAGTTAAATAAAATGCAGAAATTAGTTAAACTCCCCCTCAAAATAATGTAGATCATCTTTAATCTTCTCTTACTCCCCTTGAGATCATGAGCAAACAATTAAAGTGCAGATATCCTTCAAACATAAAAAAAATGATGAAAAATAACAATACTTAACTATATTAGGTAATAACTGATTATGTCTTAAGATTTAACATACCAAGCTTAGAGACAAGAAAATTAAATCTCTTTTCATCTAATGGTTTGGTAAATAAATCTGCAAGCTGATAATCTGTTTTTACAAAATAAAGTTCAATTGTTCCTTTTTCGACATTATCTTTTATAAAATGATACCTGACATCAATGTGTTTGGTTTTTGTTGGGAACTGAAGAAAAACTCAAGTATGGTTAATGTTGTTGGTTCAGAGTTAATACTGCTAGAAGACTTAAAAGTTAATACTGTTGAGTGTTACTACTGCTAGTACTATTAATACTGCTAGTCAAAGTTAGTGCTGCTTGAGCAAAGTTAGTACTGCTTAGCTAGTTAGTACTGCTAGTGGTTAGTACTGCTTAGTAGTTAATGCTGCTAGAAGGAAGTTAATACTGCTGAAGATTAATACTGCTTATATGATGAAGATTCGTATGAAAGGATATACATGGAAGCTTAGAGATATACATAGAAGATATACTGAAGATATTTTATTTATTGTAATTATTTTTGTATTCAGTATATATATTGTATTGTTTAGAATAGTTAAAAAAAAAACTTAGAGTTTTCATTCTTTTAGAGAAAAACAACCTCAAGGCATAGATCCTAATTCTAGAGAAGTAGAATTCGTATTGGTGAGCCTGTTCATCAATATTGAGGTTGAGTGAGTAATCTTGTAACTTCAAAGCATTCAATAAAAGCTTACAGTTTGTTATTCATATTTTCTGTGTTGATTTACTGTTTCATTGAATATCAAAGTTTTATTCCGCAAACTTCTTTGATATTGTTTCTGAGAATTAATTCTTGTTGAGAATTCGATCCTGACAAGTGGTATCAGAGCCTGATTTCTCAGAAACAACTATTCATCATGGAAAATCTTGCAGAATCAAGCAGTACTTTGGTCTCAAAGGTTCCAATGCTTAGACCCAATGAATTCGATATGTGGAAGATCAGAATCAAGCAGTACATACTCCTCACTGACTATTCTATGTGGGACATCATAGAGAATGGTCCTTCTGAAGCAGGAAAGATTGGTGCAGATGGAAAGAGAACTCCACCAAAAACTGATGCAGAAAGAAAGATCAGACAGACAGAGATGAAAGCCTTGAGCACCTTGCTCTTGGCTATTCCCAATGAATATCAACATCAGTTCTGTAACTGCACTGATTCAGAGATGCTCTGGAATGCTCTGGAGAAGAGATTCTCTGGTACCAAAAGTACCAAGAGAAATCAGAAAGCCATTCTGAAGCAACAATATGAGAACTTTATGTCAACCAAGAATGAGTCCATGACTCAAACTTTTGACAGGTTCAACAAACTTATTGGTGAACTAGCTACAGTGGGAGTACAAATTGATCAAGATGATCTGA
Organism: Arctium minus; assembly: GCA_954870635.1. NCBI lineage: Eukaryota > Viridiplantae > Streptophyta > Magnoliopsida > Asterales > Asteraceae > Arctium > Arctium minus. The sequence goes on along the minus strand of OX941080.1, from coordinate 117,705,854 downwards.
ACAGAAAGTTTCTAAGGTCCTTGAGTGATGAATGGACCATGTATACTGTGACTTTCAGACAGAATGATCAACTGGAAGAAAAGGAACTTGATGATCTTTATAATGATCTAAGAGTTTTTGAATCTGAGGTAGAGGCTAAAAAGAGGCCTTCTGGGTATGTTCACAATGCTGCACTCCTTTCAGCATCAACTGATTCTACTTCCAACCTTGAATCAGTTAGTACTGCCAATGGAACAAACCAAGAGAAAGGCACTGAAACTGTGTTTGAGGCCTTTCTGGCAAGTCATGGAAACTCTTCTCTCATTAATGATGACTTGGAACAACTCAATCCAGATGATCTTGAAGAGATGGATATTAAATGGCAGATGGCCATGCTCTCCATGAGAGTTAAAAAGTTCATCAAAAGAACTGGGAGGAACAACTTCTCCCAAAGAAGAGAAGATGGAGCAGGATTTGACAAGTCCAAGGTGGAATGTTACAAATGCCATCAAAAGGGACACTTTGCTAGAGAATGCAGAAGTGGAATGTCTCAGAATAACAACCACCAACAAGTTCAACCTGGAAGCTTCAACAGAAACTCTGCACAAGCCCTTGTCTCTCAACAAGGTATGGGGTTTGATTGGAGTGATCAAGCTGAAGAGGCTATTCAGAATCAAGCTCTAATGGCAGAGGTGTCTGGTCTCACTACAGAGGTAATTTCCAATCTTTGCTCTCAAAATTGCATTAACACTGTTAAAAGGTATAGGGATCACAACCAGAACATGAGTGATGACCTTAAGAGATTGGAAAAAGACATAAAAGATTATGTGAGGATTGTTGAGAGATTTGAAGAACAGATTAAGGGTTTTCAAGCTAATGAGCTTCAACACTCTTATGACACAAATTACTGGAAGTGGGAGAAGAATGACTTAGAGCTTCAACTGACCAGATCTAAAGAAGAAAGTGAAAAGCTAAGAGGAGAGCTAGCTAAAGTCAAACTTGATGTAGAAAAGTTTTCTAATGCTTCCAAAGCAATGGATTCTTTGTTACAAACTCAGATTCATGATAAACTGAGAAGAGGTATAGGGTACAATACCACACCACCACCCTATAACAACAACTACATCCCTCCTAGTTCAGAGTTGTTAGAAACAAAGGATAGGAAGGATCTACCTAAGGGAGCCACTGAAATAGATCCCTTAGATGAAGTGGTTGTTAAGGATAAAACTGAGAAAGAAGTTGTCAAGGATAAGGACAATACTGTGAGTGGTGAGATACCTAAAGAAAATCACATTATCACCAATGAGGGATGTGGAAAGCACTGGATCAAGTCTAAAGAGATATAAAAGACTGAGGGAAAGAACAAGAAGGTTCACTATAAGCAGACCACTGTTGTGAACCCTATTCCTTGCAAACAGTGTGATTGTATTAAAGACAAGAGCCTAAATTCTGGTTTAAAAAGAGGAAATCAAAGAAACTGGAATAATCAATGGGCTCAGAAACAAGGAGTTGATCTGAATAAAATCAATAGACCAAAACCTTGTTTTATATGTGGCAAGTTGAATCATTTGGCTAAGTATTGTTACTTTAACCCTATTAACCAACAGATGAACTTTCAAAGATTTGTGCAAAAATCTGTGGGTTATAGGAAGGCTGGAAAGAAACATGTGATAAAGAAATATGTTGATAGTAAAGGCACTTTAAAGAAAAAGATTTTAAAAGAAAGTATCAAAATGTGGGTGCCTAGAAGTACTAACAGTATTAGTACTGCTAACAATATTAGTACTGCTAACACAGTTACTACTGCTAACAGTGTTAGTACTGCTGAAAATATTAATGCTGCTAATACTGTTAATACCTCTTCAAAAGCTAATACTGCCAACACAGTCACTGCTGCTAACACAGTTACTACTTCTAACAAAGTTAGTGCCGCTAAGCATGCAAGTGCTGCCAAGGTAGTTAGTACTTCTAAAACTAGTACTGATTCTAGCAAACATAATTCCAAGCCTATTATTGTAACAAAGTACTCCAAGAATGAGGAGTTAAAGTTCAAAAATCTTGTCAAGAAAGAGTGCAAATATTTTGATGAGAAAGGGGTACCCAAGACCACTTTGGCTTGGGTTCCTAAATCATACTAATTGATTTATCTAATGTGCAGGGCAACCAACAGCTCAAGGGAAAGAGCATTTGGCATGTTGATAGTGGTTGCTCTAGGCACATGACAGGCAACATGTCATGCCTTCAGGATTTCAAACATATCAATGGAGGACATGTTGCATTTGGAGACAATCTTACTGGTGGTAAGATAAGTGGAAAAGGTAATGTCACCAAAGGTAAGATGACATTTGAGGATGTCTACTATGTTGATCAATTAAAGTACAACCTGTTAAGTGTATCACAGGTTTGTGACAAACAACATAGTATATTATTTACAAATACTGAGTGTATGATCCTTGCTCCAGGGTTCAAGGTAGTTGATGAAAGCATGATACTACTTAGAACTCCAAGGAAGGACAATGTTTACTGTCTTGATATGGATAATGTTAATAGTGATTCATCTCTAAATTGTCTTGTTTCAAAAGCTTCTGTAGATGAATCCTCTCTCTGGCACAGAAGGATGTGTCACATGAATTTCAAGACTATGAACAATCTTGTTAAAAATAACCTTGTAAGAGGGTTGCCTTCAAAAGTCTTTTCATGTGATGATCATTGTGTTGCTTGTCTTAAAGGCAAACAACACAAAACTTCTCATAAGACCAAAGAGTTAAATTCTGTTTCTTCTTGTCACCAGTTATTGCATATGGATCTGTTTGGTCCTACAAATGTTATGAGTATAGGCAAGAAATCTTACTGCTTGGTTATTGTTGATGATTACTCCAGATTTACTTGGGTATATTTTCTAAGGACTAAGGATGAAACAAGTGGTCTTATCAAATCCTTTATTCTAAGAATTGAAAACCAAACTAATCAAAGAGTAAAAGTCATTAGATCAGATAATGGAACTGAGTTTAAAAATCATGATCTAAACACCTTTTGTGAAGAGAAAGGTATTGAGAGGCAATATAGTGCTCCTAGGACTCCTCAACAGAATGGTATTGCTGAAAGGAGGAATAGAACACTAATAGAGGCTGCTAGATCTCTGTTGGCTGATTCAAAATTTCCAATTACCTTCTGGGCTGAAGCAGTTAATACTGCTTGTTATGTCCAAAACAGAGTTCTAGTGGTCAAGCAAAAGAACAAGACCCCATATGAGCTTTTAAATAAAAGAAAACCTTTTATTGGTTTCTTCAAACCTTTTGGGTGTCCTTGTACAATTCTAAATACCAAATCTCACTTAGGTAAGTTTGATAGCAAAGCAGATGATGGATTTCTTGTTGGATATTCATCTCAGAGTAAGGCCTACAGAATATTTAACTCTTCTTCTAGAATAATTGAAGAAAGTGACAATGTCAAATGCAATGAGAGCACACCAAATCCTGTTGGATCTGGACCTCAGTGGCTATTTGACATTGATTCACTAACTAATTCTTTTGGTTTCAGTAGTGATGATTCTACAGGAACAGGATGTGGAGGATCAGGGATCACACAAGTCTCAGAAAGCATATCTAAATCTGTGATATTTCCCATACCCACAGTGCATTCTGGTGAAAACTGTGAAAAGGAATCATTTACTGAACCAAATCAGAGTGAAGAAGAAACTAGAGATGAGGAGACTCAAGAAAGTAAAGAATCAGAAGTGGCATCTGAAAACACTTCAGTTGAGTTGCATGACTCTAATCTAGAGGCTGGACTGAATGAAGAACCTAGTCACAACACAAGAGTTCAAAAGAATCATCCTCCACAGCTGGTAATAGGAGATATCTCTTCTCCTATGATGACTAGACATCAAAGCAGGCTTCAAGAAATGCAAGATCAACAGCATACAGTCCTTTCTTGCTTTCTATCCCAGCTTGAGCCTAAAAAGGCACATGATGCTATGAAAGAATCTAGCTGGATAGAAGCAATGCAAGAAGAACTGTTACAGTTCAAGCTACAAGATGTATGGGATCTAGTAGACCTTCCTAAAGGTCACAGAGCAATTGGCACAAAGTGGATTTTCAGAAACAAGAGAGATGAAAGAGGTATTGTCATAAGGAACAAAGCAAGGCTGGTGGCTCAAGGCTATACTCAAGAAGAGGGTATAGATTATGAAGAAGTTTTTGCACCTGTGGCTAGGATAGAAGCAATCAGACTATTCCTAGCCTATGCTTCTTACATGAACTTCAAAGTCTATCAAATGGATGTAAAAAGTGCTTTTCTCTATGGATCAATTGAAGAAGAAGTATATGTCTGTCAACCACCAGGGTTTGAAAACCCAAGCTATCCAGACAGGGTATACAAATTAAAGAAAGCACTTTATGGACTACATCAAGCCCCAAGAGCATGGTATGAGACTCTGTCATCCTATCTCTTGGAAAATGACTTTGAAAGAGGAGTCATTGATAAGACTCTATTTATCAAAAGAAAGAAGAAGGATATCTTGCTGGTCCAAATCTATGTTGATGACATTATCTTTGGATCTACAAGAAACAACATGTGCAAGGAGTTTGAGGATTTAATGCATCAAAGGTTCAAAATGAGTTCCATGGGGGAACTTACTTTCTTCCTTGGACTCCAAGTTCAACAGAAGTCAGATGGCATTTTCATATGTCAATCCAAGTATGTGCAGGATATTCTAACCAAGTTTGGTTTCTCAGAATCAAAACCTGCCAGCACACCTATGGAAACACACAAGCAGATCACAGCAGATCTTGAGGGGGAGGATATGGATGTGCATCATTATAGATCCATGATTGGCTCTCTCATGTATCTCACAGCATCAAGGCCAGATATAATGTTTCCAGTCTGTGTATGTGCAAGATTTCAAGTTAGGCCAAAGCAATCTCACTTTCAAGCTGTTAAGAGGATATTCAGATATCTCAAAGGGTAACCCAGATTGGGACTTTGGTATCCTCATAACTCACCTTTTGACCTAATAGCATACTCAGACAGTGATCTAGGTGGGGCAAACTTGGACAGAAAATCTACTTCTGGAGGATGTCAGTTTTTGGGTGCTAGACTAGTCTCATGGCAGTGCAAGAAACAAACCACAGTATCCACATCTACAACAGAGGCAGAGTACATAGCAGCTGCAAGTTGCTGTTCTCAAGTCTTATGGATTCAGAATCAAATGTTGGATTATGGGGTAACCTTTCTACACACTCCAATCTTTATTGACAACAGCAGTGCTATTAGCATTGTAAATAATCCAGTCAAGCACTCAAAGACAAAGCACATTGAAATCAGGTATCACTTTATAAGAGATTGTAATGAAAAGAAACTTATTCAAGTTGTCAAAGTTCACACTGATAATCAGTTTGCTGATCTATTCACTAAAGCTTTTGATGTGGGTAGATTCAATTTCTTGGTAACAAGTGTGGGAATGATAAACTCTGAATAATCTTCTTCTCAAAAAGTGGTTTTATACCTGTATATTTTTATTCTTGGTGTTACTAATCTTCTTTTTCAGGATATGCATAGCAGTACTCAGTGTTTAGCAAGTTTAAAAGGAGTAAGTATAGTTAATACTGCTAGTGGTTAATACTGCTTTCAGTTAATACTGCTAGTGGTTAATACTGCTTTCAGTTAATACTGCTAATGGTTAATACTGCTTTCAGTTAATACTGTCGTGGTTAATACTGCTTTCAGTTAATACTGCTAGTAGTTAATACTGTTTTCAGTTAATACTGCTCGTGGTTAATACTGCTTTCAGTTAATACTGCTAGTGGTTAATACTGCTTTCAGTTAATACTGCTAGTTAGTTAATACTGCTAGCCGTTACTACTGCTAGTAGTTAACACTGCTCTAGGTTAATACTGCTTATATTCCGAATACTATAAATACTCTTTGCCCGCCTAAAAGTTCATAACGACTCTTTGCATACTGTTCTCTTGCGCTCAAAACCTTTTCTCTCTCACGTTCGAAGTTTTCAGGCAAGTTTTCACTAAGATCAATGGCATCCATGACTTTCATCGACGAGCACAACGAGATTGCGATGCTACAAAAGCCAAAGCAAGCTTCAGGATTTCATCAGATTGTGGATTTCCTCAAGTCAAGCCACATTGCTCATGCTCTTACTGTATCCCCTACAATCTACATTGAGCATCAAAGGCAGTTCTGGGCTAATGCCACCATTGTTGTGGAAAATGGTGTGCAAATGATCAAGACCAGAATCTGTGATCAATCACTAACAGTTACTGAAGAGGTTATTCGCATCAGTCTACGTCTAGACGATGCCTCTGGTATAACTTCTATCCCAAACGATGAACTGTTTTCAAATCTAACAAGAATGGGGTATGGAGGCCCATTGGGTGTTTTCAAATTTTCTAAAGCAAAATTCTCGCCCCAATGGCGTTTCTTTGTCCATACTCTTATGCATTGTATATCCAAAAAGACTACTGGATGGAGTGAGTTCAGCAGCACTATTGCTTATGCTTTGGTGTGCTTGGCCACTGCCAGAAAGTACAATTTTTCTAAAATGATTTTCAATGATCTTGTCTCAAACATGGGAAACAAAAAGAGCTTCTTTATGTATCCCAGGTTTGTTCAAGAAGTTATTACTAATCAATTGACGGATATACCTCAACCTGTTGGGGTATATGTACCTAAACCCCCCAAAGGCAAGGTTTTCTCAAATACGAGAAGATCTGCTGGGGACTCTGAAAGAGTTGACACCCCATTGTTCTCTACAATGATGGTGGTGTCCCAAACCAATGAAGGTATGGCAGCAGGGTCAAAGCCCCCATTAGACCAACCCACTGCTAGCCAAGCCCAACCTTCCCTCTCAAAATCAATTCCCCAATCCCTTCTTGAAAAACCAACCTCTCCCATAACCCAAACTTACAAAAGAAAACAGGTAAAGAAGGCTCCTTCCCTTCTTGTACCATTACCCACTAAGCCTATAAGCCCTCTAAGGGAGAATTCTCCCCTAGAGAATATCCAAAGGGAAACCACAAGGGTGTCTCCCAACCCAAAGGAGGTGCTCTCTGAGGAGGAGGTAGAGCATATGGGTGATGAGGCTGCCACTACTCCTGCTAGCACAGAGGAGGAAAGTGGTAACATCAATAAGACCACCCCCATGGCAACTTTGAATGATCAATCATTTGAAGGTCCCTGGTGCCAAGAAACCACAGGGGTGGATAGTGCTTCTGCTAGGCAGAAGACTTCCACTACTAAAAGATCCAATGATCCTTCAATAGGGGGTAACACTCCTGGAGAAGGTGAGGACAGATATAACTATGATGAATTGATGGAGGCAATGGGCAACATCAACATGGATGTACTCAAACAAGGCAACGATATAGAAGAGCTTAAACTCATAGTTCTGTCACAACAAGAACAAATCATCAAGTTGAAGTAAATGGTAAGGAAACTGATTCTGCAAAGGAAGAAGAAACAATTTGTGCTCAGAAGGAGGAAACCAGTGACTGATGCTCCCAAAAAGGGGGAGTCAGAAGCTGATGCCAAAGCTAAGGGGGAGCAAGAGGAAAAACATGATGTTGAGGGGGAGAATGAGCAAGCAGCAGAAACAGAGCCAGCAGCAGAAACCATTAATACTGCCAGTTCAAGTAAAGCAGCAGAAATGGTTAATACTGCTGAGCTGAAAGAAGCAGCAGAAACAGTAAAAGAGGTCCTTACAGAGCTTGAGATTGCAGAAACACTCATCAAAGCCAAACATGATACTCCCAAGGTCACCTCAAAGGCCAAAGGAGTTGTCATAAAAGAAAGAGGTGATGCAGCAAAGAACTCTAGCATTGAGAAGGTGATGGGTAAAGAGAAAGGTAAGGCAAAGCTAGTTGAATCTGATAAACCAATGAAAAGGCAGAAGCTGATTGAATCAGATGAAGCTCTAGCTAGGAAGATACAGGCTGAATTTGAAGAAGCAGAAACCATGCAAGTGCAAAAGGATAGAGAGATAGCTAAAGCAATGGCTGCAGAGTTAAACAAAGCCTATCAACAAAGCTTAGCAACAGAACAAGCCAAGCAGAAAGCCACATCTTTGAGGAAGCCTGCTAAGATCAAAATGGCTGCAAGGAAAAGACAACCTTCAAAGACATACCTGGGTGCTCAAGAGAGAAAGAAAATGATTACTTTCCTCAAGGGTGCAGTAGGTGTCAAGGTAGAGATGTTTTCAAAGATGTCTTTTGAGAAGCTCAAGAAGATGTATGATGTTGAGATGATAAAGCTTCAAGGGGATGATCTTGCAAGGGTTGAAATGGAGAAAAGAATGAAAGAAAGCAATGATTTCTTACAAAAACCATTCCCTGATGAGCAAGAAACTCCAGAGAAGGAAACAAAATTGGTGAAAGTCTAAGGACTTTAAAAAGAACAAAGATGATTGCCAGGAGAAAGCATACAAAGAAGCCTAGATTAGTGGAAGAAGAGGCTGAAAAGGTTGCTGAAGAAGAAGAGGCACCTGAGTCATCTACAATGAAAGAACCTGCAAGTACTGAGGATGTCAAGATGTACATGGTTGTGATGGACAAAGTGCCTGAACCAATTGCAGCAGAACCTGTAGGAGTTAAACCTCCTGAAGTCATTCACTGGGATGTTTTGGAAGTAGATGGTAAGGAGTATATCAGACTGAAGAGAAAAGATGAAAAGTATGAAGTCTACAGTACTTGGGCTAAAATTGTCAGAACATGCTCAAGGTCTGATATTGAAGAAATGTTTGATATAGGGATGAAGTTATATGCAGATCAGTTGAAAGCTCCAGGGATTTCAATTACAAAACTGGTGATGGAGTATCTGTGTATGATGTTCAAACCTGATGAAGTGGAGGAGATCATAAGGAGTGTTTTTCAAGCAGTTACCAATTGGACTTTGTATGAAACTAGTGACGTATATTCTGTGACTTTGGATAGAAATCACATTGAATACTTCCTAGTGGATAAAGTATACAACCATAGCAGATTGAAACTTCATTTAATGTTGAAGAAGAAGCTTGGATGTAGTGAAAATTCAGAAATGGCTAAATATTTGATCCAAAGAACAATTAATCAAAGTTTGGGATTGGATGCAAATACTGGAATTTAGGTCATGATGGAGTTTTGGGAGCATATTGAAGAAGATCTGAAGAACTTGACTTCTTTTCCTAAAAGTCAAGTTAGGGGGAGATTGTTGGGAACTGAAGAAAAACTCAAGTATGGTTAATGCTGTTGGTTCAGAGTTAATACTGCTAGAAGACTTAAAGGTTAATACTGCTGAGTGTTACTACTGCTAGTACTATTAATACTGCTAGTCAAAGTTAGTGTTGCTTGAGCAAAGTTAGTACTGCTTAGCTAGTTAGTACTGCTAGTGGTTAGTACTGCTTAGTAGTTAATGCTGCTAGAAGGAAGTTAATACTGCTGAAGATTAATACTGCTTATATGATGAAGATTAGTATGAAAGGATATACATGGAAGCTTAGAGATATACATAGAAGATATACTGAAGATATTTTATTTATTGTAATTATTTTTGTATTCAGTATATATATTGTATTGTTTAGAATAGTTAAAAAAAAAAAACTTAGAGTTTTCATTCTTTTAGAGAAAAACAACCTCAAGGCATAGATCCTAATTCTAGAGAAGTAGAATTCGTATTGGTGAGCCTGTTCATCAATATTGAGGTTGAGTGAGTAATCTTGTAACTTCAAAGCATTCAATAAAAGCTTACAGTTTGTTATTCATATTTTCTGTGTTGATTTACTGTTTCATTGAATATCAAAGTGTTATTCCGCAAACTTCTTTGATATTGTTTCTGAGAATTAATTCTTGTTGAGAATTCGATCCTGACAGTTTTCGTATGCTGGACAGGATTAGCAGATATCGCGATGGTACTCTTCGAGTCACAATATATTGGAATTTTATCAATCTTGAATCCATAGTCTCGCAGTTTTGTTCGCATCCACAGAACTTGAGAGCAGCAACTGGCAGCAGCTACGTACTCTGCTTCAGCAGTCGAAGTGGAAACGCATAATTGTTTCTTTGATGCCCAGCTAACGAGCTTGTCTCCAAGAAATTAAATGTGACCTGAAGTGCTCTTTCTGTCCAACATGCAACCTGCATGATCTGCATCTGAATTGGCAGTCAGTTGAAAACCAGTATTCTTAGGATACCACAGACCAAGATCTGCAGTCCCCTTCAGATATCTAAAAATCCTTTTGACAGCAGCCAAATGGGATTCTTTAGGAGCAGCCTGATATCTAGAACATAAGCACGTTGAAAACATAATATCTGGTCTACTTGAAGTAAGATACATTAACGATCCTATCATACCTCTATAAGTTCTAACATCAACAATTTTACCCGAAAGATCAGTGCTAATTTTAGTACCTGGTGCCATCGGGGTTCCAATTGGTTTACAATTTTCCATATTGAACTTCCGAAGAATATCCAAAATGTACTTAGATTGGTTAATGAAAATCCCCGTTGAAAACTGTTTAACTTGTAATCCGAGAAAGAAATTCATCTCTCCCATCATACTCATTTGAAAATGTGACACCATGAGGTTAGAAAAGTTTTTGCAATATTTAGGATTAGTAGAGCCAAATATTATATCATCAACATATATTTGAATAAGGATGATATCGACTTTTTCCTTTTTGATAAACAAAGTGGTATCAACTTTACCTTTGGAAAAACCGGACTTGACCAAGAATTTAGATAAAACGTCATACCATGCTCGAGGGGCTTGTTTTAAACCATACAGGGCTTTGTCCAAGATGTAGACATGATAAGGCTTATCTGGATTGACGAACCCTTCTGGTTGAGACATGTATACTTCCTCCTTAAAAATGCCATTCAGAAAGGTTGTTTTTACATCCATCTGTAAGACTGTGAAATTTTTATGAGCTGCGTAGGCTAGAAACATGCGGATTGCCTCTATACGCGCTACTGGAGCATACGTCTCATCGTAGTCTATGCCTTCCTCTTGCCGGTAACCTTTGGCAACAAGTCTTGCTTTATTCCTTATGACAATACCATTTTCATCCTTTTTATTCTTGAATACCCATTTAGTGCCAATTACGGATTTTCCTTCCGGTTTTGGAACTAATCTCCAGACCTTCAGGGCTTCAAACTGATTTAATTCTTCTTGCATGGCAGATACCCAATCCGAATCAGCTAAAGCCTCTAATACTCGCGTGGGCTCTATCTTGCTGAGGAATGAGTCATGCATACATTGATTCAAAGTCACTGACCTAGTTTGTACAGGCTTGTTAAGATCTCCAATTACTTGATGTAAAGGATGCTCTTTGGTCCAGCGATGCTCATGAGGGAGTGGAGTAGATGAAGTTTGAACCTGATCATCATCTAAAAATCCACTATCGGGCTCTTCAGTTTGAATAATAGAAGGGAGGTTTGCAGTTGAAGTTTCAGGTGCAGAAGCATCAGTTGGAATAGCAGACTCTGGCTGTTGAGTAGACAATATATCACACCCAACTGAAACAGTTATTTCTGGCTCAGCATTTACTTGTACATCTTCAACTGTAGGAGTATTCAATGGAACATGAGTTTCTGACTGAACGGGGGATACAGGTTCAGTTATAACTTCTGAAGTGACTGGATGATTGCAACTTGTGTCTTCATACCTGTCAGTCACAGCAGATTTAGGCAAATTAGATCGTAGAAACTCATCATAAAAGAATTCAAATAACAAATCTAAATCAGATAAATGTGAAACTGAAGTAGAAGCGTTATCCGAATTTTTCTATGTAGAAACAAGTTATGGACTGATCTTCCCAGAAGCTAATACGCCAGTTATCACGGGTTCTGAAATGAATTGTTCAGAAGCCATCTCTTCATCGAATGTTACATTCACGCTCTCGACAACTGTCTTTGACTCCTTCAAATAAACACGGTATACTGCCGATGTTGAAGAATAACCAATGAAGATACCCTCGTCCGCCTTAGCACTAAATTTATTCAGACTCTCCCTGTCATTAAGCACAAAACACTTACACCCAAATACGTGAAAATACTTGATTGTCAGTGTTATGTTGTTGATCAGCTCATATGGAGTCTTTTGAAAACGGCGGTGTATCATGGATCGATTTAGAGTATGACATGCAGTTGACACAACTTCTGCCCACAAAAATAGAGGTAGATCGGATTGGCTGAGCACAGTACGAGCGGCCTCAACTAGCGTCCGATTTCGCCTTTCGACTACTCTATTTTGTTCAGGCGTACGAGTAGCAGAGTACTGATGTGATATCCCGACCGATTAGAGATATTCTTCAACTATCTTGTTTTTGAACTCTGTGCCATTGTCCGTTCGAAGAAACTTGACTTGTCTCTGCATATTCACCTGGATCGTCTTTAAGAAAGTAATAAGAACTTCGGGCGTCTCATATTTTGATCGAAGAAATTTGACCCACGTGTATCTTGAATAATCGTCCACAATAACCAACACATATTTCTTTCCACCCAAACTCTGAGTTCTCATTGGACCACACAAATCCATATGTAACAATTCTAACGGAGAACTAGTGCTTGGTTCAGGCTTCGGTTTATGCGGAGCTCTCTTCATCTTACCCTTCTCACATGCAGCACATAAGTGTTCTTTCTCGTATTTCAGCTCAAGAAGTCCTTTTACCAATTTCCCACTAACCAGCTTGTTGATATAACGAAAGTTCAGGTGTGATAAACGTCTGTGCCAGAGCCAACTTTGCTGCATTGAAGCTTTTGTCATTAAGCAAACTTGATTGTCAATCTGAACTTTGGACAGGTTGATGGTATAGAGGTTTGTCTTGCGATGTCCACCTAAGAGTTTTGTGCCGTCTTCAGTACGAACCGAGCAACTCTTAGATTTAAAGTTGACCTCTAACCCTTTATCGCAGAATTAACCAATGCTAAACAAGTTGTGCCCTAAGCCTTCGACATAACTCACCTTATTGATAGTTATGTTGTCTTGAATGATGTCACCATATCCTAAGATTGGTGAAAGTTGATCGTTCCCAAATCTGACATTTCCACTGAATTTCTTTGTATAATTAGACAATAAATCTTTTTGCCCAGTCATATGCTTGGAACATCCACTGTCCAAGTACCATATATGTCGGGTCTGCTAGAGAAATCAGGAAACAATAGATTTAGGTACCTATTTAAAAACGGGTCCTAACAGATTAGTACATGATTTTGTTATCCATTTGAATATGGATCCTCCTTTTCGTTGAAAACTTTTAAAAACATTTGATCTTGAAGAATAAACATGATAAGATCCAAACCAATCAGAAGAATTATGAGAATAAGCAAAATTAGTTCTCCGATAATTATAATGAGATGTAGTAGTAATAGGAGATAATTGAATCAACTGCTTTATTGAATAACGCTTGTAAGAAGTTACAAGGTTTTGTTGATGAGAAGCATATTGACCAACTACATCTGAATCACTACTAACAGATCTAGTACAAGAATTATCAGAAACTGATCCAGCTATCTCATCATCCTTCCGTTTTGGTCTCCATTCTGTTTGAGCTTTCGACCTTTTCTTGCTTATATTTGAAACACAAGATGTAGATTTATTAGGAAAAGCCGATTTCTGAGACTGAGTTTTCTTTTGTGTACCAGTGTATTTCTGTTTCTGTAATCGTTGTTTCTTATGTTTCTTACCTTGAGCATAGTAATCAGCAGTTATAGAATCTGATTCACCAACCTTAGTTGATGACTCATCAGTTTTAAGAACACTTGGTAACACTTTTTCATTTATAAGACAAGTAGAATGATCAGGAAGAGAAGCATTGAAGTCAAACATATCAATTTTTTCTATGCACCCATCATCAGAATTAAGAAAGTCATTTGCAGACTCAAATAAGTCATCAAAATTATCAGAAAAAGTTTGAGGTGCCTTAGAAACTTTAGAACACTTTGTAGATGTAGATTCAAAAACCGTGTTCTTTAATACAGTAGAAAATACACTTTGTTGAATATCAACCAAAAGTTTTTCATCAGATAAAACATTTTCCAACTCAACTATTTTGCTTTCAAGAATGAGTGGAGGAACATAAACTTTGCAATTGCAGGTTTTGCCTTCATCTCAGAAACAGAATAACTAGCAAAATAATCGTTTGAAATAACTTTTGGTGTTTCTGAAAGATAACTATCATTTAACTTTGCATAGTTAAATGGTAGTTGCATTTTCTTTACATTCTTTCTATTTTCAGTTTCTTTGGCCTCAACTTCCTCTGGTAATTTGGTAACAAATTTGGGTTTTAAATGAGGATGTTTACCAGCACAAGCAAGAAAATCAAAATTATAAAGTGCCAGTTGTTTTCTGATGGCTTTCTTAAGGTAATGAGGGTTTTGAAAACCAAGACCCCATTTTTCCTTAACATCAGCCTCTTCGTTAGGTGCATTAAGAAAAATAGTTTGATCAGTTTGTCCTTTGCATAAAATTTGGCTTCCACACCATTTACCTTCTTATTCAAAAGCTTGTTCTCAACCTGCAGTTTATGAACAGTTAGTGCAGATTCTTTCTTCTCAAACTCATACTTAGAAATTTTAACTTCAAAATCAGAAATCTTCTTTTCAAAACAATCTACTTGAAGTTTAGAATCAGAAGCAGACTTGCGTAAAGAATCAATTAGATCTTTGTTCCCAATAACAGACTTATTGAGTTCAAAGATCTTATTGTTTCTTTTAGCAACTCTGTTTTTTTTCTTTCTTCAGTTTTACTTGAAGATCATTAAGCTCAACCATCATAGCTTCCATTTTGGTTATAAAATCTTTTTCAGTTTAGTTTAATACCTCATCAGCTGTCTCGTCATCTGACTCATCATACTTCACTTCTTTTCCCATTAGACAGAGATGAGCAACTTCTTCTTTCTCTTCTTCTTCACCATCTGAATGATCCAATCAAAATTCGTCCTTAGACATTAAAGCTATGCCCGCTTCTTGCTGTTTGTCCAGTAGCAGTTTGTTCTGATAGTACTGAGAATTACGAACTTTTGGCTTTCTACAATCTTTTGCAAAATGTCCAATCTTGCCACAGTTGTAGCATTTGACTGGATCACTTGCTGGCTTTTCGGCAACAGTGTAATCATTCACGAACTTCTTCCTTTCATCAGGTTTCTTCTCAACATATCTATTTTCTTCATATCTCTTTCCTTCCACCCTCTCTCGGTGCTCATGATTCTTTGAACTTGATGAAGAATACCTTTGAGAATTTGATCCCGGCTTCTTGTAGAATTTCTTTTGAAAGGCACGGGTCAGTAACATCATGGCTTGTTTCAGTCTTTCTCCATCATCACCATCTGATTCAGATTCTGACTCAGAACTCGTAAGCACTTTCTTCTTTTTCTTCTTCTCTGCCTTTTCTTTCTTTTCTTTCTTCTTCTCTCCAACAACCAAAGCAATCGGATCAGGAACTTTTTCAGCCTTCTTCTTTTCAGCTCTTTTCTCCTCAACCTCTTCTTCATTCTGTCGTAAAGTCTCATAGACTTCGTGAAGAGGTATGTCATTCAAGTCTTTCATCTGCTTCATCCTACGTGTATGTTTCTTCCATTCAGGTCGTAGGATACTCAGGAATTTGACATTGTTTTCCAGCTGCTTCTTTGTCACTTTGTTCTACGTCAGTTCATTCAGAAGCAAAGTAAACCCTTCATAAGTATCTTCCAAACTCTCATTCTCTTTGGCTTTGAATTCCTCGTAGCTATTGATGCAGTTAGCCACTTTCATCTGATTCCCGACCTTGGATCCCATCATCATCTTTTGCAATTGATCCCACATCTTCTTAGCATCATCCTTGTAGCTATCAATCTTGATGTAAATATCATTAGGAATGCTTTGAAGTAGAAGAGATCTTGCTTGCTTGTCTGCTTTATATCGACTTTTCTGTTCTTCAGAGTACTGAGATAAATCCACTTTAACTGGTTTTGTCTTTTGTTCTCTTTCTTCATCACCATGTCCACTATCAGATGAATCATCATCAGCAGGTACTTGAACTATGATTGGTGCCATAGGACCTTCTGTAATTGACAGAAGAATATTCTCTCCATTTGTGTGCCGGTCCACGAAATCAAGGAATCTGTCCTTCCATTGTTCATACTCTCCTTTAAACAGTACAGGAGGCTTGACATCAGTGCCAATGGAAAGTGCATCTTTAGAAGTCATCTTGATTAAACATGTTTTAAAAAATATGTAATAAGAAACTAGAACTGATCGTTAGTCCAAAATATGAAATCACAAAAATACAAGAAATCTTGAAATAGAAATTCAGGAATTTTGATCACAATCAGAATTTTGTCCCCCTCCGCAGACTTAGCACGGGGGTCCCGCTACCCGGTTAGCAAGTCACTATTAAAATAAGAAACTCGCAGACGCTGAAACTCGCAAACAACTGTTTACTGAGAAACTCGCAGGCTTAAGCTTGCGCGTTTGTGAAACTCGCACGCAAAGACTTGCGTGTTCTGAGAAACTCGCTAGTCAATGAAACTCGCTAGACGTAGAAACTCTCAAGAGACTATTCACTGATGAACTCGCAGATAAAGGCGTGCGTGTTTGAAAAACTCGCTAGTCACTACTAGCGTGTTTTGACCAAACTCGCAGATCAACCAAACTCGCAGATCACTATCCGGCTCAAACTTGCACCCTTCGATTAGCGCGTTTATAGAACTCGCTAACCACTATGTGCACGTTCTGGTCCTTAGAAAATTTTCAAACTTTTCCAAACTCGCAGACTTCGATCAGCGAGTTTCTAGAACTCGCTAACAATGATTTGCGCGTTCTAACCAAAAACTGAGATTCTTTAGCTTGCGCGTTCTTGCGGATGAACTTGCGCGTTTTGTAGATCTTGCGCGTTCTTCAGATTCCTTGCGTATTCTTCATCTGATTCACCAAAAATCAATCTAAACTTCGAATTTCAGCACGAAACTTTGAGAGATCGATCACATGATCATCTAGAACACAAAACGAGTACTGTTTTCTATTACAAACACTCAAAATACAAATTGATCGATGATACAGTGCGTATGAACTCGTGAACAAAAACTTCAACAAAATCCAAAAATTACAAGTCTATTACAGTGCAATTCTGAAATTAAAGTACATAGACTCAATCAAATACACTCTACAACCATAACCTGATCAATTTCAACATCTAATTCTCACTAAAACACAAAATTCGATTCTTGCTCAAGAACACAGTGTCGAACTTTTTGAATTTTCTTGATTTCGATTTGAATCTGCTTTGATACCAAATAATAGTCCCAAAATCTAGTTTCTAATCACACACAAACAATCAAACAAACAACATATCACAATTACCTGTTTGATTCGATTCAATAAAACACAAGATTACACTTTCTCTCTCTAGATTCTCTCTCTCTTTCTCTCTCTAAAATGTAACTGATAAAACGTACAACTGAAACTCTTCTATTTGTTGCTACTGATTACAAAGCAAGGAAATTGTTAAGTCTAAATATTGTATCCAAGATTTAATAAGAAAGTCAATAATGTAAAAGTCAACAATGTCTTTGTTAAAGCTTGTTTAGTTTCCTTAGCCTTTAAAGTTTTGTTATAGATAGGTAGTATATATATGGTGTGTCTTGTAATCTTGTGATAACGATCTAGAGAGCTACTCATACTTGTAATTCAGAGACATATCTACTTTCTCTCTCTAGACTTTCTCTCTCTAGTTCTTGATCTTTAATGTCTAAATCTTGAGTAATTGCATGATGCAATTGGGATTTATTGATTAACAATTGGTATCAGAGCTGAACCAAACTTTTCAGGAATGATTTGATCATGATTTGAATTGAAATTTGTGTGTTTTTGGATCGAAAATCTATATTTTCGAAAGTTTTTCAAGAAAACGAGTTTGTTACTGTTTCATCCGAATTTCATGTGAAAAATCATTTTTGGTGCAAGAAAATGGATTCATTAGATTCGTTTTATGTGTAGGATTGATTCGTGTTTTGATTACATCTCACAATTTGAACAATTTCGATGTCATTATTTTGATTTTTTGAAATTTTCTTGAAAACTTGTTCGAACACTGTTCTTGTTTGAAAATGTATGAATTGGTGTTTTTAGTCGAAAATCGATTGTAAATTTGTGTTTCGTACTGTTTGTTGATGATTCTGACAAATTCTTGAGATCAAATGTGCAGGTTTGAATCGAATTGAGAAAGAAACTGTCAAGATTAACGATTTGCGCAACATTCAAACACTTTGTGCAAGATTCATAGACGGCCACGCGAAGCTTATCTTGCGCATCAAGCACAATACGCAAACCTTAGTTTGCGCATCACTCAGTTCACACGAAGCTTATCTCAGTTTGCGCTTCAAGACCAATACGCAAACCTCGACTTTACGTATCCAGCGTGTTCCAAGAACCCGACTTTGCGTATCTCGTTGAATACACAAAAGTTCAAATTGTGTTCCAAGAACCCGACTTAGCGGGACCCCCGTGCTAAGTCTGCGGAGGGGGACAAAAGTTCTTTTTGTGCAATATTTTCAATTCAATCTGATTTTTGATTTTCTGATATATAGTTTGGAACGGTCATTCACATCAAGCTGATTACTCTTTCAAAATGTCAATTTTGTATAAATCTGAGATATCTGTTATTGAAGCTGAACGAAATGATCTGAAAATAAAAAATTCAGAATATCTCAGAAGGATTCAGGAGTTGCAACTTAAATTGTTCAATTGTGTTAAAACTCCTAAATGTATACAGTGTACTAATAATCTTTCTAAATTTTCAGATATCATCTATGAGAAGGAAAAAGAGATAAAAGAGAAAGAAAGAGAAATTATAACTCTACAAAGCTAACTGAAGCCAACTGAACAGAAATCACCTGAGCTACAAGCAGAATTAGTTGAGCTTCAAAACAAGTTGAAGGCTTTCAAAGAAAAGATGAAGGGATTGGAATCTGAGAATGCTGAACTTAAAAATAATATATCTGGCTTGGATCAACAGCTTGCTGAAAGTAAAGCTGATTTTGAAAAAGAAAAGAAAAGTTTTTCAAAGAAATTCTCAGATTTCTCAAAGAAGTGTTATGAAGAAAAGAATTCAGTGGAGCTTAAATGCATTAAGCTTTCTCAACAAATCTCCGATTTTGAGAAAGTACTGATTTTGGAAAGAGAGAAATTTGCTCAAGAAAAGAAGGCCATAAAACAGAAGAATGTAGGATTCTTTAAAGAATTATCCGGCCAGAGAAATGATTCAGAAAAAGGATTTGAAGAAGAAAGATCCATCTTTGAGTCTGAAATCAAAAAGCTAACTTCCAAGTTGTCTGAACTGTCTGCTTCTGCGCTGAAAGAGCAAAAGACGAAGTCTGAATTCAAGACAAAGATTGACCAACTTGTGAAGAAAGAGACAACTTTGCATCAAAGATCAAAGAGCTTGAAAATTCCGTTTCAAGTTCAAATCAGAAATCTGTCTCTTCACAAAGGTCAGTTAAATCCTTTAGTCAGATTCGTAGATCTAACATTTTCTATGATCAATTTTTAGATGGTTCAGATAAATATCCGAGGAAAAGAAGCTACAAGAAAGAGAAATTGGTCTGGCAAAAGAAACCAGTTAAAGATGACAAGTCAGATGAGCTGAAAAGAAACACATCATGTGTACATGTACATAAAGCAAAGAAGAACAACGCACACAAAGGTAAGAAGTATTATTGTTCTATCTGTAGTACACATGATCATATTCACAAGACCAGTGATCATTTCTGGTATGGTTATTACTCCATCACCCCCACACAAACTGCAACTAACATTTCTGGACACAAATACCAGTGGGTACCAAAGCCGAAATCTGATTCTGTGTTGCAGTGTTACGATCAACAAGCTAGTTAATCTTTAGTATCCAGAGTTTGAAGTTGAAAGAAGAGATTGCAAGAGATATATCTTTTCAGAAGCAGACTTCACTGATCTTTCTATTGATGATACTGAGTTCTTATATGATCATTTTAGAAATCTTTATCACAGAACTCAGGATGTGTCTCAAGCACTGTTTGCTATTAAAAGATTTATTTGACGGCAAATCCGATTCTTCAAAGGAGTTTGACTTCTAAACACAACAGTTTAGGACTCGGACCTCAGCGATCAAAAAGACCTTACTCCTATGTTTCTGCATCCGATGGATATGATGGTCTACGTCTCAAGAGAATTGATCTGATCTCTATTCTATACTGTTTCACTGACAGATTTTTCTGATGTGATGGTCTATAATTCAAAAGGGAGTATCTGATCTCTATCCTATTTTAACTGACATATTTCAGATGCTTAATTTAAGGGGGAGTAAAGGTGATGACTTCTGATTATTTCAGATCAGAACTCATACTATAAAATTGTTTTACTGCTTTCTGTCTTTTATTTTTGAATAAATGATGTAAATAAAGTGGCTTCTGATCACATGACAGATCAGGACCCGTTTTTCAATGTTTAAATTGTGCTAATATCCAGGGGGAGCTTAAAAGACATAAATCATTATATCATGATTTGAGGGGGAGCTGAAAAGGTAAAAATCTTCTGATCTAGATCTCTGATTGGTTGAAAGAAGGACAACTTTCGAACATGAAAAACAATTTCTAAAATGTTCAAACCACTTCTTATTCTCAAAAGTTTTATGAATTTAGAAGTGTGCTTTTAAATGTTTTTCTAAAATTTTTGAGCTTATTGTTTAACTGACCGTGTGTTTCCAAAGATCAATACTTGTGTATTATCTTGTCCATATACTGTCAAGTATTCATACACATCGGTTCAGTATTTTATTTGAAATTGTTATTACCATGTCTCAAATTCAAACAATTTTTCGATGGTAATACCCCCGTTTGAAATTCAAAGTTGTTGAGCATCATTCATCTTTTTCATATTTGTGCTTTCATTGATAAATTGTTTATATTCGTTCATATAAACAAATTTTCCAATTCTTTGATACCCTAACCTTTTGATTTTATCTGATTGATTCATTGTCAGATTCTCAAAACAATTCTCTTGACTTTATTTCATTCATTCAATATCCTTGTTTTGAGAAATCTTCAAAGTTCAATTGCTCAAATTTCATTCATATTTTTAAATGAGCATACATTCTGACATTGTTATCTTTTTGAGCTTAACTGTTTCAGTTAAATTGTTGAGAAACCATGCTTCTTAGGAAATAACATGGGATTCGTGTGTGAGCTTAAACAGAACTTCCATGGATTCATGCAACCTGTGTTTCCTACCCAGGAAGTTATCCTTGAGTGATTGAGGGGTGAGGGGTTAAAATCAAAGAGATGAAGATACAGAATCAAGTTGTTTTCAAAGAATTTTCAGAAGTTTCAATGTTTGTTTCAGAGTTGTTAAAGTGTTTCAGAAGTTTCAAGAAATCTGTTTCCTGTTCAAGACTTGTTGACTTTTAAAGCTTCAAAAAGAGAAAAAGGTTTACCAAGATTCTTCAAGAGCTAAAAGATTAAAGATTGTGAAAGCTTCAATGAGACAAAAGCTGAAGAATCAAGAGCTGAAGATCTGTATCATTTTTTTATTAAATCTTGAATACAAAGGGGGAGATTGTTAAGTCTAAATATTGTATCCAAGATTTAATAGGAAAGTCAATGATGTAAAAGTCAACATTGTCTAAGTCAAAGCTAGTTTAGCATTTCCTTAGTTGTTAAGTCTTGATAGTTAGGTAGTATATATAGGGTGTCTTGTAATCTTGTAGTAACACTTCTAGAGATGCATTGTATTGTAATATTCAGTATTTGGTGATATTCAAGATCTACTTTCTCTCTCTAGACTTTCTCTCTCTAGTTCTTGATCTTTAATGTCTAAATCTTGAGTAATTGCTTGATGTAATTGGGATTTATTGATTAACAGTATAAGCCACAAGATCAAAGCCAAAGTTCTTAGGATACCAAAGCCCAAGATTTTTGGTTCCTTTTAGGTATTTGAAGATCCTCTTGACAGCATGAAGATGAGATTCTTTGGGGTTAGCTTGAAATCTTGCACAGAAGCATGTGGCGAACATTATATCAGGTCGACTTGCGGTTAAGTACAACAGAGACCCTATCATACCTCTGTAGAGTTTACACTCCACAAATTTGCCCTCTGGGTCTGCATAAAGTTTAGATCCAGTGGCCATAGGGGTTTTCATTGGTGAAGAGTCAGAGAGCTTGTATTTTACAAGTATGTCAGAGACATATTTAGATTGGTTTATAAAAATACCCTCTTTGGTTTGTTTGACTTGCAATCCTAAGAAGAAGGTAAGTTCTCCCATCATGCTCATCTCAAACTCACTCTTCATCAAAGAATCAAACTTTTTGTAGTATGATTCATTTGTGGACCCAAAAATAATGTCATCAACATAAATCTGTACAAGTTGAGATGGCTTCTGCCCAAAAGGAAATTGGAAGTCCTGAGGTAGTGAGCATAGTTCTTGCGGCTTCTACAAGCGTTCGGTTCTTGCGTTCAACAACACCGTTTTGTTGTGGAGTCCTTGCAGCAGAGAAGTTCTGTGAGATTCCCTCTGTCGTGAGATAGGCCTCGATTGTCGAGTTCTTGAACTCCGTCCCATTGTCACTTCCAACTCTCTGTACCCTGCAATCATAAAGAACTTGTATCCTCTTAAGGATATTGATTAGTATCTCAAGAACATCTGATTTCTTTCGAACGAACTCTACCCAAGTATATCTTGAGAATTCATCTATGAGTACAAGGATGTACTTCTTGCCACCTAGACTCTGCACAGATATAGGACCACAGAGGTCTACATGAAGCATTTGCAGAGGTCTGGTGCAAGACATGTCTGTTTTGGTCTTATGGGTATCTCTTTTGAGTTTTCCCATTTCACATGCAGAGCATAGATGATCTCTGTTGAATTTGACATTTGGTAGCCCCTTCACTAAGTCTAACTTCACAAGTTTGTCTAAAGAATGAAAGTTTAAGTGACAGAACCTGTTGTGCCAAAGCCAAGCTTCTTCGTTCTTACTTGAGACTAGACAGAGCTTTTCATCTCTGTTGATGGACTTGAAGTCCATGAGGTATAGATCACCTCGTCTCTTGGCTCGTAGAAGCTCTGTGGTGGTGTCTTCCCTGAACAAAGAACAATGTTTCTTCTTGAACATCACATCGAGTCCATTATCACAGAGTTGACTAACACTTAGCAGATTGTGCTTAAGGCCATCCACATATGCAACTATGTTGACATAGATGTCTCCGTTGGCAATGACTCCATAGCCTTTGATTTATCCCTTCTTGTTGTCTCTGAAGGTTACTGAACCACCTCCAGATTTTTCTTTGTAGGCGGAGAGTAAACCTCTGTCGCCAGTCATGTGCCTTGAACACCCGGAGGCTAGGTACCAAATGGGCACATGTTGTTTCTTCTACGGACAGATCAAGAAGATTTAGGTACCCATTTCCAAATGGGTCCAGCTTTGTTAGAAGTCTTTGAAGATGCCTTAACATCTTTGATTTTGGCTTTATCCTCTTTAATGGAGGTACCATTTTGTCCTTTCTTACCCTTGAATTTGGCATTCATTGGCCTTGGGTGAGATACAAGACAAGAGGACCGGGAGAAATGTTGATTTAATGCATGCATAAGATCAAAACATATTCAATGAGGAACATTGAAAGCAAACTTCTTAAATATTTCATTAAAATTGTCAAAGGAGTGTACAGAGCAATTTTTATAACAACCCTTTTTAGATTCGGGTTTCTTTTTACAGAAAACTTTGTCTAATCTAGGTTGTCTTTTGTCAAAAACTCCACTTGAATGGATCTCTTTGTGTACTCTCCCTCGACGATCATTCCTTTGAGCATTCACTGCCACGGAAGCATCAATTTTGTCAATTTTTGGCCATTTAGCTTTCTGTTTCCAGGTGAGCTTTTCTTGAAAAGGTCTTGATACAGAGACAGGTTTTGGAACTGTGGTAGTTTGAGTGATCTTTATCTTTTCATTTTTCAAGCTCAAGAGATGTCTTTGCTTGAAGACACATGTCCAAGAAGTCAGGACAGATTGGTATTCCTGTGGTTCTCCTTTTGGGAGCAATTGTCCTATTAAGGATGCCAGAGGGTAGTTTATTATCCTCTGGACCACAGAAGACCATGTCAAGTTCTACAGAACTTGTCTCCGATATTACAGAGGACTAAGATTCTGATTTAGCGTCTGAATTGAGAAAGTCTCTGTGAATGAGAGCCTGACCTTCTGTAAGTGCCTTACTTTGTCCATTGGTGTCCTTTGAAGTATTTAGAAATTTTGAAATACAAGGAATGACCATAGGAACACTAAGACAATTTTGCAGATCTTGCTCAAAGATTTCTCTTATTTCAGAGGTTAAATCAGGATGGTTGAGAAAATGATTTTCATAAGTTCTTCTCAAGTCGCTTTCCAAAAACCTTTTAAATAGTTTTTCTTCCACAGAGGCTGGAACGAACTCTGGTGCATCAGAGGATAGTTCCTTTTCAGGAACCATCCAGCACATGAAAGCCATTTGGGTTTGAGTTTTTGGGTGACCGAATTTGAAGATTCCTATCTGTTTTTGAGACAAATATTTCTTTGGAATAGATTTTCTCTTTGACGAGATTGCAGATGTTGAATCATTGTTTTCATACCATACATTCGTCATCTGCAGAGGTTTCCTCGGATGTGGTCCCTCAGAGGTTCTGCGCCTCTTAAATGTGGATAATAGGTTTGGAAGACTTGGTTTTAGAAATTGTCCAGGGCAGAATATGTTTGATAAAGATTTGTTTCTTTTATTTCCTGTGTAAGGGTCAATATCCTCAAACCCTATTCCTCTTCTGCCAATCTGGGTGTTGACCTTTTCCTAGACCTTTTGTGCATCCTGATACCTCTTAATTTGGAGATCTCTGTCGAACAGATCTTGATGAAGTACTTCTCTTTCTTTTTGAAAAAAGTTTTTCAAAGAAATGGCATTCAATCGATCACTCTCACATTTCTTTAGTTCCTTTACTTTGTCTTTTAAGGCTTGATCAAGTTTGGAAATTTTCTCTTTTAATCCTTTCTTTCCAATAATATGTTTAGAAACGAGAGTTTTTCTTTCTTGATAAAGTTTGTCCTTTTCTTGAGTGAGAAGCCTTATTTCTCTCTCAAAGAAGGCCAATTTCTTCTCTAGTTCTGAGCACATGTTTTTGTAGGCAAGAAACTCATCTTGTATTTCAAGAAGTTTCTTTTCAGAGTCCGACTTATAAGAGTCAGAAGTGGATACCTCACTCTTGTCGTCGGAAGAGTGGACTTCTGCCATTCCACAGAAGAGTGCATTGTTGTCTCCTTCATTAGATGATTCATCAGTTTCAAGGTCTTGTTGCTCTGCCATCAAGGACCTCTGTGTGTAATACTCTGCCTTCTTTTTGTAGAAAGCAGCATCTCTAGTCGGCTTCCCTTGGTTGGCAGAGGACCTGCATTCTGCAGCAAAGTGGCCTGGTTTTCCGCATTTAAAGCAGCCTTCAGTTTGCTTTGAGGCTCTGTCATCGCTTTTGCCGTCTGGCCTTTGTCCGCTCCTCTTGTCTTGTCTTTGCTCCTCGAATTCTTCTCTCCCATACTTTCTTACCTCACCAAATCCTCTGCTTCTTTCAACTCTATCCTCTCTCCCTCTGTACTCAGGCTTTTTCTTGAGACCACGATTGAATTGTCGGGTCATTAGAGCAAGAGTCTTGGCTAAAGTAGCCATATCAATCTCTTCCTCCGATCCTTCCTCACTTTCGCTCTCTGCCACCAGAACTTTCTTCTTCTTCTTCTTCTTCTTCTTCTTCTTTTGGACATCCTCTGTCGCTTTTTCCTTCCCTCTGTCCTGACCCTCTGTGGTGCCTCCCATCAAAGCTAGAGGACCACCGACAGGGGTCATTAGTTTTGATATCCTGTTTTCTTGACTTATCAAAGTCCCGAAGAGGTCTGAGATGGACCAAACATTGAGATCCAGTGTAGCCTGCATGGACATGGTTAGATGGAGCCATTCATCATTCAGACTTTGAAGAAATCTGACATTGTTTTCTTCAGAGGTTCTGTGGATGCCATACCTTTTGCACTTGTTCAGTAAGGAGTTGTACCTGTTTTATGTGTTTTGGATGGTTTCACCCGGCAGAGCCTTGAATGCAAAATACCCATTGATGCATAGTGCTCTATTGTTCTTAAAAGTTTTGGCACCACCCTCAAGCTGTTTCTCCAACTCCAACCATAAGTCTTTCGATGTTTTAGAGGAATCAAGGGACTGGAAGATATCGTTTGGAATAGCCATAATGATCAATCTTTTGGCTTTCTTTGCAAGTTCATGTTGTGCCGTTTCTTCTTCACTCCATTCATGGACAGGTTTGGGGTGTTGATACTCAGGGATTTCAGGGGTATTTGCAGTGGCAGGAACACGAGGAACTGTTGTCATTGGGATGAAAGGAGGATTGTGAAGAAACTCAACCAGACCAGGATCCACACCTTCGAGGAAGTGCACCATCCTGATCTTCCACTGAGGATATTCATCCCTCAGTAGAGTGGGAGGTTTAGACTGAGATCCTGCACTGAAGTAGTTGACGAGGTTTGCCATTTTTGAGTAAAACGTAAAACAGAGTATGAGGAGATCTTTTGAGAAAGATGGGAAATGTATCTCGCAGGGATGAATTTCTGGTATGAGAAAGATAACAACTAGCTAACCTGAGCTTTGAATCTGTCTTCAAGGGTTTAAGCACACTTGCTTTCGAATCTACGTCAAACAGGTTGATGTAGCTCCAGAAAACAAAGTGTAGTTCAAGTTGAATAAACAGACTTCAAACTACTACCTGGAACGTGGTAATCAAGTATAGAACAGGATCCTTTGATATTACTAATCAAAGTCTGCTCTGATACCAATTGTTGATCCCAATCACGATGTTCTATAACTTGATTTAACCTTTCACTACACACAGATTAATTAAACAGAGTGCGGAAGCGTTTAGGATGTGTAGAAAGGTGGAACATGCAAGGTAGTAAACACACAAGTAATCAATAAACAAGAAGTAAAGTATTACTAGAAAGTTACTCAAAGAACTGTTTCATTGATTACTGTAGAACACCAAAAACACGCACTGGTGTGTGCAAAATGTTCTCTTGGAAGATACAATCACTATTCTCTGTTTGTGTGTGCTTGTAATCTCTTCATGAAAACTCTAAGGTGGTGCTCCCATAATATACAAGAAGGATGCACCCCTTAGTACAAGACAAAGACTGACATTCAATAAACGGAATGCCACCTGGAAAGTGAAACCATCGTGTGTCGCACTAAAGGTGATCTGGAAATCTTCGTAGAGCAGGCATCACGTGATCTGCATGTGATCTTGTTTTGAACGTACTTTGCATAAACCCTCGAACTGTCTCCAGAGGTTAGCCATCACAGAGGCTCTGTGAGTGATCACAGAGGCTCTGTGATCTGAAGATCATTATCAGGTCTTGTCCTCTGGTAGAGTGTCGATGGATGTCTTCTGGATCGCATCTTCTGTGGTGCACTTGGTTGTTCCGTGACAAACTTCTGCAGTTCCTATACTTGGCCTATTTTTCAATACTTCTATACAATGTGATTTGAGCTAACAAAGGGAACTAAGGAAACTCGAGTAGAGACAGAAATTTGCAAATGTCGCCCACGTTTTAACTCCACTATGTACGTCTCCGATTATATTATGTAGAGGATGGTCTCTTGTCCATCTTGTAATGCTCGGAAGTGGTTGAACAGATATCAGTGTGTTGTCATCATCATATTCATCATATATCGCAGGAGCAACCTCAGATGTACTCGGGATATCTTGTACATTTGTTTCTGATTGATGAAGTTCAGGAGCAACAGAAGAAGTACTAGGGACTTCTTTTCCAGAATCTGTATCTGCAGATGCAGAATTCGAATTAGTATTGTCAGAAATAATAGGTGTAGATGTACCTGATGAGGTTGTTATCGTGACAGATTCAGATGGTCCTGAGATATCCTCATTTATGACCGGGACCTCTGAAGTTGATGCATATATATTTGATTTGTCGAAATCTGCACAGATATCCATGAATGCATCAAGAAACAGTAAATCTAACTCAAATGTTACATTATGTGAGCAAGAAGACTTAGTCTTTGAAGGTTCGGGTTCTATTCTATCTTGAATAGAAGACTTCTGTTTCAGCTTGAGTTTTGAACTGCTGTGCTCAGAAGTCAATGTAGATGATTCATCAAACGACACGTTCATACTTTCCATGATAGTCTTGGTTCGTTTGTTGTAGACCTGATAGGCTTTTGACATCAAAGAGTATCCTACAAAGTAGCCTTCGTCCACTTTCTTGTCGAACTTGCCACGATAATCACAATCATTAAGAATGCAACACCTGCAACCAAAAACACGAAAAAATTTAATATTCGGTTTTCTTTTATTGTTAAGCTCATATGTTGTTTTCTTATGTCTTTTTATCACAATAGTACGGTTCTGAACGAAACATGCAGTAGCTATGACTTCAGCCCACAGATACTGTTAGAGCACAGATTTGTTGGATGCAAGATCATTAATACTGAAGGTGAAAGTCAAGCAAGTCAAAGTCTAAAAGTCAACTCTCAAGCATCAAAGTCAAAGTCTTTGTAATAAATGTCAAAGTCAAAGTAATTGTGTTTTATTGTTTTGTTTCCTTGTTGTTGCTAGGTATAAATTGCCTTGCCTTTGTAAGTATGTAAGTGAACAATTCTATACGCATGTGGAGCATATGAGAGAAGAGATGAATGCATATCATTCTAGAGAGAGAGAGTGTATGTAGAGAGAGAAAGTTGTGATTGTATAATGTGATGAATTTAGTGACATATGATTTACAGAATTGTTCATCTTGATTGTTTATACAATTAGAACTTGATTTGGGACATTATCAATTGGTATCAGAGCAGAAGAAATTCAGAAACAGATTGAATTCAAGATTTTTTTGAGCTGATTATTCAAGAACTCGCACACGAACTGTGAAAATTCGAATTTTATATTATTGTGTTGTTTTGGGTTTAGAATTGGTTGTTTCAGTTTCTATTTGACATATAGAATTCATTTGTTTTAGTATATTTTGTCTAATTCAAAACATATTATTGTGAATTTTGAAGTTTGTAAATTTTGAGTTCGAAGTATGTAACAGTACTGTTCTAGATCGAATTGGCTTTTTTAGTGATTTAGATTGAAATTCTTTGTTTGTAACTTGTTCGAGACATGAATTAGAAGGTTCCTACAAAGTTTCACATCAATTGATAAAGGATTGGATCGAAATCAGATGGAAAAATCAAGTTTTTGAACGTACAAGTGAAGAACTCGCAAGATTTAAAGAACTCGCAGATGAAGAACACGCACGACAAAGGCTTGAAATTCGCATAAAGTTGAAGAACACGCAAGAAGAAGCTTGCGAGAAGTCAGAACTCGCACGTATCTGTGTGCGAGTTTGTACTGTTCAACTCCTTCATCGTGCGCGAACAGTGATCTGCGAGAAGTAAAGTTTTGCGAGAAGTGAACAATCTGCGAGTTTGCATTTAGCGAGAAGTCTCAAACTCGCAAAGGCATAGCTTGAAGTGTCAACTGAAAGAACTCGCACGTAGTTACCTGTGCGAAGCAAGAACTCGCACGAGCCTTCTTGCGCGAACCTCAGAATTCGCATCATTCGACGTGAGCGAAGTTCGAACGCACACATCACGCTATGCGCGAAGCTTGTTCTCATATCATTCTTTGTGCGCGAAGTTCAAAACGCGCAAGATACTGTTTTTGCGCGAAGTTCAATTTTCTTTGTTCTGCGAGTTTTGTACTTAGAATATTTTTCTGAGAATTTTTCAAAGCTGTAATATGGCCTTTAAATATGAAATTTTTCTGGGACCCCCGTGCTAAGTCTGCGGAGGGGGACAAAGTTCTGATTGTGATCAAAGTTTCTGAATTTCTGACGATTAAATTCAAGTTCTTTTTGTAACAGACTTTCGAGATGGGTTTTTCAGATGATGAAGAGAAGATTTCCAAGCTTATAATAGAGAACAAAAATCTCGCTTCTTCAGTTCATTACTATTCAAATAAATCAAAGAGATATCATGATGAGAAGAGGGTGCTAAGGGAAGAAGTCAGTGCGTTAAAAGCAAGATCTATTAGTTAGAAGCTCAAGTTGCCCAGATCAAGTAAACAGCTTATGTTAGTACAAATGAGAGGATTATTAAGGATTTAGACAATGCCAATATGGAACTGAGAAAGAAATTTTTTGACATAGAGCAGCAAATTGCTAAAGAAAGATCTGATTTTGAGAAAGACAAGATCAAGTTTGCACGGATATTTTCAGAATTTTCAAGAAAGAATTTTAAAGAAAAGAAATCAGTTGAGCTGAAATGTGCAAAACTTTCTCAACAAATTTCTGATTTTGAGAAAGTTATTATTTTGGAAAGAGACAAGTTTGAGAAGGAGAAGAAGACAATAGAACAAAAGAATGTTGGAATTTTCAAAGAAATAGCTGGTCAGAGAAAGGATGCTGAGAAGGACTTTGAAGAAGAAAGAAATATCTTTGAGGCAGATATCAAGAAGCTTACTGAGAAGCTATCTGAACTATCTACAAGTGCACTGAAAGAGCAGAAAACGAAGTCTGGGTTTCAAGAGAAGATTAACCTACTTGTCAAAGAAAGAGACAGTTTCACTTCAAAGATAACAGAGCTTGAAGACATTATTTCAAATGTTGTGGTGACTGAGCAAACGACTCTAGAGTCAAAAATCCACACACCTAGAAATAGTTCAGTTGGTTCTAACAAGCCAGCCTCAAGCTCACATCAGAAAACTGTTTCTTCAAAAAGGTCAGTTAAATCATTTGATCAGATTCGTACTATTAACATTTTCTATGATCGAAATATAGATGGTTCAGGTACACAAAGAAGAAGATAAAGAAGAAGAAGGAGGAGGAGATATAATGAAGAGAAACTGGTCTGGAAAGTGAAACAGTAGATGAAGAAAATAATGATGAGAAGAAGGAAGGAAAGAAAGGAAAGAAGGAAGAAAAGAAAGGAAACAAGTCATTTCTATGTGCATCACATGCAAAGAAGAACAAAGCGTTGAAAGGTAAACCTGATCTTGCTTACTCGAGAGATCAATTGATCAGGTTGTCTAAAAAGAGGTATTGTTCTTACTGTCGTACTTATGATTTTGTTCATCAAACTAGTGATCATTACTGGTATGGTTCTTACTCAATTACTCCCAATAGAACTACAACTCACAACCATTGACCCAAATACTAGTGGGTACCAAAGCCAAAGGATGATTCTGTGTTGCAGACACCTAATGTCAAGGGGCAGTTAAATAACTGAGGCTTCTGAATAAATCAGTTCAGAACCCGTGCTTCAACTAACTGAGGCTTCTGAATACTACAGTTCAGGACCCGTACTTCAACGGAGTTTGACTTCTAAACACAACAGTTTAGGACTCACTCTTCAATGATCAAAAGAAATGATGCTCCTGGGCATATAAGAGATTGTACTCCAATACTCAAATGAAGATATCAACGTTCAAGGGGGAGTACATATTTTTTCTGGAAATATGCATTCGGAAGATTTGACGATCTACACTTCAGTGGGAGTTATAGATCTCTATCATGTGCTTTTTCACTGACATATTTTAAATGCATAATTTCAGCGGGAGTAAGAATTATGATTTCTGATTATTTCAGATCAGAACTCGTACATTCATTGTTTTATTGCTTTATGTCATTTTATTTTTCAATAAAATTGTGAATAAATTTTGTTAGTGCATTAATTGTATACAAGATTTAATTGATAAAGCTTTGTAAAAAGCATTTGTAATAGAATAGTCAAAGGAAGTCTTTGAAAGTCAAATAGTGAGAAGTCAACATAAGTTTTAGAGAGGTTGAAGTACTTGAGAGTTTGTTCAAGTTACT
This sequence comes from Arctium minus, assembly GCA_954870635.1. Lineage (NCBI taxonomy): Eukaryota > Viridiplantae > Streptophyta > Magnoliopsida > Asterales > Asteraceae > Arctium > Arctium minus. The sequence goes on along the minus strand of OX941080.1, from coordinate 117,674,012 downwards.
TGAGAGTTTTAGTTGGATTACTTGAGAGTTTCATAGTTGGTATAAATAGGTTTAATTCTTGTAATTGTTGTAAGAGCTTAATGTCATAATTCAGATTTACTTTCTCTCTCTACTCTCTCTCTAGAATATATACACTGTTATATCATGATCTTGATTGAGAGAGTTTGAATAGCTTGATTGAATATGGGAAATTACAATTTCAATTGGTATCAGAGCATACCAAACTGTTTCAGAAAGATTTGGACAGAAAATTGGGATTAATTTCTGGAATTTTCAAGAAATTTTCAAGAACACATAGACGATCACTGTTGAAAATTTTCTGGATTGATTATAAAAACGATTCACATGATTCGTATTGCTTGATAAATTTGTTTGAATTCACAGATTAATCAAAGAAACAAGCTTAGTTGTAATTTTGGATCTAATTCTTGAAATTCAAAATCACACAGATTGTTTTCTGAAAATATGGACTTGGATTGAATTTTCATTGTTTTGTTGATGTTAGATCATAAGATTGATCTTGTTGTGATCCAAATCTGATTTAAAACACATCTTATTTTCACTTGCACAAGATTTAATCACAAAATCAGATTGCATTCTTCGAATTCGTGGATCTTGAGTAGAAAAAATGTTGAACTCTGTGATTAGATTTTTACACTGTAAATTGTCATTTTTAGTTACTTTGATTTGTTAGAAAAGTGTTTAAAAGTGTTTTTCGATAATTGATTTGCAGGTTTTGAAGATCAATTTTTCAATTAATCAATTTGGATCGATTGGTCAAATAAAGAACCTGAAGAACACGCAGAGTTCTTGAAGAACACGCACATCAAATCACTAATCTTGCGAGTTTCGAATTCTTCGATCTGCGAGTTTGAAAAGACATGCAGACAGGCATGAGCGCGTTCTGTAAATCTGCAAGACCTTATCTGCGCGTTCTAATGTTGCTTCAGCTTGCGAGTTTGAGTATCAAATTCAGTCTGCGCGTTTCAGACTGATTCGACTTGCGCGTTTAGGCACTTGTAGAGTTTGATATCATCGGTTTGATTCACAGCCTGTGCGAAATTCAGTAGAGTTTGAATTGATTTGCGCGTTTGAAAGAGATTGATTTGCGAGTTTGAATTCAAGAAAATCAGAATTCCAATTTCATTTGGGTTCTTTTTCAAATCAATTGATATGCTGATTCAATTGATGTTTCAAGTTTTCAATTGCAGGTTCTAATTGATTTCATTGGAAGTGATCTGCGCGTTTCAGTCTCGAATTCAGCTTGCGCGTTTCAGATATTTGTTGCGTGTTCTGATAAATTGCTTCGATTCATAAGTCGTTTGCAAATCTTTGGTTCATGGTTTGATTTGTGCATTATAAACCCAAATTGATTTGCACATTTCGACTAATCCATTTAATCTGCAGGTCGAGTTGTACAGGATATCAGTCCTTTTCACACTGGTTCTCAAAGTGACCTTGGTCGCTGAATTGAAGTATTCTGCGATTAAATTTGATCTGAGTAAATTAGTTTTGCGCAGAGGATTCAATTGGTTCAATTAAGTTTGTTTTGCTATTCAAGCTAATTGATTTGCACGACCCAATTTAATTGATTTGAGTGTTCCAATTCCATTTGATTTGCATATTTCAGTTTGTATGTGTGGCTATATGAAATGTAATTTTCATGAGTTTACACAGTTTATGATCAGTTTGCATCTGAATACATATCAATCACACAACTTGCATCTGTGAGTAAGCAAGTTTCACTTGGTTTGAACTGTAACTTTGTGAGTTTTAAAATTGTTTGATCTGCAAGCTATACATGGTCTGCATAGTAAGTGAGTTTCAGTTTGACAGATAAGAAGTCTGCAAGTTCATAACACAGGTTTTGTTGTCTGATTTTCAGTTCATAACAGGTCCTGCAAATTTAAAGGATCTGCAAGTTTTGTTCATTTGATCTGTGATTCCATAAACCACAACCTGAGAAGTTTTGATCAGCCTACTGTTTGCAAGTTTTCACAGAACATTAAACGAAATCTGCAGTCTGCGAGTTTGTGTATTAAGCAGCCTGCGAGTTACCTTAAGTCTGCGAGTTTTACTCCTTGCAATCACTTCAAGCGTCCGCGAGTTTACGGATATTCAGTCTGCGATTTTAATGCTACAAACCATTGATCTGGGAGTTCTATTAGTTTTCACAAAGTTTGATTGAATTCATTTTGCACATTTCACAAAGTTGAATTCATAGTCTGAGATTTCAACAGACTAAATCCTCTGCAAGTTCAGTTCATATAGTCCAGTGTAATTGGTCTGCGAGTTCTAAAAGTTTCATTTGATTAAGTGATCTGCAGGTTCAAAGTAGCCTTTGTGTTCTGAAGAATTCTCAAAACACAGCCTGTAATCAGTCTGTGAATTTGCAAGTTTTACAAATTTCTTGTTTACTTGATCTGTGTGTTTTTGTGTATCTTACAAGTGTAAAGGATCTGTTTGGTGCACTGTTTTCAACACAGTTTTCAGTTTGTATGCATTGTTTGGATCTGTGTTTCAGTTTTTGAATTTAACAGTCTGCACAGTTTGTTGTTTGATCTGCATATTCACACAGTCTGAGTCTGCACAAATTTTGTTTTAACAGTTTTGTTTGTGAGTTTAACAGTCTGAATCTGCACAGTTTGGTTTGTAAGTATTAGTGCAGTTTTGTTTTAACAGTTTGCACAGTTTGGTTTGTGAGTATTAGTGCAGTTTTGTTTTAACAGTTTGCACAGTCTACAAGTTTGGTCTGCACAGTTTGTAAGTTTGATTCATGTGTAGTTTGTGAGTTTAAAAGTTCACATGGTCTGCTATTTCAAGCAATTTGGTTAAGCAACCTACTTCAATGTATCTGTGATCAAACACAGTTTGTGAGTTCTGCATATTCTCAATACACAGTCTGCAAATTTGTGATTAATCCGTTTGTGAGTACTAGTCTTGGGAATTTTTCAAGTGCAAATTTCAAGCGGTTTGAGAAATCCAGAGACAGAAAATTTTTCAGAGATTATTTTTGTGCTGATATAAGATCATAATCAAGTTCAAATATTCTGAACTGTTTGGGAACTATCTTTCATAATCAAGCTAATCATTTAAGATGTTTACTGCAGAGAGAAAGCAGATGATCAACGACGATTTGGAGCATATCATTTTAATTCCACGTATTATAGTGGATGGAAAGGAAATAGTGCCTGAGATACCAAGAAAAGAAGCTGAACAAGATAGACTGAAAGATCAGAATTCAGAGCTTCTTAAGCAAATTCAGGAGTTGAAATTTAAATTGTCAAATTCTGATAAAACTCCTGTTTATACAAAATGTACTCATCATGCTAAATCCGATTGTGCAGGTATCATCAGTGCAAAAGAAAACGAGATAAGAGAGAAAGAGAAAGAGAAAGACATCAGAGAGAAAGAGACAGACATAAGAGAGAAAGAGAAAGAGATTAAAGAAAGAGAGAAAATCATTGTTTTAAAAGAAAAAACAATTGTCACATGTGAAAAAGAATTAAAATTGAAAGAGAAAAAGATTGAAAAACTTCAAAGCCAAATGAAGACGACTGAAAAAAAATCATCTGAGCTGAAAGATGAGTCAGTCAAGCTTCAACAGAAGTTTAAGGCTTTTGAAGATCAGATATCTGTTTTGGAGAAGAAAAATGATGAACTGCAAACAAGTCTCCAAGCAGAAAAAGAAAAATCAAATATGAAGACATCTTCAACTCGACAATCATCTGAGATTTCCAAGAAAACTTTACAAGAGAAAAAGGATCTTGAGCTTAGATGCATAAAGCTTTCCAAGCAAGTGTCTAAGTTTGAAAAAATTTTAATCACTGAAAGAGACACATTTGCAAAGGAAAGAGAAGTTCTTGAAGCTAAAATAACTGAACTTCCCACACAGATTTCTACTTTACAAGACCTACTTGAGAAAGAAAGAAAATGCTTTAAAGAAAACAAGAGGTCTTATGACTTGAAAAGAAAAATGCGGAAAAGAGAAATACTGGGATTTTCAAGGAAATATCTGAAAAATCCAAGAACTTGGAAAAGAATTTTGAGCAAGAACGTTCACATTTTGAATCTGAAATATCTAAGCTCACATCCAAATTAATTGTTCTGTCAACAGATTACCAAAAAGAACAGAAGGACAAATCTGATTTGAAACAAAAGTTTGACACACTTTCAGATGAAAGAAACATTTTAACTAAAAAGATAAATGACTTAGAAGCTGCAAACATTGAATTATCATATAAAGTAACAGCTGATGTGATTAGCCAATCACCTGTTGATAACTCAACAAAATCAGTCTGTTCTTTCAAAACAGCTTCAAGTTCTATTCATGATAAAAATGTTTTCAAATAGAATTGTGTCAAATCTCAAACTGTCAAAATCAAATCAGATTAGACCATCTAATCTATTCTATGACAAATCTGTTGATGGTTCAGCAAATTTCTACGTTAAATCTCTTGGAAAGAATTCTAAGAAAAATCAGATGGTCTGGAGAGTGAAGGGTCCTTCAGATGAAGAGAAGAAGAAGGACAAAGCATCTGCATCCACAACCAATGCTAATAAGAACAGTGTGCATAAAGGTAACTCTTTTGGTAATTCTGATATATATTACTCGACTAATCATTTGATCAGGGTTGCTCAAAAGAAGATTTGTTGTTCTTACTGTGTAGCACATGACTTTGTAAGTAAAAATTTTGTTAATAACTGGTATGGTTCATATTATGTTACCCCTACAAGAACTACAACTAACACATCAGGACCCAAATACCAGTGGGTACCAAAAGCTAAGATTGTGTTGCAGGCACCTAAAGTTTTAGGGGGAGCAAGATGTTTGACTTCTGAGTAAATCAACTCAGGACTCGGACCTTAAAGTCAAAGAACATTGGATTTTGAACAAAACAGTTCAAAACCTGAATTTTAATGTAAAGAATTATTGACTTCTGATCATGTACAGATCAGGACTCGTACTTCAAAGTACAAGTTATTGACTTTTAAGTACTACAACTTAGAACTCGGACTTCAATGTCAAAGACAATGGCTTCTAAACACTTCAGTTTAGAACCCGGACTTTAATGTCATTGTGGCTTCTGATCACATGACAGATCAGGACCCGTTCTTCAATGTTTAGACATGGATATTTTGCAAATATCCAGGGGGAGCTTAATAGACTTAAATCATTCTATAATGATTTGAGGGGGAGCTTAAAGGTAAATATCTTCTAATCTTATATCTCTGATTGTTTGAAAGAAGAACAACTTTCAAGCATGAAAAACGTTTTTCTTAAATGTTCAAACCACTTCTCTGTTCTTAAAAAGTTTCATGAATTTAGAAGTGTGATTTTAAATGTTTTTCAATTTTGAGCTTTGATGTTTAACTGACCATGTGTTTTCAACGATCAATACTTGTGTATTATCTTATCTATATACTGTCAAGTATTCACACACACCGGTTCAGTATTTCATGTTGAAATTGTTATTACTATGTCTCAAAGAGAACCAATTTTTCGATGGTAATACCCTCGTTTGTTTTCAAATGTTGTTGAGCATCATTCATCATTTCAAATTTGTGCTTTCATTGCTACATTGTTTATATTTGTTCATATAAACAAACTATCAATTCTTTGATACCCTAACCATTTCATTTTATCTTATTGATACATTGTCAGATTCTCAAAACAATTCTCTTGAGTTCATTTCATTCATTCAATATCCCTGTTTTGAGAGATCTTCAAAGTTCAATTACTCAATGTTATCATATATTTTTATGCTTAACTGTTCAACTTAAACTGTTGAACAACCAATCTTAATAGGATATCTTACATGGGATTCGTGTGTGAGCTTAAACAGAACTTCCATGGATTCACGTAAACCAGTGTTTCCTACCCCGAAAATTAGCCTAGAGTGATTGAGGGGTGAGGGGTCATAAATCAAAGAGTGAGGGAGATAACTCATCCGGTTGAGTTTTTCTCATTGTGTGAAGCGGAAAAATGTAAATGAGAGTTTGGTTAGAAGTGAGCTTAAATGTTTAAAAAGAAAGAGGGTGTGAGATCAGAGTCAAAAGAATATCAAAACTCTGCACCAAACACTTTCTGAGCCGGGCAGCCACATCTTCTGATTGGTTCACATTCTTTGGTGACCATCATTGAATCAGGCAGTGAGCCCATGCCAACTCTTGCAATTAACCCCACCAGCCACTCGTTTCTTTCTTAACAAAGAAATGTTTCATTTTCTTTGGGGACGCAGCACATCTGCTATCTGATCTTCACTCGGAAGATTAAGATATTGAAAAAGAAGGAAAGTTGCCCCACCTTCGCACCTCTTTCATGCACATTGAGTCCGTGTAATATTTGTTGTTGTCTCAACAGTTTACACAATTTGAGCCTTATGAAACACAATCATTGTGCTAAATTCTTTCATACACAAGCACGAGCACACAGAAAATTTGTTTTTCTTTCAGAACATTCATAGATAAACCTTGTGTTTTTCAATGATTGAATGGAAGTCCTGGGGAGTCATCATCAAACCAGCTCCTTAAATTGTACATTCGTTGTACACAGTAACTCCGTGTTACTAACAGGCACTTCTAACTGTTTCATTTGTTTAATCAGGGTTACCAAGTTCATTATATCTGAATTTGAAAAGATTCGGGTATATACAGTTCATGATTCAGTTCAGATCAAAAGGAGGAGAATGTATTTTCAAGGGGGAGAATCAAAGATTATGTTGAAATTGAAGATGTTTTGATGATTATGATGCTCACAATCATCAAAAAGGGGGAGACATCTACAAAGATTAATTTCAAAGTCATCAAAGAAGATGTCCAAAGAAGATGTCAAAGTCAAAAAGACTTGCGGAGAGATTCTGAAGAAACAAAGATGATTCAAAGACAAATTCAGATAATTCGTGAAAGTTTGTTTTTCTGAAGACTGATCAGAGATCATAAGAGATGAAGACACAAGATCAGAGATTTCTCAAAGTTGTTTCAAAGCTAGAAGTTTCAAAGAAGTTTTAAAGAAGTTTTCAAAGATTTCAAAGATTCATTCAAGACTTGTTGACTCTCCAAAGATGCAATGTGAAAGACTTTTCAAGCTTATCTGAAGATTCTTCAAAGATTGAAAGACTGAAGACTGTTAAAGCTTCAAAGTTTTAAAGATGTCAGAGACAAAAGTTGAAGAATCAAGCGCTGAAGACTAATGTCAATTTTTTTTAAATCTTGAATACAAAGGGGGAGAATGTTAGTGCATTAATTGTATACAAGATTTAATTGAGAAAGCTTTGTAAAAAGCATTTGTAATAGAATAGTCAAAGGAAGTCTTTGAAAGTCAAATAGTGAGAAGTCAACATAAGTTTTAGAGATGTTGAAGTACTTGAGAGTTTGTTCAAGTTACTTGAGAGTTTTAGTTGGATTACTTGAGAGTTTCATAGTTGGTATAAATAGGTTTAGTTCTTGTAATTGTTGTAAGAGCTTAATGTCATAATTTAAATTTACTTTCTCTCTCTACTCTCTCTCTAGAATATATACACTGTTATATCATGATCTTGATTGAGAGTGTTTGAATAGCTTGATTGAATATGGGAAATTACAATTTCAAATTTTGTACTTTGACAAACTTTGTGACTGATGCAGATTTCAGAGGAAGCTTAATGATCATATCATTATGACTTTAAGCTGACTTCATGGATTTAAGACAAATTGAAAAGATTTATTTCTATTCTTAATCTCATATATGGTTGAAAGAAGAATGACTTTCAACCATAGAAAACGTGTTCTTAAATGTTCAAACCACTTCTGATTCTTAAAACGATTTCATGAAAATAGAAGTGTGAATTTAAATGTTTTCTTGATATTTGTGCTTTAAATGTGTATAAACCGTGTGTTTCCAAAGATCAATACTTGTGTATTATATTGTCTATATACTGTCAAGTATTCACACACACCGGTTTAATTTTTGTTGAATTCGTTCTTACCATGTCTCTAAATTGAAACAATATTTTTTGATGGTAAGACACCCCGATTGTTATTCAAAGTTTGAGTGTGATTTCATTTCTAAACGTTCTTTCAAGAATGTGTATATTTTTGGTTCGTATAGACAATATTCAATTTTTGTTGACCTAATCCTTAATCGATAAATCATTTCGATATTGATCTTTTTGATACAATGTCAGATTTTCAAACAAGTTTCTTGTATTCATTTTATTCATTCAATTAGCTTGTTTGAAAAGTCTTCAATGTTTAAAAATGCTCAATTCTTCATAATTACATCTCTGAGCATATCTATATCTGACTTGTATTTCATTCTTTGTGCTTTAACTGATAGCGTTAAACCATTTTTGAGCAACATTTTGCTTTAATAGGAAAATATGGGTTCATTGTGTAGGACTTAAATGCAACTTCTATGAATTCACATTAACCAGTGTTTCCTACCCAAGAAGTTAATCCTTAGTGATCGAGTGTGAGGAGTCGAAAAGAAATGAGTGTGGGTTGAGTGATGAGGTTAAATGTAAATGAGATTTTGGTTAGAAACGAGCTCAATGATTAAAAAGAAAGAATGTGAGAGATCAGAGTAAAAGAATATCAAACTCTGCACCAACTTTTTCTGAGTCGGGCAACTACATTTATAGTGTTTCACAATTCTTCGTGAACATTATTGAAACAGGCAACTAGCCCATGCCAACTTTTGATAAAAACCCCACCAGCCACTCATTTTCTTCTTAAAAAGAAAGTTGTGTGTTCCAGATTCTAGTTCCTAAATGCAATTAATCAAAACAAACACAAACAAGAGTCAATTACCTGTTTGATTTCACTTTCAAATCCCACAATTACAAACTTTCCCTCTCTAGAACTCCCTCTCTCTCTCTCTCTACAGATTTCTCTCAAACGTATTCTCTCTCTCTCTTTACAAAAATACTCAGTTCGTTACATCTACAAACAGAAATACAAGATACATGGTATTTATACCCACAACTAAAACAACAAAGAAAACTAAAACAAGTACAAATATATTTGACTTTTATTACAAAAGACTTTGACATTGACGAGATTTGACTCTCTTCAGCTTTGACTTTCTTGAACTTTGACCTTCAGTCTTCTTGATCTTGTATCCAACATATTTATGCTCTAACAATCTCCCCCTTTGGATTCAAGATCACTGTTGAAAGATCTAGCAATTCAGTCTTCACTTTTTTTAAGCTCTGTCAGTACAATCTCCCTTTTTTCTTTGACGGTATTCTTTTCAAAAACTGTCTTCAAATGATTAACAATCTCCCCAAAACTTTCACAAGATACTTTCAGACTTTTGAAAGAAATTATCTTCAGAATCAGCTCGGATTGCTTTAGCAAATAATCTTCAAAGAAAATTCAAATCTTCAGAAATTCTTTGATCTTCTTCAAATCTTTACTTTTAATCTTCTGACTTTAACATTTCTATAAAAATCATCTCTCAAAACTTTATCATTTCTTGATACCATCTCCCCCTTTTTGATGATTTGAGCATCTGTATCATCAAAACTTTCACCAAGAAATGTCTTTGACCATTCTGATCTGTCAAACTGAGCCTCTGATTCATTGATCCGTAACCAAGTATTTATCTAGATCTTTACAAATCCAGAAAAAATAAGAACATGTAACTCCTGAATCAACAAATGAATCAGTTAAAATGTCTGTCAGTAACACGAAGTCACTGTGTGTAACAAATACACAATATAAAGGAGCTTTTTGATGTTCACTCCCCCAGGGCTTCCATTCAATCATCGAAACACCACAAAGGCAATTTCTATGAATGTTATGACAAAGAAACAAATTATTTGTATGTTAGTGCTAGTGTAGAATAAATTAAGCACGAATAATTGCTTTTATAAAGGCTCAACATAGTGTAAACCACTGAGACAACAGTAGATAAACACAGACTCAATGTGCATTATTGAAATGCGAAGGTGGGGCAGACTTACTTCTTTTTCAATATCCAGATTTTCCAAATGAAAATCAGATAGATTATGTGTTGCGTCCCCAGAAAATATGAAACATTTTTTTTTAGAAGAAAATGAGTAGATGGTGGGGTTTTATCAAGAGTTGGCATGGGCTATTTGCCTGTTTCAATAATGTTCACGAAAGAATTGTGAATCATTAGTAATGTGGCTTCCCGACTCAGAAAGTAGTTGGTGCAGAGTTTGATATTCTTTTACTCTGATCGCATACTCTCTTTATTTTAATCATTATGCTCACTTCTAACCAAACTCTCATTTCCATTTTCCCTCAATACACAACCCACACTCATTTCTTTTAGACTCCTCACACTCAATCTCTATGGATTAACTTCTTGGGTAGAAATCACTGGTTAACGTGATTCCATAGAAGTTCAGTTAATTCCTAGCTCAAAGAACCCATATTTCCTATAAAGCATAAGTTGCTCAAATGTTTTAACTTTATCAGTTAAAGCGCATATACAAATGTCAGATAAAGTGTATGCTCAGATGATATAATCATGAAGATATGAGCATTTTTAGACATTAAGTATTTTCAAACAAGTAAATTGAATGAATAGTTATGAATGCAAAAGACTTGTTTGAAAACCTGACATTGTATGAAAATGATCAGAAATGAAATGATATATCAATTAAAGCTGATGGTCAAGAATAACGAATATTGTCCATACAAAACAAATATATAGACATTCTTGAAATGACGTTCAGAAATGAAATATCGCTCAAATTTCTTTGAAATACAAGCGGAGTGTTTTACCATCGAAAATATGTTTCAATAGGAGACATGGTAAGAACAATGTGAACAAAAATTCAATCCGGTGTGTGTGAATACTTGAAACTATAAAGAAAAGACAATACGCAAGTATTTATCTTTGGAAATACACGGTTTGTAATTATTGAAGCTCAAAAATGAAAAATGAAAACATTTAAAATCACACTTCCAATTCATGAAAACTGTTTAAGAATCGGGAAATGGTTTGAACATTTCAGAACATGTTTTCTATATCTGAAAGTTGTCCTTCTTTCAGATACATTTGAGATTAAGATTTTTTTTTTCAGATAAAATCTTTTCAAAACATTCTACTTGAATTTTAGAATCAGAGGCAGACTTGCGTAAAGAATCAATTAGATCTTTGTTCCCAATAACGGACTTATTAAGCTCAAAGATCTTGTTGTTTCTTTTAGCAACTCTGTCTTTTTCCTTGTTCAGTTTTACTTGAAGGTCTTTAAGCTCAACCATCATGACTTCCATTTTGGTTATGAAATATTTTTCAGTTAAGTGCATTACCTCATCAGCTGCTTCATCATCTGACTCATCATATTTCACTTCTTTTCCCATTAAACATAGATGAGCAGTTTCTTCTTTCTCTTCCTCTTCAGCATCTGAATGATCCAGCCAAAATTCGTCTTCAGCCATTAATGCTATGCCAGCTTCTTGTTGTTTGGCCAATAGCAGTTTGTTCTGATAGTACTGAGAATTGCGAACCTTTGGCTTTCGACATTCTTTAGCAAAATGTCCAATCTTACCACAGTTATAGCATTTGATTGGATCATTTGCTGGCTTTTCAGCAACGGTGTAATCATTCACAAACTTCTTCTTTTATTCCGACTTCCTTTCCATATACCGGTTCTCTTCATGTCGCTTTCCTTCAACTTTTTCTCGGTGCTCATGGTTCTTAGAACTGGATGAAGAGTATCTCTGAGAATTTGATCACGGCTTCTTGTAAAATTTCTTTTGGAAAGCTCGGGTCAATAATAGCATGGCTTGCTTAAGACTTTCTCCATCATCTCCATCTGATTCAGATTCTGATTCTGAACTAGTAAGAACTTTCTTCTTTTTCTTCTTCTCTATCTTTTCTTTCTTCTTCTCTCCAGCTACCAATGCAATAGGATCGGGAACATTTTATTCCTTCTTCTTCTCAGCTCTTTTCTCTTCCACTTATTCCTCATTCTGCCTCAATGTTTCATAGACCTCATGTAACGGAATTTCTTTTAGATCCTTCATCTGTTTCATCCTACGCGTATGCTTTTTTCATTCAGGTTATAGGATGCTCAGAAATTTGACATTATTCTCAAGCTGCTTCTTTTTCACTTTGTTCTTTGTTAGTTCATTCAGAAGCAAGACAAACCGTTCATAAGTATCTTCCAATATTTCATTCTCTTTGGCTTTAAATTCCTCATAACTGTTAATGTAGTTAGCCACTTTCATTTGATTCCTCATCATCATCTTTTGTAGTTGATCCCACATCTTCTTAGAATTATCCTTGTAGCTATCAATCTTGATATAAATCTCATTAGGAATGCTCTAAAGTAAAAGAGATCTTGCCTGCTTGTCTGCTTTATACCGACTTTTCTGTTCTTTAGAGTACTGTGATAAATCCATTGGAACTGTTTTTGTCTCCTGTTATCTGTCCTCATCACCATATTCACTATCAGATGATTCATCATCAGGTACTTCAACAGTAGGTGGAATCATTGGACCTTTGGTAATTGAAATCAAAATATTTTCTCCGTTTGCATGCCTATCCACAAAATCCAGAAATCTATCCTTCCACTGCTCGTATTCTCCTTTGAACAAAACTGGAGGTTTTACATCAGTGCCAATAGAAAGAGCGTCTCTAGAAGTCATCTTTTCTGTACCTGTTTTGAAAAATATATGCAATCAAAAACTAGAACTGCTCGTTAGTCCAAATATGAAATCACAAGAAAAATCTTGAAATATAGAAAAAAAACAGAAATTTCGAAAAATTTGACTAAGTAACAAAACTCCCAAATAGCTAAAACTCGCAAGTCACTATTTAGTGAGAAAACACGCAGGCTTAAGCTAGCGCGTTTATGAAACTCGCACACAAAGGGTTGTGTGTTTTAGCAAACTCGCTAATTGCTGAAACTCGCTCGTCGTTGAAACTCGCAAGTAACTATTCACAATGAAATTCGCTAATGCCGACGTGCGCGTTTCCTGAACTCGCAAGATACTACTAGCGTGTTTTGAATAAACTCGCTAAACAAGATTAGCGCGTTCCAACACTTAGAAATATTTCTAAGATTTTTCAAACTCGCAGATGAACGAACTCGCAGATCACTCTTCCTGCTCAAACTCGCACCCTTCGATTAGTGCGTTTATAGAACTCGCTAATCACTACGTGCGTGTTCTGGTCCTTAGAAAAATTTCCCAACTTTCAAAACCCGCAGACTTCGATCAGCGAGTTTTTAGAACTTTCCCAACTTGCAGATCTTGCGCGTTCTTCAGAAATCCTTGCGTGTTCTTGACTTTTTCGAGCCTTTCGTCTTGAAATCGATCAAATTCTTCATATTTGATCTTAAAAATTTGCAATTATACTCAATTTCAACATAAGAACAGGTTACAATGCTTGAAATTTACAAACAAATACACATTGAACCAATATGATTCAATTTACAGTGCACACATACTCGTGAACTCGAACTCCTTCAAAATCAAAATTAACAATTGATTACAGTGCATTTCTCGAAACAAACTATACAGACTCGATCAAATTGAAGAACATAGTAACGATGAACAGTATCTTGATTTCTTGATCTGATTTCGATTTGGATTTGCTCTGATACCAATTGTTTGTTCCAGATTCTAGTTCTTAAATGCAATTAATCAAAACAAACACAAACAAGAATCAATTACCTGTTTGATTTCACTTTCAAATCCCACAATTACAAACTTTCCCTCTCTATAACTCTCTCTCTCTCTCTCTACAGACTTCTCTCAAACGTATTCTCTCTCTCTCTACAAAAATACTCAGTTCGTTACATCTACAAACAGAAATACAAGATACATGGTATTTATACCTACAACTAAAACAACAAAGAAAACTAAAACAAATACAAATATATTTGACTTTTATTACAAAAGACTTTGACTTTGACGAGATTTGACTTTCTTCATCTTTGACTTTCTTGAACTTTGACCTTCAGTCTTCTTGATCTTGTATCCAACATATTTATGCTCTAACAAAAGTGTTTCATATTTCAAGGGGACGCATCACATAATCTATCTGATTTTCATGTGGAATATCTGGATATTGAAAAAGAAGGAAGTATGCCCCACCTTCGCACTTCGATCATGCACAATTTAGTATGTGTTTAATTACTGTTGTCTCAGTGGTTTACACAATTTTGAGCCTTATACAAGCAATCATCATGTGCTTAATTCTTTCTAACACTTGCACGAGCACACAAGGAATATGTTTTCTTATCATAACGTTCATAGAAATTCCTTTGTGGTGTTTCGATGATTGAATGGAAGACATGGGGGAGTGAACATCACAAAAGCTCCTTTACATTGTGTATTCGTTACACACAGTGACTTCGTGTTACTGACAGGCACTTCTAACTGATTCATTTGTTGATTCAGGTGTTACACTATGCCGCAATCATCAAAAAGGAGGAGAGAGGTTCAAGAAATGTTGAGAAGATCAAATAATGTTTGAGGAATGATCAAGAAATGGTTGTGAAAGAAAGTTTGCTGAAAGATTATTCAAAGCGTTTAGCGAAAGTTCAAAGAATTTCGAAAGAAAGTAGATATTACTGAAATTTTATTTGAAGATAATTTTGCTGAAGCGAAGTGAGCTAAAACAGATTATAATTTCTTTCCAGTGTCTGAAAGAGGTTTATGTCAACCTTGGGGCAGAATGTTAATATTCTTGGAGAACAGACTTTGGGAAGATTTCTGAAGGTTTAAAGTAGAGTTTATAAAAGAAAGGGGAGAATGTTTTAAGCAGAAAAGGGGAGATTATTTCTCATTGATTATGTTTATTTCTGAAGATGATTTGAATTGACAAGAAATCAACAAAGGGGGAGATAAAGTTGATCAAAGGGGGAGAATGTACAAATTGAGCTTAAAGAGAGAAAATTGATTTGCAAAATCTTTTTCAAATGATCTTGATCCAAAGGGGGAGAATGTTAGAGCACAGATTTGTTGGATGCAAGATCATTAATACTGAAGGTGAAAGTCAAGAAAGTTAAAGTCTAAAAGTCAACTCTCAAGCATCAAAGTCAAAGTCTTTGTAATAAATGTCAAAGTCAAAGTAATTGTGTTTTATTGTTTTGTTTCCTTGTTGTTGTTGCTAGGTATAAATTGCCTTGATTTTGTAAGTATGTAAGTGAACACTTTTATACGCATGTGGAGCATATGAGAGAAGAGATGAATGCATATCATTCTAGAGAGAGAGTGTATAGAGAGAGAGAATGTTGTGATTGTATAATTTGTGATGAATTCAATGACATATGATTTACAGAATTGTTCATCTTGATTGTTTATACAATTAGAACTTGATTTGGGACATTATCAATACATGGGAAGACCAGAGTATGCCAACATCGTTCTTGCCGCTTCAACCAGGGTTCGATTTTTTCTTTCGACCACGCCATTCTGTTGAGGAGTATAGGCAGCAGAAAAATTATGTGAAATCCCGACTGATATGAGATAACTCTGAAGAGTGTCATTTTTAAATTTTGTGTCGTTGTCACTTCTTAATGTCTTTACCAGCAGTTGAAGTCGAACCTGAATGTTTTTTATGAAGGCAATTATAAGTTCTGGTGCGTCTGATTTGTTTCGCAGAAATTCCAGCCAAGTGTATTTGTAGTACTTGTCTATCATCACTAATATGTACTTCTTCACATTAATAGACTGAGTTCTCATTGGGCTGCAAAGGTCCATGTGAATAAGCTCTAGAGGTTTTGAACAGGAGAATTATGTCTTTGTTTTATGTGAACTGCGTTTCATTTTTCCCATCTCACAGGCGGGGCAAAGTGAATTCTTCTCAAACCTTACTTATGGTAGACCTTTGACTAAACCATATCTCACCAATTGATCTATTGCTTGAAAATTCTGATGAGACAGGCGCCGATGCCAAATCCAACTTTCAGCTTTTGAAGCTTTGGCAATTAAACACACAGATCTAGTTGCAGAAAGTGTTGGAAAGTGCACTAAATACATATTTCCATGACATTCTGCTTTGAAAACCTCACAGCCGTCCTTATCTTCAATGAAACAGCTATCCACAGTAAACCGAACTTCAAATTTACTATCGCGGAATTGATTTGTGCTGAAAAGGTTATGATCAAGCCCTTCTACAAACAATACTTTCTTGATTGTCACAATGTCGTTTTTCAATGAACCGTTTCCTCTAATGATTCCATTAAGCTCAGATTTTGCAAACTAACTGTTCCTGCAGGTTCCTCAACAATAGTTATGTAAGAGATGCTTAAATCCAGTAATATGTCGCGAGCATCCTGAATCTATGTACCACAGATGTGAGGCCTGCAAAAAGAACAAATCACTTATTCTTAGGTACCCATATCCAAATGGATCCTTCTTGGTTAGCTTTATGCAATTTATTCAAATCATCTACCTTAGCCTTGATTCGCCATTCATAACGAGGCTTTGGTATCCATTTCCAAACCATTTTTACATTTAGCTCATGAAATTTCTGTTTTCTAGAATGATAAGCATTCTTAGCATGAAAGATTTTAGCATGTTGTGCTGACGATTTAGATACAGATTTAGCTCGAGATGCCTTTTTAGCAACTTTAGACTTAGGAGGAATGGTGTGAATCGTGAAAGCATTGGCATGACAGTGTTTGCAAATAAAGTTCTTACGAGCAAATTTCAATAGTTTTGATTTGTCAAATTGAGTACAAACATTCATACATTTTTGACATTTTGTTTCGTTAGAACTTGTACATTTCAAACTATCACTATCAATAACACTACTTGTACTATCAACAACTTTCTTTTCACACTTCTTCTTCACACATTCTCCTTTATCTTTTTGCTTTCTTAAATCTGAAACAAGAAACGAAACCTTGTATGTTTTATTCTTAAAAGATGAATTTTTCTTTAAAGTACCAGAAGAGTCTCCTTTCTCAAAAATGCTAGGAGGATATTCAGGAGTTTCAGTATAAATAACAGAGGTTTTTGAAGTGATAGTCTCAAACTCTGGGTTTGAATGAACATTCCATTTCTGAGAGTCAAACATCTTTTTCTCATCAAGATTTTGCTTAAACAAATCAGTTTTCAAAGTATATACCTCTTTAGAGAGTTCTTTGTTTTCCTCAAAAGATTTGTCAAGTTTGAATTTGAGATCACAATTCTCATCTTCCAACTCTTCAATGATCTTTTGAAGATCTTTGATTTGTTTCTCAAAAGTAGATGTTTGATTCAGCTCAGAGTTTGATTCTAACTTCTCAACTATAGGAACAGGATCTGAAGCATTCATCATGTTTTCAAAAATCTCCTCATTCATTTTCTTTGAAAAATCAATTTTAATGTTATGATTCATGACATTTAAGCACTCATCAGTCTTAATCTCTTTTGGGGACTCAGAAGTGACTGATTCAGATATTGGAGTCTGATTCTGAACATCAATGTTTGATTCAAATTCATCATACTAACATTGAGTTTCAGGTATATCTATCTCAGTGTTGGCTGATTCTGTTGATAAAGATGTAGAAAATAATGATTGAAACTCAACAAACTCAGGTTTTCTGGTTTTATAGCTTTTGTTCAATTCATTATAAGAAAAACTACAGATTTAAAACTTGAAATTGAATCAGCACAACTCGATGTGTCATCATCAATCACTTCTTTACCTTTATTGGAAATGTCAGACTTAAGAGTTTCGGCTTTAACAAATGTATCATGAATGTCCGGGATTTTCTTAGGTTTTAATTGACCCCAATTTATCAAAATTATACAAGTTTTCTGGGGCTCGCTTTAAAACATCATTTTCTTCAAAACCTAAACCCATTTTAGCATTATAAAAACGGACATCTTGGAGTTTGTTCGTTAATAAATTCAATGTATGCTCAGTCTATCCTCTCTTTAAATTCAAATCCTCTAGTTGCTTGATTTTACAATAAGCCTCATTTCGCTCCTGAAAACAAGCTTCAAACTTTTTCAGAATTTAAATTAACAAGATTCCTTTCAAGCTCAGTAATTTTAGATTTCAAAACTTCTTTCTCTTTCTTTAAAGCATCTTTTTCTGATTCTTTATCCTCAACGACAGCCTTCAATAATGCGCTTTCATCTCGAAAACTCATCATTGATTGTATTTAGTTGCTAAGTTTTCCTTTTAAATTCTCAAACTCTTTTTCCATATTTTGAATCTGAGCCATAAGAGATTCAACAAGTTTAGAATTTTAAAGAGTACTTACCTCAGATTCACAATCAGACCGGTTAGAAGAAGTTTCAGCTTCATCATCAACGTTTGCCATCCTACACACTTGTGTGAAGTGTGCTGAATCTTCATCTGAGCTTTGGAAAAACCAATTCTCTTCCTCAGCCATTAGCTCTTTCCCTTCTTCTGCCTTCTTTGCAAGTAAAGACTTTTTGGCATAGTACTCTGAGTTCTTTACCCTTTTGAACTTGAAGTATTTTGAGAAATGGCCAGGTTTACCACAATTGTAACACCTGTCGTACTTAGGCTCAGATTTGTATTCTTTCTTCTCTTCTCTTTTCTCATCTCTTTTCTCTTCTCTTTTCTCTTCTCTTTTTTCTTCCTTCTTCCCATACCTCGGCTTGTACTTATCTGATATGTCTTTCCTGTGCCCATTATACTTTGTCTTTGAGAACCTTTTCTTTCCTAAGCTTTTCTTAAATTGCTTTGTGATGAGGGCCAGGTTTTCAACAAACTTTTGTATATCATCATCAGAATGCAAATCAGTGTCATCAGAGGACTCTTCAGAACTTGTCTGACTAAGCTCAGTGAGGAAGGCTTTGGATCTCTTTGACTTGTACTTTGATGAGGAAACGGTCTTTGAGATTGAACCCTTTGATCTTTTAGCTGGCAGAGCTAAAGAGTCCTTGACAATCTTCTTTTCATCATTTAGAAGTGGTAGTGTATTTTATTATATCCAAGATTTAATGTGAAAAGTCAAAGTCTGTAAAGTCATTTTAGTCAACCTTAGTGGTATGAGAGAACTAATGTTGTGAGAGTTTCTTTGTTGTGAGAGAAGTAGTCTCATATAAATAATGTTTGTATTGTAAGTGTTTGTATCAACTTAAAGCATTGTATCTTTCATATCAATACATACGACTTTGTAGTTTCTCTCTCTACTCTCTCTCTAGAACATAATTGTCAAATCTTGTTTGAATTGTGCTTGAATACTGGAAAATTACATTTACAATTGGTATCATAGCCTACCCCAATAAAATTCAGAAGCATTTCATCATTTGTTTGGATCGATTTCTTGAAATATTCAAGAACACGCAAATCGTATTTGTTTGTTCACTGTTTGATCGAATTAGAAATTGTTAGTGGATTTTTGTGATAGAAAATGATTAAGTAGTGATCGTTTGTTGTTTTAGAATAATTTGTATTCACACAATTTCACGATTCAATCACTGGAACGGATTCAATTTTGAATTTTTGCATTTTTCTTGAAAAACCATGTCGGTCACTGTTATGGATTAATGCACTGTAATGTTGAGTTTTTAGATAAAATTGTTGTTTAGAAAAGTGTAAGAATCAAATTTCGATAACATTGGTTCAACTTGTAAATCAAATTGCAGGCTATTTGATATTTTTGGATCGATCTGTGAGTCAAAGGAACAAATGCGCTAGATCCACATTTCACGCAAAGCAAGAACACGCTAGATTCTGAAGAACACGCATGATGAAGAGTATATTGATCTTTGCGGGTTTGATGTTGGTTCATGAATAAAGAGTCTTGCGAGAAGCGAGTTCACGCAAAGTATATTCTACGAGTTCTTGGATTGTGAAAAATGTTCTAAGTATAGTTCGCGCATGATGTGTTTGCGAGAAGTGACAAAATGCGCTAAGGGTTGTATGCGAGAAGTATAAACATGCACAAGCTATCTTGCGAGAAGTATTGTGCACAGTGACTTGCGAGTTTTCTTGACATGCGAGTTTCTATTTAGTGAGGTTTCATTATGTTAAAATTTTCTAAGTTTGGAACGCGCTAAATACCTGGTTTGTGAGTTTACATTCGTCTGCGAGAAGTACTCATCGAAATTTTGAGAGAAGCAACTTCGCGCACGACCTTATGTGCACAATACTATTTGAGAAAACACACAAACAGAGGTCTACGAGTTCCTAGTTCGCACACAAAAGGTTTAGCGAGAAGCTTAGTGAATAGTAACTTGCGAGTTCTTTGGTCTGCGAGTTCTGGAGTTAGAATTTTTCTGAAAATGTTTTTCAAGTGGTGATCTGAGTTTGACTTTCAATCAACTTTTCTGAATTTTTTTGGGAACGATCATTCATTTCAAGCTAATTTCTCATTCAAGATGCCTACTACAGATGAGAGAGGGAATACTGTACTGCCAGCCAGAGATGTTGTTGTCATGTACATGCCTGAGATACCAACAATAGAAGATGAACGAGATAAACTGAAAAATCAGAATTCAGTTCTTCTTAAACAGATTCAAGAGTTGAAATCTAAGTTGTCAAATTCTGATAAAACTCCTGATTGTATAAATAGTGTTAATCATGCTAAATCTGATTTTGCAGGTATCATCAGAGCCAGAGATATAGAAATCAAAGAGAAGGAGAAACATATTGCTTTAAAAGAAAATATCATTGAGACATGTGAGAAAGAATTAAAGCTGAAAGAGAGAAAGATAATTAATCTTCAAAGCCAACTAAAGACAACTGAACAAAAATCATCAGAACTGCAAGTTGAATCAGTTGAGCTTCAACAAAAGTTTAAGGATTTTGAAGATAATATATTTGCTTTAGAGTCAAAGAATGTTGATCTGAAGAATAGCCTCCAAGCAGATAAAGACAAAGAAAATATGGATAATGCTTCTACTCAAAAGTTATCTGACTTTTCAAAGAAAGATGTCCCAGAGAAAAAGGATCTAGAGCTTAGATGCATTAAACTCTCGGAACAAGTGTCAGAGTTTGAAAAGATTTTAATTACTGAAAGAGACACGTTTGCTAAAGAGAGAAAAGTTCTTGAAGACAAAACTGTTGAATTTCCCAAACAAATCTCAGTTTTGCAAGACTTACTTGAAAAAGAAAGAAAATCATTTCAAGAAAAGAAAAAGTCTTTGAAACTGAAAAGAAAAATGTTGAAAAGAGAAATGTTGGGATTTTCAAAGATATTTCTGAACAAAATAAGAACTTAGAAAAAGATTTTGAGCACGAATGTTTAAATTTTGAATCTGAAATATCTAAGCTCACATCCAAGATAATTGTTCTATCCTCAGATATTCTTAAAGAACTGATGACTAGAACTGATTTGAAACAAAAGTATGACATACTTACTGCTGAAAGAAACTTTTTATCCAAAAAGATAAATGACTTGAAAGTTGTAAATAGTAATTTGTTAGAAAAGATTTCAGCTGATGTGATTAGTCAATCACCTTATGACAATTCATCTGAATCAGTTTGTTCTTATAAAACAGCTTCAAGTTCCATTCATGAAAATGTTTTCAAAAAGAAATGTGTCAAACCAAACATTGTCAAATCAAATCAGATTCGTCCATCTAATCTATTTTATGATAAATCTGTTGATAGTCTAGTGAGCTTCTATGTTAAATCTCTTGGAAAGCATTCAAGGAAAGGACAGATGGTCTGGAGAGTTAAAGATTCCTCAAATGAGAAGAAGAATGAAAAAACATCTGCATACATCCAAGGCCAAAAAGAACAGTGCACATAAAGGTAAATCTTTTGGTAAACCTTATACCATTTACTCCACTAATCATCTTATCAGGTTGGCTGAAAAGAAAATATGTTATTCTTACTGTGGAGCAAATGAATTTGTAAGTAATAATTTTGTCAATTACTGGTATGGTTCGTATTATGTTACCCCCAAAAGAACTGCAACTAACACATCAGGACCCAAATACCAGTCGGTACGAAAAGCTAAATCTGTGTTGCAGGGACCCAAGGTTTAAGGGGGAGAAAGAACAATGACTTTTGAATTTACTTAAATCCTAGTAATTCAGAACTCGGATTAATGTTTAAGGATTTTTGGTTCTTGAATATCTCAGTTCAAGACCTGTTCTTCCATGTCAAAAAGACTATGAATTCTAAACACATCAATGTAGGACTCGGTCTTCAATGTTTAAAGACAAGGATATTTTGCAAATATCCAGGGGGAGCTTATAAGAATATAAATCATTCTATCATGAATTGAGGGGGAGCTAAAATGTAAGTATCTTCTGATCTTAATCTCTGATTGTTTGAAAGAAGAACAAATTTCGAACATGAAAAATATTTTCTTAAATGTTCAAACCACTTCTTATTCTTAAAAGTTTTCATGAATTGAGAAGTGTGATTTTAAATGATTTTCATTTGGATACTTTGATGATTAACTAGCCGTGTGTTTCCAAAGATCAATACTTGTGTATTATCTTTTCTATTTACTATCGAGTATTCATACACACCGGTTCAGTACTTCATTTAAATTTGTTATTACCATGTCTTAAAACGAACTAATTTTTCGATGGTAATACTCCTTTTTGCTTTCAAATTTGTTGAGCATCAATCATCTTTTCCAAATTTGTGCTTTCATTGCTATATTGTTTATATTTGTCCATATAAACAAACTATCAAGTTCTTTGATACCCCAACCATTTCGTGTTTATACTCATAATATTTGATCTGATTGAAACATTGTCAGATTCTCAAAACAATTCTCTTGATTTCATTTCATTCATTCAATTTTCTTGTTTTGAGAGATCTTCATTGTTCAAATGCTCAAGTTTCATTCATATTTTTAATGAGCATACATATTGACAATGTTATCATAATTGTGCTTAACTGTTGAAGATAAATTGTTGAGCAACCATTCTCTATAGGACAAATTACATGGGATCAGTGTGAGAGCTTAAACAGAACTTACATGGATTCACGTTAACTAGTGTTTCCTACCCCAGAAGTAATCCTAGAGTGATTGAGGGGTGAGGGGTTTTAAATCAAAGAGTGGTGGAGATAACTCATCTGATTGAGTTTTTCTTATTATGTTGAGCGGAAAAATGTAAAAGAGAGTTTGGTTAGAAGTGAGCTTTAATGTTTAAAAGTAAGAGGGTGTGAGATCAGGGTTAAAAGATTATCAAAACTCTGCACCAACCACTTTCTAAGTCGGGCAGCCACATCTACTGATTGGTTCACATTCTTTGGTGACCATCATTGAAAAAGGCAGTGAGTCCATGCCAACTCTTGCATTAACCCCACCAGCCACTCGTTTCTTTCTTAGCAAAGAAATGTTTCATTTTTTTTGGGGACGCAGCATATCTGCTATCTGGTCCTAACTCGGAAGATTTAGATATTGAAATAGAAGGAAAGTTGCCCTACCTTCGCACCTCTTTCATGCACATTGAGTCCGTGTAATACTTGTTGTTGTCTCAACAGTTTACACATTTTGAGCCTGAAAAAGCTTGAGTAGCTTCAATCATTCATACACTTTCACGTACACACAAGGAATGTGTTTGCTTGTCATAACATTCATAGAAAATTCCTTTGTGGTTTTTCAATGATTGAATGGAAGCCCTGGGGGAGTGAACATCACAAAAGCTCCTTTCCAATGTACATCTATTGTACAAAGTGGCTCCGTGCTACTTACAGGAAATTCTAACTGTTTCATCTATTGATTCAGGGTTACACCTTATAATTTGTTTGAATTTGAAAAGATTCAGGGTTACAACTTATAATTATCATATCAGTTGGGGGATAATGTTCATTCTTTACCAAAAGAGATCATGAAGATTGTTCTAAATTGATTAATTGGGGGAGAAGTTTCAAAGACCGAGCTGATTTTGAAATAAGTTTTGATGATTTTGATTCTCACAATCATCAAAAAGGGGGAGATATTCTGGAATTTCAAGTCAAATTAAAGACTTAAGTGAAGTTTAAAAGATATTCTGAAAAGGAAGAGATAATACAGAATTTTCAAGTCAGATGGATAAGTTCAAGACAGATGAAAGTTTGTTTGAATCAAGAAGATTCAAAAGGATTCTGAAGAGATTTGTTTCAAAGACGATTCAAGAAAGTTTGTTTTTCCAAAGACAGTCTAGAGATTATAGAGATGAAGATACATGTTTTCAAAGATTCCTCAATGTTAAAAGATTCCCGAAGTTTCAAAGATCAAAGAAGTTTCAATAATTTCAAATGTTATGACTTTTCAAAGACAAAGTGAAAGACTTTTCAAGATTCTTCAAAGCATCAGAGATTGAAGATTTCCAAAGCTTCATCGTGTAAAGTTGTCAAAGTAAAAGTTTGAAGAATCAAGCGCTGAAGACGATTGTCAATTTTTTATTAAATCTTGAATACAAAAGGGGAGATTGTTAGTGTATTTTATTGTATCCAAGATTTAATGTGAAAAGTCAAAGTCTGTAAAGTCATTTTAGTCAACCTTAGTGGTATGAGAGAACTAATGTTGTGAGAGTTTCTTTGTTGTGAGAGAAGTAGTCTCATATAAATAGTGTTTGTGTTGTAAGTGTTTGTATCAACTTGAAGCATTGTATCTTTCATATCAATAGTGTTTGTAGTTTCTCTTTCTACTCTCTCTCTAGAACATAATTGTCAAATCTTGTTTGAATTGTGCTTGAATACTGGAAAATTACATTTACAAGAAGCTTCACCTCATCCTCATGTTGAGCAAGGGTAGTGAAGATGTCATTAACGTCATCTTGTGCCATGTCTTTAGTCATCTGTATGTTGATGGCATAGCTCTTCCATTCGGGATTCAAGTTCTTGATGAACTTGTAGTTGATCTCAGAAACAGATTTGTTCATCCCGTTTCGCCTCAAGTCATTTAAAATCACATTGAACCTCGTATAGGTGTCCAAAAGAGCTTATCCTTCCTTGGCATGAAATCCTTCGTATGCATTAATACTATGGTTCAACTTTGCCTGAATAGATTTCTCTGTACCTTCAAACTGCCTTTCCAGCTCATCCCACATGGCTTTAGCTGATTCTCGACTATCTACTATGTTGTAGATATCGTTTGGAATGGCCATTGTGAGATAGATAAGATCCTCTTCATCTATCTTGTGAAGTTCCTTCTCCCTCTCGCTGTAATACTGATATGGCTTTGGCACATTTCTAACGGGAATTTCAGGAGAAGCGTCTGTAGCAGCTTGGCGCGGTACTGTGACAACCGGTTGAACTGGTCCGTCAGTGACGGATTTCATGTAGTCACGGTTCTTATGATTCAAGAATTGAATCATCCTCCTTTTCCACTGTGAGTACTCTCCGATAGACAAGACCGGAGGTTTTGATTGGGAACCCATAGAAAGCAATTCTTTAGACATGATGATAATATCTGCACACAACAAAAATAAGCTAGTAATGATCTTTTAATTCAACAATTTGAACAAGACTTGAAAAAAAAATTCAGAAACTGAAATTTCTAAAAACTTTAAGTCTTGAATTCGCATACACTTTAAAACAAGTAGCAATTCGCATGAAATTTGTATTAGAATTCGTACAACACTTGAAATTCGTATAGCAAATTTCATAATTCGCAAAAGTATAGAATTCGCAGACAAGAGAGAACAAAATTTAAGCAATTCCCATGAACTTATATGCGAATTCTTCAGAATTCGTATAAAGCCTTCTGTGAATACTTCACAATTCGCAAGTCTCTATGATGTGAATTTTATCCTTGGAAATATTTTCTTGAAAACCTTTTCGCATACAAACTTGTCGCAAATAGAATTCATATAACAAGAAAATACAAATTCTTTACTTACAAATATTCTTTGAAACACTTTGCGAAAGCTATAAGAATTTGTAAGAACACTTATACGAAAATTAGCAATTCGCACCACTCTACCTTGCGAAACCTACACAATTCGCATTACACAGGTAAGCGAATTCTTGCCTTAATATTTCAAAATTCAACTTTTCGTAAAACACACTCCTGCGAATCCTTGCATTTCAGATAAAAGGGTATACGAATTCCAACACTTAGATATTTTTAAGAAAGTTTTATGCGAATTCTACAACATTTCGTAAAATACTGATATGCAATTCTCTACTTAATGAGTTCAGATTAACTATTATGCAAATTCTTTCTTCTTAAACTGAATTATGTGAGTTCTTCGTACGAAATACTCAAATCTTGCGAGTTCTTGAGTTCACAGACAAAAAAATTTGATTTTAATCCATAAATCGATCCAAATCTCCAAATCATAAGCTGTAACTTCACAAAATCAATAAAGTTAGTACAACAATAAATCCAATGCAATATCACAAACAAATTCACACTTTAACACCAAAAATCATGATAAAACAGTAACCAACATTCGTTCGAACAAAAGTTTCAAAAATCCACAAAATAACAATCAAAATCAGTTTTCAAATGCAATTCAATCCAAGAAAGATGTTCTATAACATTTTTCGACCACAAATCTACCAAAACATTTTCCAAAAACACATTTTTGCACAAAAATAACATCAAGAACCCAAGAAACAGAATACCAACTCGTTTTTCTCAAATTGATGAATTCTAAGCTCTGATACCAATTGTGACCCAGATTACTAGCACATATTTCACACAAACAGATTAAGAACACAATATTATTGATCAAATCATATGTATAACAACTAGTCACATATCTCACTCGTAGTCACAAGTCTCACGTAGTTCACTGTGTGCGAGAGTTCTTACCACGGTCTGATTTCGTATCTTTGTGTGTGCGTATCTACCAATCTAACAGAGAAACCTACTATTTATACTAAATCAACATAGTTGACTTTACAACTCAAAACCCTTAACTAATCAACATTTACAAACTAGACCCACTAATTAATCTTGAATACAATATACATCCAACATATAGTAACGGCGAAGGCGACTAAGGGTGATGATGGTAGTGGCTCCATCAAGTCGTACCACCAGAACCGGTAAGTAAAAAAGAAGCAATACTCTCTGCAAGCATTAGCTTCTCAATGCATACTTTGTCACCAAATCTATAAGAGAAACAAAGTTGCCCCTGTGACTCAATGGAACCTAATTGCACCGGAAAATGAACAACCGCACTACCACCAATAGGATATGCATAATCGTAAAGCTCTTTCAAGGATCGATGTACTTCTCCTATATATCTATCCCCAAGTTTACGCTTACAATATAGTTTGATCACGAGCATCGTGCCATGGTGCTCCACCCATGACTCGCCTATGGCGTAGTTCATGGTGTAGTTCCATGCTGGATTGGTTTGACCATGTTTGTCTACCGGTGTTCGCTTCTCCATTGTCTTGTTCCCTCCGATAAATACCTGTTTCAAAATTATTAAGTCTGGAATAAGTATTTTAAGAGGGAGAGAGGAAATGAATGCAATCTAACTGAGAATACAATCTTTTAAAGCCCAATAAAATCCATTAAAGCTCACTAAGAACCACTATAGCCCAATAGGACCATTTATGACTCATTAAAGCCCAATAACACCAATGGTGAGTTATTACGTGTTTGTATACAGGTATGTACTGCATATATGTATGTGGTGTGTATTGGGCTCGATAAGAGGACTCATACCCACTATAGTCTATTAAGAATCACTAAAGCCTATTGAGAACTATTATAGCCCATTAACACCCTTTATGACTTATTAAAGCCCAATAACACCAATGGTGACTTACTACGTGTTTCCATTAAGGTATGTACTGCACACACACAGACACACACACACACACACACACACACACACACACACATATATATATATATATATATATATATATATATATATGAGATATGTATTGGGATCGATAAGACCCTAAGATCCACTATAGTCAAATAAGAAACACTAAAGCCTAATAAGACATTTTATGACTTATTAAAATCCATTAACACCAACGGTGACTTATTACATGTTTGTAGGCAAGTATGTACTACATATATGTATGTGGTGTGTATTGGTCTTGATAAGACCACTAGACCCACTATAGTCTATTAAGAACCACTAAATCCTATTAAGAACCACTAAAGCCTAATAAGACCCTTTATGACTTAATAATGCACCAATAACACCGATGGTGACATATTACGTGTTTGTATACAAGTATGTACTACATATATGTATGTGGTATGTATTGGTCTCAATAAGACCACTAAGATCCAATATAGCCTATTAAAAAGCACTATAGCCTATTGAGATCCACTAAAGCCCAATAAGACATTTTATTAGTTATTAAATCCCACCAACACCAAACTAAAATATACTTATTTGTGTGTGTGTGTGTATATATATATATATATATATATAGAGAGAGAGAGAGAGAGGGGGGGGGGTCAAAGGAAAACCTCAAAAAAATGGAAAACTGAGGAACACCCTGATAGCCATTCATTTGGACGGTATGCACTTATGCATACAAGTAAATTAAGGTGTTTTTTGGTTTTATGCACTTGTGCATATGCACGTGTACATGTTACAAATTACTTGTATGCACAAGTGCATACCGTCCAAATGAATGACTATCAGGGTGTTCCTCAGTTTTCCGTTTTTTTAAGGTTTTTCCCTTCAATCTGACCCTATATATATATATATATATGTGTGTGTGTGTGTGTGTGTGTGTGTGGAATATGTAAAGAAAATGGGAATAAGTATTTACGGATAAAAAAACAAAAAAATAACCAAAAATGCAATTTTAATTAAAAATCCGCCATAATTCCGACACAAAATAAAAGGAAAAATAAATTTCAAAAAATTAAAAATCAATTTTCGGGTGGATTAGTGACGGATCCTCCAATCCGTAACAAATCGGCCACAAACTATGTTTTCGAAAGAAAAAAAAAGACAATGCTAAATTCAATTTTTTTAAAATTTGTGGGTGATTGGAGGATCTACTACTAATCTGCCAACAAATTTATCAGATTTTTATTTTTTTTAATTTAAAAATGGTTTTTAAATTAATACCAGTGGATTTGTGGCTGATCCGAAAATTAATTAATTTTCTTGAACTTTAATTCTCACTTTTAATTATTTAAAATCAGTGGTGTATTTGTGACGGATTGGAAGATCCATCACTAATCTGCTAAAAAATTCTTAAATTTTTAATTAGTTTTTAAAATTAAAAAATGGTTTTTAAATCAATCAAAATTAAAAATTTTAATTAATTAACTTTTTGGCAGATTTGTGAGCCACAAATCCCTCACTAATTTTAATTAATTAATTTTAGTTATTTTTTAAAATTAGACAATTTTATGGCGGATTTGTGACATATTTTTTTCTATAATAAATTAAAAAAAATACGCCACAAATAGAATCGATTTTTTTTTATAAAATCAGTGGCGGATTTGTGGCGGAAGTCAACGAAAAGTTGACTTTTTCCCATCTGCCAGAAATGTGCCGATGATTTTCCAACCGAAAAATCTAAAGAAAATTCCGCCAGTGTAGGTTTGATGTTTAGTAGTGTGGACTTGAATCAGACACCTCGACCGTTAATCTTGTAAGTATGATATCGAATCCCATTCAACGAATAGCATTCAAAAAATGCAAGAGTAAAATATATAGTGTCGTTAACACACAAATGTATAACTCCTCCGAAATTTCAATTGTTCTCATATTTATCATTGTAGGAATTAGGGTTGAAGTACCATTTTTGCTTGTGCTAGTGCCTTAAGAAATTCTTGTTTTTTATTTTGTGAATTATGTTTTTGCTCTTATGAATTTCTTATAATTGAAAATATACAGACACCGCCGGAATGGTAAAAATCTTGGAAAACCATATTAGGTGGTCGTGTAAATTAAGCTAGTTTGGATAAGAAAATTGTATATATAATATGGAATGGATACATAAGCAATTGCAAGTGATTTTGTGATGATGAAATATATAGTATAACAAGTTAAAATGAAAAGAATACCTTGGCGTAAACTTTCATTTTGAAAAATCTTCTTACTTCTCTTAAATCATTTGCAGAATTAATAGTCAACTCCAAATTTCTGCACTCCATCTCTTTTCTTGCTGCCTTTCCTTGTGCTTGGCTAGCTCTCTTGAGTGTCAAGCTTTCCAAGTGTTCCCATTTATATACCTCTCTCTCTCTCTCTCTCTCTCTATATATATATATATATATATAAACAAGAGAAGGAGATGAGAGACGACTTTAAGTAGGTAGCTAGACTTCTTAGTAAACTTCCAATAAAAAATTAATATATTTGTTTTAATTAAAAATTATTTTAATACTATAATTTTGGCATGACATGCTTGTTCACAAATTCGTAGACATTTGGGTAATTCTTGACTGTTTGATTTATTACTTAACGAAAATTAAACTTTGAAAATGTAAGACTCACGTTATTAGTAAAAAAAACAAAATATCAATTTTAAAAGTACTAAAAGTGTACTCGTGCAATTCAACGAAATATATGATGATTTTAATTTTTCATTTTATTTTTTGTCAATTTACGATACGGTTTTGGATGGTTTTGAGAGAGTCATAATGGTTTTTTTTATTTATAAATTTGTTTAATTTAGACTTAATAATATAATGTTTTTTGTATAAAAAATTAAGTATTTTGTTAGAGTTCAATGATTATGTTATATATTTTAAATTCTTTATATTTAAACTAGAAGTGTACTCGCGCAATGCCGCTAGATACATCACGATTTTAATGTTTCATAATGTAATTTATTTTGGTTTAATAATATAATTTTTTTATAAAATATTTTGTTAGATTTTTTTAATTATATTTTATAATTTTATATTTAAAATTTGATTTTTATTATATATTTAATTATGCTGAGAGTTATTTTAGGAGAGTTAAATTGTGAAATGATTTTAGGAGAGTTAAAATGGTTAGAGATAATGATTGGAATTTAATAAATAGCATTAAATGTAGTACATACAACTTTAATGTTTGTTTTTTAAGTAATTAGCATTAAATAGCAGTATATCAAGCTTTAAGACTTGTTTTTAAGAGTTTTTTATGTCATATTTATAATATAGTATAGATATAGATTGAGATGTTTATCCTGTTTTAATTATGTTTATTAGTTATGAAATCACACATATAGCTTTAGAAAAATTTATTCATGCATCATTACTTGTAATCTTGAATTTTAACAGTACTTAATGCATAAAACTTTTTTTTAAGAGTTTTTTTCGATAGTTTAATAATAATGTAATTTAGATTTTAGATTTTTTAATCATATTTTAGATTTTTTATATTCTGTTAGATTTTATTAATTATATTTTAGACTTTTTATATTTAAAATTTGATTTTTATCATTATTTAATTATGCAGGGGATTGAAGTGGGAAGTGATTTTAGGAGATTTAAATTGGTTAAAGATAATGATTGAAAGTTAATAAATATCATTAAATATCTATACTATATTATAAATGAGACATAAAAAACTCTTAATTACAACATTTTAAGCACAAAATACAATTAATTAAAGCCAATTACTTAATTTACAATTTCATAATGCTTTGGTACAACTTATAAAAGTTCAATGTTTGAATTCGTGTAACTAACTGTACATAATCACTTATTTTTATTTTCTAAAATATATAAAATTTTTAACTATTGATATAACTAACCGTTAAATATAAATGTTATTATATTTAAAATTATTGATAATATATTTTAATAAAAAATAAAACAGGTAGTTTATCTCATAGTGTTTATCATGTATTTAATATGTTTATTTGCAGTTAGTTATACAGATAAAAACATGTTTAAAATTATTGATAATATATTTTAATAAAATATAAAACAGGTAGTTTATCTCATAGTGTTTATCCTGTATTTAATATGCTTATTTGCAGTTAGTTATACAGATAAAAACATGGGACTTTAATAAGTTATAATTATGTTTCATTTAGTTGTAATTTTGAATTTAAACTAATATATCTATAATATATTATAAAGCATTTAAGGTAAACTCTTAAAAACTTATTTTTATGCATTAGGTACTACTTATTAATACATATTACTTAAAATCCAAAAGTACAAATTGATTAAACATAATTACAACTTATAAAAGCTCAATGTTTGAATTCGTGTAACTAACTGCAGATAAACACTTATTTTTATTTTCTAAAATATCTAAAAATTTTAACCACTGATATAACTAACCGATAAATATAAGAAAATTCGAGATAAACCACCTTATTTTTATTTTTTATTGAAGTATGTTATCTTTTTAATTTTAAATATAAAATATCTTAAATATAGTTATCATTTAAATTAAACATTTTTTGACCCGTTACAAAATACTTTATTATTTTTTTTTATAAAAAACCATAATTAAACTAAACTAAAATATATTTTTGTTTTAAATCTAGGTTTCTTAAAATCGTAAAATAAACTCAAAAAAGACTAACAAAAAGTATGAATAATGATCGAGGGTTCGAGTTCTAGATTTCAGAAACCCGCTGCATTGCGCGGGTACAATTCTAGTAGAACATAAAGCTTTTATGGTTGTTTTTTTAAGAGATTTTAAATAATTATAATTAAATAACTGTACATTAAGCTTTAACAATTGTTTTTAAAAAAAAATTATCCGTACTTTATAATACTAGAAACGTACTCGCGCAATGCAGATATATATATCACGATTTTAATGTTTTATTTTATTTTTTGTTTTTTTGTCGATTTACAGTACGATTTTGGATGGTTTTGAGAAAGTGATAATTTTTTTTATAAATTTGTTTAATTTAGACTTAATAATATAATGTTTTTTTTTATATAAAAAAATTATTTTGTTATAATTCAATGATTAATTTATATATTTTAATGACATCTAGAAAAAAATAACAAATTACATATTTAATAATATAATTAAAACAAATTTATAATAATATAATATATTAATTAATAGTGATACATGGAAAGATCTGCATAAAAGAAATGTCTTTTACATATCAAATTTGTTTTTATATGTGCTTTATAATATATTATAGATATAGATATAGATGAGGAACGTTTCATTCACTTCCTCACTGAAATATTCAATTTTGGCGGAATATATTAAACGACCGTCAATTTGGTGATTTATTACGACCAATAGACCTATCTCATCAATTGTTGTCAGCTTTCATCATTAATTTGAATCTAGAATGAAATAAATTAATTTCAGTAAGAATATATATATATAAAATATTTCTATATATTTAAATCATAAAATCAAAAGAGGAATAAGTTTGGAATATTGGGAATGAGGGAAGACCTCACAATATATCAAAAAAATGAACTAAACACAACGAGGTCACGCAAGAAGGGACAACCTCCAAACTAGTGCCCAGAGGGGAAAAATCAACAAAAAAACGATGTACAAACAACGGTGTCGTATCAGGTGGCAAGTAACCAACAAAGGGAAAAACAAATACAAAATAAGTACATGTACAATATACGACTATGAAAAAAACGAAACACATACCTGAAGGTAAACGAGGAAAAATGGCCGACGAGCACCATGGACAACACAGGGGATGACTCCAAACCGCTGTTAGCATTATCATCGTAAGTCAAGAAGTACCTACCAGCAAACACATAACAACTACTATACCCTTAGAACTCCTTACAAAGGTCCATCACATGAACCATGGGTGGAGCCACCATGGAGCCTGAAGTGGCATTGGCTCCCCAGTCCCCCTCGAACTTCAAAAATAAAATTTAATATAGTCCCAAACATCAATTGCCCACTTGAAACTTTATTTACTCATACCAAAATTTTATTTTTCTTCCTTTATAAATCTCATGTTTTCTAAAGGTTATAGAAATAAACACGTTATTTATTGATTACACAGAAAAAAATTAAGTTAAATTCCATGTATTTTAAAAGGTTTTTCTTATTTATATGGTTATTTACACATATCTTGTATTTGTTTGTATAAATATAGACATAGTTATGTTGTGTAGGTCACTCATGTTTTTCAACTATTTTTTACAACTATTTTTAGGACAAGTGTTTAAGTAAAACACATGTATACTTAAAATGTTGGGTTTCGGTGAGAAGTGTAAGAAGGGATCTCCACACTTGGATATATATTAGGATGAGATGCATCGAAATGAACCAGACTATATGTCATGAACAACAAACTACGGTTTGCTCTCCATAGGGAACCACTACTCATACTTGTAGT
The DNA here is from genome assembly GCA_954870635.1 of Arctium minus. Classification (NCBI taxonomy): domain Eukaryota; kingdom Viridiplantae; phylum Streptophyta; class Magnoliopsida; order Asterales; family Asteraceae; genus Arctium; species Arctium minus. The sequence continues at coordinate 117,639,994 of OX941080.1, read as the reverse complement.
TATTGGAAACCAAAGGCATCATTACGGACGGTTGTAGAGGGAGGAATTGACCAATGTCACAGACTTCAAAATTCCCACAATTCCTAGACCATCTTCTTTGCCATCTTATCTCGGATATTCTTGATAAGGAGGAGATTTACCGGCTTATAAACAACTCAATTCATTAGTTAAAGCAAATAATTAATAATACAAATAAAAAAAAGCGTTATTGTTTTGAATTCTATGTTTACATAGTTTACATGTAGATATGTGTATACATAAATAAACACACATATAGTCGTGTAGAGTTGAGATCATGTGAGAACAACCCATTTTCTATGGGAGGGTAAGGGCACTTCTAAGTCTTAGGATGGGTTGATTTTTGATTAAACGGCTAAAAGACGTGTACATTCAACAACCTTAATTGATAGATGACAAAAACACCGACCTTCATATACCATCAACCTTTATCTTCACATTCAGTCACCTTCACCAACTCATATATAATTATATATATATATATATAGAGGGGTGTTCAAATGCAAATTTTTTAATGGTGCAAACCATGCAACCCACTTATCTACCACATATTTTATTTTCCCATTTTTTTATTAGAAAGGTAAAAAGAAAATATGTGGTAGATAAGTGGGTTGCATGGTTTGCACCATTAAAAAGTTTGTATTTGAAGGTGCCTCTCTCTCTCTCTCTATATATATATATATATATATATATATATATATATATATCTTCATTTAAGTTTCAGTCATGTTGCTAGAAATAGGTAAATGAATGTAAACAAAGATTTATGAAATGAAGGTAGATGAAGGTCGAAGAAGATAGACAAGAGGATGAAGGTTATCTTCTCACATTCTCAACAAAAAGTTCATTCTCACGAAAACCCAACCCAATGTATTTGAGTATGTGTACACAGGGAGATTCATATAAAAATAGTCAAAAATGTTGGGAACAATAGAATAAATGATTCATATGTTAATCATTCGTCATAGGAAACATAGGTTTTCACATATATGCATCTCATACATGAATAATTGGTAGAAAGATAGGTAAACAAATGTTGGTTCTGTTTATGCCAAAAAAATGCACAAATAGCAATTATGGTTGGATTATATAACAACCAAACCAGATAATGACAAGATAACAATTTAATCTTAATAATACTAATACCAAAACGACCCCAAACGTACAATATAATTTCAAGGTTCTCAAAGTCAACCTACACAACTGAGATAATAATAAAGAACATCTAAGATGACAGTCTTCTAACTTTTCCCGCTACATCTTTCCTTTGCCCTTATCTGCTTTCTCTAATACACGCTTGCCTGAAAAGATTTTTAGTTTTGAAATAGCGAGGGTTAGACCGAAGGTTTAGTGAGTCCCCTCATACAATTACGCAACAAAAATAGCTTTCCAGAATGAAATCAATAGATTTATAAACACACCACGATAAGCACACTACTAACCACACGACCATCAAAGACGATGTGTCTAACTCGCGCTGCCTTAATGTTGGGACACACCCCCAATGGCATAAACGGGCCACACTCCCCGGCACGAGTAGGTAGGCCACACTCCCCGACTTAGGTCAAAATCTCCAGATAGAATGCATGCATACATTTAAATTTCAACAACTTAAAACACACTTGAACAATTTCATAAATCATGCCATCATAAATAAATCACAGTTTAAAATTTAAACTTCACATGCTTTAGTTACCAAAAAGGTTTAGTTCAGAAAACTCACCTGACGTCCTCCGCTAAAAGCTTTCGCCTACTTTTATAATCCAACCTAAAACCTATAAAACGAGACATTGCCCGATGAATTAACGATACTTTCTAATTTAACAAAATTGGCTCTAATCCCAAAACTCCCAACGGTCTCCTAATAAAATAAGAAACCGACACACTAAAATTTCAACCCAAATAAATAACTTAAGCATCCTAATAAACCATTCTAGAATTGGATCAGTCCACACATTGAAGCCCAACACCAAAATTATTAAATTAATTTAACTTAACTTAATTAAATCAACTTGCCTCAGCCCACCACTAACAACTTGGGCTTCGGCCCACTACTCACCCCAGGGACCGGAGTGGAATTCCCCATGACCGAAGCCTGCACCCAGTTTCGACCGGGGCGTGGCTGACCGGACTCCCTCTCCTCACCGACCGGTGTAGGGGGTTCGACCGGGAATCAACCTCTTCCAGCGACCGGTGTCTCGACCGAAGATTAAATAAAGACACAGTTCGACCGGTGTGCAACAACGACTGATACCTTACCTCGACCGGATCAGTGCAATCCGGTGACCGGAGTCTCTCGAACGAAAACGAACGATACCCAAATCCAGACATCACAAACCCAGCTTAATACCAAAAATATCCCCAACAATCAACCTCAAATTCAAGCCTCAATCTTCAATTTACAACTATTTTGATTAAACATTTAGATCATAACAAAAGCAGAAACTTGATTTTCTCAAACAATTTATTAATCTCTCGATTTCCAACCATCGAGTCCTAATAGACTCAACCCAGTAAACTTAACCTCAAGACATTAATAACAAATTCAAATTCCACTAGCAGATAAGGAAACAAGTGCTACTCATACTAATAAGAAAAAGAGGATTATAATTTACCTTGTGAAAACCAAACTTCTGCTTCCTTTTGCTCTCTCTCTTGGATCGAATCACCTTCAGCTCTCTCTCCCTGTCCCAAACTTTCCAGCCGCCAACAACACCAATTCTATTCCTCTAGGGTTAAAAACCCCAATTTTCCAACGTTTCACACTAGGCCCCTCCTTAGTGAACCTTTTCTATTTTCTTACACAACTTTTATTTTCTTTACTTTTAACCCGGTTATTACAATATCCCCCCCTTAAAAGAATTCCGTCCTTGGAATTCCTTCTCCGAACAAATTGGGATACTGATTTCTCATAACTAACTCCAACTCCCAAGTTGCCTCTTGATCTTTATGGAATTGCCACTGAAGTTTCCCCAGTTGGATTTCTTTGCTCCTCAATTTCTTCACTTTACAATCTAAAATGGTCAACGATTTATCAACATAACCTAGTTTCTCATCTATTCGGACGTCACCCAATGGTACCACCACATTCGCCTCCGCTAACCACTTTTCAAAATTAGATACATGAAATGTAGGGTGAATACCTCGCAGCTCCACGGTTAGATCCAGTCTATACGCTACTTCCCCAACACGCTCCACGATAGCAACGACCCAACCATCTAGGTCTTAACTTCCATTTCTTTCCGAATCGAGTCACACCCTTTCCAAGGCGAGACCGGTAAATTTACATTTGTCCCCACTTGAGACTAACGACTCATAATTCTCAATCCAACCAGATTAGTACCATTCGATTATCCAAGCCATTCTGATCACTACGTAGCCGTACATAACCATCAGATTTACCCCTCGATTACATCAACTTCCATAACCAATAGAATTTAACCGGAGTCATACTACGACAACCTGCATCTCTAACTAAATACTCACTCAACTCGCCAACATAACACATCGCCAACTGTAGGCATCACCAACAATTCACAGTCACGAGTTCTTTCATCATGTAACTTGCCCTTGCAAGCAACCCCTCTTAGCACGGCAAAATCAAACGTAGCAACACTTTGTTTTTCGATCCACATTGATCTCAACTTCTTGGCATTATCCAGTTCATACATGTTATCGCCCCAACGACATCTCTTCAACTTTTCACATATTGGTAGAAATTTCCACAATTTAAAACCTGCGTAATCCACCGGTTCCAACTGACCAAATAATACGACGCATACCTCCCTTTCTCATTGCATCCACAATCACTCAACCAAACGTGCAATAAAACCCAGCTACATCTGCTCAACACAGAGCAGCCAAGCTAATACAAAATATTCCAAATAGTTTAACACTTGACAACTGTCTCACTTGGAATCCCCTTTTCATACATTACCAAGACTGACATTATGGTCCTTCGTTCTGAGCACTATATTCCACCACCTCTACCTTCCTCCTTGAAGACTTCAAACCCACTTCAAACGACCGACTTACTGATTAGAGGCGTGAACTTTTGGGCCAACCGCATGATTTTTATTTGTCAACACTCACACCGCACCGAAACGCCATCTTCTCTCTCTCATACCCCACGCTAGGGATTTATAAACTTGTTAACAGCAGAATCCGGAAACGTACCTCCACATTTTGTGACACTTGCCGAACTTCTTACTCTTAGATTTCCCACCTTTCTTACATGATATCTTCACTCTCTACTAGATGCAAGATACACTGCCCACCCATCATTGCTTACTCTATTCCTTGATGATTCCCAAACGTATCGGTTCACATTTACATTACTTTGCTTGATGACCCGACTATCCACAATTCTCATGCGAGATAATCAACCCAAATCTTCCAAAACCTTACCCACTACTCGAAAGCGCCGCAAAATTCCCGCTCGCCAAACAGGATTACCCACCCTGCTAGAATCCCTTCACTCCCAAAGAATACTTCAACATGCCCACGGTTTTCCTATCTACTACTCAACCCCCTTGAAATAAGCAATTCGGCACTTTCAACAATCATTCTAGGGATATAAGGAAATCCCGCCCCAGAACTTGTCGAAAACCAGAGCACACAGATCCTCTCTTTAATAACCACCAACCCTCATTTGAAAAAAAATTATTCTTAACTTAGCAATACCCCGGTACTAACCAAACATTCGCACATCCCAACCACATACTTACCACTTACAAATCATTCCCCATAGATCTTGGAACGAGGATGCTCATCCTATAACAGTAATGCCAGACTACTACATAACCTCAAGGAAGCTCCTTACCACTTTAACGATTTGCACTCCCAAATATGTCATAAAGATATCACCAACTCATAGTTACGACCATCACTCTACTACCTCATCCCATGACAACTGCAAATCTCCATGACCACTTGGCACCCATACATCTGTCGTCTTACTCTTAATGGTCGTAATACTAAAATCGGACTTCAGGGCATTTCACGATCTTGTCCTTCTCGAACCTGAATAAATCATCCAACAAGATGTCACTCTTTGTTGGCACATCGCAACTTGCGGAAATCAAACTCTAGTAGCCCGAAAGGTTAAGCGTACTACCTCGAAGACTTAAATGCTCAAAGCGCAACCCCTCCCAGTCGTGCTATATATAAACTTCACTCCCACATAACTAACAAAACCCCAACGATAAGGATCCACCTGACCGAACTAGCGATCTTCCATTTTTCGTAAAATTCACACAAGGTTGTCCAACATCATATTAGGTACACACCTTTTCTGAATAACTCTTCGCTTCCTCACGAAACTCCTTAAAACTATCCATAAACACTACTTCATTTTCAGCGTCCCGCTATTAACCACAAAAATGGTTTCTGACTTCCACAACAACAGTCGGCATTGAGACACTTCCACTATGCCTCCAACCAACAAAGATCCCCAATGAAACCTACATCTCCCACTGTAGCAGCTAATTGCCAAAGATATCTTTACGACTTCAATTTCCACTCTAGACACAAACATTTGCTGACATCCATAATCCAAGTCATGGAGGAAACGGTAAGCCATTATAGTATAATCATCCTTAACGTCATAGTTTAATGCCTCCATTAACCATCTCCGCTATTCACCACCCTTACTTTGAAGAATACCATTATCAAATATTTACTACCCTCTGATCGAGCGACCCACTTCCATTCTCAAAACATTCATCATTCTTAATTGCAACATTTCCCACGACCTAGAGAGTTCATAGCCTTCATGCAGGACACACAAATATATATAAAAAAACAGTTAAACTCTTGACATGTTTGAAAATTTTGAAGATACCTACTGAAATTGTATTTCTCAATCACAAATCAAGCAATTCTTAATTAATGATCTAACAATATCAAGATCCTAGAGAGAGAGAGTAGAGAGAGTAGAGAGAGAAATGCTCTAGTCATTTGTATATTGATTTAACAATGGATGCATACACTGAACTCATACAAGGCATAAGGTATTTATACCTCATATTACACTCATATACCTATTTACAAGTCATATGAAACTCTCACAACATGTTGACTTAGACTATGTTGACTTTACATAACTTTGACTTTTCTACACTAAATCTTGGATACAATTAAAACACTAACACCTACATTTTAGGACAAACTTGAGTGTACACGACACAACTCTGACTTAACCATGCACAACGATTTGAAGAATCATTCAACTTCAATTTTACGACAAATTTCTCTTCATCACACCCAAATATCGTAGTTGACACAATTGAAATTATTTCCAATGAACTTTACACACACGATTTATAAAATACTACAAAGTTGCTTACACTGAGCGTGCCAAAAGACTCTCACCCTTATTGATATGACAATACATGATTGTACCAAACTCACTTATAAAATCACGCGATCAAATGTTGTTTTAATTTTTATAACCAAAAGGTAACTCATTTATAAAGAGATATATAATATTCCCCCACACCAAAAATCTAAATTTATCACCCAATGCCATTAACTTGTCTTTTCAATACAAATACATATTTGCACGTGCCGATACGTTTTCAAATTAACTACCTAGTAAGGCACACACATGGCAAAATATCTGATGTGAATGATATGAAAAGCTCCAGCAATTTACTTGACACACAATGCATGAGACTCAAAGACATTGAAGGCTATTTACTCTAACAAGGTCAGTTGTTCACGTTCACTAATATTTATCCCAGACTCCTCCCTTCCGACCAACCAGTCGAGATCCTCTACTGTTCCACAACCTCCAGCACCATCGTCTTCTAACAACCTTGGAAGCCCAAAAACTAGTCACCACCGTGACTATTGATTCACAAATCAAGCGGTAACTCATTTCCATCTGATTCCTACTACTTATCATCAGTCAACATTGATATCATCTCTAAACCACTCTTCAACTAACTACAGCTTTAGAAGTCTCATTTCTATCCTTCGATTCATGGATTAACACTCTCCTACTTCTCACTAATCGACATACCACTCTACCAGACCGAAGACTCCCTTGGAACAAAAGCCCACCTCCTACCATCATTCTATTCCTTATGGACTCAGGAGGTCCTTTCTCAACCAAATATCTACATCCCACACGATATGCATCCTAAACGGTATTAACCTTGTTACAAAAAACGAACGTCCACCACACGCTAGACTAACACTATCAATCTATGGGTAGAACTCTCTACCCTGAACCACCCTCAACAATAGCAATTGAGCATGCCCATGAACCTGTAAATTCATAATGGCATTGGCCAGATGCAATTCTGAATTTACCTTACATGAGGGTACTCACTATTGTTATCACACCTCACGATGATTAAGGTCTTTCTTAAAGGCTCTCTAAATCTCAGTTGTGTCCATCTACTCCACAGTTTAAGTTTAGGCCCATCTGGTCACCTAAATCCCTTAAACTATGGCTCTGATACCAATTATAACAACCCAACCAGAGAATGGCAAGATAACAATTTAATCTTAATAATACTAATACCAAAATGACCCCAAGCGTACAATATAATTTCAAGGTTCTCAAAGTCAACCTACACAACTGAGATAATAATAAAGAACATCTAAGATGACAGTCTTCTAACTTTTCCCACTACATCTTTCCTTTGCCCTTATCTGCTTTCTCTAATACACGCTTGCCTGAAAGGATTTTTAGTTTTGAAATAGCGAGGGTTAGACCGAAGGTCTAGTGAGTCCCCTCATACAATTGAGCAACAAAAATAGCTTTCCAGAATTAAATCAACAGATTTATAAACACACCAGGAAAAGCACGCTACTGACCATACGACCGTCAAAGACGATGTGTCTAACTCATGCTGCCTTAATGTTGGGACACACCCCAACGGCATAAAGGGCCACCCTCCCCGACACGAGTAGGCGGGCCACACTCCCCGACTTAGGTCAAAATCTCCACATAGAATGTATGCAAACATTTAAATTTCAACAACTTAAAACACACTTGAACAATTTTATAAATCATGCCATCATAAATAAACCACATTTTAAAATTTAAACTTCACATGCTTTAGTTACCAAAAAGGTTTAGTTCAGAAAACTCACCTTACGTCCTCCGCTAAAAGCTTTCGCCTACTTTTATAATCCGATCCGAAACCTATAAAACGAGACATTGCCCGATGAATTAACGATACTTTCTAATTTAAAAAAAATTGCTCTAATCCCAAAACTCTCAACGGTCTCCTAAAAAAATAAAAACCGACACACTAAAATTTCAACCCAAAGAAATAACTAAAGCATCCTAATATACCATTATAGAATTGGATCACTCCACACATTGAAGCCCAACACCAAAATTATTAAACTAATTTAACTTAACTTAATTAAATCAACTTGCCTCAGCCCACCACTAACAACTTGGGCTTTGGCCCACTGCTCACCCCGGGACCGGAGTGGAATTCCCCACGACCGGAGCCTGCACCCAGTTTCGACCGGGGTGTGGCTGATCGGACTCTCTCTCCTCACCGACCGGTGTAGGGGGTTCGATCGGGAATCAACCTCTTTCGACGACCGGTGTCTCGACCGAAGATTAAACAAAGCCACAGTTCGACCGGTGTGCAACAACGACCTATACCTCAGCTCGACCGGATCAGTGCAATCCGGTGATCGGAGTCTCTCGAACGAAAACGAACGATACCCAAATCCAGACATCACAGACCCAGCTTAATACCAAAAATATCCCCAACAATCAACCTCAGATTCAAAGCTCAATCTTCAATTTACAACTATTTTGATTAAACATTTAGATCATAACAAAAGCAGAAACTTGATTTTCTCAAACAATTTATTAATCTCTCAATTTCCAACCATCGACTCTTAATAGACTCAACCCAGTAAACTTAACCTCAAGACATTAATAATAGATTCAAATTCCACTAGAAGATAAGGAAATAATTGCTACTCATACTAATAAGAAAAAGAGGATTACAATTTACCTTGTGAAAATGAAGAACACCCAAACTTCTGCTTCTTTTTGCTCTCTCTCTTGGATCGAATCACCTTCAGCTCTCTCTCCCTGTCCCAAACTTTCCAGCCGCCAACAACACCAATTCTATTCCTCTAGGGTTAAAAACCCCTTTTTCCAACTTTTCACACTAGGCCCCTCCTTAGTGAACCTTTTCTATTTTCTTACACAACTTTTATTTTCTTTACTTTTAACCCGGTTATTACATATTATGAGGCAATCAACTTCCTTTGAGACAATCAAAGATAAAAATAAATGACACATGTAATTGGTGACGCGGAAAACCCCGTCGATGGTAAAAAGACGATCATAGTTATCATTAGTGCATTATGGACGTCAATAAGGAGCGTCGTTCAAGTCTTAATAACTTTTGTCACTATTATGGAACATTGTTAATAAATAAGGTCTTGAATAAAAATATGAACAAAAATTCCAGTAGTAGTGGGTATATTCTTCGGAGAGCAATTGTGCATAGAAAAATGTTTAGACTCTGGAATGATCTGATCCTTGTATTTATACGCTCGCTTCCTGTAAGCGCAACTTTAATATCCATAATATCATAATATCAGGAGCGGTATCATATGTCTTTGACGAGGCTCATAACTCTTGTTTGTCGGTTGCAATTTACACATCAATGAGAAGATCTCTGACCATTGATCTTCAATTATGGAGACCTGCAATGAATATCATAAAAGTAATGGACGTCGTTAATAATCAAATAATCAGCTATCGTGGTTATGCACGATCGTATGTCGGAGATATGGGTGTAAAATGTTATTAGTTATTTTTATTGATGTTCTTGATCATACATTTTTCTTAATTTTTATGAAGTTTCAAATACTTGTACTCAAGGGTTGTTCCGTAGGAGGTATTAAAAGGTAATTAATGGAAATGATAATCATTGATTATGTTTGGTTCAAAAAAGGAATGAAAATGGAATGAAAAATGGTGTTTGGTTTCAAAAAATAAATCAATCTATTACAATAGATGTAAGACTCCGTTTTAAAAACGTATAATTATTCTTACCCTAATTGAACCGTAATTAAAAATGACAACAAAAAATAGTTAAGGGGTTTAATCTGTCAATTAATTAAACTATTATTAATTATATATAAAATATAATAGTAAACCATCCATCGCCCCCTTCACATTTCTTCATCACCGTCATCTTAACTCATTTAACTCTCTCTCACTCTCTGATTTTAAACTTCTCTCTCTCTAACTTTAAACTTCTCTCTAAAATTACTCCCAAATTATTGAAGCAATCGAAGAAATAATTACATATTCGGAATCCACGTTTCGAATCCTTCTTCGAGGTATACATTTTTTCTTAAGTTATTTAAGTTGATATGTTAGAGTAGTTGAAATTGGTTGGTAGATTATGATTTGTTATTGCAAAGTTATAATCAAATACATGAGAATGTTTGTTTTGGTCAAAATTGAAATAGGGTAAAGTTTGGAATCAAAATGGTAAATTTTGTATCCATATGTTTAACCTCATACCAAGTGTTCGGCTTAATGCTTAAGAGAATAAAGTGTCATGATTAAGCTTAGGATAATAACCATTGAGTTCTGTGTGTTAGAGTTAAATTGTATTCAAGATTAAAAGTGAGGGTCTATATTGTAATTATTGTAAAGTGTGAGGGTTTGTGTTGTAAAGCCAACTGATGTTTACTTAGTATAAATAGGTTGTGTCATGTTAGATTTGAAGTATATACGCGCATTCATAGAACACACATATTTCGTATAGGTACACACACTTAGAGCTAATTGTAAAATGCAACAAATAGGGATATGATTTGATTTAGGTTGTGTGATCAATAAAGAAATTGTTTCTTGATATTATGAGTACTGATTGATAGCTAGAAACTGGAACAACATTTGGTATCAGAGTTTGATTCGACGAATTGACAGAAAATGGGTCGTAAACTGTGTTCTTGAGTTTTTGAGTGATTTTTGATTTCAAAAGTGTTTTTGATTAAATTTTTGATTGGAAAGTGGTCGTTTTATGATTTGAATTAAATTAATGTGTATGATTGAATTTCACTGATAAACTGATTTAGATCACTTAATTTTGATTTTGTTAAGTTTTTTTGGTTCGATGAGTCGTACGTACTGTTTGTTTGATTAAGGAATTTGATGTTTGAGTCGATTTTTGTGCTAATCATTGATTTGGATTGATTCTAACACTAATCGTGATTGTTTCTGTGAGTTTACAACTGCTAATTCGAGGATTTGTTTGGATTTGGGACTAGATTTTGAATCTTAGGACCGAAACTCGAAGAACTCGCAAGATCCATTCTGTTAGATTAAATTAGCCCCCAATTTAATTGAATGTTTTATAAACAATTGTATTTTGGGCTTTTTAAATAGTTGTGTGGCTTGAGACTTTTATTTGTAAATGGGCCCTATTTATTGGTGCCCATGGCTCACTTTGCTCATTAGGTTTTTGGAGAGAACATTTTTCACACACAGATCAGGTGTTTCCAGGAGAGTCGATTAAAATGTTTAGTGTGGTGTTCTTCCATTTTCCCCTCCATCAATGAATCAAAGCATATGAGATGAGTTCTTGATTATTATGTTCTTAATTTTTCTTCTTATCTCTACTTTTCTATGGAGTATCTTCAATTGTTTGTCCAAAATGGGATCTAACAATTGGTATCAAAGCCAAATTAAGAAAATCTTCTTCATTTCGGTCATCTATGGCAACAATTGATGATTAGATGATTATTTTGTTGTTTTGGTGTTTAGATTGATTCAATCACATGAGCCTTGACACAAATATCATTTATGTGATTTATTCACTGTTTTACACTTATTTGAGATCCATTTTTTTGATTTAGATGAGATTTGGATGATCTTTGATAGAATATTTGCTTGATTTCTCACAAAATCTGTTTCTGCACACCATATGTTTGATGAAATACCTATGTGAAGATTTGATTTTATTTGGATTAAATCTGATCAGATTTATTACATGTGTGTATTTTTGATCCTTTCTCATTCATTGGTCTAACATTTGATAAGCACTAAGTAGATGGTTGATCTATGATCCCATCCTTGTGTGTGCTTTAGTCCATCGCTATTTAGCATCTCGATAGATAGGTTGTTGATCTCAAATCTGACCTTGATATCATTCGAGATTGGACTCTCTTTGATCTATATTTGTTCAAAATTCCGCTGCTCATAATCGATTAAATGAAAGACTAATTCATTTGGGTCTTGGAAAATGTTGCTTGAGATTGATTTCATTTCCAAATTTCAGAATTAGAAAATGTGCAGGTCCTGTGATTCTGGATTTGGTTAAGTGATAAAAGTCATGTACAAATTCTGAACAACAGATAGTGAAGTGTGCATTAGATTAACAGATTCAAAATGATTAAATCTGTGATGTTTGCTGCTGTCCAAACACATTTTGCTACTGTCCAAACGTAAAGAATTTGCAGTGTTGTTGTTGGTTGATTGTATACAACTCAAATTTCAAAATATGCAGCATTTAAGTCTGCGAGATATGCATATTTAAGTCTGCGAAAGAAATATGTTCCAAAATATTCAGATTCACAGTTGTGAATATGATGAAAGAATTCAATTCAGATTTCTGTGACAGTTCAGACCTGTGCAACTGTTGTGATGTGATCAAAGTAATGATAGTCTAGACTTTGAAGCTGTGATCGTCAAGTTCAAAGAAAAATAGAAGTTGATAGTTGTTGTTATGATGATGCAAAAGTTGAAAAGTGCAGCATGCAGAAAGTTACATGATAGATCTGATATGTGCATCGACTTTAATCAAGGGTTTCGTGATCTGAGACCTATCAGAGGCTGGAGTTTGATCAGAGCCTCTGAGGCAGTTCATAGAGCCTCTGTGACAAATCACAGAACCTCTGTGGCTGTCCAGATTAAGCTCTTGATAAAAGAAACAGGTTATAGACAGATTCAAAAACCTGTCAATCTGTGTTTCTGCCAATTTGATTTACAGCAAGTTCTTCAATTGAATGAAATATGTCCATTAGAAAAGCAGTAGAGGTTGTTGTTCTTGCAATTTATGCTGTTCAAAATCCAATCGTACAGATAATGTGGTGAGAACGTTAGACAAGATCATGGATCTTGATATAACTCCAAACGAACAGTGTTGCATCTGCCTATTCGAAAAGTGCAGCAGAAAAAGAACATTTGAACTATGTAGATCTGAAGAGGCTGTCAATTTGGTTTCAGACAGCAAGATCTAAAAATCTGTTTATGTGTAGATATTGAAGTTTGTCATGTATAGATCTATTCGAGTAGTTGTGAATAAATTTCCATGATGAGAAACATAACTGCAAAATGAATGGCAGAAGACTTATGTGTAGAAATTAATGGTGGTCGAGTTGTGTTATGGAAACAATGAATTGGCAGATCTTGAAATGTGTGGGTCTACAACAGGTTCTGCAATCTGTTTATGTGCAAAAGGATCGGTCTATGTTGTTACAGCTTCAAAAGTGTAGCAGAAACAGATTCGAAAGTCTGATTCATTGAGTACTGGAAAATTTGCAGTCCCTCAACATATGCAAATTCAAATCTGCAAAAATGATGCAAATGTTGATTCTATATCTGTTAAATGTAACAGAATTCAATCATATGCTGTCAAAGAATGTTATTCCAGTGTTACCATCAAGTGATCATGTCGTCAATTCATAAGCATACAGAGTTTAAGAAGTGCAGAAAAATCAGTCTCAAAGATTTTGTTCAAAGGCTGTCAAAGTCCATATTTCGATACAAAATCCTGTGGTGTTGTTGCAGAATTAGAAATGTAGCAGGTTGTATGATAGATTTGGACCGTCCTGTAGTTTCAACAGTCAAGTGATCAAGTTACAAATTCGAAAAGTGCAACAACAGATACCATTCAAAATGTGCAGATCGATCCAAATTTCAATCTTGTCTGAGTTGTGACTAGAATACATGCAGGATTCGATCTTCGGCTGTCAAGGGGTTGTCCAGAAAATCCATTTGCATTCAGATTTCTAAGAGGTCCTACTGCTATCTTTTTGAAATGTACAGAGTTATGTACATCCTGTCCAATATTTGCAAATGTAAAATTTCGACCGTGATCAATTCTAACAAAGTGTTGCTGCTGTGCATTCGAAAAGTATAGGTTTAAAAAATTGAAGCAGGTTTTGTGATTCTAGCGGTGTGACCACACAGAAAGTCACTGTTGTGTTCTATGTGTAAAGAAGAAAGTTGAGTGTCTATTTTGATGTGTGCACCAGATCGTGAGCCTCCAGATTTGATCCAGCAGACAAGATTTTTGTTTGATGCTGTCCAGAGTTGTGGACAGATTTGATTTGCACAAAAGCTTGATCTCAGAAGTTGAGAGCTCTCTACTGAAACGCACAGAGGCTCTGGTTGTACACAGAGTTCTGTCTAGATGTTTTGACCTCTATTAGGAAACCGTACCACAACGCTCACATGATATTGAACGCCCAACTTACACCAATCTTAGTCGTTTGGTTTAATAGATTGTTGTTATTGTTGTTGTGTTCTTGTTCAAAGCTTTGATCAAGAGACATCATGAGCTTGCAGAATTCGAAGTTTAATCAGAGTTGTTCTGTTGTTGTTCAAGCTCCAAATCTCTACAGTCAATGTCTAGAAGCTGTCTAAAGATGGACAGAATGAAGGATACAGAGCATATCAGAGGTTACCTGCAAAAAAAAAATACACATCAGAGGCTGGTATATACGCAGAGGCTGAAGTGCAGAAGTTTCTGCAGAGTCTCTGTAGGCTGTCTAGAACCCTTCAGAGGCTGTGAAGTGCAAAACCTATGTGCACGCATTGAAGTTCAAAAGGGCAAAATAGGCACGAGAGGCTAATTTGCAGAGCCTCTGTAAGACCGTCCAGAGCGTGCAAAAGTGATTCAAAGGAGCACAAAGGATATTGGTGCAGAGCTTCTGTAAAACAACACAGAAGCATCCATAGAGGCTCTGTGACCAAAACCTCTGAAGAGCAGCGACCAGAAGATGAGGACCATAGGTAGACCCAAGCACACATATCAGAGGTCGATGGTCCAGATATCGAAATGAGCCAAGAGCCCGAAGCCCGAAATTTTCGAATTTTCTGACAGCATTGCGATGTTTATGAAACACATGCACAATTTTTTACTCGAAGCTCCGATTTACATGAGTCCAGTTGCTTTGAATCGCTAAAACACAGACGTATGACTTTGATGTTTTGACCTTTCTCAAATTCCGTGAGCTGATGTGCCAGAATCAGTGTCAAAGTCTGTGTTAGGGTGCTGGACTGAAAGCATTGCATTGCACTCATGCTCTTTCCACTTTCAAGAACGGTGTTCTCTCGTCTATTCTTCATGGATTCAAGATACGTTTGTGACTTATTGCATGTCACTCCCTCCTATGATTTTCATGTTTAAGGCTCGGTGTTGAACGCTTACTCAATGGGATCTTAAGAGTCAAAATTTCTGTTTTGACGACTATTCTGCGCAGTTGAGGGAAACTTGCACAACTCACTCATTTCCGGAGTTCAATGTGCATGTTTTATGTTTTCTCTGAATCAGGATCCTTGATGGTTAAAAACAGCGGTGAAGTTGAGTCATGAAAGCTGGACAAAAAGGGGTAAATTGTCTCGGTCTTTCAAGAATATGAGCCTACATTTGAGGGGGAGCTTGTGATGCTTTGAAGACTCGAAGAACGACACACCAAAGCTTCTAAAGAAAGCAAGTGGGGGATGAAAATGTAATTCCCATATCTAAATCAAGTAATTCTACAAACTCAATATATGTTTGACAGTATATATTCTAGAGAGAGAGTAGAGAGAGAAAGTAAATTTTGATATTATGACAATGAAAGCTCTTTTACAAAATTACAAGTAACAAACCTATTTATACCAACTATGAAACTCTCAAGTAATCCAACTAAACTCTCAAGTAACTTGAACAAACTCTCAAGTACTTAAAACACTCTAAGCCTTATGTTGACTTCTCACTATTTGACTTTCAAAGACTTCCTTTGACTATTCTATTACAAAGGCTTTTTACAAGACTTTTCTCACTAAATCTTGGATACAATTTAATGCACTAACATTCTCCCCCTTTGTATTCAAGATTTAAATTTTTTTTTGACATTTGTCTTCAGCGCTTGATTCTTCAACTTTTATTTTTGACAGTATTCAGTCTTTGAAGAATCTTTGAAAAGTCTTTTGCACTTTGCATCTTTGTAGAGTCAACAAGTCTTGAACAAATCTTTGAAACTTTTTAAACTTCTTTGAAACTTTGCAAACTTCGAGGAATTTTTGAAAATCATGTATCTTCATCACTGGAATCTCTGATCAGTCTTCAGAAAAACAAACTTTCACGAATTATCTAAATTTTCATCTGGCTTGAACTTTCAGAATTATCTTTAGAATTATCTTTAGAAAGTCTCTTTTCTTCAAATCAGCTTTGAAATTTGAATCTTTCAGAAATTTCTCCAACTTTCAGACTTTGAAATTGATCTTTGTAGATATCTCCCCCTTTTTTATGATTGTGAGCATCATGATCATCAAAACTTTCTAAATTTCAGCACTTTCTTTGAATCTCCCCCTTTTTCATATATTCTCCCCCCTTTGAGATACATTTGACATTCTCCGCTCTTTGATCTGAATAGCTGAATCATGAACTGTATATACCCGAATCTTTTCAAATTCAGATATAATGAACTTGATAACCCTGATTCAACAAATGAAATAGTTAGAAGTGCCTGTCAGTAACACGGAGTTACTGTGTACAACGAATGTACAATTTAAGGAGCTGGTTTGATGATGACTCCCCAGGACTTTCATTCAATCATTGAAAAACACAAGGTAATTCTATGAATGTTCTGACATTAAAACAAATTTTCTATGTGCTCATGCTTGTGTATGAAAGAATTTAGCACAATGATTGTGTTTCATAAGGCTCAAATTGTGTAAACTGTTGAGACAACAACAAGTATTACACTAACTCAATGTGCATGAAAGAGGTGCGAAGGTGGGGCAACGTTCCTTCTTTTCAATATCTAAATCTTCCGAGTGAAGACTAGATAGCAGATATGCTGCGTCCCCAAAGAAAATGAAACATTTCTTTGTTAAGAAAGAAATGAGTGGTTGGTGGGGTAATTGCAAGAGTTGGCATGGGCTCACTGCCTTTTTCAATGATGGTCACCAAAGAATGTGAACCAATCAGATTTTGTGGCTGCCCGACTCAGAAAGTAGTTGGTGCAGAGTTTTCATATTCTTTTAACTCTGTTCTCACACCCTCTTTCTTTTTATCATTATGCTCATTTCTAACCAAACTCTCATTTCCATTTTACAGCTCCACACAATGAGAAAAACTCAACCGGATGAGTTATCTCCCCCACTCTTTGATTTTGACCCCTCACCCCTCATTCACTCAAGGATAACTTCCTGGGTAGGAAACACTGGTTTGCGTGAATCCATGGAAGTTCTCTTTAAGCTCACACATGAATCCCATGTAAGTCCTAAAAAGAATGGTCGCTCAACAGTTTAACTTGAACAGTTAAGCTCAAAATGATAATATTGTCAGAATGTATGCTCATTTAAAATTAAGAATGAAATTTGAGCATTTGAACAATGAAGATCTCTCAAAACAAGAATATTGAATGAATGAAATGAAATCAAGAGAATTGTTTTGAGAATCTGACAATGAATCAATCAGATCAAATAAAATGGTTAGGGTATCAAAGAATTGGATATTTTGTTTATATTAACAAATATAAACAACTTTGCAATGAAAGCACAAATATTGAAATGATGAATGATGCTCAACAACATTTGAAAGCAAACGGGAGTATTACCATCGAAAAATTGTTTCATTATGAGACATGGTAATAACAATTTCAAATGAAGTACTGAACCGATGTGTATGAATACTTGACAGTATATAGAAAAGATAATACGCAAGTATTAATCTTTGGAAACACACGACCAGTTAAACATTAAAGCTCAATAATGAAAACATTTAAAATCACACTTCTAGATTCATAAAATCTTTTGAGAATCAGAAGTGGTTTGAACATTTAAGAAAACGTTTTTCATGCTTGAAAGTTGTTCTTCTTTCAAACAATCAGAGATATAGATCAGAAGATATTTACCTTTAAGGCTCCCCCTCAAATCATTATAGAATGATTTAGGTCTATTAAGCTCCCCCTGGATATTTACAAAATATCCATGTCTGAACATTAAGAACGGGTCCTGATCTGTCATATGATCAGAAGCCACAGTCTTTTAACTTTGAAGTACGGGTCTTGAACTGAATTATCCAAGAGCCTATGTTCTATGCTCCCCCTTAAACCTTGGGTGCCTGAAACACAGTTTTAGCTTTTGGTACCCACTGGTATTTGGGTCCTGATGAGTTAGTTGCAGTTCTTGTGGGGGTTACATTATATGAACCATACCAGTAATTAACAAAATTTTTACTTACAAAGTCATGTGCTCCACAGTAAGAATAACAAATCTTCTTTTGAGCAACCCTGATCAAATGATTAGTCGAGTAATATATATCAGAATTACCAAAAGAGTTACCTTTATGCACACTGTTCTTGTTAGCATTAGTTGTGGATGCAAATGCTTTGTCTTTCTTTTTCTCTTTTGAAGAATCCTTCACTCTCAAGACCATCTGATTTTTTTTCGAATTCTTTCCAAGAGATTTAACATAAAATTTTGCTGAACCATCAACAAATTTGTCATAAAATAAATTTGATGGTCTGATCTGACTTGATTTGACAATGATTGGTTTGACACTTTTGTTTTTCAAAACATTTTTATCATGAATAGAACTCGAAGCTGTTTTGAAAGAACAGACTGATTCTGTTGAAAGATCAACAGATGATTGATTAATCACATCAGCTGAAATCTTTTCTGATAAATTGACGTTTGCAGCTTCTAAGTTCTTTATCTTTTCAGATAAAATATTTCTTTCAGAAATAAGTGTGTCAAACTTCTTTTTCAAATCAGATCTAGCCATCTATTGTTTAAGAATATCTAATAATAGAACAGATAATTTGGATGTGAGCTTAGATATTTCAGATTCAAAATATGAACGTTCTTGTTCAAAATCTGTTTCCAAGTTCTTGTTTTTCTCAGAAATATCTTTGAAAATCCCAGCATTTTTCTTTTCAAATAATTTCTTTTCTTGCTCAAAAGACTGCTTCTTTTCTTTGAAAATATTTATTTCTTTTTCAAGCAAGTCTTGTAAAGTAGAAATCTGTTTGGGAAATTCAGTAGTTTTATCCTTAAGAACTTTTCTTTCCTTGACAAATGTGTCTCTTTCAGTGATTATAACTTTTTAAAAATCAGACACTTGTTTAGAAAGTTTAATGCATCTCAGCTCCAAATCTTTTTTCTCTTGGAGAGTTTTCTTGGAAATTTCAGATATCTGTTGAGTAAAATATTTTTTTAGATCTGAGCTTTCTTTATAAAACATTAGGGGGAGATTGTTAGATTAAATTAGCCCCCAATTTAATTGAATGTTTTATAAAGAATTGTATTTTGGGCTTTTTAAATAGTTGTGTGGCTTGAGACTTTTATTTGTAAATGGGCCCTATTTATTGGTGCCCATGGCTCACTTTGCTCATTAGGTTTTTGGAGAGAACATTTTCACACACAGATCAGGTGTTTCCATGAGAGTCGATTAAAATGTTTAGTGTGGTGTTCTTCCATTTTCCCCTCCATCAATGAATCAAAGCATATGAGATGAGTTCTTGACTATTATGTTCTTAATTTTTCTTCTTATCTCTACTTTTCTATGGAGTATCTTCAATTGTTTGTCTAAAATGGGATCTAACACATTCTTTTCGTATGAAGAACTCGCATACCTTATAATTCGCATAAGTTTTTTTTGAAAATTGTTCAAGTGTAGAATTCACATATGCCCTTGTACGAAAAGTTAGAATTCGCATATGTCCCTTAAATGAAAAGTGTGAACTAAATATTCGCATATTTCGTACATGCTTGTGTGCGAAAAGTAAAGAACTCGCATATAGAAGGATACAAATTGTGAAGAATTCGCATATGTACCTCGTACGAATTGTTGAGGATTTCGCATGATTGTTAGAACATAAATATGTTCTATTTAGGAAGTTTAGTAAAGTAATCCACACATACTTTGTATTGGGCCTTGTAATGGGTTTGGGATTAATGTGTACAAGGGTGTTGGGAGTATATATAGAGACTGTATATGTAGTTAGTTTGTAACATTCATTTCAGCATTGTAAACATCATACGAATTCTCTCTGTAGTGTACTTTTACTTTCAATAAATAAAACTACAGATTTCTATCCCTAACAATCTCTTGTTAATCTTTATCATTCAATCAACCAATGATCTTAGGGACTTAACAAGTGGTATCAGAGCCTAACGAAGACATCAATCTTTGCACGATCGAGATCTGTTTGATTGAATAGAACAGTCACTGTGGAAAATTCAAATTTGTTGATTTGGTGTTAAATTGGATGAACTTTGATGCTAAATTGATTCTGAGGTTATGGACGATCATCATTGAATCAATGAATTTGTTTAATTTCAACAAATTTGAAGTAATTGATCGATTTTGAGGATTTTATGTTCGAAAAAGTCGTATTACTGTGGTTGAGATCGAATTGGATTTTAGAGTCGAATTTAGACAAGTTCATCAACAACAATTGTGCTCCAAAGTTGTTTTCGAACCTGCTCTCAAAAGATTATCTCAAAATTCGATGTACAGAAGGGCAATTTGAAGAAAAGTTGGAAAAATATTCGAGATCCATAGAATTCGCATGATCAACAAAGAACTCACATGAAGAACTCGTTGAAAGAATTCGCATGATGAAAAGGTTGAAGAATTTGCATGTCAGAATTCGCATGATTCCTTGAAGATGATTTTTTGTTAAGTACAAAATTCGCACAAGAGTCATATGCAAAATGTTTAAGAATTTGCATGACTAAATTATTTGAAGATGAAATTTTGATTAAGTGTGGAATTCGTACAGAAGTCTTATGCGAAAAGTTAAGAGTTCGTATATGTGAGTGATGCGAAAAGAAGAGAATTTGCAGGTGTGAGTGCTGCGAGATGGAAGGAATTCACACATAGGTTTGTGCGAGAAGTGAGAATTCACACACAAGCCTATGCTAATTGTGGTGTTTGGCTAATGCCATCATGCGAATTGTGCTTCAGTGAATAGTGATCTGTGAATTGTTGCCTTTATACGAAAAGTTTGTGATTTTTTGAGAAAATTGACTGTTCTGAACCCTGTTTGCTACAAGTTTGCCCTGTTCCCGAGATTTTTACGCGTAATGCATATGTGACATCACTCTTATCATATGTTGGTCACATATCCTTAACAACTGATCTAATTTTCATGAGTGCTCATGCTTTTAAAGATTTTCAGATTTAGTCTCTGATTGGATTGAGTTAGCTGCCTGAGCATCTGCAATCATCAGTCTGGAAAGCTTCTTTTGTTGTTAGACCGTTGAGAGCACTTTATCATTCTTCTGACCTAATCAATCAGTAGTGTGAGCGATTGCAATCAGTGTTCTGATGCTTGAGTTGTAATTCAGAATCTTGAGTGCTTATAATCATCCAGGTGATTCGTGAAGAAAAGAGTTTTGGATTTGATTGTTCAGTATTCTGGAAAGTAGTCAGAAAATGAGCGTATTTCATCAGTTGTTGAACATTTATCAGTCTTCTTACCCTTGCCTTGTAGTGTTGTTACCGTTGCTACCTCGTGTAAGCTGATCAGATTAAGTTCTTAAGTTGAACTCTTACTTCAACTCGTGGTTCAAACACAGATCAGATGTAATACACTAAAGATGCACTTGGTTGTCATTCCAATATTCAACACATATCATTCTTATGGGCATACGGAATGTGTTGGGTTTACAAGAGTCAAAAGCTATTTTTATGTGCACTCAGTCGAGGTTATGGTCTACATCAGATGTGGTATTATAATTGAAACTTCATGGATAAGAGCTACTTTCTAGGGGGAGTTGAGGATGCTTTGAAGTTTATGCAAAGCTAAGTTTTATAAAGAAATCAAGGGGGAGAGGAGCTGAAGCTGGAGCTTAAAAGATAATGATTACATTACAAAACTTAGGGGGAGAATGTTAGAATATAAATATGTTCTATTTAGGAAGTTCAGTAAAGTAATCCATACATACTTTGTATTGGGCCTTGTAATGGGTTTGGGCTTAATGTGTACAAGGGTGTTGGGAGTATATATAGAGTCTATATGTGTAGTTAGTTTGTAACTTTCATTTCAGCAATGTAAACATCATACGAATTCTCTCTGTAGTGTAGTTTTACTTTCAATAAATAAAACTAAAGATTTCTATCCCCAACAATCTCTTGTTAATCGTTATCATTCAATCAATCAATGATCTCAGGGACTTAACAATGATGTTTTGAAAAAAATTTCTAAGTACAGATTTCGTATAAATGCGAAAAGTTTAGATCTTGAAAATTTATTTAAGTAAAGAATTCACATCTCCATTTGATACGAAAAGCTCGTGCGAAAAGCTTGGTTTTTCAAAAATTTTTAAAGGCAAGAATTCTCTTAAGAGTCGTGTACGAATTATCAAGATTTCGCAGATAGCTATATACGGATTCCTAGATTTCGCATATAAGTTCATGCGAATTTTGGATAGTGTGTGAATTCTGATTTTAATTGTACGAAATCCTCATGTTATGCGAATTCTGATGTTTGCTTTCATTCAAATTTCTTTCTAATCTCTTGTGTAAGAATTATATACTTAGAAATTTTTGGGAAATCTGTTTTCTGAAAATTTTTAAGGCCTGCTTCTGTTGATTCTTTTTGTCGAACTAACGATCATTTCTAGCTCATTTTCAATAGATTTCAAGATGCCTTACATTGATGGGAAGGGAAATATTGTTTTGACAAAAAGAGACCGTGTTATCGCTTATATGCTAAAAATAAGAATTTGAAAATTCAGAATTCATCTTTTCTTGATCAGATCAATAAATTGAAAGAGAATTCTACATTTTTAGAGAAGAATTTTATTTGCTCCGACTGTGTTTCTAATTTTAAAGTTAGTTTTGCAGGGATCATTGAGTCAAAAGATAAAGAGATTTCTAATTTTCAAACCAAGCTGAAGAAATCTGAAGAGGAATCCAAATTTTTGAAAGCAAATAATTGAAATTCTACATGGTCTAACAAAGAGTTGATGCAAAAAGAGTTGATGCAAAAAGAGCTTGATGATCTTAGAAGGAGAGGAAACATTGCTGGAGAGACATGTTGTCGGTCCACAATATTATCAAGTTCTTATCAAAACAACAACACATATATTAACCAACCTGATTTGATTACAAACATGGAATACAGATTGATTGATTTCTCTTTTGAAGCTCTCTGTGTTTTTACACCGTGAAATTGTGTTATGTGTGTATTTCTATGTCTTACACAACACACTAACTAACATAATATAATATCTAACTAAATATCTAATAAAACATAATATCTAGATATTTAGGATTAAAACTAAAATACTTAGAAACAATAATTAACTTTGACATATTATTACAAACTAACATTAGACTTATATTAAGAGTCGACTTTCCAGCTTTAGCTTAAGATTGCGATCTTTAGATCGGATGATCTTGAATTCAATAGATATGTGCGCTAACAATCTCCCCCTTTGGATCAAGATCATTACTAAAAAGATTTTAGCAATTCAGTCTTCTTTTTCAGCTCAGAAGATGCAATCTCCCTCTTAGTCTTCAAGTGTAACAATCTCCCCAAAATACGTAGATAAACTCTCCTTCAGATGATGGGAAGAAATTATCTTCAGATTTAGCTCAAAATGCTTTAGCAAAGTATCTTCAAAGAAAATTTCTCTAAAATGAGCATGTCTTCAGAATACTTTTTTCTCTCGCATTTCTTGGTTAGCTCTTCTCTTTTCCAATGTCTCTTGAGACATAACTTGTAATGGACATTTCTTCAGACATTAGGTTCTCCCCCTTTTTGATGAAAAGAGCAACGCTTTCATCAAAACTGTCAGCAAGAAATGTCTTTCATTAGAGCTTCTGATCCGTCAATTCAAAAGATATTCATCCAGATCTTTGCAAATCCAGACAAAATAATCGTGTAACACCTGAATCAACTAATGAATCAGTTAAAATGTCTGTCAGTAACACTAAGTCACTGTGTATAACAAATACACATTGGAAAGGTGCTTTTTGATGTTTACTCCCCCAGGGCTTCCATTCAATCATCGAAACACCACAAAGGTAATTTCTATAAACGTTATGACAAAGAAACAAGTTCCTTTTGTGTTCGTGCAAGTGATATAAAGAATTAAGCACTTGATGATTGCTTATAAGGCTCAATATTGTGTAAACCACTGAGAGAACAGTAAGTTAAACACAGACTCAATGTGCATGAGTGAAGTGCAAAGGTGGGGCAAACTTCCTTCTTTTCAATATCCAGATTTTCCAAATGAAAATCAGATAGTAAATGAGTTGCTTCCCCTTTGAGAATGAAACATTTTCCTTTTAAGAAGAAAATAAGTAGCTGGTGGGGTTAATCAAGAGTTGGCATGGGCTAGTTTCTTGTTTCAATAATGTTCACCAAAGAAATGTGAAACACTAGAAATGTGGCTGCCCGACTCAGAAAGTAGTTGGTGCAGAGTTCTGATATTCTTTTAACTCTGTTCTCACACCCTCTTTCTTTTAAACATTCAGTTTACTTCTAACCAAACTCCCTTTTGCATTATATCACATCACACAACCCACACTCATTTCTTTTGATTTCTCACAATGGATTAACCTCTTGGGTAGGAAACACTAGTTAATGTGTATCCATAGAAGTTGTGTTAAGTCCTAGCACAATGAAATCCGTTTTTTTCCTAGAAAGCATATGATGCTCAAAATGGTTTAATTATCTCAGTTAAAGCTCAAAGATTAATAAGAAAACATTGAAAATTACACTTTCAAATTATAAAATCTGGTGAAGAATCGGAAAGTGATTTGAACATTTAAGAACATATTTTCAATGATTGAAAGTTGTCCTTCTATCAACCATATATGAGATTAAGATAAAGGATTATACCTTTACGTGCAATCTTACATCTCATGAAGTTAAGCTTAAAGTCATAAAGATAAGATCTTTTAAGTATCTCTCAAAAACTGCAAAAGTCTTATGTCTTAGTCAAAGCAAATTTATTCACTAAAATTAAAAAGACAAAAAGCAGTAAAACAATGAAAGTATGAGTTCTGATCAGAGATAGTCAGAAGTCATATCCTAACTCCTTTGACTTGTAAAAACTCCCCCTCAAATCATGCATCACAAAAATTTGACATTAAAAAGGTAAAGGCAGAAATGAGTGAGTCTTCTCCTCAAATTAATATTGACCATCTGTCAATTTCTTCTCATACTCCCCCTTGGATTATGAACAGAATATTTGAAGTGCAGATATCATTCAGAAATAAGAATGAAGAAATGATGAAAAAGTATACAATTAGAAAACTTTGATAGGTAACTACTGATCATGTCTTAAGATTTAGCATACCAAGCTTAGAGACAAGAAAGGTGAACCTCTTTTCGTCTAAAGGTTTGGTAAACAAATCTGCAAGCTGATAATCAGTTTTTACAAAGAAAAGTTCAATTGTTCCTTTTTCAACATTATCTTTGATAAAATGATACCTGACATCTATGTGTTTGGTCTTGCTGTGCTGAACAGGATTCCCTGTTATCGCGATGGTGCTCTTTGAGTCATAGTAGATCGGGATTTTGTTGAAGTGAAAACCGTAGTCACGCAGTTGTGTTGTCATCCATAAGACCTGAGAACAACATCTAGCAGCAGCTACATATTCTGCTTCGATGCCCAACTTACTAGTTTATCACTGAGGAACTGTATATGACCTGAAATACTCTTCCTGTCTAGCATACAACCAGCATGATCTGCATCTTTATATGCTGTTAGTTCAAAGCTAGTATCTTTAGGATACCATAGACCAAGATCTGCAGTCCCCTTCAGATACCTAAAAATGCGCTTAACTGCAGACAAATGGGAGTCTTTGGGATTGGCCTGATATCTAGCACATAAGCATGTAAAGAACATTATATCTGGCCTACTAGGAGTAAGATACATCAAAGAACCTATCATCCCTCTGTAAGTCCTAACATCAACAGTCTTTTCAGAAGGATCAGTGCCAATCTTAGTACCTGGTTCCATTGGGGTG
The DNA here is from genome assembly GCA_954870635.1 of Arctium minus. NCBI lineage: Eukaryota > Viridiplantae > Streptophyta > Magnoliopsida > Asterales > Asteraceae > Arctium > Arctium minus. The sequence goes on along the minus strand of OX941080.1, from coordinate 117,613,754 downwards.
CCCATCGGTTTAGAATTTTCCATTTTGAAATTCCGAAGAATATCAAGAATGTATTTTGATTGATTGATAAAAATCCCTGATGAAAATTGTTTGACTTGTAATCCGAGAAAGAAATTCATCTCTCCCATCACATTCATCTGAAATCTTGACACCATAAGGTTTGAAAAATTCTTAGAGTACTTAGGATTTGTAGAGCAAAAAATAATAAAATCCACATAGATTTGAATAAGAATGATATCGGCTTTCTCCTCTTTAATAAACAAAGTGGTATCTACCGTACCTTTTGTAAAACCAGACTTGACTAAAAATTGAGATATGACATCATACCAGGCGCGAGGAGCTTGTTTCAGTCCATATAGTGCTTTGTCGAGAATGTAGACATGATTTGGTTTCTCTTCATTGACAAAGCCTTCTGGCTGCGAGACGTAGACTTCTTCCTTTAGAATGCCATTCAGAAAGGCGGTCTTCACGTCCATTTCAAAGACAGTGAAGTTCTTGTAAGCTGCGTAGGCCAAAAACATCTGAATTGCCTCTAAACGCGCCACAGGAGCATAAGTCTCGTCGTAGTCTATTACTTCCTCTTGCCTGTATACCTTGGCAACAAGTCTTGCTTTGTTTCTGATAACGGTACCATCTTCATCTTTCTTGATTTTGAAAACCCATTTCGTACCTATAATTGATTTACCTTGAGGTTTGGGTACAAGTCTCCAGACTTTTAGTGCGTAGAACTGATTCAGCTCTTCTTGCATTGCATTCACCCAGTCTGAATCGGCAAGAGCCTCGGATACGCGAGATGGCTCGATCTTGCTCAGAAAGGATTCATGCATACACATATTCATTGAAGCTGACCTAGTTTGCACCGGTTTGGTTGGATCGCTAATGATCTGGCTTATCGGGTGCGCTTTGGTCCATTTATGTTCATAAGGGAGTGGATTATATGAATATATATCAATATTATCATCTAAGAATCCACTGGTACCTTCTTCAGGCTGTTCAGGAGGAATAATGGTTGCAGTTGAAGTAGTAGGTGCAGACGGCTCAGCAGGTACAACTTGGTCAGTCTGTAGATCAGTCTGTACAGAACATCCTACTGATAGAACAACTTCTGTGTCTTCATTATTTGTCACAGCTTCAACTTTTGGAGTTGGCATTTGAACTGGAATTTCTTGCTGTATCGGGGAGTTGGTTTCAGTAGAGATATCTGAACTGGTTGGATGAGTAGTAGTTGAGTCTTCCATCCTGTCAACCACAACAGATTTCTTCACATTAGATCCAAGAAATTCATCATAAATCAGTTCAAATAATAAATCTAAATCAGATAAATGATTAGTAGACGTTGATGCTTCATCTGATTTGATCGCTTGAGATGCAGTTTCTGGACTGTTTTGCCCAGAAGCTAGTACCCCGATTATCACAGGTTCTGAAATGTGTTGTTCAGAAGCCATATCTTCATCAAATGTGACGTTTACACTTTCAACAACATTCTTTGACTTCTTCAAGTATACACGGTATGCAGTTGATGTAGAAGAATAACCAATAAAGATGCCTTCGTCCGCCTTGGCACTGAACTTGTTCAGACTCTCTCTATCGTTTAGAACATAACACTTACACCCAAATATATAGAAATATTTGATTGTCGGTGTTCGGTTGTTGATTAACGCATAAGGAGTCTTCTTGAATCTACGGTGTATCATGGATCGACTCTGAGTGTAGCACGCAGTCGATACAACTTCAGCCCACAGAAATAGAGGTAAGTCAGATTGACTTAGCATAGTACGAGCAGCCTCGACTAGCGTACGATTTCTTCTTTCGACCACTCCATTCTGTTGAGGCGTACGAGCAGCAGAATATTGATGTGATATCCCGACCGATTCGAGATATTCTTGAACTATTTTGTTCTTGAACTCTGTGTCGTTGTCTGTTCTTAGAAGCTTGACCGGTTTCTGCAGATTCATCTGGTTCGTCTTCAGGAATGTAATGAGAACATCATGTGTCTCATCTTTTGAACGTAGAAATTTGACCCAAGTGTATCGCGAATAGTCTTCCACGATAACTAGAATGTGTTAAGTCTGATTTTATAGTAATCATTGTATTTATAGACTTGGTCTTATACTATGTTTAAGTAGCATATCAGTGTTGTATAAGCCAAGGGTATTTAAGTCCCTTTAGGCTTTGGGTCTTGTAAGAAACTTACGCACTTCTCTAATACATTGTTACTTTGCGATTACTTGCTCTCTCTCTACTTTCTCTCTCTAAGATTTAGAGATCTTGGATTATCAATTCGTATCAAAGCCAATCTAAATCTGAAAGGATTGAGAGATTTGATTTTCATATCTGAATTTGTGAATTAATCTGAAAATTTGATCGATTTTCTTGAAGTTTTCAAGAAAATCTCGTTTTTGGATTTTTCATCAAATTTAGACTTGTTTGTAATCGAATTCTTGTGAAAATTGGTTTGTTGGATTCGATTTTGATTGTTAAACACTTTTAATTCACATCGATTTCAAGAAATTCAAGTTTTGATTGTCGATTTTGAGATTTTTGAGGTTTATGGAAAAACGGTTTTAACGCACTGTTCAAATTTTGAAATATCGATTTTAAAGTTTTTAATCGAAAAAGTTTGATAGAAAAGTGTTAGAATGTTGTTTTCGATCATATAAGTGGAAGAATACATCTGAAAATTCTAATCTGTAATCGATTTTTGGTGATTTTTCTTATTTTTCAGCAATTTGCGCTAGATTCATACTTTGCGCGAGTTCATCTTCGTTTGCGCGAGTTCATCTACAGCTTTGCGCCAGTTAATATTGCCAAGATCAGGGTTCATCTCTAAAGTACAAGTTCTCGCCTGCCACATATCACGCAAATCACACTTTGCTTCATCCTCAGTTCAAGAGAAGTTACCTTTGCGCCTTAAGTACCTCACGCAAATCATAGTTTGCGTCTCCATCTGCTCACGCAAACTCCTTATGAGTTTTCATTACATCTTGAAAAGTCAAGTTTTCGTCATACCTATATCACGCAAGAGAGGTTTTCGCCATCATCGGGTCAAGCAAATATCAACTTGCGCCATTTCCAGCAAATATCATCGGGTCACGCAAATATCAGCTCACGCAAAGTTTGATTTGCATCTTCAGTGGCTCACGCAAATCCAAGTTTGCTTCTTAAATGGCTCACGCAAAATCTAGTTTTCGTCATCAACTACTCGCGAGAATCTTAGTTTGCGTCTTTTGCCTCTCACGCAAACCTCTAGTTTGCGCCAACTGTTTCAAGACTTAGCATTTTTTCTGGATTTCTGAGACATGGATTCTGACAAGTTTGCTTATCAAGCTCAGTTTTACAAAAATGATCTCCTGATGTCATTGGGTTTAGAAAATCGTCCTCCGGTGTTGATTGATGAAAACGAGTTTACATAGTGGCAAGATAGGTTTCTGAATTTTTTTGAGCATCAAAAGAACGGAAATGACATGATGAATATTCTATTAGAAGGACCTTTTGAGAAACCCAAGTTAGCTTCTGGGTTATATAAGCCTACCAAAGAATATTCACCTAATGAGTTATCGGAGTATCAAGCTGATCGTGATATAAAGGCAAATCTGATGCTAGCCTTGCCAAACTCTATCTACAACAGGATTGGTTGTTTCAAAAATCATCCGAATCTTATGTGGCAATAACTTGAAAAGATTATGCTTGGTTCTTCAGTTGCCACTCAACTCCGACATACTCGTTACGTGAACAACTTTGAAGAATTCAAAGCCAAGGATGGGGAGCCATTGAAAACTGTGTATGACAGATTCTGTGCTGTGATCAATGATCTGAGAAAAATAAAAGTGGAAAAGACTGAGCTTGAAACAAATATGAAATTCCTCAATGCACTTCAACCTGAATGGAACAAATCTTGCCATCGCTTGAGGAATGATGTCAGAATATCCTCCATGCAAATTCAAGAAATGTTTGAGATCTTGCTGACATATGAGTGTATAGTAACTGAGAAGAAGGCCAAACTGGATAAGAAGAACAAGAAATCAGTGGACCCAGTTGCTCTCCTCACGAAACAATTGGCAGAACAAGCATTGTCTGATAATGCTTACAACGGGGCCACTGATGATGATGGCGAGGTGCTAGAGAAAGCTATGATCCTTCTCTTACATCATTATCAGAAAAAGTTCCAACCACGGTCGGGTTGCAAAACTCCTCACTTTACTTCTGGGTCCAAGAATGTTCAAGTGTCTGAGGCAAAGAAACCTACTGCATGTTACAATTGTGGTAAGCCGGGTCATTTTTCAAAGGAGTGTTGAGTGAAGAAGGTTCAGGATTCGGCATACTATCGGAAGAAACTGGAACTTGCCTAGAAAATAGAGAACGAAACAACTTTGCTCGTAGAAGAGGAGTATTGGTTGGATCACTCCGATGATGAAGCTGCAAATGTGGAAACCGCTCACATGTGTTTCGTCGGAGATGATCAGAATGATGATGATACTGATTCTGATGAATCAGATGAAGATGAGGTACATTCTGATTTTGATTACACTTTCATTTCTTCACAAATGGATGTTATAATTACTGCTTTACATGATTTACTCTTAAAGTTATTATCTGAAAAGAATTTAAATTCTGAAAAGTCAGATTTGATTGACAAATTGAAAATTTCTTTGAAAGATGAAAAATTTATTTTGATTCATACTAAAGAAATCTTTCAAAAGAAATTTGATGATTTGGAAAATTCAAATAAGACTTATCTTGAGTCTTTGACTGAAATGACCAATTTAAAAGACAGTTTTTCGGATAAAATAAATAAATTAGAAGAAAAGTTATATCGAAGGAACCAATCTGAGCAAACAATTTTTATGAATAAACCAAGGAGTGATGAAGCTTTAAAAGAAAAATGGGGACTTGGTTTTAAAAATCCACATTGTTTAAACAATGCGATTGAAAAATCCCCTACTTTATATAAATACGATTATCTAACTCTAAGTCAATATGCTCCTCAATTTAAAATTGATTGGATGAATGAGAAGAAGGTGTTAGAAATCGAAAATGAGAAAAGGACGAATAACAAGAAAAAGGAAATTCCTTTTGTTTATACGTATGAAAATGCAAAATATTTTCCTGATAAATCGAGGAAAGGCAGAAAAAGTTTTAATGAAATATCTCCCGTCAAGTCTTCAGTATCTGATGATTTTGTTGATATTTTTGCCAATAAATCTGATAAGGAAAATATTTCTCCAATCATTTATGATTCTAAGAAATATACTCCTCCTTTAATATTAGAAGACAAAATCATTGATCTTGAAGAAAAGATGGCAGATCAAAATATTCAAAAAGAAATTGAATCTGATGCTATTATTTCTTTCATGACATCTAGTCTTGAAGAAAATTTATTTTCTCAAAAACAAGATTTTATTTCTAGCCTTTCTTCTGATTGTCAAGTAAACAAAAAGGAAGTTTCTAAATCTGACATCTTTTCTCAAAATTATTCTGACTCCAAGGTAAATTCAGATTTATTGTCTGATCAGATTGGTTGCTTAAGTAAAATTATTTCTTCTGATTTAAATATTAATTTAGAAATTCTTGATGAATCTTTTACGCCAAATGATCAGTATTATAAACCAAAGCGTAAAAGAAGAAGGTCAAAGAAGTCAAAGAAACAAGATAAAGTCATTTCTAACAATTCTAATTCTTCTGATTCAAATTTTTCAGATAGGACTTTGGGCACATCTACCAAGCAGATTTGGAGAGCCAAGCTGATATCAGATGATTCTACGACTGATGAGGATAGATGTGTAGACAAACTTTATAAAAGTGATTCATTTGCTACTTGTAATAAAATTTCAAAATACTCTATAAAGCAAATGATTCGAATTTCAAAACATGTCTCATGTTCTTCCTCGGATTCTAGTTCAGATGATAATGCTATGTCTTTTTCTGATGATTGTGCTTATTATTCTGATGATCCTTCTCGTGCTTTAACTGTCAAATCTAACAAATATTTCCGCATAAGAACTGCAACTAACTTTCATGGGCCCAAATTCAAGTGGGTACCAAAATCTCAAATTGCTTCTAAGTTGCAGACATCTAATGTCAAGGGGGAGTAAGAGAAATTTTGGCTTCTAAGTACTTCAACTTAGAACCCGTACTTCAATGGACTTTGACTTCTAGACATGTCAGTCTAGGACTCGTTCTTCAATGTTTTTCAGCTTCTGCCTAATGAGAAACTGTGAGTGCATCTACTTTATTCCGCTGCATTTATCTCTGATAATGATGTTGTTCCAGTTTTTCTCATATTTTTTAAAAGAATCTGAGCAATCTTATTCAAACCCTGATTTTGTTCAACCCAATTTTTTTTTCAAAAGAGACACAAATTTATTATACATTATGTGAAATAAGTCCATTTAGGCTTTGGGTCTTGTAAGAAACTTACGCACTTCTCTAATACATTGTTACTTTGCGCTTACTTGCTCTCTCTCTACTTTCTCTCTCTAAGATTTAGAGATCATGGATTATCAGAATGTACTTCTTTCCGTATAAGTTTTGCGTTCGCATCAGACTACAGAGATCCATATGCAACAACTCTAACGGAGAGCTTGTACTCGGTTCAGACTTTGGTTTATGTGGAGCTCTCTTCATCTTTCCCTTTTCACATGCTGCACACAGGTGTTCTTTTTCATACTTTAGCTCTGGAAGTCCTTTAACTAGCTTTTCACTGACCAACTTGTTGAGGTACCTAAAATTGAGGTGAGAGAGCCGTCGATGCCATAGCCAGCTTTGCTGCATCGAGGCTTTTGAGAGTAGACAAACCTGTTTGTCAGTATGGACGTTTGACAAATTAATTGTGTAGAGGTCGGACTTTCGAGTGCCGACCAAGAGTTCCTTGCCTTCTTCAGTGCGAACAGAACACCTCTTGGCCTTGAAATTGACCTCTATGCCTTTGTCACAGAACTGACCTATACTAAACAGGTTGTATCTTAAGCCTTCAACATAGCTCACCTTCGTAATCGTGACTTTGTCGTGTACCATATCACCATATCCCAGTATTGGTGAATGTTAAGTCTAAATATTATATCCATGATTTAATAGGAAAGTCAAAGATGTAAAAGTCAACATTGTCAAAGTGATAGAAAGTCAAAGTTGTATTTGTTTTACTTTGTGATTAAGTTTTAGTTTACTTAGAGGGTATAAATAGGTTTAGTCTTTGTTAATTTTGTAAGTATGTCATTGTAATATGTGTAACTGTGTGTGAGATATATGATGTTGGAGCTTTCATGTCTAAACTTTCTCTCTCTACATTCTCTCTCTACGATTTAGATAGATTTTGGGTTTAATAATTGGTATCAAAGCTAGTTCTAAATTGGAGAGAATTGAGAGAAGCATTTTTGAATCTGAATTCGAAAAACTATTCTGAAAATTGGTTTGATTTTCTGAAAAATTCTCAAGAAAACGAGAGTTACTGTTCATCCAATTTTTCTCTAAAAATCGTTTTTGATGCAAGAAAATGGAATTAATTGATTCGATTTGTGTTTTAGATTGTTTCTTGTATTGATTACATCTCGAATTTTCTACAAAATCGATGTCAATTATTGAATTTTGGAATTTTTCAAGAAACGAGTTCGAACACTGTGTTCATCGAGTTCGATCCAATTTCTGAGTTTAAGGGTGTAATTCGAGTTGAAATCGATTAGGTTTTGGTAGAAAAACATAATCGATCGAGTCTGAATAGTTTAATTCGTGAATTGCACTGTAATCAATTTGTAATTTTGATTTTGAATAAGTTAGAGTTCACGAGTTTCTCACGCTCTGTAATTGAATCAAAGTGATTCATTTTGTGATTCTTTGTCAAATTCAGGTATTGTAACATGTTCAAGATATGAAATCGAGCATTCTGACAAAGTTTCAAGATCAAAATCGAAGGATTCGATCGAATTGAAGTGAAAAAGTCGAGAATTCATCAGATCTGAACTTTGCGCCAGTTCATGTGAACTTTGCGCCAATTCATCATATTTTGCTCGAGGTTCATCAGTGTTTGCACCAAATTGTTCAAGTTTTGCGTCAATATCTTTTCGACCAAAGTGTTCTTTTGCGTTACAAGTGCAAAACGTAAACCTTACTTTGCGCCATTAGCCCAAAACACAAACCTTACTTTGCGCCAGAAGCACAAAGCGCAAATCTCAATTTGCGCCATCATCCCAAAACGCAAACCTTACTTTGTGCCATAAGCACAAAGCGCAAACCTCATTTTGCGCGACAGCCTTAAAGCGCAAACTCTACTTTGGGCCAACTTCTTATAGTGCAATTCTTACTTTGCGTCAGTAACTGTTAGCGCAAACAGTGTCTTTTCATACTTAGTCAAAACTGTAGCGGGACCCCCGTGCTAAGTCTACGGAGGGGGACAAAAGTTCTTTTTGTGCAAGATTTGAATTTGATCTGATTTCTTATTTTCTCATATACAGTTTGGGAACGATCTTTCATATCAAGCTGTTTACTCATTAAAAATGGGATATTTTGCAGATCTTGAAGAGAAGAATAGAATGCTTGAATTAGAGAAAGTTAATCTGGGTTATGTTGTTGACTTTCACTCACAAAAGTCAAAAGAGTATTGTGCTGAAATTATCATACTGATAGAAGAAATTAGTGCTTTAAAGACAATCAATGAAGATCTTCTGCAAAGAACTTCTGGGCTGAATGATGAGAAGATAATGAGATTGGAATCTGAGAATGCTGAGCTTAGAAAGATTATATTTGATTTGGAACAACAACTTGCTGAAAATAAAGCTGATTTTGATTCTGAAAAGAAAAGTTTTTCAAAGAAGTTCTCAGATTTCTCAAGAAAATGTTTTGAAGAGAAGAAGTCAGTTGATCTTAAATGCATTAAACTTTCTCAACAAGTTTCCGATTTTGAGAAAGTACTTATTTTGGAAAGAGAAAAGTTTGTTCAAGAAAAGAAGGCCATTGAACAAAAGAATGTGGGATTCTTCAAGGAACTATCTGGCCAAAGAAATGATTTAGAGAAAGGATTTGAAGAAGAAAGGTGCATATTTGAGAATGAAATCAAAAAGCTAAACTTCAAAGTTTTATGAATTATCTGCTACTGCACTAAAAGAGCAGAAAACGAAGTCTGAATTCTCAAAGAAGATTGACCTGCTTGTTATAGAAAGAGACAACTTCGCATCAAAGATCAAAGAGCTTGAAAAGATTGCTTCAAGTTCAAATCAGAAATCTGTCTTTTCACAAAGGTCAATTAAATTTTTTTATCAGATTCGTAGATCTAACATTTTGCTATGACAGATATCTAGATTGTTTAGGTACATATCCGAGAAGAAGAAGTTACAAGAAAGAGGAAATGATATGGAAAAAGAAATCAACCAAGGATGACAAGGAAGATGAGCTGAAAGGAAACACATCATGTGTACATGTACATCAAGGAAAGAAGAACAAAGAGCATAAAGGTAAACCTGACCATAAATACTCAAGAGATCAATTATTCAGGTTTTCAGGTAATAAATATTATTGTTCTTATTGTGGTACACACGATCATATTCACAAGACTAGTGATCATTACTGGTATGGTTCTTACTCGATTACCCCCACACGAACTACAACTAACTTTTCTGCACCCAAATACCAGTGGGTACAAAAGCCGAAAACTGATTCTGTATTGCAGGCATCTCAATTCAAGGGGGGGGGGTAAGAGAACAATGGCTCTTGAATAACATAGTTCAAGACCCGCAGCTCAATGTCAAGATTATGGCTTTTGAACACAGCAGTTCAAAACCCGGACTTCAATGTCAAGATTATGGCTCTTGAATAACACAGTTCAAGACCCGCACCTCAATGTCAAGATTATGGCTTCTAAGTACACATCTTAGGACCCGTACTGCAAAGGAGTTTGACTTCTAAACACAACAATTTAGGACTCGTACTTCAGCGATTAAAAGACCATACTCCTGTCATGATCAGAGATTGTACTCAAACACTCGAATGAGGATATCAACCATCAAGGGGGAGTACTTTCTTTTCTGAAATATGCATTAGAGAGATATGACAGACTACATTCCCGAAAGAATTGTAGATCTCTATCCTGTACCTTTTTCACTGATAAATCTTACTGATATGATGGACTACATTCTTGAAGGAATTGTGGATCTCTATCTTATTTTCATTGATAAATCTACTGTTGCATAATTTACAGGGGGAGTAAAGGTCATGGATTCTGATCAAATAACAGATCAGGACCTGTTTTTCAATGATCAGAGAAAGATATTCTGCTAAATATCCAGGGGGAGCTTAAAAGATCAAAATCATTCTATCATAATTTGAGGGGGAGCTTAAAGGTAAATATCTTCTGATCTAGATCTTTGATTGTTTGAAAGAAGAACAACTTTCAAGCATGAAAAACAGTTTCTTAAATGTTCAAACCACTTCTCTATTCTTAAATGATTTCATGAATTAAGAAGTGAGTTTTTAAATGTTTTTCAAATTTTGAGCTTAATGTTTAACTGACCGTGTGTTTCCAAAGATCAATACTCGTGTATTGTCTTTTCCATATACTATAAAGTATTCACACATATTGGTTCAGTATTTCATTTGATTTGTTATTACCATGTCTCAAAACGAACATATTTTTCGATGGTAATACCCTCATTTGCTATTCTAATTTTGTGCTTTCATTGCAAAATTGTTTATATTCGTTCATATAAACAAAATTCCAAATTCTTTGATACCCTTACCATTTTATTTGATCTGATTGATACATTGTCAGATTCTCAAAACAATTCTCTTGATTTCATTTCTTTCATTCAATTTTCTTGTTTTGATAGATCTTCATTGTTCAATTGCTCAAATCTCATGAGCATACTTTTTGACAGTGTTATCTTATCTTGTGCTTAACTGTTCAGTTAAACTATTGTGCAACTATGTTTTAGGACTTACATGGGATTCGTGTGTGACCTTAAACAGAACTTCCTTGGATTCACGTCAACCAGTGTTTCCTACCCAGGAAGTTATCCTTGAGTGATTGAGGGGTGAGGTGTCATAAATCAAAGAGTGGGGGAGATAACTCATCCGGTTGAGTTATTCTCATTGTGTGGAGCGAAAAAATGGAAAAGAGAGTTTGGTTGAAAGTGAGCTTTAATGTTAAAAAGAAAGAGGGTGTGAGAACAGAGTTCAAAGAATATCAGAACTCTGCACCAACTTCTTTCTGAGCCGGGCAGCCACATCTTCTGATTGGTTCACATTCTTTAGTGACCATCATTGAAACAGGCAGTGAGCCCACGCCAACTCTTGATAAACCCCACCAACCACTCATTTCTTTCCCGAAAAAGAAATGTTCATTTTCATTGGGGACGCAACAAATCTGCTATCTAGTCTTCACTCAGAAGATTTAGATATTGAAAAAGAAAGAAAGTTGCCCCACCTTCGCACCTCTTTCTTGCACATTGAGTCCGTGTAATATTTGTTGTTTTTTCAACAGTTTACACAATTTGAGCCTTATGAAACACAATCATTGTGCTTAAATTCTTTCATACACAAGCACGAGCACACAAAAAAATTGTTTTTCTGTCAGAACATTCATAGATAAACCTTGTGTTTTTTCAATGATTGAATGGAAGTCCTGGGGAGTCATCATCAAGCCAACTCCTTACATTGTACATTCGTTGTACACAGTAACTTTGTGTTACTAACTGGCATTCCTAACTGTTTCATTTGTTGATTCAGGGTTACCACGTTCATTATGTCTGAATTTGAAAAGATTCGGATATATACCTTTCATGAATTGACGACTATTCAGATCAAAGAGCGGAGACTGTCAAAGAAGAGATTGTTATTCGATTACAAAGGGGGAAATCAAAGAGTGTGATGAAATTGATGAATTTTTGATGATCATGTTGCTCACAATCATCAAAAAGGGGGACACATCTTACAAACGTCAATTTCAAAGTTCAAGACATAATTTCAAAGTTCAAAAGACTGATGGTGATTTTTCTGATGATTTGTGGAAGTTTGTTTCTATGAAGACAATCAAGATATCAATGTGATGAAGATATAGTTTTGAAATACAATTTTGAAAGATTTCTCTGAGATGAAAGAAGTTTCAAAGTTTCAAAGGAGTTGCAAGAATTCTGATTCATGTTCAAGACATGTTGACTTTATAAGCTTCAAAGTGCAAAAGACTTTTCAAGATTCTTCAAAAGGCTGAAAGAGTAAAGACTGTGAAAGCTTCAAAGTTAAAGAGACAAAAGCTGACGGATCAAGAGCTGAAGATCAATATCAAATTTTTATTAAATCTTGAATACAAAGGGGGAGATTGTTAAGTCTAAATATTGTATTCAAGATTTAATAGGAAAGTCAAAGATGTAAAAGTCAACATTGTCAAAGTGATAGAAAGTCAAAGTTGTATTTGTTTTACTTTGTGATTAAGTTTTAGTTTACTTAGAGGGTATAAATAGGTTTAGTCTTTGTTAATTTTGTAAGTATGTCATTGTAATATGTGTAACTGTGTGTGAGATATATGATGTTGGAGCTTTCATGTCTAAACTTTCTCTCTCTACATTCTCTCTCTATGATTTAGATAGATTTTGGGTTTAATAGTAAAAACTGGTCGTTCCTTAATCTAACTGTCCCGCAATATTTATCTGTAAAATTGGACAGCATCCCTTTTTGCCCTGTCATATGATTGGAACACCCGCTATCCAAGTACCACATATGACGGGTCTGTACAAGATAAATTACGAAACAAGAGATTTAGTTACCCACTTGTAAATGGGTCCTACAGTGTTAGTACATAATTTTGGTACCATTTGAAATTGGGTCCTCTTTTCTTTTGACAATCAAATTAAGAATTAGTATGATAAGAGTGAACATGATATGTGCCAAACCAAACATCAAAATCTTGACAAGAAGTATAAACATGTTTATCATAATATGAAGGCTTTCTAGCAGATAAAGATAACTGGAATAATTTCTTCATAGAGTAATTCTTGCGAGAAACGACAAGTTTTGGTTTCAAAATAGCAACATTAGTAATCAAAACATCTTTACTAGTAGTAGTCTTATTACAATCAACACTTGAAAGAAACAGTCTCGTCAATCTCCTGTTTTGGTTTCCATTCAGATTTAACTCCTGGCTTTTTCTTGCTCAGATCTGAAACATTTGAAACTTTTGAGTTAGAATTGTGAGTTTCAAACGAATGTTTCTGTGATCGGTTTTTGTGAATGTTGAGATTTCTTCTTACCTTTCGCATTCTTAGTTTTCACAGAAACTGATTTATCAACTTTCGTTGATTTTGCACCTTTCTCAGACGTACTGGATAATCAAAAGAAATTCACCAAAAAAGATGAATGATTAGGAAGTTTGGCACTAAAATCAAATTGATCAAAACAATCATCTAAAACACCATTAGAGTTTAGAAAATCAAACCCTCCATTTGTTAGACCAAAACTGTCTTTAGATTTTGAAGCCTTAGAAAGAACAGTATTTGAAAACATAGTTGAAAACACTTTTTGTTCAATATCAATCAAGAGCCTTTCATCTGTTAAAGATGTCTCAAGTTCAGAAAATTTACTTTCCAAAATGAGAGGAGGGACATATAGTTTACCTTTAATAGGCTTCGCCTCCATTTCTTTGACAGAATAACTCTGAAAGAAGTCATTTGAAAGAGATTTCTTTTGATATATTGGATCATCATTATAACTATTATTCAACTTCGTATAACGAAATGGAAGTTGAACATTAGATGTGTTCTTTCGTTTTTCTGTTTCCTTGGCTTCATCCTCTTTAGACAGTCCAGTCCAGAAAACATCAAGCTCAGGGAATCTTCGAGCTAGTTTCAAAAATGTAAGATCATAAAGTGCAGGCACTTCAGATTTACCCGTTTTAAGGTAGTGAGGATTCTCATATCCAATTCCCCAATTCTCTTTATTCTCTTTGGGTTTGTTTAGATGAATGGTTTTCTCAGTTTGACCCAGTGAGTATAACTTCCTTTCCAATGCTTTTAATTTTGCAAGTAAAGAAATGTTTTCTTTGGAACACGAGGAATATATTTTCGTAAGCTCTTTGAAATCAAACTTACTCTTTCTCAATTTAGAATTTGTTTCAAATATCTCTTTGAGAATTATAGTATTTTCTTTAGCGCAATTATCAAAGTTTTAATGCATTGTCTCAATCAATACTTTCTTCTCAGCAATATCCTCGCTAAGTTTCTGTATTGATTGGTTTTTGTCATTGATAACACCCTTTTCTCGCTTAAGCTTCGACTCTAACTCATCGAGTTTAGTCAACATGGCATGCATTTGATTTAAGAAATCTGATTGAGTTAAATCACATACCTCATTTTCCTCATCATCGGAATCATCTTCAGCTTCTATTTCTAGATCGCCCATCAAGCACATGTGTGTTGTCTCGTCCTTCTCTTCATTCTCATCTTCTTGGTTTGAATGATCTAGCCAGTATTCATCTTCTGCCATCAATGCCTTTCCAGCCTCTTGTAGCTTGGCTAGAAGCATTTTGTTTTTGTAGTAGTCCGAGTTTCTGACTTTGGGTCTTCGACAGTCTCTAGCAAAATGTCCATGTCTACCAAGCATCATTTTCTCTAGCTGATCCCACATCTCTTTCACAGAGGCTTTATAGCTGTCTATCTTCACATATATTTCATTTGGAATGCCTTGAAGAATATAAGACTTTGCTAATCTATCAACTTTTGCTCTTTTTAGGTTATCACCTTCTAGTTCCTCAAACTTAAGTTGAAACTCTGTTGCCACATTTCCCTCCGTACGAGTGTCATAAACTGGTTCCATAACTCCCTCCTCTATTGATTTCCTGATGAATACTCCCAAATCATGTCTTTCAATGAAGTCCATGAACCGATCTTTCCACTGTTCATACTCTCCCCTGAAGAGTACTGGTGGCTTTGAGTCAGTTCTGATCGCTAGAGCTTCTCTTGAAGTCTTTCTGATTGAAAAAAGATTAAGTCTGGTATTGGCACAAAAGGCACACTTTGCGCTAAAGGTGGCTGGCGCAAAAGGGTTTTGCGCGAGGTGTAGGTGGCGCGAAGTAACACTTTGCGCTAGAAGTCGCTGGCGCAAAAATCAAGTTGCGCTATAAGGAGTTGGCGCAAAAGTCAACTTTGCGTTATGAGGTGTTGGCGCAAAAGTGATCTGAGAATTGCGCTAAATATTTGCGCGAGACAAAGGTCGTGCGAATTTGAGTTTTGCGCGAAGTGTTGATGGCGCAAAACAAGTTTTTCGTTAGTAGTTGGTCGCACGATAGGACTTTTGCGCGAGACGTTGATGGCGCAAAAGTCACTTTGTGAGTTCTTGAAGATGTTGGCGCAAAACTCGTTTCTCGCGAGATCGTCCATGTTCTTCGAAATTTTGACTCTGATCGCTCAAATAACCCTGATTTATGGCGATTAGCAGTACCAAAATTCGACAAATATACCACTAACACTTCTAGAACAGATTGTAACCACTTGATCTCGAAAACAAACACTTTTTGAAGTTCAAATCGATGGAACAGTGCAGTTTGAAGTCGTGAACAGTTGACTCCAAAAATCACAAAATGGGAATCAATATTAGTGCTATACTGAAATTAAAGTATAACAACTCGTTCTAGCACCTTATTCGATCACAACCTGATCGATTTCAAACCCAAAAACACACTTAAACTTGAAAATGATTTTGAAATGAAGAACACAGAGTCGGTCGTATAAAAACTTGATTTGAATCTGTTTTGAGGCTCTGATACCAATTGTCGGTCCACAATATTATCAAGTTCTTATCAAAACAACAACACATATATTAACCAACCTGATTTGATTACAAACACGGAATACAGATTGATTGATTTCTCTTTTGAAGCTCTCTATGTTTTTACACCGTGAAATTGTGTTATGTGTGTGTTTCTATGTCTTACACAACACACTAACTAACATAATATAATATCTAACTAAATATCTAATAAAATATAATATCTAGATATTTACGATTAAAACTAAAATACTTAGAAACAATAATTAACTTTGACATATTATTACAAACTAACATTAGACTTATATTAAGAGTCGACTTTCCAGCTTTAGCTTCAGATTGCGATCTTTAGATTGGATGATCTTGAATCCAATAGATCTGTGCGCTAACACATGCAATGGGATGAAAAAGATAAATTCACAAATCTTTTCTGAATGAAACCAGTTGAGAGACAAAGTGTTCAGTCTTGAAGTTGAAATAAACATGCTTAAAGAGAAAGCTTCAAAGAGGTAAACAACTCAACAACTCAAGAGGAGATACAAAAGATTGATAGAAAAAGAAAGGATTTGGAAAGAGATAATGCTGAGCTTCAAAAGAAGATTAATAAACTGAAAGAACAGATATCTGAAGATGAAAAGAAGTCGAAGAAAGAAAGAGAAGAGTTTGAAAGAGAAAGAAAAGTATTTTCTCAAAAGTTTTTTGACTTCTCAAGAAAGTCATTTGAAGAAAAGAAATTCATTGAACTGAAATGTGCAAAACTTTCTCAACAAGTGTCAGATTTTGAGAAAGTTATCATCATGGAGAGAGATAAATTTGAGAAGGAAAAGAAGAAAACTGAGCAGAAGAATGTTGGTGTGTTTAATGATATTTTTGATAAGAGAAAGAGTGTAGAGAAAGACTTTGAAGAAGAAAGGAAAGTTTTTGAGACTGAGATAAACAAGCTTTCAAAGAAACTATCTGAACTGTCATCAACTGTTCTAAAGGAGAAGAAGACGAAGTCTGAATTGCACAAGAAGTTTGATCTACTCTCAAAGGAAAGAAATAGTTTGTCAATCAAGATCAAAGAACTTGAAGAGATTATGTTCAAGGTGAAGTTGACTGAGCAAAAGATGCTAGAATCAATTGTTCAATCACCGAAAGATGATCTAGCTGATTCATAATGCTCATTAAAAAACAGTGTCAAGTTCACATTTTGTGAATGTTTCTAATAATCCTATATTTGATTCAGATGCTAATCATACTTGTAAACATAAAGATCATATTCGTCCTTCTAACATTATCTATAATAAACTTGTTGATGGTTCAGATAAACATAAAAGGACAAATGAAAAAGAAAAGTGGATTTTGAGAGTGAAAGGTTCCTCAGATGAGAAGAAGGAACATAAATCATTTACGCATGCATCCAATGCTAAAAGGAACAATGGTTCTAAAGGTAAAACTTTTGGCAAACCTGATCTTGTTTATACTGTTAATCAATTGATCCGGTAAGCATAGAATAAAATTAATTGTTCTTACTGTGGTGCAAATGATTTTGTTTGTAAAAATTATGTGAATTACTGCTATGGTTTTTTCTACATCTCTCCTAATAGAATTGCAACTAACAAAGCAGTACCCAAATACCAGTGGGTACCAAAAGCTAAATCTGTGTTGCAGGCACCTAAAGACTAAGGGGGGAGAGAACAATGGCTTTTGAATATCTCAGTTCAGAACCCGCTTTCCACTGTTTTTCTTCTTCGAGATGCTTAATAGATAACATCTTTCTAAGAAGTTTTTACTATTGCTTCGAGGGGGGGTTTATGAAATTTTCATTGTTATATCTTTAAGGGGGAGATAAGAAAAGTTAATTACACTTTCATTGTCATATTTTTCTACTGAATTGACTTTTTACAGATACGTAAGGGGAGTATCTGATGTTTTGTCAAGGATGCTTCAAATATATTATTCATTTTAGTGGGAGTTTAGATTTATGCATTGAAGGTATATCTTTCTGAATCTTAAACTCTACCATAACTTGAAAAAAGAACAACTTTCTAGTGTGAAAAATGGTTTCTTAAATGTTCAAACCACTTCCTATTCTTAAAATGTTTTCATGAATTGAGAAGTTTGATTTTAAATGATTTTCACTTGGATACTTTAATGATTAATCTAACCCTGTGTTTCCAAAAGATCAATACTTGTGTATTATCTTGTCTATATGATGTCAAGTATTCATACACACATCGGTTCAGTACATTATTTTTGAATTTGTTATTACCATGTCTCAAAAGATAAATCTTTCGATGGTAATACTCCCATCTGCTATTCAATGTTGTTTGAGATCAGACGTCATTTCTACTTTAAATGTGCGTTCATTGTTAAATTGTTTATATTTTGTTCATATAAACAAATGTCCGTTCTTTGATACCCCATTTCATTTTTCTTCATGATATTTCATCTAATTTTATAATTGTCAGATTCTCAAACCATGAAATTGAATGATCATAAATGTTCAAAGTTTTGAGAGATCTTAAATGTTCAAATTGCTCAAATTTCATTCTTATCTTTAATGAGCATACATACACTGACTATGATATTTTGTTCTTATCTGTCAAGATAAATGTTGAGCAACACATTATTTTTAGGACAATACATGGGATTCAGTGTGAGAGCTTAAAAGACTTCCATGGATTCACGATAACCAGTGTTTCCTAACCCGGAAGTAATCATTAAGTGATTGAGGGGAGAGGGGTCAAAAGAATTAAGAGTGGGTGTGTGCTGAGGTAAATTGTAAAAGAGAGGTTGGTTAGAAGTGAGCTCAAATGTTTAAAAGAAAGAGGGTGAGAGATCAGAGTAAAAGAATATCAAACACTGCACCAAACTTTTTCTGAGCTGGGCAGTTGCATAATCTGTTGGTTCACACTTCATCGTGACCTTCATTGAAAAAGGAACTTATCCCATGCCAACTCTTGCATATAACCCCACCAGCTACTCATTCTTTTCTTAATAAAAGAATGTTTCATATTTTCTGGGGAAGCAACACATCGTCTATTAGATCTTCATTTGGAAGATGCTAATATTGAAAAAAAAGAAAGTTGCCCCACCTTCGACCCTTGATCATGCACATTGAGTCTATGTAAAACTGTTGTTGTCTCAATAGTTTACATATTTTTTGCCTTATAGCAATCATTATGCTTAATTCTTTCACACACAAGCACAAACACATAGGGAATTCGTTTTTATGTCAGAACCTTCATAGATTAACCTTGTATTTTTCAATGATTGAATGGAAGTCCTGGAGAGTGAACATCATCCAAGTTCCTTATATAGTACGTCCGTTGTACTCGGTAACTTTGTGTTACTGACAGATATTTTAACTGGTTCATTCATTGACCAATCTTAATTTGCAAATATTCAGTTGAATACATTCATGAATTGACGGCAGTCTATCAGATCAGACAGACATTGATCATACTATTCTTTTGGGGAGATTGCCTATTTTCTTACATAGAGAAGATTATTTATGTTGCTCATGAAGACTGTGCTTATTTGTTCATAAAGGGGGAGATACTTCAAAGACATAGTTGACCTTGAAATGTTTTGATGATTCTGATTCTCACAATTCATCAAAAAAGGGGAGATAATTCAACATTTCAAAGTCAGATGATTGTTTGATTAAAAGGGGGAGAATACAAGGATGAGAAATTAAAGTCAGATGGTTGAAAGTTATAAAGGGAAGAAGTTTGTCAAAGCAATGATTCAAAGAAGAAGTTAAAGTCAAGAAATGTTTCAAAGTGAAGTATGAAGATTCTCAAGTTGTTGGGCTTATCTGAAATTGAACTTTCACTCATAAGAGGGAGATTAAAAAGTGTTAAAGTTTTGAATACTTCAAAGTTTTGTGAAGACTGTCAAATATGTTCAAGAAACACAAAGGGAGAGTTACTTAAAGCGCTATCAAAGATCAAACAATGTGACAAAGATTTGAAGATGTCAAAGAAGTGAAAGATTATTTGCTGAAGATTTTTCAAAGAAAGAAGACATGAAGATTATTGTCAATTTTTTTTAATCCTGAATCCAAAGGGGGAGATTGTTAGAGTTAAATTGTATTCAAGATTAAAAGTGAGGACTATGTTATGCGAGTAATAATAATTCGTGGTTTAAATAGGAAATCGAACGAGTCAAACTTCGTCGTCATTCTTGGTTGATCGCGTTTTACTTCTCAATTCGGTTAAGGTATGAATTTCATTTCTTTTGAATCGTGGGAAACTATTTGTTGTAGTTGACCCTTTCTAAAGGTGGTTTGCTTCCTTGTGATTGATCAATTAAACACCATCAACGAAATGTGTACTTATACACACACATTGATTTTGGTTTGAATCTTATGCTTGAACGTTTTCGTGTTTTGTAGTCTCATATTGAATTTGAGTTATGATTCATTTGTTTGAATCATTTGGTGTTTTATTTAAATGTGTCTCGTATGGAATTGTTTATGAAACTTGTGAACTATATTGAACTCAATTTTTATGAACGTCATTCGGGTAAGTGACATATGTTTAGTTTTCGTTGTTTTTAGAACAACCCAATTAATGGGCACATTATTTGGGATGATTTATATCCCGACTTTATAGTCATGGCGTCCTGCAGGTGAACTCGGTCCACCAGGGTTAGGCCCAATAGTGGCTTACGTGAACTAACTATATGGACTAGGCTGACTTTGTTGGCTCTAGGGTGAATGAATCGATCCTAAAACTTTTACCAACAGAATTTGTGACCGTGGTTAAATTCACGGGGAATTCGGGTGTGTGTACCAGCAAGCTAACCTAATAGTTCGTGTGGTTTGGCCACACCACGAACACAACAGGAATTGACGGACTTTATTGATATTACGTTTTGAAGTTAAAATATGAACCGTTCTTGAGATTATTATTTTTATTATATTATGGAACGTTTCTTTTGAACTAAATGAACTATGAACTTGAGTTTCATGAATTTTCTACAATTGAATTTTTAAGTCTTCCGCTTTGTTATCGAGGTGTTTATTGTTATTTTCAAATTTTTATTATAATCCATTCACAGAACCCTATTCTCAGTCGTGTTTTTGTTTTCTTACACGACAGGTTCGATGTGACGCTTACAAGGACGGGACTTGAGATCGAGCGTGAAATTTTGGAGTTCTTAGACATATATTTTATTATAAACGTTCAAAGTTTATAAGCACTTTTTGAAGTGTACTATTTTGGGATTGTAATATATGTTTGGAGTTTATTAGTAGCTCTGAATTAGTTGTGTATTTATGTTAAGTCCCGTTAGTGACATCACCCGTTCCGGACCACGGGGACGATGGATGTTACAAATGTGGTATCAGAGCATAGGTATCGACTTGTAGATTTACTAGGCTTGACTTGTGAGGATTGGGTAGGAATTTGAATGGGTAGACTATAATTTAATTATATTTACCGATTTTCAATCCGTAACTATTTTGAATTCTGATCTTGATATTGTTCTGTGTTAGAATGTCAATACGTGGTCACCCATGCAAATCCAGATCTCAACATGAGGGTAAACCAAACCCCAACCCAGCGAGGGGTACAAGTGAGCCTAATATTGCTGATGTGGTTCATCAGATCATGTCAAGTGTGATGCCTACATACCTTAAGCATGACATGTTAACTTAATTGATTTATCTTTTTATGCCTTATTTGATACCGGGGCTACACATTCTGTTGTTTCTGAACAATTAGAATCCCGGATAAAACCTTATGAGCAAACCACTGGATTTCCAATTGTGATATCTACCCCTATGGGTGATGTAATCTGTGTGTTAACTCGATTTTTGAACTGTCCATTGTTTATTGGAGACCACATATGGGAGGTCACTCTACTTCCAATTCATATGTCCCACATTCAATTAATATTGGGTATGGACTGGTTGTCACACCACCAGGAAACTATAGACTGTAACGCCAAACAAATATTGTTTGAGGATATTGACAAACCAGAGGCAATCTTCCAAGGAGGTACTCCAAGAGAACATGTTAGCGCTTTAGCCTCTATTACTGTGAAACAATATACTTGGAAAAGCAACGAAGGTTTTCTAGAGGCTTTACAAGATCCTGAATAGGTATTCCCTACTTCTGCACCCATACCTGTTGTTTCTGAATATCTTGATATGTTTCTCGATGATCTACTGGGTATACCACCAGTACGGGAAGTCGAATTTACCATCGATCTAGTAATGGGAGTTTCTCCTATTTCCAAGGCTCCCTATCGAATGGCTCCAACTGAAATGAAGGTACTCAAAACTCAACTCGATGATCTATTGAAGAAATGTTTCATTCAACCCAGTGTCTCACCTTGGGGAGCTCCAGTTCTCTTTGTCAAAAAGAAAGATGGTATGATGCGTCTTTGTGTTGATTACCGGGAGCTTAATAAAGTAACAATCCGTAACAAGTATCTATTGTTTAGAATCGACGATCTATTCTATCAATTACAAAGGGAACGATACCTTTCCAAAATTGATCTTTGGTCTGGGTACCATCAACTTCGTTTCTGAGATTGTGATATTCCGAAAACCGCATTCAGAACTCTCTATGGGCACTACGAATTCTTAGTAATGCCTTTCGTACTAATTAATGCTCCGACGATCTTTATGGATCTTATGAATCGAGTTTTCAAGGATTATCTCGATGACTTTGTTATCGTGTTTATCGATGACATATTGATAGACTCAGTCACGAGAGCAACATGATCAACATTTTCACATCGTTTTGGAAACTCATCAAACGAAAAAGTTATATGCAAAATGTTCCAAGTGTGAATTATGGCTTGATCAAGTATATTTTCTCAGACACGTAATCTCTGCGGAAGGTGTCAAAGTCGATCCAACGAAAATTGATACCGTCACTAAATGGCCTCGAACTACGAACATATCTGAAGTTCGTGGTTTTCTGGGTCTGGCTGGTTATTATAGACGATTCGTTGAAGGATTCTCTAAAATATCTCTACCATTAACCCGATTACACTGAAAATGAGTCAAATTCAATTGGGCTTCCGAACAAGAATCTAGTTTCAAGGAGGTGAAGCATCGATTGGTTACTGCACCTATTCTTGTATTACCATCTGGCACCGGCGGGTTTCAATTTTAGAGTGATGCTTCAAAGAAAGGTCTCAGTTGTATTCTTATGCAAAAGATAAGAATGATCGCATATGAATCACTTCAATTACAACCTTATGAGCTCAATTATCAGAATCACAATATCGAATTGGTTGTGGTTATCTTCACACTCAAGATTTGGCGTCATTATTTGTAAGGTGAGACATGTGAAGTTTTCACCGTCCACAAGAGCCTTAAATATATATTTACTCAAAAAGAGTTAAATATGCATCTACAAATGTGGCTCGAACTTCTAAAAGGATTACGCCGTTCATATACAATATCATCCTGGTAAGACTAATGTAGTCGTCGATGCCTTAAGTCATAAAGCTGTGGAACAGGTTTCCTCATTACTTGTTTCTACCGAGTTGGATTTGAATATTGAATGATGCAAACTAGAAATCTATTCGAGTTCACAAACGGAAATTATATCGAATCTAATGGTAGAACCGACTCTAATCTCTTGGATCAAAGAAGCCCAACAAGATGACATTGAATTGAGGGAAAACTTCCAGCAGGCACAAGAGAATGTTAGTTCGGAATTCAGGACCAATGGTGATAATGTGTTGTGGTTTCGGGATTGTCTTTGTGTTCTGAATAATTTGGAGCTTAAAGAGCTAATTCTGACCGAAGCTCATAACTCTATGTTTTCTGTTCACCCAGGTATAAGAAAAATGTATAGAGACTTAAAGACCCATTACTGGTGGGTTGGAATGAAGCAAGATATTGCCGACTTTGTACCTCGTTGTCTCACTTGTCAACAAGTTAAAAGTGAACATCAACGTCCGGGTGGTCTTCTCCAATCGCTGAACATGCCAATATGGAAATGGGAACACGTAACAATTGATTTTGTAGTAGGACTACCCCGTATGACCTTGAAACACGATGCAATTTAGGTAGTAGTTGACTGACTGAAAAAATTGGCTCATTTTCTTCCTATCCGACAAACTTGGTCAATTGATAAATTGACAGAAGTATTCCAACGTGAGATTGTACGTCTCAATGGTACTCCTATATCGATTACCTCCGATCATGACCCACATTTTACATCTCAATTTTGGGAGGGTTTACATAAATATTGGGACACACGCTTGATATTTAGTACAACCTTTCATCCGCAAACTGATGATTAATCTGAACGTACGATTCAAACATTGGAGGATATGCTCCGAACATGTGCTTTGGAATGGTACCAGAGATGGGACAACTATTTGTACCTAATAGAGTTCTCCTATAATAATAGGTGGCAGTCGAGTATTGGCATGGCCCTGTATGAAGAACTTTATGGCCGAAAATGTCGAACACCGAATTGTTGGAATGAAGTCAGAGAATGTATTCTCGAAGGCCCAAAATTGGTGCAAGTTACTGTTGAGAAGGTCGAGATTGTGCGTCAAATGATGAAAGAGGCTTAAGCTTGTCAAAAGAGCTACGTCGACAAGCGACGATGACCTATCGATTTCCGACCGAGAGATAAAGTTTTCTTGAAGGTTTCCTTAACTCGTGGTATCAGACATTTCAGTCTCAAAGGAAAGTTGAGCCCGAGATACATTGGTCCCTTTGAAATTCTTGAAAGGGTCAGAGTTATGGCAAACCGGTTAGCTCTACCACCGCAATTATCTCATGTACATAATGTGTTCCATGTCTCTTCACTACGAGGTTACAACTATCATTCCCTACACGTCATTGAATATACCTTGGAGCACATAGAACCTGATATGTCTTATCACGAGGAGCATGAATCGATTCTTGATCGTGATGAGAGAGGTATATGGGAGAGAGTGATTCCTTTCGTAAAAGTTATTTGGAAAAATCACTCGGAACGTTAGGCGATGAGGGAAACTAAGGACCATATGTGACGGGTGTACCCCGAGTTCTTTAATTGATGTAAGTTTCTTGTCCAAATTCAATTTCGGGGACAAAATCTCTTTTAAGGGGGGGAATAATTGTAAGACTCTGTTTTAAAAACTTATTGTTATTCTTACCTCAATTGAACCATAATTAAAAATTGCAACTAAAGATAGTTAAGGGGTTTAATCTATCAATTAATTAAACTATTATTAATTATATATATAAAATATAAGAGTAAACCATCCATCGTCTCCTTCACATTTCTTCATCACTGCCACCTTAACTCATTTAACTCTCTCTCTAACTTTAAACTTATCTCTAAAATCAATCCCAAATTGTTGAAGTAATCGAAGAAATAATTTCATATTCGGAATCCACGCTTCGAATGCTTTTTAGAGGTATAAATTTCTTCTTAAGTTATTTATGTTGGTATGTTCTCTGGGGGGTTGTCCTCCCTAAGGAAAACCTTCCCTTTTAATTGTACCCATGACTCAAAATTTCCTTGCCAAGCTACACGGGGGATTCCATCCACAAATCCAAGGTTTATGGAAGAAATTTCTTAGGTTTAGGTAGATGTGGTTGATTATGCGTTAGGGTAGTTGATGTTTGTTGGTAGATTATGATTTGATATTGCAAAGTTACAATCATTTACATGATTAGAAATGATTGTTTTGGTCAAAGTTGAAATAGGGTAAAGTTTGGAATCAAAATGATATATTTTGTATCTATATGTTTAACCACACACCAAGTGTTCGGCTTAATGCCTACGAGAGAAAAGTGTCATCATTAAGCTTAGGATAATAACCATTGAGTTCTACGTTATGCGAGTAAAAATAAATTGAACTCGATTTTTATGGTCGCCATTCGGGTAAGTGGCATATGTTTAGTTTTCGTTGTTTTTAGAACATCCCAATTAATGGGCACTTTATTTGGGATGCCTTCTATCGCGGCTTTATAGTCATGGCGTCCTGCAGGTGGACTCGGTCCACTAGGGTTAGGCCCAATAGTGGCTTATGTGAACCCACTCTAGGGACTAGGACGAATTTGTTAGCTCCAGGGCAGATGGATCGATCATAGAAATTTTACCCACATAATTTGTGACCATGTTAATTTCACGGGGGATTCGGGTGTGTGTGCCCGCACGCCGACCCAATAGTTCGGGTGGTTTGTCCACCCCACGAACACAACAAAAATTGACGGACTTTATTGATATTACGTTTTGAAGTTAAAGTATGAACCGTTCTTGAGATTTTTTTTTATTATATTATGGATTGTTTCTTTTGAACTAAATAAACTATGAACTTGAGTTTCATGAATTTTCTTCAATTGAATTTTTAAGTCTTCGGCTTTGTTATCGATGTGTTTATTGTTATTTCCGAATTTTTATTGTAATCCATTCACTGGGCCCTATTCTTAGCCGTGTTTTTGTTTTTTGACACGGCAGGTTCGATGTGACGGGACTTGAGATCGAGCGTGAAATTTTGGAGTTTTTAGACTTATTATATATTATAAACGTTCAATGTTTATAAACATGTTAGGGCTACTTTGTTAGTTAAATAGAAGTTCAGGGTAGAATATGTCAAGTTATTAAAGTTGTAAGCTTGTTGGGCCTTAAAGCCCATAAGCCCATTAGGCCTGCGAGCCTACGTACTTAAAGTTGTTTCCTTTTCATTTGTAGGGTTAGAAATTCATTATTCAGTTTTCTAGTCGTTAGGTTTACATAACCTTATCAGAAATTTTCTCTGTAAACCTTAACCCTTTGAAGTTATATCAATCATATGACTAGTTGCTGTGGCCTATAATCTGTTCATCATTGTTCATATTACTTGTGATTGCACTGCACTGGGATCTACAATTGGTATCAGAGCAAGTAGGCAAAAAGGTTTGTCTGAAACCCTAAAATCAATTACTTGTGATAATTGCTATATTTGCTTTAATTGATTATTAGTGTTTATTTTCTGTGTTTATATTATCTGCAAAATTATTTTTTTGTATCTGCGTTTCGATCAAAAGTTATCTTCTGGAATTTTTTTCTTATCGATCGAATCTGGTATTTTTCTGGAAAGTAAACATTCGGTCTTAGTGATTCTGGGTTCTTCGTATCCGGTCATTGTTTCCTTCGATCTTAGTGATTCTGGGTTCTTCGTATTCGGTCTTAGTGAATTGGTATTTTGCTTGATTTTTTTTGAATTCCTTCGATCAAAGGATCGATGGATCTGAGTTTGGGTTCGATCGAATCCCAGAAACTCTTCGAGTTCTTCGGTCGAACTCATCGGGTTCTTAGGGGTTAATCGATCTTATCCTTATTTGTGGTTATCGTAATTTAAGTCTTTCGACCTGAGTATTAGACCGGACACCTGTGCTCCGGTCTTGTCCCTTCGACCGAATAAGAGTGCTCCGGTCTTGTCCCTTCGACCGAATAGAAGTGCTCCGGTCTTGTCCCTTCGACCGAATAAGAGTGCTCCGGTCTTGTCCCTTCGACCGAATAGGAGTGCTCCGGTCTTGTCCCTTCGACCGAATTAGAGTTCCTCCGGTCGTGTCCTTCGACCGGATACGTGTGTCCCCGGTCGTATCATTCGACTGGATAAGTGTATCCCCGGACGTGTCCTTCGACCGGATATTGTTTGACCTGATTTTATGATTAGACCAAGTGTTTTCTGTGTTTTTTCTATTTTATTGTATTTGGATCATTCTGCTTGCCTAACGATCATTACAGTGCTCTTAAGTTAAGAAGTAAAGATGAACTCAAGGGATGCTCTAGCCATCGGTTCTGACCAAAAGCCCCCGGTGCTCTTTCGGGGAGAGTACACTAAGTGGCATGACCGATTTATGAACTTCATAGAAGCAAAATCCAACTATGAAGATATATACAAATGCCTGACTGAGGGTCCACAAGATTGGCCAATGAAAGTGTTACCGGGAAACCCAGCTGAAGGAAGGCCAGAGCATCAGATTCGGAAATCTGTTGGTGATTTTACTAAGGAAGAAAATGATATGTACGAGGCAGAAAAGCTGGCAAAATCGTACCTTCTTCAAAGTCTACCGAATGACATCTATGCTTGTATAGATAGTTTCAAGGACTCATCGAAAAAGATGTGGGACCAAATAGAGAAGATGATGATGGGAAGCCACATCAATAACCAGCTAAAGGGTGAAACGCTGACGGAAACCTACGAAAGGTTTAATATGCTTCTAAATGATCTTCAAAAAAATAAGATCACAAAGACGAACACGGAAAACAACATAAAGTTTATGAACAACTTACAGCCTGAGTGGAAACCGTCCGTCTCCCATATTCGCCACACTCAAACCTTGGAGAAGTTGTACCTTCACGAACTCTATGAAATGCTGCTCCAAGACGAAGAAGAAGTGATGGAACTTATTGGGAAAGCAGAGGAAAAGTCAGCAACTGATCAAATAGCACTCGTATCTGAGAGAAGAGGCAAGTCCGTCAGCCGATCATCTGGAAAAGAGCCCGTGCTGAGTGATTCTGAACCTGAAGATCCCGATAGTGACTCGGATCCAGAACTTGCCAAGATGAAAGAAGCAATGGTTTTTCTAACTCAAGCATTTCAAACGAGGAAGTTTTTTAACAAGACTTCTAATAAGCAAAGAATCTCTACTCGACGTGATCATCGAGAAAAGTCTGAAGGTAATAGTCGTTTTGAAGCTGGTAATAAACCTGACAGGCGAAATGAAGAAAAGCCGAAAGACGAACCGATCAAATGTTACAACTGTGGTCGGTTAGGTCATTTCGCCAAAGATTGTCGCAAGCCAATTGTGCGCAACGCCGACTACTACCGAGCCAAGCTGCTTCTTGCCAAAGAAAAGGAAGCCGGTAAAGCTCTAATGGCTGAAGACGATTACTAGTTACAAGTGTCGGATGAAGAACCTGAGGATGCTGAAGCTCATTTGTGTTTCATGGGCAACCATTCATCACCATCCGATACTGATGAAGAAGATCATAATGCTCCCTGCCAGGTATGTGCCCCTTTCCATGAAGCTTTACTTGATCAGATGCAACTCTCATTGAACAAACTTGACTCTTACAAGCTAATTTTAAAAGAAAAAGAAAAACTTCTCTCATCTCTGGAAAACCGTGTCACTAAGCAGTCTGACTTTATGGAAAAACAAAGCTTAGAAATTTCTAGCTACATGTGCACGATTTCTAATTTAAGAGAAGAGAATGCGAGTTGTTCAATAGAGTCACAAAACCTAATGACCAAAGTAGATGACCTGACCAATAAGCTTCGTACGTCTGAGACCGAGAAAATTGATTTGATAAATCAAAACGTGGCTTACAAAAATGAGAACATTAGGTTATCTAATCAGTTAGAAGAGCTTGAAAAGAAACTTTATAAATTTGGTCAATCTGATCAAACGCTAAAGCTAATCGCACCAAAAGAACCAAAGTACGGAAATGCGGGTATCGGGTACGATAACCCTAATTATTTAAACAAGGCTTTATCCAAAGTTCCTACCTTATATGCTTCTGAATTTTTTGGATTAGACAAAATCTTTCCAGAATATAAGATACGATGGACCACACCCACTGAGGAGCAAGAATTGGAAGATAAGTTGAGAAGAGAAAACTCTGTTCTTTCTAAAAGGACAGTTCCTTTTGTTTATGATTTTTTAAATGCGACTTATAATACCGACAAACCCCGTTTTCTGTCATCCGATTATTTTCATAGCTACTCTCAAGCTGAACTAGATGCTAAAAGCGTTAAAACTGAGGAGGAACCTCTAGCTCCCAAAGTTTATGTTCCAACTCTGATTTTAGAAAAGAAACTTGTTCAGCTAGAAGAATCGTATGCACTAGAACGGGAAAATTTTCAAAAGGAAAAACAAGGTCTTTTATCTCTAATTGAGTTTCTCAGTTTCAACAAAAAGGAGACTATGTCGGATGAGGAAAAAGAATATTTCCAGACGGAAATAAAGAAGTTGCACTCACAACTGGCTGCTATGGCAACAGATCATCTGAAAGTGCAACTTCACAAGGCTGACCCTCAAGCTTAGCCTTCCATTCTTCAAAGAGAGATATCTCATCTGTCTGAAAACTCTTATCCTTCTTCTGACACATCTTCCTGCAAAGCTTTTATGGGTGACTCTTCACCAACTAAAGGAAAAGAGCCTCAAAGTCTTGAATCAGATCAGTGTTCTGATTGTAAAAATGCTTCCGCATATGATCTGCTCTCAACAAACTCTTCCAATGTTCTGAAGTCCTCATGTGATAAGGTCCTTTCCGATAAGGAACTAGAGTTTTCTGCTTTCTTGAATTCTGAGGTGTGCTTAGATAGCAATTTGAGCCAATTTGATTTTAATCCTTCTCTACCTAGCCATGTTGATTTTTTAAATGAGTCATGTGAGCCTCCGGTTAAATTTTATAAGGGTGAATGTTCTACATCTGCCCCGCAAAAACCTTCTGTGGACAATTCTTCAAAATCTTCCAAGTTTAAATCTAAAAGCCGTTCACAGAACAAGAAAAAGACCGGTCGCTCTCAAAGGTCACAATCGTCAATTTTCAAATCCACTGACTATGGGTTTAACGGCATTTCAGATACGTATGGTCGGCGGGAAGAAGTGAAATATGCTTGGGTAGCTAAGAAGTCAAAAGAGAGCTCGGCAACATCAGAATTAGTTAATCCTGTCTTAAAGTCTAGAAAGAACAATAACAATCATGATGTCTTTATTTCTAAACCTCTAGTTGAATGTAATGGAACTCTTCCTTTAAAAGTTTCTTCAATTCCGCAATTACTTCAACTGTCTCATGATTGTCTATGTTGTTTTTATTGTGGATCAAATGATTTTGTTGATAGTCGTTATGCATCTGATTGGTTTGGCTCATATCATATTGCTCCTAATTATTCTCATTGTGATGTTTCCCGTGAAAGACAAAGACCCAACTCTAAACGGGTCTCTAAGTCGGGTGTTAAATCTAACCCCAAAGGACCCATTTACGAATGGGTACCTAAAAAGAAATAACCTGTTTTGCAGGACGGTCATGTGTGGTATCTAGATTCAGGCTGCTCCAAACACATGACCGGAAGAAGGGAGCTTCTCACAAACTTCACCGAGAGGTTATGTGGGAATGTACGATTCGGGAATGATCACTCCTCTCCCATCAGGGGTTACGGCGATATTGTCAAAGATAACATCACGATCAAGAAAGTTTCCTATGTCGAAGGTCTCAGTCACAATCTCTTCAGTATCGGTCAATTCTGCGACAAGAATCTCGAGGTTACTTTCAAGGCTAAACGGTGTAGCGTTCGAAATGAGGATGGTAAAGAAATACTTGCTGGAACGCGACGCACCAACCTCTATACGATTGACCTCTCGTCCTTGAAACCTGACAAGGAAGTCTGTTTGTTGTCCAAAGCATCTGCTGAACAAAGTTGGCTATGGCACCGTCGTCTCTCGCACTTGAACTTCAATAATATCAACAAGTTGGTGCTGGGTGGACATGTCAAAGGTATGCCTGACCTCAAGTTTGCAAAAGATCATCTGTGCGCTGCCTGCGAAAAGGGAAAGATGAAAAAGGCGTCTCACAAGCCGAAAGCCGTTCCGAGTACTTCTCGGTCCCTTGAGCTAATCCACATGGACTTATGTGGACCGATGCGCGTTCAAAGCATAAATCACAAGAAGTATGCCCTGGTGATGATTGATGATTTCTCTCGTTACACTTGGGTCCGATTTCTCCGTTCAAAGGACGAAACTCCCGAGTTGATAATCTCTCTTCTGAAGAGCATCCAAGTCAGTCTCAACCAAGTAGTTCAGACCATCAGGACGGACAACGGCACTGAGTTCAAGAATCAAATACTCACCGGTTATCTCACTTCAGTGGGTATCTCGCATACTTTTTCTGCCGCTCGTACTCCTCAGCAGAATGGGGTGGTAGAGCGTCGAAACAGAACTCTAGTTGAAGCAGCTCGTACGATGTTATCTCATTCCAAGCTACCTCTATTTCTTTGGGCAGAAGCAGTTGCTACCGCTTGCTATACTCAAAATCGGTCTATCATCAACAAGCGGTTCAACAAGACTTCGTACGAGATCATCAATAAGCGTATCCCGAACATCAACTACTTTCATGCTTTCGGATGCACCTGTTTTGTCTTAAATGATAAGGATGATCTTGGCAAATTCAGTCCCAAAGCGGATGAAGGAGTGTTTATCGGCTACTCTCAACAAGCAAAAGCCTACCGTGTCTACAACAAAAGGACGAAGAACGTCGTTGAGAGCGTAAATGTGACTTTTGACGAGGCCCCTGACATGGTTTCTGAACATCTCAATTCAGAACCCGCGCTTACTGGTGTGTTAGCTTCTGGACAATTCCGTACGGAGGCTACACAATCTCCAGTGGATCCACATCATGCGTCAAGAGCACATCTTTCTGATTTGGATTTACTGTTTGAATTCTGTTATACTAAACTTATTTAATGTTAAGTCTAATACTACGTCATGTGACAGGAATACTGCTCAAGCACCAGAAGTGACACAAGTCACGGGCCCTACCGACTCCGGTGGTCCATCCTCGCCTGGTGCTCCATCCTCTACTGCCAATGATCAAGCTTCCCCGAGCTCAAGTGATAGACACCCTCTTGCTCAAGCTCTTGATGACGGTGCTACTGAACCAACTCATGTTTCCGTTCAACTTCCTGCACCGACTTCTGTCGAAGGTGCTCTCGAAGCTTCCTCTCCGGCAATCCCGGAACATTCCATAGTTTCATCTCCAGCTGAGTCATCCTCTACTCCTAGTTCGACTCCCACTACGAAGCTTACACCTCACAAGCCATCATCCCTCGAGGCAGTTCAGGATTTACCCCCAGGTGGTCATGTGGATTCCGATACCTCCCATCAGACATATCAACCACATCCACACACTACCAAATGGACTCGAGGACATCCTCTTCATCAGATCATTGGTGATCCCTCCACACCAGTTCAAACTCGATCCACCACCGCCAATGACTGCTTATTTGCCTCGTTCCTCAGCCGTATCGAACCTTCCACTGTCTCTGACGCACTGACTGATCCGGACTGGGTAATTGCTATGCAGGAGGAACTCAACCAGTTTGAGACCCTCAAAGTATGGCGCCTAGTTCCTCGTCCTAAGAACAAGACGGTGATCGGGACTAAATGGATTTTTAAGAACAAGAAGGACGAAAACGGCATCATTGTTCGAAACAAGGCGCGTCTAGTGGCTAAAGGATATCGCCAGCAAGAAGGAATTGATTACGATGAGACGTTTGCACCGGTGGACCGCATTGAAGCGATCCGCATGTTCCTCGCCTACGCCGCTCACAAGAATTTCATCGTCTTTCAAATGGACGTGAAATCCGCGTTCCTCAATGGCGTGCTCAAGGAGGAAGTTTATGTCTCGCAACCCGAAGGCTTCGTGAGTACTGAAAATCCGCATTACGTCTACTTTCTTGACAAGGCCCTCTACGGTCTTAAGCAAGCGCCACGAGCCTGGTATGATGCACTCTAATCCTTCTTAGTCAAGTCTGGCATCTCTAAAGGTAAAATTGATACTACCTTATTTATTAAAAGAGAGAAGAATGATATCATTCTTGTACAAATTTATGTTGATGATATAATCTTTGGCTCCACGAACCCCAAGTATTGTCAGAACTTTTCTGCCTTAATGAGTAAACATTTTCAAATGAGCATGATGGGGCAAATGAACTTTTTCCTGGGTCTCCAAGTAAAACAATTACAAACAGGAATTTTCATTAATCAATCTAAGTACGTCTCGGATATTCTTCGGAAATACCAGATGGAACAATCTGCATCTATGAAAACCCCCATGTCCACTACTCTAAAGCTTCACTCCGATCCTGACGGTAAGGATGTGAATGCTACTATTTATAGAGGTATGATTGGCTCTATGATGTACTTGACGACTAGTCGGCCTGACATTATGTTTTCGACTTTCTTGTGTGCAAGATTTCAGTCGAAACCTAAAGAGTCTCACTTAGCTGCGGTTAAGCGAATTTTTCGATATTTAAAAGGTACTGCTGATCTTGGTTTGTGGTATCTAAAAGAGACAGGTTTTGAATTGACAGCCTACTCGGACGCTGACCACGCTTGAAACATGCTGGACCGGAAGAGCACGTCGGGTCATGTTCAGTTCTTGGGCGATCGTCTTGTCAGCTGGGCTTCCAAGAAGCAAAACTGCGTGTCCACCTCCACAGCCGAGGTGGAGTATGTAGCAGCCGCCAGTTGCTGCTCGCAAGTCATCTGGATGCGTACCCAGCTCAAAGATTATGGATTTAATTATTCCAGGATTCCCATCTACTGTGACTCGAAGAGCGCTATAGCCATATCAAGCTATCCCGTCCAGCACACGAAGACGAAGCACATTGATGTGCGCTATCACTTTATAAAAGATCACGTGGAAAAAGGTACTATCGAACTCTATTTTGTTAATTCAGAGCATCAGTTAGTAGACCTATTTACCAAAGCCTTGGACGAAAAACAATTTAATTACCTTGTGTCCAAGCTAGGTATGCTAAATCTGAAAGTTTGATCCGTTCGCAGCTCTCTACGAGTTTCATTCAATAACGAATGACTGTGACAAATGCACCAGTGCCTTGTCTCTGGTTGCTATTATCCACACTCCTTGGGTATTGCATTTTACTCGTTCAGCTCTGTGTCCGTTACGAACTTCTGTATCAACAAAGTAGATTTCGTGTTTTCCCGCTTCTTTTGTGTTCGTATGTTTGTTTCTGTGATTATGTGTGCAATTTATCTCCTGTTCGCTGAAAAGTGCAAGGTGGTTTGGGTGGTGGATCCACAACCCGGTAATGTGTTCAGGAGGACCACTAGCGTCAGTTGGTTGGTAAGTCTCACGGGTCCTCTATTCGAGGGGGAGCAGGTAAGAGGGTTCTGTGTTTGGACCTCCTCATGGTAATCATTCGAGGGGGAGCTAGGTCTCGTGTCTTTTTATTTAAGTCCTTTTATTTTAAGTTTTTTTCCCCCTTAAATTTTTTTTAAGTAGTTTTATATATCTCCGAAAACTCCAAAAAGATTTTTTAAGGTTTGTTTCTTTGATTTTGTTTTGTGTTTTGGTTTGTTTGTTTGGTTGTTTCGGACCATAGCCTACCCGCCCCCCCCGGCCCAAGCCCATACCACCTTCGGGGGTTTATAAACCCCGGTCGAACGGTTGTCGTCCTCATTCGATCGATCCTTTCTCTCTTAGTCTTCTTCTCTCTCTCGCCCGCAGTTCATTCGATCGGACTCTAAATCGATCGAACTATCACTCGACCGAACACTCGTTTCTCTTCATATTCGATCGACAAGGTTGGTTTAATCGATTTTGCGGGGTTTACATTTAATATCGATCGAGTTTTTTTTTCGGTGTTTAATCGACGACTATAAGTCTGCGTCGTTGACGATTCGACTCTCCGGGGGTTTTACTCTGATCTAGGTTTCGCCCCGGTCGAAATCACCCCCGGTCAAATGGTTCCTCCGGTCTAAGGTCACCTCCGGTCGAATGCACCCCCGGTCTTAGGTGTCCTCCGGTCGAAGACCTCATCCGGTCGACCACTTATCCGGTCTTAGTAACCTCCGTTCGAATGCATTGTCCGATCATGCTTGTATCCGGTCTTAGTAACCTCCGGTCGAATGCATTGTCCGATCATGCTTGTATCCGGTCTTAGAAAAACCCGTTTGAATCTTATCCGGTCGAACCCATTTTTTTGGTGCTTATAGTTATTTTTTTTAATATGTTGTTTACGAGGAAATTTTTGTTGGTTATATGTGCTGGTGCAAGTCTATGCGCCTTGGTGACTGACCCTAATTCACGAGTAGGGTTTGCTCTTCCAATGTTTGGAGTTACTATCCGGTGTGATCTAAATCATGACTGAATAACTCCAACGGCTATTATCTTTTTCCAAACCTGCGTACTAATCTGTTAATTATTCACAGGTACAATGGCACAAAGCCATCCACCAGCGATTGATCCAATCGCAGATGCGGAACTGATTCTTGAGGATCAGTTCCTTCCTCTTACTGCCAATAACTACCATCTCGATGTAACCCAACCTGCTATTCAATATCAGGTCATCATCGAGATACTCAGGGGCCATCCAATCGCCTATGCTCTAACGGAAACTGCAACCGTACCAATTCTAAACTTACAGCAGTTCTGGCATTCTCTCCATGCGTTAGAGGCCGATGGAGGATTTCATCTTGAAGGACGGATAGATCACACTCCAGTGCTTCTCACATGTGATCTTTTCCGTCAATTTCTTCGGTTACCGACCGCCGGATCCGTAGCCGGCCGCGAAACCTTTGACCCCATGGTCACTGATGCTACACTGTGCACCGATCTTCTCTCTTTGGGTTACGGCGCAGAACTTCGCATTCCATCAACCTTCAACCGCAAACATCTATCAACATTATGGTATACGTTGTTCACATACATCAATCGGTGCCTTCCGTCTATAACGAAGGGCATTGATCAGACGAGCGCCCCGATTCTTCGCATATTTCACGCGGTGGCTTTCAATCGCCACGTGGACTTTGCCGATTTTCTCTGGTTTGAACTCATTCAGAGAGTTCGTTCTACTGCATCTCGCCGATCAAACTTCATTCCATTCATGCGGTTCCTACAGATCGTTATCCGGAACTACATGAACCTTTATCCCGAGATACAACGCCGCTCTAACCACCCGACGTGTCCCCAACATCCAACGCGCAAGATTCCTTCCCGTGCTGATCCGGAAGGTGTTGTCGCCCGACAAATCCCAGTCGGGGTACTAGACTATGCTCGTCCCACGGCACTGAGTGTGATAGCTTATAGGCACACACACATCATTCCAGCTCCTATGGTCCGGCCAGGACCGGCAGGACCTGCCCAGGGAGAAAGACCTGAGCGACATGAGGGTCCGCGTCCACGAACGAGAGGCAGGAGCGTCCGGACAGCTGGGGCTTCCGGACAGGGTGTGTCGAGAGCTATTATTGTGAGGGGATCTGGCGTGGGCAGTGCCGTTGGAACAAGCCAGCCTAGAACTTCAAGACAACCATCTTCGCCACCACCAACAGAGAATCCAATGACAGAAGAGGCAACAGATTCTGAAACCATTCAAGTTCAGTCCTCCTATGTCGCTGCTACTGAAGAAACAACAGCCATTTCCGACTCAGACGAAACCCAAACCACAGCATCGACATCAAATGAAGATTCTTCTGACTCCGATGGTGACGATAATCAGTCCTCAGCTGGAGCGATAAGGAGAGCGGAGGGAGTATTAGTTGAACATCAAGAAGTGAGCTGTGTGAGGGAAAGGCGGAGTAAACTATATTATGAGAGTACACGAGAGACGGGACAACCATCTTCGGTTGTATCCCCCCTAGCCACGTCTAGCCAGGTAGCCACATCTGCTACCCAGTCTCATGTGTTGGGACAGGGTATTGAAGAAGCCGCCGTGGACCTAGCGGCGCATTTGCACACCCCACCAAGCCACTCCACCATCTCTCAACAGATGGTGGTTTTACAAACTCACGGGGATTTAGCACATACGCTATCGGCCTCTCACTTGGAGGGTGCCGATATTGAAACAAGAGAACAGATGCCCCCGTTCTCGCCTTCTTTGCATGCACGGAGTCTAGAGCCATTTGTGATTCATGCCATTCCTAGGACACAGATTCCTTTTTCGGCTATCGCCGGTAGCCTAAGTGGCCCGGCCGGAACATCCATAGTAAACCCACCTTCGGGTAGGTTACAAGGATTGGGTGGAAGTCCTACCACGGCTATCATCACGCCAACCGTGAACGTAGGCGGCTCGACTTCAACAGTCGCAGCTACAACGGGAAGTCTAAGTGACCCCGGAGTTACCCCACATGAGTTTGTCTTAAGGGAATACATGGACGGCGCCCTAAAGGCTGTCCAATCTATGATGAGGGAGGAGTTGGACAACATCAAACGCATGGTCAAAGGCAAAGGTCCTGCGACTGAGCCGGAGACCACACCTATTCCACCTTCTCTACCAGCCACGGATCTTTCCATACCTGAACTCAAATCTATCCTTCTCGCCAAACTTATAGCCCAATCTCAAACCGAACCCACCCAAGATGCCGATTTGCTATCTCTACTTCGTTCTCAAGCATCCACACCTACTCCACCTACACCCCAGCCTAATGTCTCTACCGAAGCCTTCCAGATCCAGCAAGCTATGCTTCAGTCACTTCAACAAACCGTAGCTGTTTTGACTGAACGCCTTTCAGTAGTGGAGGATACCTGCCGTAACCAGGCAGAACGGCTCAAGCGCCGACATGATGATCAGGATGATCCTGATCACAATGAGGGGGAGAAGCGCCAATGTCTATCTAAGCCGGAGACACATGTAGTGGAGTCAGAACAGGTTGAACAGGGTACGGGTTCGGGTACAAGAACAGAGGGACAAAGACAGGAACAGGAACGGGAACCGGTGACAGACTTGATACTATACGATTATCCGATGGTTGAAAAGCTTGAGGAATTTGAAGATGGTTCTCCGATAGTTCCTGAAGATTGGGCAATAATACTAGATCCGTATGAAGTGACGGACACGACAGAAGAATGTGCCAATACTGAAGGAGCTCTGGTGGTTATGCAAGAAGAAATTGATGAAATACTACATCCAGATGATCAGTCTTCTGCCGTGATTCCTTTATTGACCTATCCAGTTAATCACCCTGATTTTTCTTCTACATTTTTTCTCGAGAGATCTCCTCCAGCTTCACCAGTTAGAGAACCAGTTAGTACTACTCCAGTTCGTCCATCTAAGTGGGAAAGAGTCCGAATCAAAGTTCCTTTCCTCGAAGAAAGTCAGAAAAAGATCTTTGCCCACTGGATCAGAAAGTATGATGAAGTCGTTATCCATGGTCTACAGTCAGTGAAAAATAAAGAAAAACAGCGTGAACTTGTGTTCGTGTACAGAAAGTTCCAGCACAAGTACTCCAAGACAAAGCTCAGGATTGTATCAGTTGATAAGATTATACCTGCCTACTTCATGAAGGTTAAGTATACGGACTTTATGGTTAGTAGAGAAGATGGTCAACAATACTGCTTTTCTGATGCTGATTTTCCATGTCTGGAGCCACAAGATCTGCTGTACATATTACGTGACTTAAAGACCAGAACCGTCAGACCCGGAGAAGTCATTGATGCTCTAGAAACAGTCAAAAGATACATGAAGTGCGCAATGAAACTTGCTTCGGTGGAAGATTTTCAGATTGGGTTAGAAAGTGATCAACCGAAGATTAATCTGTTCAAGCCTGATCTGAGTGTTCCGTCTGATGCTCTAAATGTACCTGCATTCACAGTTATAAAGTTTCCAGAGTTTGGTATGTCATATGTGAACAACAACGGTGTTCTACGCTCTATCCGTTTTGATCAGATTGCCAGATTTTGTGATGGTACGTTGATGTTTTTGAAAGACAAGTTGAAGCATGCGCTGAGTCAAGATGAAAAAGGAGTTCAGTTACTGGATTTTTCATACAAAGCACTTGTTCTTAAAGCACTGAAAGTTATTGAAGAACGACTGGAGTATAGAACGCAAATCAGATATTTCGAGATCAGCTTTGGTTTCCGGAAAATTTTTGTTCCTAACTGGCGTGACTATCAACTTCTATTTAAAGGGGGAGATTGTTAGGGCTACTTTGTTAGTTAAATAGAAGTTCAGGGTAGAATATGTCAAGTTATTAAAGTTGTAAGCTTGTTGGGCCTTAAAGCCCATAAGCCCATTAGGCCTGCGAGCCTACGTATTTAAAGTTGTTTCCTTTTCATTTGTAGGGTTAGAAATTCATTATTCAGTTTTCTAGTCGTTAGGTTTACATAACCTTATCAGAAATTTTCTCTGTAAACCTTAACCCTTTGAAGTTTTATCAATCATATGACTAGTTGTTGTGGCCTATAATATGTTCATCATTGTTCATATTACTTGTGATTGCACTGCACTGGGATCTACAAAACACTTTTTGAAGTGTAATATTTTGGGATTGTAATATATGTT
The DNA here is from genome assembly GCA_954870635.1 of Arctium minus. Lineage (NCBI taxonomy): Eukaryota > Viridiplantae > Streptophyta > Magnoliopsida > Asterales > Asteraceae > Arctium > Arctium minus. Next base: position 117,574,043 of record OX941080.1, on the reverse strand, counting down.
TGGATTTTATTAGTAGCTCTGAATTAGTTGTGTATTTATGTTAAGTCCTGTTAGTGACATCACCCGTTCCGGACCACGGGGACGGGGGATGTTACAATAGATTTGAACAAAAAATATTCCTCCCCAATTTGGGAGGAATAGAAGTTTTTCCTTAATCTGCCTCACTTCTTTTCATTTTCAATTTCATGGCAGCACCACACTCCATCACTAGTTGGTCGATAGGTTTAAGTAAAGGAATTTTTTCACTTGAATCTTGAGTAGAGTCTGTAATTGATAATGGTATAAAACCTTTGTGAAATATCTTTTCTATTTTCACCCTTGTATTATCATCATGGTTAGTAAACCCACCTGACAATCAAAATATTGTGACTAATATGAGAAATCTGAAATGGAAATTTTGGAATTATGGTGGCTATGAGGGACACAAATCCATCAATGTACGCTAGATTTTGAAATTTTGGAATTATGGTGGCTATGAGGGACACAGTGTATAATTCGTATAAAATGTTCTCTCTTAACTATTTCTCTCTCTACAACTCAGATCTCTCAATGTGCCACACGCTTACAAAATAACAAAAAGTATTAAAACAAAAATACAATACCAAGGAATCTAAACTAAAACATTTGACTTTATTACAAAAACTTTGACTATCCACTTAAGAAGATTTGACTTTGACTTTTGCTAGAGAGGCTTTGACTTGGACTTTGACTTTGACTTTCAACCTTTGATGATCTTGGATACAATATTTATGCTCTAACAATCTCCCCCTTTGGATTCAAGATCATCTGTAAAAAAATATGCATTGAAACTCCCCCTTTAGATTCAGATTAAATTTCAGCATCAAAGAACAATCTCCCTCTTGTCTGATCGTTAACAAATTCAATCTCCCACTTTAACATCTTCATCTCCCCTCTTTAAGAAATAACAATGATCATCTTCAAAAACTTTCTTTCTTTGAACTGTCTTTAGACTTTCAGTAATCTCCCCCAAAGTCCGTGATTATGCTTATCAAGAACTATAACAATCTCCCCCAAGGTAATAAAACCTCTTCCAGACTTTAGAAAAGAAATATTCTTCAGATTTAGCTCACTTTGCTTTAGCAAATAATCTTCAAAGAAAATTTCAGTAAATCTCTGACAAACTTTCCAAATTCTTTGAACTTTCTCTTTCAAATCTTGTACAATCTCCCCATAACAAATACTAGTTGTTATCCAAACCATATTTCTTGAAATAACTTCTCCATCATTTTCTGAATTTGACCTTTGATAGAAATTTCATTTCTTGAAATTAGTTTTCCCATAGATCATGTCTTGACTATTCTACCCCTTTTTGATGATGTAGAGCATAGAAATCATCAAAACTTCTTCAACTAATGTCATCATTTTCTGACCATGATCTTTCCAAATGAACCTCTAAACATACGTCAATTCATAATATATTCATCTAAATCTTTTCAAACTCAGACAAATAAGAATGAAACCCTGAATCAATTAGGATGCTTGTAAGCAGCACAAATCTACTTAGTACAACAAATGTACTGTACAAGGAGTTTTATTGATGTCCACTCCCCAAGTCTTCCATTCAATCATCAAATAACAGAAGATCATTCTATGAACGTTACGACAGAAAAATAAATTTTCTGTGTGTTCGTGCTTGGGTATGAAAGAATTTAAACATGAATGTTTTATTATAGGCTCAAAATGTGTAAACTATTCAGACAACAGCAGTATTACACGAACTCAATTGTGCCTGATCGAAGTGCGAAGGTGGGGCAACTTTCCTTCTTTCTAATATCCATATCTTCCGAATGAAGACGAGATAGAATATGTTTCGCGTCCCCAAGAGAATTTGAAACATCTCTTTGTTGAGAAATAAATGAGTAGCTACTGGGGTTTAAGCAAGAGTTGGCATGGGTTAGTTGTCTGTTTTAATGAAGTTCACGAAAGAATTGTGAAACAACAGTAATGTGGTTGCCTGTCTCAGAAAAAGTTGGTGCAAAATTTGATATTCTTTTACTCTGATCTCTCACCCTCTTTCTTTTTAACATTTAAGCTCACTTCTAACCAAACTCTCTTTTCATTTTATCTCAGCACACGCCCACACTCATATATTGACTCCTCGCCTCTCGATCACTCAAGAATAACTTCTTGTGTAGTAAACACCAGTTATCATGAATCCATAGATGTTCAATTAAGCTCACACAATTTGCATGTATATTGTCCTTAAAGCAAAATGTTGCTCAATTGGTTTGACTTTTTCAGTTAAAGCACAATATGAAATACGTGTCAGATATATGTATGCTCAGTAAGATAATCATGAAGATTTGAGCATTTTAATCATGAAATATTCTCTCAAAACAATGAAATTGAATGAATGAAGTGAAATCAATAGAAATGTTTTGAGAATCTGACAATGTATGGAAAAGATCAAATATGAATGATTTATCAATAAAAGCTCAGGTCATGAAAAATTGGATGTTATCTATAAGAACAAGTATAGACATTCTTGAAAGAAACACTTTGAATGAATTAACGCTCAACAAACTTTAAATTTCAAACAGGGTTTATTATCATCGAAAAATTGTTTCATTTTAAGACATGGTAATAATAAAGTCAAGAAAAATACTAAACTGGTGTGTATGAATACTTGACAGTATATGGAAAAAATAATACACAAGTATTTATCTTGGGAAACACACGGCTAGTTTAACATTGAAGCTCAGGAAAGAAAACATTTAAAATCACACTTCTAAATTCCTGAAATCGTTTTGAGAATAAGATGTGGTTTGAACGTTTAAGCAAATTGTTTTCATGTTTGAAAGTCATCCATCTTTCAACACATATATGAGATTAAGGTTAGAATAATCCATACACTCATCTTAAATCTCATGAAGTCAACTCCAAAGTCATGATTGATATGATCATGTAAGCTCTCACTCAAAATATGCATGTAGTCAAAAAGTCGTCAAAGCAAAAAAGTCTTATTGAAACAAAAACATTTATTGAAAAATTAATGACATAAAAGCAGTAAAACGTTTAAAGAACGAGTTCTGACAGATGTAATCAAAATCCAATCACTCCTCCTGAAATATTGCATTTACAATATTCATTGGTAGGAATAATATGTACTACCCCTTGAAGGGTGATCATCTCTTCTTAAGCATCAGAGTACAATTCTTTTGATCGTTGAAGTATGAGTCCTAAATTGTTGTGTTTAGAAGTCAAAATTGATCTTTGAGGTACGAGTACTAGACTGCTTTATCTAGAAGTCAAAATCTTTGACATTGAAGGATGAGTTTTGAGTTGATTTACTTAGAATTCTAACTCTTTAACATTGAAGTACGGGTCTTGAACTGTGTTATTCAAGAGCCATTGTTCCTTTACTCCCCCTAGACTTGAGATGCCTACAACACAGATGAATCCTTTGGCTTTGGTACCCACTGGTATTTGGGTCCATGTTTGTTAGTTGAAGTTATATTAGGAGTAATATAATAAGAACCATACCAGTAATGATCGAAAGCTTTATGAACAAAATCATTTGCACAACCGTAAGAACAATAACTCTTCCTTTTAGATAACCTAATTAATTGATCTATCGAATAAACAAGATCAGGTATACCTTTATGCAAAATGTTCTTTTTGGCATTGAGTGTATGCACAAATAATTTTTGATCATTCTTCTCATCAGAAGTTGCTTTTACTATCCATACGAACTTCTCATTTCCTTTTCTTCTTCTTCTGTATGTACCATAACCATCCACATTCCGATCATAGAAAAGGTTAGTAGTACAAATCTGATCTTTTGAATTCATTGACCTTTTTTGTGGAAACAGTTGTATGATATGAACTTGATGCTGTCTTGAATGAACATTCAGAGTCGGCTGAATCATTTCTAGGTGTTTAAACAATTGAGTCTGGAGTCGTTTGCTCATGTAAGTTCACCTTGAAAACGATCTCGTCAAGTTATGTTATCTTAGAAGATAAACTATTCCTTTCTTTGAAGAGTATGTCAATATTTTTCTTTAATTCAAACTTCGCATGCTGTTCATTCATAACTGTTGTTGACAGTTCAGATAGCTTCTTTATAAGCTTCTTAATCTTAGCCTAAAAAACTTTCCTTTCTTTTGTCAGATATTTCTTTGAAAACATCCACATTTTTCTGCTCTAATCTCTGCTTGTCCTGCTCAAACTCTTTTCTCTCTTTTTCCAATAGGTTTTGTAACACATAAACCTTTTCTTTGAGAGGTTTTCCATCAGAACCAAACTCAGCTTTCTCTTTCTCAAATCTATCTCTTTCAACAACTATTACCTTCTCAAAATCTATACCTGTTTTGAGAGCTTTGCACATTTCTGATCTATTGCTTTCTTCTCTTCTAACGTCTTTCTTGAAAATTCAGAGAATTTCTAAGCAAATCCTTTCTTTTCTTTTTCAAACTCAGTTCTTTCTTTGGCAATCTGCTTTTCCAATTCTAAAATCTTCTTTTGCAGCTCAACATTTGCAGTATCCAAATCATTTATTGTCTCCTCATTCGTCTTGATAGAATCTTCTTCCTTGAGTTTGACAACCTCAACTTCCAAAGCTCATAGTGTCTGGATCCTGATGAGTACCTCTGACTGTTTGACCCCGGTTTCTTGTAATTTTTTTTTTCTGGAAAGCCTTGGTCAATAGAAGCATTGCTTGCTTCAGGTTCTCACCATCATCAAAATCAGAATCCTCACGTACTTCTTCATTAGATTCAGAAAACAACAACTTTTTCTTCTTTAGACTCACTGACCTTTTCTCTTTCTTCTTAACCACTAAGGCAACTGGATCTACTATCAGTTTCTCAACTTTCTTCTTTTCATCTCTTATCTCTTCTACCTCTTCCTCATTCTCTCTCAGAGTCTCATATACTTCATGTAAAGGATTCTCATTGAGTTCTTTCATCTGCTTCATCTAGCGAGTAAATCTTTTCCACTCTGGTTGTAAGATACTCAGAAACTTCACATTCAGCTCAATCTGAGATTTCTCTACTCTGTTCTTGCTAAGCTCATTCATAAGAGTAACAAATCTATCATAAGTAGCTTCAAGGTTTTCACCTTCTTTTCCCTTGAATTCTTCATAGTTGTTCAGGCAGTTTGACACTTTTAGCTGATTACCAATATTAGACCCTAACATCATCTTCTACAGTTGATCCCAAATTTGTTTTCCTTTAGCATTGTAGCTATCTATTCACATAAATCTCATTGGGAATTTCTTGAAGTGTAAAAGATCTGGCTAGTCTGTCAGCTTTTTTCCTTTTCTTCTGTTCCTCAGAATATTCTTCTACCGACATCAGATACTCTTTGTTGACTAACTGTTCACCATCTGTTTCTGTAGAATGAATCTTATTTGGAGGTTTCATCACTCCTTTCAGTGATAGTCTGATGTAATTACCCAGATCATTTCTGTCGATGAAGTTCAAGAATCTGTCCTTCCATTGCTCGTATTCTCCTTTGTTCTCCTTTGAAAAGAACTAGTGGTTTAACATCTGTTCCAATAGCAAGAGCCTCCCTTGAAGCCATCTTGAAATTTTGCACCGATTTGATCGTCCAAAAATTCAAAAATAAACTTGACCTGAAAAGTCAAACTTGGTCAACTCTTGAAAAACTTAGGAAAAAAAATTCTAAGTGTCAGAACTCGCATAACCAAGAAACCAATTTGCGCAAATAGAGGTCTGCACTTTTTAAGTTCGCACAGAGAGTTCTTTGCATGTTCTAGGTTCGCACAGGCCGTGGTCTGCGTTTTATCACTTCCCGCAGACAAAGACTTACGTGTTTTGAGGATCACTTCGCGCAATCACGTTGAACGTTCCTATAGTTAGAATAATTTTCATGATTTTGGTTCACGTAAAAATCACTTCTCGCAAAAAAGAACTAGAATCCAGGAACTCGCACACAAGGCTTTGTGTGTTCCTACTTCGCGCAAGTATTACTCTGCGCGTTCTTACTTCGCGCAGACAAAACCTTGCGTGTTCTGTCAAGGAGCAGAATGCGCTGAAGGCACAAAAACACAAATACTTCTGTCTGCATGTGTTCTTCAAACTTTTGCGTGTTCTTCGACATGCGTGTTCTTCAGTATAACCCTTGCGCGAATTCTAGATCTTGTGTGTTCTTCATCACTTCGACCAAAAACTTACTTTTTAAACCTGAATTCGATCCAACACTTCAAAATAGATTATGAAACTCTGCATATTTGTTCTAGATCATATTCTGAATATTGCAAGCAATTCATTTTGAACAAAAACAATACAATTACAAAATGATCAAGAATACAGTGCGTTTTTACGACTCGAACAAAATCTCAATAATAATTCAAAATTCACACAAAGTCAAGATCCAGTTAATCCTTCTGTTGCACATCTTCAAGTAGATGAATTGGATACAACTTTTGATCAAGTCTCAACTCCGGTACACAGTCAAGCTCCAACAACTTTGCTTGCGGCTATTCAGTCTACAACAGTTCCAGCTGTAGAGCTTACTTCTGATCAAGCTAGGGTTTCTACTGACAAATTCTCTACTTTGAACGATGTCATTCATCAGTTATCAGAGAGAATGGATGCAAAAAAGGAAGCTCAAATTCTGAAGTTGAAGACTTTCTTCAAAGCCAAGATGCCTGAGATTGATACGTTTGTCATTCCTCCAGAGATTCTCTTCAGAAAACCTACTTGTGTTATTATCAGAGATTCTTCTTCTATACCAGTTTCTACAGCTTCTCCAATAGTTTCTTTACCGGTTCCTTCTGTATTCACTATGTCTGCTGGACTTTTCACATCAATTCCTTCTGCTACAGCTTCCAGGTCTTCTTTGCATGATCTGCCTATTTCCGAATTGACTGATTTGTTGTATGCACGTCTTCTTTCCATGTCTCCACCAGAACATCAAGATCTGCTTTTGTTAGATCTGTTTTTATAGTAATCATTGTATTTATTTTCTAGCCTAGACTGTTCTTATTGATGTAATCTGTTTTGTTAAGGCTAGGGGTATTTAAGTCCCCTTAGTCCTTTGTTCTTGTAACTTTGGCACTCTAATTGAAGATATCTGATTACATTTGGCGCCCCTACTTTCTCTCTCTAAAGATTTAGAGATCTTGGACTTTCAGCTTTCTCTTCTTAGAAATTTCCAACCTTCACCGCCTCAAGCGCCTTCATCTGATTCTGACAGGATTACAGTGTTATCTGATGAATTCCATTCTTTCAGATCAGAAGTTCGAACTAGTTTTACATATTTAAGGTCTTTCATGACTCAATCTTTTTCTGATCTTGCTAACCGATTTGATAATCTTCAACAAAGCTGCAGAACAGAGGCCGGTCCGTCTCTTAAGCGCCGACATGACCAAGATGATCCCGATCATCAAGGCCATGAGGGGGAGATGGCTAAGAAACCAAGAATGGAAGGAACTTCTTCAGGGATAGCTAATCAATCTCAAGAAGAAGCGGTTGGTGGATCTGAACAGAATGCTGAAAATGTTGAAGATTGCAATGTTAATGACTTGGTGAATTTGTTGATTGATAGGGTTGATTCTTCTTCAATGTCTGATTTTATCAAAGTTTCTGAGCAGAACAAAGAGAAAAACTGGGAGATTGTGGTCTATGAAGATCCAGACTTAGTTTCTAATCCAGTTATTGTTGTTAATGCTGAAAATGTATCTGATATGAAGTCTTTCTTTTCGAACATTATTGAAATTAATTCATATGATGATGATGATTCTAAGTATGAAAAAGTCTGTAAAGTGAGGATAGAAGATTGTGATGACATAATTATTATTTCTGATACAGAAGATGATTCAATGTTCATGGATACAAAAGATGAATAAGAGGCAGAAATGTTATACAGTGATATTCCTGCTCATGATGAGATTCTTGAAACTGCTAAAGTCCCATCTACTCTTGTTTCTAGTCCAGCTCCGACTACCACTATTCCTTCAAGTTCATTTGAATTTGGTCAGTCGTCAAGAGCACAAGCTGATGTTCCACCTTCTGATCCTGTGATTCCACCGTCTATTCTAGAAGAAGGACCAGCTTTATCTAGGCAACAGAGATAGAGGAATTTGCAACAGAGATACATGGCTTCAAGACTAAAATCGGCTTTTCTAGAAGACACTCAGAGTAACATCTTTGTTTCCAGAAGAAGGCCAATTAACATCTATGCAATTATTGGAGTAGAGAAAGAGTCAGATGATTATCAATTTGAATACTTAATGTTCATTAAGTGTCAGCGCAAAAGGAATAATACCGTTTCTTCTCATAACTTAATTGTTCGAGTCATCAGTGTCACAATCAACAAGTTTGTGAATATCTGGTATCCTGATTTTGAAGTTGAAAGAAGAGACTGCAAGCGGTATAAATTCTCAGAGGCAGACTTCGCTGACCTTTCTATTGATGACATGGAGTTCTTATATGACCATTTCAGGAATCTCTATCATAGATCACAGGATGTTTCACAAGCTTTGTTCGTCATCAAAAGATTTATTCGACGACAAATTCGATTCTTCAGGGTTTTTGATTTTTAGATGGCCGTTGAAAGCTTTCAACCAGTTGTAAATCTTCTGAGGCCTAACCGAATCTTACCAAACTTAGAGTCTTATGCACTTCTCACCATAGTTGAAGATCCATATGGAGTTGTGTACAAGAATGGCTCAAATGAAAAATGCTTTCTCAGATTTGAAGAAATTGCTCATTACTCTGATGGAACTTTAAAGGTGATTAAGCTTCAGTTGGAGCAACATCTAAAGGAGGCTAAAAGAAGGTTTTTGGAAACAAGAGAAAATGCATTTCTGGTTGATAATGATGAAATCCGACTTCTCCAGAAGACTTTAAATTCAATTCAAGAGAGATTGACTTTCCGTTCCACTCTGCGACGTTTGGAAGTGTTAATCGAGCTGAATAGACTTCATCAATGAGAAGAGCGTCAGTGATTCTCCAAAGTCGCCTGGTTGGTCTATGCTGTTTTTGAAGATTGTTTTTTGAAGATCACGGCACCAATGATTACTAAGGGGGAGAATGTTAGATCTGTTTTTATAGTAATCATTGTATTTATTTTCTATCCTAGACTGTTCTTATTGATGTAATCTGTTTTGTTAAGGCTAGGGGTATGTAAGTCCCCTTAGTCCTTTGTTCTTGTAACTTTGGCACTCTAATTGAATATATCTGATTATATTTGGCGCTCCTACTTTCTCTCTCTACTTTCTCTCTCTAAAGATTTAGAGATCTTGGACTTTCAATTGGTATAAGAGCATACTAGATCTTGAGAAGATTGAGTGAAATTGTTTTTAGATACTGAATTTGTAGATTAAGCAGAGAATTTGATTGATTTTCTTGATTTTTCAAGAAAAATCTCGTTTTTTGCTTGATTTATCAAATTTGGTTAGGTTTCTGGTTGAATTTGTGCGAATTTGGTTTGTTTAGATTCGTTTGTGTTAGTTGATCATTATTGTTTCATATATTTGTGCATAAAAACCATGATTTGATCCTCGATTTTGTGATTTTGTGATTTTTCAGAAAAACTCGTCAAACGTACTGTTACTTTCAAGAATTTTAGATTTAGTGGTTTTTAATCGAGTTTGATAATCAAAAGTTGTTAGAATGTTGTTTTCGAGCATTTGTGTGTGATTTTCGTGGTATTTTTTCAAAGTTTCATTCAATCTTGCGAAATTTTTTGATGTTCTGTGGTTTGCGCAAGTTTATGCAGTTTTGCGCATCATTCATATAGGTTTGCGCAAGATTCATATTACTTTGCGCAAGTTCTTTGTGTTCTAATCAGTGTGTTAGTGGTTTTCAGGATTTTGACATCAGGTTCACGGATCACTCTACTTACGCAAAGTCAGGTTCTCGGATCATCAAGGTTCCGCAAATTCAGTTTCTCGGATCACTCTGCTTACGCAAAGTCAGGTTCTCGGATCATCAAGGTTCCACAAAGTCGGTTTCACGGATCACTCTGCTTACGCAAAGTCAGGTTCTCGGATCATCAAGGTTCCGAAAAGTCAGTTTCTCGGATAACTCTACATACGCAAATTCCAGTTTGCGTACCTTATTGCATACGCAAAACCTACTTTGTGCACCCCACTGCATACGCAAACTTTCAGTTTGCGCAAGCTCAAGACTTAGAATTTTTTTTTCTCTGAAATTTCGGATTTTCTCGAAAGATGTCTTTGCAAGCACAAATCTACAAGAATGACCTCATGATGTCATTGGGGTATGATACATGTCCACCAGTACTGATCAATGAGAACGAATTCGAACAGTGGCTTGATCGGTTTATCAACTTCATTGAAAGACAACCGAATGGGGACAATATGATGAAGTCTTTGACTCTGGGTCCAATGGAAAGGCCAATGAAGATTATTCCTGCTACTGCAAACACTGATGCTACAACAGTTGAAAAAGCTTTGAGGGAATATGATGCTGATGAGCTCCTTCGTTATGAAGCAGACAGTCAGGCCAAATCAAATCTGATCCTTGCTCTTCCCAACTCCATTTATAACAGAATCGATTGTTTCAAACATAATCCAATGCTGATGTGGACTCAACTTGAAAAGATTATGCTTGGTATTGCAATGTCAACTCAGTTGCGTCAGACTAGGTATATGAACAATTTTGAAAAGTTCAAAGCTAATGATGGAGAAAGCTTGAAGAGTGTATTTGACCGATTTTGGGCTGTCATCAACGATTTATACAAGATTAAAGTAACGAAGACTGAATTGGAGGCTAACTTGAAATTTCTGAATGCTTTACAACCAGAATGGAATAAGTCATGCCACAGAATGAGAAACGATGTCAGAATCTCTACCATGCCAATTCAGGAGTTGTACGAAATTTTGATGACAGATGAATCTATGGTGATGGAGAAGAAGGCAAAGATGGAAAAGAAGAATAAACCTATGACCGTAGATCCAATTGCACTTATGGCTAGACAACTGGCTAAGCAAGCATTAACTGAATCAACTTATGATGGATCAACGGATGATGATGGCGAAACTCTAGAAAAGGCCATGATACTTTTGACTAAGCACTATTAGAAAAGATTCAAGCACAAATCTAGTTCAAACAACCTTCAGTTTACTTCCATTTCTAAGAAAGTAGAACCAGGTGCTCCGTCAAAGAGATACACTCCTAAGTATGAACCAACTAAGGTGGTTGAACAGAAGAAGGATGAGAAAAAGGTGATGAATTGCTTTAACTGTGGAAATCCTGGACATATTGCTAAGGAATGCAGAGTCAAAGTGGTAAAAGATGCTCCTTTCTATAGAAAGAAGTTAGCTCTAGCTGAGAAGAAGGAAAGTGGAACCATTCTGTTGGCTGAAGAAGAGTACTGGCTGGATCATTCGGACAACGAAGCTGAGAATGAGGAGACTACAGCCATGTGCTTTATTGGTGACGATAAAAGTGATGATGAGGAAGATGATACCTCATCTGATGGTTCTGAGGTAGTTTCTGAGGTTAACTATGATTTCTTTTTATCTCAAATGAATGTTTTTATCACTGCTTTGCATGATTTGCGTTCAAAGTTCACTTCTGAAAAGTTAGAAAATCAAGAAAAGTCTGTTTTAATCGACAAACTGCAAATTTCTCTGAAAGATGAAAAGTCAATTTTAATTGACACAAAAGAGAAATTTCAAAAGCAGCTGGATGAATTGGAAAATTCAAAACAGACTTATCATGATTCTTTGACTGAAATGACTTTTTCAAATCAAAATCTTTCTAATAAGATAATTGTTCTAGAAAGGAAATTATATAAAAGAAAACAATCTGAGCAACCCATTTACATGAATAAACCAAGGAGTGAAGAAGCTATAAAGGAAAAGTGGGGACTTGGTTTTGAAAACCCGCAATTTTTAAAACATGCTAAAATCGAAGTTCCTACTTTATATAAATATGATCATCTTAGTCTTGCAAGATATGCTCCTCAGTTTAAATTCTTTTGGACAACTGAGAAACAAATTTTGGAAGATGAAAATGTGAAAAGAATGAAAAACAAGAGGATGGAAATGCCATTCATTTACACCTCTGAAATGCAAAGTATTTTCCTGATCAATCTAAGAAATCCAGAAAAATCTCAAAATATTTTAAATGTCAATTCTTCCAATAAATCTTCATTACCAACTGAATTTGCTGATATATATACTAATGCTAATAGGAAAAATGTATCTCCGGTTTCTTACGATTCAAGGAAATATATTCCCCAGTTAGTGTTAGAAGGTAAGATAGTTGATCTTGAAGATAAATTGGAAGAACAAAGTCTTCAAACTGATTTAGAAAAGGATTTATTTCTTTTTATAATGAAAACAAGTTTTGAAGATAAAATTTCTACTGAATTTTCAAAAGATACCAAGGAAAATACTAAAGTTTTGAAAAACAATGTGCATTTGCGCACCATGTTGGATACGCAAACTGACAGTTTACGCACGCAGATGGATGGGCAAAGCTCAGTTTGCGCCTCCAATAGGATGCGCAAACCTCATCCAGACTTGTGTATTGTCGGTCCACACAATGCTAATATCAAGTTTTAGAAACAACACATAACGATTACCATTCTGTATTGATATATGGTAATGGTTACAAGGTTGATCAGATTTATGCTCTAGATTGTGTTCTCTGTATTCTCTCTAATACACCTTTTTGTGTGTGTTAATTCTTAGCTTGTTAGAGAGATTGAGATATCACATCTAATCTATGTGTGTCTAACACACTTTCTACAACTTGCAAGAGCAAGTTGTAATATTAAACAATAAAACTAACTACTAAATATCTAGATATACAATATCTAGATATTATATAGCTAACTAAACTAGAAACTAACTTAGCTTTTACAATACTAGAAACCAGATATTTAAACTAAGTTAACTTAATATAATAAACAAATACATTGATTACTTTGACATTTATTACAAACAACATAGACTTTAATATCGAGAGTCGACGTTCCGGCTTTAGCATCAGATTGCGATCTTCAGATTGGATGATCTTGATCCAATGAGACTGTGTCTTAACAATCTCCCCCTTTGGATCAAGATCATTACGAAAATGATTTTAGCGATTCAGTCTTCTTGTTCAGCTCAGAAGATGCAATCTCTTTCTCTAGCTCTGAAAGCAACATGTCTTCAATCTAATAATCTCCCCCTTTGAAGAGTGGACGTGATTCTTGAAACATGTGATCTTTGCCATTTCTTGTGTACTCATTCTCCCCCTTTTTGATGATAAGTGTAACGAGTTCATCAAAACTTTTTGTAAGAAATGTCCTTCAGTTAGAGCCCCTGATTCGTCAATTCATAAGAGATTCATCTAGATCTTTGCAAATCCAGACAAATGTGTCGTGTAACACCTGAATCAACTAATGAATCAGTTAGAATGCCTGTCAGTAACACTAAGTCATTGAGTGTAATGAATACACATTGGAAAGGAGCTGTTTGTTGTTGACTCCCCCAGGGCTTCCATTTAATCATCGAAACACCACAAAGGTTATTTCTATAAACGTTATGACAAAGAAACTAATTCCTTGTGTGTTCGTGCTTGTGTTAGAAAGAATTAAGCACTTGATGATTGCTTATTAGGCTCAAAATTGTGTAAACCACTGAGACAACAGTAAGTTAAACACAGACTCAATTGTGCATGATTGAAGTGCGAAGGTGGGGAAAACTTCCTTCTTTTCCATATCCAGATTTTCCAAATGAAAATCAGATAGCAAATGTGCTGCATCCCCTTTGAAAATGTGAAACATTTTCTTGTTGAGAAGAAAATGAGTAGATGGTGAGGTTTGATCAAGAGTTGGCATGGGTTAGTTTCCTGTTTCAATAATTTTCACCAAAGAATTGTGAAACACTAGAATGGTGGCTACCCGGCTCAGAAAAAGTTGGTGCAGAATTGTGATATTCTTTTAACTCTGTTCTCACACGCTCTTTCTTTTAAACATTTGGCTTTTTCTAATCACACTCATTTCTTTTCTATTTGCACACTCAATCACTAAGGATTAACTTCTTGGGTAGAAATCACTGGTTAAGGTGATTCCATTGAAGTTGTGTTAATTCCTAGCACAATGATTCTTTGTTTTCCTATGATGCATGTGATGCTCAGATTGGTTTAACTATGCCAGTTAAAGCACAATTTAGATCATGAAAACATTTAAGATACACTCCCAAAATATAAAATCTGATGAAAAATCAGGAAGTATTTTGAACATTAAAAACAATGTTTTCCAATGATTGAAAGTTGTCCTTCTTTCAACCATATATGAGATGAAGATAAAGAATTGTACCTTTACGTATGATCTTACATCTCATGAAGCTAAGCTTTAAGTCATAGACATATGAACTTGTAAGCTTCTCTCAAAAATTCTGCAAAAGTCTTATGTCAAGTCAAAGTAAAAATTATTCACTTAAAATTGAAAAGACAAAAAGCAGTAAAACTTTTAATGTACGAGTTCTGATCAGAAATAATCAGAAGTCATATCCATACTCCATGACTTGAAGAGCTCCCCCTAAATTCGTGCATTACAAAAAAAATTTGGCATTAAAAGGTACATGCAAAATTTTATGAGCTCCCCCTCGAAGTAATATTGACCACTTGTCAATTTCTTCTCATTCTCCCCCTTGGATCATGAACATTTGATAGAAGTGTAGATATCAATCAGAGTTAAGAATGAAGAAATGATGAAAAAGTATACAATTTAGAAAACTTTGATAGGTAACTACTGATTAAATCTTAAGATTTAGCATACCAAGCTTAGAGATAAGAAAGTTAAACCTCTTTTCGTCTAAGGGTTTGGTGAACAAATCGGCAAGTTGATAATCAGTTTTTACAAAGAAAAGTTCAATTGTTCCTTTTTCAAAATGATCTTTAATAAAATGATACCTGCCATCTATGTGCTTAGTCTTGGTGTGTTGAACAGGATTCGCTGATATTGCGATGACGCTCTTGGAGTCACAATATATCGGGATCTTGTTGAAGTGGAAACCGTAGTCGCATAATTGAGTTCTCATCCATAAGACCTGAGAACAGTAGCTAACAGTAGCTACATATTCTGCTTCGGGCGTGGAGGTTGAAACACAAAGTTGCTTCTTCGATGCCCAACTTACTAGTTTGTCACCGAGGAACTGTACATGTCCCGACGTGCTCTTCCTGTCTAACATACAACCTGCATGATCTGCATCTGTGTAGGCTGTTAGTTCAAAACTAGTATCTTTAGGATACCACATACCAAGATCTGCAGTGCCCTTTAGATACCTAAATATGCGCTTTACAACAGACATATGGATTTCTTTAGGATTGGCCTGATATCGTGCACATAAGCATGTTGAAAACATTATATCTATCCTACTAGAAGTAAGATACATTAAAGAACCTATCATCCCTCGATAAGTCCTAACATCAACAGCCTTTCCCGAAGGATCGGTGCCAATCTTAGTACCTGGTGCCATTGGGGTACCAATCGGTTTTGAATTTTCCATTTGGAACTTCCGAAGAATATCCCTAAGGTATTTTGATTGATTGATAAAAATACCCGATGAAAATTGTTTTACTTGTAAACCGAGGAAGAAATTCACCTCTCCCATCAAGTTCATCTGAAATCTAGACACCATAAGGTTTACAAAATTCTTACAGTACTTAGTATTTGTAGAACCAAAGATAATATCATCTACATAGATTTGAATTAAAATGATATCTCCTTTTTCCTTTTTGATAAACAAAGTGGTATCTACCGTTCCTTTTGAAAACCCAGACTTGACTAGAAAAGTGGAAAGGACATCATACCAGGCTCGAGGTGCTTGTTTCAGACCGTAGAGTGCTTTGTCGAGAATATAAATGTGAGTCGGCTTCTCTTGATTAACAAAACCCTCTGGCTGAGAGACATAGACTTCCTCCTTCATAATTCCATTTAGGAATGCTGTCTTCACGTCCATTTGAAAGACAGTGAAGTTCTTGTGGGCTGCGTAGGCTAGAAACATTCTGATTGCCTCTAATCGCACCACATGAGCATATGTTTCGTCATAGTCTATTCCTTCCTCTTGTCTGTATCCTTTGGCTACTAGTATTTCCTTGTTTCGGATAACGGTACCATCTTCGTCTTTCTTTATCTTGAAAACCCATTTCGTACCTATAATGGTTTTACCTTTAGGCTTTGGTACGAGTCTCCAGACTTGAAGTGGATCGAACTGATTTAGCTCTTCTTGCATTGAGACCACCCATTCCGGATCAGCAAGTGCTTCTGATACTCGAGTTGGCTCCAACTTGCTCAGAAAGGAGTCATGCATGCACATGTTCATTGATGCTGACCTAGTTTGCACCGGTTTTGATGGATCGCCAATGATCTGGTTTAGCGGGTGCTCTTTGGTCCATTTATGTTCATGAGGCAGTGGATTAGATAATTGTATGTCGTTTGTATCATCTACAAATCCACTTGTACGTTCTTCGGTTTGTTCAGGAGGATTGATGGTTTCAGTTGAAGTGGGAGGTTCAGAAGGCTCAGCAGGTACAGCTTGATCTGGCTGTAGATTGATCTGTAAAGTATCTCCTACTGTTTCAGCTACTTCTGTCTCTTTATCAGTTGTCACTTCTTCAACTGTTGGAGTCGGCATTTGAATTGTAATCTCTTGTTGAATCGGGGCATTTGATTCAATAGGAATATCTGAACTAGTTAGATGAGTAGTCGTTAAGTCTTCCATCCTGTCAACCACAACAAATTTCTTTACATTAGATCCAAGAAATTCATCATAAAACAATTCAAATAATAAATCTAAATCAGATAAATGGTTAGTAGAAGTTGATGCTTCATCTGATTTATTCTATTGAGACGTAGGTCCTGAATTGAGTTGCCCAGAAGCTAGTATTCCTGTTATAACGGGTTCTGAACGTTGTTGTTCGGAAGCCATTTCTTCATCAAACGAGATGTTGATGCTTTCAATCACCGTTCTTGACTTCTTCAGATAAACACGGAATGCAGTTGATGTCGAGGAATATTCAATGAAGATTCCTTCATCCGCCTTAGCACTGAACTTATTAAGACTCTCCCTATCGTTTAGCACAAAACACTTACATCCAAATATATGGAAATATTTGATTGTCGGTTTTCGGTTGTTTATTAATGCATAAGGAGTCTTTTTGAACCTTCGATGTACCATGGATCGATTCTGTGTGTAGCACGCGGTCGATACAACTTCTGCCCACAAAAATAGAGGTAAGTCTGATTGACTTAGCATAGTACGAGCAGCCTCGACTAGCGTCCGATTTCTTCTTTCAACCACTCCATTTTGTTGAGGCGTTCGAGCAGCAGAGTATTGATGTGAAATCCCGACAGATTCGAGATATTCTTCAACCTTTTGGTTCTTGAACTCTGTGCCGTTGTCTGTTCGTAGAAACTTGACCGGTTTCTGCAGATTCACCTGGGTCGTCTTTAGGAATGTGATGAGAACATGTGGTGTCTCATCCTTTGAACGTAGAAACTTGACCCATGTGTATCGCGAGTAATCGTTCATGATCACGAGTATGTACTTCTTGCCGCCTAAGCTTTGAGTTCGCATCGGACCGCATAAGTCCATATGCAATAACTCTAAAGGAGCATTGGTACTTTGTTCAGGCTTCGGTTTATGAGGTGCCCTCTTCATCTTGCCCTTTTCACAAGCTGCACAAAGATGTTCTCTTTCATATTTCAGCTCTGGAAGTCCTTTGACGAGCTTTCCACTGACCAGATTGTTGATGTACCGAAAGTTGAGGTGAGAGAGCCTTCGATGCCATAACCAACTTTGTTGCATCGATGCTTTCGTTAGTAGACAAACTTGCTTGTCAGTCTGGACATTTGATAAGTTTATTGTGTAGAGGTCTGTTTCTCGAGTACCGACCAAGAGTTCTTCGCCGTCTTCATTGCGAACTGAACATCTCTTGGCTTTGAAGTTGACCTCTAAGTCTTTGTCACAGAACTGGCCTATACTGAACAAGTTGTGTCCTAAGCCTTCTACATAGCTCACCTTCTTGATAGTGATATTGTCATGTTGTACATCACCATATCCCATGATTGGAGAAAACTGGTCGTTGCCGAATCTTACTGTTCCGCAATATTTGTCTTTAAAATTGGATAGTATCTGTTTTTGCCCTGTCATGTGCTTGGAACATCCGCTGTCCAAGAACCATGTATGACTAGTCTGCATAAGAGAAATTACAAATTTAGATATTCATACGACAACATTGGAATTTTCACTTTGATTATCAAAGTGCGGGTCTTGAACTGATTTGTTCAAAAGCTTATTTTGACTTTGATGTTTGGGTTTTGAACTGCATTATCCAAAAACCTATTTTTGACATTGAAGAACGAGTCCTGATTTGTACATAATCAGAAGTCGCATTCTCTCTAAGTTTTGTGTGCCTGCAACACAGATTTAGCCTTAGGTACCCACTGGAATTTGGGTCCTGCTGTGTTAGCACAAGATTTTGGTACCCATTTCAAATTGGGTCCTCTTTTCTTTTGAAATGTATGAGAAGGATTAATATGAGATGAATGCACATGATAATTGCCAAACCAATCTCCAGAATCTTGACAAGGAATAGAAACATGTTTATCATAAATAGAAGACTTTCTAGCAGATAAAGATAACTGAAATAATTGCTTCATTGTATATTGTTTACGGGAAACAACAAGTTTTGAGTTCAAAAAAAGCAACATCAGCAATTAAGACATCTTTACTAAGTGAAGTCTTGCTACAATTAACATTACTAAACGATAAAACGGTCTTGTCAAGCTTCCGTTTTGGTTGCCATTGAGAATTAACTTCTGGCCTTTGCTTGCTCAGATCTGAAACATGTGAAACTGGTGAGTTAGACTTCTGGCAACAAGCGATTGCTTTTTCTTAGAATGACCAGTAGTGTTCGGTTTCTGTGAATGCTGAGATATATTCTTACCTTTAGCATTTTTAGCGTTCACAGAGACTGAGTTATCAACTTTCGTTGATTTTGCACTGTTCACAGGCTTACTGGTTTTTCTTGAAGATTTCTTAACAAAGGATGAATGGTTAGGAAGTTTTGTATTAAAGTCAAATTGTTCAAAACAACCATCGAAACTACCGTTAGAGTTAAGAAAATTAAGCTCTTTATTTGATGAACCAAACGTATCCTCAGAGTTTGAAGCTTTTGAAATAACAGAATTTGAAAACATAGTTGAAAAACCATTTTGCTCAATATTTATCAAAATTCTTTCATCTGATAAAGAATTCTCGAGTTCAGAAATTTTACTTTCTAAAATGAGAGGAGGGACATATAGTTTACCTTTAATAGGCTTCGCCTCCATTTCCTTTTCAGAATAACTTGGAAAGAAATCACTTGAAAGAGTTTTCTTCTTTTGATATATTGGATTTTCATCATAACTATTATTCAGTTTCGCATAACAAAATGGAAGATGAACTTTAGCTGATTTCAACCGTTTTTCCGTTTCATTGGCTTCATCCTTTTCCGATAGTTTAGTACAAAAAGTTTTAAACTCAGGGATTCTGCGAGCTAATAGCATATTAAGATGATCATAAAGTCCTGGCACTTCAGACATCCCTTTTTGTAGACAGTGAGGATTCTTATAACCGATTCCCCAATTGCCTTTGTTTTCCAACGGTTTGTTAAGATGAATGGTTTGTTCACTCTGACCTAATGAGTACAACTTCTTTTCCAAAGCATCTATTTTTGCAATTAAAGTTTTGTTTTCTTCAACACATGAAGAATGCAATTTTGTAAGCTCATATTTATCAATCTCACATTTTAGCAGTTTAGACTTGAGATCTAAATTCTCTTTAAGAATTATTGTCTTTTCCTTAGCGTTGGTGTGATTATCTTTATGTAAAACCTCAACCAATACTTTCTTCTCAGCAATTTCATTGCGAAGTTTCTGTATCAAATGGTTTTTGTCAGTTCTAACACCATTTTCTCGCTCAAGATTAGATTCTAACTCTTTTTGTTTTAAACTCATGGCATGCATTTTATTCATAAACTCTAAATCTGATAGATTACATACCTCTTCTTCTTCATCATCTGAATAAGCATCAGCATCTAATTCTATCTGGCCCATCAAACACATGTTGACGGCTTCATCTTTTTCTTCATCCTCTTCTTCTTCATATGAGTGATCAAGCCAGTATTCATCCTCAGCCATCAGTGCCTTGCTAGCCTCCTGTTGCTTTGCAAGAAGCATCTTGTTCTTGTAGTAGTCGGAATTTCTGACCTTTGATCTGCGGCAGTCCTTGGCAAAGTGACCTGTTTTGCCACAGTTGTAGCACGTTGGTGGTTCTGGCTGACTGGATCCTTCAGCTTTAAACTTTCTCTCTTCCGGTTTCCTCTCCTCTAATCTCTTTCCTTCATACTGATACCTTCTTTCTTCAGGTTTCCTCTCTTCTGTTCTCTTTCCCTCAAATCTCTTCCCTTCATACCTACTGCCTTCAACCATTTCTTTGTGGATGTAGTTGTTCGGACCAGAAGAGTATCTCTGACTGTCTGAACTTGGCTTTGTGTAGAACCTTTTCTGAAAATCACTTGTCAGCATCATCATTGCTTGCTTCAGCTGATCTTTTTCATCTGTGTCAGAGTTTGCATTAGCTTCATCTTCTTCTGATTCGTACACAATCGTCTTGTTCTTCTTCTACCTGACTACAAGAGCGACTGTGTCATCAACTGTCTTTCCTCTCTGCCTCTTCTCATCTAGAATTTCATCCACCTCTTCTTCATTTTGTCGGAGGGTTTCATACACCTCTTGAAGTGGAATCTCATTCAAGTCTTTAATTTGCTTCATTTGCCTAGCAAATCTTTTCCATTTCGGTTGAAGAATGCTCAGGAATTTGACGTTCAGCTCAATTTGAGATTTGTGAACTTTGTTCTTGCTAAGTTCGTTCAGCAAAGTCACAAACCTGTCATAGGTTTCTTCTAAGGTTTCTCCCACCCTGCCTCTAAATTCTTCATAATTATTTAGGCAGTTGGAGATTTTCAGCTGATTTCCAACCTTTGAGCCCAGCATCATCTTTTCAAGTTGATCCCACATTTCTTTACCGGAGGCCTTGTAGCTGTCAATCTTTACGTATATTTCATTTGGGATTCCTTGTAAGATATATGACTTAGCTAATCTGTCGCCTTTGGCTCTTCTGAGGTTATCATCTTGTAGTTCATGATACTTAAGTTTAACCTGAGTCGGCACATTATCAACTACACGAGTTGTCATTGGTGGTCTCATAACCCCTTCTTCTATAGATGTCCTGATGAAATCACCCAGCTCATGTCTGTCAATGAAGTTCAGAAACCGATCCTTCCACTGTTCGTATTCTCCTTTGAAGAGAACTGGTGGCTTGGTGTCAGTTCCTATTGCAAGGGCTTCTCTGGATGTCATCCTGTATTGATTAGAAAACTTGAATATGATCGTTAACCCAGATAAAATTTGATCACACAAGAAATTTATGAGGTTTGCGGGTCTAGTGGGAAGCGCAAACTGAGGTTTGCGGGTCTAGTGGGAAGCGCAAAGTTGAGCTTTGCGTTTCTTGAAGAGAAGTACACGTGAACTGAGGTTTGCGTTTGTCTTGAGATGCGCAAAGTTGAGCTTTGCGTTTCTAGTTGGGAGCGCAAAGTTGACTTGTCTTTTGAAGAGATGAACACGATGGCTTGAGGTTTGCGTTTCTGTTGGAACCGAGAAGTGGACTTTGCGTATGCTTGAGGACCCGAGAAGTAAGGTTTGCGACTGAAGTTAGAACCGCAAAGTAAGGTTTGCGATTGATGTTGGAACCGCAAAGTAAGGTTTGCGTTTCCTTTGAGAAGCGCAAAGAAGGACTTTGCGTTTGATGTGGGAGGCGCAAAGTTGGACTTTGCGTATGTTCTTCCTCTGCTTTGCGCTTTATTCGACCTGTACTTCGAAAATTTGTCTAAAATTTGTTCCTGTAACGATTAGCAAATCCAAACACTACCCTTATGTCTAGAAACACTTCTAGAACTGAATGTGATCACTCGATCTCTCTAAAACACACTTTTTCGAAAATAATTTGATGACACAGTGAACTTCTAAACTCGACTGTTTGACCACTAAATCCACAAAATGGAACTCGATAAAATCTTAAAAGTGAAATCAAACACTCACAACTCTATCTAGCATGCTAATCGATCACAACCTGATCGATTTTAACACCTAAAACAGTTTAAATCTTGAAATCGAATTTCAATAAGAACACAAAGTCGCTTTTCTTTTAAAACTTGATTTGATCTTAATCAGGCTCTGATACCAATTGTCGGTCCACACAATGCTAATATCAAGTTTTAGAAACAACACATAACGATTACCAACCTGTATTGATATATGGAAATGGTTACAAGGTTGATCAGATTTATGCTCTAGATTGTGTTCTCTGTATTCTCTCTAATACACCTTTTTGTGTGTGGTTTTGTGTGTTAATTCTTATCTTGTTAGAGAGATTGAGATATCACATCTAATCTAAGTGTGTCTAACACACTTTCTACAACTTGCAAGAGCAAGTTGTAATATTAAACAATAAAACTAACTACTAAATATCTAGATATACAATATCTAGATATTATATACCTAACTAAACTAGAAACTAACTTAGCTTTTACAATACTAGAAACTAGATATTTAAACTAAGTTAACTTAATATAATAAACAAATACATTGATTACTTTGACATTTATTACAAACAACATAGACTTTAATATCGAGAGTCGACGTTCCGGCTTTAGCTTCAGATTGCGATCTTCAGATTGGATGATCTTGAGTCCAATGAGACTGTGTCTTAACATGTATTTTTGAGAATTCTCATTCCAAGGCTAGTTCATCAATGTCTAATGCTCAGGCTGATTTCTTCGATAAAGTTTCCTTTTCTGATTCAATTATTGATGATTCTTTACTGCTAAATGGTCAATTTTATAAAAAGAAGCGTAAAAGAAGAAGATCAAAGAAGTCAAGGAAACATGATACTGTCTTATCTGAAAATACTAATGTTTCTAATTTTTCTTCTTCAGATCGGACTGTGAGGAATTCACCAAAGCAGATTTGGAGGATTAAACAGCAAACTCCAGAATCTGAACTATTAAGAGTTAAATGTGTAGAAACTCTTTGTGATACTGATACATTTGCCTCCTGTAATAAAAATCCAAAATATTCATTTAAGCAAATGCTTCATATATCAAAGAATATCTCATATGATTCTTCTAGTTCTAGTTCTGATTCTGATGATTGTGTTTTATCTTCTATTGATAATTGCTTTCATGCTTGCTTGAAAAATAAATCTGTGAAAAACAAAAGACACAAATCTAACAAGGTACCATAAGCATATGGGTACCTAAACATGTGTAGTTTCTGTGAATGCAGCTAAGTCATTTATGGTATCTGGACTCGGGGTGTTCTAAACACATGACTGGCAACAAACCACTTCTGTCTAATTTTAAAGAAAAATGTTGCGGTCGTGTTAAGTTTGGAAACTGTGATACTGCTCCAATTATTGGTTATGGTGATCTAGTTCAAGGTAATATAACAGTCAAGAGAGTCAGCTACGTTGAAGGCCTATGTCACAACTTATTCAGCATCGGA
This sequence comes from Arctium minus, assembly GCA_954870635.1. Lineage (NCBI taxonomy): Eukaryota > Viridiplantae > Streptophyta > Magnoliopsida > Asterales > Asteraceae > Arctium > Arctium minus. The sequence goes on along the minus strand of OX941080.1, from coordinate 117,550,484 downwards.
CAATTCTTTGATAAAGATCTTGAAGTCAGCTTCAAATCTAAAAGAGTTGCTGTGAAGAATGAGAGTGGCAGAGATTTACTGGTGGGAAAAAGAAGATCCAAATTATATACCATTGATATTTCCAAAGTCAACATCCCATCAGACATATGTCTACTTTCTAAAGCTTCAGTTCATGAAAGTTGGATTTGGCATCGTCGACTAGCTCATCTCAACTTCAAGTATATGGATCGCCTGGTCAAAAATGATTCAGTGAGAGGTCTTCCAGTTCTCCGTTTTTAAAAAGACCATCTCTGTCAGGATTGTGAGAAAGGAAAGATGAAGACAGCATCTCATAAGCCAAAGCCTGAACACTGCACGTCGGACATTCTTGATATTTTGCATGTTGATCTGTGCGGTCCGATGAAGACAAAGAGCATTGGTAAGAAAAGATATGTATTGGTTGTTGTTGATGATTACTCTCGATATACATGGGTAAAGTTTCTCAAGTCAAAAGATGAGACTCCTGAAGTTCTCATCAAGACAATACAGACAAATAAGCAAAAGCAAGTCAAAGTGGTAAGATCAGATAATGGCACTGAATTCAAGAACAATATTCTTCAAGGATTATATGAGGATCAAGGTATACAACAACAGTTTCTTGCTGCCAGAACACCGCAACAGAATGAGGTTGTTGAAAGAAGAAACAGAACGCTTGTAGAGACTGCCAGATCAATGCTTGCTTATTCAGGGCATCCTTTGTCTCATTAGGCTGAAGCCGTATCAACTGCCTGTCATACTCATAACCGATCAATTCTGCATCGTCGATTGAACAAAACACCGTATGAACTTATGAACAGTATCAAACCGAACATCAAGTATTTCAAGTCATTCGGGTGTAAATGCTATGTTCTGAATGACAGAGATAATCTCAACAAGTTTAGTCCAAAGGCAGATGAGGGTGTTTTTCTGGGTTATTCTTCAAACTCTGCTGTTTATAGAGTTTTTCTGATCTCTGCAAGAAAGGTGATTGAGAGTGTCAATGTAAAATTTGACGAAGCTGCTAATTTGGTTTCTGGTCAATCAGGCACAGAACCCGTACTTACTGGGAAATCAGCTTCTGAACAACTCAGTTCAAAACCTGCACTTCAACAGTCAAATTAGGACTCTTCTTCTTCTATTCTTAATCTTTCTGATTTAGATTTTCTATTTGAAAATTTCTATGATGATGTGCCTAGATCTAACTCTGAAAATGTCTCAAATATTTTGAATCAGGAAACTGAGAACAAATCTACTTCCAATTCCGTTGCATCTATCTCTGAACCTGATGCTGTTCCAGTTCCTCCTGCTGATCAGACACAATCAGAATCTGAGCCTATTCATGAAGAACTTGTTCATGAAGAATCTGTACAAGAACAATATGTTCAAGAGGAATCAGTTCAGGAAGAAGAACAGAATGATGTTATTCAACAAACTCTTCCAGAATCTGATCCAGATGTTGTTGAGTTACCTCCTCCTCTAGTTGAAACTGTGTCTATATCTTCAACTGACTTAGAAGCTTCTAAACCTCCCTCTCAACAATTAGAAGTGGTTCAAGACATCATTGATCCTCTCCCTCATACCACAAAATGGACAAGATCTCATCCAATTCATCAAATTATTGGAAATCCTCAAGCTAGCGTGTCTACACGTTCCAGGACAGCTACCTCCAACGAATGTCTCTTCACTTGCTTCTTAAGCAATATTGAACCAACAAAAGTTTCTGAAGCGTTGGAAGACTCGGACTGGAACAAGCTCTGGATCAGATGAGACTCCTAAAGTTCTCATCAATCTCATCAAGACAATGTATCTCGGCCAGAGGGATTTGTTGACAAAGATCGTTCTGATTACGTATATTTTCTCAATAAAGCTTTGTATGGTCTGAAACAAGCTCCACGGGCGTGGTATGACCAGTTGTCAGCTTTCTTAGTCAAATCCGACTTCACCAAAGGATCCATAGATACCACTCTTTTCATTTATAGATCAAACTTGGATATTTTCTTAGTACAAATATATGTAGATGATATTATTTTCGGTGCGACTAACAAATCTTTATGTACTTGGTTTTCTGATCTAATGACATCTAGGTTTCAAATGAGCATGATGGGAGAAATCAATTTCTTTGTCGGCTTACAAGTGAAGCATCTTCCAGATGGAATCTTCATCAACCAGTCAAAGTATGTATTTGACATCTTGAAGAAATTCAAGATGGACAAATCTACTTCAATCGGTACGCCGATGGCTCATGGTGCCAAAATCGGACTTGATCCTGATGGAAAAGCTGTGGATCAAAAGACATATGGAGGAATGATCGGATCACTGATGTATCTCACAACATGTCGCCCGAATATAATGTTCTCTACGTGCCTATGTGCCAGATTGCAAGCCAAGCCAAAAGAATCTCATCTACTCGCAGTCAAGCGTATTTTTAAATATATTAAAGGAACTCCTTATTTAGGTTTATTGTATCCTAAAAGTTCTGACTATAAATTGATTGCTTATTTAGATGAAGATTTTGGCGGTAATCAATTAGACCGGAAGAGCACCTCAGGTCATCTTCAGTTTTTGGGTGACAGACTGATAAGCTGGGCGTCGAAGAAGCAGAACTGTGTTTCTATTTCAACTGCAGAGGCAGAATATGTCGCCGCAGTTAGTTGTTGCGCTCAAGTCCTATGGATGAGGACACAACTACGGGATTACGGGATGCTATACAAGACGGTACCAATATATTGTGACAGCAAGTCCGCAATTGCCATATCAGTCAATCCGGTCCAGCACACCAAGACCAAGCACATAGATATGCGGTACCATTTCATAAAGCATCATGTGGAAGAAGGTACTATTGAATTATATTTTGTACCAACTGAATATCAACATGATGATATCTTTACAAAAGCCTTAGATGAAAAATGTTTCAATTTTTTGCTTTCAAAATTAGGCATGTTGAATTTAAAAGTTTAAATCTTTACAAATTTCATTCTATAAAATAAAATTTTACAGACTTTCTTTCTTTTGAATAAAATGTATGTCTAGGATCTTTTACAAGGTCTCTGTTTATATTAAAGTTTTATATGTTCAACTTTCAAGTCTTACAAAAGTCGAAAAGTCAGCAACATGTTTGTAGCTTTTGATATTGCTTTAAAGATATGTAAGTCGAAATTTTTATAGTTTACTTTGCTTAGACTACCTAAATAATCAGGATTATAGATCAGAATGAAAATATGGGCTAAGCATTTAGACATTGATCCAAGTGATTGAGATGAATAATAAATTCTTAAAATACAGAAATCTATGAGTTTAAAAGTTTGTACCTGTGACCTTTCTGTGTGTCCCAATACGTAATCATTCAATCAAGCAAACAAGTAATTAACACAATAATTCAAACCTGATATTGATTAAGTAGATGATTACAATTGTTCTTGACAAGAAATCAACCTTTCTCTCTGTTTTTCTTCTGTTCACGGCGCACCAAACAACATCAACCTCTTTCAATATTAATTTCTCTTTTAATCTCCCTTAACCTAAACAAAACTAATTTATACTTAGGCTAACTTAGCCTAATGGGCTTTGCAATGCTTTGTGATGGGCTTTGCAATGCTTGGCCCAACAACCTAAAACAAACTAATTTAACTAAAGTTAAAACTAACTAATAAATAAAATACGTAAACAGACTTTGACTATTTATTACAAAAGGACCCTAGACTATTTGTTGAGACGACTTTATCATCTTTGACTTCAGATTTCTATCTTCAGATAATTATGATCTTGAATCCAATAAATATGTGCTTTAACAATCTCCCCCTTTGGATCAAGATCATTCTTTAAGCACAGAAAATGTAATCTTCCTCTTTGCCTTCAGAATGTAGCAATCTCCCCAATCGATGAGAATATCTTTTGGAAAGAAATTACCTCCAGTTTCAGCTCGGAATGATTCAGCAAATCATCTTCAAAGAAAATTTCTTCATTTCAGCATATCTTCAGAATATCTTCAATTTCTTGATTGACGCTTCTCCCTCTTTTTGATGAAAAGAGCAAAGAGTTCATCAAAACGTGTCTTCAAGAAATTTCTTCCACCATTGATCTTGCAAATAGAACCACTGATTATCCATCAATTCATTAAGATGTTCATCTAGATCTTTGCAAATCTAGACAAATTAGAAAATGAAGTGTAACACATGAATCAACAAATGAATTAGTTAAAATTTCCTGTCAGTAACACAAAGTCACCGTGTGTAACGAATACACAATATAAAGGAGCTTTTGTGATGTTCACTCCCCCAGGGCTTCCATTCAATCATCGAAACACCACAAAGGCAATTTCTATGAACGTTATGACAAAGAAACAAATTCTTTGTGTGTTCGTGCAAGTGATAGAATAAATTAAGCATATGATGATTGCTTATAAGGCTCAAAAAAGTGTAAACCACTGAGACAACAGTTAGTTAAACACAGACTCAATGTGCATTAGTGAAGTGTGAAGGTGGGGCAGACTTCCTTCTTTTCAATATCCAGATTTTCCAAATGAAAATCAGATAGCATATGTACTGCGTCCCCTTTGAAAATGAAACATTTTCTTGTTGAGAATAAAATGAGTAGCTGGTGGGGTAATGTCAAGAATTGGCATGGGCTAGTTGCCTGTTTCAATAATGTTCACCAAGAATTGTGAAGCATTAGAAATGTGGCTACCCGACTCAGAAAGTATTTGGTGCAGAGTTTGATATTCTTTTACTCTGATCTCTCACCCTCTTTCTTTTAATCTTTAAGCTCACAGCTAACCAAAACTCTCTTTTAACATTTCTTTCATCACACATCCCATACTCATTTCTTTTTGGACTCCTCACATGCAATCACTAAAGGATTAACTTCATGGGTAGGAAACACTAGTTAACGTGAATCCATAGAAGTTCAATGAAGTCCTAGCACACTAATCCCATGTGTTGAGGAGAAATCCCAACATTTGCTGGGAAAGCCAGAAGCATCCAGCGCCCTCACCTTCGACTCGGGAGTACGTAACTGGCCGGGACTAACAGCCCGACCCACTGGCTCCACGAAAGTGGTGCAGCCCCTCATGTCCGCCTGTCGCTTAGTACGGGGCTTTGCACTACCATGGTTTAAGGAAATAAAGTTGCGCCTTCACCATCAGCAATTGCTTTTGGTGTAGTGGTAAGCGCTTGATCCTAACAAGTTAAGCGTGCTCGGGCGAGAGCAATCCTAGGATGGGTGACCTCCTGGGAAGCTCAAGCCTTGGGACCTAACACCATGTTTTCCTATGAAGCATATGATGCTCAGGTAGTTTAACTTTATCAGTTACAGCTCAAAGATGAATCAGAAAACATTTAAAATCACACTTCCAATTCAAGAAATTTGTTTGAGAATCGGGAAGTGGTTTGAACATTTAAAAACATGTTTTCTTATGATTGAAAGTTGTCCTTCTGTCAACCATAGATGAGATGAAGATTAAGAATTATACCATTTGAGTATAGTCTTACATCTCGCGAAGTCAAGCTTAAAGTCATAAAGATATGATCTTTGAAGTATCTCTCAACCTGCAAAAGTCTAAAAGTCTAGTCAAAGTAACTTTATTCACTGAAATTGAACTGACATAAAGCAGTAAAACAATTGATGTACGAGTTCTGATCAGAAATAATCAGAAGTCATCGCCATACTCCTTTGACTTGATCGCTCCGCCTAAAATAAAGCATGACTAACAAGTTTATCAGTAAGTACAATGCATTCAGAATTGCTCCCCCTCAAACTAACATTGATCATCTATAAGATATTTTTCACAATCCCCCTGAGATCATGAACAAACTATTAAAGAGCAGGTATCATGTGGAAATTATAATAAAGAAATGATAAAGAAACACGATAAGAAACTTTAATAGGTAACCACTTATTAGGTCTTAAGATTTAGCATACCAAGTCTTGAGACAAGAAAATTAAATCTCTTTTCGTCTAAAGGTTTGGTAAACAAATCTGCAAGCTGATAATCGGTTTTTACAAAGTAAAGTTCAATTGTTCCCTTTTCTACATTATCTTTTATAAAATGATACCTCACATCTATGTGTTTGGTCTTAGTATGCTGAACAGGCTTAGCGGTAATCGTAATAGCGCTATTCGAATCACAATAGATCGGGATTCTATTGAAATGAAATCCATAGTCTCGCAGTTGTGTTCTCATCCACAATACCTGAGAACAGCAGCTAGCAGCAGCTACATATTCCGCTTCGGCCGTTGATGTGGAGACACATAATTGCTTCTTTGAAGCCCAACTAACGAGTTTATCTACGAGAAATTGGATATGACCCGAGGTGCTCTTCCTGTCTAACATGCAACCAGCATGATATGCGTCTGAATAAGATGTTAGTTCAAAGCTTGTATCCTTAGGATACCACAGACCAAGATCTGCGGTCCCCTTCAGATACCTGAAAATTCGCTTTACAACAGACAAATGGGATTCTTTAGGATTGGCCTGATATCTAGCACATAAGCATGTAGAAAACATTATATTCGGCCTACTAGAAGTAAGATACATTAAGGAACCTATCATCCCTCTATAAGTCCTAACATCAACATCCTTTCCCGAAAGATCGGTGCCAATCTTAGTACCAAGTGCCATTGGGGTACCAATCGGTTTACAATTTTCCATTTTGAATTTCCGAAGAATATCCAAAATGTATTTGGATTGATTGATAAAAATCCCCGTTGAAAATTGTTTGACTTGCAATCCGAGAAAGAAGTTCATCTCTCCCATCATGCTCATCTGAAAACGTGACACCATGAGGTTTGCAAAGTTCTTACAGTACTTAGGATTTGTAGAACCAAAAATAATATCATCCACATATATTTGAATAAGAATGATATCGCCTTTATCCTTTTTAATAAAAAGAGTGGTATCGACCGCACCTTTAGTAAAAACTGACTTGACCAAGAATTGAGATAAAATATCATACTAGGCGCGAGGAGCTTGTTTCAGTCCATAAAGAGCTTTATCCAAGATGTAGACATGGTTCGGCTTATCTGGATTTACAAACCCTTCTGGCTGTGAGACGTAGACTTCTTCATTGAGTACTCCATTCAGAAAAGTTGTCTTCACGTCCATTTGATAAACGGTGAAGTTCTTGTGGGCTGCATAGGCTAATAACATCCGAATTGCCTCTATACGTGCCACTGGAGCATAAGTCTCATCGTATTCTATTCCTTCCTCTTGCCTATATCCCTTGGTGACGAGTCATACTTTGTTTCGGATAACGGTGCATTCTTCATATTTCTTTTTTTTGAACACCCATTTCGTACCAATGATGGTTTTACCTTGCGGTTTGGGTACGAGTCTCCAGATTTTCAGTGCTTCAAACTGATTTAGCTCATCTTACATCGCAGTTACCCAATTTGAATCGGCAAGGCCCTCAGATACGCGAGTAGGCTCGATCATGCTCAGAAAGGATTCATACATACATAGATTTGATGTGGCAGACCTAGTTTGCACTGGTGCAGAAGGATCTCCAATAATTTGATGTACCGGGTGCTCTTTGGTCCACTTATGTTCATGAGGGAGTGGATTAGATGTAGATTGATCATCGTCTGCATCTAGGAATCCACTGGTATCTCCTTCAGATGGTTCAGAATTAACGGGGGTTTCAGTTGAAGTTGTCATTGCAGAAGTGGCAGTAGGTACAGCTTGGGCAGTCTGTTGATCAATCTTTATAGTACATCCTACTGAGTCAACTACTTCTGTCTCGGCGTTGTTGATCACAACTTCAACTGTCATAGTAGGCTGTTGAACTGGAACTTCTTGCCGAATCGGGGAATTTGATTCAGTAGAGATATCGGAAGTGGTCGGATGAGTAGTCATCGAGTCTTCTATCCTGTCAACCACAACAGAGTTAGGCAACTTAGATCCAAGAAATTCATCATAGAACAGTTCAAATAATAAATCCAAATCAGATAAATTAGAAGTAGATGACGAAGCGCCATCTGATTTGTTCTCATGAGGTGCAGGTCCTGGACTGGTTGGTCCAGAAGCTAGTACTCCGGTAATGACGGGTTCTGAACTGATGTGCTCAGAAGCCATTTCCTCATCGAATGTAACATTAACGCTTTCGATCACAGTCTTCGACTTCTTCAAGTAAACCCTATATGCAGTAGATGTCGAGGAATAACCAACGAAGATGCCTTCATCCACCTTAGCACTGAACTTGTTCAGATTCTCTCTGTCGTTTAGAACAAAACACTTACAACCACAAACATGAAAATATTTAATGGTTTGTGTTCGATTGTTGATCAACGCATACGGACTCTTCTGAAATATGCGGTGTATCATGGAGCGATTCTGAGTGTGACACGCAGTCGATACAGCTTCAGCCCACAAAAATAAATGTAAGTCAGACTGGTTGAGCATTGTTCGAGCGGCCTCAACAAGTGTACGATTTCACCTTTCGACGACTCCGTTCTGTTGAGGCGTGTGAGCAACAGAGTATTGATGTGATATCCCGACCGATTCGAGATATTCTTCAACTATATTGTTCTTGAACTCTGTGCCATTGTCAGTCCTGAGAATCTTTACTTGTTTTTGCAGATTGACTTGGGTCGTCTTCAGAAACGTAATGAGAACATCGGGAGTCTCATCTTTAGACCGTAGAAATTTAACCCAAGTGTATCGCGTATAGTCGTCCACGATAACTAGCACATACTTCTTTCCTCCTAAGCTTTGCGTTCGCATAGGACCGCATAAGTCCATATGCAACAACTCTAAAGGAGAGCTGGTACTAGGTTCAGGATTTGGTTTGTGTGGGGCTCTCTTCATCTTTCCCTTTTCACACGCTGCACATAGATGTTCTCTTTCATATTTCAGCTCTGGAAGTCCTTTCACTAGCTTGCCACTGAGTAGCTTGTTGATGTACCGAAAGTTGAGGTGAGAAAGCCGTCGATACCATAACTAGCTTTGTTGCATCGAGGCCTTTGATAGTAGACAGACCTGATTGTCAGCCTGGACCTTTGACAAGTTGATGGTGTAGAGGTTTGACTTGCGAGTGCCGACCAAGAGTTCTTTCCCGTCTTCAGTGCGTACCGAAGATGTCTTGGCCTTGAAATTAACCTCTAAGTCATTGTCGCAGAACTGGCCAATGCTGAATAGGTTGTTCCGTAAGCCTTCAACGTAGCTCACCTTCTTGATCGTAAGATTTTCATGTACAACATCACCATATCCCAGAATAGGTGAAAACTGATCATTCCCAAAACGAACTGTGCCGCAATATTTGTCTGTAAAATTAGACAACATACTCTTCTGCCCGGTTATATGCTTGGAACACCCGCTATCCAAGAACCACATATGACGGGTCTGCACAACACAAATCAAGAAAGAAGGGTTTAGGAACCCATTTAAAAATGGGACCTCCACTGTTAGTACTTGATTTTGGCACCCATTTAAATTTGGGTCCGCTTTTTTTTGAAAACCAGAAGCATGATAAGACGAATGATAATGATAAGATGAAACATTATATGAACCATACTAAACATCAGAATATTTACGAGAAGCATAATCACATTCACCATAACTTAAAAACTTTTTATTTGATGGTGCTAACTGGAATAATTGCTTTATAGAGTACTTCTTGCGAGAATCAACAAGATTAGATTTAAAAGTAGCAACATTCACAATCACATCATTTTTACTAGAAGTCTTTTTATTCAAAAAAAAACTAGAACTAGATTTAGCTTTCTCGTCTATCTTCTATTTCGGTATCCATGCAGTCTTAACTCCAACCCTTTGCTTTCTCAAATCTGAAACATGTGAAACTTTAGAGTTAGAATGATGAAAATTAAGAGAATGCTTCTTCTTTGGCTTACCAGTGGGGATCGGTTTCTGTGAAAGCTGAGATTTTTGTTTCTTACCTTTTGCTTTCTTTGATTTCACAGAAACTGATTTATCAACTTTCGTTTATGTTTCACCTTTTTCAAACACACTGGGTAATCCAAAAGAATTAGCAACACAAGATGAATGATCAGGAAGTTTAGAGGTAAAATCAAATTGAGCAACACAATCATTCAAAATACCATCAGAGTTTAAGAAATTAAGATCATTCTCAAGTGAACCAGATCTGTCATCAGAATTTAAAGCCTTAGAGAATTTAGAAAAATCAGTATCTTTGAACACTGTTGAAAATACAGTTTGTTCTAAGTCCATCAAAAGTCTTTCTTCTGTAAGAGTATTCTCGAGTTCAGAAATTTTACTTTCCAAAACTAGAGGAGGTACGTAAAGCTTACCTTCGATGGGTTTAGCCTCCAACTCTTTTACAGAATAACTCTCAAAATAATCATTTGAAAGAAATTTTGATTTATTAGAACTATAACTGTTATTCAACTTTTCATAGCGAAATGGAAGTTGAACTTTAGCTGTGTTCTTTCTTTTATCATATTCCTTGGCTTTATCTTTTTCAGACAAACTAGTCCAAAAGGGTTTGAGTTCCTGATGTTGAGGAGCAAACAACATAAACCCAAAGTCATAAAGTGCAGGCACTTCAGATATACCCTTTTTGAGAGGATGTGGGTTTTTGTAACCAAGTCCCCAAGTATCAGGTTTCTCTTTAGGTTTGTTCAAATGAATAGTGTGTTCAGTTTGACCTAAAGAATGTAATTTCTCTTCCAAAGCATTTACCTTGTCTATTAAAGAATTCTTTTCTTTTGAAGTAGAAAAATACCTTTTAGAAATCTCTATAGACTTAAACTCACATTCTCTATACTTAGAAACAGTTTCAGACAACTCTTTATGAATTATAGTCTTTTCTTTAGCGCAAGTGTCTATATTTTTATGCAAAGTTTCAATTAATACATTTTTCTCAGCAATATCATTACAAAGTTTATGTATAGATTGATTTTTCTCATTAATGACACCTTTCTCACGCTTCAGTTTAGACTCTAATTCTTGGAGTTTAGACATCATGGCATGCATTTGGTTCAGAAAATCAGATTCAGTTAAGGTACATACCTCATCATTGTCTCCATCATCAGAATCAACTTCAGCTTTTGACTGGTTTTTCCCCATCAAGCACAGATGTGCTGTTTCATTCTTCTCTCCTTCTTCAGACTCTTGATCTGAATGGTCGAGCCAGTATTCATCCTCCGCCATTAATGCTTTTCCAGCCTCTTGTTGCTTGGCTAGAAGCATCTTGTTCTTGTAATATTCGGAGTTTCGGACTTTTGATTTGCGGCAGTCCTTGGCAAAATGACCGAATCTGCCACAGTTGTAGCACTTCATTGGTTCTTCCTTCTTGGGCTATTCGGCTCCAGCCTTCTTCTTTTGTTCTGGTCTCTTGTCTTCAACTTTCTCCTTATGCTTGTAGTAATTAGGACCAGACGAGTATATCTGACTATTGGAGTTTGGCTTTTTATAGAACTTCTTTTGGAATGCCTTGGTTAACATTAGCATGGTTTCCATCAGTTGTTCACAATTGTCAGAGTCAGACTTTACCTCACTATCCACTTCTTCAGACTCAGATGCTATCACCTTCTTCTTCTTAGACCTTTTCTTGACAACAAGAGCAACTGGATCAACAACTTCTTTGTCAGCCTTCTTCATCTCAGCCTTGATTTCATCCACCTCTTCCTCATTCTGTTTGAGGATTTCATAAACTTCATGAAGTGGAATGTCGTTCAGATCTTTCAACTGCCTCATCTGTCTTGTGAATCTTTTCCATTCTGGCTGAAGGTTGCTGAGAAATTTCACATTCAGCTCAACTTGAGATTTGTTGATCTTGTTCTTGCTGAGCTCATTCAGCAATGTGACAAATCTGTCATAAGTGGCTTCAAGTGATTCTCCATCTTTGGCTTTGAATTCTTCATAGTTATTCAAGAAGTTGGAAACTTTAAGCTGATTGCCGACTTTTGATCCAATCATCATCTTCTCCAATTGATCCCACATTTGCTTGTCGGTAGCATTGTAGCTATCAATTTTGACATATATTTCGTTCGGTATGCCTTGAAGAATAAATGATCTTGCCAGCTTGTCACCCTTGTGTCTCCTCAGCTGATCTTCCGTATATTCACCAATCGATAACTTATACTCAGTCTCTTCTTCTTCACCATTTTCTCCGGCTACAGTGAGAACCTTGGTTGGAGGTGTCATGATTCCTTCTTTCAGAGATTTTCTCATATAATCTCCCAAATCATGTCGATCGATGAAGTCCAAGAATCTGTCCTTCCACTGCTCGTACTCCCCCTTGAAGAGTACTGAAGGCTTCACATCTGTTCCAATAGCAAGAGCTTCCCAAGACATCTTTACTTATACGATTAGTAGACTAACTTATCTGATACGATACAATCAACTTATATGAGATCATTAAAAATCAAGATAAAATCACACAATACTGAAAATCTTAGAATGAAATTCAGAAAAATCTGATCACGAACAGAACTTTGTCCCCCTTCGCAGACTTAGCACGGGCAGCGCCCCTAGAGAAAATTTTTTGACATTTACATGCCCTATTACAGTTTGCAAAAATCGACCGGGGATGTGCTTCGACCGGTATTGAGTTGACCGGAGACTTGTAAAGACCGGTAGAGAGTTGGACCGAGAACTTGTAAAGACTGGTAGAGAGTTCGACCGAGAACTTGTAAAGACCGGTAGAGAGTTCGACCGGGAACTTGTTCGACCGGGGAAGTGCAAAGACCGGTAGAATGCTTAGACTGATAGTGCTTAGACCGATAAGGGATAAGACCGATAGAATGCAAAAGCTTCGACCGGTATTGTCTTTGACCGGAACACCGTCTTAGACCGGAATAGGATATGACCGGGATTGTGTGTGTACCGGTCGAATGCTATAGACCGATAAAAGGTATTCGATCGGAAGTGTAAGGACCGATATAGTTTGACCGATAATGTGCTTAGACCGGGGTAACCTGTGAGTGTACCGGTCGAATGCTATAGACCGATAAAAAGGTATTCGACCGGAAGTGAAAGACCGATATGTTCTTTAAGTCCTTCGACCCAGAAACCAAAATTCAGCCCAGAAAACACACAATATGACGAATTAAAGTACCAAACTTTACCAATACGATTAAATTACCAACTAGAACAGATTCCAATCAATTAATTTCAATAAAAACCACTTTAAGAATAAATCGATTGAAGACACAGTGTTGACTTCGTGAACGAACCCAGAACAACAAATTCAACAAATTGATAACCAAAATCGATGCAATAATCAAATCAAACAATACCCAATCACTATGATAGATAAAACAAACATAATCCAATCAATAATAACTTGAATGAACAATCACACAATAAAAATTATGAATCTTTGACAGAAAACAGAACCGAACAAAACTCATTCAATTCAATCTGTAACGTGCACTGATACCAATTGTGTGTCCCAATACGTAATCATTCAATCAAGCAAACAAGTAATTAACACAATAATTCAAACCTGATTTTGATTAAGTAGATGATTACAATTGTTCTTGACAAGAAATCAACCTTTCTCTCTATTTTTCTTCTGTTCACGGCGCACCAAACAGCATCAACCTCTCTCAATATTAATTTCTCTTTAAATCTCCCTTAACCTAAACAAAACTAATTTTTACTTAGGCTAACTAAGCCTAATGGGCTTTACAAGGCTTTGTAATGGGCTTTGCAATGCTTGGCCTAACAACCTAAAACAAACTAATTTAACTAAAATTAAAACTAACTAATAAATAAAATACGTAAACAGACTTTGACTATTTATTACAAAAGGACCCTAGACTATTTGTTGAGACGACTTTATCAGCTTTGACTTCAGATTTCCATCTTCAGATAATTATGATCTTGAATCCAATAAATATGTGCTTTAACACTTTCTGGTTTGGGAAAGTAAGTTTCGTGGGATGCTTGTCATCTGGTCCCCTAAGGTTAATTGATCGGGGAGTGATCGAACCCAAATCCTTCTATAGAACCAGATCGAAAGTCATGTTCTACTTGTATGAATGGGTTTAGGATGTGTCGATGTAGCCTTTCTGATCCGGGAAAGTAAGTTCCAAGGGGTGCTTGACACCTAGTCCCCTAAGGCTAACTGGTCTGGGAGTGGCTGACCCAAATCCTGCAATAGGGTCAGATAGAAAGTTACGTTTACGACATGTTCTTTACTTAATGAACTCTCTGATTAAAAGATGCCAAAGTGCACAACGCTTAAAAGATGCCAAAGAGCACACTCATGTGAAGATGCCAATGTGCACACTACTAAAAAGATGCCAATATGCACACATCTCATGATACTTGGTGATATGTTTGAGTTGTGATAAACCTGTAAATTTGTGAAAATCTTAATTTTTGATGGCTTAGTGTTAGTACATGCAAAGTTTTCTATAATTATTTTAGAAATGCATTTTTCTTGAAGCTAATCGAAGTTCACATGCGAGCACACTGAATAGATAAGATGGAAGTTTTTGGAACTGAACATGTCTTAACTTGATATGCAATGAAACTTGTTCTTGTATCCAACAACATATGCTTCATTTCAACTGATTGATAAATCTGTGAAATTTTACTGAGTAGACTTTAATTTGTTTAGTGCTTAAAATTTTATATGTTCAGTTGTTTCAAAATTTATATTCAGTATTATTTTTTTTTACACTGATGTTTATATGGTTGTGTATCCATATTTTTGTTAAATGGTCTGTGCATTTTTTGAGGGGGAGAGACAATCTGAAAAGTTTTTTATGAACCAGTTCTTTGTTTGAGGGGCAGTAAGTAAAAATATTTGTGCTGATCAGAAGTTCATCAGGTAAGAATTTCAGATATTTCTACACATTTGCTATACTAACAGATGAAATTTTGTGCATTTGTGTAGGGGGAGTAAACTGTATTCATGTATTATTTTTTTTATTTGAGTATATTTTTTTATTTGGTATTTTTTTTTATGTTTTTACTTTTAGTTTTCTTGGTTTAAGTAGCATTTTCTATTTTCATTTTTTTTTCCCGCTTGTTGACCTCTCTACACTGTTCATCTTCCTCTTTCTCTCTGTGCGCCGATTCTTCAGTTCATTGTGTTTGATTTCAGTTTGTTGTTCTTCGGATCAGGTATGTGTTCTTATTTTGTTTTTAGATTTGTAGAATGTTTAGTTTAATATTACCTTGTTTGATTTCGATTTCATAGTGCGTTTCTTACTGTGCGTTTTTGTTCGCCATTTTCACTGTTCATCGTATCTGATTCATCAGATTCGAGCGACTTTGCTCAAAATTGGATATTGGGTTTTACTTAGACTTGTAATTCGAACCTCAGGTATGTTTTTACTTCTCTTATTTTGTGTTTTATAGCTTTAATTTTGAGTTTCTATGTTTTTTCGGCTTTGTTCTTACGAAAACTAGGTTTTTGTACCAAGTATGTTAGATACGCAAAGTGTCTTTTGCGCATCTAACTGGATACGCAAAGTATACTTTGCGCATCATACTTGATACGCAAACTTTAAGTTTTTGTGTTTTTTGTTCAAGTTTGTTTTGCGTAACATTAAGGACACGCAAAGTCTCTTTTGTGTAACCTGTTGGATACGCAAAATGTACTTTGCGTTTCTTTCTTGATACGCAAACCATTCTTAGTGTTTTTGTTGTGTTTTAATTTCCAAGTTTTGTTTTCGGACCTAGTTAGATACGCAAACCTCAGATTGCGTATCTAACTTGGTGCGCAAACCTGCCTTGGGAATTCTGTGTTTCTCCTGTTTTGTATAATTCTTCTTTTTTTTGTCTTTTAGGTGTAAAATATCTTCTAAAACCAATACAAATCCAATGATTCAAGAAGAGAATGTACTTCTCGAGGATCCTTCTGATCAAGCATCGCTTGACATGCCGATGCCTTATGTTCCTTCAGTCGGGGCTAATCTTTCTGCATCTCGCCGAACGCCGAATGATGTCTTCCCTTCTTTGATGTTTATTTTGTCTTACAAGCCCAGCAATTATTTTGTGGACTTCGACAGAATCAAAATACATCCGGTGATTTGTGCAATTCTATGAGGACATCCACTTGCTCAGGCTCTTTCGTCATGTGCTGAAGTTCCAGAAGTATATATTCAGCAAGCCTGGCATACAATTACAAAGAATGAACTGGCTCGTCCGCACCGCTTTTAGCTTCAAATAGATCAGTATGATTCTTTTCTTTCATACAAGCGTCTCAGACTAATACTGGAGCTTCCTGATTCTAACTCTAGACCCGGTCGAACTACATATGACAGCTTTCCATCTGAAGAAGAAGTATTTGAAGGGATAAGGAATCTTGGATATGTTGGGACATTGGACAAAGTGCGTGATTTTGATAAGTCTAAATTACCTCCAGTTTGGTATTCTCTCTTCTCTGTCATCATCAGGTGCCTTACGACAAAACATTCCAGCACGGACAGTGCAAGTCTACTGTATCTCCGTTTGTTCCATGCAGTCGTCTATGACTTGCATGTCGACTACACATTCATTTTCTGGACCGAACTCTCGGAGGTGGTGCATTACAAGCTTACCAACAAGAAACGCAAGTTTATTCCATTCATTCGATTCTTGAAGCTTATCATCAGAAGCATACTCAGAAACAATCCGGATATTCCTCGGAGATGATCTTGGCCACAAGTTCCTGATATAGAAATGACTTACATTCAAAAGGTGAAGCGGACTTTTGACTATTCGATGCCTATTCCTTCGGAGCTTATTGTGAATTATGCAGATCCTTCAAATGAAAGTATTATCGAATATTGGAAGATGATCATAATGAACCATCTCATGATGAAAGGGCTGCATCTATTCCTGCTAATCAAGAAGTTGAAGTTCAAGTATCTGTTTCTGAACAAGAGGTCAACAAAGCTGTTGAACAAGAAGTTGAGGTAAATATTGAACATCAAGAAGTTCAAGCAGATGTCGCTTCTCAACAAATTGAAGATGTAATTGCTCAAATTGCTATTGACTCCCCGATACATGATTCTTCTGATGCTGCTAATCATATTGCAACTGAATCTGATGCTGTTATTTCTGCTGATTTTGGTAATGCTACTGATGGTAATGATGATTCTGGTGATGATGGTAATGATGATTCTGGTGATGATGGTGATGATGGTAATGATGATTCTGGTGATGATGCTGATCAACCGAGTATTCGGATTTATGAAAGAAAGATCAGGACACCGGAAGTGGTTGTTTCAGCAGAAGTTGTTTCTGAAGATGATTCTGTTCCTGTTAATCCTTCTATTGCACGTCTTCAGGTAGATGATTTGGATACAGCTTTTGATCAAGCCTCAGCTCCGGTATAAGGTCAAGCTCCAACAACTTTGCTTGCGGCTATTCAGTCTACAACAGTTCCAGCTGTAGAGCTTACTTCTGATCAAGCTCGGGTTTCTATTGACAAATTCTCTACTTTGAACTATGTCATTCGTCAGTTATCAGAGAGAATGGAAGCAGAAAAGGAAGCTCAAATTCTGAAGTTGAAGACTTTCTTCAAAGGCAAGATGCCTGAGATTGATACGTCTGTCATTCCTCCAGAGATTCCCTTCAGAAAACCTACTGGTCTTATTATCAGAGAGTCTTCTTCTATACCAGTTTCTACAGCTTCTCCAATAGTTTCTCTACCGGTTCCTCCTGTATTCACTATGTCTGCTGGACTTTTCACATCAATTCCTTCTGCTACAACTTCCAAGTCTTCTTTGCATGATCTGCCTATTTCCGAATTGACTGATTTGTTGTATGCACGTCTTCTTTCCATGTCTCCGCCAGAACATCAAGATCAGGATCTGCTCTTGTTAGATCTGTTTTTATAGTAATCATTGTATTTATTTTCTAGCCTAGACTGTTCTTATTGATGTAATCTGTTTTATTAAGGCTAGGGGTATTTAAGTCCCCTTAGCCTTTGTTCTTGTAATTTTGGCACTCTAATTGAAGATATCTGATTACATTTGGCGCTCCTACTTTCTCTCTCTACTTTCTCTCTCTAAAGATTTAGAGATCTTGGACTTTCAGCTTTCTCTTCTGAGAAATTTCCAACCTTCACCGCCTCAAGCGCTTTCATCTGATTCTAACAGGATTACAGTGTTATCTGATGAATTCCATTCTTTCAGATCAGAAGTTCGAACTAGTTTTGCAGATTTAATGTATTTCATGACTCAATCTTTTTCTGATCTTGCTAACCGGTTTGATAATCTTCAACAAAGCTGCAGAGCAGAGGCCGGTCCGTCTCTTAAGCGCCGACATGACCTAGATGATCCCGATCATCAAGGCCATGAGGGGGAGATGGCTAAGAGACCAAGAATGGAAGGAACTTCTTCAGGGATAACTAATCAATCTCAAGA
Organism: Arctium minus; assembly: GCA_954870635.1. Taxonomy (NCBI): domain Eukaryota; kingdom Viridiplantae; phylum Streptophyta; class Magnoliopsida; order Asterales; family Asteraceae; genus Arctium; species Arctium minus. The sequence goes on along the minus strand of OX941080.1, from coordinate 117,532,181 downwards.
AGAAGCTGTTGTTGGATCTGAACAGAATGCTGAAAATGTTGAAGATTGCAATGTTAATGACTTGGTGAATTTGTTGATTGATAGGGTTGATTCTTCTTCAATATCTGATTTTATTAAAGTTTCTGAGCAGAACAAAGAGAAAAACTGGCAGATTGTGGTCTACGAAGATCCAGACTTAGTTTCTAATCCAGTTATTGTTGCTAATGCTGAAATTGTATCTGATATAAAGTCTTTCTTTTCGAACATTATTGAAATTAATTCAGATGATGATGATGATTCTAAGTATGAAAAAGTCTGTAAAGTGAGGATAGAAGATTGTGATGACATCATTATCATTTCTGATACAGAAGATGATTCAATGTTCATGGATGGAAAAGATGAAGAAGAGGCAGAAATGTTATACAGTGATCTTCCTGCTCATGATGAGATTCCTGAAACTGCTAAAGTCCCATCTACTCCTGTTTCTATTCCTTCAAGTTCATTTGAATTTGGTCAGTCGTCAAGAGCACAAGCTGATGTTCCACCTTCTGATCCTGTGATTCCACCGTCTATTCTAGAAGAAGGACCAGCTTTATCTAGACAACAGAGACATAGGAATTTGCAACAGAGATACATGGCTTCAAGACTAAGATCGGCTTTTCTAGAAGACACTCAGAGTAACATCTTTGTTTCTAGAATAAGGCCAATTAATATCTATGCAATTCTTGGAGTAGAGAAAGAGTCAGATGATTATTAATTTGAATACTTAATGTTCATTAAGTGTCAGTGCAAAAGGAATAATACCGTTTCTTCTCATCACTTAATTGTTCGAGTCATCAGTGTCACAATCAACAAGTTTGTGAATATCTGGTATCCTGCTTTGAAGTTGAAAGAAGAGACTACAAGCGGTATAAATTCTCAGAGGCAGACTTCGCTGACCTTTCTATTGATGACATGGAGTTCTTATATGACTATTTCAGGAATCTCTATCATAGATCACAGGATGTTTCACAAGCTTTGTTCGTCATCAAAAGATTTATTCGACGACAAATTCGATTCTTCAGAGTTTTTGATTTTCAGATGGCCGTTGAAATCTTTCAACCAGTTGTAAATCTTATGAGGACTAATCGAAGCTTACCAAACTTAGAGTCTTATCCACTTCTCAACATAGTTGAAGATCTATATGGAGTTGTGTACAAGAATGGCTCAATTGAAAAATGCTTTCTCAGATTTGAAGAAATTGCTCATTACTCTTATGGAACTTTAAAGGTGATTAAGCTTCAGTTGGAGCAACATCTGAAGGAGGCTAAAAGAAGGTTTTTGGAAACAAGAGAAAATGCATTTCTGGTTGATAATGATGAAATCCTACTACTCCAGAAGACTTTAAATTCAATTCAAGAGAGATTGAATTTCCGTTCCACTCTGCGAGAAGTAAACGAGAAGAGCGTCAGTGATTCTCCAAAGTCGCATGGTTGGTCTATGCTGTTTTTGAAGATTGTTTTTTCAAGACCACGACGCCAATGATTACCAAGGGGGAGATTGTTAGATCTGTTTTTGTAGTAATCATTGTATTTATTTTCTAGCCAAGACTGTTCTTATTGATGGAATCTGTTTTGTTAAGGCTAGGGGTATTTAAGTCCCCTTAGTCCTTTGTTCTTGTAACTTTGGCACTCTAATTGAATATATGTGATTACATTTGGCGCTCCTACTTTCTCTCTCTAAAGATTTAGAGATCTTGGACTTTCAACTATAATCGATTCCCATTTTGTGATTTTGGTGTCAAACTGTTCTCGACTTCAAACTCACTGTTCCATCAATTTATTTTTCAAAAAGTGATTGTTTTTCAGATCAAAAGGTTGTAATCTGTTCTAGAAGTGTTAGTGGTCAATTTGTCAAAATTTGGGACTGCTAATCGAAGTCTAGATAGGTTAAATTGTCAATCAAAGTCGATTTTCGAAGCTGCAGGGATGAACTCGCGAGATGGAAGCTTTGCGCCAGTTCATAGTGTTCTTTTGCGCCATCAGTTCCTCGTGCAAAGTTCTACTTCACGCGACCTTCTTCTTGAGCAAGTCTCTGGTTTGCGCCATCAACGTCTCGCGCAAACTTAAAATTTCGCGCGACCCACTACTCGCGCAAAGTCCATTTCGCGCGACCCGCCTCTCGCGCAAAATCCTCTTTGCGCCAACTTCTCTTAGCGCCAAGTCTCTGTTTTGTGCCAACCACTTCTCGTGGAAAGTTCCACTTCGCTCGACCCATTCCTCGCGCAAACTGAGTTTTGCGCCAGCCTCCTTTAGCGCAAATTGTGCCTTTTGCGCCAGTTCTTGACTTAGTCTTTCTGAATCGTATTATTCAGTATTTATCTGATTTTATCTAGACTAACGATCAAATACAAGTTCTTATTGCACATTAATAAAAAAGGATGACATCAAGAGAACCTCTAGCTATCGGAACTGACACAAAGCCACCAGTACTCTTTAGGGAAGAGTATGAGCAGTGGAAAGATCAGTTCATGGACTTCTTAGAAAGACATGATTTGTGTGATTTAATCAGGAAATCCTTAGAGGAATGAGTTATGGCACCTATTATGAGGACTCGTACGGTTGGGACTGATGAGATAGAATATCAACTTAAGTTTGATGAACTAGATGGTGAAGACCTAAAGAGAGAAAGAGCTGATAGATTAGCAAAGTCTTTCATTCTTCATGGCATTACTAATGAAATATATGTGAAGATTGACAACTACAAAGCTACAGGCAAAGAGATGTGGGATCAACTGGAGAAAATGATGCTTGGTTAAAAAGTTGGAAACCAACTCAAGATATCTAACTGCCTCAACAATTATGAAGAGTTCAAAGGCAGAGTTGGAGAATCTCTAGCAGAAACGTATGACAGATTTGTGACCTTGATGAATGAGTTAAGCAAGAACAAGGTCAATAAATCACAAATAGAACTAAATGTCAAATTCCTAAGCATCCTTCAGCCATAATGGAAAAGGTTTACAAGACAGATGAAGCAAATAAAAAATCTGAACGATATTCAACTTCACGAGTTCTATGAAACCCTCAAGAAAAATGAGGAAGAGGTGGATGAGATCATGGATGAAAAGAGACAGTATGGGAAGACAGTTGATGATTCAATTGCTCTTGTTATGAAGAAGAAGAAGACGATTATATCTGAATCAGAAGAGGTTGAAACTGATGCGAACTCTGACTCTGACGACTGTGAAAATCTAAAGCAAGCTATGCCTATGTTGACCAAGGCTTTTCAAAACAAGTTCTACAAAAAGCCTAGCTCGAACAGTCAGAGGTATTCATCTGGTCCAAACAACTATGTTCACAAGGAGAGATTTGAAGGAAAGAGGTTAGAGGAAAGGAAGCCAGAAGAGAAAAGGTTTAAAGCTGAAGAGACTAATCAGCCAGAACCTCCAAAGTGCTACAACTGTGGCAGACTTGGTCACTTTGCCGAAGACCCAATGTCTGGAACTCGGACTACTACAAGAACAAAATGCTTCTAGCCAAGCAACAGGAAGCTGGAAAGGCATTGTTGGCAGAAGATGCGTTCTGGCTAGATCAGTCAGACCAAGAAGATGAAAATGAAGAGAAGGACGAGACAACACACTTATGATTTATGAGAAAGCTAGAAATAGAAGGTGAAGCTGATTCCGATGAAGTGGACAACGAAGAGGTATGTGATTTAACTAAATCAGATTTCTTAAATCAAATGCATGCCATGATGACAAAATTCCCAGAATTACAGTCGAAACTTAAGCGTGAAAAGGGTGTTATTAATGACAAAAACCAATCAATACAAAAACTTAGCGAGGATATTGCTGAGAAGAAAGTATTGGTTGAGACTTTACATAAAAACTTTGACACCAACGCAAAAGAAAAGACCATAATTCTTAAAGAGATTGCTGAAACAAATTCTAAATTGAGAATGTCTGAGTTTGATTTCAAAGAGCTTACGAGAATGTATTATTCGCGTTCCGAAGAAAACAAATCTTTACTTGCAAAATTAAAAGCTTTGGAAGGGAAGTTAATCAAGAGAAACCGAATCATATATACGTTCTCGACAAAGCACTTTATGGACAGAAACAAGCTCCTCGTGCCTGGTATGATGTCTTATCTAAGTTTTTGGTCAAGTTAGGTTTTACAAAAGGTACGGTAGATACCACTTTATTCCTTAAAAGGGAGAAAGTCGATATCATTCTAATTCAAATATATGTTGATGATATTATTTTTGGCTATACAAATCCTAAATACTGTAAGAATTTTTCAAACCTCATGGTGTCACGTTTTCAGATGAATATGACGGGAGATATGAATTTCTTTCTCGGATTACAAGTCAAACAATTTTCAACGGGGATTTTCATCAATCAATCTAAATACATTCTTGATATTCTTCGGAAGTTCAATGACACCTGGTACTAAAATTGGCACTGATCCTTCTGGAAAGGTGGTTGATGTAAGGACTTATAGAGGGACGATAGGTTCTTTAATGTATCTTACTTCCAGTAGGCCGGATATAATGTTTACTACATGCTTGTGTGCAAGATATCAGGCCAATCCTAAAGAATCCCATGTGTCTGCCGTTAAGCGCATTTTTAGGTATCTGAAGGGGATGCATATCTTGGTCTGTGGTATCCTAAAGATACTAGCTTTGAATTAACAACATATACAGACGAATATCATGCTGGTTTCATGCTAGAAAGGAAGATCACTTTAGGTCATATACAGTTCCTCGGTGATAAACTCGTTAGTTGGGCATCGAAAAAGCAATTATGTGTCTTAACTTCAACGACTCAAGCAGAATATGTGGCTGCTGCTAGCTGCTGTTCTCAGGTCTTGTGGATGAGAACGCAACTGTGAGACTACGGTTTTCACTTCAACAAAATCCCGATCTACTGTGACTGGAAGAGCGCTATCGGGATAACAGCTAATCCTGTTCAGCATACAAAGACCAAACACATCGATGTTAGGTATCATTTTATAAAAGATAATGTCGAAAAAGGAACAATTGAACTTTTCTTTGTAAAAATTGATTATCAGCTTGTAGATTTCTTTACCAAACCTTTAGACAAAAAGAGATTCAATTTTCTTGTCTCTAGGCTTCGTATGCTAAGTCTTAAGACCTAATCGGTGGTTACCTATTAACGTTTCTTATTGTAAATTTTTCATCATTTATTTATCTTTATGTCCGCAAGATATCTGCACATTTCTATTTTGTTCATGATCTAATGGGGAGTGTGAGAAGTACTTCATAGATAATCAATGTTATTTTGAGGGGGAGCTTATATAATTTCTGCATTTACCTTTTATGTCAAATTTTTGTAATGCATGATTTTAGGGGGAGCTCTTCACGTCAAAGGAGTATGGAAACGACTTTTGATTATTTCTGATTAGAACTCGTACTTTCATTGTTTTAATGCTTTTTGTCTTTTTAATTTAGTGAATAAATTTGCTTTGACTATGACTTAAGACTTTTGCAGTTTGAGAGATGCTTACAAGATCATATATTTATGACTTTAAGCTTAACTTCATGAGATGTAAGATTACACGTAAAGGTATATCTCTTTATCTTAATCTCATATATGGTTCAAAGAAGGACAATTTTCAATCATTGAAAACATGTTCTTAAATGTTCAAACCACTTCCCGATTCTCAAACCGATTTCATGAATTGGAAGTGTAATTTTCAATGTTTTCTTAATTCGTCTTTAAGCTTTAACTGATATAGTTAAACCATTATTGAGCATCATATGCTTTCTAGGAAAACATGGGATTTCATTGTGCTAGGACTTAACACAACTTTTACGGATACACGTTAACCAGTGTTTCCTACCCAAGAGGTTAATCCATAGTGATTGAGTGTGAGAAATCACAAGAAATGAGTGTGGGTTGTGTGATGAGGTATACAGTAAAAGAGAGTTTGGTTAGAGTGAGCTTAATGTTTAAAAGAAAGAGGGTGTGAGAATAGAGTTAAAAGAATATCAAAACTCTGCACCAACTTTTTCTGAGTCGGGCAGCCACAATTATAATGTTTCACAACTCTTTGGTGAACATTATTGAAACAGGCACCTAGCCCATGCCAACTCTTGATCAAACCTCACCAACTACTCATTTTCTTCTTAACAGGAAAGTGTTTCACATTTTTAAAGGGGAAGCAACACATTTGCTATCTGATTTTCATTTGGAAAATCTGGATATTGAAAAGAAGGAAGTCTGCCCCACCTTCGCACTTCAATCATGCACATTGAGTATGTGTTTAACATACTGTTGTCTTAGTGGTTTACACAATTTTGAGCCTATTAGCAATCATCAAATGCTTAATTCTTTCTATCACATGCACGAACACACAAGGAATTTGTTTCTTTGTCATAACGTTCATAGAATTTGCCTTTGTGGCGTTTCGATGATTGAATGGAAGCCCTGGGGGAGTGAACATCAAAAAGCTTCTTTCTAATGTGTATTCGTTACACACAGTGACTTAGTGTTACTGACAGACATCTTAACTAATTCATTTGTTGATTCAGGTGTTACACGATTATTTTTTCTGGATTTGCAAAGATCTGGATGAATATCTTTTGGATTGACGAATCAGAGGCTCCTTATGAAAGACATTTCTTACTCAAAGTTTTGATGAAATCATTGCTCTTTTCATCAAAAAGGGGGAGAAGAGCTAACCATGAAATGTCCAAGATCAAAAGTTTAAAGAAATATCGAAGATCGAATTCTTCAAAGACAAAGTATTCTGAAGACATGCTGATTTGCGAGAATTTTTATTTGAAAATACTTTGCTAAAGCATTCTGAGCTAAAACTTGAGATTATTATATATTGAAGACAAAGAAGGAGATTGCATCTTTTGAGCTGAAAAAGAAGATTGAATTACTAAATCCTTTTAGTAAGGATCTTGATCCAAAGGGGGAGGATGTTAGATCACAGATTTATTGGATTCAAGATCATCCAATCTGAAGACTGGAATATGAAGCTAAAGCTAAAAAGTCACTCTCAATGTTAGTCTAATTTTAGTTTGTAATAATTGTGAAAGTTAATTATTGTGTTAATTATAGTGTTTAATATTATTTCTAAATATCTAATAAATAGATATTTAGGATATTATGTTATTTTAGGATATTATGTTATTTTAGGATATTATCTTAGATTAGATATTATGTTTTAGGCATTAGGTAGTTGTGAGATATTATCACAAAAAACTCATCAGATCTCGAATCGACCCAACTTGATCTAGAGAGAAAAGGGAGAGAGCTTAAAAGAGGAAAACATCAACTCTGTAATCCTTGGTTATTAATAAAACAGGTTGGTTTATCATTTATGTTTGTGATGGTTATTGTCTGGTAAGATCTTGTTCAAATATAAGGGAACGACAATTTGTGTTTGTATACATTTTGTATTCACACACAAACACGAATTAATCACTAATTGTGTTGTAATTTTGGATTTCATCAATTTTTCAAGAACACGATCACAGGGTCTGTAATTCGATCAATTGCATTGTGATTTGTTGTTTTTAGATAGATTTGTTGATAGAAAGTTGTTCTAATCTGTATTTCGAGCATACTTGTGTATTTTAAAGAATCAATTTGCAGGTTATTCGGTTTTTGGATCGATTTTTGAACGACATAACCCAAGAACGCGCTAGATCTATCAAACGCGCAAGATTCATCTTGAAGAACGCGCAAAGATTCTGAAGAACACGCAAATATCTTCTGCGAGTTCTAAAAATTTGTCATATTTTTTCTAAGGACAGAACACAAAAAGGCAAGAAACGCGCAAGTCGTGTTTTGCGCGAGCTTCTAAACGCGCAAGTCGTGTTTTGCGCGAGCTTCAAAACGCGGATATCGTGTTTTGTGCGAACTTCAAAACGCGCATATCTTTGTTAGCACGAACTGTAAAATGTGCAAGTAGTGTTTTGCGCGAAACTAAAACGCGCACATGCCTGTTAGCGCAAAAGTTCATGAACAGTGACTTGAGAGTTTAATACTTTGCGAGTTTGTGTGATTTGTGAGTTTTATACTTGTAAAGTTTTCAGAGAAATTTTTTTTAAAAAAAAAATTTCTGAGATTTTTTTTGTGTTGATCTAAGTTTGACTTTTAGTCAACTGTTCTGAATTGTTTGGGAACAATCTTTCATATCAAGCTCATATTTCATTCAAGATGTCAAATACAGATGAGAGGGGAAATACTGTACTTTCAGCTAGAGATATGGTTGTATTGTACATGCCTGAGATACATGTTATAGAGGTTGAACTAGACAAACTGAGAATTCAAAATGCAACCCTTGTCAAACAGATTCAGGAGTTGAAGTTAAATTTGTCAAATTTTGATAAAACTTCTGTTTTGTGCAAAATGTACTGATAATGCTAAATCTGATTTTGCAGGTATCATCAGTGCAAGAAAGAAGGAAATTAGAGAAAAAGATATATAAATTAAAGATTGAGAGAAATGATTAAAATAAAAGAATATGTTTTTCAGGATATTGAGAAAGCAATCAAGGTCAAAGAATACATAATTACAAATCTTCAAAGCCAACTGAAGTCAATTGAACAAAAGACATCTGAACAACATGCTAAATCAGTTGAGCTTCAAAACATGTTTATGACTTTTGATGACAAAATATCTACGTTGGAGAAACAGAATGCTGAACTAAAGAAAAGCTTCCAAGCAGATAAATAAAAATCAAATTTGAAGACTTCTTCTACTCAACAGTCATCTGAACTTTCCAAGAAAACTCTCCAAGAGAAAAATGATTTGGATCTGAGATGCATTAAACTTTCTAGGCAAGTGTCGGAATTTGAAAAGATAATAATAACTGAAAGAGACACTTTTGAGAAAGAAAGACAAGTTCTTGAAACCAAAATTACTGAATTTCCTAAACAGATTTCTACTTTACAAGACTTGCTTGAAAAAGAAAGACAGATTTTCAAAGAAAAGAATCAGTCTTATGAGCTTAAAAAAGAAAAATTCTGAAAAGAGAAATACTGGGATTTTCAAAGATATATCTGAGAAAACCAAGAACTTGGAAACAGATTTTGAGCAAGATCGTTCACATTGTGAATCTGGGATATCTAAGCTCAAATCCAAAATAATTGTTCTATCAGCAGATGTGAAAAAAGAACAGATGGCTAAATCTGATTTGAAACAAAAGTTTGACACACTTACTTCTGAAAGAAACATTTTATCTGAAAAGATAAAAGACTTAGAAGCTGCAAACAGTGAAATGTCAGAAAAGATTACAGCTGATGTGATTGATCAATCACATGTTGATAATTCAACAGAATCAGTCTGTTCTTTCAAAACATCTTCAAGTTCTATTATGATAAAAATGTTTTGAAAAGGAAAAGTGTCAAATCACAAACTGTCAAATCAAATCAGATCAGACCATCAAATTTATTCTATGACAAATCGATCGATGGTTCAGCAAACTTTTATGTAAAATCTCTCTGAAAGAATTCGAAGAAAAATCAGATGGTATGGAGAGTGAAAAGTTCTTCAGAAGAAGAGAAGAAGAATGACAGTTCATTCAAATCCACACCAAATGCCAAAAAGAACAATGAGCATAATGGTAAATCTTTTGGTAATTCTGATATATATTACTCAACTAATCATTTTATCAGGGTTGCTCAAAAGAAAATCTGTTGTTCTTATTGTGGAGAGAATGACTTCGTTCAGAAACAATCTGCTCATACCTGGTACGGTTCTTATAGAATAACTTCTCAGATTTCTGAATTCAAACAATATAAATGAAATGAGAAGTGGATTCCTAAATCTAACATACGAGGACCCAAATACCAGTGAGTACCAAATCATGTTAAATCTGTTTCACAGGTACCACAGGTGTAGGGGGAGCAAGATGTTTGACTTCTGAGTAAATCAACTCAGGACTCGGACTTCAAAGTCAAAGAATTATGTCTTTTAAACACTTCAGTTTAGAACCCGAACTTTAATGTAAAGGATTGTGGCTTCTGATCACATGACAGATCAGGACCCGTTATACTATGTTCAGATAAGGATATTTTGCAAATATCCAGGGGAAGCTTAATAGACCTAAATCATTCTATCATGATTTGAGGGGGAGCTTAAAGGTAAATATCTTCTGATCTAGATATCTGATTGTTTGAAAGAAGAACAACTTTCAAGCATGAAAAACGCTTTCTAAATGTTCAAACCACTTCTGGTTCTCAAAAAGTTTCATGAATTTAGAAGTGTGATATTAAATTGTTTTTTCAATTTTGAGCTTTAATGTTTGACTGACCGTGTGTTTCCAAAGATTAATACTTGTGTATTATATTTTCTATTTACTTACAAGTATTCATACACACCGGTACTGTACTTCATTTGATATTGTTATTACCATGTCTCATAACGAAACAATTTTTCGATGGTAATACCCCCGTTTGCAATTCACTGTTGTTGAGCAACAATCATCATTTCAACTTGAGCTTTCATTGCTAAATTGTTTATATTTCATTCATATAAACAAACCATGCAATTCTTTGATACCCTAACCTTTCTATTTGATCTGATTGATACATTGTCAGATTCTCAAAACAATTCTCTTGATTTCATTTCATTCATTCAATATCTTTGTTTTGAGAAATCTTCAAAGTTCAATTGCTCAAATCTCATGAGTATACATTTTGACAATGTTATCATACATTTTGTGCTTAACTTTTCAGTTAAACTGTTGAGCAACCATTCTTTTTAGGACTTGCTTGGGATTCGTGTGAGAGCTTAAATAGAACTTCCATAGATTCATGTAAACCAGTGTTTCCTACTGAAGAAGTAATCCAAGAGTGATTGAGGGGTGAGGGGTCAAAATCAAAGAGTGGGGGAGATAACTCATCCGGTTGAGTTTTTCTCATTGTGTGGAGCAGTAAAATGTAAAAGAGAGTTTGGTTAGAAGTGAGATAAATGTTTAAAGAAAGAGGGTGTGAGAATAAAGTTAAAAGAATATCAAAACTCTGCACCAAACACTTTCTGAGTTGGGCAGCCACATCTACTGATTGGTTCACATTCTTTGGTGACCATCATTGAAACCGGCAGTGAGCCCACGCTAACTCTTGAATTAACCCCACCAGCCACTCATTTCTTTCTTAACAAAGAAATGTTTCATTTTCTTTGGGGACGCAACATATCTGCTATCTAATTCTCACTCGAAAGATTCAGATATTGAAAAAGAAGGAAATTTGCCCTACCTTCGTACCTCTTTCATGAACATTGAGTCCGTGTAATACTTGTTGCTGTCTCAACAGTTTACACAATTTGAGCCTTATGAAACACAATCATTGGGCTAATTTCTTTCATAACACAAGCACGAGCACACAAAAAATTTGTTTTTCTGTCAGAACATTCATAGAATTACCCTGTGTTTTTCAATGATTGAATGGAAGCCCTAGGGAGTCATCATCAAACCAGCTCCTTAAATTGTACATTCGTTGTACACAGGCTTTGCTAACCGTTCCATTTGTTGATTCAAGGTTAGCTCGTTCATTATATCTAAATATGAAAATATTTGGGTATATACATTTTGAAATTGTATTTTCCAGATTCAAATCAAGCAATCTAACAATTAAACCCAATCAAGATTTGACAATGTATATTTCTAGAGAGGGAGTAGAGAGAGAAACGTAGTCATATGTATATAGCAATTAAGAACCACACCCTTACAACAAACACAAACCAAGGTATTTATACCAAGGACTAAAACTACAAGCTTAAAAACAAAGTAACCTCATATTGACTAAACACACTTAGACTTTGTTGACTTATCTTGACTTGACTTTTCCTATTAAATCTTGGATACAATAATACACTAACAATCTCCCCCTTTGTATTCAAGATTTAATATAAATTTCAAAAACGTCTTCAGTGCTTGATTCATCAATCTTTAACTCTAACGACTTGGACTTTGAAGCTTTAACAATCTTCAGTCTTTTAGTCTTTGAAGAATCTTCAGATAAGCTTGAAAAGTCTTTCACATTGCATCTTTGGAAAGTCAACAAGTCTTCAACACGAATCTGAATTCTTGAAACTTTGAAACTCTTTGAAAACTTCATCTTTAAGCTTTGAGGAATCTCTGATCATGTATCTTCATCTCTTATAATCTCTGGACTGTCTTTTGAAAAACAAACATTCACGAATCTTCTTAATTTGGACTTTTCTTCAGAATCTTTTGAGAGTGATTTCTTTTCATCAGATTTGAACTTTTAATAAATACTCCACAAATCTTGACTTTGAACATTCTTCAGTACTTTGAAATTGTTTTGAAATTGAACTCTATAGATTTCTCCCCCTTTTTGATGATTGTGAGCTTCATGATCATCAAAACTTTCTCAATTTCAGCACTTTCTTTGAATTTCACCCTTTTACAAATATTCTCCCCTTTTGAGATACATTTAACATCCTCTGCACTTTGATCTGAATAGCTGAATCATGAACTGTATATACCCGAATCTTTTCAAATCCAGATATAATGAACTTGGTAACCCTGATTCAACAAATGAAATAGTTAGGAGTGCCTTTAAATAACATGGAGTTACTGTGTACAACGAATGTACAATTTAAGGATCTGGTTTGATGATGACTCCCCAGGACTTCCATTAAAAACATCAAAAAGCAACAAATTGATTCAAGAAACAGTGCTCAAGTTCGTGTTTTTGAAAAAACAATGAAATCCAAAATTACAACACTATTTGTGATTAATATGTGTTCGTGTGTGAATACAAAATGTAATCTATCACAAATCGAACACAATGATTAGAAGAAAACACATCAATTTCAACAAATCACAAAAAAAAACGATTGAACAGTGAAATTTTCAAGAAACGACTATTCTTGACAGAATTTCCAAAAAATTGATCCATTTTTACGTGAAATTCTTTCTGAATTTGTTTGGTTTGCTCTGATACCAATTGAAATTGTATTTCCAGATTCAAATCAAGCAATCTAACAATTAAACCTAATCAAGATTTGACAATGTATATTTCTAGAGAGAGAGTAGAGAGAGAAACGTAGTCATATGTATATAGCAATTAAGAACCACACCCTTACAACAAACACCAACCAAGGTATTTATATGAAGGACTAAAACTACAAGCTTAAAAACAAAGTAACATCATATTGACTAAACACACTTTGACTTTGTTGACTTATCTTGACTTGACTTGACTTTTCCTATTAAATATGTTTTCATAGTATTGTTTCAAAAGTCGAACACTGTATTTTCGAATTGAGCACTGTAATTTTCGATTTATTTTGTAAATTAAGTGTTGTAATCTTGATTCGTTTGATATAGTGGACTAATTGTGTGATTCGCAGAATCAGAAATCAAGTTTTACTCGATTTTTGATCGAACAGGTGAAAAACTCGCAAGGAAAACCCAAGAACGCGCTAGATCCGTGAAACGCGCAAGTTCTTCCTAAGAACGCGCAGATTTTGTGAAACGCGCACGTTCATCGCTAGAACGCGCTAGTTGAAGAAGTTTGTCTCAAATGCGCAAGTCGTTGTTAGCGAGTTCATAGAACGCACAAGTCGTTGTTAGCGAGTTCATAGAACGCGCAAGTCGAAGTTAGCGAGTTTTGCTCTTTGATCTGCGAGTTTCTTCCATTTGCGAGTTTACTTGCGAGTTTGCTAAAACGCGCGAGTAAGCATCTACGAGTTTCTGAAACGTGCACGGTACAGTTAGCGAGTTCATCAGGAACAGTGTTCTGCGAGTCGTTTGGTCTGCGAGTTTGTTCGAAACAGTGGTGTGCGAGTTTTGTCGGTCTGCGAGTTTCAAGCAATTCTGTGATCTGCGAGTTTTAGTACTTAGCGAGTTTACTTGATCTACGAGTTTCAGAGTTGAATTTTTTTTTCAAATGGTGATCCAAGTTTGACTTTCAGTCAACTTTTCTGAATTGGTTTGGGAACGATCATTTTATTCAGGCATTTCTTTAAAGAGAAAAATATGTCAGAAAAATTTTCTGAATTGGTTTGGGACCCCCGTGCTAAGTCTGCGGAGGGGTCATATTTTGATAGTGGTCATAATTTTCTGATTTTTGACGATCATTTTTTTAAGCTAATATTCTATTCAAGATGCCAAAGACAGACGAGAGAGGAAATATTGTACTTTCAGCTACAGATATGGCAGTCTTGTACATGCCTGAGATACCGAAAATAGAAGCAGAAAGAGACAATATGAAAAATCAGAATTCAAAGCTTCTTAAACAGATTCAAGAGTTGAAATTTAATTTTTCAAACTCTGATAAAACTCCTGACTGTATAAAGTGTACTAATACTGTTAAATCTAATATTGCAGGTATCATCAGTGCAAAAGAGGAAGAAATTAGAGAGAAAGAGGAAGAGATTAAAGAGAAAGAGAAAATGATTTCTTTAAAAGAAAACCCTGTTAAAACATGTGAAAAAGAAATCAAACTCAAAGAGAAAAATATTGCGTATCTTCAAAGCCAACTGAAGACGACTGAACATAAATCATCAGAATTGCAAGATGAATCAGTTAAGCTTCAACAGAAGTTCAAAGCTTTTGAAGATCAGATATCTGTTCTGGAGAAGAAAAATGCTGAACTTGAAACAAGCCACCAAGCAGAAAAAGAAAAATCAAATGTGAAGATATCTTTTACTCAACAAACATCTGAAATTTCCAAGAAAACTTTACAAGAGAAGAAGGATCTTGAACTTAGATGCCTTAAACTTTCTAAGCATGTGTCTGAATTCGAAAAGATAATAATCACTGAAAGAGACACTTTTGCCAAAGAAAGAAAAGTTCTTGAAGATAAAAATTCTGAATTTCCCAAACAAATCTCTATTCTACAAGACTTACTTGAGAAAGAAAGAAAATCTTTTCAAGAAAACAAAAAGTCTTTGGAGATTGAAAAGAAAAAATATGAAAAGGGAAATGTTGGGATCTTCAATGAAATTTCTGAAAAAACCAAGAACTTACAAAAAGATTTTGAGGTTGAACGTTCACATTTTGAATATGAGATATCAAAGATCAAATCCAAAATAACTGTTCTATCATCAGATATCCAAAAAGAACAGAAGGCCAAATATGATTTGAAACAAAAGTTTGACACACTTATTGTTGAAAGAATTTTTTTTTCAAAAAGATAAAAGACTTAGAAGCTGCAAACATTGAATTATCAGATAAAGTAACAACTGATGTGATTAGCCAATCACCTGTTGATAACTCAACAGAATCATTTGTTCTTTCAAAACAGCTTCAAGTTCCATTCATGACAAAAATGTTTTGAAAAAGAAAAGTATCAAACCTAAAACTGTCAAATCAAATCAGATCAGACCATCAAATTTATTTTATGACAAATCTGTTGATGGTTCAACAAACTTTTATGTTAAATCTCTTGGAAAGAATTCGAAGAAAAATCAGATGGTCTAGAGAGTAAAAGATTCTGATGAAGAGAATAAGAATGACAGATCATTCAAGTCCACAACAAATGCCAAAAAGAATAGTGTGCATAAAGGTAAATCTTTTGGTAATTCTGATATATATTACTCAACTAATCATCTGATCAGGATTGCTCAAAGGAAGATTTGTTGTTCTTACTGTGGAGAGAATGACTTCATTCGAAAAGAATCTGCTCATAACTGGTACGGATATTACAAAATTACTTCTCAGAATTCTGGATTTAAAAGATATAAGTCTAATGAGAAGTGGATTCTTAAATCTAACATACCAGGACCCAAATACCAGTGGGTACCAAAATCTGTTAAATCTGTTTCGCAGGTACCACAGGTTTAGGGGGAGCAAGATGTATGACTTCTAAGTACTACAACTTATAACTCGGACTTCAATGTAAAAGATTTTGACTTCTAAGTACTACAACTTAGAACTCGGACTTCAAAGTCAAAGGTATTTGACTTCTAGACAAATCAGCCTAGAACTCGTACCTCAAAGAACGTTGGCTTTTGAACAAAACTGTTCAAAACCCGAACTTTAATGTCAAGACTATGGCTTCTGATCACATGACAGATCAGGACCCGTTCTTCAATGTTCAGATAAGGATATTCAGGGGGAGCTTAATAGACCTAAATCATTCTATCATGATTTGAGGGGGAGCTAAAAGGTAAATATCTTCTGATCTTAGATCTTTGATTGTTTGGAAGAAGAACAACTTTCAAACATGAAAAACACTTTCTGAAATGATCAAACCACTTCTGGTTCTCAAAAGATTTCATGAATTTATAAGTGTGCTTTTAAATGTTTTTCAAAATTGAGCGTAAATGTTTAACTGGCCGTGTGTTTCCAAAGATCAATACTTGCGTATTATATTTTCTATATACCGTCAGGTCTGATTTTATAGTAATCATTGTATTTATAGGGCTTGGTCAAATACTGTGTTTAGTGCTTATTCTGTGTTGTATTGACCAAGGGTATTTAAGTCCCTTTGGTCTTTGTGTCTTGTAAGAAAGACACGCATATTGAATACATTTACTACTTTGCGCTTCAAAGTCTCTCACTCTCTACTTTCTCTCTCTAAAGAATCAGTGATCTTGGACTCTCAATTGGTATCAGAGCAATCTGAATCTTGAGAGGGTTGAGAGATTGTTTTTCTATATCTGAATTTATGATTGAAATCGAAAATTTGATCGATTTTCTTCAATTTTTCAAGAAAATCTCGTTTTCTTGATTTCTCATAAAATTTGGATATGTTTGTGATCGAATTGTGTTGTTTTTTATTTCATTAGTTTCGTTTTTGATAATCGATCACATTTGTTTTAGGTTGTTTTACAAGAAAAACTGATTTAGATCATCAATTTTGAATTTAAAAGTTTTCTGGAAAACACGAGTTCAAGCACTGCTACATTCACGAGTTTGAGTTTTAGTGTTTTTTAATCGATTTTGTTGGTTGAAGTGTGTTTGAAATGTGTTTTCGATATTAAGTTTGTAATTTTCTTGGTTAAATTTCATAGTTTCATTCATTTTTACGAAACATTTCTTGATTTTGTTACTTTGCGTTTCATTCATATAGCTTTGCGCGTCATTCATGTTGCTTTGCGTTTCCCTCTACATACGCAAAGTCTGATTTGCGTTTCTGCCTTCGACTGAAAAAAAATCTTGGTTCGCGTTTCAAGTTCAACCCGCAAAGTTTACTTTGTGTTTCCCTCTTCACACGCAAAGCTAACTTTGCGCTCCCTTCTTCACCCGCAAAACCTCTAGTTTGCGCTTCTGCTTTCACACGCAAATCTCCACTTTGCGTTTCTCTCTACACCCGCAAAGTTACACTTTGTGTTTCTCAAAGCAAACGCAAAGTTCACTTTGCGTTTCTCTAAGCAAACGCAAACCTCCTCTTGCGTGTCCTCTGTGATCCAAAAACCTCATCTTGCGTGTCCTCTGGAAATTTTTTTTTTAGTGTGTCATCTTTATTTATTTTTAAACTTTGTGTCATAACATGTGTTTTTCAAATTTTCAATTTTTAATATTTTTTCGAATTTTTTTTAAAATTAATTCAATCTGTTTTTTGATTTTCTGGTACATCAGCAATGGATTCTGCCAAGTTTGCTCTTCAAGCAAGATTCTACTCAAATGATCTGATGATGCAATTGGGAACAGATACTCGTCCACCAGTCTTAATCAATGAAGATGAGTTTACACAGTGGCAAGATAGGTTCATAAATTTCATTGAGCGTCAGACAAATGGAGAAAATATGATGAAGTCGTTTACTGGAGGACCATTCATCAGACCGAAAAATGACATTCCTTTGACTGATGATGAAATCAAACGTGAAAAAGCCGATAGAGAAACAAAGTCCAATTTGATGCTATCACTGCCTAACTCAATCTACAATAGAATTGATTGTTTCAAGCATAATCCAAACATGATGTGGACTCAGTTAGAAAAGTTCATGCTTGGGTCATCAGTTGCTACTCAAATACACCAGACACTCTTCATGAATAACTTTGAGGAATTTAAGGCAAAGGACAATGAATCTCTGAAGGTGACTTTTGACCGGTTTTGCACTATGATTAATGATCTCAGAAAGACTAAAGTGGAAAAGACTGCTCTTGAGACGAATCTGAAATTCCTTAATGCTCTTCAGTCTGAGTGGAATAAATCATGCCACAGATTAAGGAATGATGTCAGAATCTCCACAATGAAGAGTCAAGAACTTTACGAGATTCTGATGACTGATGAAAGCTTGGTGTTAGATAAAAAGGCCAAGATGGATAAAAAGAAGAAAATAGTAGATCTGGTTGCTCTTCTCACGAAGCAAATATCTGAACAAGCATTGTCTGAAAATGCTTACACCGGATCAACTGAAGATGATGGCGAGGCTTTTCAGAAAGCTAGGATCCTTCTCTCTCAACATTATCAGAAGAAGTTCCAACCTAGATCGGGTTCCAACTCTTCTCGCTTCACTTCTGGCTCTACAGTCAAAGTGCCCGAGACGAAGACTACATCTTGTTATAACTGCGGAAAGTCGGGTCACATCTCAAAGGAGTGTAGAGCAAAGAAGGTTAAGGACTCAGCTTATTATAGAAGGAAATTGGAGTTGGCTGAGAAAAGAGAGAATGGAACTGCTTTATTGGCCGAAGAAGAATTCTGGCTGGATTATTCCGATGATGAAGCTTCAAATGTCGAGATCGCTCAGATGTGCTTGATCGGAGATGACCAGTCAGACGACTCTGAAACAGATGAGGATGAGGTATATTCTGATTTTGATTACAAATTCTTTACCTATTAGTTTGATACCATGATAACTGTTTTATCTGATTTGCGTTTGTTGGATCATAAATTGTATTCAAGATTAAAGTTAAAGTTAAGGGTTTAAACTGCAATTGTGATAAAGTTAATTAGAAGGTTTATTATGTAATAATCTAATAGTTGTTAACTCTTGGGCCTCAACCCCGTTAAGCTTTTAGCTAAGCCCGTTAGGCCTAAAGCCTGAGTATTTAATGTTTTGATTAGTTTAGTTTTAGGTAAGAACTCTGTTAATTTTCTAAATAGTCGCTGTAAGTTTTCTCTGTATTCAAAGGGTATCAAGAACACTCAAGGGTTTCATTGTTTATTCAAGGGATTGGTACGTTATTATTAATCTTTATATCTCTTGATTATTATTGTGTTGCTTGATTACTTGATTGATTTTTTACCAACTAGATTAAATCTGGGATAACAATTGGTATCAGAGCCAAAAGAATCAAAATTTTTTACTATTCATCGAAAAATACTGTTCATCGAGTTACTATTCATTGCGAATACTGTTCATCCGATTTCATGCATTAATGTGCTTATTGGTTTAAAAGTTGATCTGATTAGTTGAGATTCATGCTTCTGAATGCTATCTGATTAATTAATCGCATTATAGATCATAAAGTGGTTGAATTGTTGGTTTAATTGTGTTCATCGGTCGAATTAATTTTCTGGGTTTGGTTTCGGTCTAATACCAGTTATTCATCGTGTTCTTCGGTCTATTTATCGTGATCATCGGTCTTAAGAGTTAATAGAACATATCTGTTACTGTGGTTATCAATATTATTGTTCGACCGATAGTTATTCGACCTTAGCCTTCGACCGAGTGTTTGTAAACACCGGTCCTTACTTCGACCGAATAGTTGTGATATCCGGTCATTCCTTCGACCGGACCTTAGTATTCTCCGGTCTTTCCTTCGACCGGATAGCAGTATCGACCGGACCTTAGTGGTTTCCGGTCTAGTATTCGACCGATACTTTGTTACTTCGGTCTTCGTCCTTCGACCGGATACTTGTTAATCCGGTCTTGCACATTCGACCGGATAATTGTTTCTCCGGTCTTCCCATTCGGCCGGATAATTGTTTCTCCGGTCTTCCCATTCGACCGGATAATTGTTACTCCGGTCTTGCCATTCGACCGGGTACTTGCATACTCCGGTCTTTCCTTCGACCGGTACAGTTCATTCTTCGAAGCACATCCCCGATCGATTTTTTTTGCAAACTGTGATAGGGTATCTAAAGTCTGCGAAGGGGGACAAAAGTTTTGTGCTTGATCAAAATCTTCCTAATTTTTCAGTATTTTATTCATAGATATTAGTGCTTTATACTGTGAGCGAGGACTGCATTTGATTATTTTTGGAAATTTATTTTTTTTCTGAAAATTTTTGAGTGTAGTCTTTACTTTTGATTCTAACGATCTCATCTAGTTGGTTGTCTTGGTACAGAAAAGTCTATTTACTAACCGTACAGCTAAGATGTCGAATAAGCTTCTCTCGATGGGTTCTCAAATCAAACCTCCTGTCCTCGTGGCAAATGAGTATCAGCAGTGGAAGACAAGAATGATTCAGTTTCTGAATCACAAGAACAGAGAGTTCATGACAATAATCATTGAAGGTCCCAAAACTCCAATGATCACAGTAAAGGGTCAACCTGCTACAGATTCCCCTCCTGAAATCCCTGACAGAGATATTCCTAAACCTGTTCAGTTCTTCACTGAAAAGCAGAAAGACCAGCTCAAGTTAGAAGAAGAAGCTCTAATCTATCTGACGATGGCAATTCCAAACGACATCTACAATCGTGTCGACAGTCAGAGTACTGCTAAAGGAATATGGGATGAACTAGCAAGGCAGTTTGAAGGAAGTGAAGCTTCTATTCAAGCTAAGCAGAATCTGTGCATAAATGCTTACGAGGGATTTCATGCCAAAGAAGGAGAGCTGCTTTTAGATACCTATAATAGGTACAACATTATTCTCAATGACTTGCGGAGGAACAAAATCGCCAAATCTGCTTCTGAGATAAACTACAAGTTCATCAAGAATCTGAATCCAGAATGGAAGAACTTTGCTATCAACCTCCAGATGTCGAAGAATATGGCTCGAGAAAATGTCACCGATATCTTCTCTACTCTTGCTCAACATGAGGATGAGGTGAGATCTATGAATAATGAGTCTAATCATCTGAAGGATTCTGTGGTTCTCATAGCCGGCAAAGGTTCTGTATCCTCTGCAAGGTCGAAGAAAAAGGCGTCCAAAGCTTTAGTTACCGAAGTTACTGACTCTGACTCTGTTTCAAGTGATGAAGAATTGGAAGTTGATTCAGATCCTGATATTCAAAAGTTCTCCGAAGACTTGGCTCTCATTACGAGACGATTCAAGAAGAGCTTTGGCAAGAAAAGATTTTACTCAAAGCCAAAGTATGATGAATACAAGAAAGAGAAGTCTGAGATGCGATACAAGCTGAGGCATGGAAAGAGAGAGGAAGGACGAGAAGATCGGAAGGAAGATAGAAGAGAAGGAAAGAGAGAGGAGAAGCGAGAAGAGCGAAAGGATGAACCAGGAAGATGCTACAACTGTGGCAAATTTGGGCACTTCTCAAGGGACTGCAAATTCAAGAAAGTGAAGAACTCAGAGTACTACTCAAGAAAGTCACTAATTGCCAAGAAAGCTGAAGAAGGAAAAGTACTAATGGCTGAAGAAGAGAACTGGCTGTTCCAAAGTTTTGATGACGAGGAGCAAGCACATTTCACCCAAGTTTCTTACATGGCAAAGCTGGAAGGTGACGATGAAGACTCTGAGACACAATTCGAAGAAGCAAACTCTGAGGTAAGTGAAAATTCTGAACTTATTGAATCTTTAATGGCCCAAATACATGGCATGAAAGATGAATTTGCTTTACTGAAAGGCAAACTGAGCTCTGCACATCAATCTGTTTTAAGCTTTCGTGATGAAAATGCTATTTTAAAAGTTGTTGTGGAAGAAAAGGAAAAGGAAAAAGATGATTTAAAAGCTGAAAAAGAGTCTTTAAAAGAAAAAATATCTGGTTTAGAAACAGATCTTGTGAATCTTAATGCTGAAAAGGGTGAGTTTCAAATCAAATTTGAAGTTTGTTATAAAGAAAGAAATGAAGCTTTCACCAAAATAAAGCAACTGGAGGACATTAACATGAAACGAGGTCAGACTGAACAGACATTAAATCTGTTGACCAATAAACTCCAAGACGAAAGGTTTTACAAACTTAAACCAGGTTTGGGTGTGCCAATTAATGAAATCTTGAAAAAGGCACCGGAGCACCTATATAATTTTGATAAATTTGGCTCCGCAATAAAACCCATTCCTGACATTCGCGCTACTTTTGTTGAAGCAAGTTCTCCTAAACCTTCTGAAGAGACCAAAGGTCAAGAAGAAACGAGAAAGAACAAGTCTGGTGACACTGATTCTCAAAATCTTTTTAAATTTGTTGGTTTTACATATGGTGATTTGAACGAAAGCTATGCAACTCGAAAGATCGAATTTACTGAGTTTGAATCACTATTTACCACACCTTCTAAAGAATCAGTGAGCACCAACACAGTTCTACCTGAGACTGCATGCAAAATTAATGAGTATGAATCGGATGTTGATCCATCTACTATACCATCAGTCTCAACTCCCATTGCTTCTAAACCTTTACTTCCTGAAGAGGTTGAAGAAGTTACTGCTACCGCGGATGAATCTTGTGTTCAAAATGATAAAACGGAGTTTATTGAGTCCATGACTGAAGAGATATTCTCTGATATGATGAATGCATCAGACTCTGATCCTGTTTCTGATTTAAAGGGATCAAATTCTGTGGATGGTAATACATTTGAATTGATGAAGCAAATTGATATGTTGCAACAATATCTTGATGAGGTTGAAGATGAAAACTTTGATCTCAAACATAAACTTGAAAAGTCTTTAAAAATAAATCAAGAGCTTTGCACTGAGATCAATGATTTGAAAATTACTTTGTTTAAAAATGCTTCAAATGAAAAACAGATGTTAAATGATCCAAGCTGGAAGGTAAGACCCAATCCAGAATTTGATGCTCCTGCAAAACCTACAGTTGCTTACTCTGATTGTCCTGAATATCCTCCAAGTATTTTTGAAAAGGGTGAGACTTCAGATATAAGAGGAAATGGAGTTGGGAAGAGTAAGAAGAATAAAGATCTTAGTTTGAATAAAAAGAATAGTTTGAATTCTAGTAGTTGTCCTACAGACAGTGTTATTTTGAATAGTACTTCTTTTGATAAACATGAATGTAAGATTTGTTCCGATAAATCTAAGTTTATGAATTTTGCTCGAAAGAATCTTTATTGCAAACACTGTTGGGATAATTCATTCAAATACTACTCCCCTCCTAAGTCCAAAAAGAGTAAAAGCAAAGCTAAGTTGAACTCTAAGTCTAATTCTAATTCTGATTCTTCTACACAACCAAAAGTGTATCGTGCTAAGGTTGCCAATCCTACTTATAAAAAGCACTTTCAGGAATTGAATGTTAAGATGGTTTGGAAATGGGTTCGAAAACCGCGTTATGAATGGAGAGTAAAAGTCAAACCTGAGGATATTCCTGAATTGCTTGATGCTAACCGTGAAGAACCCATCTTGATATGGGTGCCTAAGCAAAACTAATTGTCTCTTTTGCAGGCCTGTCGATTGTGGGTAATAGATTCCGGATGTTCACGCCACATGACAGGATTCAAGCACCTCTTGCATAACTATGTGGAGGAGCCTGCCGGAGCAGTTAGATTTGCAAATTCTTAAGCCGAAGGCCACGTCAGAGGATATGGAATGCTCGATAACGGTGTTGTGAAGATTCAAAAAGTGCTATATGTTGAAGGACTTGATCACAATCTGTTCAGTACCAGTCACTTCTGTGACATGCAATATCAAGTCCTCTTCACAACCACTCATTGCTATCTAGAAGATCACGATGGTTACGAAGTCTTCAAAGCTGAGCGCCATGGAAATCTATACTATGTAGATTTCCCTACACTGTCTGCCACACGTCCAGTATGTCTACTAGCCAAAGCTTCTAAAGCACAATCATGGACGTGGCATCGACGCTTGTCTCATCAAAATTTCCGATCTATAGCGAAGCTACAAAGACAAGGTCTGGTCAAAGGTCTACCAGAAATGAGGTTCGAAAAAGACTCACTCTGTTCCGCATGTGAGTTGGGCAAAATGAAGCGTAGCTCCTTCAAGTCCAAAGCTGAATCATCGACCTCATCAGCACTGGAACTTCTTCATATGGACCTTTGTGGCCCAATGCGCACAACATCTATCAACGGAAAGAAGTATGTGTTGGTAATGATAGATGACTACTCAAGGTATACATGGCTCGAGTTTCTTCGCAACAAGTCAGATGCGCCAGAGTTGATTATCACTTTCATCAAGCGTATTCAAGTACGTCTTCAACTGCCAGTAAGAACCATTCACAGTGATAATGGCACGGAGTTCAAGAATGATACCCTGAAGAGTTATCTTACTTCCGTGGGTATTTCACACAACTTCTCCGCAGCCTACACTCCACAGCAAAACGGAATTGTTGAACGGAAGAATCGCACTCTGGTTGAAGCAGCTCGTACTATGCTTGCTTACTCAGATCTCCCCATGTACCTTTGGGCCGAGGCAGTCGCTACAGCATGTTTTACACAGAACCGTACCATTGTGGTCAAGCGATTTAATAAAACAGCATATGAGTTAATCAACAATCGTACACCTAACATCAAGTTCCTTCTTGTTTTTGGTTGCAGGTGTTACATTCTAAAAGAGCGTCAAGGATTATCAAAGTTTGATAAGAAAGCGGATGAAGGATATCTCGTTGGATACTCTCTGACATCCAAAGCTTATCGAATTTACATTATTCGAACAAAGACGGTTGTTGAGAGCATGAATGTCTCCTTGATGAGAATTCAACAAGGACTTCTGGACACAACAGTTCAGAACTCGGTCTTAACGACAAAGCTTCTATTCAAGCAAGAATAGAACCAGCTATAACAGGATCATCTTCTTCAAACTCTAACTCTACTTCATCTGAGTTAGATTTATTGTTTATTGATGCCTTTGATGACATATGTGCATATTTTGAAAAAGGCATATCAACATCAATAACAAGTGGTACAAACTCGGAGGTCCCTACTATATCTGAAGACATGCCTGGACCTTCCGACGAAGTCACTGACACTTCAACTCCATCAGGTACAACTAAACCGTTAGTTTCTGACTCTACTAATACTGAATCTGTCTCTACAGATAGTTCATCTGGAAACGAAGTCCCAAGCACTTCAACCGCTAGTCCAGAAGCTTCAGTGTCAGAAACACCAGTACAAGATGTCCCGAGTACATCTGTGGAGCAACCTGCCGTACAAGATGACAACGATGCATCAAATACGCAACAAGCAGTTGATGCACTACCAAGCACACATCGTTGGACTAAGGATCATCCCCTGGAAAACGTGATAGGTGACGTACAAGCTGGCCCAAATCAGTTCCTTAGAGCCAAAGAAAGCGGCTGAAGCTCTACGTGATCCTTTCTGGATTTCTGCTATGCAAGACGAGCTTCTACAATTCGAAAGGAACAAGGTATGGCACTTGATCCCACTACCTAAAGATAAATCCGTTATTGGAACAAAGTGGGTGTTCAGAAATAAGAAAGACGAAGCTGGAGTTGTCGTGAGAAACAAAGCTCGTTTGGTCGCCAAAGGGTATTGTCAACAAGAGGGCATTGACTATGATGAAACATTCGCCCCGGTTGCAAGGATCGAAGCCATCAGAATCTTTCTAGCCTATGCAGTGCACAAAAACTTTACAGTCTATCAGATGGATGTAAAGTCGGCTTTTCTGAACGGCGTTCTGCATGAGGAGGTTTACGTGGCTCAACCTGAAGGTTTCGTTGATCCTCATCACCCTGATCATGTCTATGTTTTAGACAAAGCGCTTTATGGTCTTAAACAAGCACCGCGAGCCTGGTATGAAACTCTCACTAAATTTCTACTTGCTTCTGGTTTCAAGAAAGGTACAGTAGATACAACCTTATTTCTTAAAAGGCAATGTGATGACTTGATTCTTATTCAGATTTATGTTGATGACATAATATTTGGGTCGACAAATCCAAAATTTTGTAAGAACTTTTCAAAGATAATGGAAACAAAGTTTGAGATGTCGATGATGGGTGAATTAAATTTCTTTCTTGGTCTACAAGTAAAGCAATTACCCGAAGGCATATTTATTAATCAAGCTAAATATATAAAAGATATTTTGAAAAAGTTCAATATGTCAGATAGTTCAGTCATGAAAACACCAATGGCTACTGGTACACTCTTAGAGGCGGATCCCTCCGGGAAACCTGTTGATCAAAAGGTGTATCGTAGCATGATTGGTTCTTTACTTTATCTGACTGCCAGTCGCCCGGATATAATGTTTGCCACATGCTTTTGTGCGACATATCTGTCTAATCCTAAAGAGTCGCACTTAACTGCTGTTAAGCGAATCCTTAAATATCTCAAAGGTTCTCCTAATCTAGGACTTTGGTATCCAAAGGATTCTCGTTTTGAACTAACTGCCTTTACAGATGCTGATCATGCTGGTTGTAAGCTAGACCGGAAAAGCACCTCTGGATCATGTCAATTCATAGGTGACAAACTTGTGAGTTGGACTTCAAAGAAACAAAACTGTGTTTCAACATCCACTGCCGAGGCTGAGTATGTAGCTGCTGCTAGCTGCTGTTCTCAAGTCCTCTGGATGACGACACAGTTAAGGGACTTTGGATACAACTACAAGCGCGTTCCGATTTATTGTGATTCCAAGAGTGCAATATCTATAACTGCTAATCCGGTACAACACTCGAAGACCAAGCATATAGATGTACGCTATCATTTCATCAAGGATCATGTAGAAAAAGGTAATATTGAAATGCACTTTGTTCAAACTGACTTCCAGTTAGCTGATCTTTTCACCAAGCCATTGGATGAAAAGCGATTTCAATTTCTAATCAGCAAACTTGGTATGTTGAACATGTCTTAAACCTTACTTATGATTCAAGGGGGAGTATTACAAATCTTGATAGTGTGTTATTTTCCAACTGTTGTTAACGAGAAAGGAATCATTTTCATAAATGATTACCATTGTTTCTTTCACTTATGTAGGTTGGTTCAAGTGACTATGGCTTCTAATCACATCGGATTAGAACCCGCACTTCAGTGCTCTATCTATTTTTTATATGCTTTATTTCCTTATTTATTGTTAAAAAAAAAAAAAAAAAAAAAACAATAGTAATTTAAGGGGGAGAATATCTGTGATATTAACAGATTTTTGGATACTTAAATGCTTATCTGACCGTGTGTTCTTAAAGATAAATACTTGCGTTTTATCTTGTCAATATACTTTGTCAAGTATTCATACACTTAACGGTTCAGAACATTCTATTTGACTTTGTTATTACCATGTATTAAAAGTTAAATCTTTCTATGGTAATACTCACGTTATTTGTATTCACTGTTGATTGAATCAAACGTCATTTCATGTGCTTTCATTGAAAATATGTTTATATATTGTTCATATAAACAACATTCGTTTTTTATTCTTCAACATATTGTTCTTCATGACAAAACTCCTATGAGCTTAATTGTCAAATTGTTTTAGTTTGAGGGGGAGAATTGTATCGTCAAACATCTTCTGTTTTGACATCTCCGAATATTTTATTCTTCATGTAACAAGTGGTATTTGTGCTTACATGTACAATAGCCTGTTGAACAGCATGTTCTTTTTAGGAAAATACATGGGATTCAGTGTGAGAACTTATCAGAACTTCCATGGATTCACGATAACCAGTGTTTCCTACCCAGGAAGTATTCCCTGAGTGATTGAGGGGAGAAGGGTAAAAAGAATTGAGTGATGGTTTGTGAAGAGGTAAAATGAAAAAGAGAGATTGGTTAGAAGTGAGAATTAAAAGAAAGAGGGTGAGAGAACAGAGTAAAAGAATATTAAACTCTGCACCAAACTTCTTTCTGAGCCGGGCAGCCACATAATCTGATTGGTTCACATTCTTTGGTGACCATCATTGAAATAGGCACCTAGCCCATGCCATCTCTTGCATACAACCCCACCAGCTACTCATTCTTTTCTCAAAAAGAGAATGTTTCACATTTTCTGGGGACGCAGCACATACGCTATTGGTTCTTCATTTGGAAGATACTAATATTGAAAAAGAAGGAAAGTTGCCCCACCTTCGAACCCTTTCTCATGCACATTGAGTCTTTGTATAATTTGTTGTTGTCTCAACAAGTTTACATACTTTGAGCCTAAAATGAATAGCAAACATCTGTGCTTAATTCTTTCATACACATGCACAAGCACACAGAAATATGTTTTCTGTCAGAACGTTCATAGATAACCATGTGTTATTCGATGATTGAATGGAAGACCTGGGGAGTCTACATCAAACCAGCTCCTTATATAGTAACTTTGTGTTACTCAGTGACTTTGTGTCATTGACAGGCATTCTAACTGAGTTATTTGTTGATTAAGGGTTACACTTATTAACTGTTTGAATTTGAAAAGATTTGAATGGTTACTACTTTTTATTTGAATCTGAAAAGATTGAGATAATCACTCTTTCCATCTGGGAAGATTGCTCTTATTTCATACAGGGCTCGTTACATGATGAAGACTATGCTTACATGATAATCATACACAAAGGGGGAGATTGTCTTGAAAATGGGGAGATTGTTTTGCCAAGTTTTGATGATGTTGATTCTCACCACTCATCAAAAAGGGGGAGAAGATATAAAAAGGGGGAGAAGATACACAAAGGGAGTTTAGTTTAGTTTTAGGTAAGAACTCTGATAATTTTCTAAATAGTCGCTGTAAGTTTTCTCTGTATTCAAAGGGTATCAAGAACACTCAAGGGTTTCATTGTTTATTCAAGGGATTGGTACGTTATTATTAATCTTTATATCTCTTGATTATTATTGTGTTGCTTGATTACTTGATTGATTGTTTACCAACTAGATTAAATCTGGGATAACAACGTTCAAAGATTTTATCTGAAAAGAATCTAAATTCTGAAAAGTCAGATTTGATTGACAAACTGAAAATTTCTTTGAAAGATGAAAAATCCATTTTACAAAATACAAAAGACATCTTTCAAAAGAAATTGGAGGATTTGGAAAATTCAAATAAGACTTATCTTGAATCTTTGACAGCTATGACTAATTTAAAAGATGAATTTTCAGATAAAATAAATAAGTTAGAAGAAAAGCTTTATCGAAGAGACCAATCTGAACAAACAATTTATATGAACAAACCGAGGAGTGAAGAGGATTTAAAACAAAGATGGAGTCTTGGTTTTGAAAATCCTCATTGTTTAAACAATGCGATTGAAAAATCCCCAACATTATATAAATACGATTATCTGACTCTTGCTCATTATGCTCCTCGATTTAAAATCGATTGGATGAATGAGAAGAAAGTGTTAGAAATCAAACATGAGAAAAGGACAAATAACAAGAAAAATGAAATTCCTTTTGTTTATACAAGTGAAAATGCAAAATATTTTCCTGAAAAATCAAGAAGAGGAAGAAGAGTTCTAAATGATATATCTCCTATCAAATCTTCAATGTCTGGTGATTTTATTGATCCTTATGCACCTGATTCTGATAAAGGAAATATTTCTCCAATCATTTATAATTCGAAGAAATATACTCCTCCATTAGTATTAGAAGAAAAAATCATAGATTTTGAAGATCAGATAGAAGATCAAAATATTTTGAAGAAAATTGAATCTGATATTATTCTTTCTTTCATGACGTCTAGTCTTGAAGAAAATTTATTTTCTCAAAAATCAGATTCTATTTCTAGACTATCTTCTGATTCTAAGGAAAATAAAAAGGAAGTTTCAAATTTTAAAATCTTTTCTCCAAATTCTTCAGACTCCAAGGCTAATTCAGATTTTTTAGTTGATCAGATTGGTTGCTTGGATAAATTTATTTCTTCTGATTTAGATATTAAGTCTAAAATTCTTGACGATTCTTTTACGCTCAATGATCAATATTATAAACCTAAGCGTAAAAAAAGACGGTCAAAGAAGTTGAAGAAACAAGATAAAGTTATTTCTGACTGTTCTAATTCTTCCGATTCTATTCTTTCAGATAGGACTGTGAGCAAGTCAACGAAGCAAATCTGGAGAGCGAGGCGGACATCTGATGAATCTATTGGTGATGAGGATAAATGTGTAGACAAACTTTATAACAGTGATTCATTTGCTAAATGTAATAAAATTTCAAAATATTCTAGAAAGCAAATGTTTCGAATTTCAAAACATGTCTCATGTTCTTCCTCAGATTCTAGTTCTGATGATTATGCTTTCTCTTCTGATAGTTGTGATTATTTCTCTGATAATATTCCTCATGCTTTAAATGTCAATTCTGTTTATTCTTTCCCCATACGAACTGCAACTAACATACACGGGCCCAAATTCAAGTGGGTACCCAAATATCAATCTGATTTAAAGTTGCAGGCATCACATGTTAAGGGGGAGTAAGTGAATATTGGCTTCTGAGTATTTTAGCTCAGAACCCGTACTTCATAGACTACTACTTCTAAACAAATCAGTTTAGAACTCGTTTTTCAAACTCTGTGAGTACATCAATTTTATTTCCGTTGCATTTTATCTCTGATAATGATGGTATTCCAGTTTTTCTCAATGTTTCAAGAATCTGAGCTTGTTTATCTATCTCATGAATTTGTATTACCCAAAATTTTCCTTTAATATGAGACACAAATTTATTTTCTTTAATGTAAAAGATGAAATAGTTGAATTTTATTTTGTTCCAACTAAATATCAATTTGCCGAATTCTTTACATTTTGTCTTTAAGGAAAATTTTTAACATCGGCATATTGAGTTTAAAAGTTTAAATCTTTACAAATTTTATTCTATAAATTAAAGTTTTACATTTTTTCTTTTTTTTGAATAAACTATGTGTCTAGGATAAATTTTCAAGTTCTTTGTTTATATTAAAGTTTTATATGTTCAACTTTCAAGTCTTACAAAAGTCGATAAGTCAGCAACATGTTTGAAACTTTTATTACTGCTTTAAAGTTGTGTGATTCGGAATTTTTATAGTTTACTTTGCTTAGACTACCTAAATGATCAGAATTATAGATCGGAAGGAAAATATGGGCTAAGCATTTAGACGTTGATCTGAGTGATTGAGATGATTATTAAATTCTTGAAATACAGAAATCTCTAAGTTTAAAAGTTTGTACCTGTGACCTTTCTGGTTTGGGAAAGTAAGTTCCTCAGGATGCTTGTCATCTGGTCCCCTAAGGTCATTTGGTCTGGGAGTAATCGAACAGAAATCCTTCAATAGAACCAGATCGAAAGTCATGTTCTACTGGTATGAATGGGTTTAGGATATGTCGATGTAGACTTTCTGATCTGGGAGAGTAAGTTCCAAGGGGTTCTTGACACCTAGTCCCCTAAGGCCAACTGGTCTGGGAGTGGCTGACCCAAATCCTGCAATAAGGTCAGATAGAAAGTTACGTTTACGGCATGTTCTTTACTTAATAAACTTTTTGATCAAAAGATGCCAAAGTGCACAAGCTTAAAAGATGCCAAAGAGCACACTCATGTTAAGATGCCAATGTGCACACTGCTAAAAGATGCCAATGAGCACACATCTCATGATACTTGGTGATATGTTTGAGTTGCGATAAACCTATAAATTTGTGAAAATCTTAATTTTTGATGAATTAGTGTCAGTACATGCAAAGTTCTCTATAATATTTTTAGAATTTCATTTTCTTGAAGCTAATCGAAGATTCGCATGTGAGCACACTGAATAGATTGATGGAAGTTTTGGAAACTGAACATGTTTTAACTTGATATGCAATGAAACTTGTTCTTGTATCCAACAACATATGTTTGTTTTCAAATGATTGATAAATCTGTAATATTTTACTGAGTAGAATTTTATTTGTTTAGTGTTTAAAATTTTATATTTTTAGTTGTTTCAAAATTTACATTCAGTATATTTTTCTTTCTACATTAATATTTGATCATTGTGTTCTCATAAATATATTTTAATGGGTTTATGCATTATGCAAGGGGGAGTGAACAAAGAGAATATGTTTTTTTTCAAAGATTATATCTGTTTTTGAGGGGGAGTATCTGATTTTCTTTATATGAATGCTAACTTGAATTGTCACATCTAGTGCATTTGTGTAGGGGGAGTCAAAGAGCTTAAAAAGGTAAATCTTGTCTAAGTCAGCTTTGTGTTTCCAGCATGACACGCAAACTTTGATTTGCGCTCCCTTCATGAAACGCAAACTTTGGTTTGTGCGTCCAACATGAAACGCAAACTTTGGTTTGCGCGTCCAACATGAAACGCAATCTTGGTTTGCGCGTCCATCGTGAAGTGTAAACCTCCTCTGTTTTCTCTGTTTCTTTGATTTTGCAGATCTTAAGTTGTCTCGTCTCCAACATTTGCATGACCAAGTTGATCAAGATCATCAAGGTCATGAGGGGGAGAAGTCAAGGAGAAGTTAAAGACACAAAGAGCTCAAATATTTATCTGTTGATCAAGATTCGCTCAATGATTCTATTCTCTCAGCTACAACTAATTCTTTTGCTGTTTCTGCTCCGAACACCACAGTTCATTCACGATCATTCAAAAGAGGTGTATCGTCTAGAGCTCAAAACAGTAAAGACAACTTTATCTGAAAGATGCTGAGAAGAAATTTTTCTTAAAAAGTCAGAAAGCTTCACAAAGTCGCTTTGTTGGTCCGTGCTGTTATAGAAGACAATTTTGAAGACCAAAGCGCCAATGATTACTAAGGGGGAGATTGTTAGGTCTGATTTTATAGTAATCATTGTATTTATAGGGCTTGGTCAAATACTGTGTTTAGTGCTTATTCTGTGTTGTATTGACCAAGGGTATTTAAGTCCCTTTGGTCTTTGTGTCTTGTAAGAAAGACACGCATATTGAATACATGTACTACTTTGCGCTTCCAAGTCTCTCACTCTTTACTTTCTCTCTCTAAAGAATCAGTGATCTTGGACTCTCAGTCAAGTATTCACCCACATCGGTTCAATACTT
Source organism: Arctium minus (assembly GCA_954870635.1). Lineage (NCBI taxonomy): Eukaryota > Viridiplantae > Streptophyta > Magnoliopsida > Asterales > Asteraceae > Arctium > Arctium minus. The sequence continues at coordinate 117,499,362 of OX941080.1, read as the reverse complement.
CATTTGATTTTGTTATTACCATGTCTCATAACGAACAATTTTTCGATGGTAATACTCTCGTTTACTTTCAATTATTGTTGAGTATCATTAATCATTTCCAAATTTGTGCTTTCATTGCAAAATTGTTTATATTCGTTCATATAAACAAAATATCCAATTCTTTGAGACCCTAACCATTTCATTTGATGTGATTGATACATTGTCGGATTCTCAAAACAATTCTCATGATTTCATTTCATTCATTCAATATCTTTGTTTTGTGAAATCTTCAAAGTTCAATTGCTCAAATCTCATGAGCATATATTTTGACACTATTATCATTTTGAGCTTAACTGTTCAGTTAAACTGTTGAGCAACTATTCTTTTAGGACTTACATGGGATTCGTGTGTGATCTTAAACAAAACTTCCATGGATTCACGTTAACCAGTGTTTCCTACCCGGAAGTTATCCTAGAGTGATTGAGGGGTGAGGGGTTTTAAATCAAAGAGTGGGGGAGATAACTCACCCGGTTGAGTTTTTCTCACTGTGCTGAGCGGTAAAATGTAAATGAGAGTTTGGTTAGAAGTGAGCAAAATGTTAAAAAGAAAGAGGGTGTGAGAACAGAGTCAAAAGAATATCAAAACTCTGTACCAACCACTTTCTGACCCGGGCAGCCACATCTTCTGATTGGTTCACATTTTTTGGTGACCTTCATTGAAACAGGCACTGAGCCCATGCCAACTCTTGCAATTACCCCACCAGCCACTCGTTTCTTTCTTAACAAAGAAATGTTTCACTTTCTTTGGGGACGCATCACATCTGCTATCTGATCTTCACTCGGAAGATTCATATATTGAAAAAGAAGGAAGTTTGCCCCATCTTCGCACCTCTTTCATGCACATTGAGTTCATGTAATACTTGTTGTTGTCTCAACAGTTTACACAATTTGAGCTTTATGAAACACAATCATTGTGCTAAATTCTTTCATACACAAGCATGAGCACACAAAAAATTTGTTTTTCTGTCAGAACATTCATAGATAAACCTTGTGCTTTTCAATGATTGAATGGAAGTCCTGGGGAGTCATCATCAAACCAGCTCCTTAAATTGTACATTCGTTGTACACAAGTAACTTCGTGTTACTGACAGGCATTCCTAACTGTTTCATTAGTTGAATCAGGGTTACAACGTTCATTATATCTGGATTTGAAAAGATTCGGGTATATACAGTTCATGATTTAGCTATTCAGATCAAAGTGCAGAGGATGTTAAATGTATCTCAAAAGGGGAGAATATTTGTAAAAGGGTGAGATTCAAAGAAAGTGCTGAAATTGAGAAAGTTTTGATGATCATGAAACTCACAATCATCAAAAAGGGGGAGAAATCTACAGAGTTCAATTTCAAAACAATTTCAAAGTACTGAAGAATGTTCAAAGTCAAGATTTGTGGAGTATTTATGAAAGTTCAAATCTGATGAAAAGAAATCACTCTCAAAAAATTCTGAAGACAAGTCCAAATTAAGATGATTTGAGAAAGTTTGTTTTTCCGAAGATGGTCAAGAGATCAAAGAGATGAAGATACAAAGTTCAAAGATTCCTCAAGTAGAGCATAAATCTGTTGGATACAAGATCAAGAAGACTGAAGGTCAAAGTGTAAGAAGTCAAAGCTGAGAAAGTCAACACTCATCAAAGTCAAAGTCTATTTGTAATAAAAGTCAAATTATTTTTTTTTAATTTCTTTGTGTTTTAGTTGTAGGTACAAATACCTTGTATTTCTGTTTTTAGTTGTAGTAACAAGTTGTCTGATTGAGAATCTGAAAGAGAGAGAATTCGTTATAGAGAGATCTGTAGAGAGAGAGAGAGAGTTCTAGAGAGAGAATCTTGTAATTGTTGAATTGGATTGAAATCAAACAGGTAATTTGTTTGAAATCTTGTTTTGTTTGATTAATTGCATATAGAAACTAGATTCAGGGACACACAATTGGTATCAGAGCAGATTCAATAGTATAATCAGATCAAGAAATAGAAAAAGTGTGGTTCGACACTGTGTTCTTGAGTTGAGAATTGAATTCTGAGTTTTAGTGCGAATTAGGTGTTGTAATTGATCAGGTTATGATCGTTGAGTGTTATAGATTGAGTTTGTATAGACAATTTCACGAAATGCACTGTAATTGTCACGAATTTTTGGATTTTGTTGGGTTTGTAAGTCACGAGTTAATATACACTGTAAATCGAATCAAAGTCTATCATTTTATGCTTGTTTTTAAAATTCTTACACTGTAATCTGTTTTTGAGTTGGATTCGAAGAGTTCTGCAGAGTTTTTATTTAATTGAAGAATATTTGAGTCGAATTTCGGTGAAAAAGTGAAGAACACGCACGGATTCATGAAGAACGCTCTAGATCTGAAGAACGTGCAGGTAACGATTAGCGAGTTCTAAAAACGCGTTGATCGAAGTCTGCGAGTTTGGAAAAGCTGGAAAATTTTCTAAGGACCAGAACACGCACGTAGTGGTTAGCGAGTTCTTCAAACGCGCAAATCGAAGGGTGCGAGTTTGAAGAGGAACAGTGGTTTGCGAGTTCCCTCATCGTGCGAGTTTGGAATTTCAAGAAAAGTTTCTAAGTGTTGGAACGCGCAAGTATTGACTAGTGAGTTTTAGAAACGCGCACGTCTCAATCTGCGTGTTTCATCGTGAATAGTGATGTGCGAGTTCTTTCGATCTGCGAGTTTGTTCAAAACGTGCAAGTAGGCATTTGCGAGTTCAGGAAACGCGCACGCTGCTATCTGCGAGTTTCAGCGAGTTCTTTTGATCTGCGAGTTTCACTTTGAATAGTGGTTTGTGAGAATCAGCGCCTGCGAGTTTTAAGCTTTAACAGTGACTTGCGAGTTTCTGTACTTAGTCAAAATTTTCAAAACTGTAATATGCTTTTTAAAAGTGAAAAGTCTGAATTGCTGAATTTATATTTCTATTTCAAGATTTCTTGTATTTTTGTGATCAAAAATTTCTGAATTTCTATTTCAAGATTGGACTAACGATCAGTTTCTAGATTCTTATTGCATATTTGATCAAACAGGTACATACAGAATGACTTCCAGAGACGCTCTCTCAATTGGAACTGATGTCAAGCCTCCGGTGCTGTTCAAAGGAGAATATGAACAATGGAGAGTTAGATTTTTGGACTTTGTTGATAGACAATCAAATGGAGAGAACATTCTGAAATCTATCACAGAAGGTCCAATGAAGAAACCTACCGAGGAGATTCCTGCTGGTGGTAATGATTCAGATGGAGCTCCGAGAACAAGGAGAGTGGATAAAAAGTATGCTAGTTTTTCTGATGAACAGAAGAAAAGGTTTGATGCTGTTAAACAAGCCAGATCTTTGCTTTTACAAAGCATGACAAATGAGATATATGTGAAAATGGATAGCTACAATGAAACTGCCAAATCAATGTGGGATCAATTTAGAAAAATGATGTTGGGTTTTAGAGTTGGAAACCAAATGAAGGTAGCTAACTGCATAAACAGCTACGAAGAATTTAAAGCAAAAGAAAATGAATGCTTGGAGGAAACCTATGATAGGTTTGTGCTGCTTATGAATGAGCTTTCCAAGAACAAGGTCAATAAGCAACAAATTGAGAACAATGTAATGTTTCTCAGCATATTGCAACCTGAATGGAAAGAGCACACGCGAAGGATGAAACAAATGAAGGATTTGAGCGAAATACCTCTACATGAAGTCTACGAGACTCTGCAACAGAATGAAGAAGAGGTAGAAGAGAAAAGAGCTGAGAAAAAAGATAGTTGAAGACAACGGCACAGAGTTCAAAAACAAGATAGTTGAAGAATATCTCGAATCGGTCGGATATCACATCAGTACTCTGCTGCTCGTACGCCTGAACAAAATGGAGTAGTCGAAAGGCAAAATCGAACTCTAGTCGAGGCCGCTCGTACTATGCTCAGCCAATCTGATCTACCTCTATTTTTGTGGGCAAAAGTTGTGTCGACTGCATGTCATAGTCAAAATCGGTCCATAATACACCGCCGTTTTCAAAAGACTCCATATGAGCTGATCAATAACAGAACACCAACAATCAAGTATTTTCACATATTTGGGTGTAAATGTTTTGTGCCTAACGACTGAGAGAGTCTGAATAAATTCAGTGCTAAAGCGGACGAAGGCATCTTCATTGGCTATTCTTCAACATCTGCAACATATCGTGTTTATCTGAAGAAGTCAAAGACAGTCGTTGAGAGCGTTAATGTAAGATTTGATGAAGACATGGCTTCTGAACAACTCAGTTAGAACCCATGATAATTGGAGTATTAGCTTCTGGGCAGATCAGTCCAGAATCTGTTTCTACAGCCAATAATTCGAATAACGCTTCTACTTCTATTTCACATTTATCTGATTTAGATTTGTTATTTGAATTCTGTTATGATGAATTTCTAGGATCTAATGTATCTAAATCTGCTCTGATTGACAGGTCTGAAGACACAAGTTGCAATCATCCAGTCACTTCAGAAGTTATAACTGAACTTGTATCCCCCGTTCAGTCAGAAACTCACATTCCATCAACTACTCCTACAGTTGAAGATGTACAAGTAAATGCTGAGCCAGAAGTAACTGTTTCAGTTGGGTGTGATATATTGTTTACTTAACAGCCAGAGTCTGCTGTTCCAACTGATGCTTCTACACCTGAAACTTCAACTGTAAACCTCCCTCCTATTATTCAAACTGAAGAGCCTGATAGTGGATTTTTAGATGATGATCATGATCAATCTTCATCTACTCCACTCCCTCATGAGCATCGCTGGACCAAAGAGCATCCATTACATCAAGTAATTGGAGATTTCAACAAGCCTGTACAAACTAGGTCAGCGACTCTTAATCAATGTATGCATGACTCATTCCTCAGCAAGATAGAGCCCACGCGAGTATCAGAGGCTTTAGCTGATTCGGATTGGGTATCTTCTATGCAAGAAGAATTAAATCAGTTTGAAGCCCTGAAGGTCTGGAGATTAGTTCCAAAACGGGAAGGTAAATCCGTGATTGGCACTAAATGGGTATTCAAAAACAAGAAGGATGGAGATGGTATTGTCATAAGGAACAAAGCTATACTTGTTGCCACAGGTTACCGGTAAGAGGAAGGCAAAGACTACGATGAGACGTATGCTCCAGTAGCGCGTATAGAAGCAATCTGCATGTTTCTAGCCTACGCAGCTCATAAGAATTTCACAGTCTATCAGATGGATGTGAAAACAGCCTTTCTAAATGGCATTCTTAAGGAGGAAGTATACGTGTCTCAACTAGAAGGGTTCGTCAATCCAGATAAGCCAGATCATGTCTATATCTTGGACAAAGCCCTGTATGGTTTAAAACAAGCCCCTCGAGCATGGTATGACGTTTTATCCAAATTCTTTGTCAAGTCCGGTTTTTCTAAAGGTAAGGTTGATACCACTTTATTCGTCAAAAAGGAAAAAGCTGATATTATTCTTATATAGATTTATGTTGATGATATAATATTTGGTTCTACTAATCCTAAATATTGCAAAAACTTTTCTAATCTCATGGTGTCACGTTTTCAAATGAGTATGATGGGAGAGATGAATTTCTTTCTCGGATTACAAGTTAAACAGTTTTCTACGAGGATTTTCATTAACCAATTTAAGTACATTTTCAACATTCTTCGGAAGTTCAATATGGAAAATTGTAAACCTATTGGAACCCCAATGGCACCAGGTACTAAAATTAGCACTGATCCTTCGGGTAAAAGTGTTTATGTTAGAACTTATAGAGGTATGATAGGATCGTTAATGTATCTTACATCTAGTAGACCAGATATTATGTTTTCAACATGTTTATGTTCTAGATATCAGGCTGCTCCCAAAGAATCCCATTTGGCTGCTGTCAAACGGATCTTTAGATATCTGAAGAAACTGCAGACCTTGGTCTGTGGTATCCTAAGGATGCTGGGTTTCAACTGACTTCCTATTCAGATGCAGATCATGCAGGTTTCATGTTGGACAGAAAGAGTACTTCAGGTCATGTTCAGTTTCTTGGAGACAAGCTCATTAGCTAGGCATCAAAGAAACAATTATGCGTTTCCACATCGACTACTGAAGCAGAGTACGTAGCTGCTGCTAGTTGCTGCGCTCAAGTCCTGTGGATGCGAACACAGCTACGAGACTATGGATTCAAGTTTGATAAAATTCCAATCTATTGTGACTCGAAGAGTGCAATCGCAATATCTGCTAATCCTATCCAACATACGAAAACCAAAAACATTGACGTCAGGTATCATTTTATAAAAGATAATGTCGAAAAAGGAACAATTGAACTTTATTTTGTAAAAATAGATTATCAGCTTGCAGATTTATTTACCAAACCATTAGATGAAAAGAGATTTAATTTTCTTGTCTCTAAGCTTGGTATGTTAAATCTTAAGACATAATCGGTTGTTACCTAATAAAGTTACGTATTGTTATTTTTCATCATTTTCTTTATCTTTATGTCGGAAGGATATCTGCATTTTAATTGTTTGCTCATGATCTCAGGAGGAGTAAGAGAAGATTTTAGATGATCTACATTATTTTGAAGGGGAGCATAACTAATTTCTGCATTTTGATTAACTGACAAATTTTTGTGATGCATGATTTTAGGGGGAGCATATAATATCAAAAGGAGTAAGACTATGATTTCTGATTATTTCAAATCAGAACTCGTACTTTAATCGTTTTATTGCTTTATGTCTTTTACATTCAAATAAATTTGTGAATAAAGTTGCTTTGACTAGACTTTGAGTTTATTGCAGGATGAGAGAAGCTGACAAGATCATATCTTAATGACTTCAGCTTGACTTCATGAGATTTAAGATTGCGCGAAAAGGTAAATTTCTTATCTTAATCTCAAATATATCAGAATGAAGCACCACTTTCAGATATAGAAAACATGTTCTGAAATGTTCAAACCACTTCCCAATTCTTAAACAGATTTTATAATTTGGAAGTGTGATTTTAAATGTTTTCATTTTATTTTTGTGCTTAATTGATAAACAAACCATGTGTTTCCAAAGATAAATACTTGCGTATTGTCTTTTCTACATACTTTAAAGTATTCACACACATCGGTTTAATTTTTGATCAAATTGTTCTTACCATGTCTCTAAATTGAAACAATTTTTCGATGGTAAGACACCCCGCTTGTACTTTAATGAATTTTGAGCGATATTTCATTTCGAAACGTCATTTCGAGAATGTCTATATTTTTGTTTCGTATAGACAATATCCGTTATTTTTTATCATAAGCCTTGATTGTTATATCATTCATTTATGATCATTTTTCATACAATGTCAGATTTTCAAACAAGTCTTTTGCATTCATATTCATTCATTCAATATACTTGTTTGAAAATACTTCAATGTTTTCAAATGCTCAAATCTTCATTATTATATTTTATGAGCATACATTCATCTGACATTTGTATATGAGCTTTAACTGATAAATCTAAATCATCTGAGCAACACATGCTTTTTAGGACTACATGGGTTCTTTGTGCTAGGAATTAAATGAACTTCTATGAAATCACGTTAACCAGTGATTTCTACCCAATAAGTTAATATATAGAGATTGAGTGTGAGGAGTCTAAAAGAAATGAGTGTGGGTGTGATGAGGTAAAATGGAAAAGAGAGTTTGGTTAGTAGTGAGCTTAATGATTAAAAGAAAGAGGGTGTGAGATCAGAGTAAAAGAATATCAAACTCTGCACCAACTACTTTCTGAGTCGGGCAGCCATATTACTAGCGTTTCACAACTCTTTGGTGAACGTTATTAAAACAGGCAACTAGCCCATGCCAACTCTTGACTAAACCCCACCAACCACTCATTTTCTTCTCAAATAGAAAATGTTTCATATTATTCTGGGGACGCAACATATAATCTATCTGGTTTTCATTTGGAAATCTGGATATTGAAAAAGAAGAAAGTTTGCCCCACCTTCGCACTTCAATCATGCACATTGAGTCTGTGTTTATCTACTGTTGTCTCAGTGGTTTACACTATGTTGAGCCTTTATAAAAGCAATCATTCGTGCTTAATTATTTCTAAACATGCACGAACACACAAATAATTTGTTTCTTTGTCATAACATTCATAGAAATTTCCTTTGTCGTGTTTCGATGATTGGATGGAAGCCCTGGGGGAGTGAACATCACAAAAGCTCCTTTATATTGTGTATTTGTTACACACAGTGACTTCGTGTTACTGACAGACATCTTAACTGATTCATTTGTTGATTCAGGGGTTACATGTTCTTATTTTGTCTGGATTTGCAAAGATCTAGAGGAATACTTGGTTATGGATCACAGAATCAGAGGCTCTTGGACAGATCAAAATGGTCAATGACATTTCTTGCTGAAAGTTTTGATGATATAGATGCTCAAATCATCAAAAAGGGGAATATGGTATCAAGAAATGTTAAAGTTTTGAGAGATGATTTTCAGAAATGTCCAAGTCAGAAAAGTTCAAAGTAAAGATTTGAAGAAGATTAAAGAATTTCTGAAGATTTGAGGAAATTTTCTTTGAACACTTTTTCCTAAAGCAATTCGAGCTAATTCCGAAGAAAATTTCTTTCCAAAGTCTGAAAGTGTTTTGTGAAAGTTTTGAGGATATTGTTAATAGTTTGAAGACAGTTTTGGAAATAATGTCTTTAAAGAAAAAGGGGAGATTGTACTGACAGAGCTTAAAAGTGAAGACTGAATTGCTAGATCTTTCAACAGTGATCTTGAATCTAAAGGGGGAGATTGTTAGAGCATAAATCTGTTGGATACAAGATCAAGAAGACTGAAGGTCAAAGTGTAAGAAGTGAAAGCTGAGAAAGTCAACACTCATCAAAGTCAAAGTCTATTTGTAATAAAAGTCAAAGTATTTGTTTTTAATTTCTTTGTGTTTTAGTTGTAGGTATAAATACCTTGTATTTCTGTTTTTAGTTGTAGTAACAAGTTGTCTGATTGAGAATCTGAAAGAGAGAGAATTCGTTAGAGAGAGATCTGTAGAGAGAGAGAGAGAGAGTTCTAGAGAGAGAATCTTGTAATTGTTGAATTGGATTAAAATCAAACAGGTAATTTGTTTGAAATCCTGTTTTGTTTAATTAATTGCGTATAGAAACTAGATTCAGGGACACACATTTCTCAAAGTTTCAAAAGTTTCAAAGATGATGTTTTCATAGTATTGTTTCAAGACTTTAAATGATTCGTTTTCAAGACTTGTTGAATTTCCAAAGATGCCAAATGCAAAAGACTTTTCAAGATTCTTCAAAGGCTGAAAGACTGAAGATTGTTAAAGCTTCAAAGGTTTAAAGATATTAGAAACAAAAGTTTAAGAATCAAGCGCTGAAGACTAATGTCAAATTTATATTAAATCTTGAATACAAAGGGGAAGATTGTTAGTATATTATTGTATCCAAGATTTAATAGGAAAAGTCAAGTCAAGATAAGTCAACAAAGTCAAAGTGTGTTTAGTCAATATGAGGTTACTTTGTTGTTAAGCTTGTAGTTTTATACCCTTGGTATAAATAGTGTTTGCTTTTCTAATCTTGTAACTAGAATCATTATATTATACTGTTATATCAATACACATCAGATTGCTTTCTCTCTCTACTCTCTCTCTAAGATCTTGATTTTGTCAAACATTGATCTTGAGATTGCTTGATTGAATTGGGAAATACAATATCACAGTTCATGATTAACAGCTATTCAGATCAAAGGGTGGAGAATGTCAAACTTATCATAAAGGAGGAGGGGAAGTTCAAAGAGAGTATTGAAATTAGAGAGTTTTGATGATCATGATGTTCACAATCATCAAAAAGGGGGAGATATTTACAAAGTTCAATTTCAAAGTCGAGATATCAAATAGTGGAAGAAATTTCTGAAAGATTCAAATTTCAAAGTTTATTTGAAGAACAGAGACTTTCTAAAGATATTTCTGAATATAATTCTGATAGTCCAAGCCAGTTGAAAGTTCTGAAGATTTGTGAAAGTTTGTTTTTCCGAAGACTGATCAGAGATTGCAGGGATGAAGATACATGTTTTTCTAAGATACCTCGAAGTTCCAAAGATTTTCAAAGGTTTCAATGCTTTGTTGAAGACTTGTTGAGTTTTCAAAGATGCAAAGTGCAAATGATTTTTCAAGATTCTTCAAGGACTGAAAGACTAAAGATTCTTAGTGCTTCAAAGTCCAAGACTGTCAGAGACAAAAGTTGAATAATCAAGTGCTGAAAACTAGTGTCAAATTTTTTTAAATCTTGAATACAAAGGGGGAGATTGTCAGTGTATTAATTGTATCCAAGATTTAATGAGAAAAGTTAGAGTCAATGTAAGTCAAAGTTTGTAAAGTCAAAGTCTACATTAGTGTCTTGAGAGAAGCTTTGAGTGTTTCTTTGTTGTGTCATGAGAGAAGTAGTGATGGTATAAATACCTTGTATGTTGTAAGAGTGAGTTGTAACAATACGCTTTATAGTGTCAGATCTATGAATTTTACGCTTTCTCTCTCTACTCTCTCTCTCTAGACCTTGAATGTCATTTTCTTGATTGAGATCAACTGTTTGATTGCTTGATTGTGTCTGGGAATACAATTTCAAAAACACATGTGTGAACAGTAATCTACCTAAAAGGTAAATCTTATCTTTTTGATGACGTGTCTTTTGAACTTGTGTCAATACTTGTAAGAATTCTCAGCATTAACCTCAGAGAGAATGTCTTCAAACCTCTGATGCAGTATCTATGATGAAGCTATCTCTGATGTCCTTTGTGCGGAAGAGTCTATCTCTAAACTGCCTTCAGAGGTAGAGTTGGCTTTCTTTATCATTATCTCTGGAAGCCTACAGAGGAATACATTGAACATTTTCAATACTTTTACATTCAGAAAGTGGGACTAACAATCTTCCCCTAAGTATTGAAAATAAGAAATTACAAAATAGCTGATATTTTAATCGAGAAAGCAAAGAGGAGAAAGTCATCCTATGTTAAATGATACTTCTCATACTGAATATTTGAATTACATTACAAGAGAAGCTATCAAACAAAAAAAAATTACAACCTATTTCCAGAGCATAGGTTGTGGAACTTCATGATCAACTCTCCGAAGAGTATAATTGAACTAATCTTTGCATACAGAAGTTCAAAAAAATCTGCCAGATACTTATCTTTCTTGATATTCAGCAGGCTCATCATCCCCTTGAGAGTCTCATCTTAGTATTTTGCCACTTTAGAAGCTAAGAAGATTTTCTTGTCATTGAATACTCTATAAACGAATCATAGAGGCTCTACCACAATTAATCTAGTCTTGTACTTGTCCAAGTTCTCTATGGTTTCAATAGGAGCAATAACCTCTAGCTTGTCTACTCCAAGATTTAGCCAAATATGGAAAATTATCTTTTCTCTGAGCTTTATGTGATCTTCCATGGCAGTTTCATTTCATACTTTCCCATTCTGTAGACTCTTCCTCTCTCTGACTTTGCTAAGCAGTATGTGCATAGATGAGTCATATACGAATAAACTGAACAAGTCTCACAAGCTTCAATGACACAATCCCATACTTGTTTTTCACATTTTTCTCAGGTTGTCTAACCCAGCTCATCAATTGAGCATACTCTTCTTGATATTCTAGATGTTGATCTGAGACACCCAAGACTTTGAATCTATCCTTTAATCTGATCTTGTGAACAAATATACTTTTCATCTCTTATTCCAGAAACGGTTGCCTCAAAGTATTCCTCATTTGCCTTAGTTGAGCATAAGTGGGAACAAGAGGTACTTGAGGTTGGTTTGAAGAACCGACTTGGGTTTCAACAAGGGTGGAAAAAAGAAAGGTCCAAGTTCAGTTTTGGTGTTTATGTCTGGTAGGTTTTCAAAGCTGGGTGGTTCATCATGGTTTGGGCTTGGTATTCTGTGTGGACTAGGTAAATTTTTTTGGGTAGGTGGAATAGGTTGGTTAGATGGGATAGGTTAAATTGAGATTGGTTGGGTTTGGGTAGTTTGGCTAAGTGTATCAGCTTGGGTAGATTGTCTAGTTTGGATTGATTGGGTAGGTGTGATGGTCGGTTGGTTAAAAGGTTGGTTAGAAGGTTCAGAAAGATTTATGTCTTTAAAGGATGGGATATCAGGTTATTGAAGGGTGGTTTCTGGATGTTCTGTGTTCACAGGACTCAGCTGGATGTCTTCTTGTGAGCATGCAAGGATGTCCAGAATATTTGCTTCTCCTTCTTCAATCAAATCCCTTTCTTCCTCCTTTATCCTCCAAAAGTTATCATATTTCTCAATAGATGTTTCTTCATCGTCTGAAGACAGATCTATCGCGTAAATCTCCTCCAAACCTATGAGCTTTATGATCTCTTCTTTTGTAGCAACCACAGGCTTTTCAGCCAATGGTTCTACGTCTTCATTAACATATAAGATCAGCTCCATTACTTGACCTTCATCCATATGCATTTGCTCATCACCAACAAGATCAACCATCTCAGTATCCTCCCCTCTATCTGATCCATCAACAATAGCAAGTTCAGACTCTGAAGCAGTTCTTTCACGTTTACTGTTCTCCCCTCATGGTCATGATCCGAATCATGATCATGCCTTTTCTTTGAACCTGCTTGAGCTTTACACGAATCTTGAACTGCTTTGGTTAACTCCTGGATATGCTGAACCATTTTTGTCTTGAAAGATTGGAATTCAGATATGGAAACAGCATCAGATGAGACTAGAGTTTGTTAAGCCCTTACCAATCCAACAAGATCAGCATCAGAATCCTCAGCGGGTGCCTAGGATAAAAGTTTGGCATACACCATAGATTTCAGCTCCTCCACCGAATGATCAACTATGTAAACTGGTGGTGGTGGAGGTGGCTGAACAGGCTCGTCAACCGCTGGGCCTTTCCCCTTTAGTAGGTTCTTTACCTTGGCAATCTTCTCCTCAAATTTGGCAGTTATTCTCTCAGTGAGATGTTTCTCAACAACCTTTAAGGCGTTTTTGAGGTATTCCTTTGACACAAAGTCATGGACAATAACTCCGGGGTCACGTAGACTTCCCGTTGACACAACTGTTGAGGATCTAAAGTGTGGCCTGTGTTCAAAGATGGAATCTCGATTGCAATGACAAGACTTCCACCTGATCCATGTAGTTCGGACTGCGGAGCTACTACAGGTGTTCCGATCGGGTCACTATGACGTCCTATGGTAGTAGAAGTAATGGGTTGTGTCCTAGGAATGAATGATGAAACAATTGGCTCTAGACTCGATTGTGAAAACAAAGAAGTTGAGATATGGGGAAGCTGAGCTCTAGTTTCAATACCTGTAATTTCCGAGTGAAATGCAGATAGAGTTTGTGCTAAACCCCCATGACAAGATGAGACTACAGCCTGTTGAGAGGCAGTAGAATGGTTGGCTAAGGTGTGCATTTGCATAACCAGGCGACTTATGTCTTGTGCTTCCGATTGTAACACATGCAACGGAGCACTTGATTTGGTTACCCTTCTGGATTGGTAGGTTATGTTGCACTCACGCTCACCATATTCTTTTTCTGCAATCTCTCTTTGTCTCACACTTTCAACATTTTCAACTATACCTCCCTCTGATCTCCTTATATCTCCCAAAACTTGAGCAATCTCAGTACCAGAAGTGTCGATTTCCATGTCATCATGTTATAAAGAGACATCTTCTAAGAAACCGAAGTTGTGTTGAAGTTTTTCATCTTCAACATCAACATCATGAATAAGACCTTCACCATGATAATCCGAAGTTGCTGATGGAATGTCTCTGATGAACTAGAACCCCGATCCGACTCAGTATCATAATTATCTCTGATGAACTAGAACCTCGATCCGACTCAGTATCAGAATTCACAACTTCATCAGCTATCCTTACATGATGACTTGATTAACGGATTATAGTCCTTTCAGGTTCGGATGTGGAAACCTTTAGACATGTGGCATCTTGTGCCGAGGTCCCCACAAGTTCAGATGTGATATTATGAACCCACTGGTTCCCCTCTCTGTATTTTCCCTCAACTCTCCCGGTTCCTTGACCCCCGAAGTCTCAGAAACCCTCACCGACTCCTCTCGCCTAAGGGTTGAATCTGGGTTAGGGATTACCGGTGCTTGTATTCCCATAGACTCTCTATAATCTATTACGCACTCAGAGTTAGGATTGGCATATGAGAGTAGAGCTTGTGGAACTGGCATGGAGTAATTGAACTGCTTCCTTCGCTTCTGAAGATATTTCATCTCGAATTCTCGAGCAAATTCATGCTGAGATCTTTTCGAAATATCTCTGTTTGATCGGATCATGCTTCGGATAATCAGCTGTAGAAATCGCTGGTAAGGCACATAGATAGGGCTCTTAGAAGTTCTCTTCCTGATCACTTTCTCATATAGTTCCGTCCATAAAATAACTGAGTAATCGACGTGTAGATCGTACACAACTAGATGAAATAACCTCAGTGTATGCATATTTGGGTTGTCCAGACCGGAATTTCTTGAAGTAAAGCATCTGTTGAATATTGAGAACATCTGATAGTAGAACGGAGAAAGGTTGGTCTTCTTGAAGTACTGATCTTAGTGAGTGAACCAGTATAACCCAGGGCTAGGATGCCTGCAAATACTTCTGAATCTACTAGGTATGGATCAAAACTAGTTCTGCCCTCTCTTGAATTTGCTTCCGGTAAGTCCAAGATCCATCTGAGTCTTTGATACGTGAGCACAGAACTAAAGATGTCAATTCTGAGCCGGAAATATTTGTTGTTGTTGCTCTCAACCACATATTCAATCGTCTTCCAGACTTGCTGTAGATAGAGTAGAGGAACTGAAGCAGTGTCTGTCAGAGCATGATGAAGTGGATGACCTTTCAGAATTTCCACAACAAGTGGATTGACACTTAGACTGTCAAAGTCCACATGATGGTTGTTAGGATATAACAACAGATACTCAGACTGGTTGATCAGGGCTTGATTAGGATCTTCACCAACTTCAGATTGAAAATGAGATCTAGAGGATGGCATAGGAGTCTCTTTAGAACCATTTGGATCATGCTCATCCATATGGACATTTTGATCATGAATTTGTTCTTCCGCCATGGATTACCTGAAAAAAAATAACAAGTATTGGATAAAATCCATTATGTTAGTCAGTAAGCCCAAACATGTTTTTCAGAAAATGATTTTGATACACGAAGTATCAAGTACAGAAGGATTGTACTTTAGGCACAGAAAAAATAGGCACCGAAAGTTACAAGATTGAAAAATGTAACTTTGAACAAAAAATAATGAACAAAAAGACACAAACTTGAACAAAACACTTGAAATTTTGAATTGTTCTAACAAAACATGCTGTATTGCAAAAACACTTGAAATATTGAAAATTTTTGAAAATTTTTCTAAGTACAGAACACTCAAGACACTGAGAGACTTAGAGAACTCGCAAAGCAATGAAATTGCAAAGCAATGAACTCGCAAAACTACCAGAACTCTTAGATTCTGAAACTCGCATGAAACATGATCTTAACTAAAATTCTCATGAACCTTGAACTCTCAAGAAACAAATAAAACTCTCATGAACTATTATATTCATTTGAGGTTTCTATCACCAAGAACTCTCATAATCAAGACTTGAACATTGTTCATAGAAAAATTTGAATTTCAAATTTCAAATATACAACTTTTAAACCCAACAATCTGAAGTGATGTCATTGATTAATTCGATGTAGGTTAAAATGTTTAGATTTAGAGTTGATTCAGTATTTAATTCCAAATGAGTCTAAATGAAACAGTTCAAGAATTTCAGTTTACAGAGTTAAGTTCAATAGTTCAAATATTCGAGTCCAAAATTTCCAATAGTCATGGTAAAGCCTGCAAATCATCGCAAACGAGCAAACCCATATAGAAAACAAGTGTATATTGCAATACAATCAACATTTAATGAAAACAATTTCAAAATGACAAGTCTTCGTTCAATAGAAGATGAACAGTCAGAAAACGTAAAGCCAAAATCGAAACCCTAGAAGAAACAAAATCAAACTAGAGAAACGATTAACACAGATACGAAATCAATATTGAAATAATAAAGATACAATATTATCAAAGACCTACACTGATTCAATGAGAAGATGAGTCTGAAATCGAGAAAGTCGCAAAAGAAGCTTGAGATTTTTTTTTTATCTAAGTGTAAAACTAGCTGAAGTAAAATGAGAGAAGTGAGTCAAAAAATCTGGAAAACTCGCAAATTTATACTCTGAAAATGAGTTGACAAGTGGCACGATGAGATTGGTTGATGCACTTCTCGGATAACAAAGAAAAAAGAACTTGTTGCATGAAAAATGGCAAGGTGTGTGTGTACTTCGCGCATGAATGATGTGCGCAAAGTGTGAAAACTTGCACGCTTTAGCTTGCGCGAAGAAGATACTCGCATGACCTTATATGCGCGAAACTTAATGAACAGTACAAACTCGCATATTGTTATGTGCGTGAAGTAGAAACGCGCATGACATAGCTTGCGAGTTTTGTACTTTGTGCAACCTTTGTCAGGCGCGAAGTGAGAACTCGCACGACTAAGTGTGTGCGAACTACACTTTGCGCATGCAATGATTTATGCGAAGTAGAAACTCGCATAAGGCTATGAACATTCTACACTTAGAAAAATTTTGAAAAATATCTAAAAATGGAAACTTTCAAAAATGCTTTAAGGTTTTATCCAAAAATAGCAATTTTTGTAAAATCAATTTTAAGCACAAAAATGAACTTTTTCCCTGAAAAATTTCTTTCTGATTTCAAAACCTTTTGTAAATACAAACTCACACACTCACTTACAGACTTTCCAATATTCTCCCCCTTGATAAGTGGAAGTATATGTACTCCCCCTTGATTTGACATTCTACTCAGCTTACTGAAGTACGAGTCCTGATCTGATATGATCAGAAGTCATAGTCCATGTACTACAAAACAAAATGAGTCTTTGGTACTCATTGTACCTGAGTCCACAGATGTTAAGAGTATCAAACTTTTGAAACAAAATATTAACCAAAACACAAAAGCAGATAGACTCAACTCCCACTCAACAACAGGCACAGATATAGAAATATTACTATGCATCAAGGTTCAACATTTCAAGTTTGCTGACCAAAAATGTAAATCTCTTTTCATCAAGAGGTTTTGTAAACAAGTCAGCAACCTCAAAATAAGTAGAAACAAAATGCATTTCTATATTTCCTTTCTCAACATGATCTTTTATAAAGTTGTACCTGATGTCGATGTTCTTAGTTTTAGAATGTTGTACCAGATTGGATGTGATTGTAATGGCGCTCTTGGAGTCACAGTAGATGGGAACCTTTGTGAATGTATATCCATAGTCCTTCAGCTGTGTCATCATCCACATAACATGTGGGCAACAACTAGCAGCTGCAACGTATTCTGCTTCAGCTGTAGAAGTTGATACACAGTTCTGTTTCTTAGATGACCAGCTTACTAACTTGTCACCCAAGTACTGACATGCTCCAGAGGTACTCTTTCGGTCTAATTTGTTGCCTGCATGATTTGCGTCTGTGTAGGCCATTAGTTCAAAACTAGAATCTTTCGGATACCAAAGGCCCATATTTGTTGTGCCTTTGAGATATCTGAAGATTCTTTTGATTGTAGCAAGATGGGACTCCTTAGGATTTGCTTGATACCGAGCACAAAAACATGTAGCAAACATTATGTCTGGTCTACTTGATGTCAAGTATAGAAGTGATCCAATCATGCTTCTGTAAGTCCGTTGGTCTAATGATTTTCCAGAAATATCAGCATCCAACAAACTTCCAACTTGCATGGGAGTCTTCATAGGTGATGAAGAGGTCATGTCAAATTTCTTTAACATGTCTCTTATACATTTGGCTTGATTAATGAAAATCCTTTGCGGGGTTTGTTTTACTTGCAAGCCATGGAAAAAAATTAATTCACCCATCCTTGACATTTGAAATTTTTTCTTCATGATGTTTTGAAATTCATCACAAAGCTCAGTATTTGTAGAACCAAAAATAATGTCGTCTACATGTTAAGACACAGTCTCATTGGATTCAAGATCATCAAATCTGAAGATCGCAATCTGAAGCTAAATCTGAAACGTCGACTCTCGATATTAAAGTCTACGTCGTTTGTTAAGACACAGTCTAATTGGATTCAAGATCATCCAATCTGAAGCTAAAGCCGAAACGTCGACTCTCGATATTAAAGTCTACGTCGTTTGTAATAAATGTCAATGTAATTGTTTATTATTGTACTAGTTAAATTAATATCTAGTTTGTTAGATATTAGTTAACTTAGTTAGTTTCTAGTTATTTAGTTAGTTATATTATTTTGTTAGAAATAATATCTAGATATTATAGGAAGTGTGTTAGACACACTAAGTTTTTAGATATTGTGTTTCTCTACCAACTCTCTTATAGATCAGATCACATACAAACACACACAACCAAGGTGTAAAACACAGAGAACACAATCATAGCTTCAATCGATCAACCTTGTAACCATTTGTTATAATCAATACAGGTTGGTAATCTTTATGTGTTGCTAATCTAAGAACTTGATATATAAACATTGTGTGGACCGACAATTGGTATCAAAGCCTGATTAAGATCAAAATCAAGTTTTACAAAAACGTCTCTGTGTTCTATTTGAAAATTTGATTTCGAGTGTTAGAGTGTTTTAGGTGTTAAAATCGATCAGGTTGTGATCGATTAGCATGCTAGATAGAGTTGTTGTTATTTGATTTCACTATAAAGCATAAACCGAGTTCCAATTTGTGATTTTAGTGAGAAAAAGTCGAGTTTGATAAACGTACTGTGCCATCGATTTCATTTTTTTTTTAAAAAAGTGTGTTTTATTGAGATCGAGTGCTCACATTCAGTTCTAGAAGTGTTTCTAGACATAAGGGTAGAGTTTGGTATTGCTAAATCGATTCAGGAACAGATTTTAGACGATTTTTCGAAGTACAGGACGAACAAAGCGCAAAGCAGAAGACGAACATACGCAAAATCCAACTTTGCGCATCCCACATCAAACGCAAAGCTTCACTTTGCGCTCCTCATGTGAAACGCAAAGCTTCACTTTGCGCTCCTCAAGTGAATCGCAAAGCTTACTTCTCGGATCTGAAGCAAACACAAACCTCAACCTCACTTCTCACAAGTAGGAAAAGCAAACCACTTGCACCGTAAACCTCAACTTTGCGCTTCCCACGTGAAACGTAAACCTCACTTTGCGCACTGTGCTAGACACGCAAACCTATCTGCTCCAATACAGATTTAGAATTTTCTTCAAAATGACATCTAGATAAGCCCTTGCTATAGGAACTGACACCAAGCCACCAGTTCTTTTTAAAGGAGAATACGAACAGTGGAAGGATCGGTTTCTAAACTTCATTGACAGACATGAG
Organism: Arctium minus; assembly: GCA_954870635.1. NCBI lineage: Eukaryota > Viridiplantae > Streptophyta > Magnoliopsida > Asterales > Asteraceae > Arctium > Arctium minus. The sequence continues at coordinate 117,479,942 of OX941080.1, read as the reverse complement.
CTGGGTGATTTCATCAGGAGATCTATACAAGAAGGGGTTATGAAACCAGTCATGACGACTCGTGTAGTTGGAAATGTGCCTACTGAAGTTGAACTTAAGTTTCATGAGCTAGGAGATGATAACCTCAGAAGAGCCAAAGACGACAGATTAGCTAAGTCATACATTTTACAAGGAATTCCAAATGAAATATATGTAAAGATTGACAGCTACAAGGCCTCCGGCAAAGAAATGTGGGATCAGCTTGAAAAGATGATGCTGGGTTCGAAGGTTGGGAATCAGCTGAAAATCTCCAACTGCCTAAATAATTATGAAGAATTTAGAGGCAGGGTGGGAGAAACTTTAGAAGAAACCTATGACAGGTTTGTGACTTTGCTGAACGAACTTAGCAAGAACAACGTCCACAAATCTCAAATTGAGCTGAACGTCAAAATCCTGAGTATTATTCAACCGGAATGGAAAAGATTTGCTACGCAGATGAAGCAGATCAAAGATTTGAATGAGATTCCACTCCACTAGGTGTATGAAACCCCCCGACAAAATGAAGAAGAGGTGGATGAAATTCTAGAAGATAAGAGGCAGAAAGGAAAGACGGTTGAAGACACAGTCGCTCTTGTAGTCAGGAAGAAGAAGAACAAGGGGATTGTATATGAATCAGAAGAAGATGAAGGTTATGCAAACTCTGACATAGATGAAAATGACCAACTGAAGCAAGCAATGCTTATGCTGACAAGTGCTTTTCAGAAAAGGTTCTACACAAAGCCAAGTTCAAATAGTCAGAGATATTCTTCTGGTCCGAACAACTACGCTCATAAAGAAAGGGTTGAAGGAAGTAGGTATGAAGGAAAGAGATTTGAAGGGAAGAGAACAGAAGAGAGGAAACCTGAAGATAGAAGGTATCAGGCTGAAGGAAAAGGGATAGAGGAGAGGAAACCAGAAGAAGGAAAGTTCAAAGCTGAAGGATCCAGTCAGCCAGAACCACCAACGTGCTACAACTGTGGCAAAACAGGTCACTATGCCAGAGACTGCCGAAGGCCAAAAGTTAGGAACTCCGATTATTACAAGAACAAGATGCTTCTTGCAAAGCAACAGGAGGCTGGCAAAGCATTGATGGCTGAAGATGAATACTGGCTTGATCACTTAGATGATGAAGAAGAGGATGAAGAAAAAGATGAAGCAGTCAACATGTGTTTGATGGGCCAAATAGGATCAGATGCTGAAGCTGATTCAGATAATGAAGAGGAGGAGGTATGTAATTTATCAGATTCAGATTTCATGAAAAAAATTCATGCAATCAGTTTAAAACAAAAAGAGTTAGAATCTAATTTTGAGTAAGAAAATGGTGTCATAACTGACAAAAACCAATTGATACAGAAACTTAGCAATGAACTTGCTGAGAAGAAAGTATTGATTGAGATTTTACATAAAGATAATGACACCAACGCAAAAGAAAAGACAATAATTCTTAAAGAGAATTCTAAACTCAAGTCTCAACTGCTAAAAGGTGGGATTGATTTATATGAGCTTAAAAATTTGCATGCTTCTTTTATCAAAGAAAACATTTCTTTATTGGGAAAATTAAAAAGTTTGGAAGAGAAGTTATACAAAATGGGTCAAATTGAACAGACTATTTTTCTGAACAAACCCAAAGAGGAAATAGAGAGATGGGGAATAGGTTATAAGAATCCTCACTGTCTACAAAAAGGGATGTCTGAAGTGCCAGAACTTTATGATCATCTTTCAATGCAATTAGCTCGCAGAATCCCTGAGTTTAAAACTTTCTGGACTAAACTATCTGAAAAGGATGAAGCCAACGAAACTGAAAACGTTTGAAATCATCTAAAGTTCATCTTCCATTTTATTATGCGAAATTGAATAATAGTTATGATGAAAATCCAATATATCAAAAGAAGAAAACACTTTCAAGTGATTTCTTTCAAAGTTATACTGAAAACGAAATGGAGGCGAAGCCTATTCTAGGTAAACTATATGTCCCTCCTCTCGTTTTAGAAAGTAAAATTTCTGAACTCGAGAATTCTTTATCAGATGAAAGACTTTTGATGAATATTGAGCAAAAAGTTTTTTCAACTATGTTTTCAAATTCTGTTATTTCTAAGGCTTCAAACTCTAAGGATATGTTTGGTTCATCAAGTAAAGGATTTGATTTTCTAAACTCTAATGGTGGTTTAGATGATTGTTCTGAACAATTTGACTTTAATGCAAACTTCCTAACCATTCATCTTTTGTTAAGAAAACTTTGAGAAAAATCCAGTATGCCTGTTAATAGTGCAAAATCAACGAAAGTTCATAACTCAGTCTCTGTGAAAGCTAAAAATGCTAAAGGTAAGAATATATCTCAGAAACCGAACATTACTGGTAATTCTAAGAAGAAGCATTCGCTTGTTGATCAAAGGTCTAACTCCCCAGTTACACATGTTTCAGATCTGAGCAAGCAAAGGCCAGAAGTAAATTCTCAATGGAAACCGAAACGGAAGCTTGACAAGACCGTTTTATCGTTTAATAGTGTTAATTGTAGTAAGACTTCGCTTAGTAAAGATGTCTTAATTGCTGATGTTGCTCTTTTGAACTCAAAACTTGTTGTTTCTCGTAAACAATATACAATGAAGCAATTATTTCAGTTATTTTATCTGCAAGAAAGTCTTCTATTTATGATAAACATGTTTCTATCTCTTGTCAAAATTCCGAAGATTGGTTTGGAAATTTTCATGTGCATTCATCTCATACTAATCCTTCTCATACAGTTCAAAAGAAAAGAGGACCCAATTTGAAATGGGTACGAAAATCTTGTGCTAACACAGCAGGACCCAAATTCCAGTGGGTACCTAAGGCTAAATTTGTGTTGCAGGCACACAAAGTTTAAAGAAAAATCGACTTCTGATTATGTACAAATCAGGATTCGTTCTTCAATGTCAAACTAGGTTTTTGGATAATGCAGTTCAAAACCCGAACATCAAAGTCAAAATAGGCTTTTGAACAAATCAGTTCAAGACCCGCACTTCGATAATCAAAGTGAATATTCCAATGTTGTCGTATAAATATCTAAATTTGAAATTTCTCTTATGCAGACTAGTTATACATGGTTCTTAGACAGTGGATGTTCCAAGCACATGACAGGGCAAAAACAGATATTGTCCAATTTTAAAGACAAATATTGCGGAACAGTCAGGTTCGGCAACGACCAGTTTTCTTCAATCATGGGATATGGTGATGTACAACATGACAATGTCACGATCAAGAAGGTGAGCTATGTAGAAGGATTACGACAAACTTGTTCAGTATAGGCCAGTTCTGTGACAAAGACTTAGAGGCGAAGAACTCTTGGTCGGTACTCGGGAATCAGACCTCTACACAATCAATTTATCAAATATCCAGACTGACAAGCAAGTTTGTCTACTGACGAAAGCCTTGATCCAACAAAGTTGGTTATGGCATTAAAGGCTCTCTCACCTCAAATTTAAGTACATCAACAATCCAGTCAGTGGAAAGCTCGTCAAAGGACTTCCAGAGCTCAAATATGAAAGAGAACATCTTTGTACAGCTTGTGAAAAGGGCAAGATGAAGAGGGCACCTCATAAACCAAAGCCTGAACCAAGTACAAGCGCTCCTTTAGAGTTATTGCATATGGACTAATACGGTCCGATGCAAACTCAGAGTCTAGGCGGAAAGAAGTACATACTCGTGATCGTGGATGATTACTCGTGATACACATGGGTCAAGTTTCTACGTTCAAAGGATGAGACACCTGATATTCTCATCACATTCCTAAAGACGACTCAGGTGAATCTGCAGAAATCGGTCAAGTTTCTACGAACAGATAACGTCACAGAGTTCAAGAACAACCAAGTTGAAGAATATCTCGAATCTGTCGGGATTTCACATCAATACTCTGTTGCTCGTACGCCTCAACAAAATGGAGTGCTCCAAAAGAAGAAATTGAACGCTAGTCGAGGCTGCTCGTACTATGCTAAGTCAATCAGACTTACCTCTATTTTTGTGGGCAGAAGCTGTATCGACCGCGTGCTACACACAAAATCGCTCCATGGTACATCGAAGATTCAAGAAGACTCCTTATGCGTTAATCAACAACCGAACACCGACAATCAAATATTTCCATATATTTGGGTGTAAGTGTTTCGTTCTAAACGATAGGGAGAGTCTAAATAAGTTCAGTGCTAAGGCGGATGAAGGAATTTTCATTGGCTATTCCTCGACATCAACTGCATTCCGTGTTTATCTAAAGAAGTCAAAGACGGTGATTGAAAGCATCAGCGTCTCGTTTGATGAAGAAATGGCTTCCGAACAACAACGTTCAGAACCCGTTATAACAGGAATACTAGCTTATGGGCAAATCAGTCTAGGACCTATGTCTCAACAGAATAAATCAGATGAAGCATCAACTTCTACTAACCATTTATCTGATTTAGATTTATTATTTGAATTGTTTTACGATGAATTTCTTGGATCTAATGTAAAGAAATCTGTTGTGGTTGACAGGATGGAAGACTTAACGACTACTCATCCAACCAGTTCAGATGTTCCTATTGAATCAAATGCCCCGATTCAACAAGAGATTACAATTCAAATGCCGACTCCAACAGTTGAAGAAGTGACACATGAGAAAGAGACAAAAGTAGCTGAAACAGTAGGATATACTATTCAGATCAATCTACAGCCAGATCAAGTTGTACCTGCTGAGCCTTCTAAACCTGCCACTTCAACTGAAACCATCAATCCTCCTAAACAATCAGAAGAAGGTACAAGTGGATTGTAGATGATACAAACGACATACAATCATCTAATCCACTGCCTCATGAACATAAATGGACCAAAGAGCACCCGCTAAGCCAGATCATTGGAGATCCATCAAAACCGGTGCAAACTAGGTCAGCATCAATGAACATGTGCATGCATGACTCCTTTCTGAGCAAGTTTGAGCCAACAAGAGTAACAGAGGCACTTGCGGATCTAGAATGGGTGATCTCAATGCAAGAAAATCTAAATCTGTTCGATGCACTTCAAGTCTGGAGACTCGTACCAAAGCCTAAAGGTAAAACCATTATAGGTACGAAATGGGTTTTCAAGATAAAGAAAGACGAAGATGGTACTGTTATCCGAAACAAGGCAAGACTAGTAGCCAAAGGATAGAGACAAGAGGAAGGAATAGACTATGACGAAACATATGCTCATGTGGCGCGATTAGAGGCAATCAGAATGTTTCTAGCCTACGCAGCCCACAAGAACGTCACGGTCTTTCAAATGGACGTGAAGACAGCATTCCTGAAACAAAGCACTCTACGGTCTGAAACAAGCACCTCGAGCCTGGTATGATGTCCTTTCCACTTTTCTAGTCAAGTCTGGGTTTTCAAAAGGAACGGTAGATACCACTTTGTTTATCAAAAAGGAAAAAGGCGATATCATTTTAATTCAAATCTATGTAGATGATATTATCTTTGGTTCTACAAATACTAAGTACTATAAGAATTTTGCAAACCTTATGGTGTCTAGATTTCAGATGAACTTGATGGGAGAGATGAATTTCTTTCTCGGTTTACAAGTAAAACAATTTTCATCGGGTATTTTTATCAATCAATCAAAATACATTAGGGATATTCTTCGGAAGTTCCAAATGGAAAATTCAAAAACGATTGGTACCCCATTGGCACCAGGTACTAAGATTGGCACCGATCCTTCGGGAAAGGCTGTTGATGTTAGGACTTATCGAGGGATGATAGGTTCTTTAATGTATCTTACTTCTAGTAGACCAGATATAATGTTTTCAACATGCTTATGTGCACGATATCAGGCCATTCCTAAAGAAATCCATATGTCTGCTGTGAAGCGCATATTTAGGTATCTAAATGGGCACTGCAGATCTTGGTCTGTGGTATCCTAAAGATACTAGTTTTGAACTAAAAGCCTACATAGATGCAGATCATGCAGGTTGTATGTTAGACAGGAAGAGCACGCCAGAACACGTACAGTTCCTCGGTGACAAACTCGTAAGTTGGGCATCGAAGAAGCAACTTTGCGTTTCAACTTCCACGACTGAAGCAGAATATGTAGATGCTGCTAGCTGCTATTCTCAGGTATTATGGATGAGAACTCAATTGCACGACTACGGTTTCTACTTCAACAAGATCCCGATATACTGTGACTCAAAGAGCGCCATCGCCATATCAACGAATCCTGTTCAACACACCAAAACCAAGCACATAGACGTCGGGTATCATTTTATTAAAGATCATGTTAAAAATGGAACAATTGAACTTTTCTTTGTAAAAACTGATTATCAACTTGCCGATTTGTTCACAAAACCATTAGACGAAAAAAGGTTCAACTTTCTTATCTCTAAGCTTGGTATGCTAAATCTTAAAATCTAATCAGTATTTACCTATAAAAGTTTTCTAAATTGTATAATTTTTCATCATTTCTTCATTCTTAACTCTGATTGATATCTGCACTTCTATATAATGTTCATAATCCAAGGGCGAGAATGAGAAGAAATTGACAAGTGGTCAATATTACTTCGAGGGGGAGCTCATAAAATCTGTGCATGTATCTTTTAATGTCATATTTTTTTGAAAATGCAAGATTTTAGGGGGAGCTCTTCAAGTCAAGGAGTAAGGATATGGCTTCTGATTATTTCTGATCAGAACTGTATTTTAAAATTTTTACTGCTTTTTGTCTTTTCAATTTAAGTGAATAAATTTTACTTTGACCTTGACTTAAGACTTTTGTAGAAGTTTGAGGGAAGCTTAAAAGTTCATATGTTTATGACTTTAAGCTTAGCTTGATGAGATGTAAGATCGCACGTTAAGGTATAATCCTTTATCTTAATCTCATATATGGTTGATAAGTGGACAACTTTCAATCATAGAAAACATTGTTCTAAATGTTCAAACCACTTCCCGATTTTTTCAACAGATTTTATATTTTGGGAGTGGAATTTAAATGTTTTCAATAATCTAAATTGTGCTTTAACTGCAATAGTTAAAACCAATCTGAGCATCACGTGCATAATAGGAAAAGAAGGAATCATTGTGCTAGGATTTACCACAACTTCTATGGAATCACATTAACTAGTGATTTCTACCCATGAAGTTAAATCCTTAGTGTTTTAGTGTGCAAAGCGAAAAGAAATGAGTGTGATTAGAGAAAGCAAAACGTTTAAAAGAAAGAGGGTGTGAGAACAGAGTTAAAAGAATATCACAACTCTGCACCAACTTCTTCTGAGCCGGGTAGCCACATTACTAGTGTTTCATAATTCTTTAGTGAACATTATTGAAACAGGCAACTAACCCATGCCAACTCTAGATCAAACCTCACCATCTACTCATTTTCTTCTCAAATAGAAAGTGTTTCACATTTTCTAAGGGGATGCAGCACATTTGCTATCTGATATATCACAGCTTTGTTTGCTTTAGAATGATTGGAAGAGTTCATGTTCTTAAATTGGATATGTTTCTTTTTCTTTGAAGACTTTGGTTTTATAGAAAATGAACTATTGAGACAGTTTGAATATCGCAATCTAGTAGTAGCTTGTGTCAACAACTCTTTTCAGGAAAATATGTTTGTTTTATTGAAACTGAGTTGAGTAACATCTTTACAAGCAGTAACTACTCTATGACATTGACAACTATCAGATTCATTCACATTCTTTTCCACTTCAATCTTCTCTTTCTTCAAACAATCTTTCTTCACTTTTTCAGCTGTAACAGAAACAGATTTAGAGATATTAATAGTTGTTGAAGAATAAGAACATTCACCTTTTTCAGTTGTTTTTCCAGACATGGATGAAGGCTCAAAACTTTGATTCACAGAAATTGGAATTTCTTTATCAACAACAACCTCTTTGCCTTTTGAAAGTTTGAAAATTTGGCATTCTAGACTTCTTATTTCTTTTTGCAAAGATTCATTTTGAATAAAGCTCGAGTTTAGTTCCATCCCGAAATTCTCATTGGCTTCTTCCAATTCAACAATCATGTTGTTGAGATGGGAAATTCGCCTTTCTAACTATTCAATTTTATCTAAGGCTTGTTGATGTTTAAGATCATAAACTTTTTAAAGCACAAACAGAATCAGACTTATCAGAAATGACCTCTTCATTTTTATCTTCTAAGATTGAGCAGGTCAAAACAGTTTCATCAGACTCAGAATCAAAACTGGCTCTAAAATACTCAGGTTTTTCTTTAAAGATATTTTCATATTCGACAAATGAATCCTTGTTACTTTTGTAAGAAGAATTTAATTCATCATATGAAAATTTAACTGAATTAAAATGTTGATTGTTAAGTCAAAATATTGTATCCAAGATTTAATAGGAAAGTCAATGTTGTAAAAGTCAACAATGTCAATGTCATAGAAAGTCAAAGTATGTTTTGATTTCTTAGTTGTTAAGTCTTGTATTTGTGTTGTATTAGTGTTGGTATAAATAGGGTTTGCTTTGTAATCTTTAGGTAAGTACGTCATTGTAATATGTGTAATTGATTGTGAGATATATGAGAAATGGAGCTTTCATGTCTAAACTTTCTCTCTCTACATTCTCTCTATGATTTAGATAGATTTTGGGTATAACAATTGGTATCAAAGTTGGTTCTAAATCGGAGAGAATTAAGAGAAGTGTTTTTGAATCTGAATTCAAAAACTTTTCTGAAAAATTAGATTGTTTTTTCTTAAATTTTCAAGAAATTCTCAAGAACACAGAGTCGTCACTGTTAAAATTTTTCTTATTAATTGTGAAATTGATTCACATGATTCATATTATTTGGTTGATTTGTTCTTGTTTACTTGAATTCACAGATTAATCAAAGAAACAAGATTGAATTGAAATTGTGAATTGAATTCTTGAAATTCAAAATCGCACAGAGTGTTTTTCTGGAAATATGGATTTGAATCGCGAATTCTTATTGTTTTGTTGATGTTAGGTTGTAAATTTGATTTTATTGTGATTGAGATCTGATTAGAAACACATGATACTAACCAAGGTTCACATATTATCCACTCTATAGGATTCAATTTCTTAATTTTTCTGATCTTGTTGGCAAACTTTGTCGAGCACTGTTCTTGATTAGTGCATTGAGATTTGTTGATTTTATCAATTTTTGAGTGATGAAAATATGTTTAGGTTTGTATTTCGATAATTGATTTGCAGGTTTTGAGAATCAATTTGTCAAGATTGAATTGATTTGACTCTGATGGATCGATCTGAAAAATTCAATCATGGCTTGCGAATTGTAAATGTTGAAATTGCAAAATTGATTCTGATTTGCAATTTACTCTGAGATTTGTTCAACTCTAATTGCCTTGCAGATTTCAATTTGCGATTTTAGAGACATTGAATTGATGATGAACACGCCTCCTGGTTCAGTCACTGTTCGCCACTGAAATCTTTCAGCCCTTTCGCTCACAATCTGTATTCCCAAGATCTGACCCGTTAAAGGTTCACTTTGCGCCACGGTCAACTCACGCAAACCACAGGTTTGCGCCAAGCATACATGACGCAAACCTCAACTGCAGCTTGATATCATTGAGATTAATGAGTCGGTGATGTTGCTGCAAATCAGAACTTAATTGTGAGGCGGTGGACATCAAATTGGAATGTGGAAACTTTGTGAATTTTCAGGTGCCATTAATTGCAATCGGTGCTGCAAACCACAGAATTGATTTGCAGATTTCTTCTTCAAAGAATTTTCTATCATAATGGGCGGTGGAATTTTATAGTCAATCGGTGGCTGCAACATTGTGATTTTATATTCATCTTTTGCTTAGTTATTGTAGGTTTAATGGTGAGGTAGTTACTTGAATTCATTTGATTGGATGACCAAAGTGAGTGGGGATTTAATTAAAGTGATTGCAGGTTTGCATACACAGGTCTAGTGTACACAGGTTTAGTGTATAATCAGTGCTGTAGATAGGTGTGGATTAAATTGTTGTAGTGGATATTTTGAAGTACACAGGTTTGTGCCACACATAACTCACGCAAACACAGGTTTGCGTTATTGGCATCTCACGCAAACTTCAATTACTTTCAGAAGCAATCGGTGATTGCTTTGTATCAGTCGGTGAATTCAATTTCAAATTGATTGTGATTGATGAAATTTTGTTAGTAGGTTGGTAACGTGGTTTTGATTGGAAAATCATTTAGGTGGTATGCAGTTTACTCACACAACTCTCACGCAAAGTTCAAAGATTAATTTGTGATTGGATGAAGTTTTGATTGGCTTTGCGTCATCAGCATTTCATGAGAAGTTCATCTTACGCCATCAACGTCTCACGTAAATCAAGCTTTGCGTTACGTTCTTCTCGCGCAAAACAAATCTCTAGTTTGCGCCACCTTTGTCTCACGCAAAGTGAAGTTTGCGCTATCAACGATTCACGCAAATTCTAGTTTGCGCCATGAACTGCTCGCGCAATTCTCCTTTGCGCCATTGCCTTCTCACGCAAACTCTCAGTTGTCTGAACTTTCTAACTTTGTAATTCTTTCAAGATGTCAATTCGATACAAGCCTAAGATATCTGTAATAGAAACTGAATGAAATAATCTGCAAATTAAGAATTCAGAATATCTGAAAAGGATACAGGAGTTGCAACTTAAATTGTTCAACTGTGTTAAAACTCGTGAATGCTTAAAGTGTACTGATACTATATATAATTTTTCAGGTATCATCTATGAAAAGGAAAAAGAGATAAAAGAGAAACACAGAGAGATTTTTATTCTTCAAAGCCAACTGAAGACAACTGAACAGAAATCTCCTGAGCCACAAGCAAAATCAGTTGAGCATCAAAAAAAGTTGAAGGTTTTCGAAGAAAATATATCTGTATTGGAAAGTTCAAATGCTGATCTGCAAAAGAGAATATATGCATTGTTGTTAGAGAATGCTGATCTGATTAAAAGCATCAAAGCAGATAAAGCTACAACAAAACTGGAGACATCTTCTTTTCAACAGATGTCTGAAATTTCCAAGAAAACTCTTCAAGAGAAAAAGGATTTGGAGCATAGATGCAAAAAACTTTCCAAGCAAGTGTCTGAGTTTGAGAAGATTCTTATAACGAAAGAGACACGTTTGCGAAGGAAAGAAAAGTTCTTGAGGATAAATCAACTGAACTTTCCGAACAGATCTCTATTCTACAAGACTTACTTGATAAAGAAAGAAAAGCTTTTCAAGAAATGAAAAAGTCGTTGGAGATTGACAAGAAGAAATCTGAAAAGAGATATGTTGGGATTTTTAATGAAATTTCTGACAAAACCAAGAACTTACAAAAAGATTTTGAACAAGAACGTTCACATTTAAGCTCAAATCCAAAATAACTGTTCTATCTTTAGATGTCCAAAAAGAACAAAAGGACAGGTCTGATTTGAAACAAAAGTTTGACATACTTTCAAATGAAAGAAACATTTTGACCAAACAGATAAAAGACTTAGAAGCTGCAAACATTGAAATGTCAGAAAAGATTACAGATGATGTGATTAATCAATCACCTGTTGAAAATTCAACAGAATCAGTCTGTTCTTTTAAAACAGCTTCAAGTTGTATTAATGAGAAAAATGTTTTGAAAAAGAAAAGTGTCAAATCTCAAATTGTCAAATCAAATCAAATCAGCCATCTAATCTGTTCTATGACAAATCTGTTGATGGTTCAGCGAGCTTCTATGTAAAATCTCTTTGAAAGAATTCTAGAAAAAATCAGATGGTCTGGAAAGAGAAGGGTTCTTCAGATGAAGATAAGAACAAAGACAAAGCATCTGCATCCATAACCAATGCCAAAAAGAACAGTGAGCATAAAGGTAAATCTTTTAGTAATTCTAATACTTTTTATTCTACTAATCATCTTATCAGGATTGCTCAGAAGAAAATATGTTGTTCTTACTGTGGAGCACATGACTTTGTAAGTAAAAACTTTGTCAATTACTGGTATGGTTCTTACTCGATTACCCCCACAAGAACTGCAACTAACATTCATGGACCCAAATACCAGTGGGTACCAAAACAGAAAACTGATTCTGTGTTGCAGGCACCTCAAGTCAAGGGGAAATAAGAGAACAATGGCTTTTGAACATAGCAGTTCAAAACCCGGACTTCAATGTCAAGATAATGGCTCTTGAATAACACAGTTCAAGACCCGCACCTCAATGTCAAGATTGTGTCTTCTAAGTACACAGCTTAGGACCCGTACTTCAATGGAGTTTGACTTCTAAACACAACAGTTTAGGACTCGTACTTCAATGATCAAAAGACCTTACTCCAGTAATACTTTGCATCCGATAAGATATGACGGTCTATAATTCACAAGGGAGTTGTATTGATCTCTATCTTGTATTTTAACTTACATATTTCAAATGCATAATTTAAGGGGGAGTACAGGTGATGGCTTCTGATCACATGACAGATCAGGACCCGTTCTGTTGGGAACTGAAGAATTCATCAAGTATGGTTAATGCTGCTGGTTCAAAGTTACTACTGCTAGAAGACTTAAAGGTTAATACTGCTGAGTGTTACTACTGCTAGTAGAATTAATACTGCTAGTCAAAGTTAGTGCTGCTTGTACAAAGTTAGTACTGCTTAGCTAGTTAGTACTGCTAGTAGTTAGTGCTGCTTAGTAGTTAATGCTGCTAGAGGAAATTTAATGCTGCTGAAGATTAATACTGCTTATATGATGAAGATTCGCATGAAAGGATATACATGGAAGCTTAGAGATATACATGGAAGATATACTGAAGATATGTTTATTTTTTTTGTAATTATCTTTTTGTTTAGTATATGTATAGAAGATACAGAATAGTTTTGGTAGAGATTAATCAATTCATTCTAAGTGTTAGTTCTAGAGAAAATCAACCTGAAGGTATAGATCCTAATTCTAGAGAAGTAGAATTCGTATTGGTGAGCCTGTTCATCAATATTGAGGTTGAGTGTGTAATCTTGTAACTTCAAAGCATTCAATACAAGTATACAGTTTGTTCTTCATATTTACTGTGTTGATTTACTGTTTCATTGAATATCAAAGTGTTATTCCGCAAACTTCTTTGATATTGTTTCTGAGAATTATTTCTTGTTGAGAATTCGATCCTGACAAGTGGTATCAGAGCCAAACTCTCTCAGAAACATCTATTCATCATGGAAAATCTTACAGAATCAAGCAGTACATTGGTCTCTAAGGTTCCAATGCTCAAACCCAGTGAGTTTGACATGTGGAAGATCAGAATCAGACAATATATTCTTCTCACTGACTACTCAATATGGGATATCATTGAGAATGGTCCTTCTGAAGCTGGAAGGATAGGAGCAGATGGGAAAAGATCTCCACCAAAGATAGATGGTGAGAGGAAGATCAGACAGACAGAGATGAAGGCCTTGAGCACTCTACTCTTGGCCATCCCCAATGAATATCAGCATCAATTTTGCAACTGCACTGATGCTCAGATTCTCTGGAATGCTCTAGAGAAAAGATTTGCTGGAACCAAAAGCATCAAAAGAAATCAAAGAGATGTTCTAAAGCAGCAGTATGCGAACTTCACTTCCTCAAAGAATGAGTCTATGACTCAAACTTTTGATAGGTTCAACAAACTCATAGGAGAACTGGCTACTGTAGGGGTGAAGATGGAACAAGATGATATCAACAGAAAGTTCCTCAGATCTCTTGGGGATGAATGGACTATGTACACTGTCTCATATAGACAGAGTGACAATCTGGAAGAGAAAGAACTTGATGATCTATACAATGATCTAAGAGTTTTTGAAACTGAGGTAGAAACAAGAAGAAGCCCTCTGGTTATATCCACAATGTTGCACTTCTCTCAGCATCCACTGATACTACTGCCAACCCTGAAGTAGTTAGTACTGCCAGTGGAGTAAGTTCAGAAAAAGGCACTGAAACTATCTTTGAAGCCTTTTTGTCCAGTCAGAGCAGCAATTCTTTGATTAATGATGATCTGGATCAAATTCACCCTGATGATCTGGAGGAGATGGATATTAAATGGCAGATGGCCATGTTATCAATGAGGGTGAAGAAGTTCATTAAAAGAACAGGAAGGAGTTGACACACTATTGTTCTCTACAATGATGGTGGTCTCCCAAACCAATGAAGGTATGGCAGCAGGGTCAAGGCCCCCATTAGACCATCCTACTGCTAGCCAATCCCAACCTTCCCTCTCAAAATCTATTCCCCAGTCCCTTCTTGAAAAACCAACCTCTCCTATCACCCAAACTTACAAGAGGAAACAGGTAAAGAAGGCTCCTTCCCTTCTTGTACCATCATCCCCCAAGCCTTTAAGCCCTCTAAGCGAGAATTCTCCCTTAGAGAATATCCAAAGGGAAACCACAAGGGTGTCTCCCAACCCAAAGGAGGTGCTCTCTGAGGAGGAGGTAGAGCATATGGGTGCTGAGGCTACCACTACTTCTGCTAGCACAGAGGAGGAAAGTGGTAACATTAATAAGACCTCCCCCATGGAAACTTTGAATGAGCAATCATTCAAAGGTCCCTGGTGCCAAGAAACCAAGGGGGTGGACAGTGCTTCTGCTAGGCAGAAGACTTCCACTAATAAAAGATCTCATGATCCTTCAAAAGAGGGTAACACTTCTGAAGAGGGTGAGGACAGATATACGTACTATGAATTGATGGAAACAATGGGGAACATCAATCAAGATGTTCTCAAACAAGGCAAAGAGATTGAAGAAATGAAGCTGGTCATTCTGTCACAACAAGTACAGATTGCTAAGCTGAAGAAGATGGTGCTAAGTCTTGTACAGAGGAAGAAGAGAAAGCAATTCCAACTAAGGAGAAGGAACACTGAGAATGATGCTCCCAAAAAGGGGGAGATCAACATGGAAGAAGCCACAAGAGAGGGGGAGCTTGATGGAGAGAAATTTGATGTTGAGGGGGAGCAGGAAGCAGAAACACAAAGAGATTCAGTGCCAATAGAAACACAAGAAGCAGCAGAAACAGTTACTACTGCTGACATAAATAAAGCAGCAGAAACAGTGAAAGAAGTATTAACAGATCTTGAGATTGCAGAAACCTTACTTAAAGCCAAGAATGATACTCCCAAGGTCACTTCAAAGACCAAAGGAGTAATCATCAAAGATCAAGGTGAATTGATCAAGAAAGATAACAGTAAGAAGGCAATGAGCAAAGACAAAGGAAAAGCAAAGATGGTGGAATCTGATCAACCAGTCAAGAAGCAAAGGTTGGTTGAATCAGATGAAGCCTTAGCCAGGAAGATGCAAGAGGATATTGAAAAGGAAGAAAGAGTTCAGATGGAAAAGGACAGGGAGATGGCAAAAGCTCTAGCTGCTGAACTGAATGAAGCTTATCAACTGAGTCTGGCAACTGAAATTGCACAGAAGAAAGCTGCAGCTATGAAGAAATCAGTGGTAGTAAAAGCAGCTACAAAGAAGAGAAAACCCTCAAGGACATTCCTAGGTACCCAAGAGAGAAACAAGATGATTATATTTCTCAAAGGTGTTGTAGGAGTCAAAAAGGAGATGTTCTCCAAAATGTCTTTTGAGAAGATCAAAGAGCTGTATGAGTCAGAGATGTTAAAGCTTCAGGGAAATGAAACTGCTAGGGTGGAGATGGAGAAGAGGATAAAAGAAAGTAATCACTTTGATTGTCAAAAGCCATTTCCAGATGAGCAAGAAACACCCCCTAAGAAAGAGGCCACTCTGGGAGAAAGTCTAAAGACTTTAAAGAGAACAAAGATTATGGCTAGGAGAAAGTCAATCAAGAAGCCTAGAATAGCTGAAGGAGAGGCTGAGAAGGTTGCTGAAGAAGAAGGGGCACCTGAGTCATCTAAACAGAAAGAGCCATCAAACACAGATGATGTAAATTTGTATATGGTAGTGATGGACAAAGTGCCTGAACCAATTTCAGCAGAACCTGTAGGAGTTAAGCCTCCTGAGGTCATTCACTGGGATACATTGACAGTGGATGGAAAGGAATACGTAAGGCTGAAAAGAAAGGATGAAAAGTAGAAAGTGTTCAACACATGGGCAAAAATTGTCAGAACATGCTCTAGGTCAGATCTTGAAGAGATGTTTGAGATAGGAATGAAGTTGTATGCAGATATACTGAAGGCTCCAGAGATTTCAATTACAAAACTGGTAATGGAGTATCTGTGTATGATGTTCAAGCCTGATGAAGTAGAGCATGTGATCAAGAATGTGTTCAAGTCATTCAACAGTTGGACTCTATATGAAATTAGTGGAGTATATACAGTGACTTTGGATTTAAATCACACTGAATACTTTCTAGTGGATAGAGTATACAACCATAGCAGATTAAAGCTTCATGCCATGCTGAAGAAAAAGTTAAGATGTGTTCCAGATTCAGAAATGGCTAAATACTTGATTCAAAGAACCATCAATCAGAGTTTGGGATTGGATGCAAACACTGGAATGTAGACCATTATGAAGTTTTGGGAGCATCTTGAAAAGAATCTTGAAGATTAATTCTGAAGAACTTGACTTCTTTTCCTAAAAGTCAAGTTAGGGGGAGATTGTTGGGAACTGAAGAATTCATCAAATATGGTTAATGCTGCTGGTTCAAAGTTACTACTGCTAGAAGACATAAAGGTTAATACTGTTGAGTGTTACTACTGCTAGTAGTTAATACTGCTAGTTAGTTAATACTGCTAGTTAGTTAATACTGCTAGTAGTTAATACTGCTTTCAGTTAATACTGCTAGTAGTTAATACTGCTTTCAGTTAATACTGCTTGTAGTTAATACTGCTTTCAGTTAATACTGCTTGTAGTTAATACTGCTTTCAGTTAATACTGCTAGTAGTTAATACTGCTTTCAGTTAATACTGCTAGTAGTTAGTACTGCTAGTGGTTAATACTGCTAGTAGTTAATACTGCTCTAGGTTAATACTGCTTATGTTCCGAATACTATAAATACTCTTTGCCCGCCTAAAAGTTTATAACGACTCTTTGCATACTGTTCACTTGCGCCCTAAACCCTTTCTCTCTCAAGTTCGAAGTTTTCAGGCAAGCTTTTCACTAAGATCAATGGCATCCATTGCATTCATCGATGAACACAATGAGATCGCGATGCTACAAAAGCCAAAGCAAGCTGCAGGATTTCATCAGATTGTGGATTTCCTCAAGTCAAGCCATATTGCTCATGCTCTTACTATATCACCTACAATCTATATTGAGCATCAAAGGCAGTTCTGGGCTAATGCCACCATTGTTGCTGAGAATGGTCTGCAAATGATCAAGACAAGGATCTGTGAAAAGCCACTAACACTTACTGAAGAGGTTATTCGCATCAGTCTACGTCTAGACGATGCCTCTGGTATAACTTCTATCCCAAACGATGAACTGTTTTCCAATCTTACAAGAATGGGGTATGGAGGCCCATTGGGTGTTTTAAAAGAACAGGAAGGAATAACTTCTCTCAAAGAAGCGAAGATGGAGCTGGTTTTGACAAGACCAAGGTGGAATGTTATAAGTGTCACATGAAAGGACACTTTGCTAGAGAATGCAGGAGTGTTGTTTCAAACAACAATCACCAACAAGCTCAGAATGGAGGCTACAATCAAAACAAGAATCCTGCTCAAGCCCTTGTTTCTCAACAAGGAATGGGATTTGACTGGAGTGATCAAGCTGAGGAAGCCATTCAGAATCAAGCTCTTATGGCAGAAGTGTCTGATCTCCCCTCTGAGGTAAGTTCTAATCTTTGTACTAAATCTTGTATTGACACTGTTACAAGATACAGGGATCACAATCAAAGTATGTGTGATGACCTCAAAAGATTAGAAAAGGACAGAAGAGATTATGTGTTGATAGTAGAGAGATTTGAAGAGCAAATCAAAGGCTTTCAAGCTAATGAACTTCAACACTCTTATGACACAAACTATTGGAAGTGGGAAAAGAATGAGTTAGAAACCAAACTGTCTAAGTCCTTAGAAGAGAATGATAGGCTGAAAGAGGAACTGTCAAAAGTTAAGCTGGACATAGAAAAGTTTTCTTATGCTTCAAAAGCAATGGATTCTCTTATAAAGGCTCAGATTCATGATAAGATGAAGCCTGGTATTGGATACAACAATACACCCCCTCCTTACAATAACAACTATATCTCTCCTACATCAGACTTGTTAGAAAGTAAGGAGAAAAAGGACTTGTCTGAAGAAGCTTTTAAGATAGATCCTTTGGATGAGGTGATAGTTAAGGATTTGACTGAGAAAGAAGCAAGTGAGAACAGGGATAATACTGTGAGTAAAAAGATACCATTAGAAAACAATATTATCACCAATGAGGGATGTGGGAAAATCTGGGTCAAGTCCAAGGAGATAGAGCAGACAAAAGGAAAGAATAACAAGGTCCATTACAAACAAACCACAGTTGTGAATCCTGGATCTTGTAAACAGTGTGCTTGCAATAAAGCCAAGAGCCTAAATTCTGGTTTAAAAAGAGGAAATCAAAGAAACTGGAATAATCAATGGGCTCAGAAGCAAGGATTTGATCTGAGTAAAATCAATAGACCAAAACCTTGCTTCATATGTGGCAAGTTAAATCATTTGGCTAAAAATTGCTTCTTTAACCCCATTAACCAACAGATGAACTTTCAAAGATTTATGCAAAAACCTGTTGGTTATAGGAAGGCTGGAAATAAACATGTGATGAAGAAATCTGTTGAAAGTAAAGGTCCTTTGAAAAATAAGGTTTTAAAAGAAAGTATTTTACTATGGGTACCTAGAAGTACAAACAGTGTTAGTACTGCTAACAATATTAGTGCTGCTAACACAGTTACTACTGCTAACAGTGTTAGTACTGCTAACAATATTAGTGCTGCTAACACAGTTACAACTGCTAACAGTGTTAGTACTGCTGAAAATATTAATGTTGCTAACACAGTTACTACTGCTAACAAGGTTAGTACTGCTAAGCATGCAAGTACTGCTAAGGCAGTTAGTACTTCTAAAAACAGTACTGATTCTAGCAAAAATACTTCCAAGCCTATTATTGTAACAAAGTACTCCAAGAATGAGGAGTTAAAGTTCAAAAATCTTGTCAAGAAAGAATGTAAGTATTTTGATGAGAAAGGGGTACCCAAGACCACTTTGGCTTGGGTTCCTATTTCATACTACTGACCTATCTTATGTGCAGGGCAACCAACAGCTCAAGGGAAAGAGCATATGGCATGTTGATAGTGGTTGCTCTAGGCACATGACAGGCAACATGTCATGCCTTCAGGATTTCAAGCATATCAATGGAGGACATGTTGCATTTGGAGATAATCTTACTGGTGGTAAGATAAGTGGAAAAGGTAATGTCACCAAAGGTAAGATGACATTTGAGGATGTCTACTATGTTGATCAATTAAAGTACAACATGTTAAGTGTATCACAGGTTTGTGACAAACAACATAGTATATTATTTACAAATACTGAGTTTATGATCCTTGCTCCAGGGTTCAAGGTAGTTGATGAAAGCATGATACTATTTAGAACTCCAAGAAAGGACAATGTTTACTGTCTAGATATGGACAATGTTGATAGTGATTCATCTCTAAATTGTCTTGTTTCAAAAGCTTCTGTAGATGAATCCTCTTTTTGGCACAGAAGGATGTGTCATATGAATTTCAAGACTATGAACAAACTTGTTAAAAACAACCTTGTAAGAGGTTTACCTTCAAAAGTCTTTTCATGTGATGATCATTGTGTTGCTTGTCTTAAAGGCAAACAGCACAAAACTTCTCATAAGACCAAAGAGTTAAATTTTGTTTCTTCTTGTCTCCAGTTACTGCATATGGATCTGTTTGGTCCTACAAATGTTATGAGTATAGGCAAGAAATCTTACTTCTTGATTATTGTTGATGATTACTCCAGATTTACTTGGGTATATTTTCTAAGGACTAAGGATGAGACAAGTGGACTTATCAAATCCTTTATTCTAAGAATTGAAAACCAAACTAATCAAAGAGTAAAAGTCATTAGATCAGATAATGGAACTGAGTTTAAAAATCATGATCTAAACACCTTTTGTGAAGAGAAAGGTATTGAGAGGCAATATAGTGCTCCTAGAACTCCTCAACAGAATGGTGTTGCTGAAAGGAGAAATAGAACACTAATAGAGGCTGCTAGATCTCTGTTGGCTGATTCAAAATTGCCAATTACCTTATGGGCTGAAGCAGTTAATACTGCTTGTTATGTCCAAAATAGAGTTCTAGTGGTCAAGCAAAAGAACAAGACCCCATATAAGCTTTTAAATAAAAGAAAACCTTTCATTGGTTTCTTCCAACCTTTTGGGTGTCCTTGTACAATTCTCAATACTAAATCTCACTTAGGTAAGTTTGATAGCAAAGCAGATGATGGATTTCTTGTTGGATATTCATCTCAGAGTAAGGCCTACAGAGTTTTTAACTCTTCTTCCAGAATAATTGAAGAAAGTGACAATGTGAAATGCAATGAGAACACACCAAATCCTGTTGGGTCTGGACCTAAGTGGCTATTTGACATTGATTCACTAACTAACTCTTTTGGTTTCAGTAATGAGTATACAGGAACAGGAAGTGGAGGATCAGGGACTACACAAGTCTCAGAAAGTATATCTAAATCTGTGATATTTCCCATACCCACAGTGAATTCTGTTGAAGACTGTGAAAAGGAATCATTTACTGGACCAAGTCAGAGTGAAGAAGAAAATAGACATGAGGAGACTCAAGAAAATAAAGAATCAGAAGTGGCATCTGAAAACACTTCAGTTGAGTTGCATGACTCTAATCTAGAGGCTGGACTGAATGAAGAACCTAGTCATAACACCAGAGTTCAAAAGAATCATCCTCCACAGCTGGTAATAGGAGATATCTCTTCTCCTATGATGACTAGACATCAAAGCAGTCTTCAAGAAATGCAAGATCAACAGCATACAGTGCTTACTTGTTTTCTATCCTAGCTTGAGCCTAAAAAGGCACATGATGCTATGAAAGAATCCAGCTGGATAGAAGCAATACAAGAAGAACTGTTACAGTTCAAGCTACAAGATGTATGGGATCTAGTAGGCCTTCCTAAAGGTCACAGAGCAATTGGCACAAAGTGGATTTTCAGAAACAAGAGAGATGAAAGAGGTATCGTCATAAGGAACAAAGCAAGGCTGGTGGCTCAAGGATATACTCAAGAAGAGGGTATAGATTATGAAGAAGTTTTTGCACCTGTGGCTAGGATAGAATCAATCAGACTATTCCTAGCCTATGCTTCTTACATGAACTTCAAAGTCTATCAAATGGATGTAAAAAGTGCTTTTCTCTATGGCTCAATTGAAGAAGAGGTATATGTCTGTCAACCACCAGGGTTTGAAAACCCAAACTATTCAGACAGGGTATACAAATTGAAGAAAGCACTATATGGACTACATCAAGCTCCAAGAGCATGGTATGACACTCTGTCATCCTATCTCTTGGAAAATGACTTTGAAAGAGGAGTCATTGATAAGACTCTATTTATCAAGAGAAAGAAGAAGGATATCTTGCTGGTCCAAATCTATGTTGATGACATTATCTTTAGATCTACAAGAGACAACATGTGCAAGGAGTTTGAGGATCTAATACATCAAAGGTTCAAAATGAGTTCCATGGGGGAACTTACTTTCTTCCTTGGACTCCAAGTTCAACAGAAGTCAGATGGCATCTTCATCTGTCAATCCAAGTATGTGCAGGACATTCTAACCAAGTTTGGTTTCTCAGAGTCAAAACCTGCCAGCACACCTATGCAAACACACAAGCAGATAACAGCAGATCTTGAGGGGGAGGATATGGATGTGCTTCATTATAGATCCATGATTGGCTCTCTCATGTATCTCACAGCATCAAGGCCAGATATAATGTTTCCAGTCTGTGTATGTGAAAGATTCCAAGTTAGGCCAAAGCAATCTCACTTTCAAGCTGTTAAGAGGATATTCAGATATCTCAAAGGGCAACCCAGATTGGGACTTTGGTATCCTCATGACTCACCCTTTGACCTAATAGCATACTCAGACAGTGATCTAGGTGGGGCAAACTTGGACAAAAAATCTACTTCTGGAGGATGTCAGTTTTTGGGTGCTAGACTAGTTTCATGGCAGTGCAAGAAACAAACCACAGTGTCCACATCTACAACAGAGGCAGAGTACATAGCAGCTGCAAGTTGCTGTTCTCAAGTCTTATGGATTCAGAATCAAATGCTGGACTATGGGGTAACCTTTCTACACACTCCCATTTTTATTGATAATAGCAGTGCTATCAGCATTGTGAATAATCCTGTCAAGCACTCTAAGACAAAGCACATTGAGATCAGGTATCACTTCATAAGAGACTGTAATGAAAAGAAACTTATTCAAGTTGTAAAAGTTCACACTGATAATCAGTTTGCTGATCTATTCACTAAAGCCTTTGATGTGGGTAGATTCACTTTCTTGGTAACTAGTGTGGGAATGATCAACTCTGAATAAGCCCCTTCTCAAAAAGTGGTTTTATACCTGTATATTTTTATTCTTGGTGTTACTAATCTTCTTTTCCAGGATATGCATAGCAGTACTCAGTGTTTCGCAAGTTTAAAGGAGTAAGTTAGTTAATACTGCTAGTAGTTAATACTGCTTTCAGTTAATACTGCTAGTAGTTAATACTGCTCTCAGTTAATACTGCTAGTTAGTTAATACTGCTAGTAGTTAATACTGCTAGTTAGTTAATACTTCTAGTAGTTAATACTGCTAGTTAGTTAATACTGCTAGTTAGTTAATACTGCTAGTAGTTAATACTGCTTTCAGTTAATACTGCTAGTAGTTAATACTGCTTTCAGTTAATACTGCTAGTAGTTAATACTGCTTTCAGTTAATACTGCTTTCAGTTAATACTGCTAGTAGTTAATACTGCTTTCAATTAATACTGCTAGTAGTTAGTACTGCTAGTGGTTAATACTGCTAGTAGTTAATACTGCTCTAGGTTAATACTGCTTATGTTCCGAATACTATAAATACTCTTTGCCCGCCTAAAAGTTTATAACGACTCTTTGCATACTGTTCACTTGCGCCCTAAACCCTTTCTCTCCCAAGTTCGAAGTTTTCAGGCAAGCTTTTCACTAAGATCAATGGCATCCATGGCATTCATCGATGAACAAAATGAGATCGTGATGCTACAAAAGCCAAAGCAAGCTGCAGGATTTCATCAGATTGTGGATTTCCTCAAGTCAAGCCATATTGCTCATGCTCTTACTATATCACCTACAATCTATATTGAGCATCAAAGGCAGTTCTGGGCTAATGCCACCATTGTTGCTGAGAATGGTGTGCAAATGATCAAGACAAGGATCTGTGAAAAGCCACTAACAGTTACTGAAGAGGTTATTCGCATCAGTCTACGTCTAGACGATGCCTCTGGTATAACTTATATCCCAAACGATGAACTGTTTTCCAATCTTACAAGAATGGGGTATGGAGGCCCATTGGGTGTTTTCAAATTCTCTAAAGCCAAATTTTCACCCCAATGGCGTTTCTTTGTCCATACTCTTATGCATTGTATCTCCAAAAAGACTACTGGATGGAGTGAGTTCAGCAGCACTATTGCTTATGCTTTGGTGTGCTTGGCCACTGCCAGAAAGTATAACTTTTGAAAATGATTTTCAGTGATCTTGTCTCAAACATGTGAAACAAAAAGAGCTTCTTTATGTACCCCAGGTTTGTTCAAGAAGTCATTACTCATGAATTAACGGATATACCTCAACCTGTTGGGGTATATGTACCTAAACCCCCTAAAGGCAAGGTTTTCTCAAATATGAGAAGATCTTCTGGGGACTCGGAAGGAGTTGACACCCCATTGTTCTCTACAATGATGGTGGTGTCCCAAACCAATGAAGGTATGGTTGCAGGGTCAAGGCCCCCATTAGACCAACCAACTGCTAGCCAATCCCAACCTTCCCACTCTAAATCAATTCCTCAGTCCCTTCTTGAAAAACCAACCTCTCATATCACCCAAACTTACAAGAGGAAACAGGTAAAGAAGGCTCCTTCCCTTCTTGTACCATCACCCACTCAGCCTTTAAGCCCTCTAAGGGAGAATTATCCCTTAGAGAATATCCAAAGGGAAACCACAAGGGTGTCTCCCAACCCAAAGGAGGTGCTCTCTGAGGAGGAGGTAGAGCATATGGGTGCTGAGGCTACCACTACTTCTGCTAGCACAGAGGAGGAAAGTGGTAACATTAATAAGACCTCCCCCATGGCAACTTTGAATGAGCAATCATTCAAAGGTCCCTGGTGCCAAGAAACCAAGGGGGTGGACAGTGCTTCTGCTAGGCAGAAGACTTCCACTAATAAAAGATCCCATGATCCTTCAAAAGAGGGTAACACTTCTG
The DNA here is from genome assembly GCA_954870635.1 of Arctium minus. Lineage (NCBI taxonomy): Eukaryota > Viridiplantae > Streptophyta > Magnoliopsida > Asterales > Asteraceae > Arctium > Arctium minus. The sequence continues at coordinate 117,455,607 of OX941080.1, read as the reverse complement.
AAGAGGGTGAGGACAGATATACGTACTATGAATTGATGGAAACAATGGGGAACATCAATCAAGATGTTCTCAAACAAGGCAAAGAGATTGAAGAAATGAAGCTGGTCATTCTGTCACAACAAGTACAGATTGCTAAGCTGAAGAAGATGGTGCTAAGTCTGGTACAGAGGAAGAAGAGAAAGCAATTCCAACTAAGGAGAAGGAACACTGAGAATGATGCTCCCAAAAAGGGGGAGATCAACATGGAAGAAGCCACAAAAGAGGGGGAGCTTGATGAAGAGAAATTTGATGTTGAGGGGGAGCAGGAAGCAGAAACACAAAGAGATTCAGTGCCAATAGAAACACAAGAAGCAGCAGAAACAGTTACTACTGCTGACATAAATAAAGCAGCAGAAACAGTGAAAGAGGTATTAACAGATCTTGAGATTGCAGAAACCTTACTTAAAGCCAAGAATGATACTCCCAAGGTCACTTCAAAGACCAAAGGAGTAATCATCAAAGAACAAGGTGAAGTGATCAAGAAAGATAACAGTAAGAAGGCAATGAGCAAAGACAAAGGAAAAGCAAAAATGGTGGAATCTGATCAACCAGTCAAGAAGCAAAGGTTGGTTGAATCAGATGAAGCCTTAGCCAGGAAGATGCAAGAGGATATTGTTTCTGAGAATTATTTCTTGTTGAGAATTCGATCCTGAAAATGGTTCAAAGTTACTACTGCTAGAAGACTTAAAGGTTAATACTGCTGAGTGTTACTACTGCTAGTAGAATTAATACTGCTAGTCAAAGTTAGTGCTGCTTGTACAAAGTTAGTACTGCTTAGCTAGTTAGTACTGCTAGTAGTTAGTGCTGCTTAGTAGTTAATGCTGCTTGAAGTATACAGTTTTTTCTTCATATTTACTGTGTTGATTTACTGTTTCATTGAATATCAAAGTGTTATTCCGCAAACTTCTTTGATATTGTTTCTGAGAATTATTTCTTGTTGAGAATTCGATCCTGACACGTTCTTCAATGTTCAGACTTGGATATTTTGCAAATATCCAGGGGGAGCTTAAATGACCTAAATCATTCTATCATGATTTGAGGGGGAGCTTAAAAGGTAAATATCTTCTAATCTAGATCTCTGATTGTTTGAAAGAAGAACAACTTTCAAACATGAAAAACAGTTTCTTAAATGTTCAAACCACTTCTGATTCTCAAAAGGTTTCATGAATTCAATAGTGTGATTTTAAATGTTTTTCATTTTTGAGCTTTAATGTTTAACTAACCGTGTGTTTCCAAAGATAAATATTTGTGTATTATCTCGTCCATATACTGTCAAGTATTCACACACATCGGTTCAGTACTTATGTTGAAATTTTTATTACCATGTCTCATAAAGAAACAATTTTTCGATGGTAATACCCCTGTTTGTAATTCGTTGTTGTTAAGCAACAATCATCATTTCTAATAATTGAGAGTTCATTGCTAAATTGTTTATATTCGTTCATCTAAACAAATTTATCCAGTTCTTTGATACCCTAACCATTTTATTTGATCTGATTGATACATTCTCAGATTCTCAAAACAATTCTCTTGATTTCATTTCATTCATTCAATATCATTGTTTTGAGAAATTATTCCTTGTTCAATTGCTCAAATCTCATGAGCATACATTTTGATAATGTTTTTCACATATTTTGTGCTTAACTGTTCAAGTTAAACTGTTGAGCAACCATTCTTTTAGGACTTACATAGGATTCGTGTGAGAGCTTAAACAAAACTTCCATGGATTCACGTAAACCAGTGTTTCCTACCCCAGAAGTTATCCTAGAGTGATTGAGGGGTGAGGGGTCAAAGTCAAAGAGTGGGAGAGATAACTCATCCGGTTGAGTTTTTCTCATTGTATGGAGCAGAAAAATGGAAAAGAGAGTTTGGTTAGAAGTGAGCATAATGTTAAAAAGAGAGAGGGTGTGAGAATAGAGTTAAAAGAATATCAAAACTCTGCACCAACCACTTTTTGAGCCGGGCAGCCACATCTACTGATTGGTTCACATTTTTTGGTGACCATCATTGAAAAAGGTAGTGAGCCCATGCCAACTCTTGCCATTACCCCACTAACCACTCATTTTATCTTTCCCGAAAAAGAAATGTTTCATTTTCTTTGGGGACGCAACACATCTGCTATTTGATCTTCACTCGGAAGATTTAGATATTGAAAAAGAAGGAAAGTTGCCCCACCTTCGCACCTCTTTCATGTACATTGAGTCCGTGTAATATATGTTGCTGTTTCAACAGTTTACACAATTTGAGCCTGAAAAAGCCTAAGTAGCTTCAATCATTCTACACTTGCACGAGCACACAAGGAATATGTTTTCTTGTCATAACATTCATACAAAATTCCTTTGTGGTTTTTCGATGATTGAATGGAAGCCCTGGAGGAGTGATCGTCACAAAAGCTCCTTTCCAATGTACATCCGTTGTATAAAGTGGCTCCGTGCTACTTACAGGCATGCTAACTGTTTCATTTGTTGATTCAGGGTTACCACGTTCATTATGTCTGAATTTGAAAAGATTCAGATATATATCTTTCATGAATTGACGGCTCTCATATCTAAGCGCGCCATCTGTCAAAGGGGAAATTGTTATTTGGATACAAAGGGGTGATCAAAGTCTGTGCTGAAATTGATGAAATTTTGATGATCATGATGCTCTCAATCATCAAAGATCAATTTCAAAGCTATGAAGATTTGACAAAGTGAAAAATTCTTCCGCTGTTTCAAAGTCAAAAGATTCTGAAGAAAGTTTGTTCAAAGATAAATCAAGATGATCTGTTAAAGTTTGTTTTTCTGAAGACAGTCCAGAGATCAAAGTGATGAAGATACAACTCTGAGATGAAAGATATTTCAGAGATAATGTTTTCAAAGCTGTTTCATTGTTCGAAGATCAATTGTTTCAAAGATGTTTGAAGAATTCTGGTTCGCTTTCAAGAAATGTTGACTTTCAAAGCTTCACAGTTAAAAAGACTTTTTAAGATTCTTCAAAGGCTGAAAGTGTTTCAAAGTTCAAAGTTGTCAGAGACAAATGCTGAAGAATCAAGTGCTGAAGACTTGTGTCAAATTTTTATTAAATCTTGAATACAAAGGGGGAGATTGTTAAGTCAAAATATTGTATCCAAGATTTAATAGGAAATTCAATGTTGTAAAAGTCAACAATGTCAATGTCATTGAAAGAAAAGTATGTTTTGATTTCTTAGTTGTTAAGTCTTGTATTTGTGTTGTATTAGTATTGGTATAAATAGGGTTTGCTTTGTAATCTTTAGGTAAGTACGTCATTGTAATATTGTTAGACTATAATTGTATTCAAGATTAAATGAGGGTCATTGTTGTAATTAGTGTTTGGATGTGTGTTGTAATGAGCTTAGATGGTTTGACCTTGCTTGGTCATGTTGACCTATATATAAGCAAGTTCTTGTATTGTTTCTAGTAGATTTGTGTAAGAAAGAGAGTAAGTGTGTGAGAGAGAGTAAGAACACACACACAAAGAACACACACATATTCGTGAGATCTGTGACTAGATGTTAGATCTGTGATTAATTGTAATTCATGTGATTGATCTAATAAAAGTGTTTTGTGTCAATCTAAATGTGTTAATGCTAGTAATTCTTGGGCCACAATTGGTATCAGAGCCAAATCCGTTTGAAAATCAAGAAAATGTTTCGAGTCGTACTGTTCACGTCACTGTTCATAAAAGTTCAAATCGATTTTGAGTTTTAGTGGAAATTTTGAGTTGAAATCGATTAGGTTATGTTCGTTTTGTGAAATCGATCGAGTTAGTATCTTTTAATTCTTGAAATCCATGTGATTTGATCATCAATTTGAAGATTTGGTGTTTTTCGAGTTCTTGAGTTTCACGTACTGTTCTTGAATTAAATGTGATGATTTGTGTGTTGTTAATCGAAATTGCTTGTTATGATTGTGTTCGAAATGTGTTTGTGAATGAATTGTAAAACTTTCAGATCGAAATTCGAGATTTCTCTCTGTGATCAAAATCTATGATTTTTTTTTAAGATTTCTGTAATTTTCTTGATTTGATTGGATTTAAAGATCTTTACTAGCTAATATTTTTCATCTTTTGAAGGTACATACATATTTCAATCATGGCAAATGAATTTCTCTCTATGGGATCTCATATAAAGCCTCCGGTCTTATCTGTTGGAGATTATTCACAATGGAAGAAAAGAATGATTCAGTTCCTAAATCTAAAGAACAGAGATTATATGACATCTATCATAGATGGTCCGGGAAATCCACAATCATTTGTACCTGGACAAGCAGCCACAGCTACATCTCCAGCAATCGCAGATCGATACGTGCCAAAACCATATCAATTCTTTACTGATGTGGAAAAGGCAAGACATAAGATAGATGAAGAGGCACTTATATATCTTACTATGGCAATCCCTAATGACATCTACAATCGCGTAGATAGTAGGGAATCTGCAAAATATTTATGGGATGAATTGGAGAGACAGTTTCAAGGATCAAAGAAGTCAATTCAGACAAAGCTGAATCAGAGTATAAATGCATATGAAGGCTTCCATGCAAAAGAAGGAGAGACTTTGTTGGAAACATACAATCGTTTCAATGTGATACTGAATGATATATGGAGAAATGGGATGAACAAGTCAGAATCAGAGATCAATTATAAGTTCATGAAGAACTTGAACCCATAATGGAAAAGCTATGCTATCAACATTCAGATGACCAAGGACATGACACAAGAAGACGTCAATGATATCTTCACAACTTTATCTCGACATGAGGATGAAGTAAAGCAGCTTGGTGCTGAAAAGAAGATGGTCAAAGATTCTTTAGCCTTAATGTCTGAACGTAAGAAAGGGTCAAGTTCCAAGTCCAATTCTTCTTACAAGTCAAAGTCAAGGAAATCCAGAGCTCTCCTAACTGAAGTCACTGATTCAAGCACTGATCACTCTTCTACTGAAAGTGAAGAATATTCAGATGAGGATATGCAACGATTCGCTGAAAGTCTGGCTCTTCTCACAAAGCAGTTCAAAAGCTTTGGAAAGAACAAGTACAAGCAGAAATATGAGAGTTACAAGAAAGACAAGTACAAACCGAGATCTGAAAAGAAGTATTAGAAAAGAGGAGAGAAAAGAGATGAAAAGCGAGAAGAGAAGAGAGAAGGAAAGAAAGAAGAGACTGAGCCGAAATATGGAAGATGCTATATCTGTGGAAAACCAGGTCATTTTTCCAAGGATTGCAAGTTCAAGCGTACAAAGAATTCTGAATATTATGCTCAGAAAACATTGTTAGCAAAGAAGGTGGAAGAAGGTCAGAACTTAATGGCGGAAGAAGAAAATTGGTTGTACAAGAGTTCTAATGACGAATCTGCACACTTTACTCAGGTGTGTATGATGGCCAAAGTAGATGAGGACATTCGATCATCTTCTGATCATTCTGACTGTGGTTCCGAGGTACGTGTTCAATCCTTAAAGGCTCAACTTAGTTATGAAAGACAAACAATGTTGAATTTTCATGATGAAAATTCAATGTTGAAAGATGTGGTTAAGGAAAAGGAATCTGGAAAAGATTGTTTGAAAAAGGAAAAAGATGTTTTAAATTCAAAGATATCTGAGCTTGAAAAAGATCTTGTAAACTTAAATGCTGAAAAAGGTGATTTTCAACTACAATTTGAAGCATGTTTTCAAGAAAGAAACGAGGCATATTGTAAAATCAAGCAACTGGAGGATTTAAATCTGAAAAGAGGACAGACTGAGCAAACATTAAATCTTTTAACAAACAAACTCCAAGATGTCAGATTTTATAATGTTAAAAAAGGTTTAGGTTTTGAACCAAATACTGTTTTGAAAAGAGCAGCAGAAAATTTGTATAATTTTGATAAAATGGGCTCTAATTCTACAAAACCTGATATTCATGATACTTTTGTAAAAGGTAAAGTTGTGAATGATGATGACATTTCATCTTGTGCTGATTCTATTTCAAGTTTAAAATATGTTGGTTTTGCTTATAAAGATTTAAATGAAAGTTACAAAACAAGAAAGATAGAATTTAGTGAATTTACTTCTCTATTTTCTCCTTGTTTACCAACAGAATCAGCCAAGGTAGAAGAAAATAATACTGAATCTCAGTGTCAGTTTGATGAATCTGATTTAGAAACTGATGTTGAGAATCAAGTGTTATCATCTGATTTATTCACGTCAAATTCCTCAAATGGTTCAGAAAGTGAAAATATCATGAATCAAAACCTTACTTCTGATTTTTCAAAAATTATGAGTGAGGAGATTTTTACAGAAATGATGAATGCTTCAGATCCTGTTCCTATTATAGAGAAGATGGAATCAAACTCTGAGGTAAATCAAACATCTAATTTTGAGAAACAAATCATAGATCTTCAAAAGACAATTGAAGAGTTAGAAGATGAGAATGTTGATCTCAAATTTAAACTTGACAAGTCTTCTGAAGAAAACAAAGAACTCTCTAAAGAGTTAAATATTTTAAAAAATGATTTGTTTCAACAAAATCTAAAGGAGAAAAAGATGTTTGACTCTACAAACTGGAATGTTCATTCTAATCCAGAGTTTGATACTGTTAATTCTAAATCTTCAGTTGTTTATACTTCTACTCCTGAATATCCTCCGAGTATTTTTGAAAAAGGAGAAACATCTTGTAATTCAAAGGCAAAATAATCTTCTTCAAAGAACAGTAACAAGATTCTGTTTCCTGTTTCAGATGTAAAAAGGAAGAATGGTAAAGGAGAAAGGGTGAAGAATGTGAAGGAAAATAAAGTTGCTATAAATAAATGTAAAATCAGTGATAGTGGTAGTTTGATGTGTAAAAATTCAAACGTTTTCAAATGTCAAAGTTGTATGAATGATTGTACTTCATTGGATAAATCGAATCTTTTGACATTTGCACGTAAGAATTTTATTTGCAAACACTGTCATGATAATGCATTTATCATTCCTTCTATTCATCCTAAATCTAAAGTTGCTAGAAAAACATCTCATGTCAATTCAACTTCAAAATCCTTAACTCATCAGGCTAAAATTTTTCATGCTAAGTTTGATCATTTTTCGAAAAAGAAAACATTTCATGAGCTTAATGTTAAAATGGTATGGAAATGGGTACCTAAGCCTCGCTATGAGTGGCGAAGTAAGGCTAAGGTAGATGATGTTGATGAGTTGCGAAAAGCTAACAAGAAAGGACCCATCTGGATATGGGTACCTAATCAGAAATGAGTTGTTCTTTTTGCAGGCCTCACATACATGGTATATAGATTCAGGAGGCTTGCGCCATATGACAGGATTTAAGCATCTACTTCACAATTATGTTGAGGAACCTGCCGGTACTGTAAGTTATGCAAATTCTGAGGTTACTGGATACATTCGATGACACGGATCGTTAACAAATGGCATCGTGACGATCAAAAGAGTACTATATGTAGAAGGACTTGATGATAATCTTTTCAGTACAAGTCAATTATGCGATAGTAAATTTCAAGTTCGGTTTACGGATAAATGCTGTTACATTGAAGATAAAGATGGTCGTGCAGTTTTTAAAGCTAAGCGGAATGCAAATCTTTATTCTGTGAATTTTTCAACAATTTCTGCATCAAGACCTGTTTGTCTGATTGCAAAAGCTTCACGAGATGAAAGTTGGATATGACATCGGCGTCTGTCTCATCAAAACTTTGATGCAATTAATCAATTGGCGAGACAAAGTATTGTCAAAAGTCTACCAGAACTAAGGTTTGAGAAGAATTCTCTTTGTCCCGCTTGTGAAATAGGAAAGATGAAGAGAACATCTCATAAAGCAAAGACAGAATTCTCATCCTCAACACCTCTTGAATTGATACATATGGACCTTTGCGGCCCGATGAGGACTCAGTCTATCAATGGTAAGAAATATATTTTGGTCATGATAGATGAGTAATCCAGATATACTTGGCTGGAATTCTTAAGGAAGAAATCAGATGCAGCAGAGCTGATCATTGAGTTTTTAAAGAAGATTCAGGTTCGACTACAACTACCGATTATATCTTTGAGAAGTGACAATGGCACAGAATTCAAGAATGAAAAGCTTCAGAGTTATCTCATATCTGTTGGGATCTCTCACAACTTTTCTGCTGCCTACACTCCTCAGCAAAACGGTGTAGTTGAAAGGAAGAATCGAACACTGGTGGAAGCTGCAAGGACAATGTTACCCTATTCCGAATTGCCAATGTTTCTGTGGGCTGAAGCCGTAGCCACTGCGTGTTTCACACAAAACCGCACGATTGTCATCAAAAGACATAAAAAGACAGCGTATGAACTTATTAATCATCGAAAACCGAATATTAAATTTTTTCGTACTTTTGATTGCAGGTGTTACATTCTTAATGATCGAGACAATCTTGGTAAATTTGACAAGAAGGCTGACGAAGGCTATTTAATTGGTTATTCGTTAACATCTAAAGCCTATCGGATCTACAATAGACGAACCAAGATGATCATCGAGAGCATTAATGTGTCATTCGATGAATCATCAACGTTGATTTATGAACAAAACAGTTCAGAACTCAAGCTTAAACAGAAAGTTTCTATTCAAGACGGAATAGAACCTGAAGTCAAACAGAATAAGTCTTCTAATTCAAATAACATTACAGCTGAATTAGACTTATTATTTTTTGATGCTTTTATGGATATTTGTGCAGATTTTGAAAAATCAAGCATATCTGCATCAACTTCAGAGGTTCCAATTATACTTGCAGATATTTCAGGACCTTCTGAAAATGTCACAATATCAACCACATCAGGTATATCTACACATATACATTATGAAGATACTAATGTTGATTCTGTGCATGCAGATCCAAATTCTACAACAAAAATTTCGAGTGATTCTTCTATTGCTCCGAAAATATTTACTTCAGAAGAGACTGTACAAGATGTCCCGAACACATCTGGGGTTGATAAAGACTTACCAGAAGTATATGATGAATATGAGGAAGATAATACTCAAGCTGAAATTCATTCGATTCCAAGCACAATGAAATGGACAAGAAATCACCCACTTCATAATATCATTGGTGATGCACAGTCTGGTGTACAAACGCGTGCAACATCGGCTAATTTTTGTCTGTATTCAAGTTTTTTAAGTTCCATCGAGCCAAAGAAAGCTTCAGAAGCCTTACGCGATCCAGATTAGATACTGGCAATGGAAGATGAAGTTCTGCAATTTGAGAGGAACAAAGTTTGGCGACTTATACCACTTCCAGAAGGAAAATCCGTTATTGGAACAAAGTGGGTTTTCCGAAATAAGAGAGATGAATCTGGAGTTGTAGTTCGAAATAAAGCTCGCCTTGTTGCAAAGGGTTATTGTCAACAGGAGGGGATTGATTATGAAGAAACATTTGCTCCTGTGGCACGACTGGAAGCGATACGAATCTTTTTATCCTATGCAGCGCATAAAAATTTTACGGTCTTCCAAATGGACGTAAAATCAGCATTCTTAAATGGAATATTGCATGAAGAAGTATATGTTGCTCAACCAGAAGGATTCGTTGATCCAAAGAACCCTGATCATGTCTATGTCTTAGACAAAGCCTTGTATGGACTCAAAAAGGCACCAAGAGCTTGGTATGAAACTTTAACTCAATTCTTACTCGCTTCAGGATTCAAGAAAGGTACAATTAATACTACTCTTTTTCTGAAAAAGCAAGGTGATGATATGATTCTGATTCAGATTTATGTAGATGACATAATTTTCGATTCTACAAATCCAAAGTTTTGTAAAAACTTTTCAAGAATCATGGAATCTCGTTTTGAAATGTCAATGATGGGCGAACTAAATTTTTTCCTTGGCCTTCAAGTAAAACAGTTACCCGAAGGCATTTTCATTAATCAGTCAAAATATATTCGAGATATTTTAAAGAAGTTTAACATGACTGACAGTTCAGTGATGAAAACACCGATGGCAACGAGCACACTTTTAGATGCAGATCTTTCTGGCAATTCAGTAGATCAAAAACTGTACCGTAGCATGATTGGGTCACTGCTGTACTTAACTGCGAGTAGACCGGTCATTATGTTTGCTACATGTTTCTGTGCGAGATATCAAGCTAATCCGAATGAATCACACCTGGTCGCTGTAAAACGGATTCTTAGGTATCTTAAAGGTTCTACTGAGTTAGGCCTTTGGTATCCTAAGGGTTCGTCTTTTGATTTAACTGCCTATACTGATGCTGATCATGCAGGTTGCAAACTGGATAGAAAGAGCACCTCTGGTTCTTGTCAGTTCTTAGGTGATAAGTTGGTTAGTTGGACATCTAAGAAACAAAATTGTGTTTCTACATCCATCGCCGAGGCTGAATACGTAGCTGTTGCAAGCTGCTGTTCACAAGTCTTTTGGATGAAAACACAGTTAAAAGATTTCGGATATACTTACCAACGAGTTCCTATTTACTGTGATTCTAAGAGTGCGATTGCGATAACTGCTAATCCAGTGCAGCATTCCAAGACAAAACACATCGACGTGCGTTATCATTTTATAAAGGATCATGTCGAAAAGGGCGATATCGAGATGCACTTCGTGACTACAGACTACCAGTTGGCTGACCTTTTCACCAAGCTGTTGGATGAAAAGAGGTTTACCTTTTTAGTTAGCAAACTTGGTATGTTAAATGCCACTTCATGATTCGAGGGGGAGTTTTCTAATCTTGTACTTTATTTGTATATATTTTAGATATTTCATCATATGCTATCTGACTAAAGCGGAATCATTTTTATAATGATTACCAAAATCTTTTTCTTGCAGGATATTTTATGTGGCATTGGCTTTTGGACAATTCAGTTCAAAACCCGTATTCAAATGTTTTCTTTTGAAGGATGCTTTCAAGATTACATCTTTATAAGAAGTTTTTGTTTGAAAGGGAGTTTAGATATTATATTGCTATATCTTTTATAAAAATATCTCTAAAAAGATTGATGTTTTACATATATCAAGGGGGAGGATATCTAGTCAAGGATACTTTAATTGCTATATTCATTCCAGGGGGAGTTAAGGATTCTGATCTACAGGTATATCATTCTAATCCTTATACTCTAACACTTGTGAAAGATGAATAACTTTCACTTGTGAAAAATGTTTTTAAAATGTTCAAACCACTTCACAATCTTAACATGTTTTTATGATTTGAGAAGTGTGAATTTTAAATGATTTTTGGTTACTTATATGTTTATCTGACCGTGTGTTCTTTAAAGAATAATATTTGTGTATTTTCTTTTCTATATACTTTGTCAAGTATTCATACACATACTAGTTCAGTATTTTCAAATTGATTATGTTATTACCATGTATCAAATGATATATCTTTCTGTGGTAATACTCCCGTCGTTTGGTATTCACAGTTGTTTGAATCAAACGTCATATCATTTTTATTGTGCTTTCATTGATAATATGTTTGTATATTGTTCATATAAACAACATACGTTTTTGAATTCCCAAATATTTTTGTTCATGATAATTTGATCTGATCTTAATCATTGTCAGATTCTCAAAACATTTCTATTCTTTTTATTCATATAAAGTTTTGAGATATCTTAAATGTTTAAAATGCTCAAATTTCATTTCTGATTTTTAAATGAGCATACAAACACTGACATATGATTTCTTGTGCTTTACATATCAAGAAAATCATTGAACAAATTGTATTTTTAGGAACATGGGATTCAGTGTAAGTGCTTAATAGATCTTCCATGGATTCACGATAACCAGTGTTTCCTACCCCGGAAGAAATCCTTTGAGTGATTGAGGGGAGAGGGGTCTAAAAGAATTGAGTGTGGGAGTGAGCTGAGGTAAAATGGAAATGAGAGATTGGTTAGATGTTTAAAAGAGAGAGGGTGAGAGAATAGAGTTAAAAGAATATTAGAACTCTGCACCAAACATCTTTCTGAACCGGGCAGCCACATTTCTGATTGGTTCACATTTATTTCGTGACCATCATTGAAATACGCAAATAGCCCATGCCATCTCTTGCATACAACCCCACTAGCTACTCATTCTTTTCTTAAAAAAAGAATGTTTCACATTTTCTGGGGAAGCAACACATAATCTATTGGATCTTCACTTGGAAGATGCTGATATTGAAAAAGAAGGAAAGTTGCCCCACCTTCGACCCTTTCTCATGCACGTTGAGTCCATGTATAATCATTGTTGTCTCAGTGATTTACATATTTTGAGCCTTATGAAACACAATCATTGTGCTAATTCTTTCAAAACACAAGCACGAGCACACAGAGAATATGTTTTTCTGTCAGAACATTCATAGAATTACCTTGTGTTTTTCAATGATTGAATGGAAGTCCTGGGGAGTCAACATCAAACCAGCTCCTTATATTGTACATTCGTTGTACACAGTAACTTCGTGTTACTGACAGGCATTTCTAACTGTTTCATATGTTGACTCAGGGTTACCATTCTTATTTCATTTGAATTTGAAAAGATTCAAATGAATATGTTCGTGAATCAAAGGCCAATCCAGATCAGATGTGAGAATGATTTTCCTATATGGGGAGATTGTCTATTATCCAAAGGAGGAGATAACAGTTCATGAAGATTGTGCTTATCAGATGATGGGAAGTTCATTCAATGATGGATCTGACCTTGAAGTGTTTTAATGATGTTGATTCTTACAAATCATTAAAAAGGGGGAGAATAATCAAAGTTCAAGATCAGATTGAAGTTTTAAAGATTTCAGAGGTGATAAAGTTTTTAGATGTTTAAAGTCAAAGCTTAAAGAAAGCTTATCAAAGAAAAAGTCAGAGTTTATGCAAAAGTTAATTCAAAGGGAGAGACAAGTTTGAAGAATTGTTAAAGTTTTCAAGATGTCAAAGCCAGAAAAGATTTCAAGTTGAAGTTAATTATGAAGATATGAAGACCTGAAGATTAGTGCCAATTTTTTTTTAATCTTGAATCCAAAGGGGGATATTGTTAGACTATAATTGTATTCAAGATTAAATGAGGGTCATTGTTGTAATTAGTGTTTGGATGTGTGTTGTAATGAGCTTAGATGGTTTGACCTTGCTTGGTCATGTTGACCTATATATAAGCAAGTTCTTGTATTGTTTCTAGTAGATTTGTGTAAGCAAGAGAGTAAGTGTGTGAGAGAGAGTAAGAACACACACACAAAGAACACACACATATTCGTGAGATCTGTGACTAGATGTTAGATCTGTGATTAATTATAATTCATGTGATTGATCTAATAAAAGTGTTTTGTGTCAATCTAAATGTGTTAATGCTAGTAATTCTTGGATATAACACTGAGTTTCTGATTCAGTTTTGATTTTTGTCTTTACTTCCACAGTTTCTTCCTTCTTTTCCTTAGGAGATTCAAGAAATTGTTAGAGCACAATCTCATTGGATTCAAGATCATCCAATCTGAAGATCGCAATCTAAAGCTAAAGCTGGAAAGTCGACTCTTAATATTAGTCTAATGTCGTTTGTAATAAAATGTCAAAGTTAGTTTTATTGTATTTTATTGTTTCTAAGTAATTAGTTAGTTAGTTAATATCTATTTGTTTAGATATTATATTGTTAGATAATATATAGATATTAGTTAGTTTATTATATTAGTTTTTCATAATATATTTGTTAGATATTATGTAGGAAGCTCTTAGATCATAAAACAATTAACACACATAGCACATATCCACAGTGTAAAAGTTAAGAGCTTCAAAGATCAAATACCAAACCTTGTAATCATTATTTATTTATCTATCAAACAGGTTGGTAATATTTTATTATGTCTGTGATTTATCTGGTAAGATCCTTGTTCGAATCAGGGACACACAATTGGTATCAGAGTTGAACCAGATTCAAAAATCAATTTTTTATAAAACTCGATTGTGTTCTTCATATGCAAAATCATTTTCGTGTTTTAGGTTGTTTTAGGTGTTTAAATCTATCAGGTTGTGATCGATAGGCCTTGTAGATCGATTTGCTATACTTTAATTTCATTATAACTCTGCAATCGAGTCCCATTTTGAGATTTTTGTGTCCATCTCTTCACGTCAAAAAGAGGATTGTTCCATCGATTTAAATTTCAAAAAGTGATGTTTATTGCGATCGAGTGATTGTAATCTGATCTATAACTGTTAGTGGTCAATTTGTTACCATTTGGGACTGCTAATCGTGGAAAAACAGGGTTATTTAAGAAATCAGATCGAATTTTCGAAGATCAGGGACGAACCCCCGCAAACACAGGGACAAACTCGCGCAATTTCAACTTTGCGCCACCCACTTTTAGCGAGAAACGAATTTTGCGCCATCAACTACTCGCGCAAAACTCCACTTTGCGCGACCAACTACTCGCGCAAAACTCAAATACTCGCGACCTACTTCTCACGCAAACATTGTTTTGCGCCAACCACTTCTCGCGCAAACCTTCAGTTCGTGCGACCCTCCTATTTACGAGAAACTAACTTTCGCGCCAACCTTATCTCGCGCGAAGTTGTAATTTGCGCCAGTCACTGCTCGCGCAAACCTCCTTTTGCGCCAACTTCTGTTCGCGCAAGTTTCCTTTTGCGCCACCCTCAGTTCGGGCAAACCTGAATTTTACGCCTTTTTCACACTGATAGTCCAAGATCAATGAATTTGTACAGAGAGAAAGTAGAGAGAGAGCTTGAGTGCGCAAAGTGTAAAATCTCAATTATGTGCATGAAGGTTCTTACACAGAACAAAGACCAAAGGGACTTAAATACCCTTGGTCAGATACAACACAGATAGAGTCAAAACACAGTATATGACCAAGCCCTATAAATACAATGATTACTATAAAATCAGACCTAACAATCTCCCCCTTAGTAATCATTGGCGCTTTGGTCTTCAAAATTCATCTTCTAAATCAGCACGGACCAACAAAGCGACTTTGTGAAGCTTTCTGACTTTTAAGAAAAAATTTCTTCTCAACATTTTTCAGATTGAGTTTTCTTTGCATCAGCTTGAGCTCTAGACGACACACCTCTTTATAAATGACCTTGAATGAACTGTGGTGATCGGAGCAGAAACAACAAAAGAAGAATTTGTAGTTGAGAAAATGGAATCTTTGAGCGAATCTTGATCAGCAGATAAACTTTTGAGCTCTTTGTCTCTTTAAAATCTCCCTGACTTCTCTGATTTCTCCCCCTCATGACCTTGATGAACTGGTTCAACTAGGTCATGCAAATGTTGGAGACGAGACAACTTAAGATCTGCAAAATCAAAGAAATAGAGAAAATAGGGAAGTTTGCGCGTCACGTTGGATGCGCAAACTGAGGTTTGCGTTACATGCAGGTTGCGCAAAGTTCAGTTTGCGTTACACGCTGGTTGCGCAAAGCAAGGTTTACGTGACCAACTGAATGCGCAAAGATGACTTAGAAAATTTTTACTTTTTTAAGCTCTTTGACTCCCCCTACAGAAATGCACTAGATATGACAATTCAAGTTAGCATTCATATAAAGAAAATCAGATACTTCCCCTCAAAAACAGATATGAACTTTTAGAAAATTCTCCTTGTTCACTCCCCCTTGAATAATGCATAAACCCATTAAAATATATTTATGAGAAGACAATGATCAAATATTAATGTACAAAGAAAAAATATACTGAATATAAATTTTAAAACAACTAAACATATAAAACTTTAAACACTAAACAAATTGAATTCTACTAAGTGAAATATGACAAATTTATCAATCAGTTGAAATCAAATATATGTTGTTGGATAAAGAAACAAGTTTTATTGCATATCAAGTTAAAACATGTTCAGTTTCAAAAACTTCCAGCAATCTATTCAGGGTGCTCACATGTGAATCTTCGATTAGTTTCAAGAAAATGAAATTCTAAAAATATAATAGAGAACTTTGCATGTACTCACACTAATCCATCAAAAATTAAGATTTTCACAAATTATAGGTTTATCGCAACTGAAACATATCACCAAGTATCATGAGATGTGTGCTCATTGGCATCTTTTAGCAATGAGCTCATTGGCATCTTAACATGAGTGTGCTCTTTGGCATCTTTTAAGTTCGTGCACTTTGGCATCTTTTTAATCAAGAAGTTTATTAAGTAAAGAACATGCCGTAAACGTAACTTTCTATCTGACCCTATTGCAGGATTTGGGTCAGCCGCTCCCAGACCAGTTGGCCTTAGGGGACTATGTGTCAAGCACCCCTTGGAACTTATTCTCCCATATCATAAAGGCTACATCAACATATCCTAAACCCATTCATATCAGTAGAACATGACTTTCGATCTGGTTCTATTGAAGGATTTGGGTTCGATCACTACCAGACCAAATGACCTTAGGGGACCAGATGACAAGCATCCCGAAGAACATACTTTCCCAAACCAGAAAGGCCACATGTACAAACTTTTAAACTTAGAGATTTCTGAATTTTAAGAATTTAATATTCATCTCAATCACTCAGTTTACATAAAAGTACTTAGCCCATATTTTCATTACAATCAAAATTTTAACTTTTTAGAATTTTCCAAGCATTGTAAACTATAAATATCCCGAATCACACAACTTTAAAACAGTAATAAAAGTTTCAAACATGTTTCTGACTTTTCGACTTTTGTAAGACTTGAAATTTGATCATATAAAAACTTTAATATAAACAAAAGAACTTGAAAATTTATCCTAAACACATATTTTATTCAAAAGAAAGAAAAAAATGTAAACCTTCTTTGCTCGACACTCCTTTGAGTAGTGGCCCGACTTTCCACAGTTATAACAGGCAGTAGATTTTGGCTCGGGAACTTTGACTGTTGAACCAGTAGTGAAGCGAGAAGAGTTGGAACCCGTTCTTGGTTGGAACTTTTCCTAGTAATGCTGAGAGAGAAGGATCATATCTTTCTGCAATGTCTCACCATCGTCTTCAGTTAACCCGTTGTAAGCGTTATCAGACAATGCTTGTTCAGATAATTGCTTTGTGAGGAGTGCAACCGGGTCTACTGTTTTCTTCTTTTTCTCAAGTTTTGCCTTCTTTTCTATCACCAAGCTCTCATCAGTTAGCAAGATCTCGAACATCTCTTGGATCTGCATTGTAGAGATTCTGACATCATTCCTCAATCTGTGGCATGATTTATTCCATTCAGGCTGCAATATGTTGAGGAACTTCAGATTTGTCTCAAGCTCAGTCTTTTCAACCTTTATCTTTCGAAGATCATTGTTCACGACACAGAAACGATCAAACACAGTCTTTAGTGGCTCCCCGTCCTTGGATTTGAATTCCTCAAAATTATTCATGTAGCGTGTATGCCTGAGTTGAGTTGCTACTGAAGAACCAAGCATAATTTTCTCAAGCTGTTGCCACATCAGATTAGGATGAGTTTTGAAACAATCAACCCTGTTGTATACAGAGTTTGGCAAGGCCAACATTAGATTTGCTTTAATATCCCGATAAGCTTGATATGCGGACAATTCTTCATGTGTGTACTCTTTAGTAGGCTTGTATAATCCAGAAGCCAATTTGGGTTTTTCGAACGGTCCTTCAGATAAAATGATCATCATGTCATTTCCATTCTTTTGTCGTTCAATGAAGTTCAGAAACCGATCTTGCCACTGTGTAAATTCATTTTCGTCAATCAGCATCGGAGGACGATTTTCAATACCCAATAACATCATGAGGTCATTCTTGTAGAACTGAGCTTGATAAGCTAACTTGGCTGAATCCATGGATAACAAAAAAAAATTCTAGACTTTTTTTTTTTTTTTAGACTTGCGCAAACTTGAGGTTTGCGTAAGCTGAGCGATACTAGAACCAAACTTTTCGGAACAAGAAGGTTGCGCAAACTGGGCTTTGCGTACGAAGAAGGATACGCAAACTAAGCTTTGCGTATGAAGAAGGATACGCAAACTAAGTGTTAAGTCTAAATATTGTATCCAAGATTTAATAGGAAAGTCAAATATGTAAGAGTCAACATTGACCTTGTAATAGTTAGTCAAAACATGTTTAGTTTTCTTAGCCATTAAGGCTTTGTATTAGTTAGTGAGTATATATAGGTTTTGTTAGAAATCATGTAATAACGAACTAGAGCTTTTGCATTAATTGTAATTCTAGAGTTGTGATATTCAAGATCTACTTTCTCTCTCTAGTTCTTGAGCTTAATTGATGATATCTTGAGTAATTAGCTTCTTGTGATTGGGATTTTATGATTAAAAATTGGTATCAGAGCTATACCAAACTTGTCAGAAAAGATTTGATCAAAGTTTGAATTGAAATTTGTATGATTTGCATTGAAAATTCGTTATTTTCAGAAAAAATTTCAAGAACCTGAGTTTTCACTGTTTCATATGATTTTTGTGTGAAAAATAGATTTTATTGAAAGAAAATGGATTCATTGTGTTCGATTTATGTTGGTGATTGATTGTTGTTTTGATTCCATCTCGAAATTCGAACAAAATCGATTTTAATTTTTGATTTTTGAGATTTTTGTGAAAACGTGTTATGTCACTGTTTTGATCAAGATTATTCGATTTGGAGTTTCTTAATCGAAAATTGTTTGTATTTGTGCATTTAGAAATGCTTTTCGATGATGTTGATAAAGTTTTTGAGATCAATTTGCAGGTTTTGATCGATTTGAGTTTGAATCTGTCAAGAACACGATTTGCGTTTCATTCATGAAGTATACGGGTCATTCATCTTATTGTTTTCGGTTCCTTCTTGAAAACGCATAACTCTTGTGTGTATCCGTCAACACACGCAGATCATCAAATGCGTGTCGTACTAGACCCGCAAAGCATCAAATGCGTGTCTTACTAGACCCGCAAAGTTTTCTATGTGTTTCCTCAAGGACCCGCATTCCTCATTGTGCATTCATCAAGTTCAACCCGCATACCTCATATGCGTTTCCTTCTTAACACGCATTTCTTCCAATGCGTTTCTTTCAAGACAGACATTTCACTTATGCCAGGACCCGCATTTCTTGAAACTCTGTGACCCGAATTCCTCTGTGATCCAAATTCTTCTGTGACCCGAATACCTTAAGTTGTGTGGGTCTTCAAGACTTAACTCTAAAAAAAAAATAAAAAAAAATAACAAGTATTGTTCAAATTTCAATTTTCACGAATATTTTTTTTAAGATTTCAATTTGATCTGATTGTTGTTTTTCTAATATATAGTTTGGGAACGATCTTTCCTATCAAGCTTTTTCAAGATGTCAATTTACTACAGATCTGATATATCTGGTATTGAAGCTGAACGAAATGAACTGAAATTTAAAAATTCAGAGTATCTCAGAAGGATTCAGGAGTTGGAACTGAAATTGTACAACTGTATTAAAACTCCTGAATGTATAAATTGTACTAAAAATAGTTCTATTTTTTCAGGTATCCTTTATGAGAGGGATAAAGAGATAAAGGAGAAAGAGAGAGAGATTATGAATCTTCAAAGTCAACTGAAGACAACTGAACAGAAATCACCTGAGCTACAAGCAGAATCAGTTGAGCTTCAAAACAAGTTGAAGGCTTTCGAAGAGAATATATCTGTTTTGGAATCTGAAAACACTGGGCTTAAAAAGAATTTATCTGTTTTGGAAAAACAACTTTCTGATAATAAAGCTGATTTTGAAAATGAAAAGAAAAATTTTTCAAAGAAGTTTTCAGATTTTTCAAAGAAGTGTTTTGAGGAAAAGAAGTTAGTGGAGCTGAAATGCATAAAACTTTCTCAACAAATCTCAGATTTTGAGAAAGTACTGATTTTGGAAAAAGAGAAGTTTGATAAAGAAAAGAAGGCCATAGAACAGAAAAATGTGGGATTCTTTAAAGAATTATCTGGCCAGCGAAATGAGTCAGAAAAAGGGTTTGAAGAAGAAAGGTTAATTTTTGAGAATGAAATCAAGAAACTGACTTCGAAATTGTCTGAACTGTCTGCAGCTACGCTGAATAAGCAAAAGACGAAGTCTGAATTCACAATGAAGATTGACCAGCTTGTGAAAGAAAGAGATAATTTTGCATCAAAGATTAAAGAACTTGAAAAATCTGTTTCAAGTTCAAATCAGAAATTCATCTTTTCAAACAGGTCAGTTAAATCCTTTAATCAGATTCGTCGCACTAACCTTTTCTACGATGAATTTTTAGATGGTTCAGATACTTATCCAAGTAAAAGTTTCGAGAACGAGAAACTGGTCTGGATGAAGAAATCAGTCAAAGATGACAAGACTAATGAGCTGAAAGATAAGAAATCATGTGTACCTGTATACAAAGCAAAGAAGAACAAAGCATCTAACGGTAAGAAATTTTATTGTTCTATTTGTTGTACACATGATTATTTTCACAAAACAAATGATCATTACTGGTATGGTTCTTACTTCATATTCCCCACACGCATTGCAACTAACATTTCTGGACCCAAATACCAATGGGTACCAAAATCAAAACCTGAATCTGTGTTGCAGGCACCTCAATCCAAGGGGGAGTAAGAAAGACAATGGCTCTTGAATACTACAGTTCAAGACCCGCACCTCAATATCAAGAAAATGGCTTCTAAGCACAACAGCTTAGGACTCGTACATCAGAGATTAAAAAGACCTTACTTCTGTATGCTTGCATCCGATGGATATTGATGGTCTTCATCTCAAGAGAATTGATCTGATCTCTATCCTATACTTTTTATTTGCTAATTTTTTTTGATATTGATGGTCTAACAATTCAAAGGAAGTGTTTGATCTCTATCCTGTTTTAAGTGACATATTTCAGATGCTTAATTTAAGGGGGAGTAAAGGTGATGACTTCTGATTACTTCAGATCAGAACTCATTTTATAATCGTTTTACTACTTTCTATCTTTTATTTTTTTAATAAATGTTCTTAATAAAGTGGCTTCTGATCAAATGACAGATCAGGACCCGTTTTTCAACGATCAAAGAAGGATATTATGCTAATATCCAGGGGGAGCTCAAAAGATATAAATCATTTGATCATGATTTGAGGGGGAGCCGAAAAGGTAAAAATCTTCTGATCTAGATCTCAGATTGTTTGAAAGAAGGACAACTTTCGAACATGAAAAACAATTTCTGAAATGTTCAAACCACTTCTTATTCTCAAAAGTTTTATGAATTTAGAAGTGTGCTTTTAAATGTTTTTCTAAATTTTTTGAGCTTATTGTTTAACTGACCGTGTGTTTCCAAAGATCAATACTTGTGTATTATCTTGTCGATATACTGTCAAGTATTCATACACACCGGTTCAGTATTTTATTTGAAATTGTTATTACCACGTCTCAAATTCAAACAATTTTTCGATGGTAATACCCCCGTTTGCGTTCAAAATTGTTGTGCATCATTCATCTTGTTCATATTTGTGCTTTCATTGACAAATTGTTTATATTTGTTCATATAAACAAATTTCCAATTCTTTGATACCCTAACCATTTGATTTGATCTGATTCATTCATTGTCAGATTCTCAAAACAATTCTCTTACTTTATTTTATTCATTCAATATTCTTGTTTTGAGAAATCTTCAAAGTTCAAAATGCTCAAATTTCATTTCTGATTTTTTTGATGAGCATACATACACTGACATATGATTTCTTGTGCTTAATTTCAAGAAAATCATTGACCAACATGTACTTTTAGGAACATGGGATTCAGTATAAGTGCTTAATAGATCTTCCATGGATTCACGATAACCAGTGTTTCCTACCCCGGAAGAAATCCTTTGAGTGATTGTGGGGAGAGGGGTTTAAAAGAATTGAGTGTGGGAGTGAGCAGAGGTAAAATGGAAATGAGAGATTGGTTAGACGTGAGCTTATATGTTTAAAAGAAAGGGGGTGTGAGAACAGAGTTAAAAGAATATCAGAACTCTGCACCAAACATCTTTCTGAGCCGGGCAGCCACATTACTGATTGGTTCACATTTCTTTGGTGACCATCATTGAAATAGGCAAATAGCCCATGCCATCTCTTGCATACAACCCCACCAGCTACTCATTCTTTTCTTAAAAAGAGAATGTTTCACATTTTCTGGGGAAGCAGCACATAATCTATCGGATCTTCTCTTGGAAGATACTGATATTGAAAAAGAAGGAAAGTTGCCCCACCTTCGACCCTTTCTCATGCACATTGAGTCCATGTATAATCATTGATGTCTCAGTGATTTACATACTTTGAGCCTTATGAAACACAATCATTGTGCTAATTCTTTCAAAACACAAGCACGAGCACACAAAGAATATGTTTTTCTGTCAGAACATTCATAGAATTACCTTGTGTCTTTCAATGATTGAATGGAAGTCCTGGGGAGTCAACATCAAACCAGCTCCTTACATTGTACATCAGTTGTACACAGTAACTTCGTGTTACTGACAGGCATTTCTAACTGTTTCATTTGTTGAATCAGGGTTACACGCTCATTATGTCTGAATTTGCAAAGATTCGGATATATACAGTTCATGATTCGGCTCTTCAGATCAAAGTGTGAAATTTGTCAAAAGGGGAGATTGTTAGTTGATATAAAAGGGGAAAATCAAAGTCTGAGCTGAAATTGATGAAGTTTTGATGATAATGATGCTCACATCATTAAAAAGGGGGAGAATGTTACAATGATCAATTTCAAAGATGAAGAGTTGTCAAATTTGTCAAAGTTCATGTCAGAATTTCAAATTGCTTCCGCTGATTTAAAGTTCAAGTCTGATAAAGAAATTCAAAGCCAAAAGATTCTGAAGGAAGAATGTTCAAAGAAAATTTGATGATTCAAGAAAGTTTGTTTCTTCCAAAGATGATTCAGAGATCAAAGTGGTGAAGATACATTTTTTGTTCAAAGTCGAAAGAATTTTCAGAGTTAAAGCTAGAATTCCATTTCGTGTTCAAGGCTTGTTGACTTTCAAAGCTTCAAAGAGTAAAAGACTTTCCAAGATTCTTCAAGAGCTGAAAGTTTAAAGTTTGTGAAAGCTGAAGAATCAAGTGCTGAATATCTGTATCAAATTTTTATTAAATCTTGAATACAAAGGGGGAGAATATTAAGTCTAAATATTGTATCCATGATTTAATAGGAAAGTCAAATAGTTTTCTTAGCCATTAAGGCTTTGTATTAGTTAGTGAGTATATATAGGTTTTGTTAGAAATCATAACGAACTAGAGCTTTTGCATTAATTGTAATTCTAGAGTTGTGATATTCAAGATCTACTTTCTCTCTCTAGATTCTCTCTCTAGTTCTTGAGCTTAATTGATGATATCTTGAGTAATTAGCTTGTTGTGATTGGGATTTTATGAAGCTTTGCGTATGAAGGCAGATGCGCAAAATAGGCTTTGCGTATGCTGAGGGATACGCAAAGTTGAGCTTTACGTAACTAAAGCGAAGCGCAAAATGAACTTTGCGAACCCTTGATGATACGTGAACTAAGCTTCTCGGATTGCACTTGATACGAGAAGTGATCTTTTCGGATAGCACTTGATACGCAAAATGAACTTTGCGTATGTGGCTTGATGTGAAAACCCTGAAATGCACTAACACAAAGATTAGTACTATAAGAACATGTGCAAAGTAATATTAATCTTGCGCAAACCACTAAGAACATGCGCAAATCTACATGAACTTGCGCAAAGCGTAAAAATCAAGAAATTTTTCGCAAGATTGAATGAAACAAAGCAATTAAATCAAGAAAAATACACACTGATTATCGAAAAACACTCTTTGACAGATTTTAAACAACAATTTCGATTAAAAACCTCTAAAACACAAATTCGTTGATGAAACAGTACCAGAACGCGAGTTTTTCAGAAAATCACAAAATCGCACAATCAGAGATCAAAAACTGAATTTTATGCAAAATAATTTGAAGCAATTATGATCGAATACTTAAAACGAATCTAACACAACAAATTTCACACAAAACCGACCAGAAAACTATCCAAATTTGATGAATCAAGCAAAAAACGAGATTTTCTTGAAAAATCAAGAAAATCAATCAATTTTTCCGCTTAATCTACAAATTCAGTATCGAAAAATGATTTCTCTCAATCCTCTCAAGATTCAGATGGCTCTGATACCAATTGATAGTCCAAGATCAATGAATCTGTAGAGAGAGAAAGTAGAGAGAGAGAGCTTGAGTGCGCAAAGTGTAAAATCTCAATTATGTGCGTGAAGGTTCTTACACAGAACAAAGACCAAAGGGACTTAAATACCCTTGGTCAGATACAACACAGATAGACTCTAAACACAGTATATGACCAAACCCTATAAGTACAATGATTACTATAAAATCAGACCTAACACACACTTAGTCAATTTTTTGCAAACTGTAATATGGCCTCTAATTGTGATTGTGAAGGGGGACATAGTTCTGATTGTGATCAAAATTTCTATTCAAAAATTCTGTATCTTTGTGATTTTATCTGGGCTAACGATCAAGAACAGGTTCTTATTGCAGATCTCTATCAAACAGGATGTCAAGAGAAGCTCTATCTATCGGAACCGACATGAAGTCACCAGTACTCTTCAGGGGAGAGTGTGAGCAGTGGAATGATCGGTTCATGAACTTCATTGAAGAACAAGAGTTAGGTTATTTCATCAGGAAATCTTTGGAAGAGGGAGTTATGGCACCTATAAAGAAGACTCGTATGGTGGGAACAGTGGAGGAAACGTATGAACTTAAGTATCATGAGCTCGATGGTGAAAACCTAAACAGAGAAAAAGGTGATAGATTAGCAAAGTCATACATTCTACAAGGAATTCCAAATGAAATCTATGTAAAGATTGACAACTATAAAGCATCTGGCAAAGAAATGTGGGATCAGCTAGAGAAGATGATGCTAGGTTTAAAGGTTGGGAACCAACTCAAGATATCCAACTGCCTAAACAATTATGAAGAATTCAAAGGCGGAGTTGGAGAAACCCTAGAAGGAACATACGACAGGTTTGTGACCTTGCTAAAAGAGTTGAGAAAGAACAAGGTCTACAAATCACAAATAGAGCTGAATGTTAAATTCCTCAACAAACTCCAGCCTGAATGGAAGAGGTTTACCAAGCAAATGAAGGATCTAAACGAGATTGCACTTCAGGAGGTGTATGAAACCCTCAAACAAAATGAAGAAGAGGTGGATGAAATCATGGCTGAAAAGAGACAGACTGAAAAGACAAGTGCTGACTCAGTTGCTCTAGTGGTAAAGAAAAAGAAGAACAAGATGAAAATGTCTGAACCACAAGAACTTGAATGTGAACTAAACTCTGACTCAGATGACTGTGAACAACTGAAGCAGGCAATGCTAATGTTGACAAAGGCATTCCAAAAGAAGTTTTACAAAAAGCCAAGCTCTAACAGTCAGAGATATTCTTTTAGTCCAAACAATTATATTCACAAGGAGAGATTTGAAGGTAAGAGAATGGAAGAGAGGAAGCCAGAAGAGATAAAGTATCAAGCTGAAGGATCCAGTCAGTCAGAACCTCCCAAATGCTACAACTGTGGAAAAACAGGTCACTTTGCCAAAGACTGCCGAAGACCCAAAGTCAGAAACTCTGACTATTACGAGAACAAAATGCTTCTTCAAAGCAACAGGAGGCAGGTAAGGCATTGATGGCAGAAGATGAGTACTGGCTAGATCATTCAGACCAGGAAGATGAGGATGAAGAGAAAGACGAAACATCAAACATGTGCTTGATGGGCAACATGGAAACAGAAGCGGAAGTTGATTCCGATGATGATGAAACTAAGGTATGTGATTTATCTATATCAGATTTCATGAATCAACAGCATGCCATGTCGATTAAACTCCAAGAGTTACAGTCGAAACTTAAGCGAACAGAAGGGGTTATCAATGACAAAAAACAGTCAATACAGAAACTTAGCGAGAATATTGCTAAGAAGACAGTATTGATTGAGACAATGCATAAAAACTTTGATAACTGCGCTAAAGAAAAGACAATAATTCTTAAAGAAATAACTGTAGCAAACTCTAAATTGAGAGTGTGTGAGCTTAATTTCTGTGAGCTTACGAAAAAGTATTCTTTGTGTTCTGAAGAGAAAAAAACTTTACTTACAAAACTAAATGCTTTAGAGGAGAAGTTATACTCGCAGGGTCAAACTGAACAAACCATTCATCTAAACAAACACAAGGAGGATAGAGAGAATTGGGGAATTGGTTATAAGAATCCCCACTTTCTTAAAAAAGGTATATCTGAAGTGCCTGCACTTTATGATTTTACTTTCTTAAGACTCTCTCATACATTCCCTAACCTTGAAGTTTTCTGGACTGGACTGTCAAAAGAGGAAGAAGCCAAGGAAACAGAGAAGAGAAAGAATACAACTAAATTCCAACTTCCATTTTGTTATGCGAAGTTGAATAATAGTTATAGTTCTGCTCCATCAAAAACTCTTTCGAATGATATTTTCCAAACTTATTCTGAAAAGGAATTGGAAGCTACGCCTATCAATGGTAAGCTTTATGTTCCTCCTCTTGTCTTGGAAAGTAAAATTTCTAAGCTTGAGAAATATTTAGCAGATGAAAGAATTTTGATGGAAGTTGAACAAAATGTGTTTTCAACTGTACATAAGTATTCTGTTCTTTCCCAATCAACCAAGGCTTCAAAATCTAATGACATGTTTGGTCTACTTGATGAAGGGTTAGATTTTCTAAACTCTGATGGTGCTTTAGATGATTGTTTTGATCATTTTGATTTTAGTGCCAAACTTCCTAATCATAAGTCATTTATTGTGAATTCCTTTGGATTATCAAGTAAGTTTGTTAAAGGTCAAACATCAACGAAAGTTGATAAGTCAGTCTCTGTGAAAGCTAAAAATGTTGAAGGTAAGAAGCATTCACAGAAACCGATCACTGCTGGTAAGCCAAAGACGAAGCATTCTCTTGAAACTCAAAAGTCTAAATCAACAGTTTCAATTGAGTCAGATTTGAGCTAGAAAAGGCAAGGAGTTAAGTCTGTATGGCAGCCAAAGCAGAAGCTTGACGAGACTGCTAAATCTTTTGCTAGTGTTAATTGTAATAAGACTACGAATAGTAAAGATGTTTTTGTGGATATTGCTAATTCAAAACCGAATCTTGTTGTTTCTCACAAAAAATATTCTATGAAGCAATTATTCCAGTTACGTCTACATGCTAGGAAGTATTCCAGTTATGATAAACATGCTTGTTAGCCCCAAATCTGAACCAATGAAAGTATTGAAAATAACTCAGTCTTCATCTAAAGACTTTCAAGGGACATCAACGAAGAAAGCAATTTTGTCTCTGAAGTCAGTTCAGAGTCACTCTGAAGAAAGCAAGTCTATCTCTGAAGTCAGTTCAGAGACGGTCTTGGAGAAAGAAAGTCTGTCTCTGAAGTCAGTTCAGAGACAGTCTCACGGAAAGACATCAGAGAGCTCCTCATCAGAGATCCTATTTCAGAGATTTGAAAATGTTCACTCTGAATTTATTGACAAAGAAGAACAAATGACACGTCACCTAGTGATAAGATTTACTTTCTAGAGTAGGTCACTGTTCAATCATGTCTTGATCTTACCTCTTAGGTAAGACACTGTTCAAGCATGCTTCTATTTGTCTGATAAGTACACTGTTTACTTTATGGTCCTATAAATAGGACCATCACCTTATCGTTCAATGTGTTCTTAAGAAGTCGTATAACTGATAATATAAGTTGAATATTTTATTCAAAGAATATCTTGTTTATCTATTATCTGCTTTATGAACTGTGATATTTGAATCTCCTTTGATATTAAACTATATTGCTTCCGCTGTTATTACTCTTATTGTTTATATCATTGTTGTGAGATTAAATCTGGGATCCAACAATTGATATCAGAGCCACCTTTGTTTTCTAAACAAAGAAATATCGCATCTGCATACTCGGATAGATTTACATCTCATTGATTCTAACTTTCAATATCTGTGCATGTTCATATAAACCTGGTTTATTAAAGAACACCATATGCTCAAGATTTGATAGTAAATCATTGTTCAATACAAAAAGCATCAGTTCTTCAAATCTTCATCTTTTTCTTCAAAAATGGCAAACTCAAGCATAAGTGTCATTTATACAGTTGGGTCATTAACAAAACCTCCTACACTTTTAAGGGATGAATATCCCCAATGGAAGATAAGGATGGTAAATTTCTTAGAAGGTATGGACAAGGATCTTTTTAGATCAGTGAACGTTGGACCTCACATTCCAATGGTGTTGGCACCAAGAGTTCCTGCAACAGCAGATACTACTGAAATACCTGCATATTATGAAAAGAAAACCACAAACTTCACTGATGAAGAAACTAATATGATGGATAATGACTCAAAAGCTCTTAGATTACTTATAATGGCCATTCCCAATGATATCTTTCAAGAACTTGATTCTTGTAAAACTACAAAAGAGATATGGGATCAGTTGTTAAATCAACTTGAAGGAGGCCTACAAACCCAGAAAAATAGAAGAAATCTATGCATCAATGAATATCATGATTTTCATGCTCTACCAGAAGAAATATTACACCAAACTTACTCAAGATTCAACATTCTTATCAACAAATGCAGAAAGTTTGGAGTGATAAGAACAAAAGAGGAAAACAACGTTCTTTTCTTGAAAAGCTTAAATGAAGAATGGTTACAACTGTCTATGTCTATACAAGCCAATCAAGATCTTGAGTCATGGTCATTAACTGACATTTATGGCACTCTTGTTGCACATGAAAAGGAAGTTATGAAGCAAAAATCAAAAACCTCTTTAGGTGGACCCCTTGCACTTGTTTCAAAACAAATTTCGAAAGAAAACAACTGTGAAGAGTCACAAAAAGGTTTGGAAACAAAAAGAAGATCCAAAAAGGTCCTAATGGCAGAAAAAAATCATTCCGATTCAGACTCAGAAGATGATATCAATGCCTTCGCCAAATCTCTTGCATTAATCACTCATCAATTTAACAAGAAATTTGCCAAGAAAGTATTTGAAGGAAGGAGAGAGAATGAAGAAAGAAGAAATCCTGAAAGAAGATTTCAACAAGATGGTGTCAGATTTCAACAAGAACCCAGATTCACTCCATATAGTGATCAAAAGGGTACAAACTTCAACAATAATGATGCAACACAACAATGAAGACCTCAACAACCATTTCAACCAAGGTATCCACAGCCACAGAGATACTTCAAACCTCAAGAACAGAAGCCAGAGACAAGTACTGCCACTCTTCCAACAAATCAAAATGATGGAAGATGTTTCAGATGTGGAAAACTAGGCCATTTCTCTGCAAACTGCAGAGGAAAACTTGTCAAATATCATGATTACTACAAGAACAAATACAAGTACAACGTAAAATAAAGAGTTCTTGTAGCAGAAATGGAAGACTGGCTATCAGACTCAACAAGCGACGGGGAGGAAGAGCCTACCAATCTCTGTGGTATGAATTTTTCAGATGGAAATCAAACTGATGGATCATCAGAAGACAACTATGAAAAGGTAAACTTTCTTTACACCTCTGACAGTGATCCTGAAATAGATGCTTTTAAACTAATTAATGAACTTCAGGATCTAGAGCAAAAGTTTCTTGAAGAGAAAAAGAAAAGAGAGCAAGTGACAAAAGAGCTCATTTTTTTCGAAAGAGAAAAGAATCTTCTGGAATCAGAAAAGAAAGAAATTTTTCTTGAAAAAACCAAACTTGAAGAAACTCACAAGCAAAAAGAAAAATCATTTTCAGAAGAAATAAGAAAAATTGAGAAAGTTTTAAAAGGAAAAGAAGAAGAAGTAAAGAAATCTGAGTATGAAAGGCTCAATTCTATTGCCTTAACCAATTTTTTTCAAAAGGAAAGAGAAATCCTACATCAATCTCTAGATAGAAAAAATCTTCGAATCAAAAGCTATGTTAATGCACAAGGTGTTTTCGACAAAATAAAAACTCAAATGGACTCTCAAGGGCTGGGATTCAATGAGTTGAATTCATTCACTGGATTGGAGAAAACTTCACTTTCTTCCACTTTCAGTATGGGAAAGGTCCAAAGATTTGAAGGTACATCTCTGAATAATTTCAAAAGAATGAAAACATCAGAGGGATAAAAAACAAGAGCTTTGAATTTCAAAAATACTACATACTCTAAAGTAAAAAACTTTCAAAAGTCTGTGTTACAGATAAAAGGAGAAACTTCAGAGGTACTCTTCACAAAACCTCAAAGCAATGATCCCAAAGAAATTTTCAGATTTGATGCTTTCATCTTAAATGAATCAGAGACATCTGAACCAAGTACCTCTGATACAAGTACTTCTGAAAATGAATCTCAGAGTTCACTTAATCCGAATGCCCCTATGTATTCACCAAAGTCAGATGAAAACATCAGAACTACATTTGAAGATGATGTTAAAAAGATATGGAAAGAAAATGTCATGGAGGACTTAAAAAGAAAAGAAAGCATGAAACGGATCATTAAAGTCTCTAGAACAAAAGAAATTAAAAAACCAATAGAGGTAGCTATCTCTATTAAAACTAAGAGAGACTTTCTTGACTCTGATTCAGAATCTGATGAAGATATTGATGAACAAATTTTTTGTAAACCAGGGAATGTAATTCACAAAAAGATAGAAACTGTTGGCTCTAGTATTTTGAATGTTCCAATTTCAATTTTGAAAACCAAAACCAGAATACCAATAAGTTACATTCCCTGGTTTACAAAAAAACGTCTCTGGAACTTGAAAAAGAGTTACAAGAAAAGGCAAAGAATAAAACAAACACTTCTGAATCTTACACCTATAAAAAAATAAAATTCTCTCCTGAACAAAAAGGCAAATGGACAAAAATTAACCATATTGTTCCTGTTTGTGCAGTAAGCAGCAAAGAAAAGAAGATGTTTTTGATCAATAAAAAGCAACTTGAAAAGAAGACTGTCTTTCAAGCAAAAAGGAAAGAAGTAGTTAGGGATACATGTAATATTCCTAGTGCTAGTTTCAAAAGAAGTCAAAATGTAACAAATGATTTTAGTAAAAAAAAAACTTTGCTCCTACTTCTTCTTGTTCTATTAATTGCAACTGCATTCATTTCTTGATAAAACTGAAAAATCATTTCCAAGGATCACATTGTCTTCTTAATCAATCTTTGAAAAATATCTAAGAGACAAAATTTCAAAAGAAGACAAGTAACGGCAAGACATCAAAAGATGAGATGCCAAAAAGTCATACAAATCCACCAAAGTCTAACATAAAAGGACCCATAATGAGATGGGTACCTAAGAAACAATAATCTGTCTTGTAGAATCAGTCAATGCCAATCTGGTACTTAGATTCTGGATGTTCAAGGCATATGACTGGAGATAAGGAACTGTTATCCTCATTCATAGCAAAATCTGGAGGAGAAGTTACTTTTGGAGACAATGTGCAAGGACAGATTAAAGGATATGGCGAGTTATCAAGAGGAAATGTTTTAGTATCAAAGGTTGCTTATGTGGATGGATTAAAACACAATCTGATCAACATAAGTCAACTTTGTGATCATGGTTTTGATGTGAAATTTCAAAGAAAATATTGTTCACTTCTTCACTCAGAATCAGGTCAAGAATTACTCAGAGCAGACATAAAAGGTAACCTCTACATGATGAATTTTTCCAAAATCAAAGACACTGATTCAGAGAAACTTTGTGTTATATCTCTGAATAGTGAGGAAGTCTGGCTCTGGCATAAAAAGTTTTCACATCTAAACTTTTCCTCACTTGATAAGTTAGTTAAACTTAATTTGGTTAAAGGATTACCATCTCTGAAGTTTAACAAAGATCATCTTTGTGCTGCTTGTGAAATAGGGAAAATGAAAAGATCTTCCCATAAAACCAAAAGTGAAAACAACTGTCCTAGACCTCAGCACATGCTTCATGTGGACCTCTGTGGTCCTATCTCTGTACAGAGTCTAGCAGGTAAGAAATACATTCTGGTTCTGATTGATGAATTTTCCAGATTCAGATGGATAGAATTCATCAAAGCCAAATCTGATGTACCTGAAATATTGATAAGATTGTTGAAAAGATTACAGGTTCTATTTAGCAGCAAAGTTCAGAAACTAAGAAGTGATAATGGAACAGAGTTCAAAAATGCCAAAATCAATTCATATCTATCAGAAGAAGGCATTACTCCTAACTTTTCTGCAGCAAGAACCCCTCAGCAAAAAATGGAGTAGTTGAAAGGAAGAACATGACACTTGTTGAAGCTACAAGAACAATGCTTGCTGGATCTGATCTTTCAACAAATTTTTGGGCAGAAGCAGTGGCAACAGGCTGCTTTACTCATAATAGAGCTACAATTGTTAAAAGATTTCAGAAAACATCCTATGAACTCATTAACAAAAGGAAACCTAATGTTAAATATTTTCATGTTTTTGGATGCAGATGTTACATTCTGAACGATATAGAATCTCTTGGAAAGTTTGACAAGAAAGCTGATGAGGGCAAATTCATTGGATATTCATTAGCGTCAAAAGCTTTCAGAGTGTTCAATCTTAGAACAAGGACCATCCAAGAGAGCATCAATATCACTTTTGATGACAATAAAAGCTTTGAACAACAAGAAAGTCTCTCAACACCTATCTCTGAATCATCAAGAGAATCTGAATTAAACAGAATATTTGAAGATTTCTTTGATGAACGTAACCCAGAAGTTATCTTCAGAGATAGACCAAGAGAGAATTCAGAAGGACCCCAAGAAACAGGTACAACCCTTTCTAGACCCTCTGAATTAACACCTTCTACTTCACCAAATTCAGATCAGCAAAGTGAATCAGAAGAAGATGAAGATCAAAAAGAGGATGATCAAGGAGTGTCTGAAGTAACTCCATAAACAAATAGTGAAGAAATTCAAGAATCTGCTTCACCATCTCGGGAACCAACTTCAGAGCCTCTGAACAGCACAACAGAGATGCCATCAACTGTCATCTCTGAAGCTCAAACTCCACCCCAAATTTTTGCTCCAATCTCAAGATGGACAAAAGATCATCCAATTGATCAAATCATTGGATCCTCATCAGAAGGAGTTAAAACAAGATCTGCCACAATCAATGAATGCTTCTACGTAAACTTTTTGAGCATTATTGAACCAAAGAAGGTAAAAGAAGCTCTTGAAGATCCTCATTGGATTTTTACAATGCAGGATGAACTTCAAGAGCTTGTAAGAAACAAAGTCTGGACCCTAGTTCCCCTTCCCAAAGGAAAATTTGCAATTGGAACAAAATGGGTTTTCAGAAACAAAAAGGATGAGGATGGAATAATAATCAGGAACAAAGCCAGGTTGGTTGCTAAAGGATATTGCCAAGAAGAATGTATTGATTATGATGAAACCTTTGCACCTGTAGCTAGGCTAGAAGCAATCAGAATCTTCTTAGCCTATGCTGCACAAAAAGGATTCAAAGTTTATCAAATGGATGTTAAATCTGCCTTTCTACATGGTAAATTAAATGAAGAAGTTTGTGTCCAGCAACCACCTGGATTTGAAAGTACAGAGTTTCCTAATCATGTTTATTATTTGGATAAGGCTCTGTATGGACTTAAACAAGCTCCAAGAGCTTGGTATGCAACTCTGTCCACTTTTCTGATTAAAAATGGATTTGACAAAGGTACAATTGATACAACATTATTCATCAAAAGATACAAAAATGAGATGCTATTAGTACAAATTTATGTTGATGACATTATATTTGGCTCTACAAATCAAAAGTATTGTGACAAGTTTTCAGAGTTGATGAAGAGTGAATTTGAGATGAGCCTCATGGGAGAATTAACTTTCTTTCTGGGCTTACAAGTAAAACAAACTTCAGAAGGTACTTTCATAAGTCAAACTAAATATGTCTCTTAAATTTTGAAAAAATACAAACTCAATGATTCAACTTCTATGAAAACGCCTCTAGCCACCGGAGTCAAACTTGACTCTGATCCTTCAGGACAATCTGTGGATATAAAAACCTACAGAGGCATGATAGGTTCACTATTATACTTAACTGCAAATAGGCCTGACATAATGTTTGCAACATGTCTTTGTGCTAGATATCAAGCAAATCCAAATAAATCTCATTTATCTGTTGTCAAAAGAATTTTCAGATACCTGAGAGGGTCACCCTCATTAGGCCTCTGGAATCCAAAACTTTCTAGTTCTGATCTAACAGCTTACACTGATGAAGATCATGCAGGATGTAAGCTTGATAGAAAAAGTACCTCTAGGTGCTGTCAGTTATTGGGCAATAAGCTGGTAAGTTGGTCATCCAAGAAACAAAACTGTGTTTCAACTTCAACTGCAGAGGCAGAATATGTTGTTGCTGGTAGTTGTTGCTCTCAAGTAATATGGATGAAAACTCAACTCAGAGATTATGGCCAACAATGTGAAAGAATACCCATTCTCTGTGATTCAAAAAGTGCCATAGCCATCTCTGCCAATCCAGTACAGCATTCAAAGACAAATCACATTGATGTAAGGTATCATTTCTTAAAAGATCATGTTGAAAGGGGAACAATAGTAATGTATTTTGTACCAACTAATCTCCAACTTGCTGATATTTTCACAAAAACTTTAGAAGAACGAAGGTTCAATTTTTTAATTAGCAAGTTAGGAATGTTGAATATGTCTACCTAACAAGGAAGAAACTCGGAATCTCTGATCAAATTATCAGAGCCTCTGAACCAAGAAGCGTATGTCAATATCAGTCTCTGAATGTTCTCCAAACACATGACAAGGGAAGAAAAATAAAAAAGTAGTTCTTTTGTCAAGGGGGAGAAAAAGAACTTTTCAAAAGTCATTTCAGAGTCTCTGAATTTTATCTCAGAATCAATGAAATTCATCTCAGAGTCTCTGAAATTCATCTCAGAGTCTCTGAAATTGAGGATTTTTTTTCACAAATCATCTGTCAAGGGGGAGTCAACAACTTCCAGACCAGTCATTCCTCAAACAAGAACTTTTTAATTAATTAGCAATTTTTGTCAAGGGGGAGTCAACAACTTTCAGACAAGTCATTCCTCAAACAAGAACTTTTTAATTAATTAGCAATTTTTGATATCATTTGAAATTAAAATTTCAGATTAACTGAACCTTTTTATTACAAATGATATCTTAAATTATTTCTCAACGCGAAAGGTTTGTCTAGTCAGCAAAAAGAAGTTATTCAATTTAATATTGAAAAATGGCGCCCCATTCCTATTTTCTTGGAACCTACATCCGTAGGTACAACAATTTTCAAGGCCACGTGTCACAAGAGGGATGAGTGAAAGGCCAAACGGCTTTATCAAAGGGGTCCAATGACTGCCGTTTCACCTTATGCACTCAAGTGTATCTTTTTCTAAATTTGGATACAAAACCAATTTTACATCCGGATATTCATTTTTACAAATTACTCTCGAGCACTATCTCTCTCTCTCTCTCTCAAAATAGAATTTGAACTTCATCTTCTTCACTTCAACTAAAAAATGGCGTCTTCAAATGAATTGTGCAAGCTTTTTCCCAAATCTGGCAAATCTTCAAGACTGTATCGTTTTCCAATCAAAGACAACAATCACATGATTCAGCTTGATTCTCCTAAGTTTGAGGAACAATATGGAGTAATCTACGAGTTCTTCTCCAACTGTGAACTGACTCAAGCCCTGACTGCTTTTACTAATGAATGTCCACTCTCGTTTGTTCAAGAATGGTATTCTTCCAGTCACTATAGCGATGCACATAACGGAATAATCGGCGAGTTCGACATATATCAAGTGGTAAAATGTCGGATACTCATCACTCCTACTGTTCTACGAGAAGTTCTTCCACTCCTAACAACTGAGGAACTTCAAATCACGCGTTATGAAAAACGCCCAACTTCTGAAACCCTTATCTAGTTCATTCGAATGCTAGGTTACAACACTGAAATCACCAGATTGAGCAACTTCCGACAACAACATCTACCACCAATCTGGAACTTCATGTTCTCTATACTAAACCGCACTGTCACCTACAAACTGGGGAGCATGGATCAAGCAACACACGAAATTCTATCAATCATGTATGCCCTATTCTTCAATCGCAACTTGGACATGGCCGGCATAATTTTTGATATGATTCTGACATCAATAGAGAAGAAGAAAAAATGCTTGTCAAAGGACCCTGAACAAGCGACCCAAACATTCAAAGTTCCTTCAATAACCTTCCCTCGATTTCTGTCTCTAATCATCCATGCGGCGATCGAGAAGCTTCATATTTTGATCGCCACTGAACAACCCAAAACTCCTTTCTACATAATGAACAGCTTCAAACCGACGATTCTATCTGAAGGCTATCCAGAAGCAAGGAGGATCCCTCACCACATGCCGAATCAGGTAAATCCACAATATTTAGCCTTAGCTTCTTATCTCAGTGTTGCCCAAGGACTAGAACCAGTTCTGGGAACCCCAACACACTTAGGTCCTGAACCTGGAATGGAGAGTAAGAGCAACTCAGCTTCAGAGGGATTTGAGAACCCTGAAGTTCAGAGCTCTCACAAGAGTGAACCAGAGGGTACTCTTGCTAGAGAAACCGAAGTTGAGAGAGATGACAGAGCACTTGAAGGGGCTGTCAATGAGGGAGTTATGGAAGAAACCCTCTTCTTCTAGTGAAGAGGATAGCTCTACTAGCTCTGAGGAAAGTGAGGATGAATCTTCATAGAATAGCTCTGAAGATTCTCAGAGAGAAGAGAGCAAGTCTTTTACGGACTTAGAGAAACCTGAGAGTTCTTCCCCTTCCACACAAAAAGATGCCCCAAGGCACATATATTTTAGGACACCAACCCCATCTCCCAGTGCAACCACACAATCTAACCTACCTGATCCAGAGGTAATGGTTATTGAATCAGAGGTGCACACCTCGAACCCAAACCAGCCAGCCACTTCAGAGATACCTTTTTCCACCTCTGAAGTTCACATAACTGACGAAACTCAATTTCTGATTAAGTCCTCTTCACAGGACTTAGCCAATACATTCAGTACTCAGTTGCCTCATAGTACATCAGCAATTCCTACACATAATGATGCCTCTGTGGCTCATCACTCACCCTTCAGGATATCCAGAAGTAGCTGTCCAACTCAGGGACAATGGCTTGACCTACAAGAACAAGGATTGACTTGCCTGGATCGCAAGCTCAACTCGCACATTCACTTCCAGTCCTCTGAATCTGAGGAGGAGGACTTGGTTGAGAACAGAACACTCAGAGATGATTCTCCGGAACATCAAGGATTGAGTGGAAGTCCTTCCAGAGATAACATCAAAACAGCTCTGAAAGAAGGCTTCTCTGAACTCGAGGAAAAATTGGGTACATGTGTTGTAACCAATGTACCCCTCTCTGAACTTCTCACAAAATCTAAGTTCCAGAGATTCTGTGAGGAAGTCAGAGGCTCCATGAAAGAGTATAAATTTCAGCGAATTGACAATTCAGAGACCTCTGCTCTTCGCTCTGAAAAAACACCAACCTCAGAGCAGAGGTTTCCACTCTGAAGACCCAACTTTTGGACTCCTCAAACAGAATCCAAGAGTTGGAACAAGAACTGTTCAAACAGAAGGATGAATCATCTCTGGGAGTAGCCGCTCTAAAAGCTCAGAAGTTGCTCTTAAAAATCAAGCAACTACAACCATTGATGTTCAAAAGGCTTTGCAAGAACTACGGGACGAGGTAGTAGCCACCAGATCATCTTCACTCTCAACAGAACAAATGGACTCTATCTCTGACCTCATCAGAAGAACAGTTCAAGCCTCTATACCAGAAGTCAGTGCACCATCAACAACACCAAAACCACCACCCCGGACTACTGAAGACATAATCACCAAAAGTGATATGGTCTCATTCAAATCCGCAATCATGAGTAGAATGCTAAGATGTTCTTCCAAGATCTCTACTATTGCTCAGAAGCAGGTCAAAGCTACTCTGGAACTTCATCACTATGAATCAGAGGACCAGGTTCCTGAAATCAGAATTGGGGCTTCAGAAACAATTGAATCCATTCAAAAGGCTCTTGTTGACCCCAAAGGAAAAGGAATCGCTGAACCAGACTCTCCCAAATACAAACGCAAGTTTTCTGGTGGGACTTGTAGCGAAGCAGCGAAGAGAGCCAGATTTAATGATTCTGAGGACTTATATGATGATGAGGCCTATGAATCACACGATAGGGAGATCAGAGATACAACCAAACACACCTCTAAAGCTGCTCCCTCTACACGAGTTCAAGAGAAGGAACCAGAGAGGAACACCACCTCTTCTGATGACAACCAAACTTTATAAATATTCACAACACCGGTAATACTTTTCGCATCATCTACACCAGGTGTTTCAATCACTCCAGTTACCGATGCAACTCCAGAGAAAATTGGAGCTCTGGAAGAGGAAGAAAACGAACAACTGGTAGACTTCTCTACGTCCTCTGAAGATGCATTCTCATCACCCGAAAGACAACCAATGGTGATTAGAGATGCCTTTGACTCAGAGTCTGAGAAAGAACAAAACTCAGATTCTGACAGAGCGGAAGAAGCTGTTGGAGATCAGATCGAAGTAATTGATGTCGAAGAGTATGTTTTCAATCACGCTCAACCTCATCATACCTCAACAGCTTCAGAATTAAGAAAATCACCAGAGATAGATGGATATATCTCTGAACAACCTTCAGAGATAACTCAGTCACTGCCCAAGGACAAAGAAACCATGGTTGTTGATGAACAGGCTCCTTAAGATAATCTCGTTCAGAAGACAAGCATCGGTTAACCAGCCAAGGTATTCACTCATCCTCCGACATTCTTATAATCCAGTCCTGAAGCATCGATAGAAGATCACTTTCGGCATATCTACTGCTAGTTCAATATGGGAGACTGTTGATCCAAACTCTCTCAGTGATTTGATAACGACCCTCTTCTATACTTAGTGAAAATTACGTTTTAATATGTATTAGTGTTTCACCATCAGCGATCAGACTGAGTCTGTTCAGTTATCGCTGATGACCTTTCTTGTAAACATTTCATATGTATTAGTGTTTCACTATCCGCGATCAAACTGAGTCTGTTCAGTTATCGCTGGTAGTCTCTGATGTAAACAGCAACGTAATCCCAAAAGACATGTCTCGCGTCAACATATGTTCATAGCTGAATCAAAGACGAAGCCACTGAACAAAGACAAGTCTACTAGTGACCTGATGCGGATATCAGTGAAGCAAAGACGACTCTACTTATACGCGAAGGAACATGAGGAAAAGCTTCAACGATAGCTGAACTTTATATCTGAAGTAAGAGATATTCAGCGATCAAAAGATCACGTAGCTTATGCCTGAAGTCTCCTTTTGTCTTACCTTGCACAACCAGTACGATGTGTCAGAACGGACACGTCTCTGCCACAAATCGTACAACAACTCTGTCAACTACACTGTTCATGATACGGCCGAAAGCATGTCT
Source organism: Arctium minus (assembly GCA_954870635.1). NCBI lineage: Eukaryota > Viridiplantae > Streptophyta > Magnoliopsida > Asterales > Asteraceae > Arctium > Arctium minus. The sequence goes on along the minus strand of OX941080.1, from coordinate 117,416,247 downwards.
CCCAAAGTCAGACTCCCAAAGACAATCACTGAACGCCACGTGTAAAGTGCCCTGCCATGCATTTAATGCATAGGGTATAAATAGGAAGTTCACCCCTCCATCTGTGGGTGTTTTCAATCCTTGAACTCCATATAGAAACCCTTGTTTTCTATCTCTCTTAATCCCCCATTCTCTGAATTTCTTGTGCAATCATCTTAGTGTTTCTTAAGTTTGTTTAGATTGAGTCTGTCTTAATCTTATTCCGCAACAAACTTGTAAATTGTAGTTTGATTTATCAATAAACAATTTATTAAACTTTAATTTCTGTGTTTGTATTCAACCCCCCCCCCCCCTTCTACAAACTTGTTAAGCACCTTCGGGACCAATAAGTGGTATCAGAGCAGTTTGTTTAATCTAATAAACAAGATCTTGCTGTATACTCTTCCTTGCTGTTCTAAAATGGCACTAAACACAAACACAAACTACTATGATAATGGTTCACTTTCTAAACCTCCTCGATTTAGCAGAGATAACTTTTCTCTATGGAAAAATCGAATGATGCTATTTCTTGAAGGTGCAGATCCTACTATACCTGAATATATAGAAAACGGACCCTATGAACCTGTTAGAATTATAGTTGCGGTTCCCGCTACTGCCACCACTGAAGCTGTCCCTAAACGATATGTCGTTAAGGAAATAAGACAGTGGAGTGATGAAGATAAAAAGAAGGTAGGAATAGATGCAAGAGCAAAAACCATTATCTCAATGGCTCTGCCTGATGAAGTTTTCCATTCCATCATGCATCTGAAAACTTCTAAAGAAATGTGGGAAACCATATGTGTTCAATATGAGGGCACCACTGAAATTCAAGAGACTCGAAAGATTAACTTGGTAAGACAGTATGAAAGTTTTATCGCTGGTAAGAATGAATCTCTTTCTGACATTCATATGCGGTTTAACTGCCTGATCATTGACCTAAGAACTGTTGGAAGGACCTATTCTAATTCTGAGGTCCTAACAAAATTCTTGGAAAGTCTTCCTGAAAGCTAGGACAGTTATTCAATATGTCTTAAGCTGACAAAAGACTTACATACTCTCTCTCTAAGCACTCTGTATGGAATATTGCTCAACTATGAGCAATCTAATCTCCTGAAGAAGAATCTTGTAAAAGATTCTAAAGACTCCAAAAGCACTCCTGTTGCTTTAGTCTCGTCAGAGATAATTCCATTTCAGCGATCTACTCTCACCATCACTGAGTTAGATTCTGAATCTGAGGATCTATCAGACCCTGATCTTTCAGAGTTTAATGAGTCCTTAGCACTCTTGACAAACTCTTTTAAGAGATTTGCAAGAAAGAGTAACTTCCGAAGAAGTAAACCTCTCTCTCTTACTGAAAAGCCAAAATCAACTCCGGTTGATAAGGCTACTGCCACTTGCTATAACTGCGAAAAAATTGGACATTTTGCTAGTGAGTGCAGGTCAAAAAAAGTCTTCAAACCTTCTACCTCAAGAAGATCCAGTGATGACAAATACCATAAGCTAAAGAACAAATATCAAAAGCTGAAAAGCTATCAGCGAAAAGGTAAAGGTCTCATCGCTGAAGAACATGACTGGGCTGAATCAGAAGAATCATCTTCTGATGAAGAAGAAGTCGCTAATCTTTGACTCATGGCTGAGATTAAAGAAGAAGTAGAAGAACCATCTGAACCTTCTATGAGCTACATATCATCTCAGGTATCTATCTTTACAAATCCCTCTCTGCCTGAAGCTGAGAGAAGTCGCGCTGTTGATGTGCTGACGATTGACCTTTATAATGCTCTAAACGACAAAACTCAAGCTGAAAATAAAAATGTTTTTTTAACACAAGATCTAGAGAAATGTCATGAAAAGATCAGTGAACTAAATCTTTTAGAAGAAAAGTTGAAAGATCAAGTCATTATAAATGAAATCATCAGCATTGAACGCGAACAAGCCATCGCTGCTCTAAAAACAGAAAAGGCTCATGTTGAAAAATGGTGCAAATCATCAACAAAGATCTCTGAGATAATAAATGCTCAAACTCCTGAAAGTGATAGAACTGGTCTTGGTTTTTGGACACCACAGGATGATCCTAAAGAAGAAAGTTCCTCGCTTAAGTTTGGAACTTTTGTCACATCTTTCTTTGACACTTCTTATAATCAATTCTATCCCTGTTCTTCTTCAAATCCCATCTCTGAGGAAAAATCCAAAGACACTAAGTCTACGGATAAAGGAAAGTTCATTCTCCTTCCTCAGAAGACAACCAGGAAAGCAAAGCTGAAAATTTCTTCTAAACCTTCAGCTAAGCAATCCTCTAGCTCTGTGATAGAAATCTTTGATCTCTGTCCTCCAAAGCTAAAGATTGGCCTTAGACCAACGAGATCTGAAGAAATGAAAATCCCTCCCATATCTCAAGAGAAAAGCCTTCTCGGACCTGGTCCTGCTCATCTTAAACTTGCAAAACCTTCTACTGATCCTAAAACCATTTTCAAATACAGAAAATGTTATCACTGTGGATTTACTGATCATATTGCAAGTAAATGTCCAAATACCACCAAAGCTGATAAAACAACTAAATTGAAGAAAAATGCCTCTAAGGCAAAGAAAGTCACCAAATTTGAAAAATCAACCAAAGTGAAATATACCACTAAGGTTAAGAAATTAACCAAAGTGAAGATTACCACTGAAGCTGAATCTTCATCAGCTGTGAAGACTGTTGAATCTTCCTTATCCACTAACTCTGAAGGACCCATTGAAAAGTGGGTACCAAACAACGCTTAATCTTCCTTATGTATGTAGGGATCAAAGGGCATCTGGTATCTCGATAGTGGATGTTCTCGTCATATGACTGGACAAAGAGACCTACTCACTGAATACAAGGAAGAGAGGTCCCTCTGTGACCTTTGGTGGAAATGGAAAAGGATTTACCCGAGGGTTTGGTGTCCTCAGCAATGGGACAACTACCTTTCGAAGAGTCGCTTATGTAGATAGACTGAAACACAACCTTCTAAGCATCAGTTAGCTATGTGACAAAGACTACGAAGTTCACTTTTCTAAGAAAGCATGTTCAGTGGTAGATGAAAAAGGAAAACTTGCTCTCAGTGGTTATCGCAGAGAAAATGTCTATGTAATAGATATGGACTCTACTATCACTGAAAACTTATGTTTTCTCTCTAAGGCCTCTTCTGATGTCAACTGGCTATGGCATAAAAGGCTCTCTCATCTAAATTTCAAAACCCTGAATTCTCTCTTTTCTAAGGAACTGGTTTCTGGTCTTCCTCAGCACTCATATGCTAAAGAATCTCTCTGCTCAGCATGTGAAAAAGGAAAACAAACAAAAGCTAGTTTCAAGTCAAAACAAGTTTCCTCATTGACAAGTCCTCTTCAGCTCTTGCATATGGATCTATTTGTCCCTGTCAACATCCAATCAATAGGTGGAAAGAAATATACGCTTGTCATTGTAGATGAATATTCTCGCTACACCTGGGTTATCTTTCTTCGCTGTAAGAGTGATACTCCAGAAGAACTAATATCTTTTGTGAAAAAGATGGAAGTGCTGAACAATCTTACCGTTCGTTCAATAAGAAGTGATCATGGAACTGAATTCAAAAATAGTTCCCTGAACAATTTCTTTGAGAATAAGGGAATCTCTCACAACTTCTCTTCAGTAAGAACACCTCAGCAAGCCCTCGTGCTTGGTATGACACTCTCTCATCTTCTCTTATCTCTGAAAACTTTGAACGTGGCAAGATTGATAATACGTTATTTTTCAGAAAGATAAAAGATCATATGATGGGTGAGCTGACATATTTTTTTGGTCTTCAGATTAAACAATCTGACAAAGGTACTTTTATCTGCCAAGGTAAGTATGTTAAAGATATGCTGAAGAAGTTTGATCTCACACAAACTTCAGTGATGAAAACTCCTATGGCACCACCCCTGACACTTAACAAAGATCCTTCTGGTAAACCTGTTAATGTCACTGCCTATAGAGGAATGATAGGCTCCCTGATGTATCTAACAGCGAGCCGACCTGACATTATGTACTCTACTTGTTTATGTGCACGCTATCAATCTGAACCCAAGGAATCCCATCTGATCGCTGTAAAGCGAATTTTCAGATATCTGAAAGGAACTCCTAACCTCGGTCTTTGGTATCCCAAAGACTCAGGGTTCGATCTAACTGGTTATTCTGATAGAGATTTTGCAGGCTGTAAACTTGACAGAAAGAGTACCACTGGTGGATGTCAACTCCTGGGAGGAAAGCTGGTAAGTTGGACAAGCAAGAAGCAAAATTCTGTGTCCACTTCCACAGCTGAAGCTGAATACGTAGCGACTGGAAGCTGTTGTTCTCAAATCTTGTGGATGAGAAATCAACTATTAGATTATGACCTTCAGCTGTCAAAGATTCCTATCTATTGCGACAGCACTAGTGCTATCGCTATAGCAAATAATCCAGTGCTACATTCAAAAACGAAACACATTGAGATCAGATATCACTTTATCAGAGATCATGTGATGAATGGTGATATTGAACTTCACTTTATCCCTACTGACTTTCAGCTTGCTGATTTATTCACCAAACCTCTTGATGAGACAAGGTTCAACTTTCTCATCAGTGAGCTTGGAATGCTGAACCTCGAAGAATAATTCTTCAGCGTTCATGTATTGTGTCAGTAATCAAAAGTTCCCCTCTCATCCTTCTCTCTGATAAACATTATGACTCTCAGGTATGTTCTCTCCTTTCCCTCAAAGATGTTTTTCTTCAAAATATAAACTTTAATCACTGAACTTTCTTCAAATGATTAAAAGCTTTTTGAAATATACATTAATCACTGATATTTCTAGTCAGTGATCCTTTAAAAGGAAAATCTATCCCTATCTTTACAATCAGGGATACTTTTAAAAAGGAAAATCTATCGCTGACTTTTCTTCAGTGATAATTTCAAAATGGACAAATAAACAGTCTCTCTCTTCTATGACGTCATTCGAACCGACAATCCACGACATGCCTTTTCTGACACGTTCGTCCGTTGCTCTTCTATCCAATCAACTTCGTGGAACGTGTCAATGTCATGATGATCCTTTCTTTTCCCGCTTCATTCCTACTCTCTCTCTTCTCTCTCTTCGTATAAAAGGAATTCTTCTCTCCTTTATACGGTTTACGCTTTCGAAACTGTCAACGCAAGAAACATTTTCTCTCTCAAGAACACTCAAGCAAGTAAACCCAGAACATTGAATCTGCAACTCTTTTTCTTCAAGAAACACAGAAGTGACACAGTCTTCAATCGTTGCTTCCAAGCATGTACGATTCGCTCTCACTGAAGTTGAGATTACTAAATGTAATCATTTGGCAAGACTCGAGTTCAAAGCTGACAAATACCCACATCTGGTGGAAGCTGCTAAATTCCTCAAGCAGTCATGTATAGCTTATGCGATCACTGTGGATCCTAAGCCTTCCAAGACTCTACTCCAGCAGTTCTGGTTCACTGCTGATGCAACTGAACTCACCAACAAGAAAGATGAACGAGTCCCTGCTATCTCTTTCAGCACGAACTTGGGGCCAGGGAGCATGACCGCTCTTAGCCTCAGGAAATCTTTAAGATTCCCTGACAAACCAAAGAGTGGGTTCGACGCACTCCCCACTGATGATGAGCTGATATCATTTCTGGATGCAATGGGTTATTGTTGGGAAAACAAACCGAGATCTTCTATTCCCAACAAGAAGCTCACCAAGATCCTCAAAGCTCAGATGCCCTCACAACTAAACTTTATCTTCTCGCACATAATTCAGTGCATGATCAGGAAGAGTGGTTCGCTGGATCAAGCCAGCAAAACACAACTGCAGATGGCCTACTCCGTTATCGCTGGTCAAAACTTTGACTACGCCACAACAATCTTTGAAGACCTAAGGTCGAGATTAGAGAAGCCTGAACGAGATCCCAAGATCTCGTACGTACGTTTCATATGTAAGTACATCAAGTTCCTCTATCCCAACACCTATCCCACCAAAGATGATGGCACCTTTGCCAGGGTAGGTCAACGATCACTGGAGGTAAAGCCACTCGCCGATGAGGTAAGTATCTCTCTCCTTCGCTCTCGTCTCTCTCTCCATTCGTCTTCATCTTCAGTGACCACGCAGACGGTTCCTTCGTCTGCTATCCCTGTCGCTACCACTACTTCTAAACAACCATCAGCTAGTCCGATTGGTCCTTCCAAAAAGGCCAAAAAGACTAAGGAAAGTACACCCTCTAGTACTATACCTGAGGGAGCTTCTCAACAAGCTACCTTAGATGCATTTGTGGGTCTTTCCTCCACAACTTCAGCAGTCACTCATACTGTCGTGTCAGCGATCTCGATCGCTGTCACATCATCAGTGACCCCACCTACTATCTCATTCGCTGAGATTAACCCCATCCCTACTTCTATCCCCAAAACTCTTCCCTTTTCTACTCATTTGGTCTCTGAACCCGCTACCTCTTCTTTCCCTATAGGACCTGAACATCAAACTTTTGAGGAATCTATGCAGTTCTACAAAATGTTTGATACGTCAGGTCCTAGTTTGGCGTATGTTGACACGCATGTCAACAGTCTGGGAGAGAAGGTGGACGCCCTCACCAACACCATCAACGACACCACCAGCGCCGTCAATCAGGCTGGTGAGGATCTGAAGAAGTTGACCGCGACCTGCTCATCTAAAGCTGAGAACTCACAACTTTCAGCTGTTGAAGAACAAGTCGTCCAACTCAAAGAGTCCTCTCAACTCTTTCAGGGGCGATTTGAGTCTCTTACCGCTGAAGTTCGGGGTCTCTCTTCAAAGGTTGACCTCTGCACGTCCCTTCTTCAGCAAATTCTACAAAAGGTGAATGCACCAGCTCCAGCGTTGCCTCCCTCCTTCACTGAAGATGATCGGACCAACCTCAACATCGTTGTGGAATTCATCCATGATGCCACGTGCGACATCCCTGCGGTTGAAGACCGGGTCAAGCGTCTGGAGCCTGACGTCCAAATGCTAAAAGCTTCAACAGCAACTCCGGCAGCTGAGCAACCCCCTACCGCTGATAATGACAAAGTGGTGGAGAAAGCTGTAGAAACATCTATCACTGCTGCTGGGGAAGCTAAGACTCCAAAGAAACCTCCCTCTCAATCTGAGGGGGAGAAGGTAAAAGAATCCTCATCTATTCATTCTATTCTGTTTGAAGATGATGAGGAAGAAGACGATGAAGAGGAAGATGATATAGATCTTGATAATCAAGAAAAGGATCAACCCTCCGATGACGATGACGACGATGAAGAAGACCAATCTATGTGGTTCTCCAAGCCGAACGTCGTATCAGGGACAACTTTGCAAGAGGCTGTCAAAGCAGGGGTGAGAGGTGATACATCTTCAAGCGCTCCTTCGCAAAGCAAAGACAAGCAACCAATCGCTGAAGAATGCTTGAGGACTGGATCACAATCTGAGGGGGAGCATCCTTCTCAGGTATGTCTTTCAATTGTACCACTCTCCTACTCTTTCCAAACCCCTATTTCCTTCTAGCCTTTTATATCTCTTTTTCTAAAAATATACACTTATCCCTTCTTTCCTTCATTTTCTATCCAGACAGTTCTCACCCCTGCTTAAGGGTTCTGAACTACAAATAATTCCAGCTACTATCGCTGAAGAAATAATCCCAATCTCTATCACTGAGATTGATGATGAAGAAGAAGAAGAATATTCCCTGGTCCATCCAGGAAGGCCCTCTCAACCATCTCATTGGTCAGAGGAAGTGGTGAAGAAAAGAGTTGAAATGATCGCTCAACTAGAAAGTCAACGGCTGAAAGTCCCTCTTCAAACATCCACAGAGCTCGACTTTCTCACTGAAGCCGAAAGAGAAGAATCTGCCAAAGCTGAGAAGCTTATCGTTGAATGCATACAAGATGCCCAACTCGCTTTAAAGATTCAATCTTCTCTAGTCTAGGACAAAAAGCTGAAAGCAAGCCTGTGGAAGTTCAAGCTGCACTGCTGAAAGAAATTGAAGAGGAACGCTCCAAAGAACAAGAGATCAACGATAGGTCTATCGAATGGTGCAAACAGAAGATGGATTATCGTTCTGATCTTCTTCCGATATCAGCCGTGACTATCTCTAGTCGCAAGAAGAAGGATCAACTCTCAGTGACCATGGAGATTACCAGAGAGGATGGAACCCAAAAAGCTATGTACGTATCCAAACTTGAGAGCTTCGGATTTATGGAATGGTTAGAGTTTTGGGATGCGCTGAAGAAATCCAAATCTACATACAGAGGCTACGTTGAAGGACTTCTTGAAGCCCTCATAAATAGAGTCGCTTCTGTACTAAAGTTGCCATCTCCTCTTCCTCCCAAATCTTTGAAACTCAAGAGAAGAATTGGGTCCTCCTCCTCTGAAGACATCGCCATCATCAGGAATGAAACTTCTATCAAATTTTCAAGAGATGTACTGTTTGGTCCTTCTCCCAATCTTTCAGTTCTAGATCTATCTCTGCCTCCTGGTTGTCCTTTCCAAGGTGGTCAAGTAATTGACGATCCTTATGGAGTGTTCTTCAGAGATGATGATGAGGAACTCAGATTTCAAAGAGTCTCTGAGATTCCTATCTGTCCTCTGAATCATCTCAAGGATCTCTTATGCTTATGGTGTGACTTCTCCCCTGCTGCTGAGAAAATCAAAGAAATTATCAGCCAAGAATCTTTGAAACGAAGACAGAAAGGAGAAGAAATACCTGAGTATATGATCAATCCTCCTAAGTCTTCTTTTAATAGCTGATAGATTAGTTTCCTTTTCTGTAATCTATTAGTTATACTTACAGTAGTTAGTTATTCACTTGTACTTATGATTTTCATCTTGTAATTCTATCCCTGAATTAAATGAAAATTGCAGTGATGTACTTAACCCTATCAGTACTGTAAAAGATCCCTCAAAATAGTAATTGGGACATGCATGCTATGAGTCCTTTTTATTCCTATATTTTGAATCATAAAGTAATTTTCTTTAGTTACTTTGTCATTATCAAATAGGGGGAGATTGTTGATCCAAACTCTCTCAGTGATTTGATAACGACCCTCTTCTATACTTAGTGAAAATTACGTTTTAATATGTATTAGTGTTTCACCATCAGCGATCAGACTGAGTCTGTTCAGTTATCGCTGATGACATTTCTTGTAAACATTTCATATGTATTAGTGTTTCACTATCAGCGATCAAACTGAGTCTGTTCAGTTATCGCTGGTAGTCTCTGATGTAAACAGCAACGTAATCCCAAAAGACATGTCTCACGTCAACATATGTTCATAGCTGAATCAAAGATGAAGCCACTGAACAAAGACAAGTCTACTAGTGACCTGATGCGGATATCAGTGAAGCAAAGACGACTCTACTTATACGCGAAGGAACATGAGGAAAAGCTTCAGCGATAGCTGAACTTTATATCTCTGAAAGAAGAGATATTCAGCGATCAAAAGATCACGTAGCTTATGCCTGAAGTCTCCTTTTGTCTTACCTTGCACAACCAGTACGATGTGTCAGAACGGACACGTCTCTGCCACAAATCGTACAACAACTCTGTCAACTACACTGTTCATGATACGGCCGAAAGCATGTCTCCCAAAGTCAGACTCCCAAAGCCAATCACTGAACGCCACGTGTAAAGTGCCCTGCCATGCATTTAATGCATAGGGTATAAATAGGAAGTTCACCCCTCCATCTGTGGGTGTGCTCAATCCTTGAACTCCATATAGAAACCCTTGTTTTCTATCTCTATTAATCCCTCATTCTCTGAATTTCTTGTGCAATCATCTTAGTGTTTCTTAAGTTTGTTTAGATTGAGTCTGTCTTAATCTTATTCCGCAACAAACTTGTAAATTGTAGTTTGATTTATCAATAAACAATTTATTAAACTTTAATTTCAGTGTTTGTATTCAACCCCCCCCCCCTCCTTCTACAAATTTGTTAAGCACCTTCGGGACCAACAGAGACACTCAAGAAATCCCTCTAAATCCAAGAATCAGAGAGGATATGCCAGACTACGAACGAAGATTCATACAGGCAAAGACATCACCAAGAAAGGAGGTTCTCAACGATGCTCCCATAATAAAAGTTGAGAAAATCACTGAAAAAACATTCACCTTCAACAAAATCATATATAGGCATTATGTGGTGACTCGATCTGATCAGAACATTTACGAGTTCAATGATAATGATCTCGTAAATCTAAATCCATATGATCTCACTCATCTATATGCCTATTGCTCTGCGAGATATGATTCAGGAAGAAGGGAGATAAGAATGAGCATGGTTGAAGTAAGAAGGGCAATGGAAGCTTATATCAAACACAAAGCCAAACGTGACTTTCAGATTGCTCTAAAATTGGGTGAAGAAAAGCTCGGAGTGACTGAACCAGTGGAAACCATCGAAAACCTGGACAAACAGAAGACTGGATCAATCATTGAAGAACCTCTGGGTTTCATCTACAGATTAAACCAAGAGAAGAAAATCTTTCTAGCTTCGCAAGTAGAAAAGTATTCTGATGAAACCTTGAAAGGCATACAAAAGTTGATTCAAGTAAAGAAAGAACAGCACAGAGCAGACCTACCGGCAAAACTAGAGTTGGAAATTGGCTCAATGATTAACTTAAGAGAGCTCATCATGAAGTTTCATAGGATATGTTCTAGTGATAGGTTCTGATTAATTTTTGAATATAATTCTCTTTTCTAATTTCAAATTATTATGAGAAGTAATATTTACAGAGGATAACTTTCTCCTCTTCGCTTTCTAGTTTAAACATTCTTTGTCCTTTATTTATTTTCAGTACTTAGGGGGAGATTGTTAGCCCCAAATCTGAACCAATTAAAGTATTGAAAATAACTCAGTCTTCATCTAAATACTTTCAAGGGACATCAGCGAAGAAAGCAAGTCTGTCTCTGAAGTCAGTTCAGAGTCACTCTGAAGAAAGCAATTCTATCTCTAAAGTCAGTTCAGAGACGGTCTCGGAGAAAGCAAGTCTATCTCTGAAGTCAGTTCAGAGACAGTCTCACGGAAAGACATCAGAGAGCTCCTCATCAGAGATCCTATTTCAGAGCTCTGAAGATGTTCACTCTGAATTTCTTGACAAAGAAGAACAGATGACACGTCACCTAGTGATAAGATTTACTTTCTAGAGTAGGTCACTGTTCAAGCATGTCTTGATCTTACCTCTTAGGTAAGACACTGTTCAAGCATGCTTCTATTTGTCAGATAAGTACACTATTTACTTTATGGTCTTATAAATAGGACCATCACCTTATTGTTCAAAGTGTGCTTAAGAAGTCTTATAACTAATAATATAAGTTGAATATTTTATTCAAAGAATATCTTGTTTATCTATTATCTGCTTTATGAACTGTGATATTTGAATCTCCTTTGATATTAAACTACATTGCTTCCGTTGTTATTACTCTTATTGTTTATATCATTGTTGTGAGATTAAATCTGGGATCCAACAATGCTTATGCTTCTCGTAAAGATTCTGATGTCTGGTTTGGAACTTATCATGTGCATTCTTATAATTCAAATTCTTTGTTTGATTTTCAAAAGAAAAGCGGACCCAAATTTAAATGGGTACCAAGATCTATTGCTAACACAGTTGGACCCAATTTCAAATGGGTACCAAAAGCTAAATTTGTGTTGCAGGCACCCAAAGTTTAAGGGGGAGCATAAAAGAGCAATAACTTCTAGACAAAACAGTATAGGACTCGTACCTCAACGAAAATTGGCTCTTGAGTACAATAGTTCAAGACCCGCACTTCAATGCTCAAAAGTCTTTACTTCAAATTTTGTATTATGGATATCTAAATCTCTTGTTTCGTAATTTCTGTTGTGCAGATCCGTCATCTGTGGTACTTGGATAGCGGATGTTCCAAGCATATGACTGGACAAAAAGGTATGTTGACCAACTTTACAGAGAAGTACTGCGGAACAGTTAGATTCGGGAATGATCAGTTTTCACCAATACTGGGTTATGGTGATATGGTACATGACAAAGTAACGATCAAGAAGGTGAGTTATGTTGAAGGCTTAGGACACAACCTGTTCAGTATAGGCCAGTTCTGTGACAAAGGCTTAGAGGTCAATTTCAAAGCCAAGAGGTGTTCTGTTCGCACTTAAGAAGGCAACGAACTCTTGGTTGGCACTCGAAAGTCTGACCTCTACACAATCAATTTGTCAAACGTCCAAACTGACAAGCAGGTTTGTCTACTCTCTAAAGCCTCGATGCAGTAAAGTTGGCTATGGCATCGACGACTCTCTCACCTTAACTTTAGGTACAACAACAAGTTGGTCAGTGGAAAGCTAGTGAAAGGACTTCCAAAGCTCAAGTATGAAAAAGAACGTCTTTGTGCAGTGTGTGAAAAAGGAAAGATGAAGATAGCTCCACATAAACCAAAGCCTGAATCGAGTACAAGCTCTTCGTTAGAGTTGTTGCATATGGACTTATGCGTTCCAATGTGAACGCGGAGTCTAGGCGGAAAGAAGTACATACTAGTTATTGTGGACGATTACTCGCGATACACGTGGGTCAAATTTCTACGTTCAAAAGATGAGACACCTGATGTTCTCATTACATTTCTGAAGACGACCCAGGTCAATCTGCAGAAATCGGTCAAGCTTCTAAGAACAGACAACGACACAGAGTTCAAGAACAAAACAGATCAAGAATATCTCGAATCAGACGGGATATCACATCAATACTCTGCTGCACGAACGCCTCAACAGAATGGAGTGGCCGAAAGAAGAAATCGTACGCTAGTCGAGGCTGCTCGTACTATGCTAAGTCAATCTGACTTACCTCTATTTTTGTGGGCTGAAGCTATATCGACTGCGTGCTACACTCAGAATCGATCCATGATATACTGCAGATTCAAGAAGACTCCTTATGCGTTAATCAACAACCGAACACTGACAATCAAATATTTCCATATATTTGGGTGTACGTGTTTTGTTCTAAACGGTAGAGAGAGTATGAACAAGTTCAGTGCCAAGGCGGACCGTGTATATCTGAAGAAGTCAAAGACAGTTATTGAAAGCGTCAACGTTACGTTTGATGAAGAAATGGCTTCTGAACAACACAGTTCAGAACCTGTGATAACTGGAGTACTAGCTTAGGGGCAAATCAGTCCAGAACCTGCGTCTCAAGCGAACAAATCTGATGAAGCATCAACGTCTACTAATCATTTATCTGATTTAGATTTATTATTTGAACTATTTTATGATGAATTTCTTGGATTTAATTTGAAGAAATTTGTTGTGGTTGACAGGATGGAAGACCCAATGACTACTCATCCAACCATTACAGATATTTCTACTGAATCCGACTCACCGATTCAACAAGAAATTCCAATTCAAATGCTGACTCCAACAGTTGAAGCTGTGATAAATAATGAAGTGACAGAAGTTGCTACATCAGTAGGATATGTTGTACATCTACAAACTGACCAAGTTGTACCTACTGAGCCTTCTGCACCTACTACTTCAACTGCAATCATCATTCCTCCTGAACAACCTGAAGAAGGTACCAGTGGATTTATAGATGATAATATTGATATATATTCATATAATCCATTCCCTCATGAACATAAATGGACCAAAGAGCACCCGATAAGCCATACAATTGGTGATCCAACAAAACCGGTGCAAACTAGGTCAGAGTCAACGAATATGTGTATGCATGAATCCTTTCTGAGCAAGATTGAGCCTACTCGCGTATCAGAGGCTCTTGCCGATTCCGACTGGGTGACTGCAATGCAAGAAGAACTGAATCAGTTCTGTTAAAGCACATATTTATTGGATTCAAGATCATAATTATCTGAAGATGGAAAATCTGAAGTCAAAAGCTGATAAAGTCGTCTCAACAAATAGTCTAGGGTCCTTTTGTAATAAATAGTCAAAGTCTGTTTTCGTATTTTATTTATTAGTCTTTATATTATAGTTATTAGTTTGTTTTGTTGTTGGTCCAAGCCTTTCAAAGCCCATTAGGCTAATAAAGCCTAAGTATAAATTTTCTTAATTTAGTGGTGATTAGGTTAGATAGATTATTGGAGCTAATTAGAGAAAAATAATTATAGAGTTTGGTGGTGGTTCCTGCGTCGTATACAGAAAGAAAGATAGAAGCAGAGTTTGATTTCATCATCAAGAAAGCTTGTAATCGATTGAATCTTTTAGATAATCAATATCAGGTTTGCATTATTGTGTTGTTTATTGATTTACTTGATTGAATGATTACGTATTGGGACACACAATTGGTATCACAACAGGTTACAAATTGAATTGAATGAGTTTTGTTCGGTTTTGTTTTCTATCAAAGATTCAAAAATTTTATTGTGTGATTGTTCTTTCAAGTGTTTATTGATTGGATTGTGTTTGTTTAGCATATTATCGTGATTGGGTATTGGTTGATTTGAATATTGCATCGATTTGATTATCAAAGTGATGATTTTTGTTTTCTGGGTTCGTTTTTGAGTTGACACTGTGTCATAAATCGATTTATTCTTAAAGTGGTTTTTATTGAAATTAACTGATTGCAATCTGTTCTAGTCGGTAAATTGATCGAATTGGCAAAGTTTGGTAGTTTAATTCGAGATTTCGAGTGTTTTCTGGACTGATTTGTGTTTCTCGGTCGAAGAACATCAAGAACATACCAGTCACCCCGCTTTCATATCGGTCGACTTGGTTTGCGTATCACGCTATACCGGTCTTTGTTTATATCGGTCCTTTCACTATCGGTCGACCACACCTTTTCGGTCGACCGGTACACACAGTCCACTTGGGTCTAAGCTATATCAGTCTAATCTATTTCCGGTCGAAGACCTATATCGGTCTAAGCACACTGTCGGTCGAACAACCATCCGGTCTTACATATTATCAGTCTAAGGTATATCGGTTCATAGCATCATACCGATCTTTGCACTTCCTCGGTCGAACAAGTATACGCAAACCTCACTTCGCGCATCGACCTTGATACACAATCCTCACTTTACGCATAGACCTTGACACGCAAACCTCACTTTCCGCATCGGCCTTGATACGCAAACCTTAACTTTGCGCAAGTACTGTTCACACTATTCACTGTTCACTTTTGCGAATTTTGTTCCAGGTTTGCACAGTTTGATTTTTCAATTTTTTGCAAACTGTTATATGGCCTCTAAATGTCCAAATTTTTTTTTAGGGGCGCTGCCCCCATACCCCCGCAAGGGCGTTGCCCCTTGACCCCCGTGCTAAGTCTGCAAAGGGGGACAAATTTCTGTTCGTGATCATTTTTTTCTGAATTTCATTCAAAGATTTTCAATATTGTTTGATTTTATCTGGACTAACGATCATTTTTCAAGTTCTTATCTTATTTCTATCAGTATGACTTCTAGCAAAGCTCCTTTAATCAGTACGGATGAGAATCCACCAGTACTTTTCAGAGGAGAGTATGATGCATGGAAAAATCAGTTCATAGACTTCATCGATCGACATGATTTAAGAGATTATATCAGAAAATCTCTGAAAGAAGGAATCATGTCACCTCCGACTAAGGTTCTCACAGTAGCTGGAAAGAACGGAGAAAATGAACAGAGAAAGTATAAATTACCACTTGATATGTACTCAGATGAGCAAAGAAAAAGGCATGAAGATGACAAATTAGCTTGATCTTTCCTAATGGAAGGAATGTCAAAAGAGATTTCAAAAGATATTTTCTTTACATTAGACAACAAAGATGCTACAGGAAAGTTGCTATGGGAACATATTGAGAAAATTGAGACAGGACCAAAGTTGTCTTCAAGAGTAAAATTTCTGGAATTTGAGAACTCTGAACTAAAAGAAAAGATTTCTTCATTGGAAGCTCAAATCCAGAAACTAGATTCTGTTGAGAACAATGAGAAAGTGAATGATTATGAGAGTACAAATGCAGATCTTCAAAAGAAGATATATGATCTGGAGAAAAAGATTGCCAAAGAAAGATCTGAGTTTGAGTTTGAAAAGAAAGCGTTTGTAAAGAAATTCTCAGACTTTTCGAGAAAAAATGCAGAAGAGAAGAAAGCGGTTGAGCTGAAATGTTTAAAGCTTTCTCAAAAGACTTCTGAATTTGAGAAAATAATTATTCTGGAAAGGGAAAAATTTGCCAAAGAAAAGAAGGTCGTTGAACAAAATAGCGCTGGATTCTTTAAAGAAATATCCGGACAAAGAAATGATGCTGAGAAGGGATTTGAAGAAGAGAGAAGTATGTTTGAGGCCGAATTCAAAACTCTTACTGAAAAGCTATCTGAACTATCTGCTAATGCACTGAAAGAGCAGCAAACAAAGTCTGAGTTCAGGAAGAACATTGATCTGCTTGTTAAAGAAAGAGACAACTTTGCTTCGACGATTAAAGTGCTTGAAAAGACTGTATCAAGTTCAAATCAGAAATCTGTCTCTTCACAAAGGTCAGTTAAATCTTTTGATCAGATTCATAAAACTAACCTTTTCTATGATAGCAATATAGATGGTTCAGGTACACATCAAAGAAGAAGGAGATACAAAGAAGAGGACCTGGTCTGGAAGAAGAAACCAGTTGAAGATAAGCTGAAAGAAAGAGAATCATGTGTACATGCGTCTAATGCCAAAAGGAACAATGTGCGTAAAGGTAAACCTGATCACGTCTACTCGAGAGATCAATTACTCAGGTTATCAGGTAAGAAATACTATTGTTCTTATTGTCGTACGCATGATCACATTCACAAAACCAGTGATCATTTCTGGTATGGTTCTTACTCTGTTATTCCCACAAGAACTACAACTAACAAACATGGACCCAAATACAAGTGGGTACCAAAGAAAAAGGATGAATCTGTGTTGCAGGCACCAATTGTCAAGGGGGAGTAAGATAACAGAGGCTTCTAAGCAAATCAGCTTAGGACTCGTACTTCAACGGAGTTTGACTTCTAAACACAACAGTTTAGGACTCGTACTTCAGTGATTAAAAGACCTTACTCCTGTGCTAATAAGAGATTGTACTCCAATACTCCAATGAGGAAATCAACCATCAAGGGGGAGTGCATACTTTTCTGAAATTTTATGCATCTGTCAGATACGTTAATCAACATTTGAGGGGGAGTCAATGTTTATATTTTTCACTGATAATTTTTTCTGATGCATAATTTCAGGGGGAGTAAAGGTGATGACTTTTGATTATTTCTAATCAGAACTAGTACACTAATTGTTTTACTGCTTTATGTCATTTCAATTTCAGTGAATAAAGTTACTTTGACTAGACTTTTAGACTTTTGTAGGTTGAGAGAAGCTTCAAAAATCATATCATTATGACTTTAATCTTGACTTCACGAGATGTGAGACTGTACTCGAAAGGTATAATTTCTTTTCTTCATCTCATTCATGGTTGAAAGAAGGACAACTTTCAATCATAAGAAAACATGTTCTTAAATGTTCAAACCACTTCCCGATTCTCAAACAGATTTCTTGATTTGGAAGTGTGATTTTAAATGTTTTCTGATTCATCTTTGAGCTTTAACTGATAAAGTTAAACTATCTGAGCATCATGTGCTTCATAGGAAAATATGGGATCAGTGTGCCAGAACTTAAAAGAAACTTCTATGGATTCACGTTAACTAGTGTTTCCTACCCAAGAAGTTAATCCTTTAGTGATTGCATGTGAGGAGTCAAAAGAAATGAGTGTGGGATGTGTGATGAGAGAACATGTCAAAACAGAGTTCAGTTAGCTGTGAGCTTAAAGATTAAAAAAAAGAGGGTGTGAGATTAGAGTAAAAGAACTTTCAAACTCTGCACCAACTACTTTCTGAGTCGGGCAGCCACATTTCTAATGCTTCATATTTCTTTGGTAAACATTATTGAAACAGGTACCTAGCCCATGCCAACTCTTGACATTACCCCACCAGCTACTCATTTTCTTCTCAACAAGAAAATGTTTCATTTTCAAAGGGGACGCAACACATATTCTATCTGATTTTCATTTGGAAAATCTGGATATTGAAAAGAAGGACGTCTGCCCCACCTTCACACTTCACTCATGCACATTGAGTCTGTGTTTAACTACTTTTATCAGTGGTTTACACTTTTTGAGCCTTATAAGAAATCATCATATGCTTAATTTATTCTATCACTTGCACGAACACACAAAGAATTTGTTTCTTTGTCATAACGTTCATAGAAATTACCTTTGTGGTTTTTCGATGATTGGATGGAAGCCCTGGGGGAGTGAACATCATAAAAGCTCCTTTATATTGTGTATTCATTACACACAGTGACTTTGTTTGACTGACAGGCAATTTTAACTAATTCATTTGTTGATTCAGGTGTTACACTTCATTTTCTAATTTGTCTAGATTTGCAAAGATCTGGATGACCATCTTAATGAATTGACGGATAGTCAGTGGTTCTATTTGCAAGATCAATGGTGGAAGACATTTTTTGGAGAAACGTTTTGATGAACTCTTTGCTATTTTCATCAAAAAGGGGGAGAAGCGTCAATCAAGAAATGCGGAGATACAAAGTTTTTGAACGCATTTCTGAAGATTTTCTGAAGATATGCTGGATTAAAGAAAATTTCCTTGAAGATGATTTGCTAAAGCATTCCGAGCTAAAACTGGAGATAATTTCTTTCCAAAAGATATTTTCATCGATTGGCGAGATTGCTACATTCTGAAGACAAAGAGGAAGATTACATTTTCTGAGCTTAGAGAATGATCTTGATCCAAAGGGGGAGATTGTTAAAGCACATATTTATTGGATTCAAGATCATAATTATCTGAAGATGGAAAATCTGAAGTCAAAAGCTGATAAAGTCGTCTCAACAAATAGTCTAGGGTCCTTTTGTAATAAATAGTCAAAGTTTGTTTTCGTATTTTATTTATTAGTCTTTATATCATAGTTATTAGTTTGTTTTGTCGTTGGGCCAAGCCTTGCAAAGCCCATTAGGCTAATAAAGCCTAAGTATAAATTATCTTAATTTAGTGGTAATTAGGTTAGATAGATTATTGGAGCTAATTAGAGAAAAATAATTATAGAGTGTGGTGGTGGTTCTTGCGCCGTATACAGAGAGAAAGATAGAAGCAGAGTTTGATTTCATCATCAAGAAAGCTTGTAATCGATTGAATCTTTTAGATAATCAATATCAGGTTTGCATTATTGTGTTGTTTATTGATTTACTTGATTGAATGATTACGTATTGGGACACACAAGTTCGACGCATTTCAAGTCTGGAGACTCGTACCCAAACCTCAAGGTAAAACCATTATAGGTACGAAATGGGTTTTCAAAATCAAGAAGGATGAAGATGGTACCGTTATTAGAAACCAAGCAAGACTTGTTGCCAAAGGATATAGGCAAGAGGAAGGAATACACTACGACGAGACTTATGCTCCTGTGGCGCGTTTAGAGGTTATTCGAATGTTTCTAGCCTACGCAGCCCACAAGAACTTCACGGTCTTTCAAATGGACGTGAAAAAAGCATTTATGAATGGAATTCTGAAGAAAGAAGTCTACGCCTCACATCCAGAAGGCTTTGTCAACCAAGATAAACCGACTCACATCTACATTCTCGACAAAGCACTCTACGGACTCAAACAAGCTCCTCGCGCCTGTTATGATATCCTATCTCAATTTTTAGTCAAGTCTGGTTTTTCAAAAGGTACGGTAGATACCACTTTGTTTATTAAAAATTAAAAATCCGATATCATTCTCATTCAAATCTATGTGGATGATATTTGTTAAGTCTAATTTTGTAGTAATCATTGTATTTATTTTCTAGCCTATACTGTTCTTAATGTTCATTTATGTGTTGTAAAGGCTAGGGGTATTTAAGTCCCCTTAGGGCCTTTGTTTTGTAACCTTGGCACTCACTTTAATCAGATTACACTTTGCGCTTCCTTGTTACTTTCTCTCTCTACTTTCTCTCTCTAAAGATTTAGAGATTCTTGGACTCTGAATTGGTATCAGAGCGATCTGAATCTTGAGAGAATTGAGAGATTGTTTTTTCTGTATCTGAATTTGTGATTGAAATCGAAATTTTGATTGTTTTCTTGAATTTTTCAAGAAAAACTCGTTTTCTTGATTTCTCATAAAATTTGGATCTGTTTGTGGTCGAATTGTATTGATTTTTGGTTCATTAGTCTCGATTTTGATAATCGATCATTGTTGCTTCTTGTATTTTTGCATAAAAATCTTGTTTAGATTGTTAATTTGGAGTCTTAGTGTTTTTCTGAAAACTTGTATTCTCGTTCTGTTCTTTTTCGAAAGTGTTGATTTAGTGTTTTTCAATTGAAATTGTTTGATAAAATTTGTTAGAAAGAAGTTTTCGAAGTTCAGTGTGTGCTTTTCTTGGTTTATTTTCAAAGTTGTAGTTGATCTTGCGTGAATTGGTAGTGTTTATGAAGTTTGTGTGTCATTCATAGTCTTTGCGTGTCTATCATGTAACTTTGCGCTTCATTCTTATGTTTTGCGTAATATTCTTTGTGGTCTAACTCGTGTGTTAGTAAATTTTTCAGGTTTGCGGTACACTTTGGAAACGCAAATCATCTAGTTTCTCGGCTCGAGTTTAAAACGCAAACCATCAGTTTGGTTTCACTCCGTATACGCAAACTTCACTTGCAAAAGATCTTCTTCGTGCAACACCCGCAAAGTCTCTCACCCGTAAAGTCTCTCACCCGCAAAGTGTAGTCACGCAAAGCTTCATTTTGCGTTTCACTAAGCAAACGCAAAACTCAGTTTGCGTTCCCTTCTGCAAACGCAAAACTTTCTTTGCGCTCCTCATTGCATACGCAAACCTCTAGTTTGCGCGTCTCTCATACTTAGAAAATTTTCTAAATTTTGTGATTTTTTCACAAGATGTCTCTACAAGCACAAATCTACAAGAATGACCTCATGATGTCTTTGGGGTCTGATACTCGTCCACCAGTTCTCATCAATGAGAATGAATTCGAACAGTGGCAGGATCGGTTTATCAACTTTATTGAAAGGCAACCAAATGGGGAGAACATGATGAAATCACTGACTCAAGGTTCTATGGAAATACCAAGGAAAGTTATTCCAGCTACAGCAACTTCTGTTGCTACCTCTGTTGAGAAAGCTTTAAGGGAATATGATGTTGATGAGATGTTACGACATCAAGTTGATAGACAGGCCAAATCAAATCTGATTCTTGCTCTTCCCAACTCCATTTATAACAGAATCGATTGCTTCAAACAGAATCCTATGCTGATGTGGACTCAACTTGAAGATATTATGCTTGGTACTGCAATGTCAACTCAGTTGCGTCAGACTAGGTATATGAACAATTTTGAGAAGTTCAAGGCTAAGGATGGAGAAAGCTTGAAGAGTGTATTTGACCGATTTTGGGCTGTTATCAACGATTTATACAAGATTAAAGTTAAGAAGACTGAATTGGAGGCTAACTTAAAATTTTTGAATGCTTTACAACCTGAGTGGAACAAGTCATACCACAGAATGAAAAACAATGTCAGAATCTCAACCATGCCAATTCAGGAGTTATACGAAATTTTGATGACAGATGAATCTATGGTAATGGAGAAGAAGGCGAAAATGGATGAGAAGAACAATCCTCTATCAGTAGATCCCATTGCTCTTATAGCTAGCCAACTGGCTGAGCAAGCTTTGACTGAATCTGCTTATGATGGATCAACGGATGATGATGGCGATGCTTTAGAAAAGGCCATGATACTTTTGACTCAGCACTATCAGAAGAGATTCAAGCACAAATCTGGTTCAAACAACCTGCGGTTTACTTCTGGTTCTAAAAAGATAGAACCTGGTGCTCGTTCAAAGACATACACTC
Organism: Arctium minus; assembly: GCA_954870635.1. Classification (NCBI taxonomy): domain Eukaryota; kingdom Viridiplantae; phylum Streptophyta; class Magnoliopsida; order Asterales; family Asteraceae; genus Arctium; species Arctium minus. Next base: position 117,394,417 of record OX941080.1, on the reverse strand, counting down.
CAAAGTATGAACCAGCTAAGGTGGTTGAATAGAAGAAGGATGAGAAAAAGGTGGTTAACTGTTTTAACTGTGGGAAGCCTGGACATATGGTTAAGGACTGCAGAGTCAAAGTGATAATGGATGTTGCTCTTTACCGAAAGAAGTTGGCTCTAGCTGAAAAGAAGGTAAGTGGAACCATCCTGTTGGCCGAAGAAGAATACTGGTTGGATCATTAGAACAACGAGGCTGAAAATGAGGAAACTGCGGCTATGTGCTTTATAGGTGATGACAAATCTAATGATGAGGAAGAGGATACCTCATCTGATTGTTCTGAGGTAATATCTGAGTTTAACTATAATTTCTTCTTATCTCAAATAAATGTTTTTATCACTGCTTTGCCTGATTTGCGCTCAAAATTCGTTTCTGAGAAGTTTAAAAATCAAGAAAAGTCTGATTTCATCGAAAAACTGCAAATTTCTTTAAAAGATGAAAAGTCAATTTTAATTGACAAAAAAGAGAAATTTAATAAGCAGTTGGTCGAGTTAGAAAATTCAAATCAGACTTATCGTGATTCGTTGACTGAACTGACTTCTTCAAATAAAATCCTTTCAGATAAGATAATCGTTTTAGAAAGGAAATTGTATAAAAGAGAACAGTCTGAGCAAACCATTTACATGAATAAACCAAGGAGTGAAGAAGCAATAAAAGAAAAGTGGGGACTTGGTTTTGAAAACCCGCATTCTTTAAATCATGCTAAAAATGAAGTTCCTACTTTATATGAATATGATTACTTTACTCTTGCAAGATATGCTCCTCAGTTTAAATTCTTTTGGACAACTGAGAAACAAATTTTGGAAGAAGAAAATGTGAAAAGGATGAAAAATAAGAGGATGGAAATGCCATTTGTTTACACTTCTGAAAATGCAAACTATTTTCCTGATCAATCTAAGAAATCCAGAAAATAATGGCCATTTGCGTTTCACATTGGAAACGCAAACTGAAAGTATGCGCATGCAGTTGGACGCGCAAAGCTCAGTTTGCGCCTCCATTGGGAAGCGCAAACCTCCTCCGGACTTGCAAAATTTTGAAAATTTCCACTCCAAGGCTAGTTCTTCAATGTCAAATGCTAAGACTGATTTCTTTTATAATGTTTCTTCTTCTGATTCAATTATTGATGATTCTTTACTGCTAAATGCTCAATTTTATAAAAAGAAGCGTAAAAGAAGATGATCAAAAAAGTCAAAGAAACATGATACTGTCTTATCTGAAAATTCTAATGTTTCTGATTTTTCTTCTTCAAATCGGACTGTGAGGAAGTCACCAAGGCAGATTTGGAGGATGACACAACAAATTTTAGAATCTTAATTGTTAGGAGTTAACTATGTAGACAATTTTTGTGATACTGATACATTTGCTACATGTAATAAAAACCCAAAATATTCTTTTCAACAAATGTTTGATATATCAAAGAATATCTCATATGCTTCTTCTAGTTCTGATTCTGATAATTGTGTGTTTTCTTCTATTGATAATTGCTTTCATTCTTGCATGAAAAATAAATCTGTGAAAAATAAAATATATAAATCTAACAAGGAACCCATAAGCATATGGGTACCTAAAAAGGTGTAGTTTCTGTGTGTGCATCTAAGTCAATTATGGTATCTGGACTTGAGATGTTCAAAACATATGATTGGCAACAAATCTCTTCTGTCTAATTTTAAAGATAAATGTTGCGGTCGTGTGAAATTTGGCAACTGTGAGACAGCTCCGATTCTTGGTTATGGTGATCTAGTTTAGGGTAACATAACTGTAAAAAGAGTAAGCTACGTCGAGGGTCTAAGTCACAACCCTTTTAGCATAGGACAGTTCTGCGATAAAGACCTTGAAGTCAGCTTCAAATCCAAAAGAGTTGAAGTGAAGAATGATAATGGCAAGGATCTTCTGGTAGGAAAAATACACTCAAATTTGTATACCATTGATCTTTCCAAGATCAAAATTCCTTCAGATATCTGCTTGCTTTCTAAAGCTTCAGTTCAAGAAAGTTGGATTTGGCACAAACGTTTAGCTCATCTCAACTTCAAGTATATGGATCGCCTGGTCAAAAGTGATTATGTGAGAGGTCCTCCTGTTCTCCGTTTCCAGAAAGACCATCTTTGCCAGGATTGTGAGAAAGAAAAAATGAAGAAAACTCCTCACAAGCCTAAACCTGAACACTGCACGTCGGCTATTCTTGATCTATTGCATGTTGATTTGTGTGGTCCGATGAAGACAAAGAGTTTAGGACATAAGAAATATGTTTTGGTGATTGTTGATGATTACTCCAGATATACTTGGGTAAAATTTCTGAAGTCAAAAGACGAGACTCCTGAAGTACTCATCAACCTCATCAAGACAACTTAGACAAATAAGCAGAAGCAAGTGAAAGTGGTAAGATCTGACAATGGTACTAAATTCAAAAACAGTACTCTTCAGGCATTCTATGAATCTCAAGGAATACAACAACAATTTTTTGTTGCACGTACTCCTCAACAGAATGGTGTTGTTGAAAGAAGAAACAGAACGCTTGTTGAGTCTGCCAGATCAATGCTCGTTTATTCAGGTCTATCTTTGTCTTACTGGGCTGAAGCAGTGTCAACTGCCTGTCATACACAGAACAGATCAATTCTTCATCGCCGTTTCATCAAAACACCGTATGAACTTATGAACGGGATTAAACCAAACATCAAGTATTTCAAGTCATTCGGGTGTAAATGCTACGTTCTGAATGATAGGGAGAATCTCAACAAGTTTAGTCCAAAGGCAGACGAGGGTGTATTCGTGGGTTATTCTTCAAACTCTGCCTCTTATAGAGTTTTTCTGATCTCTGCAAGAAAGGGCATAGAGAGTGTCAATGTAAAATTTGACGAAGCTGCTGATTTGGTTTCTAGTTAATCAAACTAAGAACCCGTTATTTCTGAACATTCAGTTTCTGAACAAATCAGTTCAGAACCTGCTCTTTCACCGGATAACCAGGATTCTTCTACTCCCTCTCCTAATCTTTCTGATCTTGATTTTCTGTTTGAAAATTTTTATGATGATGTGCCTAGATCTAATTCTGAAAATGTTTCTAATGTTTTGAATCAGGAAACTGAGAGCTTATCTATTCCAAATTCCGCAGCATCTATCCCTGAGAATGATGTTGCTCCAGTCTCTTCTGTTCAAGAAGAACTGGCACAACAAGATTTTGTTCAATCAGACAAAGTTCAATCACAAACTGAGCTTATTCATGAAGAACATACTCAAGAAGAGTCAATTCAAGATGAACCTGTTCAAGAGGAATCACTTCAGGAAGAAATACAAAATGATGTTATTCAACAAACTATTCCTGAATCTGATTCAGAGATTGTTGAGATACCTCCTCCTCAAGTTGAAACTATTTATATCTCTTCATCTGATGTAGAAGTTTGTGAACCTCCCTCTCTTCAATTAGAAGTGGTTCAAGTTGCAATTGATCCTCTCCCTCATACAACAAAATGGACAAGATTTCATCCAATTCATCAAATTATTTGAGATCCTCAAGCCAGTGTTTCTACACGCTCCAAATCGGCTACTTCCAACGAATGTCTCTTCACTTGCTTCCTAAGCAAGATTGAACCTACAAAAGTTTCTCAAGCATTGGGAGACCCGGATTGGATTATTGCTATGCAAGAGGAGATCAATCAATTTGATGCGCTCAAAGTGTGGAGACTTGTACCGAGGCCGAAAGGAAAAAGCATAATTGGTACAAAGTGGATTTTCAAGAATAAAAAGGATAAAGATGGTATCGTTGTGCGTAATAAAGCAAGATTGGTAGCCAAAGGATATCGACAAGAAGAAGGTATTGACTACGATGAAACGTTTGCACCTGTTGCCAAATTGGAAGCTATCCAAATGTATCTTGCCTTCGCTGCTTATCGCAACTTCACAGTATATCAAATGGACGTCAAGACGGAATTTCTCAAGGGTAACCTGAAATAAGAAGTATATGTATCTCAGCCAGAGGGATTTGTTGACAAAGATCATCCAAATTATGTATATTTTCTCGATAAAGCATTGTATGGTTTGAAACAAGCTCCACGGGCGTGGTATGACGAGTTGTCAGCTTTCTTGGTCAAATCCGGCTTCACCAAAGGATCTATCGATACTACTCTTTTCATTTATAGAACTAATCTTGATATCTGCTTAGTACAAATATACGTAGACGATATTATTTTCGGTGCGACAAACAAATCTTTGTGTACATGGTTTTCTGATCTTATGACCTCTAGATTTCAGATGGGCATGATGGGAGAAATCAATTTCTTTCTCGGCTTACAAGTGAAATAGCTTCCTGATGGTATCTTCATCAACCAGTCAAAGTATATATTTGACATCTTGAAGAAATTCAAGATGGACAAATCTACTTCAATCGGAACGCCGATGGCTCACGGTGCCAAACACGGACTCGATCCAGATGGAAAAGCTATGGATCAAAAGACATACAGAGGGATGATCGGATCACTGATGTATCTAACTGCCAGTCGCTCGGACATAATGTTCTCCACGTGCTTGTGTGCCCGATTCCAAGCTAAATCAAAAGAATCTCATCTTTTAGCAGTCAAACGCATTTTTAGATATATTAAAGGAACTCCTTATTTAGGATTATGGTATCCTAAAAGTTCTGAATATAATTTGATTGCTTATTCAGATGCAGATTTTGGTGGTAATCAATTGGACAGGAAGAGTACTTCTCGTCATCTTCAGTTTTTAGGTGACAGACTGATAAGCTGGGCGTCGAAAAAGCAAAACTGCGTTTCAATATCAACAGCCGAAGCTGAATACGTCTCTGCAACTAGTTGTTGTGCTCAAGTGCTCTGGATGAAAACGCAACTTCATGATTACGGAATGCTATACAAGACAGTGCCGATATATTGTGACAACATGTCTGCAATTGCGATATCAGTCAATCCAGTCCAACACACCAAGACCAAGCACATAGACATGCGGTACCATTTTATAAAGCATCACGTGGAAGAAGGTACCATTGAATTATATTTTGTATCAACTGAATATCAACTTGCTGATATCTTTACAAAAGCCTTAGATGAAAAACGTTTCAATTTTTTGCTTTCAAAATTAGGCATGTTGAATTTAAAAGTTTAAATCTTTACAAATTTTATTCTATAAAATAAAATTTTACATATTTTCTTTCTTTTGAATAAAACGTATGTTTAGGGTCTTTAACAAGTTATTTGTTTATATTAAAGTTTTATATGTTCAACTTTCAAGTCTTACAAAAGTCGAAAAGTCAGCAACATGTTTGTAGCTTTTGATACTGCTTTAAAGATATGTAAGTCTGAATTTGTATAGTTTACTTTGCTTAGACTACCTAAATGATCAGAATTATAGATCGGAATGAAAATATGGGCGAAGCATTTAGACGTTGATCTGAGTAATTGAGATTAATAATAAATTCTTAAAATACAGAAATCTCTGGTTTTAAAAGTTTGTACCTGTGACCTTCCTGGTTTGGGAAAGTAAGTTCCGTGGGATGCTCGACATCTGGTCCCCTAAGGTCATTTGGTCTGGGAGTGATCGAACAGAAATCCTTCTATAGAATCAGATCGAAAGTCATGTTTTACTAGTATGAATGGGTTTAGAATATGTCTATGTAGCCTTTCTGATCCGGGAAAGTAAGTTCCAATGGGTGCTTGACACCTAGTCCCCTAAGGCCAACTGGTCTGGGAATGGCTGACCCAAATCCTGCAATAAGGTCAGATAGAAAGTTACGTTTACGGCATGTTCTTTACTTAATGAACTCTCTGATTAAAAGATGCCAAAGTGCACGCGCTTAAAAGATGCCAAAGAGCACACTCATGTTAAGATGCCAATGTGCACACTGCTAAAAGAGGCCAATGAGCACACATCTCATAATATTTGGTGATATGTTTGAGTTGTGATAAACCTGTAAATTTGTGAAAGTCTAAATTTTTGATGACTTAGTGTAAGTACATGCAAAGTTTTCTATAATAATTTTAGAACTACATTTTTCTTGAAGTTAATTGAAGTTCACATGCGAGCACACTGAATAGACAAATGGAAGTTTCTGAAACTGAACCTCTTAACTTGATATGCAATTATACTTGGTCTTGTATCCAACAATATATGCTTGATTTCAACTGATTGATAAATCTGTGAAATTTTACTGAGTAGACTTTAATTTGTTTAGTGTTTAAAAGTTTATATATTCAGTTGTTACAAAATTTATATTCAATATGATCATCTTTCTTACTGATGTCTTTGTGTTTGAGTATCTGTATTTTTTTGTATATGGTCTGTGCATATTTCAAGGGGGAGAGCTTATCTGAAAAAGTTATATGTTCTTTTTTGTGTTTTAGGGGGAGTAAGTAAGAAAATTATCTGTGCTGATCAGAAATTAAACAGGTATGTTTCTCAGATTTTTCTACACATTCGCTATACTAACAGTTAAATTTTTGTGCATTTGTGTAGGGGGAGTAAAGGAACCTGTCAGGTAAAATTTTTTATTTAGCTGTATTTTTTTTAAGAATTTTTTTTTAGAATTTTTTTTTAAGTGTATTTTTTTAGTGTTATTTTTTTTTAATTTTAGTATAAATAGAGGTTAGTATGTGTCTGTTCCCTTTTCTTGCTTCTTTTATCTTTTTTGAACCTTGAAGTACTGTTCATCTTCTTCCCTCTCATTCTAGGTGAGCTGATTTCCACTTGTGCAATCAATATTGTGTTTCGATTTCAGGTTTGTATTTCTTTATAGTTTTTGATTAATTGTTTTGTAATTAATGTTTAGGTTAACATTGTTTTTCTATTGTGTTTGATTTCGATGTTTTGTTCATTTACTGTGCCATTTACGTTCTTTATATTGATTCATTGTCTTCGATATTCAGATTCGAGTTTCTTTGTTCAAATTGAGTCTTGGGTTTTGTTTAGAACTGATAATCGATCATCAGGTATGCTTCTTTTTACTTTAATTTCATGTTTTCTTGCTTTAATTTTGATTCTTGTGGTTTTTGGTTTGTGTCTCGCGAAAACTAGGTTTTAAGTTCAAGTATGGTAGACCCGCAAAGTGAACTTTGCGCGTCAAGCTAGAAACGCAAAGTGAACTTTGTGCGTCTAACTAGAACCGCAAAGTGAACTTTGCGCGTCTAACTAGAAACGCAAAGTGAACTTTGCGCGTCTAGCTAGAACCGCAAAGTGAACTTTGCGCGTCTAACTAGAAACGCAAACTCTACTTTGCGCTTCTAAATTGTTAAGCAAACCTTTTGTTCTTTCAAGTGTTGTTTACGTATCAACTAGGACACGCAAAGTTACTTTGCGTCTCCTCTTTGACACGCAAAGTCTACTTTGCGCGTCTAACTAGAAACGCAAAGTCTACTTTGCGATTCTAACTAGAAACGCAAAGTCTACTTTGCGCTTCTAACTTGATACGCAAACCTTCCTTTGTGTTTTTGTGTGTTTTGTTTTTGTTTTTCTAAGTATAGTTTTCGGACCATGTTAGACATGCAAACTTACCTTTGCGTCTCATGACTGAAACGCAAACCTTGGTTTGCGCTTCTAACTTGGCACACAAACCATACATAGAATTTTTTTTAATTTTTGTCTAATTCTTTTTGTTTTTGTTTTCCAGGTCTATTATGTCTTCTAAAACAAATACAGATCCAATGATTCAAGACGAGAATGCCCTTCTCAATGATCCGTCTGATCGAGCTTCTCATGATACTCCCATGCCGTCACATCCTTCTGTTGAGGCCGATCTTTCTGCTTCTCGTCGTACACCAAATGATGTGTTCCCAACCATCATGTATATGCCTTACAAGCCGAACAACTATCATGTGGACTTTGACCGAATCAAGATACATCCAGTGATATGAGCAATTCTCAGAGGTCATCCACTTGCCCCTTCTCTTTCTTACTGCGCAGATGTTCCTGAAGTTTATCTACAGCAGGCATGGCATACAATAACAAAGAATGAAATGGCTTGTCCGCATCACTTTGATCTTCAAATCGATCAATTTGAATCTTTTCTTTCTTACAAGTGTCTGAGATTGATACTGGAGCTTCCTGAGCCTAATTCCAGACCTGGCCGAACTACATATGACAACTTTCCATCTGAAGAGGAAGTATATGAAAGAATAAGGAATATTGGATATGTTGGTACTTTGAACAAACCTACAAACTTTGACAAGTCTAATCTACCTCCAGTATGGTTTGCACTGTTCTCAGTTATCATCAGGTGCCTGACATCGAAGCATTCTAGCACAGACAGTGCAAGTTTATTGTATCTCCGATTGTTCCATCCAGTCGTCTATGACTTGCATGTCGACTACACTTTTATTTTTTGGACCGAACTCTCGGAGGTGGTACATGACAAGTTCACTAACAAGAATCGGAAGTTCATTCCGTTCCTTAGATTTCTGAAGCTTATTGTTCGAAGCATGCTCCGCAGCAATCCAACCATTCCTCGCAGGTTATCTTGGCCTCAGGTTCCAAACTCTGAAATGACTTATATTCTGAAGCAGAAGAGGTCTTTCAACTATTCTATGACCATTCTGTATGCTCTTATTGCCAACTACGTTGATGTTACAGATGAGGATGTCATAGAATATTGTATGGAGAATGAGTTCATGGAAGTTGTACAAGATGAGCCTTCTCATGACAATCCAGCTGCTGAAAAAGATGTTGAAGTTGAAGCAGCTATTCCTGAACAAGAGCCTGAAGTTGAAAAAGAGGCTGAAGATGAGCAAGAAGTTGCAGTTTTTGTTGAAAAAGAAATAGTTCAAGAGGATGTTGCTTCTCAACAAATTGAGAATGTTCTAACGGACATTGTTACTGAGTCTCCTATTCATGTTACTTCTGATGATGCTGATGATGGTGATATTCATGTTAGTGATATTGATGGGGATGATGATGATGAAGATTCTGATCATGATGATAATGATAATAGTGATAAACCAAGTCTTAAGGTTTATGAAAGGAAGGTTAGGACACCGGAAGTGGTTGTCTCAACAAAAGTTCTCTCTGAAGATGATTCTGTTCCTGTTAATCTTTCAGTTGCACATCTTCAAGTAGATGAATTGGATACAACTTTTGATCAAGCCACAACTTTGGTACAAAGCCAAGCCCCAGCAACTTCACTTGCGGCAATTCAGTCTTCTGATCAAGTTCCGGCTGTAGAAATTTCTTCTGATCAAGCTAGGGTATCTTCTGATAAATTCTCTACGTTGAATGATGTTATTCGTCAGTTATCTGAGAAAATGGATGCAGAAAAGGATGCTCAAATTCTAAAGTTGAAGACTTTCTTCAAAGGAAAGATGCCTGAGATTGATACTTCAGTGATTACTCCAGAGATTCCTTTCAGACGACCAACTAGGGTAGTTCTTCGTGAACCTTCTAGTGCTATGACTTCAACTACTTCTCCGATTGTTACTCTTCCGTTTCCTTCGGTGGTTTCTATGTATGCGGGACTTTCTATGTCTGCTACTTCTGATACATCTTCAAGGTCTTCTCTTCATGACCTACCTATTTATGAATTGACTGATCTTCTGTATGCGCGTCTACTGTCTATGTCACCGCCACAACATCAGGATCAAGATCTTCTTTCTTTGCTATGGAACTTCCAACCTACTCCGCCTCCAGTTCCTTCTTCTGAATCTGACCGGATTACTATTTTATCTGATGAGTTCCATGCATTCAGATAAGAAGTTCGATCAAGTTTTGCTGATCTTGAATCTTTTATGACTCAAGTTTTTTTTTTTTTTGATATCTCTAACAAGGTTGATCGTATGGAACAAAGTTGCAGATCTGAGGTCGTCCAGTCTCTTAAGCGCCGACATGACCAAGATGATCCTGATCATCAAGGCCATGAGGGGGAGATGGCAAAGAGACCGAGAGTTGAAGGATCTTCTGAAGCTAGAGAAGATATTCAAGAAGAAGTGGCTGGTGATAAAGGAAAGAGTGGTGAATCTGTTCAAGACTGCAACGTTCAGGATTTAGTGAATGTTATGATTGAGAATGTTGATCTGTCTTCCATGCATAATGAACTGAATATTTCTGAGAGAAATATTAACAATAATATGCAAATTGTTGTTTATATGGATCCAGATGTTTCTGAAAACGTTCATGAAGTTGAAGAATCTGAAGCTGCAAATGACATGAGGACATTCTTTGCTAACTTCATAGAGATTAACTCTGATGATGATGAAGATGTCAGGTTTGAAAAGATATGTCAAGTCAATGAAGAAGACTGTGATGACATCATTATCATATCAGATACAGAAGATGACTCAGTGTTCATGGATGCGAAAGACGAAGAAGAAGCAGATTTGTTATACAGTGATCTTCCTGCTCATGATGAGATTCCTGAATCAGCTAAAGATACATCTACTCCTGTTGCTAGTTCAGCTCCGACAACCACTATTCCTTCAAGATCATTTGAAAGTGGTCAGTCGTCAAGAGCAGAAGTTGATGTACCACCTTCTGATCATGTAATTCCTCCATCTATTCTAGAAGAAGGACCAGCTTTATCTAGACATCAAAGACAAAGGAATTTGCAACGTAGATATTTGGCATCAAGGCAAAGATCAGCCTTTCTAGAAGACACTCAGAGAAACATCTTTGTCTCTAGAAGAAGGGCGATTAACATCTATGCTATCCTTGGAGTAGAGAAAGATTGAGATGCCTATCAATATGAGTACTTGATGTTCATCAAGTGTCAGCGCAAAAGGAATAATACCGTTTCTTCTCAACACTTGATTTTTCGAGTCATCAGTGTCACAATCAACAAGTTTGTGAACATCTGGTATCCTGATTTTGAAGTTGAAAGAAGAGACTGCAAGCGGTATAAATTTTCAGAGGCAGACTTCACTGACCTTTCTATAGATGATATTGAATTCTTATATGATCACTTTAGGAATCTGTATCATAGAACACAGGATATTTCTCAATCTTTGTTCGTCATTAAAAGATTCATACAACGTCAAATCAGATTCTTCCGAGTTTTTGATTTTCAGATGGTTGTCGAAAGTTTTCAACCGGTTGTTAATCTTCTCAGGCCCAACCAAAGCTTACCGAACTTAGAGTCTTATCCTCTTCTCACCATTGTTGAAGATCCATATGGAGTGGTGTACAAGAATTGGTCTAATGAAAAATACTTTCTCAAGTTTGAAGAAATTGCTCACTACTACGATGGAACCTTAAAGGTGATCAAGCTTCAGTTGGAGCAACGTCTGAAGGAGGCTAAAAGAAGATTTTTGGAAACAAGAGCTAATGCATTTCATGTTGATAATGAAGAGATTCGACTTCTCCAAAAGACTTTAGATTCAATTCAAGAGAGATTGAATCTCCGCTCAACTCTAAGACAACTGGAAGTTTTGGTTGGTTTGAATCGACTTCGTCAAAGAGAAGAGCGTCAGTGATTCTCCAAAGTCGCCTGGTTGGTCTATGCTGTGGTTGAAAATTGTTTTTGAAGACCACGACGCCAATGATTACTAAGGGGGAGATTGTTAAGTCTAATTTTGTAGTAATCATTGTATTTACTTTCTAGCCTATACTGTTCTTAATGTTCATTTATGTATTGTAAAGGCTATGGGTATTTAAGTCCCCTTAGAGCCTTTGTTTTGTAACCTTGGCACGCACATCAATCTGATTACATACTTTGCGCTTCAATTGCTCTCTCTCTACTATCTCTCTCTAAAGATTTAGAGATCTTGGTTTCTCATAAATCATCTAAAGTTCACCTTCCATTTTATTATGTAAAGCTGGATAATAGTTATGATTAAAAATCTCAAAAGAAATCTCTTTCAAATGACTTCTTTTAAAGTTATTCTGTAAAAGAGATGGAGGCGAAGCCTATTAAAGGTAAAATTTACGTTCCTCCTCTTGTTTTGGAAAGTCAAATTTCTGAACTCTAGAACTCTTTAACAGATGAAAGACTTTTGATTGAGATTGAACAAAAAGTTTTTTCAATCGTGCTGAAAAATGGTGTTATTTCAAAGGCTTCTAAATCTGATGACATGTTTGGTTTAGCAAACAGTGGATTTGATTTTCTTAACTCTGACGGTGGTTTGGATGGTTGTTTTCAACAATTTGATTTTGATGCAAAACTTCCTAACCCTTCATCTTTTATTGAGAAATCTTTGGGAAAAAACAGTATGCCTGTTAACAGTGCAAAATCAACGAAAGTTGATAACTCAGTCTCTGTGAAAGCTAAAAATACTAAAGGTAAGATTAAATCTAAGCATTCACATAAACTGAACACTACTGGTAATCCGAAGAAGAAGAATTCGTTTGTTGCTCAAAAGTCTAACTCACAAGTTTCAAATGTTTCAGCAATGAGCAAGAAAAGACTTGAAGTTAAATCTGAATGGCAACCAAAACAGAAGTTTGACGAGACTGCTATATCATGTTCTAGTGCTGACTGTAATAAGATTTCTACTAGTAAAGATGATATAATTGTGGATGTTGCTTTTATAAAACCAAATCTTGTCGTTTCACGCAAGAAATATTCTATGAAGCAATTATTCCAGTTATCTTTGTCTGCTAGAAGGTTTTCAAATTATGATAAACATGATCTTGCTTCTCGTATAGATTCTGAATTTTGGTTTGGAACATATCATGTTCCCTCTTATCATTCAAATTCTTTATTTGATTCTAAAAAGCAAAGCGGACCCAAATTTCACTGGGTGCCAAAATCGTTTGCTAACACAGTTGGATCCAATTGGAAATGGATACCAATGAAAAGGGACGATTATGTGTTGCAGGTACCTACTGTCTAGGGGGAGTAGGAGAAAAGAAGAAAGTTTCTTGAATAACACAGTTCAAGACCCGCACTTCAAAGAAGAATGGTTCTTGAGTAAATCAGCTCAAGACCCGGACTTAAATGTGAAGACAATGGTTCTTGAGTAAATCAGCTCAAGACCCGGACATCAATGTCAGAAGAATGGCTTCTAAGTAAATCAGCTTAGAACCCGTACCTCAACGAAGTTTGACTTCTAAACACAACAGTTTAGGACTCACACTTTAATGATCAAAAGACCTTACTCCTGTGCTGATATGAGAAATTGTACTCAGATACTCGAATGAGGAAATCAACCTTCAAGGGGGAGTACATATTTGTCTGAAATTTTATGCATATCTTTAACACTCATAATGTACTGATGCATAATTTCAGGGGGAGTAAAAAGGTGATGACTTCTGATTCTTTCTGATCAGAACTCGTACTTTCATAGTTTTTACTGCTTTTTGTCTTTTCAATTTAAGTGAATAAATTTGCTTTGACTTGACATAAGACTTTTGCAGAATTTTTGAGAGATGCTTACAAGTTCATATGGTTATGACTTTAAGCTTAGTTTCATGAGATATAAGATCGCACGTTAAGGTACAATCCTTTATCTTAATCTCATATATGGTTGATAAGTGGACAACTTTCAATCATAGAAAACATTGTTCTAAATGTTCAAACCACTTCCCGATTCTCAAACCGAATTCATGAATTGGAAGTGTGACTTTAAATGTTTTCAAGTTCTACATTGTGCTTTAACTGAAATAGTTAAACATATCTTAGCATCATATGCATCATAGGAAAACAAGGATTTCTTTATGCTAGGAATTAACACAACTTCAATGAAATCACCTTAACCAGTGATTTCTATCCAAGAAGTTAATCCATAGTGATTGAGTGTGAGAAGTCGAAAAGAAATGAGTGTCATTAGAGTGAGCAAAATGTTTAAAAGAAAGAGCGTGTGAGAACAGAGTTAAAAGAATATCACAACTCTGCACCAACTTTTTCTGAGTCGGGCAGCCACATTACTAGTGTTTCACAATTCTTTAGTGAACATTATTGAAACAGGGAACTAGCCCATGCCAACTCTTGATCAAACCTCACCATCTACTCATTTTCTACTCAAATAAAAAGTGTTTCACATTTTCTAAGGGGAAGCCGCACATTTGCTATTTGATTTTCATTCGAAAAATCTGGATATTGAAAAGTAGGAAGTCTGCCCCACCTTCGCACATCAATCATGCACATTGAGTCTGTGTTTAACTTACTGTTGTCTCAGTGGTTTACAAAAAAGTTGAGCCTAATAAGCAATCATCAAGTGCTTAATTCTTTCTATCACAAGCACAAACACACAAGGAATTTGTTTCTTCAATCGGAACGCCGATGGCTCACGGTGCCAAACTCGGACTCGATCCAGATGGAAAAGTTGTGGATCAAAAGACATACAGAGGGATGATCGGATCACTGATGTATCTAACTGCCAGTCGCTCAGACATAATGTTCTCCACGTGCTTGTGTGCCCGATTCCAAGCTAAACCAAAAGAATCTCATCTTTTAGCAGTCAAACGCATTTTTAGATATATTAAAGGAACTCCTTATTTAGGATTATGGTATCCTAAAAGTTCTGAATATAATTTGATTTCTTATTCAGATGCATATTTTGGTGGTAATCAATTGGACAGGAAGAGTACTTCTCGTCATCTTCAGTTTTTAGGTGACAGATTGATAAGTTGGGCGTCGAAAAAGCAAAACTGCGTTTCAATATCAACAGCCGAAGCTGAATACGTCGCTGCAACTAGTTGTTGTGCTCAAGTGCTCTGGATGAAAACGCAACTTCATGATTACGGAATGCTATACAAGACAGTGCCGATATATTGTGACAACATGTCTGCAATTGCGATATCGGTCAATCCAGTCCAACACACCAAAGACCAAGCACATAGACATGCGGTACCATTTTATAAAGCATCACGTGGAAGAAGGTACCATTGAATTATATTTTGTATCAACTGAATATCAACTTGCTGATATCTTTACAAAAGCCTTAGATGAAAAACGTTTCAATTTTTTGCTTTCAAAATTAGGCATGTTGAATTTAAAAGTTTAAATCTTTACAAATTTTATTCTATAAAATAAAATTTTACATATTTTCTTTCTTTTGAATAAAACGTATGTTTAGGGTATTTAACAAGTTATTTGTTTATATTAAAGTTTTATATGTTCAACTTTCAAGTCTTACAAAAGTCGAAAAGTCAGCAACATGTTTGTAGCTTTTGATACTGCTTTAAAGCTTTGTAAGTCTGAATTTTTATAGTTTACTTTGCTTAGACTACCTAAATGATCAGAATTATAGATTGGAATGAAAATATGGGCTAAGCATTTAGACGTTGATCTGAGTAATTGAGATTAATAATAAATTCTTAAAATACAGAAATCTCTGGGTTTAAAAGTTTGTACCTTTGACCTTCCTGGTTTGGGAAAGTAAGTTCCGTGGGATGCTCGACTTCTGGTCCCCTAAGGTCATTTGGTCTGGGAGTGATCGAACAGAAATCCTTCTATAGAATCAGATTGAAAGTCATGTTTTAGTGGTATGAATGGGTTTAGAATATGTCTATGTAGACTTTCTGATCCGGGAAAGTAAGTTCCAAGGGGTGCTTGACACCTAGTCCCCTAAGGCCAACTGGTCTGGGAATGGCTGACCCAAATCCTGCAATAAGGTCAGATAGAAAGTTACGTTTACGGCATGTTCTTTACTTAATGAACTCTCTGATTAAAAGATGCCAAAGTGCATGCGCTTAAAAGATGCCAAAGAGCACACTCATGTTAAGATGCCAATGTGCACACTGCTAAAAGAGGCCAATGAGCACACATCTCATAATATTTGGTGATATGTTTGAGTTGTGATAAACCTGTAAATTTGTGAAAGTCTAAATTTTTGATGACTTAGTGTAAGTACATGCAAAGTTTTCTATAATAATTTTAGAACTACATTTTTCTTGAAGTTAATTGAAGTTCACATGCGAGCACACTGAATAGACAAATGGAAGTTTCTGAAACTGAACCTCTTAACTTGATATGCAATTATACTTGGTCTTGTATCCAACAATATATGCTTGATTTCAACTGATTGATAAATCTGTGAAATTTTACTGAGTAGACTTTAATTTGTTTAGTGTTTAAAAGTTTATATATTCAGTTGTTACAAAATTTATATTCAATATGATCATCTTTCTTACTGATGTCTTTGTGTTTGAGTATCTGTATTTTTTTGTATATGGTCTGTGCATATTTCAAGGGGGAGAGCTTATCTGAAAAAGTTATATGTTCTTTTTTGTGGTTTAGGGGGAGTAAGTAAGAAAATTATCTGTGCTGATCAGAAATTAAACAGGCATGTTTCTCAGATTTTTCTACACATTTGCTATACTAACAGTTAAATTTTTGTGCATTTGTGTAGGGGGAGTAAAGGAACCTGCCAGGTAAAATTTTTTATTTAGCTGTATTTTTTTTAAGAATTTTTTTTTAGAATTTTTTTTTTAAGAGTATTTTTTTAGTGTTATTTTTTTTTAATTTTAGTATAAATAGAGGTTAGTATGTGTCTGTTCCCTTTTCTTGCTTCTTTTATCTTTTTTGAACCTTGAAGTACTGTTCATCTTCTTCCCTCTCATTCTCGGTGAGCTGATTTCCACTTGTGCAGTGAATATTGTGTTTCGATTTCAGGTTTGTATTTCTTTATAGTTTTTGATTAATTGTTTTGTAATTAATGTTTAGGTTAACATTGTTTTTCTATTGTGTTTGATTTCGATGTTTTGTTCATTTACTGTGCCATTTACGTTCTTTATATTGATTCATTGTCTTCGATATTCAGATTCGAGTTTCTTTGTTCAAATTGAGTCTTGGGTTTTGTTTAGAACTGATAATCGATCATCAGGTATGCTTCTTTTTACTTTAATTTCATGTTTTCTTGCTTTAATTTTGATTCTTGTGGTTTTTGGTTCGTGTCTCGCGAAAACTAGGTTTTAAGTTCAAGTATGATAGACCCGCAAAGTGAACTTTGCGCGTCTAGCTAGAAACGCAAAATGAACTTTGTGCGTCTAACTAGAACCGCAAAGTGAACTTTGCGCGTCTAACTAGAAACGCAAAGTGAACTTTGCGCTAGCTAGAACCGCAAAGTGAACTTTGAGCGTCTAGCTAGAACCGCAAAGTGAACTTTGCGCGTCTAACTAGAAACGCAAAGTCTACTTTGCGCTTCTAAATTGTTAAGCAAACCTTTTGTTCTTTCAAGTGTTGTTTACGTATCAACTAGGACACGCAAAGTCTACTTTGCATCTCCTCTTTGACATGCAAAGTCTACTTTGCGCGTCTAACTAGAAACGCAAAGTCTACTTTGCGATTCTAACTAGAAACGCAAAGTCTACTTTGCGCTTCTAACTTGATACGCAAACCTTCCTTTGTGTTTTTGTGTGTTTTGTTTTTGTTTTTCTAAGTATAGTTTTCGGACCATGTTAGACACGCAAACTTACCTTTGCGTCTGATGACTGAAACGCAAACCTTGGTTTGCGCTTCTAACTTGGCACGCAAACCATACATAGAATATTTTTTTATTTTTGTCTAATTCTTTTTCTTTTTGTTTTCCAGGTCTATGATGTCTTCTAAAACAAATACAGATCCAATGATTCAAGACAAGAATGCCATTCTCAATGATCCGTCTGATCGAGCTTCTCATGATACTCCCATGCCGTCACATCCTTCTGTTGAGGCCGATCTTTCTGCTTCTCGTCGTACACCAAATGATGTGTTCCCAACCATCATGTATATGCCTTACAAGCCGAACAACTATCATGTGGACTTTGACCGAATCAAGATACATCCAGTGATACGAGCAATTCTCAGAGGTCATCCACTTGCCCCTGCTCTTTCTTACTGCACAGATGTTCCTGAAGTTTATCTACAGCAGGCATGGCATACAATAACAAAGAATGAAATGGCTTGTCCGCATCACTTTGATCTTCAAATCGATCAATTTGAATCTTTTCTTTCTTACAAGTGTCTGAGATTGATACTGGAGCTTCCTGAGCCTAATTCTAGACCTGGCCGAACTACATATGACAACTTTCCATCTGAAGAGGAGGTATATGAAAGAATAAGGAATATTGGATATGTTGGTACTTTGAACAAACCTACAAACTTTGACAAGTCTAATCTACCTCCAGTATGGTTTGCACTGTTCTCAGTTATCATCAGGTGTCTGACATCGAAGCATTCTAGCACAGACAGTGCAAGTTTATTGTATCTCTAATTGTTCCATCCAGTCGTCTATGACTTGCATGTCGACTACACTTTTATTTTTTGGACCGAACTCTCGGAGGTGGTACATGACAAGTTCACTAACAAGAATCGGAAGTTCATTCCGTTCCTTAGATTTCTGAAGCTTATTGTTCGAAGCATGCTCCGCAGCAATCCAACCATTCCTCGCAGGTTATCTTGGCCTCAGGTTCCAAACTCTGAAATGACTTATATTCTGAAGCAGAAGAGGTCTTTCAACTATTCTATGACCATTCTGTATGCTCTTATTGCCAACTACGCTGATGTTATAGATGAGGATGTCATAGAATATTGTATGGAGAATGAGTTCATGGAAGTTGTACAAGATGAGCCTTCTCATGACAATCCAGCTGCTGAAAAAGATGTTGAAGTTGAAGCAGCTATTCCTGAACAAGTGCCTGAAGTTGAAAAAGAGGCTGAAGATGAGCAAGAAGTTGCAGTTTTTGTTGAAAAAGAAATAGTTCAAGAGGATGTTTCTTCTCAACAAATTGAGAATGTTCTAACGGACATTGTTACTGAGTCTCCTATTCATGTTACTTCTGATGATGCTGATGATGCTGATGATGGTGATATTCATGTTAGTGATATTGATGGGGATGATGATGATGAAGATTCTGATCATGATGATAATGATAATAGTGATAAACCAAGTCTTAAGGTTTATGAAAGGAAGGTTAGGACACCGGAAGTGGTTGTCTCAACAAAAGTTCTCTCTGAAGATGATTCTGTTCCTGTTAATCTTTCAGTTGCACATCTTCAAGTAGATGAATTGGATACAACTTTTGATCAAGCCACAGCTTTGGTACAAAGCCAAGCCCCAGCAACTTCACTTGCGGCAATTCAGTCTTCTGATCAAGTTCCGGCTGTAGAAATTTCTTCTGATCAAGCTAGGGTATCTTCTGATAAATTCTCTACGTTGAATGATGTTATTCGTCAGTTATCTGAGAAAATGGATGCAGAAAAGGATGCTTAAATTCTAAAGTTGAAGACTTTCTTCAAAGGAAAGATGCCTGAGATTGATACTTCAGTGATTACTCCAGAGATTCCTTTCAGACGACCAACTGGGGTAGTTCTTCGTGAACCTTCTAGTGCTATGACTTCAACTACTTCTCCGATTGTTACTCTTCCGTTTCCTTCGGTGGTTTCTATGTCTGCGGGACTTTCTATGTCTGCTACTTCTGATACATCTTCAAGGTCTTCTTTTCATGACCTACCTATTTATGAATTGGCTGATCTCTGTATGCGCGTCTACTGTCTATGTCACCGCCACAACATCAGGATCAAGATCTTCTTTCTTTGCTATGGAACTTCCAACCTACTCCGCCTCCAGTTCCTTCTTCTGAATCTGACCGGAATACTATTTTATCTGATGAGTTCCATGCATTCAGATCAGAAGTTCGATCAAGTTTTGTTGATCTTCAATCTTTTATGACTCAAGTTTTTTTTTTTTGATATCTCTAACAAGGTTGATCGTATGGAACAAAGTTGCAGATCTGAGGTCGGCCCGTCTCTTAAGCGCCGACATGACCAAGATGATCCTGATCATCAAGGCCATGAGGGGGAGATGGCAAAGAGACCGAGAGTTGAAGGATCTTCTGAAGCTAGAGAAGATATTCAAGAAGAAGTGGCTGGTGATAAAGGAAAGAGTGGTGAATCTGTTCAAGACTGCAACGTTCAGGATTTAATGAATGTTATGATTGACAATGTTGATCTGTCTTCCATGCATAATGAACTGAATATTTCTGAGAGAAATATTAACAATAATATGCAAATTGTTGTTTATATGGATCCAGATGTTTCTGAAAACGTTCATGAAGTTGAAGAATCTGAAGCTGCAAATGACATGAGGACATTCTTTGCTAACTTCATAGAGATTAACTCTGATGATGATGAAGATGTCAGGTTTGAAAAGATATGTCAAGTCAATGAAGAAGACTGTGATCACATCATTATCATATCAGATACAGAAGATGACTCAGTGTTCATGGATGCGAAAGACGAAGAAGAAGCAGATTTGTTATACAGTGATCTTCCTGCTCATGATGAGATTCCTGAATCAGCTAAAGATACATCTACTCCTGTTGCTAGTTCAGCTCCGACAACCACTATTCCTTCAAGATCATTTGAAAGTGGTCAGTCGTCAAGAGCAGAAGCTGATGTACCACCTTCTGATCCTATAATTCCTCCATCTATTCTAGAAGAAGGACCAGCTTTATCTAGACATCAAAGACAAAGGAATTTGCAACGTAGATATTTGGCATCAAGGCAAAGATCAGCCTTTCTAGAAGACACTCAGAGAAACATCTTTGTCTCTAGAAGAAGGGCGATTAACATCTATGCTATCCTTGGAGTAGAGAAAGATTGATATGCCTATCAATATGAGTACTTGATGTTCATCAAGTGTCAGCGCCAAAGGAATAATACCGTTTCTTCTCAACACTTGTTTTTTCGAGTCATCAGTGTCACAATCAACAAGTTTGTGAACATCTGGTATCCTGATTTTGAAGTTGAAAGAAGAGACTGCAAGCGGTATAAATTTTCAGAGGCAGACTTCACTGACCTTTCTATAGATGATATTGAATTCTTATATGATCACTTTAGGAATCTGTATCATAGAACACAGGATATTTCTCAATCTTTGTTTGTCATTAAAAGATTCATACAACGTCAAATCAGATTCTTCCGAGTTTTTGATTTTCAGATGCCTGTCGAAAGTTTTCAACCGGTTGTTAATCTTCTCAGGCCCAACCAAAGCTTACCGAACTTAGAGTCTTATCCTCCTCTCACCATTGTTGAAGATCCATATGGAGTGGTGTACAAGAATTGGTCTAATGAAAAATGCTTTCTCAAGTTTGAAGAAATTGCTCACTACTACGATGGAACCTTAAAGGTGATCAAGCTTCAGTTGGAGCAACGTCTGAAGGAGGCTAAAAGAAGATTTTTGGAAACAAGAGCTAATGCATTTCATGTTGATAATGAAGAGATTCGACTTCTCCAAAAGACTTTAGATTCAATTCAAGAGAGATTGAATCTCCGCTCAACTCTAAGACAACTGGAAGTTTTGGTTGGTTTGAATCGACTTCGTCAAAGAGAAGAGCGTCAGTGATTCTCCAAAGTCGCCTGGTTGGTCTATGCTGTGGTTGAAAATTGTTTTTGAAGACCACGACGCCAATGATTACTAAGGGGGAGATTGTTAAGTCTAATTTTGTAGTAATCATTGTATTTACTTTCTAGCCTATACTGTTCTTAATGTTCATTTATGTATTGTAAAGGCTATGGGTATTTAAGTCCCTTAGAGACTTTGTTTTGTAACCTTGGCACGCACATCAATCTGATTACATACTTTGCGCTTTAATTGCTCTCTCTCTACTATCTCTCTCTAAAGATTTAGAGATCTTGGTTTCTCAGAAATCATCTAAAGTTCACCGTCCATTTTATTATGTGAAGCTGGATAATAGTTATGATTAAAAATCTCAAAAGAAATCTCTTTCAAATGACTTCTTTCAAAGTTATTCTGTAAAAGAGATGGAGGCGAAGCCTATTAAAGGTAAAATTTACGTCCCTCCTCTTGTTTTGGAAAGTCAAATTTCTGAACTTTAGAACTCTTTAACAGATGAAAGACTTTTGATTGAGATTGAACAAAAAGTTTTTTCAATCGTGCTGAAAAATGGTGTTATTTCAAAGGCTTCTAAATCTGATGACATGTTTGGTTTAGCAAACAGTGGATTTGATTTTCTTAACTCTGACGGTGGTTTGGATGGTTGTTTTCAACAATTTGATTTTGATGCAAAACTTCCTAACCCTTCATCTTTTATTGAGAAATCTTTGGGAAAAAACAGTATGCCTGTTAACAGTGCAAAATCAACGAAAGTTGATAACTCAGTCTCTGTGAAAGCTAAAAATACTAAAGGTAAGATTAAATCTAAGCATTCACATAAACTGAACACTACTGGTAATCCGAAGAAGAAGAATTCGTTTGTTGCTCAAAAGTATAACTCACAAGTTTCAAATGTTTCAGCAATGAGCAAGAAAAGACTTGAAGTTAAATCTGAATGGCAACCAAAACAGATGTTTGACGAGACTGCTATATCATGTTCTAGTGCTGACTGTAATAAGATTTCTACTAGTAAAGATGATATAATTGTGGATGTTGCTTTTATAAAACCAAATCTTGTCGTTTCACGCAAGAAATATTCTATGAAGCAATTATTCCAGTTATCTTTGTCTGCTAGAAGGTTTTCAAATTATGATAAACATGATCTTGCTTCTCGTATAGATTCTGAATTTTGGTTTGGAACATATCATGTTCCCTCTTATCATTCAAATTCTTTATTTGATTCTAAAAAGCAAAGCGGACCCAAATTTCACTGGGTGCCAAAATCGTTTGCTAACACAGTTGGATCCAATTGGAAATGGATACCAATGAAAAGGGACGATTCTGTGTTGCAGGTACCTACTGTCTAGGGGGAGTAGGAGAAAAGAAGAAAGTTTCTTGAATAACACAGTTCAAGACCCGCACTTCAAAGAAGAATGGTTCTTGAGTAAATCAGCTCAAGACCCGGACTTAAATGTCAAGACAATGGTTCTTGAGTAAATCAGCTCAAGACCCGGACATCAATGTCAGAAGAATGGCTTCTAAGTAAATCAGCTTAGAACCCGTACCTCAACGAAGTTTGACTTCTAAACACAACAGTTTAGGACTCACACTTTAATGATCAAAAGACCTTACTCCTGTGCTGATATGAGAAATTGTACTCAGATACTCGAATGAGGAAATCAACCTTCAAGGGGGAGTACATATTTGTCTGAAATTTTATGCATATCTTTAACACTCATAATGTACTGATGCATAGTTTCAGGGGGAGTAAAAAGGTGATGACTTCTGATTCTTTCTGATCAGAACTCGTACTTTCATAGTTTTTACTGCTTTTTGTCTTTTCAATTTATGTGAATAAATTTGCTTTGACTTGACATAAGACTTTTGCAGAATTTTTGAGAGATGCTTACAAGTTCATATGGTTATGACTTTAAGCTTAGTTTCATGAGATATAAGATCGCACGTTAAGGTACAATCCTTTATCTTAATCTCATATATGGTTGATAAGTGGACAACTTTCAATCATAGAAAACATTGTTCTAAATGTTCAAACCACTTCCCGATTCTCAAACCGAATTCATGAATTGGAAGTGTGACTTTAAATGTTTTCAAGTTCTACATTGTGCTTTAACTGAAATAGTTAAACATATCTTAGCATCATATGCATCATAGGAAAACAAGGATTTCTTTATGCTAGGAATTAACACAACTTCAATGAAATCACCTTAACCAGTGATTTCTATCCAAGAAGTTAATCCATAGTGATTGAGTGTGAGAAGTCGAAAAGAAATGAGTGTCATTAGAGTGAGCAAAATGTTTAAAAGAAAGAGCGTGTGAGAACAGAGTTAAAAGAATATCACAACTCTGCACCAACTTTTTCTGAGTCGGGCAGCCACATTACTAGTGTTTCACAATTCTTTGGTGAACATTATTGAAACAGGGAACTAGACCATGCCAACTCTTGATCAAACCTCACCATCTACTCATTTTCTACTCAAATAAAAAGTGTTTCACATTTTCTAAGGGGAAGCCGCACATTTGCTATTTGATTTTCATTCGAAAAATCTGGATATTGAAAAGTAGGAAGTCTGCCCCACCTTCGCACATCAATCATGCACATTGAGTCTGTGTTTAACTTACTGTTGTCTCAGTGGTTTACAAAAAAGTTGAGCCTAATAAGCAATCATCAAGTGCTTAATTCTTTCTATCACAAGCACAAACACACAAGGAATTTGTTTCTTTGTCATAACGTTTATAGAAATTACCTTTGTGGTGTTTCGATGATTAAATGGAAGCCCTGGGGGAGTTAACATGACACAGTTCCTTTCCAATGTGTATTTGTTACACACAGTAACTTAGTGTTACTGACAGACATGTTAACTGATTCATTAGTTGATTCAGGTGTTACACGACAATTTTGTCTGGATTTGAAAAGATCTGGATGAATATCTTTTGAATTGACGGATCAGAGGCTCCAAGTGAAAGACATTTCTTACTCACAGTTTTGATGATGTCGTTGTACTTTCCATCAAAAAGGGGGAGAAACTAAAGCTTGAATAAATGTCTAGTCCATTACATTACAAGACATTGGAGAAGAGAAAAGCTATCCAAGAACTCGAGATCAAAGTATTATGAAGACATGCTGATTTCAGATAAATTTTCTTTGAAGATACTTTGCTAAAGCATTCTGAGATAGAGAAAGAGATTGCATCTTCTGAACTGAACAAGAAGACTGAATTGCTAAAATCTTTTTAGCAATGATCTTGATCTAAAGGGGGAGATTGTTAGACCACAGTCTCATTGGAATAAAGATCATCCAATCTGAAGATCCAATCTGAAGCTAAAGCCGGAAAGTGGACTCTCGATACAAAGTCTAATGTCATTTGTAATAAAATAGTCAAAGTTAGTTATTGTGTTTATTTAGTTTAATTAGATTAAATATGTTAGTTTTCGATATTATAGACTGTTAATATCTAAATTAGTTGTTATTGTTATTAGTTAATTTAGTTTGATAATATCTAGGTATTATATTCTAGATATTAAATTGTTAGTTAGATAATATCTAAGTTTAGATATTAGGTGAAGTGTGTTGTAGAAGCAAAAAAAACTTCGTAGATATAATATCACAAAAACACACACATAAAGGTGAAAAACAGAGAACACATCGAAAGCTTGAATAAATCAATCCTGTAATCGTTTGAATATTAATCAAAACAGGTTGGTAATCATATTGTGTTGTTTGATAAGAACTTGATATAAATATTGTGGACCGACATAAAATACTAGCTTTGAACTAACATCATATAAAGATGTAGATCATGCTGGTTGTATGTTAGACAGGAAAAGCACGTCAGGACATCTACAGTTCCTCGGTGATAAACTTGTATGTTGGGCATCGAATAAGCAACTTTGTGTATGAACTTTAACGGCCGAAGCAGAATATGTAGCTGCTGCTAGCTGCTATTCTCAGGTCTTATGGATGAGAACACAACTGCGCGACTACGGTTTTCACTTCAACAAAATCCCGATCTACTGTGACTCAAAGAGCGCCATCGCGATAACAGTGAATCCTGTTCAGCACACCAAGACCAAGCACATAGATGTCAGGTATCACTTTATCAAAGATAATGTCGAAAAAGGAACAATTGAACTTTTCTTTTTAAAAACTGATTATCAGCTTGCAGATTTGTTTACCAAACCTATAGATGAAAAGAGATTCAACTTTCTTATCTCTAATCTTGTATGCTAAATATAAAGACCTAATCAGTAGTTACCTATTAGAGTTTTCTATTGTATATTTTTTCATCATTTCTTCATGCTTATTTCTGTGTGATATCTGCACCTCAAATATTTTGTTCATAATCCAAGGCGGAGTATGAGAAGAATCTCATACATGGTCAATAGTATTGAGGAGAAGACTACCCAATTTCTGCATTTACCGTTTTAATGTCAAATTTTTGTGATGCATGATTTTAGGGGGAGTTTTAAAAATCAAAGGAGTTAGGATATGACTTCTGATTATTTCAGATCAGAACTCGTACTTTCAGAGTTTTACTGTTTTTAGTCTTTTCAATTAAAGTGAATAAACTTACTTTAACTTGACTTTTAAGACTTTTGCAGAATTTTTGAGTAACGCTTACAATATCATATCTTTATGACTTTAAGCTTAGCTTTATGAGATGTAAGATCGCACGTTAAGGTATAATCCGTTATCTTAATCTCATATATGGTTGAAAGAAGGACAACTTTCAATCATTGAAAACATGTTCTTAAATGTTCAAAGCACTTCCCGATTTTTCAACAGATTTTATATTTTGGGATTGTAATTTAAATGTTTTACATGAGCTTACATGATTATAAATCAGTTTGAGCAACATATTCTTTATAGGATATACGGAATCATTGTTCTAGGATTTAACATAACTCCTACGGATTCACGTTAACCAGTGTTTCCTACCCAAGAAGTTAATCCATAGTGATTGAGTGTAGGAAATCAAAAGAAATGAGTGTGGATTGGATAATGAGCTATAATGCAAAAAGAGTTCGGTTAGTAGTGAGCTAGATGATTAAAGAGTCGGGCAACCACATTTCTAGTGTTTCACATCTCTTTGGTGAACATTATTGAAACAGGCAACTAGCCCATGCCAACTCTTGATTAACCTCCCCAACTACTCACTTTCTTCTTAAAAGGAAAATGTTTCATTTTCAAAAGGGGAAGCAGCACATTTGCTATCTGATTTTCATATGGAAAATCTGGATATTTAAAAGAAGGAAGTCTGCCCCACCTTCGCACTTCACTCATGCACATTGAGTTTGTGTTTAAGTTACTGTTGTCTCAGTGGTTTACCTAATTTTGAGCCTATAAGCAATCATCCATGCTTAATTCTTTCTATCACATGCACGAACACACAAGGAATTTGTTTCTTTGTCATAACGTTCATAGATATTACCTTTGGTGTGTTTTGATGATTGAATGGAAGCCCTGGGGGAGTAAACATCAAAAAGCTCCTTTCCAATATGTATTCGTTACACACAGTGACTTAGTGTTACTGACAGGCATTTTTAACTGATTCATTTGTTGATACAGGTGTTACACGACTAATTTGTCTGGATTTACAAATATCTTGATGAATATCTTATGAATTGACGAATCAGAGGCTCCGAAAGATAGACATTTCTTTACATAAAGTTTTGATGAACTTCTTACTCTTTTCATTAAAAAGGGGCAGAAGGGTCGAACCAAGAAATGTGGATGTCTGTCCCTGAATCTAGTTTCTATACAAGATTAATCAAACAAACACAAGATTTCACAAACAATTACCTGTTTGATTTCAATTTAATTCCAAGATTACAAGATTCTCTCTTCTACAATCTCTCTAACGAACTCTCTCTCTCTCTCAAACTTTCACTCTCTAAAATACAACTGAATGATATTTCCAATTTGTTCTCTCTAATTCGTATATTCTGAAAATGACAACTTCTACAAAAACTATTTATACTACTACCTAATACAAGGAAAATACAAAATACAAAATACATTGACTTATTACAAATAGACTTTGACTTTGAATGAGATTTGACTTTCTTCAGTTTTTGACTTTCTCAACTTTGACTTTCAGTAATCTTGATCTTGTATCCAACAGATTTATGCTCTAACAATCTCCCCCTTTGGATTCAAGATCACTGTAAAAAGATCTAGCAATTCAGTCTTCACTTTAAGCTCTGTCAAAATTATCTCCCCTTTTTCTTTAACAATCTTCTTTCCAAAACTATCTTCAAACGAGTAACAATCTCCCTAAAACTTTCACACAACACTTTCAGACTTTGGAAAGAAATTATCTTCAGATTCAGCTCACCTTGCTTTAACAAATAATCTTCAAAGAAAATTTCCTCAAAACTTCAGAAATTCTTTGATTGTCCTCAAATCTTCCCTTTGAATTTTCTGACTTGAACATTTCAGAAAATCAACTCACAAATCTTTATCAGATCTTGATATCATCTCCCACAAACTTCAAAACTTTAATATTTCTTGATACCATCTCCCCCTTTTTGATGATTTGAGCATCGATATCATCAAAACTTTCTCCAAGAAATGTCTTTGACCAATCTGATATGTCAAACTGAGCCTCTGATTCTGTGATCCATAACCAAGTATTCATCTAGATCTTTACAAATCCAGACAAAATAAGAACATGTAACTCCTGAATCAACAAATGAATCAGTTAAAATGTCTGTCAGTAACACGAAGTCACTGTGTGTAACGAATACACAATATAAAGGAGCTTTTGTGATGTTCACTCCCCCAGGGCTTCCATCCAATCATCGAAATACCACAAAGGCAATTTCTATGAATGTTATGACAAAGAAACGAATTCCTTGTGTGCTCATGCAAGTGTAGAAAGAATTAAGCACGGTGATTGCTTTTAATAAGGCTCAACATAGTGTAAACCACTGAGACAACAGTAGATAAACACAGACTCTAAGTGCATGATTGAAGTGCGAAGGTGGGGCAGACTTCCTTCTTTTTCAATATCCAGATTTTCCAAATGAAAACTAGATAGATTATATGTTGCGTCCCCTTGAAAATGTGAAACATTTTATTTTTGAGAAGAAAATGAGTGGTTGGTGGGGTTTTAACAAGAGTTGGCATGGGCTATTTGCCTGTTTCAATAATGTTCACCAAGAATTGTGAAACATTAGTAATGTGGTTGCCCGACTCAGAAAGTAGTTGGTGCAGAGTTTGATATTCTTTTACTCTGATCTCTCACCCTCTTTCTTTTAATCATTAAGCTCACTACTAACCAAACTCTCTTTTCCATTTTACCTCATCACACCCACACACATTTCTTTTAGACTCCTCACACTGAATCACTTTTGGATTAACTTCTTGGGTAGAAATCACTGGTTAACGTGATTCCATAGAAGTTCAGATAATTCCTAGCACAAAGAACCCATATTTCCTATAAAAGCATAATGTTGCTCAGATGATTTAACTATAACAGTTAAAGCTCATATAAAATGTCAGATGAGTGTATGCTCAGAATATAATCATGAAGATATGAGCATTTTAAAACATTGAAGTATTTTCAAACAAGTATACTGAATGAATGAACATGAATGCAAAAGACTTGTTTGAAAATCTGACATTGTATGAAAATGATCAGAAATGAAATGATATATCAATCAAATGGATATTGACATTTGAACCAAGATATAGAACCAAGATATAGACATTCTTGAAATGACGTTTTGAAATGAAATGACGCTCAAAATTCTTTGAAGTACAAGCGGGGTGTCTTACCATCGAAAAAATTATGTTTCAATATGAGACATGGTAAGAACTATTTGAACAAGAAATCAAACCAGTGTGTGTGAATACTTGAAAGTATATGAAAAGTCAATACACAAGTATTAATCTTTGGATAACACACGGTTTGTTTATCAATGAAGCACAAAAATAAAATGAAAACATTTAAAATCACACTTCCAAATTATAAAATCTGTTTAAAATTCGAGAAGTGGTTTGAAGATTTAAGAACATGTTTTCTATATCAGAAAGTTGTCCTTCTTTCAGATACATTTGAGATTAAGATAAGAAATTTACCTTTTCGCTCAATCTTAATACTCATAAAGTCAACTGAAGTCAAAAATGATATGATCGTGTCATCCTCTCTCATCCTGCATAAGTCTCAAAGTCTAGTAAAAAATTTATTCACAAAATTTATTCGAACAATAAAAGAACATAAAACAGTAAAACGATTAAAGAACGAGTTCTGATCTTAAGTAATCAGAAATCATAGTCTTACTCCTTTTGATAAGCTCCCCCTAAAATCATGCATTACAAAAATTTTGTCAGTTATGTAAAATGTAGAAATCAGTTATGCTCCCCCTTAAAATAATGTAGATCATCTAAAATATTCTCTTACTCCCCCTGAGATCATAAGCAAACAATTAAAGTGCAGATATCCTAAAGACATAAAGATAAAGAAAATGATGAAAAATAACAATACGTAACTTTATTATTTAACAACCGATTATGTCTTAAGATTTAACATACAAAGCTTAGAGACAAGAAAATTAAATCTCTTTTCATCTAAGGGTTTGGTAAATAAATCTGCAAGTTGATAATCTGTCTTTACAAAATAAAGTTCAATTGTTCCTTTTTCTACATTATCATTTATAAAATGATAACTGACGTCAATGTGTTTGGTTTTCGTATGCTGGACAGGATTAGCAGATATCGCGATTGCACTCTTCGAGTCACAATAGATTGGAATTTTATCAAACTGGAATCTATAGTCTCGCAGCTGTGTTCGCATCCACAAGACTTGAGAGCAGCAACTGGCAGCAGCTACGTACTGTGCTTCAGCAGTCGATGTGGAAACACATAATTGTTTCTTTGATGCCCAGCTAACGAGCTTGTCTCCAAGTAATTGAATGTGACCTGAAGTACTCTTTTTGTCCAACATGCAACCTGCATGATCTGCATCTGAATAGGCAGTTAGTTGAAACCCAGTATCCTTAGGATACCACAGACCAAAGTCTGCAGTCCCCTTCAGATATCTAAAAATCCGTTTGACAGCAGCCAAATGGGATTCTTTGGGAGCAGCTTGATATCTAGAACATAAACATGTTGAAAACATAATATCTGGTCTACTGGATGTAAGATACATTAATGAACCTATTATACCTCTATAGTTTCTAACATCAACACTTTTACCCGAAGGATCAGTGTGAATCTTAGTACCTGGTGCCATCGGGGTTCCAATAGGTTTACAATTTTCCATTTTGTACTTCCGAAGAATATCCAAAATGTACTTAGATTGATTTATGAAAATCCCCGTAGAAAACTGTTTAACTTGTAATCCGAGAAAGAAATTCATCTCTCCCATCATACTCATTTGAAAACGTGACACCATGAGGTTAGAAAAGTTTTTGCAATATTTTGGATTTGTTGAACCAAATATTATATCATCAACATAAATTTGAATAAGAATAATATCAACTTTTTCCTTTTTGATGAATAAAGTAGTATCAACCTTACCTTTGGAGAAACCAGACTTGACCAAGAATTTGGATAAGACGTCATACCATGCTCTAGGGGCTTGTTTTAATCCATAAAGGGCTTTGTCCAAGATGTAGACATGATATGGCTTATCTGGATTGATGAATCCTTCTGGTTGAGACACGTACACTTCCTCTTTAAGAATGCCATTCAGAAAGTGTCAGGATCGAATTCTTAACAAGAATAAATTCTCAGAAACTAATATCAAAGAAGTTTGCGGAATAACACTTTGATATTCAATAAAACAGTAAACCAAAACAGTATATAATCAACAACTTGTAAACTTGTATTGAATGCTTGAAGTTACAAGATTAAACACACAACCTCAATATTGATGAACAGGCTCACCAATACGAATTCTACTTCTCTAGAATTAGGATCTATGCCTTGAGGTTGATTTTTTTCTAAAAAATAGAATGAATGAATTAATCTCTCTTAAACTATTCTATCTAATCTGTACATATACTGAATAAAAAGATAATGACAATAAATAAAATATCTTCAGTATATCTTCCATCATTATCTTCAAAATATCCTTGTTTATCACGATCTCTTCATCATTACCTTATAAGCAGCATTAAGTCTTGGCAACATTAACTACTAAGCAGCACTAACCACTAGCAGTACTAACTAGCTAAGCAGTACTAACTTTGTAGAAGCAGCACTAACTTTGACTAGCAGTATTAATTCTACTAGCAGTAGTAATACTCAGCAGTATTAACTTTGAAGTCTTCTAGCAGTAGTAATTCTGAACTAGCAGCATTAAAGACTTGTTCACATCTTCAGTTCCCAACAATCTCCCCCTAACTTGACTTTTAGAGAGAGAAGTCAAGTTCTTCAAATGCTTCCAAAATCTTCATTGATCTACTCCAAGGTTAGGATCCAGTCCCATGCTCTGATTAATAGTTCTTTGAATTAAGTACTTTGCCATTTCTGAATTTTGTGCACAACTCAACTTCTTATTTAACATGGCATGAAGCTTCAGATTTGTATGATTGTATACCCTGTCCACCAAGTAATACTCCATGTGAAAAGTATCCAATGCCAGTTCGTAGACTCCACTCCTTTCATATAGAGTCCATCCTCTAACAGCTTTAAATACATCTCTTATCAAATGCTTTACTGCTTCTGGTTTGAACAACATGCACAAATATTCCATAACTAGCTTCACAATTGGTAACCCTGGAGCTGTCAACTGATCTGCATGAACTTTCATCCCCACTGCAAACATTTATTCCAAATCAGATGTTGAACACTCTGATAATTTTGCTCCAGGTGCTGTAGACTTCATACTTCTCATCCTTTCTTTTCAATCTAATGTATTCTTTGCCATCCACCTCCATAATATCCCAGAGGATAACTTCAGGAGGTCTGAATCCAACAGGTTCAGCTGAAATAGGCTTTGGAATTTTATCCATTACCACCATGTACATGTTTACATCTGAACTCTGTGGTATTTCTTCCTGAGATTCAACTTTCTTTTCTTCTTCTATTCTAGACTTCTTGACAACTTTCTTTCTGTTGGCCATCATCTTGGTTCTCTTCAGAATCCTTTGCCCTTGTCCTATAGTAGCTTCTTTCTTCTTTTCTTCCTTTTTCCTTTCTTCTGATCTAGGGCCTTTAGAAGCAATAGACTTAACTCTTTTTATCTTCTTGATCTTCTGAGCTAGAGTCTCTTCTTCCTTAATCTCTACCTTTTTCTTTGTTGGAGTTCCCTCTTCACTTTCAGGGAAGGGTTTATTGATATTCACATCATGCCTCTCCTTAGCTTTCTTTTCAAACTCCACTCTGTCCTTTTCATTATTCTTCAACTTTCCCATTTCTTTCTCATATAGTCCCTTGACTTGATCAAAAGTCATCTTTATAAACATTTCTTTCTTCACACCAATTTCACTCCTCAAGAAAGTTATCATCTTGTTCCTTTCCTGAGTTGCAAGGTAAGTTTGTGAAGGTCTTCTCTTCTTTGCACTTGATCTGGCCATCATAGCCTTTCTCAAGCTTATTGCTCTTTGCTTAGCTTTCTCTGTTTCCAACCCTTTCTGAAATGCTTTATTTAGTTCATTGGCTAGTGCTCTTGCTATCTCTCTGTCTTTCTCAACCTGCTCTTTCTCTTCTTGCTCTAACTCTTCTTGCAGTTTCTTGGCTAATGCTTCATCTGATTCAATCATCTTTTGCTTTTTAGTTGGTTGATCAGTTTCTATCATCTTTTCTTTCCCTTTTCTTTTTACATCTGCAGCCATGTCTTTCTTTTCTGATTTCTTTTATCCCCCTTCATTTATGACCACTCCCTTTGCTTTGGGAGTGTCATTCTTTGCTTTTACCAGCATCTCTGCTACTTCAACCTCTTCAGATGTCAATCCTGTTACTGCTGCTTGTGGAGTTTCAGCAGCACTAACAGTTTCTGCTGCTTGTTTTGGCTTAGCAGTAGTAACAGTTTCTGCTGCTGGGGTTGTTTCTGCTGCTGCCTTTTCTTCAACAAATTCAGCCCTTTCTTCAACAATATCCCCCTCATTCTGTTGATCTACTTGTTCTGAGCTTGAATTCTCCCCCTTTTTGGAAGCATTTTCCTCCTTTTTGTTTGCCCCATTTCTCCTCCTTAGAACAAACTGCTTTCTCCTTTTCTTGGCAATGAGTTTTCCTACCAATTGTTTGAGTTTGGAAATCTGCTCTTGTTGGGAGATGACCACTTGCTGCAATTCTTTAATTTCCTTTCCTTGATTAACCACATCAACATTGATGTTGGCTAATGCTTCAATCAATTCCTAGTAAGTATATCTATCCTCACCTTCTTTAGGTGTTTTACCCACCCTTGAAGGATCCTTGGAATGTTTTGCCATCAATTCATCAGTGTCAGTTCTGTCCTCACCCTTTTTGGATGTTTTGCCCATCCTGGAGGGATCCTTGGATCTTTTGATAGTGGAAGTCTTCTGCCTAGCAGAAGCACTATCCACCCCCTTGGTTTCTTGGCACCAGGGACCTTTGAATGATTGCTCATTCAAAGTTGCCATGGGGGAGGTCTTATTTATGTTACCACTGTCCTTCTCTGTGCTAGAAGAAGTAGTGGCAGCCTCAGTACCCATATGCTCAACCTCCTCCTCAGATAGCACCTCCTTGGGGTTGGGAGACACCCTAGTGGATTCCCTTTGGATATTCTCTACTGGAGAATGCTCCAATAGAGGGCTTTGAGGCTCTTGGTTAATAGTAGGTACACCAAGGGAAGGAGCCTTGTGTACCTTTCTCTTGACATAGGTCTTGGATATTATGGGAGTGGGTTTAGCAGCAAAGGACTGAGGGAAAATTTGAGAGATGGAAGGTTGGGATTGGCTAGCAGTGGGTTGGTCTAATGGGGGCCTTGACCCTGCTACCATACCTTCATTAGTTTGGGACACCACCATCATTATAGAGAACAATGGGGTGTCTACTCCTTCCGAGTCCCCAACAGATCTTCTCATATTTGAGAAAACCTTGCCTTTAGGGGGTTTTGGTACATATATTCCATCAGAATGAGGAATATCCGTCAATTCATGGTTGATTACTGCTTGAACAAACCTGGGATACATATAAAAGCTCTTTTTGTTTCCCATGTTTGAGACAAGATCATTGAAAATAATTTGTGAAAAATTGTACCTTCTGGCAGTGGCCAAACAAACCAAAGCATAAGCAATGGGACTGCTGAACTCACTCCAGCCAGTGGTCTTTTTAGAAATGCAGTGCATCAAGGTATGAACAACAAAACGCCATTGGGGTGAGAATTTAGCTTTTGATAACTTAAAAACACCCAATGGGCCTCCATACCCCATTCTTGTAAGAGTAGAAAACAGTTCATCATTAGGGATAGAAGTTATACCAGAGGCATCGTCTAGACGTAGACTGATGCGAATTACCTCTTCAGTAACTGTCAATGGATTGCCACATACTGTCGTCTTAATCATTTGCACACCATCCTCAGTAACAATGGTGGCATATGCCCAGAATTGCCTCTGATGCTCTATGAAGATAGTAGGAGACATAGTGAGAGCATGGGCAATGTGGCTAGACTTCAGAAAGTCGACTATCTGATGAAAACCTTCAGCTTGCTTTGGCTTTTGGAGCATCGCGATTTCATTGTGCTCGTCAATGAACGCCATTGATGCCATGAATCTTTGAAACTTCTTGCCTGAGATCTTTGAACTTGAGAGAAAGAGGGTTGAGAGCGCAAGAGAATAGTATGCAAAGAGTCGTTATGAACTGTTAGGCGGGCAAAGAGTAGTTATAGTATTCGGAACATAAGCAGTATTAACTGAGAGCAGTATTAACTACTAGCAGTATTAACTAACTAGCAGTATTAACTGAGAGCAGTATTAACTACTAGAAGTATTAACTAACTAGCAGTATTAACTGAGAGCAGTATTAACTACTAGCAGTATTAACTAACTAGCAGTATTAACTGAGAGCAGTATTAACTACTAGCAGTATTAACAAACTAGCAGTATTAACTGAGAGCAGTATTAACTACTAGCAGTATTAACTAACTAGCAGTATTAACTGAGAGCAGTATTAACTACTAGCAGTATTAACTAACTAGCAGTATTAACTGAAAGCAGTATTAACCACTAGCAGTATTAACTGAAAGCAGTATTAACTGAAAGCAGTATTAACTACTAGCAGTATTAACTATACTTACTCCTTTAATCTTGCGAAACACTGAGTACTGCTATACATATCCTGAAAAAGAAGATTAGTAACACCCAAAATAAACAATATACAGGTATAGAACCACTTTTTAAGAAGGGGCTTATTCAGAGTTGATCATTCCCACACTTCTTACCAAGAAAGTGAATCTACCCACATCAAAAGCTTTAGTGAATAGATCAGCAAACTGATTATCAGTGTGAACTTTTACAACTTGAATAAGTTTCTTTTGATTACAGTCTCTTATGAAGTGATACCTGATCTCAATGTGCTTTGTCTTTGAGTGCTTGACAGGATTATTCACAATGCTAATAGCACTGCTATTATCAATAAAAATTGGAGTGTGTAGAAAGGTTACCCCATAATCCAACATTTGATTCTGAATCCATAAGACTTGAGAACAGTAGCTTGCAGCTGCTATGTACTCTACCTCTGTTGTAGATGTGGATACTATGGTTTGTTTCTTGCACTGCCATGAAACTAGTCTTGCACCCAAAAACTGACATCCTCCAGAAGTAGATTTTCTGTCCAAGTTTGCTCCACCTAGATCACTATCTGAGTATGCAAGTAGGTCAAAGGATGAGTCATGAGGATAACAAAGTCCCAATCTGGGTTGCCCTTTGAGATATCTAAATATCCTCTTAACAGCTTGATAGTGAGATTGCTTTGGCCTAACTTGGAATCTTGCACACACACAGACTGGAAACATTATATCTGGCCTAGAGGCTGTAAGATACATGAGAGAGCCAATCATGGATCTATAATGATGAACATCCATATCCTCCCCCTCAAGATCTGCTGTTATCTGCTTGTGTGTCTCCATAGGTGTGCTAGCAGGTTTTGAATCTGAGAAACCAAACTTGGTTAGAATGTCCTGC
The DNA here is from genome assembly GCA_954870635.1 of Arctium minus. NCBI lineage: Eukaryota > Viridiplantae > Streptophyta > Magnoliopsida > Asterales > Asteraceae > Arctium > Arctium minus. The sequence goes on along the minus strand of OX941080.1, from coordinate 117,358,097 downwards.
ACATACTTGGACTGACAGATGAAGATTCCATCTGACTTCTGTTGAACTTGGAGTCCAAGGAAGAAAGTAAGTTCCCCCCATGGAACTCATTTTGAACCTTTGATGCATTAGTTCCTCAAACTCCTTGCACATGTTGTCTCTTGTTGATCCAAAGATAATATCATCAACATAGATTTGAACCAGCAAGATATCCTTCTTCTTTCTCTTGATGAATAGAGTCTTATCAATGACTCCTCTTTCAAAGCCATTTTCCAAGAGATAGGATGACAGAGTGTCATACCATGCTCTTGGAGCTTGATGTAGTCCATAAAGTGCTTTCAAACCCTGGTGGTTGACAGACATATACTTCTTCTTCAATTGAACCATAAAGAAATGCACTTTTCACATCCATCTGATAGACTTTGAATTTCATGTAGGAAGCATAAGCCATGAATAATCTAATTGCTTCTATCCTGGCCACAGGTGCAAATACTTATTCATAGTCTATTCCTTCTTCTTGTGTATACCCTTGAGCCACCAGCCTTGCTTTATTCCTTATCACTATACCTCTTTCATCTCTCTTATTCCTGAAGACCCATTTTGTTCCTATTGCCCTTTGGCCTTTAGGAAGGTCTACCAGATCCCAAACATCTTGCAGCTTGAACTGCAGTAGCTCTTCTTGCATGGCTTCTATCCAACTGGATTCTTTCATAGCATCATGTGCCTTTTTAGGCTCAAACTGGGATAAAAAGCAAGAAAGCACTGTGTGTTGTTGATCTTGTATTTCTTGAAGTCTACTTTGATTTCTAGTCATCATAGGAGAGGATATATCTCCTATTACCAGCTGTGGAGGATGATTCTTTTGTATTCTGGTGTGATGACTAGGTTCTTCATTAAGTCCCACCTCTAGATTAGAGTCATTTAACTCAACTGAAGTGTTTTCAGCAGCCACTTCTGGTTCTTTATTTTCTTGAGTCTCCTCATCTCTACTTTCTTCTTCACTTTGACTTGGTCCAGTAGATGGTTCCTTTCCACAGTCTTCAACAGGATTCACTGTGGGTATGGGAAATATCACAGATTGAGATATACTTTCTGAGACTTGTGTAGTCCCTGATCCTCCACTCCCTGTACCTGCATAATCATCACTACTGAAACCAAAAGAGTTAGTTAGTGAGTTAATGTCAAATAGCCACTGAGGACCAGACCCAATTGGATTTGGTGTGTTCTCATTGCATTTGACATTGTCACTTTCTTCAATTATTCTGGAAGAAGAGTTAAAAACTCTGAGATGAGTAACCAACAAGAAATCCATCATCTGCTTTGCTATCAAACTTACCTAAGTGAGATTTGGTATTGAGAATAGTACAAGGACACCCAAAAGGTTTGAAAAATCCAATGAAAGGTTTTCTTTTATTTAAAAGCTCATAAGGAGTCTTGTTCTTTGGCTTGACTACTAGAACTCTGTTTTGGACATAACAAGCAGTATTAACTGCTTCAGCCCAGAAGGTAATTGGCAATTTTGAATCAGCCAACAGAGATCTAGCAGCCTCTATTAGTGTCCTATATTTCCTTTCAGCAACTCCATTCTGTTGAGGAGTCCTAGGAGCACTATATTGTCTCTCAATGCCTTTCTCTTCACAAAAGGTGTTTAGATCAAAATTTTTAAACTCAGTTCCATTATCTGATCTAATGACTTTTACTCTTTGATTAGCTTAGTTTTCAATTCTTAGAATAAAGGATTTGATCAGTCCACTTGTCTCATCCTTAGTCCTTAGAAAATATACCCAAGTAAATCTGGAGTAATCATCAACAATAACCAAGCAGTAAGATTTCTTGCCTATACTCATAACATTTGTAGGACCAAACAGATCCATATGCAGTAACTGGAGACAAGAAGAAATAGAATTTAACTCTTTGGTCTTATGAGAAGTTTTGTGCTGTTTGCCTTTAAGACAAGCAACGCAATGATCATCACATGAAAAGACTTTTGAAGGTAAACCTCTTACAAGTTTGTTTTTAACAAGTTTGTTTATGGTCTTGAAATTCATGTGACACATCCTTCTGTGCCATAGAGAGGATTCATCCACAGAAGCTTTTGAAACAAGACAGTTCAGGGATGAATCACTATCAACATTGTCCATATCTAGACAATAAACATTGTCCTTTCTTGGAGTTCTAAGTAGTATCATGCTTTCATCAACTACTTTGAATCCTGGAGCAAGGATCATACACTCTGTGTTTGTAAATAATATGCTATGTTGTTTGTCACAAACCTGTGATACACTTAACAGGTTGTACTTCAATTGATCAACATAGTAGACATCCTCAAATGTCATCTTACCTTTTGTGACATTACCTTTGCCACTTATTTTACCACCAGTAAGATCATTTCCAAAAGCAACATGTCCTCCATTGATATGCTTGAAATCCTGAAGGCATGACATGTTACCTGTCATGTGCCTAGAGCAACCACTGTCAACATGCCAAATGCTCTTTGCTTTGAGCTGTTGGTTGCCCTGCACATTAGATAAATCAGTTAGTTTGAATTAGGAACCCAAGCCAAAGTGGTCTTGGGTACCCCTTTCTCATCAAAATACTTGCAATCTTTCTTGACAAGATTTTTAAACTATGACTCCTCATTCTTGGAGTACTTTGTCACAATAATAGGCTTGGAAACATTTTTGCTAGAAGCAATACTGGTTTTAGAAGTACTAACTGCCTTAGCAGAACTTGCATGCTTAGCAGTACTAACCTTGTTAGCAGTAGTAACTGTGTTAGCGGCATTAATATTTTCAACAGTACTAACACTGTTAGCAGTAGTAACTGTGTTAGCAGCACTAATATTTTCAGCAGTACTAACACTGTTAGTACTTCTAGGTACCCATAGTAAAATACTTTCTTTTAAAACCTTATTTTTCATAGGGCCTTTACTTTCAACAGATTTCTTCATCACATGTTTCTTTCCAGCCTTCCTATAACCAACAGGTTTTTGCACAAATCTTTGAAAGTTTATCTGTTGATTAATAGGGTTAAAGAAACAATACTTAGCCAAATGATTCAACTTGCCACATATGAAACAAGGTTTTGATCTATTGATTTTATTCAGATCAACTCCTTGTTTCTGAGCCCATTGATTATTCCAGTTTCTTTAATTACCTCTTTTTATACCAGAATTTAGGCTCTTAGCTTTATTGCAAGCACACTGTTTACAAGATCCAGGATTCACAACCGTGGTTTGTTTGTAATGAACCTTGTTATTCTTTCCTTTGGTCTTCTCTATCTCCTTGGACTTGACCCAGATTTTCCCACATCCCTCATTGGTGATAATATTGTTTTCTAATGGTATCTTTTTACTCAAAGTATTATCCCTATTCTCACTAGCTTCTTTCTCAGTCAAATCCTTAACTACTACCTCATCCAAAGGATCTATCTTAAGAGCTTCCTCAGACAAGTCCTTTTTCTCCTTGGTTTCTAACAAGTCTGAAGTAGGAGAGATATAGTTGTTGTTGTAAGGAGGAGGTGTATTGTTGTATCCAATACCAGGCTTCATCTTATCATGAATCTGAGCCTTTAGAAGAGAATCCATTGCTTTTGAAGCATATGAAAACTTTTCTATGTCAAGCTTAACTTTAGACAGTTCCTCTTTCAGCCTATCATTCTCTTCTAAGGACTTAGACAGTTTGGTCTCTAACTCATTCTTTTCCCACTTCCAATAGTTTGTGTCATAAGAGTGTTGAAGTTCATTAGCTTGAAAGCCTTTGATTTGCTCTTCAAATGTATCTACTATCAACACATAATCTCTTCTGTCCTTTTCTAATCTTTTGAGGTCATCACACATACTTTGATTGTGATCCCTGTATCTTTTGACAGTGTCTATGCAAGATTTAGTGCAAAAATTAGAAATTACCTCAGAGGGGAGATCAGACACTTCTGCCATAAGAGCTTGATTCTGAATGGCTTCCTCAGCCTGATCACTCCAGTCAAATCCCATTCCTTGTTGAGAAACAAGGGCTTGAGCAGGATTCTTGTTTTGATTGTAGCCTCCATTCTGAGCTTGTTGGTGGTTGTTGTTTGGAACAACACTCCTGCACTCTCTAGCAAAGTGTCCTTTCATGTGACACTTATAGCATTCCACTTTAGTCTTGTCAAAACCAGCTCCATCTTCTCTTCTTTGAGAGAAGTTGTTCCTTCCTGTTCTTTTAATAAACTTCTTCACTCTCATAGATAACATGGCCATCTGCCATTTAATGTCCATCTCCTCCAGGTCATCAGGGTGAAGTTGATCCAGATCATCATTAATCAATGAATTGTTGCTATGACTGGACAAAAAGGCTTCAAAGATAGTTCCAGTGCCTTTTTCTGAATTTACTCCACTGGCAGTACTAACAGCTTCAGGGTTAGCAGTAGTATCAGTAGATGTTGAAAGAAGTGCAGCATTGTGGATATAACCAGTAGGATTCTTCTTGGATTCTACCTCAGTTTCAAAAACTCTTAGATCATTATATAGATCATCAAGTTCCTTCTCTTCCAGATTGTCACTCTGTCTATATGAGACAGTGTACATAGTCCATTCATCCCCAAGAGATCTGAGGAACTTTCTGTTGATATCATCTTGTTCCATCTTCACTCCTACAGTAGCCAGTTCACCAATGAGCTTGTTGAATCTATCAAATGTTTGAGTCATAGACTCATTCTTTGAAGAAGTGAAGTTCTCATACTGCTGCTTTAGAACATCTCTTTGATTTCTTTTGATGCTTTTAGTTCCAGCAAATATTTTCTCTAGAGCATTCCAGAGAATCTGAGCATCAGTTCAGTTGCAAAATTGATGCTGATATTCATTGGGAATGGCCAAGAGCAGAGTGCTCAAGGCCTTCATCTCTGTCTGTCTGATCTTCCTCTCACCATCTGTCTTTGGTGGAGGTCTTTTCCCATCTGGTCCTATCTTGCCTGCTTCAGAAGGACCATTCTCAATGATATCCCACATTGAGTAGTCAGTGAGAAGAATGTACTGTCTAATTCTGATCTTCCACATGTCAAACTCACTGGGTTTGAGCATTGGAACCTTAGAGACCAGAGTACTGTTTGATTCTGCAAGGTTTTCCATGATGAATGAATAGATGTTTCTGAGGGAGTTAGGCTCTGATACCACTTGTCAGGATCGAATTCTTAACAAGAATAAATTCTCAGAAACTAATATCAAAGAAGTTTGCGGAATAACACTTTGATATTCAATAAAACAGTAAACCAAAACAGTATATAATCAACAACTTGTAAACTTGTATTGAATGCTTGAAGTTACAAGATTAAACACACAACCTCAATATTGATGAACAGGCTCACCAATACGAATTCTACTTCTCTAGAATTAGGATCTATGCCTTGAGGTTGATTTTTTTCTAAAAAATAGAATGAATGAATTAATCTCTCTTAAACTATTCTATCTAATCTGTACATATACTGAATAAAAAGATAATTACAATAAATAAAATATCTTCAGTATATCTTTCATCATTATCTTCAAAATATCCTTGTTTATCACGATCTCTTCATCATTACCTTATAAGCAGCATTAAGTCTTGGCAGCATTAACTACTAAGCAGCACTAACCACTAGCAGTACTAACTAGCTAAGCAGTACTAACTTTGTTCAAGCAGCACTAACTTTGACTAGTAGTATTAATTCTACTAGCAGTAGTAATACTCAGCAGTATTAACTTTGAAGTCTTCTAGCAGTAGTAATTCTGAACTAGCAGCATTAAAGACTTGTTCACATCTTCAGTTCCCAACAGAAAGGCTATTTTCACATCCATCTGAAAGACTGTGAAATTCTTATGAGCTGCGTAGGCTAGAAACATTCTAATTGCCTCTATACGCGCTACTGGAGCATACGTCTCATCATAATCTATGCCTTCCTCTTGCCGGTAACCTTTGGCAACAAGTCTAGCTTTGTTTCTTATGACGATACCATCTTCATCCTTCTTATTCTTGAATACCCATTTAGTTCCTATCACGGTTTTACCTTCTGGTTTTGGAACTAATCTCCAAACCTTTAGGGCTTCAAACTGATTGATCTCTTCTTGCATAGCAGATACACAATCCGAATCAGCAAGAGCCTCAGATGCTCGTGTGGGATCAATCTTACTGAGAAATGAGTCATGCATACATTGATTAAGAGTCGCTGACCTAGTCTGAACAGTCTTGTTGAGATCTCCAATTACTTGGTGTAATGGATGCTCTTTGGTCCAGCGATGCTCATGAGGAAGTGGAGTATATGAAATTTGAATATGATCATCATCTAGAAATCCACTTTCAGATTCTTCAGCTTGAATAACAATAGGGGGTTTTGCAGTTGAAGACTCATGTGCAGAAGTATCAGTTGAAACAGCAGATTCTGGCTGTTGAGTAGACAATATATCACAACCAACTGAAATAGTTACTTCTGCCTCAACATTTGCTTGTGCATCTTCAACTGTAGGAGTAAAAATAGGAATGTGAGTTTCAGACTGAACGGGGGATGCTTGTTCAGTTTTGACATCTGAAGTGACTGGATGATTGCAAGTTGTGTCTTCAGACCTGTCAGTCACAGCAGATTTAGATACATTAGAACCTAGAAACTCATCATAAAAGAATTCAAATAACAAATCTAAATCAGTTAAATGAGAAGTAGATGTAGATGCGTTATCCGAATTTGTCGCTGTAGAAGCAGGTTCTGGACTGATCTGCCTAGAAGCTAATACTCCAGTGATCACAGGTTCTGAACTGAGTTGTTCAGAAGCCATATCTTCATTAAATGTAACATTAACGCTCTCAACAACTGTCTTTGACTTCTTCAGATAAACACGATATGTTGCAGATGTTGAAGAATAACCGATAAAGATGCCTTCGTCCGCCTTAGCACTGAATTTATTCAGACTCTCTCTTTCATTAAGCACAAAACATTTACACCCAAATACGTGAAAATATTTGATAGTTGGTGTTCTGTTGTTGATCAACTCATATGGAGTCTTTTGAAAACAACGATGTATCATGGAACGATTTTGAGTATGGCATGCAGTCGACACAGCTTCTGCCCACAAGAATAGAGGTAAGTCCGATTGGCTAAGCATAGTCTGAGCGGCCTCGACTAGCGTTCGATTTCGCCTTTCGACTACTCCATTTTGTTCAGCCGTTCTAGCAGCAGAATACTGATGTGAAATTCCAACTGATTTGAGATATTCATCAACAATCTTGTTCTTGAATTCTGTGTCGTTGTCAGTTCGAAGAACCTTGACTTGTCGCTGCATTTTCACTTGAGTCGTCTTTAAGAAAGTAATGAGAACTTCCGGTGTCTCATCTTTTGAACGAAGAAATTTGACCCACGTGTATCTTGAATAATCATCCACAATAACCAACACGTATTTCTTTCCTCCCAAACTCTGAGTTCTCATTGGACCACATAAATCCATGTGTAACAATTCTAACGGAGAACTAGTGCTAGGTTCAGGCTTCGGTTTATGAGCGGCTCTCTTCATCTTACCCTTTTCACATGCTGCGCATAAGTGTTCTCGTTCATATTTCAGCTCAGGAAGTCCTTTGACCAATTTCCCACGAACCATCTTGTTGATATAACGAAAGTTCAAATGAGATAAACGTTTGTGCCAGGGCCAACTTTGTTGCGTTGAAGCTTTTGTCATCAAGCATACTTGATTGTCAATCTGTACTTTGGAAAGATTGATGGTATAGAGGTTTGTCTTTCGATGTCCACCTAAGAGTTTTGTGCCATCATCAGTACGAACCGAGCAACTCTTAGATTTGAAGTTGACCTCTAACCCTTTATCGCAGAATTGACCTATGTTGAATAAGTTGTGCCCTAAGCCTTCGACATAACTCACCTTGCTTATCGTTATGTTGTCTTGAATAATGTCACCAAATCCTAAGATTGGTGAAAGTTGATCGTTTCCAAATCTGACATTTCTACTGAATTTCTCTGTATAGTTAGACAATAAAGCTTTTTGCCCAGTCATATGCTTGGAACATCCACTATCCAAGTACCACATATGCCGGGTCTGCAAGAGAAATCAGGCAATAACAATTCTAGGTACCCATTTAAAAACGGGCCCTAACGGATTAGCACAAGATTTTGGTATCCACTTGAAAATGGACCCTCTGTTCTTTTGAAAACTTTGAAAAACACTTGATCTTGAAGAATTAACATGATAAGATCCATACCAATCAGAAGAATTATAAGAATAAGCAAAATCAGTTCTCCGATAATTAGAATAAAATGTAGTAGGAATAAGAGATAATTGAATCAATTGCTTTATTGAATATTTCTTGTAAGAAGTTACAAGGTTTTGTTTATTTGAAGCAAATTGATCAATTACATCATTATCACTACTAACTTGACTAGTAAAAGAATTATCATAAACTGATCCGGCTATCTCATCCTCCTTCCGTTTTGGTCTCCATTCGGATTGAGCTTTCAACTTTTTCTTCCTTAAATCTGAAACATAAGATATAGATTTATCAGGAAAAGCAGATTCCCGAGACTGAGTATACTTTCGTGTACCAGTGTATTTTTGTTTCTATAAACGTTGTTTCTTATGTTTCTTACCTTGAGCATAGTAATCAACAGTTACAGAAACTAATTCACCAACCTTAGTTGATGAGTCCACAGTATTTACACCACTTGGTAACACTTTGTCATTTTTAAGACAAGTAGAATGATTAGGAAGTGTAGTATTGACATCAAACATATCAAATTCTTCCATGCACCCATCATCAGAATTTAGAAAATCATTTGCAGACTCAAATAAGTCATCAGAATTATCAGATGAAGATTGAGATGCCTTAGAAACTGTAGAACACTTTGTAGATTTAGTTTGAAAAACAGTGTTCTTTATAACTGTAGAAAATACATTTTGTTGAATATCAGCCAAAAGTTTTTCATCAGATAAAACATTTTCAAGCTCGACTATTTTGCTTTCAAAAATAGATGTAGGAACATAAACCTTTGCAATCGCAGGTTTTGCCTTCATCTCAGAAGCGGAATAACTAACAAAATAGTCAGTTGAAATAACTTTTGGTGTTTTGGAAAGATAACTATCATTTAACTTTTCATAGTTAAACGGTAGTTGCATTTTCTTTTTATTCTTTCTATTTTCAGTTTCTTGGTCCTCAACTTCTTCTGACAATTTAGTAACAAATTTGGATTTTAAATGAGTATGTTTGTCAGCACACGCAAGAAAATCATAGTTATAAAGTGCCGGCTGTTTTCTGATAGCTTTCTTAAGATAATGGGGGTTTTCAAAACCAGGTCCCCATTTTTCTTTGACATCAGCCTCTTCATTAGGTGCATTGAGAAAAATGGTTTGATCTGTTTGACCTCTCGCATAAAGTTTTGCTTCCAAACCATTTACCTTCTTATTCAAATTCTTATTTTCAACCTGCAATTTATAAACAGTTAGTGCAGATTAATTTTTCTCAAACTCATATTTAGACACTTTACCTTCAAACTCAGAAATCCTCTTTTCAAAACAATCTACTTTAGATTTAGAATCAAAATCATACTTGCGTAAAGAATCAATGAGATCTTTGTTTGAAATAACAGACGTATTAAGCTCAAAGATCTTCTTGTTCTTTTTAGCAACTTTTACTTTTTCCTTTTTCAGATTATTTTGTAAATTTTGTAGCTCAACCACCATGGTTTCCATTTTGGTAATGAAATCTTTTTCAGATAAGTTTAATACCTCATTAACTGCCTCATCATCTGACTCGTCATCCTGTACTTCTTTGCCCATGAGACAAATATGAGCTGTTTCTTCTTTCACTTCTTCTTCTCCTTCTGAGTAATGCATCCAAAACTCATCTTCAGCCATTAGAGCGACACCCGCTTCTTGCTGTCTTTCCAAAAGCAACTTGTTCTGATAGTACTGAGAGTTGCGAACTTTCGGCTTTCGACAATCTTTTGCAAAATGACCCATCTTGCCGCAATTGTAGCATTTGATGGAATCTGTTGCTGGCTTCTCGGCAACTGTGTAGTCATTCATGAACTTCTTCTTCTCATCCGGTTTCTTTTCCACAATACTATCCTCTTCATACCTCTTTCCTTCCACTTTCTATCGATGCTCGTGATTCTTTGAACTAGATGAAGAATACCTTTGAGAATTTGATCCCGACTTCTTATAAAATTTCTTCTGGAATGCACGGGTCAGCAATATCATGGCTTGTTTCAGACTTTCGCCATCATCACTATCTGTAACTGAATCTGACTCAGAACTGGTAAGAACTATCTTCTTTTTCTTCTCTTTCTTTTCTTTCTTTTCTTTCTTCTTCTCTCCAGCTACTAAGGCAATAGGATCAGGAACTTGTGATGCCTTCTTCTTCTCAGCTCTTTTCTCTTCAACCTCTTCCTCATTCTGCCTCAAGGTCTGGAATACCTCATGTAGTGGTATTTCATTCAAATCCTTCATCTGTCTCATCCTTCTTGTATGCTTTTTCCATTCCGGACGTAGGATACTCAGAAATTTGACATTGTTTTCTAACTGCTTCTTTTTAACTTTATTCTTTGTCAGCTCATTCAGAAGCAATACAAACCTCTCATATGTATCTTCCAGACTCTCATTCTCCTTAGCTTTGAATTCCTCATAACTATTGATGCAGTTTGCCACTTTCATTTGATTTCCAACCTTGGATCCCATCATCATCTTTTGCAACTGATCCCACATCTTCTTAGCATTGGCTTTATAGCTATCAATATTGATGTAGATCTCGTTTGGAATGCTTTGAAGAGGTAATGATCTCGCTTGTTTATCTGCATTGTATCGGCTTTTCTGATCTTCAGAATATTGAGAAATATCCACTGTCACTGTTTTCATCTTTTGCTCTCTTTCCTCAGTCCCATCTTCACTATCAGAAGAATCAACATCAGGTACTTGAACTGTTATTGGAGCCATTGGACCTTCAGTAATAGACAAAAGAATATTCTCTCCATTTGAATACCGATCTATGAAATCCAAGAATCTGTCCTTCCATTGTTCATACTCGCCTTTGAATAGAACTGGAGGCTTAACATCAGTACCAATCGAAAGTGCATCTTTTGAAGTCATCTTGTATAACCTATTTGAAAAATATATCAATAAGAAACTAGAACTAATCGTTAGTCCAAATGAAACAATCAAGAAAATACAAAAAACTTGAAATATAAAATCAGAAATTTTAATCAAAAAAAGAACTATGTCCCCCTAGGCAGACTTAGCACGGGGGTCCCGCTAAGTCTTCCACACTTTGCGCCTCTAGTGGGAAACGCAAATCTTGACTTTGCGTGTCATACGGGGAACGCAAACCTATACTTTGCGGTTCATGTGGGAAACGCAAACCACCACTTTGCGGTTCAAGAAGGAAACGCAAACCACTACTTTACGGTTCAAGAAGGAAACGCAAACCACTACTCTGATCAACCAATCACTTTGCGTTTCTAGATATAATTCTTCATTGCGTTTGACAACTTTGCGTTTAACAACACAAGATTAGAGCAAGTATTCTGAAAACATGCTGAATTGTAAGAAATTTTCTTTAAAGATACTTTGCTACAACAATCTGAGCTACAACTAGAGATAATTTCTTCCCAACATCTGAAAGAGAGTTTATCTACATCAAAGAGGAAGATTATTACATACTGAAGACTAAGAGGGAGATTGCATTTTCTGAGCTGAAAAAGAAGACTGAATTGGATAAAAAAAATTTGAATGTTCTTGATCCAAAGGGGGAGATTGTTAGACCACAATCTCATTGGATTCCAGATCATCCAATCTGAAGATCGCAATCTAAAGCTAAAGGTGGAAAGTCGACTCTTAATATTAGTCTAATGTCGTTTGTAATAAAATGTCAAAGTTAGTTTTATTGTATTTTATTGTTTCTAAGTAATTAGTTAGTTAGTTAATATCTATTTGTTTAGATATTTTTAGATAATATCTAGATTTTAGTTAGTTTATTATATTAGTTTTTGATAATATCTTTGGTAGATATTATGTAGGAAGCTCTTAGATCAGAAAACAATTAACACACATAACACACATCCACGGTGTAAAAGTTGAGAGCTTCAAAGATCAAATACCAAACCTTGTAATCAGCTGGCTTTTTCAAAACATCCACATCCGAATGACCGAGACCTGGTTTTTGCCTTATAGAATCTAGTGTCTTTCTGATTGTTGGTCAAAATCTTAAGAGATTGTTCTGTTTGACCTCTTTTGAAATTAAGATCATCTAATTCTTTGATCCTGGTGTAAGCTTCCATCCTGTCTTTCAAAACAATGACAAACTGAAGTGTTAGTTCCATATTCTTATATCTTAAAGAAATTATCTCTTTTTAAAGTTCAGAAATTCTTGTTTGAAGTTTAGATTTATCCAATTTTAGAACATTCTTTTCTTCTTCTCTTTCTTCAGCCAAAATTTTAAAAATGAGTGCATGATCTTGATGTCCTTGTATGATACTCTTTTGTTGTTTGAAATTTTCTTTCAATTTCAAAAATTCAGAGTTCATCAGATTTAACTAGGACATCAAGTTCATCACTTCTTCATTATCATCATAATATTCAGAATTGTCAGATGTAGAATTTACCTCGGAATATGACTCCTCATTCAAATGTGCCATTAGATCATAATGCACTTGAGTCAGATTCACCTTTGTTTCCTCAGCCTCTTCATCATCGAAATATTCAAACCATATCTCATCTTCAGCCTTTAGTGTTGTGCCATTTTCCATGGCTTTGGCCAGTTGAGCTTTCTTCTTAATACTCATAATTCTTTACGCGCTTTTCTGGGCAATCTTTGATGAAGTGGCCGTTCTTTCCTTAGTTATGACACTTATCTGACCTTTCTTTCGTTTCTTTCTTCTCTTCTTTTCTCTCCTCTTTATTCTCTTTCTCTTTCTTTTTCTTCTCTTCATATCTGCCTCTGTACTTGCTAGACTTGTAGGAATCGTACTTTGTCTTGCTGTAAAACGTTTTCTTCCAAAACCGCTTATGGAAGCTCGAAGTCAATAAGGCAAGTTTCTCCGCAAACTCTGTCAATTCATCATCTTCATATTCCTACTCAGACTCTTCATCAGAACTATCTGAGCTGTCAACTATACTGGTCATCAAAGCTTTCTTATTCAAACTCTTTCTTGAACCAGAACTTGTCTTAATCATCTTGCCCTTTCCTTGAGCCAGCAATGCCAATGAATCCTCTACCTTCTTTTGCTTGTCTTTCACCTGATGCAATTCCCTGTTTACAGCAACTTGCTCTCTCACTTTGTCCTCGTGTTGATTTAAGGCACAAAACAAGTCATTCAGTTTCTCCTCGTCCATATCCTTGTTAATTTGCATCTGTATGGTATAGACATCCCACTCGGGCTGGAGATTCTTTATGAACTTGTTATTGATCTCGGACTCAGATTTCTGTACTCCATTCCTTCTAAGATCATTTAAGATGATATTGTACCAGTCATAAGCTTCTCTCAGAGACTCCCATTCTTTGGCTTTAAATCCTTCATATGCATTGATGCTTTGATTCCTTTTCGTCTTTAATAATTTTGCAGAACCCAAAAATTTCTTCTCAAGTTCATCCCATATTTGTTTTGCAGATTCTCGACTGTCAACACGGTTGAAAATGTATTTCGGAATGGCCATCATCAGGTATGTCAAAGCAACTACATCTCTTTCCACTATCTTTTTATCTTGTTCACCATACTGAATGGGGTCTCTTCCTACGATTCGCTCAGAAATTTCAGGATTTGTTTTTGTTGTTGGAATCCTGGCTACCGTAATATGTGGGAAGTGAGGACTGTTCAAAATGGAATCCATCAATTTCTTATCCTGGTTGTTTAAGAAATTGACCATCCTCTTTCGCCATCGTGGATACTCATCAGCTTGAAGGACAGAAGGTTTGGATTTAAAACCCATGCTTAGAAGATCACGAGACATGATTGCAAAAAACCAGAGAAAGATGTCTGAAAGTAGGCTTGAATGCAGAAGATCTCCCAAAAGAATCAGAAACAATTGACTTGAAAAGTCAAACCCAAATTACCACTGAAAAATATTTATAGAAAAAATTACAAGTATAGAACTCGCACAGAACTGGAACTCGCAGACTAACAAAATCACAAGTCACTATTCACTGAACTTCTCGCCTGAAGTTTTATACGCGAAACTGAAACTCGCTAACCACTACTTGCGCGAACTGAGAAACTCGCTAGTAACGATTTGCGTGAAGTACAAAACTCGCAGAAGACTTCTTGAGTGTTCTGAACTTAGAAAAGTTTCAAACAAAAGAGCTTCTCACAGATGAATCAAAACTCGCACGTCAGTTAAAACTCGCACGTGCCTTAGAGCGAACCATACTTAGAAAAAATCTGAGAAGATTGAAACTCGCAAAACGTAAACTCGCACGCTGAGAAACTCGCAGAAGCAACTTGCGCAAACTTGCTTCTCGCATATTGAGATATGCGTGAACTAGATGAAACTCGCACAAAACACGAAAATCTTCATCTTGCGCGTTCTTTGTCTTAGCGAGTTCTTCCTTAGCGCGAACTTTAGATCTAGCGAGTTTTACCCATGTCTTTACAGATTCGATCCAAAACTTAAAATAGCCTAGAAATTCATTTATCACTTGAACCAATATGATCGAAAATACAATTAGAACACTTTTCTAAACAACAATTTTATCTAAAAACTCAAAATTACAGTGCATTTGATCAAGATACAGTGTTCGATATGTTTTTCAAGAAAAATCCAAAAATTCAGAAATTCAATTTGAATTTGTGAGTAAGTCGTGAAATGATGTGAACAAGAAATGATCAAAACATAAAATTTAATATCACTAAGCCATTTTTACACCAAAAACAAAACTAATCAAAGAAAAATTGATCAAATAGTGAAGTTCCAGAAAGTCGACTGGGTGAAATCAAGAAATTCCAAAATCGATCCAAAATGGTAATCTGATCTCTGAAGTCGATTGGGTTTTCTCTGATACCAATTTTAAACATCCAATTCAAGCCATAACAATCAATTCAAACACAAATACAATCAAGATTTTATAGAGAGAAAGTCATATGTCCATTAAGTCACAAGTGTATGCGTAAAATTCTCAAGTTCTCAAAGGTTCTCAAAAGTTACAAGGTTTCAAGAAACTCTCACGCCAAAGTTATTTATAACAACTACTTCTCTCAAACCAAAGGAAATCGCAAACAATAGTTCTCTCAAACCATTACAAAATAACCTCACTACAGGTTATCTCAAAGCAAAGTAAAATACAATACTGAAGGTCAAAGACAATTAACAAAAGTCAAATCCACTTGATCTAAACAATACATTAACATCTGTATTGGCCTAAACTGCCTCTATCAACTTCTTGAATTCGCTTTTGGAGAGTGAGTTTTTAGAGGCAAGGGAGAGCTTTTTGACGTCCACATAGTTGGTCATGGATACGTTTTTCAATTCGGTAACTACCTCTGTAAGTTGATTTACCTTGTGCGCAAAGAGAGAGAAGGGATAGAGCTTTTCAACTCATCCAACGTTTGGTACACATTGTTAGCAAAGGTTTGGAACTCATCCTTTGTAACAAAGGCAACAGGGGTAACCTCTGGATCAACACATGATCCAGATTTAGCCAATGGTTCTTTGGCACCTTCAGAGCTTGGATTGACGTTGGCTCTTTAGGATTTCCATCTGATCCTCGATGCTCCTTAGAGGAAGGTCCATCTACAGACGTTTTGTTATCGACCTTTTCAAGTGAAGATTCAGAGTCTTGCACCTAGTTGTCGATGAGTGGACTCTTTGGTTGTTCTAGGACCGTAGAGTCATTGTGCTCTCTCACTAGCTGCTCTGAACAGCCTTAGGTGGTTCCCTCATGTGTGGCAGAGGCAACGGATGTCTCTACATTGGTTGGTATCGTGCTCTGGGGCGAATGAGCACTTATAGTTGCACCAACATCCTTTTGAGAGGATGTAGTGGTTTATATTTCCCCGACTAGAAGTGCAGCAGAAGAGGAAAAAGGTTATTTTATCTGGCTAGGTAGGGTTAGGCTCGGAGTGTGCACTCTTGCTTGAATACCTTGCTGCACTAAACCAACAAAGGTAGATGGGGGTTTGCAATGGGGGGTCAGTTGGTTGGTGTTCTATATTGGGCATCTTTGTCTCCCACATTCTCCTTCTTCTCATTTTTCTCTCTCTCGTCTTCATCGCTCTCCTAATCCATGTCTACATCCTCTACCACCACAATCATTTCTTCTTTTGTAGTGTGAACCTTTGGTAGAGAGTTTTGGGGTGGTGTAAGGTTCTAAGCTATGTTCTCTGTTGCTGGAGGACTTAGTCTCTCCACAACTTTGTTTGCAATCTCTTCTTCCATGTCAATTGGGCTTAGAGGTCATGTGTTTTATTTTGTTCTCTTGACCTATGTGTCCTTGGGCTCTTCAATTATTACTTTCCTTAGCCTTCTCCTTTTCCTCTACCGAGGCTTTCCATCTCCCTCTACAGGTGCCCTCTCATCTGTCATGGCATGTACCTTTGGAATGGGTACAGAGGCCTATTTGGTTTTAGTCTCTTCCACCGTAAAACCCTTCTTCAATTTCTTCTTTTTCTTTGGAGGCTCTTCAACCTCTGCCATTTAAACATCTGGAGGGTTTGGGACTTCTTCTTTCTCAATCCTCATTTGGGGTTTATTTTTCTTTTTCTTCCTTTCTCTCTTCTCACTCTCTTCCCCATGCTCTGATTTTTCCACTCTATCTTCGTGTTAGAGCATAAACTTGTTAGATACAAGATCAAGATTGCTAAAGGTCAAAGATACAAGAAGTTAAAGCTGAGAAAGTCAACTCTCATTAAAGTCAAAGTTTATTTGTAATAAAAGTCAAAGTGTATTGTATTTGTATTTGTATTTGTTTTCCTTGTATTTTAGGGATAGGTATAAATGGATTTTTAATTCTGTTTTTAGTTGTAACTTGAGGAGTTGAGAAATTGATATAGGATTTCAGAGAGAGAGATTGTAGAGAGAGAGAGAGAGAGTTCTAGAGAGAGAAAGTTGTAAACATTGAATTTGAAAGTGAAATCAAACACGTAATTGAATTCTTGTTTGTGTTTGATTGATTAATTGTGATTAGAAACTAGATTCTAGGACACTCAATTGGTATTAGAGCTAATTGCAAAATTGAAATCAGATCAACAAAAGTTCAAAACTGTGTTCGTTGAAGTCCACATCGAAGTTTTGAGTTCTTGTGCAAATTTCGAGTTGTAATTGATTAGAATTTGTGTGTTGAGTATATTCAATCGAGTTTGTATAATTGAATTCGAAAATAACACTGTAATTTTCTCAAATTTGTGGATTTTGTTGAGTTTTATGTCACGAGTTCATATGCACTGTAAGTGAATCAAAATGGTTCAACTTGTGTTTGTTTGTCAAATTTCTGTGTTGGAATAGTGTTTCGTATGTTGTGGTGAAGAAATTTTGCAAATAACAGTTTCAGAAATCAAGTTTACTTGGTTTTTGATCAAACAGATCAAGAACACACAAGAAAAGGTGAAGAACGCGGTAGATCGGCAAAATGCGCAAGTTCTTCACAAGAACGAGCAAGTTGAAGTTTTGGTCCCAAACGCGCAAGGCGTTATTAGCGAGTTCATAGAACACGCAAGGTGTTATCTGCGAGTTTGGAGATTGGAGAAAATTTTCTTAGTATGGAAACGCGCACATAGACATTAGCGAGTTCTACAAACGTGCAAGTCTAAGCGTGCGAATTCATCAGGAACAGTAATATGCGAGTTCATTCAGTCAGCGAGTTTCAGGAAACGCGCATGTTATCATTTGCGAGTTTAAAATCTTAGAAAATTCTTCTAAGTGTTGAAACACGCTAGCTTCGTTTAGTGAGTTTCAAGTTTCGCGCAAGCCTTGGTTAGCGAGTTTGTTCAAAACGCGCAAGTAGTACTCTGCGAGTTCAGTAAAAGCGCACGTCGTTGTTAGCGAGTTTCATAGTGAACAGTATCTTGCGAGTTTCAAGCTACTGCGAGTTTCAACGATTTGCGAGTTATAGTACCTTGCAAGTTTGCCAAAACACGCAACTCTTTGCGTGCGAGTTTCATAAATACGCTAGCTTAATCCTGCGTGTTTCTTAGTTAATAGTGACTTGCGAGTTACCAACTTCTGCGAGTTTTTAATATTATACTTTGCCTTGCGAGTTTTGTCACTTTGTCAAAATTACGATGTTTCTGAATTTTATTATTTCTTGTGATTTCATTTTTGGACTACCGATCAGTTTCTAGTTTCTTATTTCATATTTTTTCAAACAGCTTTATACAAGATGACTTCCAAAGATGCTCTTTCTATGGGCATTGATGTCAAGCCTCCGGTTCTGTTTAAAGGGGAATACGAGTAGTGGAAAGACAGATTTCTAGATTTTGTGGATGAACATGCAAATGGGGAGAATATTCTGCTTTCAATCACTGAAGGTCCTATGGTACCACCTACTGTCCAGATACCTAATGATGATTCTTCTGACAGTGAGGATGGTGATCAGGACAGAGATCAAAATATGAAGACTGTTCCAATGGATTTTTCACAGTATTCTGAGGAACATAAAAGCCAGTTTAATGCAGATAAGCAAGCAAGATCTCTTCTACTTCAGAGCATTCCGAATGAGATCTACATCAAGATAGATAGCTACAAGGCCAATGCAAAGAAGATGTGGGATCAACTTCAAAAGATGATGATGGGTTCCAAAGTTGGCAATCAGATGAAAGTGGCTAACTGCATTAATAACTACGAGGAATTCAAAGCAAAAGAGGATGAGAGCTTACAAGATACTTATGAACGGGTTGTCTTGCTGCTGAATGAATTGTCAAAAATACAAAGTGAAAAAGAAGCAGCTTGAGAACAATGACAAACTCCTGAGCATCCTACAACCTGAATGGAAAAAGCATACGCGTAGGATGAAACAGATGAAAGATTTAAATGACATAACGTTACATGAGGTTTACGAGACTCTGCGTCAGAATGAAGAGGAGGTGGAAGAGAAAAGAGCTGAAAAAAAGAAGGCAGAGAAAGTTCCTGATCCCATAGCATTTGTAGCCGGAGAGAAGAAGAAAGAAAAGAAAGAGAAGAAGAAAAAGAAGTTAGTAGTTTCAAGTTCTAAATCAGAATCTGAATCCGATGGTGATGATGGAGAAAGCCTCAAACAAGATATGTTATTACTGACCCGTGCATTCCAAAAGAAATTCTACAAAAAGCCGGGATCCAATTCTCAGAGATACTCTTCATCCAGCTCCAAGAATCATGAGCATAGAGAAAGAGTTGAAGGAAAGAGACATGAAGAAAACCGGTATGTGGAAAGGAAGCCAGAAGAAAAGAAAAACTTTGTGAATGACTACACCAGTACTGATAAGAAGACTGCTAATGATCTGATCAAATGCTACAACTATGGCAAGATCGGACATTATGCAAAAGAATGTCGGAAGCCAAAAGTTCGCAACTCATAATATTGTCAGAACAACTTGCTCTTGGATAAGCAACAAGAAGCTGGCAGAGCTTTAATGTCTGAAGATGAATACTGGTTAGACCATTCTGATGAGGAGGATGAAAGAGAAGAAGCTGCTCACCTATGCTTAATGGGCAAAGAAGTGAAATATGATGATTCAGATAATGAAGCAGCTGATGAGGTAATGCACTTAACTGAAAAATATTTCATAACCAAAATGGAAGTTATAATGATTGAGCTTAATGACCTTCAAATAAAACTGAAAAAGGAAAAAGACAGAGTTGCTAAAAGAAACAAAAAGATCTTTGAGCATAATAAGTCCGTTATTGGGAACAAAGATCTAATTGATTCTTTACGCAAGTCTGCTTCTGATTCTAAAATTCATGTAGATTGTTTTGAAAAGAAGATTTCTGATTTTGAAGTTAAAATTTCTAAGTCTGAGTTAGAAAAGAAAGAATCTGCACTAACTGTTTATAAATTGGAGGTTGAAAACAAGCTATTAAATAAGAAGGTAAATGGTCTGGAAGCCAAACTTTATGCAAGAGGGAAAACAGATCAAACTATTTTTCTCAATGCACCTAACGAAGAGGATGATGTTAAAGAAAAATGGGGACTTGGTTTTGAAAACCCCCATAACTTAAAGAAAGCCTTCAGCAAAACAACCAACATTATATAATTTTGATTTTCTTGTTGTTGCTGGTAAACATCCTCATTTAAAACCCAAATTTGTTACCAAATTACCAGAAGAAGTTGAGGCCAAGGAAACTGAAAATAGAAAGAATATTAAGAAAATGCAATTACCATTTAACTATACAAAGTTAAATGATAGTTATCTTTCTGAAACACCAAAAGTTCTTTCAAACGACTATTTTGCGAGTTATTCTGTTTCTGAGATGGAGGCAAAACCTTCTAGTGCAAAAATTTATGTTCCTCCACTCATTCTTGAAAGCAAAATAGTTGAACTTGAAAATGTTTTATCTGACGAAAGACTTTTGGTAGACATTGAACAAAGTGTGTTTTCTACAGTCTTAAAGAACACAGTTTTTCAATCTAAATCTCCAAAGTGTTCAAAAGTTTCTAAGGCACCTCAAACTTCTACTGATAACTTTGATGAATTATTTGCGTCTGCAAATTATTTTCTAAATTCTGAAGATTGAATTCAATGCTCCACTTCCGGATCATTCTACTTTTCTTATAAATGGAGATGTTTTACCTAGTGTTCATGACATTGGTGAATCATCAACTAAGGTTGGTGAACCAGTTTCTGTAAATGCTGATTACTATGCTAAAGGTAAGAAACATAAGAAACAGCGTTTACAGAAACGGATCAACACTGGTAAACAAAAGAAAAGTCAATCTCAGAAATCTGATTTTCCTAATACATCTAAATCTTTTGTTTCAGATATAAGCAAGAAAAGGTCGAAAACTCAAACTGCATGGCGACCAAAAAGGAAGAATGATGAGACGGATGAATCAATTTCTGATAATTCATGTAATAGATCTGATAGTAGTGATACTTATGTAGTTGGTCAACTTGCTTCTCCTAAACAAAACCTTGTGTTAGGACTGACAGTCCTATGTGTTGAAAGTGGAATAAAGTATTTATAAGGGTGCATAATGTAATTAATCTGTAGTTCATTTAATAGATGGGCCCAAGCCCATAAAGCCCATTAGGCCTTGTAAGCCTAAGTATATAAAGGCATATTTAGTTCATAATTAGGTTGGACAGTTGTTAGACAGTTTAGATAAGTTTGAGTCTCATTATTTCCAAATTACTAGTCTATAGGTTTAATCTCTCAGATCAGAAATCCTTTCTGTAAACCTGTAACCCTTTGATTTCATATCAAGCATATGACTAGTTGTTGTGAATCATATATTGTTCATTTTTGATATTATTGGTTGTTGATTGCACTGTACTGGGATCTACAATTGGTATCAGAGCAAAGAGACTAAATGTTTGATCCAGAAAAAGGTTTGTCTAAAACCCTATAATCAAGTATATGTGTTAATCGCTTTTATCTGTCTTTAAGTGATTATATGTTTCTGTGTTTTATCGATCTGTGTGATTTTTGTCAATCTGGGTTGGTTGTTTTTCGGTCGATTGAATATCTGTTACCTGGGTTATTGATTGAACAGGTTTGAATTTTTTTTTTCGGTCGATCTGTTTATCGGTCGATTGTTTTGTGTTGAAATCTGCTATTCGACCTGCATATTTGAGAACAATCAATTGAATATCTGGGTTATCATTATCGGTCTATTGTTTACTAAAAAAAAAAACAAATTGTTTTTATCGGTCGATTATTGTGCTTATTTGAGTTTATCGGTCAGTGTTGAGTTGTTGATTGGTTATGCATAACTGGTTTGAGTCTGCTTAATTGATCAACGATTAGAATCTGGGTTAATTTCTGGGTTATTTAAGTCGTTTGTTCTTGAGATTGTTCGTGTTCTACGGACTGTTCTTCGTGTTTATCGGTCTTTAATCATATCGATTATCGGTTTTTGAGTTTATCTGTTTATCGGGGTTTGATTTTATCGGTCTATCTCTTAAGTTGTTATTAATCAGGTTCGACCGATAAGTTGCTTGACCGGGACATAGTCTCTACCGGTCCTTTGGTTCGACCGGTGTATTGTCATTATCGGTCGTTTATTCGACCTATACCTTGACATTATCGGTCTTTGCTTCGACTGAAACTTAGCCTCTATCGGTCTTGTGTTCGACCGATACACTGATTCGATCGGTACCCTGCATTTGACCGATACTTTGTCCCTCCCGGTCGTTTTGATTCGACCAGCATTGCTTCGACCGGTACTTTGTCTCTTCCGGTCTTATGTTTTGACCAACCTTGGTTTGACCGACATTTGGATTCGACCGATACTTTGTCTATACCGGTTTTTTTTTGTTTGACCGGTACTCTGTCAATACAAGTTCTTTGCTTGACCGGTACATTGCCTTTACCGGTGTTTTGCTTGACCGGTACCCTGCTCGACCGGGTTTCTTAAAAAAAAAAAAAAAAAAGGTCAAATTTTTTGTCTCACGATCATTTTGCAGTGCATTTCTATTAGCCCCGTACTTCAAGGTTTCAGTTTGTCATTAGTGACCCTAAACTTTCAAGTTTCACACTCTGTCACTTTTGGTCCTTGCACTTTAGAGTACCATCTCTTGTCAAGTTCAGTCCCTGTATATCAAAAGGAATGCCTTCAAGCGAAGCTCTTTCAATAATTATGGATGAGATGCTAGCTGCTCTTTACAGAGGAGAATATGACCTATGGAGGATTCAGTTCTTAGACTTCATTGATAAACTTGACTTGGGTGATTATATCAGATTATCTCTGAGGGAAGGAAAATGGAAACTCCGACAAACATTTGTTATTTTATGGGAGAAAATGGAAGAATGGAACACGAAATATACACACTACCATTGCAGGAATACACAGATGAGCAAATAAAGAGATTTGAAGCTGATAAATTGACTAAAGCTTTTATCTTGCAAGGAATTTTCGAGGAGATTTCAAAAGAGATTTCTGTCAGTTTAGACAGTAAAAAGGCTACAGGAAAACAGTTGTAGGAACATCTTGAGAAGATAATGACAGGATCAAAGATGTCTTCAAGAGTAAAGTTTTTGGAAACTGAGAACTCTGAGCCAAAAGAAAAGATCTCTGATTTGGAGCAAAAGATTGCAAAAAACAAATCCGATTTTGAGAATAGAGAGAAATCTTTTGCAAATAAGTTCTCAGAATTTTCCAGAAAATGTGCTCATGAGAAGAAAGAAGTTGAGCTGAAATGCATAAAACTTTCTCAGCAAGTTTCTGCTTTCGAGAAAGTAATCATCATTGAAAGAGAAAAGTTTGAAAAATAAAAGAAGGCCATTGAACAAAAGAATTTGGGATTCTTCAAAGAAATATCCGGCCAAAGAAATGATGCTGAGAAGGGATTTGAAGAAGAACGAAGCATGTTTGAGACGGAGATCAAAAGGCTTACTGCCAAGTTGTCTGAACTATCTGAGAAGGCACTAAAAGAGCAGAAAACGAAGTCTAAGTTCACGAAGAAGATTGACCTGCTTGTTCAAGAAAGAGACAACTTCGCTTCAACGATTAAAGTGCTTGAAAAGTCTTTATCAAGTTCAAATCAGAAACCTATCTCTTCACAAAGGTCAGTTAAATTTTTTGATCAGATTCGTAAGACTAACCTTTTCTATGATAGAAATATAGATGGTTCAGGTACACATCCTAGAAGAAGGAGATACAAAGAAGAGGAACTGGTCTGGAAGAAGAAACCAGTTAAAGATGAGCTGAAAGAAAGAGAATCGTGTGTACATGCATTTAATGCAAAAAAGAACAATGCGAGTAAAGGTAAACCTGATCACATATACTCAAGAGATCAATTACTCAAGTTGTCAGGTAATAAATACCACTGTTCTTATTGTCGTACACATGATCACATTCACAAAACCAGTGATCATTTCTGGTATGGTTCTTATTCTATTTCCCCCACAAAAACAGCAACTAACATTCGAGGACCCAAATACCAGTGGGTACCAAAACCGAAAATTGATTCTTTGTTGCAGGCACCTACTGTCAAGGGGGAGTAGAAGAACTATGGCTTCTAAGTAAATCAGCTTAGATCCCAGACTTCAACGAAGTGTGGCTTCTGATCATATGACTGATCAGGACCCGTTCTTCAACGTTCAGACTTGAATATGTTGCAAATATCCAGGGGGAGATTAATAGATTTATATCATTCTATCATGATTTGAGGGGGAGCTTAAAAGTAAGTATCTTCTAACTCTAGATCTCTGACTGTTTGGAAGACGAACAACATTCCAGCATGAAAAACAGTTTCTGAAATGTTCAAACCACCTCTGATTTTCAAAAGGTTTCATGAATCTAAAAGTGTGAATTTAAATGTTTTTCACATTTTGCGCATTAATGTTTAACTGACTGTGTGTTTCTACAGATCAATACTTGCGTATTATCTTATTCTTATACTGTAACGTATTCACACACAGGTTCAGTACTTCATTTGTATTTGTTATTACCATGTCTCATAGCAAAACAATTTTTCGATGGTAATACCCCCGTTTGATATTCAATGTTGTTGAGCATCTATCATTATTCTAAATTTGTGCTTTCATTGCTAAATTGTTTATATTTTTTCATATAAACATAATATCCAATTCTTTGATACCCTAACCAGTTTATTTGATCTGATTGATACATTGTCAGATTCTCAAAACAACTCTTTTGATTTCATTTCTTTCATTCAATATCTTTGTTTTGAGAAATCTTCAAAGTTCAATTGCTCAAATCTTATGAGCATACGTTTTTTAGAGTGTTATCATACATTTTGTGCTTAACTTTTCAAGTTAAACTGTTGAGCAAACCATTCTTTGTAGGACTTACATGGGATTTGTGTGAGAACATAAACAGAACTTCCATGGATTCACGTTAACCAGTGTTTCCTACCCAGGAAGTTATCCTTGAGTGATTGAGGGGTGAGGGGTCTTAAATCAAAGAGTGGGGGAGATAACTCATCCGGTTGAGTTTTTCTCATTGTGCTGAGCGGAAAAATGAAAAGGAGAGTTTGGTTAGAAGTGAGCTTTAATGTTAAAAAGAAAGAGGGTGTGAGAACAGAGTTAATAGAATATCAGAACTCTGCACCAACCACTTTCTGAGTCGGGCAGCCACATATTCTGATTGGTTCACATTCTTTGGTGACCATCATTGAAACAGGCAGTGAGCCCATGCCAACTCTTGCATATAACCCCACCAACCACTCGTTTCTTTCTTAACAAAGAAATGTTTCATTTTCCTTGGGGACGCAGCATATCTGCTATCTAGTCTTCACTTGGAAGATTTAGATATTGAAAAAGAAGGAAAGTTGCCCCACCTTCGCACCTCTTTCATGCACATTGAGTCCGTGTAATATCTGTTGATGTCTCAACAGTTTACACAATTTGAGCCTGATGTAGCTAAGAAGCTTCAATCATTTCTACACTTTCACGAGCACACAAGGAATGAGTTTTCTTGTCATAACATTCATAGAAAATTCCTTTGTGGTTTTTCGATGATTGAATGGAAGCCCTGGGGAGTGAACATCACAAAAACTCTTTTCCTATGTACATCCGTTGTACAAAGTGGCTCTGTGCTACTTACAGGCATACTATCTATTGAATCAGGGTTACATTGTTCATTATGTCTGAATTTGAAAAGATTCGGATATATACATTTCATGAATTGACGGATAATCAGATCAAAGGGGGAGAATTTTTCAAAGTTCAATTTCAAAAGTTTTTTAAAGAAAGAAAGTTAGTTCTGAAGCCAGTCTAGAGATCAAAGAGATGAAGATTTTGTTTCAATTTTTAAAGAGATTTCAATGATTGTATTGATTCTTTCCCGTATCATGTGGTGTCTGCTATAAGTTTGTTTATCATTCCTCCTATGCGCTGATTGAAACAAGTTCTTGAGATGAAAGCCTATTCAACTCGTGGTTCAAAGACAGATTCTTTGTTATTAAACTGAAGATGCACCATGGAATATCAAGTAACTCTCACATTATTTTTCTTGTGTGCTGATCCGATGTGATTGAGTTTTTTACAGCTGAAAGCTGCTTGATAGTGCATTCAGTCGAGGCTACTGTACATTGAATCTGGTTACAAAGTTGATATTATGAAGACCAAGAGCTTTATTCAAGGGGGAGCGTTGAAAGACATGAAGTCAAGCACCACCAAAGTTCTTCAAAGATTCAAGAGGGAAAGAAGATCAAGGCTTGAAGTTTTTCAAGTTGTTAAATGCTTTATTCAACTTTAGGGGGAGATTGTTAGGACTGAAAGTCCTATGTGTTGAAAGTGGAATAAAGTATTTATAAGGGTGCATAATGTAATTAATCTATAGTTCATTTAATAGATGGGCCTAAACCCATAAAGCCAATTAGGCCTTGTAAGCCTAAGTATATAAAGGCATATTTAGTTCATAATTAGGTTGGACAGTTGTTAGACAGTTTAGAGAAGTTTGAGTCTCATTATTTCCAAATTACTAGTCTATAGGTTTAATCTCTCAGATCATAAATCCTTTCTATAAACCTGTAACCCTTTGATTTCATATCAAGCATATGACTAGTTGTTGTGACTCATATATTGTTCATTTTTGATATTATTTACTGCTGATTGCATTGTACTGGGATCTACACCTTGTAACTTCTTACAAGCGTTATTCAATAAAGGAATTGATTCAATTATCTCCTGCTACTACTAAATCTTATTATTATCGGAGAAATGTTTTTCTTATCATCATACTTCTACTGATTGCTTTGGATCTTATCATGTTTATTCTTCAAGATCAAACATAACGACCAGTTTTCACCGATCTTAGGATATGGTGACATCATTCAAGATAACATAACGATTCGGAAGCTGAGCTATGTCGAAGGCTTAGGGCACAACTTGTTTAGCATCGGTCAATTATGCGATAAAGGGTTAGAGGTCAACTTCAAAGCTAAGATATGTTATGTTCGTACAGAAGACGACAATGAACTCTTAGTCGACAATCGAAAGACAAACC
The DNA here is from genome assembly GCA_954870635.1 of Arctium minus. Classification (NCBI taxonomy): domain Eukaryota; kingdom Viridiplantae; phylum Streptophyta; class Magnoliopsida; order Asterales; family Asteraceae; genus Arctium; species Arctium minus. Next base: position 117,331,086 of record OX941080.1, on the reverse strand, counting down.
TCTACACCATCAATCTTTCAAAGGTTCAGAATGACAATCAGATTTATTTACTGACAAAAGCCTCGATGTAACAAAGTTGGCCTTGGCACCGACGACTATCACACTTGAATTTTCGTTATATCAACAAGTTGGTCAAAGATAAGTTGGTCAAAGGACTTCCTGAGCTGAGATATGAGAAAGAACGCTTGTGTGGTGTATGTGAAAAGGGTAAGATGAAGAGAGCCGCACATAAACAGAAGCCTGAACCAAGCACCAGTTCTCCACTAGAGTTGTTACACATAGATCTCTGTGGTCCGATGAGAACACAAAGCTTAGGAGGAAAGAGATATTTGTTGGTTATTGTGGACGATTATTCAAGATACACGTGGGTAAAATTTCTACATTCAAAAGATGAGACGCCCGAAGTTCTCATTACCTTCTTAAAGACGACCCAGGTGAATATGCAGAGACAAGTCAAGTTTCTTCGAACTGACAACGACACAGAGTTCAAAAACAAAATAGTTGAAGAATATCTCGAAACGGTCGGGATATCACATCAATACTCTGTTGCACTACACCTGAACATAATGGAGTAGTCGAAAGGAGAAATCGGACGCTAGTCGAGGCCGCTAGTACTATGCTTAGTCAATCGGACTTACCTCTATTTCTGTGGGCAGAAGTTGTGTCAACTGCATGTCATACTCAGAATTGATCCATGATTCACCGCCATTTCCAAAAGACTCCATATGAGCTGATCAACAACAGAACACCGACAGTCAAGTATATTCATATATTTGGGTGTAAGTGTTTCGTACTTAACGATAGATAGAATCTGAACAAATTCAGTGCTAAGGCGGACGAAGGCATCTTCATTGGCTACTCTTCAACATCTGCAGCATACCGTGTTTATCTGAAGAAGTCAAAGACAGTCGTCGAGAGCGTCTATGTAACATTCGATGAAGAAATGGCTTCTGAACAACTCAGTTCAGAACCCGTGATAACTGGCGTATTAACTTTTGGGCAGATCAGTCTAGAACCTGTTTCTACAGAGAAAAATTCGGATAACGCTTCTACTTCACTTTCATATTTATCTGATTTAGATTTGCTATTTGAATTCTTTTATGATGAGTTTCTAGGATCTAATTTTCCTAAATCTGCTGTAACTAACAGGTCTGAAGACACAAGTTGCAATCATCCAGTCACCTCAGAAGTTATAACTGAACTTGTATCCCCCGTTCAGTTAGAAACTCACAATACAACATCTACTCCTAAAGTTGAAGATATACAAGTAACTGCTGAGCCAGAAGTAAATGTTTCTGTTGGGTGTGATACACTGTCTACTCAACAGCTAGATTCTGCTGTTCGAACTGATACATCTGCACCTGAAAATTCAACTGCTAACCCCTTCCAGCTATTCAAACTGAAGAGTCTGATAGTGGATTTTTAGATGATGACCATGATCAATCTTCATCTACTCCACTCCCACATGAGCATTGCTGGACCAAAGAGCATCTATTACATCAAGTAATTGGATATCTTAACAAGCCTGTACAAACTAGGTCAGCGACTTTGAATCAATGTATGCATGACTCATTCCCCAGTAAGATAGAGCCCACACGAGTATCAGAGGCTCTTGCTGATTCGGATTGGGTACCTGCTATGCAAGAAGAGATCAATCAGTTTGAATCCCTGAAGGTTTGGAGATTAGTTCCAAAACCAGAAGGAAAGACCGTGATAGGAACTAAATGGGTATTCAAGAATAAAAAGGACGAAGATGGTATTGTCATAAGGAACAAAGTTAGACTTGTTGCCAAAGGTTACCGGCAAGAGGAAGGCATAGATTATGATGAGACGTATTCTCCAGTAGCGCGTATAGAGGCAATCCGTATGTTTCTAGCCTACGCAACTCATAAGAATTTCACAGTCTATCATATGGATGTGAAAACAGCCTTTCTGAATGGCATTCTTAAGGAGGAAATATACGTGTATCAACCAGAAGGGTTCGTAAATCCAGATAAGCCAGATCATGTCTACATCTTGGATAAAGCCCTGTATGGTTTAAAACAAGCCCCTCGAGCATGGTATGACGTTCTATCTAAATTCTTGGCCAAGTCCGGTTTTTCCAAAGGTAAAATAGATACCACTTTGTTCATCAAAAAGGAAAAAGCCGATATCATCCTTATTCAGATATATGTTGATGATATAATATTTGGCTCTACAAATCCAAAATACTGCAAAAACTTTTCTAACCTCTTGGTGTCACGTTTTCAAATGAGTATGATGGGAGAGATGAATTTCTTTCTCGGATTACAAGTTAAAGAGTTTTCAACGGGGATTTTCATTAACCAATCTAAGTACATTTTGGATATTCTTCGGAAGTACAAAATGGAAAGTTGTAAACCAATTGGAACCCCGATGGCAACAGGTACTAAGATCAACACTGATCCTTCGGGTAAAAGTGTTGATGTTAGGACTTATAGAGTTATGATAGGGTCTTTAATGTATCTTACTTCAAGTAGGCCAGATATTATGTTTTCAACATGCTTATGTTCTAGATATCAGGCTGCTCCCAAAGAATCCCATTTCGCTGCTGTCAAACGGATTTTTAGGTATCTTAAGAGGACTGCAGATCTTGGTCTGTGGTATTCTAAGGATACTGGTTTTCAACTGACTGCCTATTCAGATGTAGATTATGTAGGTTGCATGTTGGACAAAAAGAGTACTTCAGGTCACATTCAATTTCTTGGAGACAAGCTCGTTAGCTGGGCATCAAAGAAACAATTATGCGTTTCCACATTGACTGCTGAAGCAGAGTATGTAGTTGCTGCCAGTTGCTGCTCTCAAGTCCAGTGGATGCGAACAGAGCTACGAGACTACGGATTCATGTTTGATAAAATACCAATATATTGTGACTCGAAGAGTGCAATCCCGATATATGCTAATCCTGTCCAACATACGAAAACCAAACACATTGATGTCAGGTATCATTTTATCAAAGATAATGTAGAAAAAGGAACAATTGAACTTTATTTTGTAAAAACAGATTATCAACTTGTAGATTTATTTACCAAACCCTTAGATGAAAAGAGATTTAATTTTCTTGTCTCTAAGCTTGGTATGCTAAATCTTAAGACATAATTGGTTGTTACCTAATAAAGTTAAGTATTGTTATTTTTCATCTTTTTCTTTATCATTACTTCTGAAAAGATATCTGCACATTAATAGTTTGCTCATGATCTCAGGGGGAGAGTGAGATGCACTTTAAGATGATCTACATTCTTTTGAGGGGGAGCATATTGAATTTCTGCATTTTTACTTAACTGACAAATTTTTGTGATGCATGATTTTAGGGGGAGCATATATGTCATATCAAAAGGAGTAAGACTATGATTTCTGATTATTTCAGTTCAGAACTCGTACTTTAATCGTTTTACTGCTTTATGTCTCTTACATTTGAATAAATTTTGTGAATAAAGTTGCTTTGACATGACTTTGAGACTTGTGCAGAATGAGAGAATCTATCAAGATTATATCTTTATGACTTCACTTGATTTCATGAGATTTAAGACTGTATAGAAAGGTTAATTTCTTAATGTTTCACAATTCTTCGTGAACGTTATTGAAACAGGCAACTAGCCCATGCCAACTATTGATATAACCCCACCAACCACTCATTTTCTTCTCAAAAAGAAAATGTTTCATATTTTCTGGGGATGCAGTACATAATTTATCTGATTTTCATTTGGAAAATGTGGATATTGAAAAAGAAGGAAGTCAGCCCCACCTTCGCACTTCAATCATGCACTTAGAGTCTGTGTTTATCTACTGTTGTCTCAGTGGTTTACACTATATTGAGCCTTAAAAAGCAATCATTCGTGCTTAATTCTTTCTACACTTGCCCAAACACACAAAGAATTTGTTTCTTTGTCATAACATTCATAGAAATTATCTTTGTGGTGTTTCGATGATTGGATGGAAGTCCTGGGGGAGTGAACATCAAAAAGCTCCTTTATATTGTGTATTCGTTACACACAGTGACTTTGTGTTACTGACAGGCATTTTTACTGATTTATTTGTTGATTCAGGTGTTACATTCCTATTTTGTCTAGATTTGAAAAGATCTGGATAAGTACATTGTTCGAATTGGCAAAAGATTCAGAGGCTCTTATATGATTAGTGGTCAGATCGGATACAGACATTTCTTACTGAATGTTTTGATGATATCGATGCTCAAATCATCAAAAAGGGGGAGATGATTTTAAAGAATTGTCTATGTCAGAAGATTCAAAGTAAAGATTTGAAGAAGGTCAAAGAATTTCTGAAGATGTGCTGATTTTGAGGAAATTTTCTTTGAAGATTATTTCTAAAGCAATCCGAGCTGAATCTGATGATAATTTTTTTCCGAAGTCTGAAAGAGTATTGTGATAATTCTGAAGAAATTGTTGAAGACTTTGTTTATCATATTTGGGGAGACTGTTATATTCTTCAAAGACAGACTTGGAAAGATTACAATGTTAAAGGGAGAGATTGCATGTGATAGAGCTTAAAAGAGAAGACTGAATTGCTAGATCTTTTAACAGTGATCTTGAATCCAAAGGGGGAGATTGTTAGAGCATAAATCTGTTGGATACAAGATCAAGATTGATAAAGGTCAGAGTTACAAGAAGTTAAAGCTGAGAAAGTCAACTCTCATTAAAGTCAAAGTCTATTTGTAATAAAAGTCAAAGTATTGTATTTGTATTTGTTTTCCTTGTATTTTAGGTATAGGTATAAATAGCTTTTTAATTCTGTTTTTAGTTGTAACTTGAGGAGTTGAGAAATTGATATACGATTTCAGAGAGAGAGATTGTAGAGAGAGGGAGTTCTAGAGAGAGAAAGTTGTAAACATTGAATTTGAAAGTGAAATCAAACAGGTAATTGAATTCTTGTTTGTATTTGATTGATTAATTGTGATTAGAAACTAGATTCTAGGACATTCACTTCGTCCTGTACTCCCCCTTGTAATTCCTCTATAGTATATGGCCTAAGAAAATTTACTTTCTCACCAGGATTAGCTCCTATGCATTGAGGGGTTGGTATAGAACTTCGACAGAAAACCAACTTTTCCTTACCCAAAAGACTTAGAGGTCAATGATATGATCAACGATGGTCCTTTTGGGCGTAGAGGCTCTGTTACACCTCGCATAGGTTCTGTGAGAGGTCGTAGAGACTCTATGACCAAAAAAAATTTCAATAATAGGAAGATCATAAATGATTTTGACCAATCAAAGTTTAGACTTGTTTCTAAGGGTAAGTTTGGACATGTATTGAAGTTTTTGTCTAAGAAAAGTGTTTTTTAAACTTGGTTGTGCGATGAACTTACCTTAATCTGCGATCTTCTTGATAGAATGGATCCTTCTGCTCCCCCCTTGATTGTTCAACTTCTGTGATCACATTCAAGGTCTCCTTATGCCCCCCCTTGGCCTATGCTTGGATCAAATGTGATAAGTAATGCACAAGACATAGATCAAAGATTCAAAAAGAAATGATGTACAACAAGAACAATGGAAGGGAGAACTGTTCATACAGAAGTAAAACTATACATGCAAAAATAAAGTTGTACATGCTAAGGTAAAATTATGTACATCAGAAGCTCTCAGTCAAGGTACAGAGGTTCTATGAATCAAATCAAGTTAAGCATGCCCAACTTACCAACTAGAAATGAGAATATCTTCTCGTCTAGAGATTTTGTGAAGAAGTCGGCAAGTTGATAGTCTGTGGGCACAAAGTACATCTTTATTGTGCCCTACTCTACATGATGTTTTAGAAAGTGGTACCTGATATCGATGTGTTTGGTTTTTGAGTGCTGAACAAGATCGACAGAGATCGTAAATACACTTTTTGAGTCACAGAGGATAGGAATCTTCTCGATGTCTAGACCATAGTCTCTGAGTTGAGTTCTCATCCGCAAAACTTGTCAACAACAACTAGCAGCAACAACATATTCTTCTTCTGTCGTAGATGTGGAGAAACAATTTTGCTTCTTAGAAGTCCAACTCACAAGTTTTCCTCCTAAAATTGACAACTTCCAGAGGTGCTTTTCCGGTGTAATTTGTATCCTCCATATTCTGGATATGTATAAGCCATTAGATCAAAGCCAGGGTTCTTTGGATACCAGAGATCAAGGTTTATGGTTCTTTTAAGGTATCTAAAGATCCTCTTAACAACATAGAGATGGGATTATTTTGGGTTATCTTGGAATCTTGTACAAAGTCATGCAATAAACATTATGATTGGTCTATTGGCAGTTAAGTACAGAAGAGACCCTATCATGCCTCTATAGAGCTTACACACCACATAATTACCCTCTGGATCTGCATAGAGCTTGGATCCAGTAGCCATAGGGGTTTCCATTGAAGAAAAGTCAGAGAGATTGATTTTTGAAAGTATGTCAAAGACATATTTGGATTGACTAACAAAAATTCCTCTGTGGTTTGTTTGACTTGAAGCCCGAGTAAGAAGGTTAATTCGCCCATCATGCTCATTTCAAAGCCACTCTTCATCGATGTCTCAAACTTTTTGCAATAATTTTCATTTGTAGATCTAAAGATAATATCATCTACATATATTAGTACAAATAAAATCTCACCTTTTCTCCTCTTGAAAAATAAAGTATTATCAGTAGTACCCCTTTTAAAGTTATTGGCAATCAAGAAGTTAGAGAGTCTATCATACCATGCTCTAGGGGGCTGTTTGAGTCCATACAGAGCTTGGTCTAGAAAGTATACATGGTCAGGATTGTTAGAGCACAAATATATTGGATCCAAGATCATGAAAGTCAGATCCAAAGCTCAAGTCAAACCTTCAAGCGAAAGTCAAAGTCTTTGTAATAAATCAAGGTCAAAGTCAATCTATTTTAGTTTTTGTCTTGAATTGTACTGTAGGTATAAATAGCTTTCATTTTGTTTTTGTTCGTGGAATCATTAGACTGAGAGAGAGACTGAGTTTAGAGAGAATTTTCTGAGATCATCCTGTTGTATTCGAAATTGAATTGTAATGGAAACTGATTGATCAATTGATTGTCATCTTGATTGTTTAATCTTAATTATAACTTGTTATTGTGGGACAGACAACTGGTATAAGAGCCAAATTCAATTGAAATCAAAAAAATTCGTATTTCACAACATCGTTTACTGTGATTGATCGAGTTTTTGAGTTGTGAACTGTAATTGTTTGAAATTTAAATTGTATGTTGGTCGATTAATATTTTAGAATTGAATTGTATCTGTTTGTATTACTATTGCACTGTAATTTTGATCAATCTCGTGATTTTTTGTTATCTTGAGTTCATGAGTTCTTACGCACTGTATCAGATTCAAATGGTATGTTTGATTGAATTTTGTTAAAATTCATTGTTTGTAATCGATTCCAGAAGTGTTCATGTTTAATCTTGTGAAGTTTCAGTCTCAGAATCGAAGTTTTGATCATGTTTTGAATCGATTGAAGTGTTTTTAGACCGAAAACTGAAGAACTCGCATAGATCCTCGAAGAACCCGCAAGATCTAAAGAATTGGTATAGAGAATTTCGCATAAGTCTAATTTTGTGAAAAATCTAAGGGAAGAATTCGCATAAGACTCGTGTACGAATTGTGTAGATTTCGCATACTTAAGTGTGACAATACATGGGATTCTTTTGTGAGGACTTAATTGAAACTTCTATGGATTCACGTTAACCATTTTTTCCTACCCAAGACATTAATCCATGAGTAATCGAATGTGTGAGGAGTCAAATACTGAGTGTGGGTTGAGTAATGAGGTAAAATGAAAAAGAGAGTTTGGTTAGAAGTGAGCTGAATGTTTAAAAGAAAGAGGGTGAGAGATCAGAGTAAAAAAATATCAAAATCTGCACCAACTACTTTCTGAGTCGAGCAGCCACATTACTAATGTTTCACAAATCTTCGTGAACATTATTGTAATCGGCAACTAGCCCATGCTAACTCTTCATAAAAAAAAAACCACCAGCTACTCATTTTCTTCTTAACAAGAAAATGTTTCAATTTTTCAAGGGGACGCAACACAGAATCTATCTGATTTTCATTTGGAAAATTTGGATATTGAAAAAGAAGGAAGTTTGCCCCACCTTCGCACTTCGATCATGCACAATAGAGTCTGTGTATAATACTGTGTCTTCTGGATATCCAAATGCTAGACCTCTGCCGAAGATGATGTTAACCTACTTGGGTAGAGCATATAGGAGGGCGTACAGACGTGGACACATGATTCCAAAATCGAGTCTTACAACCCCTCCACGCATAGGAGCCACATTGTGTTTCATAGGCCAACTACACAAGAGGGAGGAGAAGGAGGTGGTCCAAGTGAGGTGAGAGTAGACATAATGGAAAAACCAGAGAGTGAGGAAGGGGATGAGAGACCCAAGGACAAAAATAAAAAGAACCCCAAGAAGAGAACTGCATAAGCAAAAGTACCAATCCCCACAGAAGTTCAGATGCAAGAGGTTGAAGAACCTCCCAAGAAGAAGAAGAAGAGATTAAGGAAGAGAGATGAAGTCGACGAACCTTAGAGCTTACAAGCCCCCATACCTTCTCCCAGGGTACAAGCCTTAGTGGCTACTGACAAGGAACCTGCAGAGGTTTAAGATGCACCTCTACAGAAGAAGAGGAGAAGGATGGTGTTAATTGAATAAGCCCTAAACATTGAGACTAAAGCCATAGTAGAAAAGACGAGGCCTCAGATCCCCATAACAAAGGCATTCGATATTTTCAATGCATGGTTTTAGAGACATGGTATTCGTTGTGGTATCTGAATTGTTCAAGGTTGGATTGTACTTTCTTCTGAGTCATAGTGCAGAACATGGATGAATAAATAAGCATGCGGCTCATTATCCCTTGTTTGGTTAACAGATCATCTTCGTTTCTTCTCGGGGGAGGAGGAAGCTCTAGAGCTGGAGCAGAGGTAATGAGAGATTCTGCAATGGTCTTCTTAATATGTTCAGTGAGTGACTCCATCTGCTCTGAAGATAGGGATACTGGGGTTTCTGAAGATTGTTTGAGACTGTTGAGCTATGTTTTGAATCCCTGGAGATCTGTTTGTATAAGCTCTGAGCTAGACTTATTCTTAGCTTCTAAGATTGAAGCTTTGTAGAGGAGGAAGAGACAGTGTCTTTAAGGACTTGTACTGTATGTTGGATATCAGAGATAGAGGTTGCAGCAGTCGCCTGATTCGTGACATGATCTCTTAGAGTCTGCACCTCTTCTGAAACATGTTCTGATTGCTCCTGTAATTGTTGTTCCAACTCTTCAATCATTTTTGTAGACTCAGGGAGTTGGGTCTTCAATTTCGATACCTCTGACTTTAGGATTTTGTTTTTGGAGACAATGGCAGAGGGCTCTGATGGTTCTGCACTGGTAAGTTTAGACTCATTCAAGGAGTTTCGGATCTCTTCACAAAAATTTGCGAATTCTTTCTTTGTGATGAGGTCAGAGAGGCGTAACATGGCAACAAGACATGTTTCCAATTTATCCTCAAGTTATGAGGAGCCTTCATTCAGAGATTGCTTGATGATGTCTCTGGAAGGACTTCCACTCGGTCCTTGATTGAAATTAGAGGCATCTCTGAGTGTTATGTCCTCTTCCATTTCATCCTCCTCATGTTCAGAGAAATGGAAGTGAATGTGGGAGTTGACTCTGTGATCCAAACAGGTCAATCCTTGTGCTTGTAGGGTTTCCCATTGTCCCTCAGTTAGACAATCACTACATGAGAAACGGAAGTTTCCCAAGGATCTAGGGCTTTCAGAGGTGGAGGGATGAGCCACAATGGCATCTTCTTGTATGGTAGAATCTGACGTGCTCCGGGGCGAGAGAGCACTTTTGTTATCAATGGCTAAGTCCTTTTGGGAGGAATTATCCAGACTGGAGCCCTCCCCTAGCTTGTATACTTCAGAGGTGAAAATAGGTACCTCTGAAGTTGCTTACTAGTGAGGGGTCGAGGTGTGTACCTCTGCTTCAATAGCCTTAGCGTCTGGATCATGCTGGCTAGACGATGTGGTTGCACTAAGAGTAGGGGGATTAGTCCTAAAATATATGTGCTTTTGTTAAGTCAGATTCTATAGTGATCATTGTATTTATTCCCTGTGGTCTTAACAGCTGTTTAGCTTCCTTTTCTGTATCTGTTTAGGCCCTGGGTATTTAAGTCCCTTGTGGCTTTGTTGTTTGTAAGAATATCACGCATATCACAATACAGTTCGAGTTCTACGCTTTCAACTCTCTCTCTACTTTCTCTCACTAGATTTAGAGTGATCTTGGATTATCAATTGGTATCAGAGCCTATTATGAATCTGAGAGGATTGAGAGAAACGAAATTTGATTCTGAATTTGTGTTTGAATGAGAAAATTTGATCGATTTTCTTGATTTTTTCAAGAAAATCTCATTTTTTGATTTTTCATTAAATTCGAACTGTTTTCTGATCGATTTTTGTTGTAGTTTGGTTCGCTGGATCCGATTTTAATAGCAGAATAGTTTTGATTCACATGAATTTGCAAGAAAAACGATTTTTCGATGTTGATTTCAAGAATTACGAGTTTCTTGGTTTGTTTGTGAAAACTGTTCTATTCGTTTTTCAATTTCCAATTTATGTGGAAATTGATTAAATTGAGTATTTCAAAGTTGCTAAAACTTGTTTTCGATCATTTTTGTTAAAGAAAATTTCAATAGATTCGTTTCTATAATCGAATTTAGAAGGTTCTCGTGTTTTTTTCAAGTTTTGCGCCAGATACAATTTTTGTGCGAGTTCATCAGAACTTTGCGCCAGTTCATCCTTATTTTGCGCCAGTTCAGCCTCAGTTTGCGTTAGTTTCTTTTGATTTTTTGCCAAGTTCAGGATTAATCTGTTCGCGAAAAGTTCAGTTTTCGCTATATGTGCATCGCGCAAAGAAATGTTTGTGCCACCAACGCTTCACACAAAACAATTCTTGCCCCATCTACTACTCGCGCAAAACAAATTTGCGATATTGTTAGAGGAAAGCTAGTTACGCAAAGAAAAGTTTACGCCAGGTTCTTCAATTTTCTGTCAAGTTCAGAATTTCGTCATCAGTTCATCGCACAAAGTATATTTTGCGCCACATTCTACTCGTACAAAGATTAGTTTGCACCATCAACGTCTCACGCAAGACATCTTTGTGTCACCTTCTGTTCGCGCAAAATCTAGTTTGCGCCAATCACTATTAGCGCAAATCTCCAGTTTGCGCCAACTTCTCTGTTTCAAGACTTGGCATTTTTCTCAGATCTTCAGACGAGATGGATATGTCAAAATTCTCTTTTCAAGCTCAGTTCTACAAGAACGATATTATGATGTCATTCGGAACAGATACTCGTCCTCCAGTTTTGATCAATGAGAATGAGTTCACTCAATGGCAAGATCGGTTCATTAACTTCATCGAGCGTCAAGCAAACGGAGAGAACATGATGAAGTCATTGACTGAAGGACCATTCGTCAAACCTAAGAACGATATTTCCTTGATTGCCGAAGAGAGTTCACGAGAAAAAGTTGATCGTGAAGCAAAGTCTAACCTAATACTAGCACTGCCTAATTCTATCCACAATAGAATTGATTGTTTCAAGCACGATCCGATGCTGATGTGGACTCCGTTAGAAAAGATCATGCTTGGGTCAGCAGTTGCAACACAACTCCGACAGACACGATTTATGAACAATTTTGAGGATTTCAAGGCAAAGGATGGTGAGACTCTGAAGAATGTCTTTGACAGGTTTTGCATTGTGATGAACGATCTGGGAAAGATCAAAGTGGAAAAAACTGAGTTAGAGACTAATCTAAAGTTCCTCAATGCTCTTCAACCGGAATGGAACAAATCTTGTCACAAATTGAGGAATGATGTCAGGGTCTCTACAATGCAAATCCAAGAACTTTATAAGTTTTTGATGATAGATGAAAGCATTGTCAATGAGAAGAAAACCAAAGTTGACAAGAAGAACAAGAAGACAGTGGACCTGAAATTGTCCTTTTAATCAAGCAATTCAAACAACATCAAACAATTATGACATTTATGTTCATGATCTAGAGAGAGAGAGTAGAGAGAGAAAGTAACAATTGTATTTATCACAAGTCTGAAAGTTTTTCAATGAAGTCACCTACCAATTACAAAGGATTAAAGGTATTTATACCATATGTCTAAAAACACAAGCTTAACAACTAAGTAAACTCATATTGACTAAACTAAACATTGGCTTTGTTGACTTATCTTGACTTGACTTTTCCTATTAAATCTTGGATACAATAATACACGAAAAATCTCCCCCTTTGTATTCAAGATTTAATAAAATTTTGACATTAGTCTTCAGCACTTGATTCTTCAATCTTTAACTCTGACGTCTTTGAACTTTGAAGCTTTAACAGTCTTTAGTCTTTCAATCTTTGAAGAATCTTGAAAAGTCTTTAATACTTTGTAGCTTTGGAAAGTCAACTAGTCTTGAAATCTTTGAAAACTTCTTTGAAACTTCTTTGAAACTTCTACGGATCTTTGAAAACTTGTATCTTCATCTCTTTGATCTCATGACCATCTTCGGAAAAACAAACTTTTACGAATCTTCTTAATTTGGATTTGAATAATCTTAGAATGATTTCTTTTCATCTGACTTGGACTTTCAGAATCTTCTTTAGAAAGTCTCTTTTCTTCAAATCAGCTTTGAAATTTGAATCTTTGAGAAATTTCTTCCACTTTTTGACATCTCATCTCTGAAATTGATCTTTGTAGATATCTCCCCCTTTTTGATGATTGTGAGCTTCATGATTATCAAAACTTTCTCAATTTCAGCACTTTCTTTGAATCTCCACTTTTTACAAATATTCTTCCCTTTTGAGATACATTTAACATTCTCTGCACTTTGATCTGAATAGCTGAATCATGAACTGTATATACCTGAATCTTTTCAAATCCAGATATAATGAACTTGGTAACCCTGATTCAACAAATGAAACAGTTATAAATGCCTGTCAATAACACAAAGTTACTGTGTACAACGGATGTACAAGTTAAGGAGTTGGTTTGATGAGGACTCCCCAGGACTTCCATTCAATCATTGAAAAACACAAGGTTTATCTATGAATCTTCTGACAGAAAAACAAATTTTATGTGTGCTCGTGCTTGTGTATGAAAGAATTTAGCACAATGATTGTGTTTCATAAGGCTCAAATTGTGTAAACTATTGAGACAGCAACAAGTATTACATGAACTCAATGTGCATGAAAGAGGTGCGAAGGTGGGGCAACGTTCCTTCTTTTTCAATATCTAAATCTTCCGAGTGAAGACTAGATAGCATATATGCTGCGTCCCCAAAGAAAATGAAACATTTCTTTGTTAAGAAAGAAACGCGTGGCTGGTGGGGTTAATGCAAGAGTTGGCATGGGCTCACTGCCTTTTTCAATGATGGTCACCAAAGAATGTGAACCAATCAGATTTTGTGGCTGCCCGGCTCAGAAAGTGGTTGGTGAAGAGTTCTGATATTCATTTAACTTTGTCCTCACTTATAACCAAACTCTCATTTCCATTTTACCGCTCCGCACAATGAGAAAAACTCAACCGGATGAGTTATCTGCCCCACTCTTTGATTTAAGACCCCTCACCCCTCAAGCACTCGACGATAACTTCCTGGGTAGGAAACACTGGTTAACGTGAATCCATGGAAGTTCTATTTAAGCTCACACACGAATCCCATGTAAGTCCTAAAAGAATAGTTGCTCAACAATTTAACTTGAACAGTTAAGCACAAAATGATAACAGTGTCAGAATGTATGCTCATGAGATTTGAGCAATTGAACTTTGAAGATTTCTCAAAACAAGGATATTGAATGTATAAAATTAAATCCAGAGAATTGTTTTGAGAATCTGACAATGTATCAATCAGATAAAAATGAAATGGTTAGGGTATCAAAGAATTGGATATTTTGTTTATATGAACGAATATAAACAATTTTAGCAATGAAAGCACAAGATTGAAATGATGAATGATGTATGATGCTCAAACAACATTTGAAAGCAAATAGGAGTATTACCATCGAAAATAGGTTCATTTAGAGACATGGTAATAACTGATTAAAATGAAGTACTGAACCGATGTGTCTAAATACTTTACAGTATATAGGAAAGATAATTCATGAGTATTGATCTTTAGAAACACACGGCCAGTTAAACATTAAAGCTCAATATGAAAAACATTTGAAAATCACACTTCTTATTTCATGAAATCTTTTGAGAATAGAGAAGTGGTTTGAACATTTAAGAACACGTTTTTCATGCTTGAAAGTTGTTCGTCTTTCAAACAATCAGAGATGTAAGATTAGAAGATATTTACATTTAAGCTCCCCCTCAAATCATTATAGACTGATTTAGGTCAGATAAGCTCCCCCTGGATATTTTGCATAATATCCTTATCTGAACATTGAAGAACGGGTCCTGATCTGTCATGTGATCAGAAGCCACAGTCTTTGACATTAAAGTTCGGGTTCTAAACTGAAGTGTTTAGAAGCCAATGTCTTTGACATTGAAGTCCGAGTTCTAAGTTATAGTACTTAGAAGTCATAAACTTGTACTTTAAAGTACGGGTTTTGAACTGCCGTGTTCAAAAACCATAGTTCTATGCTCTCCCTTAAACCTTGGTTGCCTGCAACACAGTTTTAGCTTTTGGTACCCACTGGTATTTGGGTCCTGATGAGTTAGTTGCAGTTCTTGTGGGGTTTACATAATAAGAACCATACCAGTAATTAACAAAATTCTTACTTACAAAGTCATGTGCTCCACAGTAAGAACAACAAATCTTCTTTTAAGCAACCCTGATCAAATGATTAGTAGAGTAAAATATATCAGGATTATCAAAAGATTTACCTTTATATACACTGTTCCTTTTGGCATTGGATGTGGATGCAGATGCTTTGTCCTTCTTCTTCTCATCATCTGAAGAACTCTTCACTCTCCAGACCATCTGATTTTTCTTAGAATGCTTTCCAAGAGATTTTATTTAAAAACTCCCTGAACCATCAACAGATTTGTCATAGAATAGATTAGATGGTCTGATCTGACTTGATTTGACATTGTTTGGTTTGACATTTTTCTTTTTGAAAACATTTTTATCATGAATAGAACTTGAAGCTGTTTTGAAAGAACAGACTGATTCTGTTGAGTTATCAACAGCTGATTGACTAATCACATCAACTGTTACTTTATCTGACAATTCAATGTTTGCAGCTTCTAATCTTTTTATCTTTTAAGATAAAATGTTTCTTTCTGAAGTAAGTGTGTCAAACTTTATTTTCAAATCAGATCTTGCTTTCTGTTCTTTAAGAATATATGATGATAGAGCAGAGATTTTGGACATGAGCTTGGATATTTCAGTTTCAAAATATGAACGTTCTTGCTCAAAATCTTTTTGTAAGTTCTTGGATTTATCAGAAGTTTCATTGAAGATCCCAACATTTCTCTTTTCAGAATTTTTTTTTTCAGATGCAAAAGACTTTTTCTTTTCTTTAAAATTTTCTTTCTTTTTCTAATAAGTCTTGTAAAATTGAGATCTGTTTGGGAAATTCAGTGTTTTTATCTTCCAGAAATTTTCTTTCCTTAGCAAATGTGTCTCTTTCAGTAATTAGAATCTTTTCAAAATCAGACACTTGCTTGGAAAGTTTAATGCATCTCAGCTCAAGATCCTTTTTCTCTTGCAAAGTTTTCATAGAAAGTTCAGAAATCTGTTGAGTAGAAGATATCTTCACATATGATTTTTCTTTTTCTGCTTGGAGACTTATTTTCAATTCAGCATTCTTCTTCTCCAACACAGATATCTGATCTTCAAAAGCCTTAAACTTGTTTTGAAGCTTGACTGACTCATCTTTCAACTCAGATGATTTCTTTTCAATCGTCTTCATTTGACTTTGAAGATTTAAAATATTTCTGTCTTTCAGCTTGATTTCTTTTTCACAAGCTTGAATAGTATTTTCTTTTATTTCAATCATTTCCTCTTTCTCTTTAATCTCCTTCTCTCTTGCACTGATGATACCTGCAATATCAGATTTAACAGTATTAGTACACTTTATATAGTCAGGAGTTTTATCAGAGTTTGACAAATTAAATTTCAACTCCTGAATCTGTTTAAGAAGCTTTGATTCTGATTTTTCAGATTGTCTCTTTCTGCTTCTATTTTTGGTATCTCAGGCATGTACAATACAACCATGTCTCTTGCGGACAATACATTATTTCCTCTCTCATTTGTCTTTGGCATCTTGAAAGAAAAAGTTAGCTTAAAAAAATGATCGTCAAAAATCAAAAAATTATGACCACTATCAAAATATGTCCCCCTCCGCAGACTTAGCACGGGGGTTGAAAAAAATATGTCCCCCTCCGCAGACTTTGCTTGAAAAAAATGATCGTTCCCAAACAAATTCAGAAAAGTTGACTGAAAGTCAAACTTGGATCACCACTTGAGAAAAAAATTTCAACTTTGAAACTCGCAGATCAAGTAAACTCGCTAAGTACTAAAACTCGCTAGTCACTATTCACTGAGAAATGCGCTAGACGTTATGTATGCATTTGAAAAACTCGCAGGCCACTGTGTGCGCGTTTCGACAACTCGCTAATCAATAAACTCGCACGATGATGAAACTCGCAAGCCTTGTTTTGCGCGTTTCTCAAACTCGCAAGATGCTTCTAGCGCGTTTCACTCAAACTCGCAAGCTTTGCCTTGCGCGTTTATGAAACTCGCTTGCCTCTATTAGCGTGTTTTACCCAAACTCGCACGTTTTGCTTACGCGTTCTTCACACTTCTTAGAACTCGCAGGCTTTGCTTGCGCGTTCCTCACATGAACCTTGCGCGTTCTACGGATGAACTTGCGCGTTTTGTGAATCTAGCGTGTTCTTGGGTTTTCTTGCGCGTTCTTCACCTGTCCGATCAAAAATCAAGTAAAACTTGATTTCTGAACCTGAAATTTTCACAATATCACCACGAAGCCATACAAAACGCAATTACAACACTGAATTTACAATTACAAACGAAAATTACAGTGATTGAGTGCAGAATACAGTGTTCGAGTTCATGTTTCACGAAAATAGCAATTTGATCAAATTGATCAATCTAATGTCGAAATTAGCCTATGTGATCTGAGCAAGAATTGATCCTAGTAATAATATGTACACAATCAAATCAATTTCTTGATTTAATTGTGCAAAAAAAATATGAATCGAAATCAAACAGTAAGTTTCAAGAAACGAATTCGTGAAATCCAAAAATCTCAAATCTATCCAATCTGATTAATCTGATCCTTCTGAATTGATTTGGTTTGCTCTGATACCAATTGAAATTGTCCTTTTAATCAAATAATTCAAACAAGATCAAACAATTATGACATTTATATTCATGATGTAGAGAGAGAGAGTAGAGAGAGAAAGTAACAAATGTATTTATCACAAGTATGAATGTTTTTCAATGAAGTGACCTACCAATTACAAAGGATAAAAGGTATTTATACCACATGTCTAAAAACACAAGCTTAACAACTAAGTAAACTCATATTGATTAAACTAAACATTGGTTTTGTTGACTAATCTTGACTTGACTTTTCCTATTAAATCTTGGATACAATAATACACTAACAGGACCCGGTTGCACTCCTCACGAGCCAATTGGCTGAACAAGCATTGTCTGATAATGCTTTTGATGGGGCTACTGATGATGATGGCGAAACTCTTCAAAAAGCTATGATTCTTCTCTCTCAACATTACAACAAAAAGTTCCAATATCGTTCGGGTTCCAACAACCTTCGCTTTACTTTAGGGTCTAAGAAAAACGAACTTGCTAAAGTGCCCGAAACTACTAACGCTAATGCGTGCTTCAACTTTTGAAAGTCGGGTCACATTGCCAAAGAGTGTCGAGTGAAGGTGGTTCGGAATTCAGCATATTATCGAAAGAAGATGGAACTAGCTGAGAAACGAGAGAAAGGAACCGTACGGTTAGCTGAAGCTGAATACTGGCTATATCATTCTGACAATGAAGCTGAGAATGAGGAAACTGCTACAATATGCTTCATAGGAGATGATCTAAGCGATGATGATGATGAATATTCCACTACTGATGAATCTGAGGTAGCTTCTGAATTCGATTTCAAATTTATATCCTCACAAATGAATATCATTATAACTGCTTTACATGATATTCGCTCAAAGTTATTATCTGAAAAACAATTAAATACAAAAAAGTCAAATTTGATTGAAAAATTAAAAATTTCTTTGAAAGATTAAAAATCTATTTTGAATCATACAAAAGAAATCTTTCAAAAGAAATTGGATGATTTGGAAAAATCAAATATGACTTATCTATATTCTTTGACAGAAATGACCAAACACAAAGAAAGTTTTTCGGTTAAAATAAATGAGTTGGAAGAAAAATTATATCGAAGGAATCAAACTAAAGAAACCATTTATTTGAACAAACCACGGAGTTATGAGTCTATCAAAGAAAAATGGGGACTTGGTTTTGAAAATCCGCATTTTTTAGACAAAGCTAAAACAGAAGTTCCCACTTTCTATGAATACGATTATCTAAATCTTGCAAGATATTCTCCTCAATTCAAATTTCATTGGACAAGCAAAAAACAAGTTTTAGATATCGAAAATGAGAAAATAATGAACAACAAGAAAAAGGAAATTCCTTTTGTTTACACGCTCGAAAATGCCAAATATTTTCCCGAAAAATGAAAGAAGAGCAGAAACATTTTAAATGTCATATCTTCTATTAAATCTTCATTGTCTGATTATTATTTTGATATATGTGCCACTAACATTGATAAAGAAAATATATCTCCAGTTTCTTATGATTCTAAGAGATATATTTTTTCGTTAGTGTTAGAAAGCAAAATTATTGATCTTGATGATAAAATGGAAGAACAAAATATTCAAAGAGAAATTGAAATAGATGTAATTGTTTCTTTCATGACGTCAAGTCTTGAAGAAAAATTAATTTCTCAAAAACAAGATTGTGTTTCTAGTCTTTCTTCTGATTTTAAAGCAAACAAAAAGGAAGTTCTAAAATCTGAAAACTTTTCTGAAAATTTTTCTGACTCCGAGGCAAGTTCAGGTTTATTGGCTGATCAGTTGGACTTCTTAGGTAAAATTGTTTCTTCAGACTCAATTCATAAATCGAAAATTCTTGATGAATCTTTTACGCTAAATATGATTATTATAAACCAAAGCGTAAAAGAAGAAGGTCAAAGAAGTCAAAGAAACAATCTTCTGTTATTTCTGAAGATTCTTATTCTTTTGATTCAAATATTTCAGATAGGACTTTGAGGACTTCTACAAGGCAGATATGGAGGATCAAGCGGAAATCTGATGAATCTACGACTGTTGAGGATCGAAATGTAGACAAACTTTATAGAAGTGATTCATTTGGTACTTGTAATAATATTTTCAAATATTCAATAAAGCAAATGATTCAAATTGCAAAAGATGTCTCCTATTCCTCCTCTGGTTCAAGTTCAAATGATTATGCTTCGTCCTCTACTGACGATTCTGTTCATTCTTCTGATTATTTTTCTCATGCTTTCTATGTTAAATCTAACAAATTTACTCCCATTAGAACTGCAACTAACAAACATGGACCTAAATACAAGTGGGTACCAAAACCAAAGATTAATTCTGAGTTGCAGGCACCTAATGTCAAGGGGGAGTAAGAGAAAGATGGCTTCTGAGTAATTCAGCTCAGAACCCGTACTTAAATGAACTTCGACTTCTAAACATATTAGTTTAGGACTCGTTCTTCAATGCATTTAGCTTCTTGACAAATGAGAAATTGTGAGTACATATACTTTATTCTGCTGCATTTATCTCTGACTATGATGTTATTCCAGTTTTCTCTAGTTTTTCAAGAATATGAGAAACTAGACCCAATACATTGATATGAGACACTAATTCATTGTACATCATGTGGAAGAAGGTATTATTGAATTATTTTTTTCTTCCAACTAAATATCACCTTGCCGATATTTTTACAAATGCTTTAGTCGAAAACCGATTTAATTTTTCTGCTTTCAAAACACGGCATGTTGTATCTAAAAATTTAAACCTTTACAAATTTTATTCTATAAAAGTAAAAGTTTTACAGTTTTTCTTTCTTTTGAATAAAATGTGTGTCTAAGATAAATTTTCAAGTTGCTTTGTTTATATCTTAGTTTTATATTTTCATCTTTCAAGAATTACAAAAATCAAAAGGTCAGCAAAACATGTTTGAAATTTTGAGAATGCTTTATAGTTGTGTCATTCGAAATATTCATAGTTTACAATGCTTAGAAAACCTAAAAATTCAGAATTTTGGATCGTAATGAAAAAATGGCTAAGCACTTAGATGTAAAACTGAGTGATTGAGATGAATTAAATATATAAAATACATAATATCTTTAAGTTTAAAAGTTTGTACCTGTGACCTTTCTGGTTTGGGAAAGTAAGTTCTGTGGGATGCTTGTCATCTGGTCCCTAAGGTCAATTGGTCTGGGAGTGATCGAACCCAAATCCTTCTATAGAACCAGACCAAAATTCATGTTATACTGGCATGAATGGGTTTAGGATGTGTCGATGTAGCCTTTCTGATCTGGGAGAGTATGTTCCAAGAGGTTCTTGACACCTAGTCCCCTAAGGCCAACTGGTCTGGGAGCGGCTGACCCAAATCCTGCAATAGGGTTAGTTAGAAAGTTACGTTTACGACATGTTCTTTACTTACCAAACTTCTTGATTAAAAGATGCCAATGTGCACAAGCTTGAAAGATGCCAAATAGCACACTCATGTGAAGATGACAATGAGCACAATGCTAAAAGATGCCAATGAGCACACATCTCATGATACTTGGTGATATGTTTGAGTTGTGATAAACCTATAAATTTGTGATAGTCTTAATTCTTGATAGCTTAGTGTGAGTAAAGGCAAAGTTCTCTATTATAATTTTAGAATTGCATTTTCTTGAAGCTAATCGAAGTTTGCATGCAAGCACACTGAATAGATTGATGAAAGTTTTTGAAACTGAACATGTTTTAACTTGATATGCAATGAAACTTGTATCTGTATCCAACAACATACACTTGATTTCAACTGATGGATTACTCTATGATATTTTACTGAGTAGAATTCAATTTGTATGGTGTTTAAAATTTATATTTTTAGTTGTTTCAAAATACATATTCAGTATATTTTTCTTTCTACGTTGATGTTTCGATTCTTGTGTTCTCATATTTGTGTCAATGGGTCTGTGCATTCTTCGAGGGGGAGTGAATGAGGAGAATATTCTGAAAGATCATATCTCATTTCGAGGGGGAGTTTCTGATTTTCTATACGAATGCTAACTTGAATTGTTAGTGCATTTATGTAGGGGGAGTAAAAGAGCTTAACAAGTGTTTCATTTCAGATTTCAAGTCAGATTTGCGTCAACAGTTGGTAGCGCAAAACTCAACTTTGTGCCTCCTTCAGGTGGCGCAAAACTAAGTTTGCGCCATCAACATGTAGCACAAACCTTCCCTTTCTCTTTTATTCTGAATTTTGTAGATCTGAAGCTGTCTCATCTTCAACGTATGCATGACCAAGTTGATCCAGATCATCAAGGTCATGAGGGGGAGAAGTTTAGGAGAAGTTAAAGAGACAAAGAGTTATTTGCTCAAGATTCTATTTTCTCAGTTATTCTAGTTTTTCTGCTATTCCAGCTCCGACCACCACAACTTATTCAAGTACATTTGAAAGAGGTGCGTTGTCTAGAGTACAAGCTGATGGACCGATTGTTTCTCCAAGTTTATTACAAACAGGTCTGGGTTGATTTCGAAGATCGGTGTAATAGCCTACATTGAATAGCACAACTCCAATAATTACTAAGGGGGAGATTGTTAAGTCAGATTTTATAGTAATCATTATATTTATTCTCTGTGGTCTTAACAGCTGTTTAGCTTCCTTTTCTGTATCTGTTTAGGCCCTGGGTATTTAAGTCCCTTGTGGCTTTGTTGTTTGTAAGAATCTCACGCATATCACAATATAGTTCAAGTTCTACGCTTTCAACTCTCTCTCTACTTTCTCTCACTAGATTTAGAGTGATCTTGGATTATCAGCTTTTATGGAGCATCTTTTTCTATCCTCTTAAAGCTCTCGTCTTCTAGGTGGGTAGAACGTTCTGGAATCTCACAGTTCAGAGGGGACTCTCTCCTCTTAGAATCCTCAAAGCTAGACTCTGATTCAGATTCAGTCTCACTCTCTTCGGAGCTAGAAGAGCTACTCAATTCTCTAGCATCTGAATGTTTCTCCATTACTCCCTCATTGATAGTCTCCTCGAATGCACTATTAGATAGCTCAACAATAGTTTCTCTGAGAGGGATGCCCAATGGTTCCTCTCACTGTTGGACACTCTGAACTCCAGGGCCCTCAAGTCCCACTGAAGTAGAGTCTTCTGATTCCTCATAGACAGGGTTTGGACCTATATGTGTTGCGGTTCCCATAACTGGTTCTAGTTCTTGGCAACACAGAGGTAGGAAGCTAGGGCTAGGGATTGAGGGTTTACCTATTGCAGCATCGTCTGTGGCACCCTTCTGGTTGTTGGATAGCCCTCTGGTAGAATAGTGGGTTTGAAACTATTCATTATGTAGAAAGGGGTCTTTGATTGATCATCATAGGTGAGGATGTAAAGTCAATCAATGGGAGCTTTGATGATGAGTGCAAGGAATCTTGGGAGGGCAATGGAGGGTACAATGCTGGAAGGGTTATTCTGTTCTAGATCTTTGGCCAAACACTTATTTTTCTTCTCAATGGCAGTGAAAAGTTGGTCATAAGGGATTTCTGCCATATCTATGTTTCGGTTAAAGAATAGTCCATACATGATATTCAAAAGTTTAGGAGTGGTCTTATCCATGCTTCCCAGTTTACAGGTTAGGGTTCTATTTAGGACAGAAAACATGAAATCCCAGATTGGGGGTAAATGTTGTTTTTTGAGTTTACTTAATCTGGAAATCTCAGTCTTATATTCTATGAAGTTCAAAAACTGAATTAGAGTTTCAGATGAGGGACTTTGTTCAAGTTAGGAGTTTCCGTTTCATCTGCCTTGAGCAGGTAAATCACATTGCAAAGAACATCGGGGGTTAGGAGTATTTGGCATTTTTAAGTTTCGGATACTTCAAACTCACATAAGATTCTTCTGCGTTCTTCGTTGTAGTAGCTGGAAGAGAACCATTCTTGGAGAAAGGAGAGTGGAACTTCATTGGTTGACGCAGTGAGTGCATATATGAGTTCGCATTTTGCGAGGAACTCACATATAATGTGATAGCCAGCATCAAATTTTGGTGAATCCAGTCTCACCATGTGGTTGTTGTCCTTAATGGGGAATCTGAAGATTCGAGATGGTTCTCCAGTCGTTGGGATGAGTTTGCACCACTCAGATGAGTTTGCAGGTTGAGCAATGGTGATTTTGAAGATAGAACTTTTTGTGAAGAAGATGAAGTTTTGAGAGGGAAAAAAATACTCAAGAATACTTGTACACATGGTAAATGAGAGTGAGGATATAAAATTGATTTTATACCCCAATTTTGAAAAATAACACTCGAGTGTATAAACATTAAACGACAATGATTTGACTGTTTGGGGTTAGACCATTCAACCTTACTCCCATCCTTATGAGGACACGTGTTGTAGGAAACTGTAGCACTCAAGGACTTAGTTGCCAAAATTCGACGGGAGTGAGTGACAGTGTGGTAAATATTTAAATGGATAAATATTACCATTTGTGTTGATTGTACAAACCTTTCATGTTTTTTTCCTTTTTAAAGAATGAATATTTTATTCAAGAGTAATTTAAAATATCTCAACTGTTTAAGATTTCAGAGATTTTGAAATTTCTATGAACAAATGATACAAGAAATTGCTCTGAATATAATATAATAGCGTATGTTAAATTCTTCTTCTGAACATGCAATGATCATCGTTTTTGAAATATGTTATGATTCAGAGGATCTGAACATTTTGCTTCACAGACTCATATTGTCAGAAGCTCTGAGGTTTTCAGAGAGACTGAAAAAATGCTTCAGAGGCCTTTGCTCTGTTTTATCTCCGAGCATGTGATCAGAGGGGCTCTAGAAGATTAGTCCAGAGGCTCTGAACAAGAGTAGATGGAAAAACTCTTTTTGCTTCCCCTTAAATCAACAGTATATACAGATGTATATTTCAACGATAAGTACCTTTGTTGTTGAATTCAATGCTCCTTGATTTCTTAAAATATCATATGCTACCCCTCAAACTGTGCTTGGAGCAATAAAATATAAAATGTGGAAGAAGGCAGATATCTCTGAATGATGTTTCTGAGGATATCAACTTTTTCGTTTCATTCAGATAGATCTTTTTGGAAGAATCATATTGTCTGATTATGCAAAGAAGAAAAACATAGTCTCAGTTTTTGGATTCTGAAGTGATATGCATAAACCTTTTTCAGAGAGTCTGTCTTTTAAGATCAGAGGCTATGGATTTTTTGGTTTAGAGACTAGGTTGTCATATTGAGCATTCCTAGTTTCCTAATCAGAAAATTGAATATCTTTTCATCAAGGGATTTGGTAGAAAGATCAGCAAGTTGAAAATCAGTGGAAACAAAGTACATTTCAATGGTACCTTTTTCAACATGGTCTTTGATGAAGTGATACCGAACGTCAATGTGTTTGGTGTTTGAATGTTGCACTGGATTTGCTGTTATGGCAATGGCACTCTTGGAATCATAGAGAATTTGGATTTTATTAAAATTAAGACCATAGTCTTGAGTTGGGTTCTCATCCAGATTACTTGTGAATAGAAACTAGCAGCAACAACATACTCTGCCAATGTTGTATAAGTAGACACATTTTTGTTTCTTGGATGTCCAGCTAACTAACTTGTTCCCCAATTGTTGACGGCTTCCCGAGGTTCTTTTTCTATCATTTATGCATCCTTCATAATCTGAATCTGTGTATGCTATAAGCTCAAAACCAGAATTCAGAGGATACCAAAGACCCAAGAATTTGGTTCCCTTGAGGTATTTGATAATTCTTTTAACAACAGATAAATAGGATTCCTTTGGTTTAGCTTGAAACCTAGCACATAAACATGTTGCAAACATTATATCTGCCCTACTAACTGTTAAGTATAGAAGTGACCATATCATGCCTTTGTAGGTCTTGACATCCACTGTTTTACCAGAGGGATCTGAGTCAAGCTTAACTCCAGTGGCAATAGGTGTTTTCAGTGGAATTGAGTTTTCTAACTTGTATTTCTTCAAAATATCAGAAGGATATTTTGATTGGCTTATGAAAGTTCCTCTTAAAATCTGTTTGACTTGCAATCATAAGATGAATGATAATTCTCCCATCATGCTCGTCTTAAATTCACTTTTCATCAACTTAGAAAACTTGTCACAGTACTTTTGGTTAGAGCCAAAAATAATATCAACAACAGAGATTTCGACCAGGAGAAGTTCATTTTTGTACCTTTTAATGAACAGAGTTTTATCTACAGTTCCTTTTCCAAAGTCATTTTCAATCAGAAAGTTAGACAGAGTTTCATACCAGGCTCTAGGTGCTTGTCTAAGGCCATACAAATCTTTATCATGGTATTAAACATGGTGTAGGAACTCTGAACATTCAAATCCAGGTGATTGTTGGACATATACTTCTTCATGGAGTTTTCCCTTAAGAAATGCATATTTGACATCCATTTGATATACTTTGAAACCTTTGTGTGTAGCATAGGCTAAAAAGGTTCTGATAGCTTCTAGCCTAGCTACAAGTGCAAAAGTTTCATCACAATTAATTCCTTCTTCCTTAAAGTATCCCTTAGCAACCAATCTGGCTTTGTTTCTGATTATGATTCCATCTTCATCTTTTTTATTTCTGAAAATTCATTTGGTTCCAATTGCAAAATTTCCTTTGGGAAGGGGAACCAGGTCCAGACTTTGTTTCTTTCAAATTCTTGAAGCTTTTCTTGC
This sequence comes from Arctium minus, assembly GCA_954870635.1. Lineage (NCBI taxonomy): Eukaryota > Viridiplantae > Streptophyta > Magnoliopsida > Asterales > Asteraceae > Arctium > Arctium minus. The sequence continues at coordinate 117,305,096 of OX941080.1, read as the reverse complement.
ATGGCATTCATCCAATTTGGATCTGCAAGAACTTCATTTACCTTTTTTGGTTCAATAATACTTCAGAAATATGAGAAGAAGCATTCATTGATAGTTACAGATCTTGACTTCACACCATTAGAGAGAGAACCTAATGATTTGTTCATTATGATTATCTTTTGTCCATCTTGTGATAGGAGCATGAATATGTGGAGGTGTTTGAGCTTCAGAGAGTGTGAGGGGTCTATGTTGTGTTGTGCAAAGGCTCTGTGGAATTTTCCAGAGATGGTGATAATGGTTCTGGAGTCTCTTCCACAAGTATCTCTGGTTCTCCTTCTTCTTCAGAAGACACTTGTTGTTCTTCTTCAGCATTTGGTCTGGTTGCATCACTTGGACCTGAAGTGACTGAAGTAGAAGGTGTGTTATCAGGAAGACCCGAAAGAGTTGTACCTGAGGTATGAGGTTCTTCTGATTGTGCTCTTTGATTATCTCTGAATATAAATTCAGAGTTGTCTTCATCATCAAAGAAGTTTTCAAAATTCAAATATTTTGTTTAGTTCTGACTCTCCGAGCTTTAAGGGGTCAGAGGCTTCTTTGTCTTGGATTGAGAATTTTGAATGTTAGAGCTTCCGAATTTCTTTTTCATCAAAAGAAACATTGATGCTTTCTTTAATGGTTCTTGTTCTGAGATTGAACACTCTGAAAGCCTTAGAAGTTAAGGAATAACCAATGAACTTTCCTTCATCATCCTTGTTAAACATAAAATCCAAATTACATCAAGCAATTACTCAAGATATGAAAATATAGATCAAGAACTAGAGAGAGAAAGTCTAGAGAGAGAAAGTAGATCTCATATTCATATGTCTCTGAATATTACAATGTAGTTCTCTAGATGTGTGTTACAAGATTACAAGACACTCTATATATACTACCTAACTATTACAAAGCCTTAAAGGCTAAGGAAACTAAAAATGCTTTGACAAAGACAAAGTTGACTTTTACAATGTTGACTTTCTTATTAAATCTTGGATACAATATTTAGACTTAACAATCTCCCCCTTTGTATTCAAGATTTAATAAAAATTTGATGCAGATCTTCAGCTCTTGATTCTTCAGCTTTTATCTCTATGAAGCTTTCACAATCTTTAATCTTTCAGCTCTTGAAGAATCTTGGTAAGTCTTTTTCTCTTTTTGAAGCTTTAAAAGTCAACAAGTCTTGAATAGGAAACAAATTTCTTGAAACTTCTGAAACACTTTAACAACTCTGAAACAAACATTGAAACATCTAAAAATTCTTTGAAAACAACTTGATTCTGTATCTTCATCTCTTTGATCTCTGAATCATCTTTGGAAAAAACCAACTTTCACAAACCATCTTGATTAAACTTTGAACATTCTTCCTTCAGAATCTTTTGGCTTTGAATTTCTTTATCAGACTTGAACTTTAAATCAGCAGAAGCATTTTGAAATTGAACTTGAAATTGAACTTTGTATAATTCTCCCCCTTTTTGATGATTGAGAGCATCATAATCATCAAAATTTCTTCAATTTCAGCAAAGACTTTGATGACCCCTTTTGTAACCAAATAACAATCTCCCCTTTGGCAATAGGCGCACTTTGATCTGAAGAGCCGAATCATGAACAATATATATCTGAATCTTTTCAAATTCAGACATAATGGACGTGGTAACCCTGATTCAACAAATGAAACAGTTAGAAATGTCTGTCAGTAACACAAAGTTACTGTGTACAACGAATGTACAATTTAAGGAGTTGGTTTGATGTTGACTCCCCAGAACTTCCATTCAATCATTGAAAAACACAAGGTAATTCTATGAATGTTCTGACAGAAAAACAAATTCTCTGTGTGCTCGTGCTTGTGTTTGAAAGAATTAGCACAATGTTTGTGTTTCATAAGGCTCGAAGTATGTAAATCACTGAGACAACAATGATTGTACATGGACTCAATGTGCAACTTTCCTTCTTTTTCAATATCTAAATCATCCGAGTGAAGATTAGATAGCATATGTGTTGCGTCCCCAAGAAAATGAAACATTTCTTTTTCGAGAAAGAAACGAGTGGTTGGTGGGGTAATAGCAAGAGTTGGCATGGGCTCACTGGCTATTTCAATGATGGTCACCAAAGAATGTGAACCAATCAGTAGATGTGGCTGCCCGACTCAGAAAGAAGTTGGTGCAGAGTTCTGATATTCTTTTAACTCTGTTCTCACACCCTCTTTCTTTTAATTATATAAGCTCACATCTAAGCAATCTCTCATTTCCATTTTACCTCAGATAACTTCCACACTCAATTCTTTTCGACCCCTCTCCCCTCAATCACTCAAAGGATTTCTTCCGGGGTAGGAAACACTGGTTATCGTGAATCCATGGAAGATCTATTAAGCACTCACACTGAATCCCATGTTCCTAAAAGTACATGCTTGTCAATGATTTTCTTGATATTAAAAGCACAAGAAATCATATGTCAGTGTATGTATGCTCATCAAAAATCAGAAATGAAATTTGAGCATTTTTAAACATTTAAGATTTCTCAAAACTTTATATGAATGAATAATCAAGAAAGAATAGAAATGTTTTGAGAATCTGACAATGATTAAAATCAGATCAAATGAAATAGTTAGGGTATCAAAGAATTGGAAATTTGTTTATATGAATGAATATAAACAATTTATCAAAGAAAGCACAAATATGAAAAGATGAATGATACTCAACAACTTTGAAAACAAACGGGGGTATTACCATCGAAAACTTGGTTCATTTAGAGACATGGTAATAACAATTTCAAATAAAATACTGAACCGGTGTGTATGAATACTTGATAGTATATGGACAAGATAATACACAAATATTAATCTTTGGAAACACACGGTCAGTTAAACATTAACGCTCAGAATTGAAAAAAAAACATTTAAATTCTCACTTCTAAATTCATGAAAACTTTTGAAATAGAGAAGTGGTTTGAACATTTAAGAAAGTGTTTTCATGCTTGAAAGTTGTTCTTCTTCCAAACAATCAGAGATCTAGGATCAGAAGATTTTTACCTTTTCAGCTCCCCCTCAAATTATGATATAATGATTTATGTCTTTTAAGCTCCCCCTAGATATTAGAACAATATCCTTCTTTGAACATTGAAAAACGGGTCCTGATCTGTCATGTGATAAGAAGCCACTTTATTCACATCATTTATTCTAAAATAAAAGACAGAAAGCAGTAAAACAGTTTTATAGAATGAGTTCTGATCTGAAGTAATCAGAAGTCATCACCTTTACTCCCCCTTAAATTAGGCATCTGAAATATGTCAGATAAAACAGGATAGAGATCAAACACTCCCTTTTGAATTGTTAGACCATCAATATCAGAAAAATCTAGCAGTGAAAAAGTATAGGATAGAGATCAGATCAATTCACTTGGGATGGAGACCATCAATATCCATCGGATGCAAAAACACAGGAGTAAGGTCTTTTTGATCGCTGAGGTCCGAGTCCTAAACTGTTGTGTTTAGAAGTCAAACTCCGTTGAAGTACGGGTCCTAAGCTGTGTACTTGGAAGCCATTATCTTTCAACTTTGAAGTCCGGGTTTTGAACTGTTGTGTTCAAAAGCCATTGTTCTTTTACTCCCCCTTAACTTGAGGTGCCTGCAACACAGAATCAGTTTTCGGCTTTGGTACCCACTGGTATTTGGGTCCAGAAATGTTAGTTGTAGTTTGTGTAGGGGATATGGAGTAAGAACCATACCAGAAATGATCATTGGTCTTATGGATATGATCATGTGTATAAAAAATAGAACAATAATATTTCTTACCGTTAGGTGCTTTGTTCTTCTTTGCTTTGTGTATAGGTACACATGATTTCTTCTCTTTCAGTTCATCAATCTTGTCATCTTTGACTGATTTCTTCATCCAGACCAGTTTCTCTTTCTTGTAACTTTTTCTCCTTGGATATGTATCTGAACTATCTAAATATTCATCAAAGAAAATGTTAGATCGACGAATCTGATTAAAGGATTTAACTGACCTTTGTGAAGAGACAGATTTCTGATTTGAACTTGAAGCAGACTTTTCAAGTTCTTTGATCTTTGAAGCAAAGTTGTCTATTTCTTTCACAAGTTGGTCAATCTTCTTTGAAAACTCAGACTTTGTCTTCTGCTCTTTCAGTGCAGTAGTAGATAATTCAGATAGCTTTGAAGTCAGCCTTTTAATTTCAGAATCAAATATTGAACGTTCTTATTCAAATCCTTTCTCTGTCTCATTTCTCTGGCCTTCTTATCTTTATCAAACTTCTCTCTTTCCAAGATCAGTACTTTCTCAAAATCGGAGATTTGTTGAGAAAGCTTGATGCATTTAAGCTTCACTGACTTCTTTTCTTCATAGCACTTCTTGGAGAAATTTGAGAACTTCTTTGAAAAAATTTTCTTTTCACTTTCAAAATTATCTTTATCTTCAGTAATCTTTTGCTCCAAATCAGATATATTCTTTCTAAGATCAGTATTCTCAGATTCCAGTACAGAGATATTTTATTTGAAAGCCTTCAACTTGTTTCGAAGCTTAACTGATTCTGCTTGTAGCTCAGGAGATTTCTGTTCAGATGTCTTCATTTGGCTTTGAAGATTCACAATCTCTCTTTCTTTCTCTTTTATCTCTTTCTCCTTTTCATAGAGAATACCTGCAAAATTAGATCTAGTTTTAGTACAATTTATACATTCAGGAGTTTTAACACAATTGAACAATTTAAGTTCCAACTCCTGAATCCTTCTGAGATACTCTGAATTTTTAATTTGCAGAGTCCTTCGCTCAGCTTCTATTACAGATATATCAGGCTTGTACAAAATTGACATCTTGAAAAAGTAAACAGCTTGATGTGAATGAACGTTCCAAACTATATATCAGAAAATCAAAAAACATATCAAATTGAAGTATATAGTACAAATTGAAAATTTGAACAACACTTGTTATGGCGCAAAGTTAAAAAAAAAATCCATAGATGACCAAAAAAAAATTTAAACAACACTGATTTTTTTTAAAGCACAAATATGAGAATTGCGCAAAGTATGGATCTCGGAATCAGTGAGATACGCAAAGTAAGGTTCGCATATGAGTCTTGATGCGCAAAGTGATCTTTGCGTGTTGAACTAGATGCGCAAAGTGAGCTTTGCGTGCGCCGAAGGATGCGCAAATGTGACTTTGCGTATCTGCCTTGATGCGCAAAGGATGGTTTGTATTTCAGCCTTGATGCGCAAAGAAAGTTTCTCGGACCCCGTGTGATACGCAAAGTAAGCTTTGGGTATTGGTCTTGATGCGCAAATTAGCTTTTCCTTGAAACCGAAGAAGGCACTCGATGAATCTTGCGCAAACCTTCGATGTAACTTGCGCAAACCATATGAATGTTGCGCAAAGCGTGTTCTCGACAGATTCTTTCTCAGATCGATTGAAACCTGCACATTTAATCTCAAGAACTTTTCAGCATCATCGAAAAACAGTTCTAAATACACAAATACAACCAATTTTCGATTAAAACAACAAATCACACGAATTCGAACAAGAACAGAGAACGAACTCGTTTTTTAAGAAAAACTCAAAAATCAAAAATTGACATTGAATTTGATCGAATTACTGTATGGAATCAAAACAAATAACAATAACAAACATAAATCGATCACAATGATTTCATTTTCTTGCACTAAAAACGATTTTACACATAAAATTCAGATTGAACAATGAAAAACTCATTTTCTTGAAAAACTTTCGAAAAATTCAAATTTTCAATCCAAAACACACTGATTTCAATTCAAATCATGATCAAATCATTCCTGAAAAGTTTAGTTCAGCTCTGATACCAATTGTTAATCAATAAAATCCCAATTACATCAAGCAATTACTCAAGATATGACAATATAGATCAAGAACTAGAGAGAGAAAGTCTAAAGAGAGAAAGTAGATCTCATATTCATATGTCTCTGAATATTACAATGTAGTTCTCTAGATGTGTGTTACAAGATTACAAGACACCCTATATATACTACCTAACTATTACAAAGCCTTAAAGGCTTAGGAAACTAAACATGCTTTGACAAAGACAAAGTTGACTTTTACAATGTTGACTTTCTTATTAAAATTTGGATACAATATTTAGACTTAACAATCCTTCTTGTCAAACTTTTGAAGTTGGTCTGTGTCATTCAAGACAGAGCACTTGCTTCCAAAAACATGAAATATTTGACATTTGGTCTTCTATTGTTAATGAGTTCATATGCAGTTTTTTGAATCTTTTTACCATAGTAGCTCTATTTTGAGTAAAGCAGGCAGTTGACACTGCTTTAGCCCAAAATTTTGTTGGTAAATCAGATCCTGCAAGCATTGTTTTTGCAACTTCAACTAATGACATGTTCTTTCTCTCAATAACACCATTTTGTTGAGATTTCCTAGCTGTAGAGAATTTTGGTGAAATGCTTTCTTCTGAAAGATAAGAATTGATTCTTGCATTTCAGAATTTCAATCCATTATCACTTCTCAACTTTTGAACTTTGCAATTAAACAGAACCTGTAACCTTTTAAACAAATTGATCAGAATTTCAAGAACATCAAATTTTGATATGACAAACTTAATCCATGTATATCTTGAGTATTCATCAATGAGTACAAGTATATACTTCTTTCCAGATAGACTTTGCACTGAGATTGAACCACAGTGATCAACATGTAGCATGTGTAGAGATCTGGGACAATTGTTATCATTTTGGTTCTGTGAGATGCTCTTTTTAGTTTTCCCATATCACAAGCAAAACAAAGATAATCTTTGTTAACCTTCAGAGATGGTAGTCCTTTAACCAAATTTAGTTTTACCAACTTATTAAGTGATGAAAAGTTTAGATGTGAAAACTTCTTATGCTAGAGCCAGACATCTTCATTGTTCAGAGATACTAAACAGAGTTTCTCTGAATTAGTGTATGTGTGCTTTGTGAACTTCATGCAATACATATTACCTTTTCTGTTAGCTCTGAGCATTTTCTGAGAATATTTTTTTTGGAATCTCACATCAAAACCATGATCACATAGTTGATTTGTGTTGAGTAAGTTGTGCTTTAACTCATCAACATAAACAACTTTTGAAACAAAAACATTTCCTCTTGCTAACTCCCTATATCCTTTAATTTGTCCTTGTTGTCATTCCCAAAAGTTATTGTGTGTCCCAAATATGTGTAATAGATCAACATGAAGAAACAATTTCAACTCAAGATGCCATTTGATTGATCTTCAAACCCAATGATTACAAATTCGTATGAAATGCTCTCACTTACACTATTTCTCTCTTTACAAAATAATCTCTCTTCAGTGCTTTTTTTGATTCTATAAAGCAAAAACTCTATTTATACCTAAGAATATTACAAAGACAAACTAAAAAAGCTAAACTAAATACTTTGAATTTTGCACATAGAAGCCTTGACTTTGACTTTGCTTTGAGGATTGACTTGAGCTTTGACTTTAATTCCCATGATCTTGGATCCAACATATTTGAGCACTAATAATCTCCCCCTTTGGATACAAGATAATCTTCACAAAAATGACCTAGTCAACTCCCTATTTGGATTCAAAAAGAAATTCAACATTAACGAGCAGTCTCCCCTTGTTTGATCTTTAACGAAATCAATTTCCACCTTTACAATCTTCACAAGGATAAGCATTCAAACTTCTCATTTGGAATCAATAGGAATTTCAGCTTCAAAGAACGATCTCTCTCTTTGTAACAATCTTCAAGATTGCAATATACTCCCCCAAAGTCTGTGAATGTCTTCTTCAAGAACTATAACCATTTCCCCAAGGTAATAAAAACCTATTCCAGACTTCAGAAGCGAAATTATCTTTAGATTTAGCTAACTTTGCTTCAGCAAATCATCTTTAAAAGAAATTTACTTTAATATTTAGTGTTAGAGTATAAATATGTTGGATACAAGATCAAGAAGACTGAAGGTCAAAGTTCAAGAAAGTCAAAGCTGGAAAAGTCAACTCTCACTAAAAGTCAAAACCTATTGTAATAAAAGTCAAAGTTGTTGTATTTGTATTTGTTTGTTTCCTTGTTTTAGTTGTAGGTATAAATACCTTGTTTTTTCTGTTTTTTGTTGTAACAAGTTGGTGAACAAGTTGAGAAGTTCATATCTGAGAGAGAGAGAGAGAAATTTGTAGAGAGAGGAAGAGTGTTCTAGAGAGAGAAACTTGTAATCGTTGAATTTGAGATTGAAATCAAATAGGTAATTGATTGATAAATTTTGTTTTGATTAATTGTTTGTTATTAGGAACTAGAATCTGGGCACACAATTGGTATCAGAGCAGATCCAAATCGAAATCAGATCAATAAATTCAAGAAAGTTTGGTTCGACACTGTGTTCTTGAGCCGAGAATCGAATTTTGAGTTTTTATGTGTATTTCGAGTTGTAATCGATTACGTTTTGTTCATATAGCATAATCGATCGAGTCTGTGTAGGTAATTTCAAGAATTGCACTGTAATCGATCTTTGATTTTGATTTTTGTTGAGTTTGAAGTTCACGAGTCGACAGCACTGTATTCAAATCAATTTGTATCGTTTTGTGTATTTGATCGAAATTAGTTGTTAGAATTGTGTTCTAGATGTTTAGGCGAGCAAATTGTCAAATTTTTGTACTGTAATTCGAGGTCTAGAGTGGTATTTGGTGAAATCTTGTTCGATTTTTGAAGTTTGCGCAAGATCCAAACTTTGCGCATGTTCGTTGAGGTTTGCGCAAGTTCATCCGAAGTTTGCGCAAGTTTTATCGAGAATTCATCAAGTGTTCTTTATTGAGGTTTGCGTAATCAACGTGAAACGGAAAATAAGCTTTGCGTATTCAACGAGTATCGAGAAGTGAGTTTTGCGTTTTCAACGTGAAACGAAAAGCTGAAGATTGCGCAATCAGTGGGTTAGAAGAAGTTCATGTTTGCGTATTTCACATGTCCCGCAAAGTAAACTTTGCGCAATACACTTGTCACGCAAAGTGAGCTTTGCGCAAGTAACTAGAGACACAAAGCTATTTCACATAAGACTTGGTTTGCGTATTCAGAGTGACACGCAAAGTGTGGTTTGCACATTCAGAGTGTTACGTAAAGCTTGTTTTACTTAGAATTTTTTCTGAGAATTTTTCAAAACTATAATATGGCCTTTAATAGTGAAATTTTTTTTTCCTAGGGGGACATAGTTTTAATTGTGATCAAAATTTCTGAATTTCTATTTCAAGTTTTCTGTATTTTCTTGATTGTTTCATTTGTACTAACGATCAGTTCTAGTTTCTTATTGCATATATTTCTCAAACAGGTTCATTCAAGATGACTTCTAAAGATGCTCTTTTTATCGGCACTGATGTCAAACCTCCAGTACTGTTCAAATGAGACTATGAACAGTGGAAAGACAGATTTCTGGATTTTGTGGACCGGCACACAAATGGAGAAAATATTCTTTTGTCTATCATGGAAGGTCCTATGGTACCAGTCACAGTTCAAATCCCTGATGATGACTCATCTGATAGTGAAGATGGTACTGAGGAAAGAGAACAGAAGATGAAAACTGTTCCAGTAGAGTATAGTATAGTCAATATTCAGAGGAACAGAAAAGCCGATATAAAGCAGACAAGCAAGCAAGATCTCTTCTTCTTCAAAGTATCCCGAATGACATCTACGTCAATATACACAGCTACAAGGTAAATGCTAAGAAGATGTGGGATCAGTTGCAGAAAATGATGATGGGATCCAAGGTAGGGAATCAGATGAAAGTGGCTAATTGCATCAACAGTTATGAGGAATTCAAAGCCAAAGAGAATGAAAGCTTAGAAGATACTTATGAACGGTTTGTTTTGCTTCTGAATGAGTTGTCCAAGAATAAGGTGAAAAAGAAGCAACTTGAGAACAATGTCAAAATCCTGAGCATCCTACAACCAGAGTGGAAGAAGCATACACGTAGGATGAAACAGATGAAGGATCTGAATCACATACCGTTACATGAGGTATATGAGACTCTGAGGCAAAATGAGGAAGAAGTGGAAGAGAAAAGAGCTGAGAAAAAGAAGGCAGAGACAGTTCCTGAACCTATTGCATTGGTAGCTGGAGAGAAGAAGAAAGAAAAGAAAGAGAAGAAGAAAAAGAAGAAAGTGATTACAAGTTCTGAATCAGAATCAGAATCAGAATCAGATGGAGATGATGGAGAAAGCCTCAAACAGGCTATGCTATTATTGACCCGAGCTTTCCAAAAGAAATTCTACAAAAAGTCGGGATCAAATTCTCAGAGATACTCTTCATCCAGTTCCAAGAATCATGAGCATCGAGAAAGAGTTGAAGTAAAGCGATATGAAGAAAACCGGTATATGGAAAGGAAGCCGGAAGAAAAGAAGAAGTTTGTGAATGATTACACTGTTGCTGTAAAGCCAGCAAATGATCCAATCAAATGCTACAACTGTGGCAAGATTGGACATTTTGCTAAAGATTGTCGAAAGCCGAAGGTTCGAAACTCTCAGTATTATCAGAACAAACTGCTATTGCCCAAACAGCAAGAAGCAGGCATAGCATTAATGGCTGAGGACGAATTTTGGTTGGATCATTCTGATCAAGAGAATGACAAACAGAAGGAAGAAACTGCTCATCTCTGTCTAATGGGAAAAGAGGTCAAGTATGATGAGTTAGATGACGAGACAGCTGATGAGGTATTAAACTTAACTGAAAAAGATTTTATAACCAAAATGGAAGCTATGATGGTTGAGCTTAATGATCTTCAAATAAAATTGAAGAAAGAAAAGGACAGAGTTGCTAAAAGAAACAACAAGATCTTTGAGCTTAATAAGTCTGTTATTGGGAACAATGATCTAATTGATTCTTTACGCAAGTCTGCTTCCGATTCTAAAATTCAAGTACATTCTTTTGAAAAGAAGATTTCTGATTTTGATGTTAAATTTTCTAAGTAAGAGTTTGAGAAGAAAGAATCTGCACTAACTGTTTATAAATTGCAGGTTGAGAACAAGCTTTTGAATAAGAAGGTAAAAGGTCTGGAAGCCAAACTTTATGCAAGAGGCCAAACAAATCAAACTATCTTTCTTAATGCACCCAACGAAGAGGCTGATATTAAGGAAAAATGGGGACTTGGTTTTCAAAACCCCTATTACTTAAAGAAAGCCATCAGAAAACAACCGACACTTTATAATTTTGATTTTCTTGCTTGTGCTGGTAAACATACTCATTTAAAACCCAAATTTGTTACCAAATTATCAGAAGAAGATGAGGCCAAAGAAACTGAAAATAGAAAGAATGTAAAGAAAATACAACTACCATTTAACTATGCAAAGTTAAATGATAGTTATCTTTCAGAAACACCAAAAGTTCTTTCAAACGATTATTTTGCTAGTTATTCTGTTTCTGAGATGAAGGCAAAACCTGCAATTGCAAAGGTTTATGTTCCTCCACTCATTCTTGAAAGCAAAATAATTGAGCTTGAAAATGTTTTATCTGATGAAAAACTTTTGGTAGATATTGAACAAAGTGTGTTTACTACAGTTTTAAAGAACACGGTTTTTCAATCTACATCCACAAAGTGTTCTAGAGTTTCTAAGGCACCTCAAACTTCGTCTGATAATTTTGATGACTTATTTCAGTCTGCATATGACTTTCTTAATTCTGATGATGGGTGCATAGAAGAAATTGATATGTTTGACTTCAATGCTCCTCTTCCTGATCATTCTATTTGTCTTATAAATGGAAAAGTGTTACCAAGTGTTCTTAAAACTGATGAGTCATCAACTAAGGTTGGTGAATCAGTTTCTGTAACTGCTTATTACTATGCTCAAGGTAAGAAACATAAGAAACAGCGATTACAGAAACATAAATACACTGGTACACAAAAGAAAAATCAATATCAGAAATCTTCTTTTCCTAATAAATCTAAATCTTTTGTTTCAGATATAAGCAAGAAAAGGTCGAAAGCTCGAACCGAATGGCGACCAAAAAGGAAGGATGATGAGAAACTGAATCAGTTTCTGATAATTCTTGTAATAGATCAGTTAGTAGTGATAATGATGTAGTTGATCAACTTGCTTGTCATAAACAAAACCTTGTAACTTCTTACAAGCGATATTCAATAAAGCAATTGATTCAATTATCTCCTATTACTACTAAATCTTATCATTATCGGAGAAATGATTTTGCTTATTCTCATAATTCACCTGATTGGTTTGGATATTATTATGTTTATTCTACAAGATCAAATGTTTTTAAATGTTTTCAAGAAAAAGGAGGATCCATTTTCAAATGGATACCAAAATCTTGTGCTAATCTGTTAGGACCCGTTTTTAAATGGGTACCTAAATCTATATTTCCTGCTTTCTCTTGCAGACCCGACATATGTGGTACTTGGCAGTGGATGTTCCAAGCATATGACTGGGCAAAAAGCTTTATTGTCTAATTATAAAGAGAAATTTAGTGGAAATGTCAGATTTGGAAACGATCAACTTTCACCAATCTTAGGATATGGTGATATCATTCAAGACAAAATAACGATTAAGAAGGTGAGTTATGTCGAAGGCCTAGGGCACAACTTGTTTAGCATTGGTAAATTCTGCGACAAAGGGTTAGAGGTAAACTTGAAAGCTAAGAGATGTTCGGTTCGTTCTGAAGACGGCACAGAATTCTTAGCAGGCAAGCGAAAGACAAATCTCTACACCATCAATCTTTCAAAGGTTCAGAATGACAATCACGTTTGCTTATTATCAAAAGCTTCGATGCAACAAAGTTGGCTTTGGCACCGAAGCCTATCACATGTGAATTTTCGTTATATCAACAAGCTGGTTAGTGGAAAATTGGTAAAAGAACTTCCTGAGCTGAAATATGAGAAAGAACACTTGTGTGCTACATGTGAGAAGGGTAAGATGAAGAGAGCCGCACATAAACCGAAGCCTGAACCAAGCACTAGATATCCACTAGAGTTACTACATATGGATTTGTGTGGTCCGATGAGAACACAAAGCTTGGGTGGAAAGAAATACGTGTTGGTTATTGTGGACGATTACTCAAGATACACGTGGGTCAAATTTCTTCGATCAAAAGATGAGACGCCCGAAATTCTCATTACTTTCTTAAAAACTACCTAGGTGAATATGCAAAGACAAGTCAAGTTTCTTCGAACGGACAACGACACAGGGTTCAAAAACAAGATTGTAGAAGAATATCTTGAATCGGTCGGGATATCACATCAGTACTCTGGTGCTCGTACGCCTGAACAAAATGGAGTAGTCGAATGGCGAAATCGGAAGCTAGTCGAGGCCGCTCGTACTATGCTCAGCCAATCCCATCTACCTCTATTCTTGTGGGCAGAAGCTATGTCAACTGCATGTCATACTCAAAATCGGTCCATAATACACCGCCGTTTTCAAAAGACTCCATATGAGCTGATCAACAATAGAACACCAACAATCAAGTATTTTCACATATTTGTATGTAAGTGTTTCGTGCTAATGACAGAGTGAGTCTAAATAAATTCAGTGCCAAGGCAGATGAGGGTATCTTCATTGGTTATTCTTTCACATCTGCAGCATATCGTGTTTATCTGAAAAAGTCAAAGACAGTTGTCGAGAGCGTCAATGTAACATTTGATGAAGACATGGTTTCTGAGCAACTCAGTTCAGAACACGTGATCACTGGAGTATTAGCTTCTAGGCAGATCAGTCCAGAACCTGCTTCTACAGCGAATATTTCAAATAACGCTTCTACTTCTATTTCACATTTATCTGATTTAGATTTGTTATTTAAATTCTTTTACGATGAGTTTCTAGGTTCTAATGTATCTAAATCTGCTGTGACTGACAGGTCTAAAGACACAAGTTGCAATCATCCAGTCACTTCAGAAGTCATAACTGAACAAGAATCCCCCGTTCAGTCAGAAACTCACATTCCTACAATTACTCCTACAGTTGAAGATATACAAGTAACTGCTGAGCCAGAAGTAACTATTTCAGTTGGGTGTGATACAATGTCTACTCAACAGCTAGATTCTGCTGTTCCAACTGATACTTCTGCACCAGAAACTTCAACTGCAAACCTCCTTCCTATTATTCAATCTGAAGATCCTGATAGTGGACTTCAAGATGATGATCATAATCAATCTTCATCAACTCCACTCCCTCATGAGCATCGCTGGACCAAAGAGCATCCTTTACATCAAGTAATTGGAGATCGTAACAAGCCTGTACAAACTAGGTCAGCGACTCTTAATCAATGTATGCATGATTTATTCCTCAGTAAGATAGAGCCCACGCGAGTATCAGAGACTCTTGCTGATTCGGATTGGGTATCTGCTATGAAAAAAGAGATCAATCAGTTTGAAGCCGTAAAGGTTTGGAGATTAGTTCCAAAACTAGAAGGTAAAACCGTGATTGGCACTAAATGGGTATTCAAAAACAAGAAAGATGAAGATGGTATCGTCGTTAGGAACAAAGCTAGACTTGTTGCCAATGGTTACCGGCAAGAGGAAGGCATAGACTACGAAGAGACGTATGCTCCAGTAGCGCGTATAGAGGCAATCTGCATGTTTCTAGCCTACGCAGCTGATAAGAATTTCACAGTCTATCAGATGGACGTGAAAACGGACTTTTTGAATGGCATTCTTAAGGAGGAAGTCTACGTGTCTCAACCAGAAGGGTTCGTGAATCCATATAAGCCAGATCATGTGTACATCTTGGACAAAGCCCTGTATGGTTTGAAACAAGCCCCTCGAGCATGGTATGATGTTCTATCTAAATTCTTGATCAGGTCAGGTTTTTCCAAAGGTAAAATTGATACCACTTTGTTTATCAAAAAGGAAAAAGCTGATATTATTCTTATACAGATATATGTTGATGATATAATATTTGGTACTACTAATCCTAAATTTTGCAAAAACTTTTCTAACCTCATGGTGTCACGTTTTCAAATGAGTATGATGGGAGAGATGAATATCTTTCTCGGATTACAAGTTAAACAGTTTTCAACGGGGATTTTCATTAACCAATCTAAGTACATTTTGGATATTCTTCGGAAGTTCGATATGGAAAATTGTAAACCAATTGGAACCCCGATGGCACCAGGTACTAAGATTAGCACTGATCCTTCAGGTAAAAGTGTTGATGTTAGGACTTATAGAGGTATGATAGGATCGTTAATGTATCATACTTCAAGTAGGCTAGATATTATGTTTTCAACATGCTTATGTTCTAGATATCAGGCTGCTCCTAAAGAATCCCATTTGGCTGCTGTCAAACTGATTTTTAGATATCTGAAAGGGACTGTAGACCTTGGTCTGTGGTATCCTAAGGATACTGGGTTTCAACTGACTGCCTATTCAGACGCAGATCATGCAGGTTGCATGTTGGACAGAAAGAGTACTTTTGGTCACATTCAATTTATTGGAGACAAGCTCGTTAGCTGGGCGTCAAAGAAACAATTATGCGTTTCCACATCAACTGCTGAAGCAGAGTATGTAGCTGCTTCCAGTTGCTGCTCTCAAGTCCTGTGCATGCGAACACAGCTACGAGACTATGGATTCAAGTTCGACAAAATTCCAATTTATTGTGACTCGAAGAGTGCAATCGCAATATCTGCTAATCCTGTCCAACATACAAAAACCAAACACATTGACGTTAGGTATCATTTTATTAAAGATAATGTAGAAAAAGGAACAATTGAACTATATTTTGTAAAAACAGATTATCAACTTGCAGATTTATTTACCAAACCATTAGATGAAAAGAGATTTTATTTTCTTATCTCTGAGCTTGGTATGTTAAATCTGAAAACATAATCAGTTATTACCTAATATAGTTACATATTGTTATTTTTCATCATTTTTCTTTATCGTTAATTATAAAAGATATCTGCACTTTAATTGTTTGCTCATGATCTCAGGGGAGAGTGAGACGCATTTTTAAGATAATCTACATTTTTTTGGGGGGAGCATAACTAATTTCTGCATTTTTCTTTAACTGACAAATTTTGTTCATGATGCATGATTTTAGGGGGAGCATGCATATTAGTCAAGTCAAAAGGAGTAAGACTATGATTTCTGATTACCTAAGATTAGAACTCGTACAATCAACGTTTTATTGCTTTCTGTCTTTTATTTTTCAAATAAATTTGTGAATAAATTTGCTTTGACTAGACTTTGAGACTTATGCAGGATGAGAGAGGATGACACGATCATATCTTATTGACTATAGCTGACTTTATGAGAATTAAGATTGAGCGAAAAAGGTAAATTTCTTATCTTAATCTCAAATATATCTGAAAGGAGGACAACTTTCAGATATAGAAAACATGTTCTGAAATGTTCAAACCACTTCCTGATTCTTCAACAGATTTTATAATTTGGAAGTGTGATTTTAAATGTTTTCATTTTATTTTTGTGCTTAATTGATAAACAAACCGTGTGTTTCCAAAGATAAATACTTGTGTATTGTCTTTTCTACATACTTTCAAGTATTCACACACATCGGTTTAATTTTTGATCAAATTGTTCTTACCATGTCTCTAAATTGAAACAATTTTTCGATGGTAAGACACCCCGCTTGTATTTCAATGAATTTTGAGCGATATTTCATTTCGAAACTTCATTTCAAGAATGTCTATATTTTTGTTTCGTATAGACAATATCCATTAATCTTGACCATAAGCTTTGATTGTTATATCATTCATTTCTGATCATTTTCATACAATGTCAGATTTTCAAACAAGTCTTTTGCATTCATGTTCATTCATTTCATTTACTTGTTTGAAACTATTTCAATGTTTAAAATGCTCATATCTTCATGATTATATTCTGAGCATACTTATATCTGACAATTGTATTTTGAGCTTTAACTGATAAAGTTGAACCATTTTGAGCAACGCATGCTTTATAGAAAAAATATGGGATCTTTGTGCTAGGAATTAACTGAACTTCTATGAAATCACGTTAACCAGTGATTTCTAGCCAAGAAGTTAATCCATAGAGATTGAGTGTGAGGAGTCTAAAAGAAATGAGTGTGGGTGTGATGAGGTAAAATGTAAAGGAGAGTTTGGTTAGTAGTGAGCTTAATGATCAAAAGAAAGAGGGTGTGAGAACAGAGTAAAACAATATCAAACTCTGCACCAACTACTTTCTGAGTCGGGCAGCCACATTACTAGCTTTTCACAATTCTTTGGTGAACGTTATTGAAACAAGCAACTAGCCCATGCCAACTCTTGCTAAAACCCCACAAGCCACTCATTTTCTTCTCAAAAATAAAATGTTTCACATTTTCAAGCGGACGCAGCATATAATCTATCTGGTTTTCATTTGGAAAATCTGGATATTGAAAAAGAAGAAATTTTGCCCCACCTTCGCACTTTAATCATGCACATTGAGTCTGTGTTTATCTCCTGTTGTCTCAGTGGTTTACACTATGTTGAGCCTTAAAAAGCAATTATTCGTGCTTAATTCTTTCTACACGTGCACGAACACACAAAGAATTTGTTTCTTTGTTATAACATTCATAGAAATTTCCTTTGTGGTGTTTCGATGATTGGATGGAAGCCCTGGGGGAGTGAACATCAAAAAGCTCCTTTATATTGTGTATCCGTTACACACAGTGACTTTGTGTTACTGACAGGCACTTTAACTGATTCATTTGTTGATTCAGGAGTTACATGTTCTTATTTTGTCTAGATTTGAAAAGATCTGGATGAATACTTGGCTATGGATCACAGAATCAGAGGCTCAGATTGACATATCATAAATATGTTGGATACAAGATCAAGAAGACTGAAAGTCAAAGTTCAATAAAGTCAAAGTTAGAAAAGTCAACTCTCACTTAAAGTCAAAGCCTCTTGTAATAAAAGTCAAGGTTGTTGTATTTGTATTTGTTTGTTTCCTTGTTTTAGTTGTAGGTATAAATACCTTGTTTTTCTGTTTTTTGTTGTAACTAGTTGGTGAACAAGTTGAGAAGTTCATATCTGAAAGAGAGAGAAATCTGTAGAGAGATAAAGAGTGTTCTAGAGAGAGAAACTTGTAATCGTTGAATTTGAGATTGAAATCAAACAGGTAATTGATTGATAAATTTTGTTTTGATTAATTGTTTGTTATTAGGAACTAGAATCTGGGCACACAATTTAGAAAACTTTATGAAATTCTTTGAATCTTCACTTTCCATTCTGTACAATCTTCCCATAAATTGCATTTGTTGACAATTTCTTGTATCTCTCATATTCCAAATAACGAACTTTCTCCAAATCCAACATTTCTTGATCATGTCTCCCCGTTTGATGATGTAGAGCATAGAAATCATCAAGACTTCTTCAAGAAATGTCATGTACATAATCTCTGACCATGATCTTTCGAACCAAATCCGTCAATGTATAAAATATGGTCATCCGAATCTTTTCAAATTCAAACAAATAGTAATGAAAACCTGAATAAACAAATGAATCAGTTAAGATGCCTGTAAGTAGCACAGAGCCACTTGGTACAACGAATGTACTTTGGAAAGAAGCTTTTTGATGTTCACTCCCCAGGGCTTCCATTCAATCATCGAATGAACGTTCTGACAGAAAACAAATTTTCTGTGTGTTCGTGCTTATGTATGAAAGAATTTAAACATGAATGTTTTATAAAAGACTCAAAATGTGTAAACCATTGAGACATCAACAGTATTACACGAACTCAATTGTGCATGATCGAAATGCGAAGGTGGGGTAACTTTCCATCTTTTTCAATATCCATATCTTCTAAATGAAGAGAAGATAGATTATGTGTTGCATCCACAATCAAAGTTTAAACATCTTCTTTATAAGAAAAAGATGAGTAGCTGGTGGGGTTTAAATCAAGAGTTGGCATGGGCTAATTCATGTTTCAATGAAGTCCACAAAACAATTGTGAAACAACAGTAATGTGATTGCCCGACTCAGAAAAAGTTGGTGCAGAGTTCTGATATCCTTTTAACTCTGTTCTCACACCCTCTTTCTTCTTATCATTTAAGCTCGCTTCTAACCAAACTCTCTTTTCATTTTATCTCATCTCACACCCACGCTCAGATATTGACCCCTCGCCTCTCGATCACTTAAGGATAACTTCTTGGGTAGGAAACACTGTTTATCGTGAATCCATAGAAGTTCATTAAATTCCTCACACTAATGCCATGTATTTGTCCTAAAAGGAAATGTTGCTCAATAGTTTAACGTTAGCGGTTAAAGTAGAGTATGAAATACATGTCAGATATATGTATGCTTAGTAAGATAATCATGAAGATTTGAGTATTTTAATTATGGAAGATTTTCTCAAAACAAGGAAATTGAATGAACAAAGTGAAATCAATAGATATGTTTTAAGAATCTAACAATGTATGAAAAGATCAAATTTGAGTGATTTATCATTAAAAGCTTTGGTCATGAAAATTGGATGTTGTCTATGAAGCAAATATAGACATTCTTGAAAGAAACGCTTTGAATGAAACAACGCTAAACAAACTTTGAATATCAAACGTGGTTTATTACCACCGAAAAATTATTTCATTTTGAGACATGGTAATAATAAAGTCAACAAAAATACTAAACCGTTGTGTGTGAATACTTGACAGTGTATAGAAAAGATAATACACAAGTATTTTGGAAACACACGGTTTGTTAATCATGAAAGCTCATAACAATGAAAAGATTTAAAAAAATCACACTTCTAAATTCATAAAATCGTTCGAAAATAAGAAGTGGTTTGAACGTTTAAAACATGTTTTCATGTTTGAAAGTCATCTATCTTTCAAACATAAGGGGATGAAGAGTAGAATAATCCTTATGATCAACATTAATCTCATAAAGTCAACTCTAAAGTCATGATTGATAAGGTCATGTAAGCTCCTCCTCAAAATCTGCAAGTAGTAAAAAAGTCGTCAAAGCAACAAAGTCTTATCACCAATATTGAAAATCAGACAAATAAAACAGTAAGACACCCCTATAACATTGAATAATGAATCTTGATCTGAAATAATCAGAAGTCATTTACTCCCCTGAAATATTGCATTCACAATATTTTTCAGTAAGGATGATATGTACTCCCCCTTGAAGGTTGATCAGCTCTTATGTATCGGAGTACAATCTCTTTTGATCGTTGAAGTATGAGTCCAAAATTGTTGTGTGTAGAAGTCAAACTTGATCTTTATAGCACGAGTCCTAGACTGCTTTGTCTAGAAGTCAAATGCTTTGACATTGACGTCCGAGTCCTGAGCTTAGTTACTTAGAAGTCTATCTTCTTAACATTGAAGAACGGGTCTTGAACTATATTGTCCAAGAGCCATGGTTCCTTTACTCCCTCTACACTTGAGATGCCTGCAACACAGAAGGATCTTTTGGCTTTGGTACCCACTAGTATTTGGGTCCAGGTTTGTTAGTTGCAGTTCTTTTAGGAGTAATATAACAAGAACCATACCTGTAATTAGCAAAATCTTTACTAACAAAATCATTTGAGCCACAATAAGAACAATTAATTTTGTTTTTAGCTAACCTGATTAATTGATTTATCGAATATACTTTATGCACAATGGTCTTGTTGGCATTGGGTGTACGCACAAATGATTTTTGATCATTCTTCTCATCAGAAGCTGCTTTCACTCTCCATACGAACTTCTCATACCATTTCTTTTTCTAAATGTACCTGAACCATTAACATTCTGATCATAGAAAAGGTTAGTAGTACGAATCTGATCATTTGAATTAACTAGGCTTTTTGTAGAAACAGTTTTATAATGTGAACTCGATGTTGTCTCATCTCTAGGTGTTTGAATAATTGAATCTGGAGTCTTCTACTCAGTCAAAACCACCTTAGAGACAATTTCTTCAAGTTCTGTTATCTTGGAAGATAAATTGTTTCTTTCCTTGGTGAGTAGGTCAATCTTTTTTTGAAATCCATAATTTGTGTTCTTCTCTTTCATGGCTTTTGTTGACAGTTCAGATAATTTTCTTGTCAGCTTCTTAATCACTTTCTCAAAAATCTTTCTTTCTTCCTCAAAATCTTTCTCGACATTCTTTCTCTGATCAGATATTTCTTCGAAAATTCTAACATTTTTCTGTTCAACTATCTTATTTTCTTTTGCAAACTTGTTTCTTCCTATAATGATCACTTTCTCAAAATATGACACTTGTTGAGAAAGTTTTGCACACTTGATTTCAACGACTTTCTTCTCTTCAAATGATTTCCTTGAAAACTCAGAGAATTTATGTACAAATCCTTTCTTTTCTTTTTCAAATTCATCTTTGCCTTTGGCAATCTTCTGTTCAAAATCTGAAATCTTCTTTTTCATTTAAGTATGTTTACTGTCAGAAACCTTTGATTTCACTTCACCTTTCTTAGTAGAATCTTCTTCTATCTCAAGTAGCTTCTTCTTTAATTCAGCATTCTCAGTCTCCAATGCGTTTGCCTTTTCTTCAACCATCTTAATCTTATCTTGATCAGATTTCTCAACTTCCAAACACGTATCACTTTTTCAAAGCATCAAGAATTTTTCTTTTAAGCTGTTTTATCTGCTTTTTGTATTCAACAAAGAATTCTGAATAATTACCAGAACTAATTGTCTTTTCCAGATGTGCAATATGCAGGTGGAGCCACTCATTATATTTTTTGACTGAAACAATTTGTTCATTCCTTTCCTTCTCGTAGTAATTAATCTGATATACGTATCCAGCAAGAGTTTTGTGATAGCTTTCACACTTTTGTACAATCTTTTCTTCTAAAGAGACAATCTTGGCCTTGAGTTTAACATTCTCTTCTTTTGATGACATCTTGATAATTTGCACTGATCCTTAAACACATAATCAGAAAATATTCCAAAAAAAGTTCTGAAAATAGCAAAAAATTGACTAAGTACAAAAGACGCAGATCACTTAGAAACACTTGTCGCAAAACCCTATTCAACACACTTGTCGCAAACCCTTTCAACAAAGAAGTAAGAAACTCGTAAAAGGAAGCTTGCGAGTTCTTACTTGTCGCAGACTGAAGCTTGCGAGTTCTGGACTTGTCGCATGCTGAAGCTTGCGAGTTCTGAGTATGAAACTTCTTGCGAGTTATATACTTAGAAAATTTTCAGATAATTAACTTGTCGCAATGGTTACGAGTTATATACTTAGAAAAATTTCAATCAAATAATTTATCGCAAACACTTGTCGTAAGCCTTGACGTGCGAGTTCTCGAACTTGTCGCAAACAAAAGAAAAGACACAGTAGGTTGTCATAGATAGAGGTTTGTGATAAGTAGCTTGTCGCAGGTCAAAGTTTGCGACTTCTGAGCTTGTCGTACACTGAACTCGGCGAGTTCTTGCCTTAGAAAAATTCCAACACAGAAAAGATCAAGAAACTAGCGAGTTCTTCAGAATTCGTAAATCATTGATTGCGAGTTCTTCAAATATGAATCTTACAACTTCTTCAAATCTTGCGAGTTCTTCAAGTTTCGAGTCTGACAACTTCAAATCAGTCTAAAAATAACTCAATTCTCCAAATTTGATCCTGAAAATCCACCAATTCTTCCCCGAATAAAATATGAACAATTTACAAATGAACAATTTCTCCAAGAAACAACAAAAATTACCCTTTGATCTTGAAATAGTGCGTGAAAAACTTCGAACCAAAGACTCACTCAAATCCAAATTCACACATACATAACGTGAATTGGACAATGTAATTCAAAACAAAGATGTTCTAAACCAAAAAAACGAGTACAATGCAATAGAAATTACAGCCAAAATCACACAAAAACAAGAATTCGATTCAAGAAGAGTGTTTCCCAAATATGTGCAATAGATCAAGATGAAGAAACAATTTCAAATCAAGATGCCATATGATTGATCTTCAAACCCAATGATTACAAATTCGTATGAAATGCTCTCACTTACAATATTTCTCTCTCTACAAAATAATCTCTCTTAAGTGTTTTTTTATTCTATAAAGCAAAAACTCTATTTATACCTAAGAATATTACGAAGACAAACTAACAAAGCTAAACTAAACACTTTGACTTTTGCACATAGAAGCTTTGACTTTGACTTTGCTTTAAGGATTGACTTGAGCTTTGACTTTAATTCCTATGATCTTGGATCCAACATATTTGAGCACTAAAAGTTACTACTCCTCCAAGTTTTTCTTTGAATGAGGATAGTAACCTTTGATCCCTGTCCTATGCCTTGAGCATCCTGAATCAAGATACCAGATGGACATAATTTGTTTCGCAAGACATATTAAAGGTTTTTAGGTACCCATCTTATAATGGGTCCATTTCTGTTAGGTGTTGGGGTTTTCTTTTCAATGCTTGGCATTCTATCCTTTAATGATTTTCCATATTCATTTTTTCGATGCTTTAGAGGCTGAGTCTCTGAAGTTTTATTCTTTTGAGACTTAAGCATAAAGCAATGAGGACCAGAGAATTGATTTTTCAGTTTGATTATGTAAGTCCAAGATTTCAAGCAAACATAATTCAATCTAACAATTACGCACAAAATCTAGAGAGAGAAAGTAGTGAGAGAAAGTAGTGAGAGAAAGTTGTGAGAGAAATTGTCATATATCTGTTGTGTCATATGATTACAACAACTCTCATACAACTGAAGCACAAACTTCTCTCACAATGTTTAGCTACAATGTTACTTTCAAGCTTACTCTACATATTACAAACACTCAAGCCATTATATATATGGTCAAAGACCATATTCACTTACAAGAAAAACAACATTGACTTAGCTAAGACTTGACTTTGTTTGACATTACAGACTTTGACTTTTCTACATTAAATCTTGGATACAACTATACACTAACAATCTCCCCCTTTGTATTCAAGATTTAAAAAAAATTGACAATAATATTCAGCTCTTGATTCTTCCAAACTTTATCTCTGACAACCATAAACATTGAAGCTTTAGAAATATTCAAACAATCTGCTTTTGAAGAATCTTGAAAAGTATTTAACTTTTTCTTTGTAAAGTCATGAAGTCTTGAACAAAAAATTTGAAACTTTTGCATCTTCTTTGATCTTTGAGGAATCTTTCAATGCTTGTATCTTCATCTCTATGATCTCTTAACGGTCTTTGAACAAAAAAACTTTCTTCAATCATCTTTGAAACATTTTCTTCAGAATTTTTTTGAATCTCCCCTTTTTGATGAGATTCTTGATCAAAACTTTCATATGTCTTCAACTTATTCATTTAACTTGAAACTCCAGATATATCTCCCCGGTTTTGATAAACTTTCATCAGGCTTGATTATATCAACTTCAAATATTCAACTGACTTGAAAATTCCAAATTATCTCCCCCTCATGATATTGATCGGAATCAGGATCATGTCTTCTTTTGGAAACTGCTTGAACTTTGCATGCATTCTGAGCTGCTTTTGTTAGATTTTGAATATTCTTTAACACTTCAGACTTGAATGAATTAAACTCTGAGACAGTAACATCTGAAGGTGTTTGAGCTTGCTGTGACCTCAAAAGACTAACCAGATCTACATCAGATTCATCAGCAGGGCCTGTGATAGTAACTTTGCATATAAGAGAGACTTGAGCTCCTCCACTGACATGTCAATTGGTTGTACTGGAGGTGGTGGAGGTGGCTGAACAGGTTCCTCTACTTCTAGACCATTCCCTTTCAACAAACTTTTCACTTTCCCCAACTCCTCCTCAAACTTCTGAGATAAGCGATTTTCAGCAGCCTTTAAGGCGTCATTGAAGAATTCCTTTGACACAAAGTCGGGTAATGTAACACCATGGTCACCTCCGTTCGCACAGCAGTTGATGAATCAACTATGTGGCCTGTGTTTATAGTTGGCTCAATGTTAGCTATAACAAGACTTCCATCCCTTCCTCGTAGTTCGGATTGCGAATCTACTCGGGATGTTTTGATCGTGCACTAAAACTTCCAATGGTAGTCGTGTGTATCAGTGTCCTAGGAATAATGAATTGTATGTCAAAAGGTACTAGACTCGAAGGTGCAGTCAAAGAAGTCGAGAACGGGGGCTGTTGTTCTCTTTGTTCAATACCAATATTCTCCGAATGAGAAACAGGTAGATTCTGTGCAATATCCCCATGTGAAATTGAAACTAACTCCTGTTAAGATGAGGTAGAGTGGCTGGATGAGGTGTGCGCTTGCATAAGTGGGCTACTTATGTCTTGAATACTTGCACGCAACACATGTGGCGAAGTATTTGATGTGGTTGCCCTTTTAGATCTGTAGGTTACAAGGCACTCATGCTTACCATGTTCTTTTCCTTCAATCACACTCAATCACATATTGTCTATATTTTCAACTTGATCTCCCTCGTTTCTCCTTATATCTCCCAATACATTCTGTACAACTACATCAGTTGTGACAATGTCCATATCATCAACATGTAAAGAAATATCATCTAGAAATCCAAAGTTGTGACCCATGTTGTCATCATCATCATTGCCTTCATGTGGATTAGAAGTGGCAGATGGAACTGTATCGCTTGATGAACTTGCTACTTGATCTGACTCAGTTTCCGAATTCTGACCTTCATCGGGATTCTCTTCCTGAGGGCGCAATTGATGTACGATAGCCTGCTCAGGTTGAGATGTGGAAACTACTTGATGTGTGGCAATTTCAGCCTGAGTTTCCACACCCTCTGGTCTAGAAGACTGACCCCCAACAGTTCCCCTCTCGGAATTTTCCTTCAGCACTTCCCGTTCAATTACCCCCTCGGTAGATTGAACCCTCACCGACTCCACTCTCCTAAGGGTTGAGTCTTGGGTAAGGATAACAGGTTCTGGTAATCCCACAGAATCTCTATACTCTCTAACACACTCGGAGTTCGGATCCGCATAAGCTAGTAAAGCTTCGGGAATAGGCATTGATTACCTGAAAGTCTGTTTCTGATTTTGTAGGTACCTCATCTCAAACTCTGGTCATACTTCATGATGTGTTCTCTTGAGAATGTCATGGTTTGAATGGATCATGCTTCTGATAATCAATTGAAGAAATCTTTGATATGGCACATACAGTGACTTCTTAGATGTTCTTTTGCTGATGACTTTCTCATACAACTCAGTCGAAAATGCAACTGAATAGTCCATGTGCAGATCATACACTATGGCATGAAACAGTTTCAGTGTATACATATTGGTGTTGTTTAAGCCAGAATGCCTCGAAGTCAAACAACGGTTGATGATGGAGAATAACTAATAGTAGAATGGTGGAAGATTAATGTTTTTGAATTAACTAATCTTTAACAATTGACCCACATACCCCAAGGCTCGGAGGCCTTCAAATATAGCAGAACCAATAGGATATAAGTCAAAGCTTGTTCTCCCTTCTCTTGAATTAGCTTCCGGAAGATCTAGAATGAGTTTGAGCCTTCGGTAGGTCAGCATAGAAGTGAAATTATCTATCCGAATGCTGAAATATTTGTTGTTGTTGTTATCCACCACATACTGAATTTATTTCCAAGCTTGCTACAAGTAGATCAAAGGAACATTCGTTGTAGCTGTCAGTGCTTGGTTGATCGGATGGCCTTTCAGGATTTACAGAACTAGTGGATTGACATTGAGATAGCAACAAGTACTCTGTAGATCAAACAATTACAATTACAATTACAATCAAGATTAAACAGATTTGACAATTAGATCAAGTTCTAGAGAGAGTATAGAAAGAGAAAATTCTTAGTCGTATATCTCTTAACCACATGTTACAATAACATTCTCAAAACTGATTCTCTCAAAATGCCTTACAATGTACTCCGTACATGCTTCTATTCTACAAACACTCAAGCTACTAAAGGTATTTATACATGATTTACTTACAAGACTTTCACTTTACAACCTTTGACTTTGACACTTTAAATCCGGGATACAACAATACACTAACAATCTCCCCCTTTGTATTCATGATTTAAATTTTTTTTTGACATTAGTCTTCAGCTCTTGATTCTTCAACACTTTAAACTCTGACGACTTTAAACATTGAAGCTCTGACAATCTTCAATCTTTCAGCTTTTGAAAAATCTTCAAAAGTCTTTCACTTTTCCTTTGTAAAGTAATCAAGTCTTGAAGAAAAATTTGAATCTTTTGAAACTTTGATCTTTGAACTTTAAGGAATCTTTCAATGCTTGTATCTTCATCTCTGTGATCTCTGAACTGTCTTTGAACAAACAAACTTTCTTGAATTATCTTTGAAACATTTTCGTCAGAATCTTTTTGAATCTCCCCTTTTTGATGAGATTCTTGATCAAAACTTTCATCTGTCTTGAACTTATTCATTTGACTTCAAATTCCTGAATATCTCCCCCTTTTTCTTCAGAATATCTCTCCCTTTTTATGAAAATAATCTTTCAAACTTCACTTAGTCTTTCATTTGACTTGAAATTCCAAATTATCTCCCCCTTTTTGATGAATTGTGAGCAAAATCATCAAAACTGATAATCCCAAAATCACTAAATCATAGAGAGAGAAACTAGAGAGAGAGATTGAAAGCGCAGAAGTTTGTATTCTATTGAATATGCGTTAGAATCCTTACAACCAACAAAGCCACAAGGGACTTAAATACCCTTGGCTAATATAATACTGAATAAGCCTCTAAACACAGTATTAGACCAAGCCTATAAATACAATGATTACTATAAAATCAGACTTAACAATCTCCCCCTTAGTAATCATTGGTGTTGTGATCTTCAAAAACATCTTCTAAATCAGCACAGACC
Organism: Arctium minus; assembly: GCA_954870635.1. Taxonomy (NCBI): domain Eukaryota; kingdom Viridiplantae; phylum Streptophyta; class Magnoliopsida; order Asterales; family Asteraceae; genus Arctium; species Arctium minus. The sequence goes on along the minus strand of OX941080.1, from coordinate 117,277,396 downwards.
AACTAAGCGACTTAGCAAAGCTTCTTTCTTGACTAAAAAAAAATTATTCTCAACATCTTTCAATCTATGTTGCCTTTGCATCCTTTACAAGACTGGACCTATTTGTAATAAGCTTGAAGGAATAATCGGTTCATCAGCTTGTGCTCTAGACGACACATCTCTTTCAAATGTACTTGAATAAGCTATAATGGTCGGAGCTTGAACAGCAAAAGAATAAGTAGCTGAGAGAGTATAGAATCGTGAGCGAATCTTGATCAGCAGATAAACATTTGAACTCATTGTCTCTTTAACTTCTCCCCCTCATGACCTTGATGATCTGGATCAACTTAGTCATGCAAATGCTGGAGACGAGACAGCTTCAGATCTGCAAAATCAGAGTAAAGGAAGAAAAAGGAAGGTTTGCGCTAACTGTTGGTGGCACAAACTTAGGTTTGCGCTAGCAGAAGGAAGCGCAAAGTTAGTTTTGCGCTAGCTGAACGATGCACAAAGCTTGTTTTGCGCTAGAATCTGTTGGCGCAAATCTAAGTTTTGGTCTACCAACTGTTGGGGCAAATATGACTTGTGTTAAAGCACATATTTATTGGATTCAAGATCATAATTATCTGAAGATGGAAATCTGAAGTCAAAGCTGATAAAGTCGTCTCAACAAATAGTCTAGGGTCCTTTTGTAATAAATAGTCAAAGTCTGTTTACGTATTTTATTTATTAGTTAGTTTTAATTTTAGTTAAATTAGTTTGTTTTAGGTTGTTGGGCCAAGCATTGCAAAGCATATTACAAAGCCTTGCAAAGCCCATTAGGCTTAGTTAGCCTATGTATAAATATTATTAGGTTAGTTGTAATTAGGGTTAAGGATCTTAATTAGAGAGAATCAATTATTGAGAGAGGTTAGTGTGGTGGTGGTGTGCGCCGTGAAGAACAAGAAGCAGAGAGAGTTTTGATTTTATCAAGAACACTTGTAATCCTTTGAATCAATTGAATAATCATATCAGGTTTGCATTATCGTTGTTGCTTAATTGTTTACTTGTTTGAATGGTTACGTATTGGGACACACAATTGGTATCAGAGCACGTTACAGATTGAATTGAATGAGTTTTGTTCGGTTCTGTTTTTTCTCAAAGATTCATAATTTTTATTGTGTGATTGTTCATTCAAGTTATTATTGATTGGATTGTGTTTGTTTTATCTATTATAGTGATTGGGTATTGTTTGATTTGATTATTGCATCGATTTTGGTTATCAATTTGTTGAATTTGTTGTTCTAGGTTCGTTCACGAAGTCGACACTGTGTCTTCAATCGAATCTTTCTTAGAGTAGTTTTTATTGAAATTAACTGATTGCAATATGTTCTAGTTGATAAATTGATCATATTGGCAAAGTTTGGTACTTTAATTCGTGATATAGTGTGTTTTCTGGGCTGATTTTTGGCTTCTGGGTCGAAGTATATTAAGAACATATCGGTCTTTGTAAGTATCGGTCTTTGTGTTTTTTTTTCCGGTCGAAGACCTCTATCGGTCTTTTATTTCTTCCGGTCGAACATCTTTTATCGGTCTATTGCATTTGACCGATACACTCACAGTTCACTCCGGTCAAAGCCAATCCCGGTCAAAGCCAATTCCGGTCTAAGACCTTTTTCCGGTCAAAGACAATACTGGTCGAAGCTTTTGCATTCTATCGGTCTTTGACACTATCGGTCTAAGCATACTTCCGGTCGAACAAGATACCGGTCGAACAAGTTACCGGTCGAATCAATTTTACCGGTCAAGCAAAGTTTCGGTCTTACATCTTACCGGTCGTTGCAATTCCCCGGTCGAACAAGTATACTGGTCGAGCACTCCACTGTTTGCGCCAATCACTGTTCCTATCTTAGAATTTTTTTTTAATTTTTGCGAACTGTAATAGGGCATCTAAATGTCAAAGGGACCCCCGTGCTAAGTCTGCGAAGGGGGACAAAGTTCTGTTCATGATCAGATAAGTTTGATACTAATCGTATAAGTAAAGATGTCTCGGGAAGCTCTTGCTATTGGAACAGATGTGAAGCCACCAGTACTCTTCAAGGGGGAGTACGAGCAATGGAAGGATAGATTTTTGGACTTCATTGATCGACATGATTTGGGAGATGAAATCAGAAAATCTCTGAAAGACGGGATCATGACACCTCCGACCAAGGTTCTCACTGTAGCTGGAGAAAATGGTCAAGAAGAAGAGACAGTGTATAAATTACCGATTGGTGAATATTCAGAAGATCAGTTGAACAGACACAAGGGTGACAAGCTGGAAATATCATTTATTCTCCAAGGCATACCAAATGTGGGATCAATTGGAGAAGATGATGATCGTATCTAAAGTCGGCAACCAGCTCAAAGTATCCACCTGCTTGAATAATTATGAAGAGTTCAAAGCCAAAGCTGGAGAGTCACTCGAAGCCACTTATGACAGATTTGTCACATTGTTGAACGAGCTCAGCAAGAACAAGATCAGCAAATCTCACGTGGAGCTGAATGTGAAATTTCTCAGCAATCTTCAGCCTGAGTGGAAGAGGTTCACCCGATAAATGAGGCAGTTGAAGGATTTGCATGACATTCCTCTTCATGAAGTTTATGAAATCCTCAGACAGAATGAGGAAGAAGTAGAAGAGATCAAGGCTGAGATGAAAAAGGCTGACAAAGCAGTTGCTGATCCAGTTGCTCTTGTGGTTAAGAAGTCTAAAAAGAAGAAGGTGATAGAATCTGAATCGGAAGAAGCTGATTGCGAGGCAAAGTCTGACTCTGACGATTGTAATGAATTGAAGGAATCCATGTTGTTGATAACCAAGGCTCTCCAAAAGAAGTTCTATAAAAAGCCAAACTCCAATAGTCAGAGATACTCGTCTGGTCCTAATAACTACAAGCATAAGGAGAAAGTTGAAGAAAGGAGACCAGAAAACAAGAAGAAGGATGAAGCTGAAGAGACCAAGAAGGAAAAACCGATTAAGTGCTACAATTGTGGGAGACTCGGTCATTTTGCCAAGGACTGTCGCAAATCAAAAGTCCGAAACTACGACTATTACAAGAATAAGATGCTTCTAGCCAAGCAACAAGAGGCTGGAAAAGCATTAATGGCCGAGGATGAATACTGGCTCGACCATTCGGACGACCAATCTGAAGAAGAAGAGAAGGACGAGACAGCACATCTGTGCTTGATGGGAAAGAGCCAGTCAGAAGCTGAAGCTGATTCTGATGATGGAGATAATGATGAGGTATGTAACTTAACTGAATTTGATTTACTGAACCAAATGAATGCCATGATGTCTAAACTCCAAGAGTTAGAGTCGAAACTGAAGCGTGAGAAAGGTGTCATCAATGAGAAAAATAAATCTATACATAAACTTAGTAATGATATTGCTGAGAAAAATGTATTAATTGAAACTTTGCACAAAAATATAGACACCAGCGCTAAAGAAAAGACTATAATTCATAAATAGTTATCTGAAACTGATTCAAAGTTTAAAGAATGTGAGTTTAAATCTAGAGAGATTGCTAAAAGGTACTTTTCTACTTCAAAAGAGAATAAATCTTTAATAGAAAAGGTGAATGATTTGGAAGAGAAATTACATTCTTTAGGTCAAGCTGAACACACTATTCATTTGAACAAACCTAAAGAGAAACCTGATACTTGGGGACTTGGTTACAAGAACCCACATCATCTCAAAAAGGGTATATCTGAAGTGCCTGCACTTTATGACTTTGGGTTTATGTTGTTGGCTCCTCAACATCAGGAACTCAAACCCTTTTGGACTAGTCTGTCTGAAAAAGATAAAGCCAAGGAATATGATAAAAGAAAGAACACAACTAAAGTTCAACTTCCATTTCGCTATGAGAAGTTGAATAACAGTTATAGTTCTAATAAATCAAAATTTCTTTTAAATGATTATTTTGAGAGTTATTCTGTAAAAGAGTTGGAGGCTAAACCCATCGAAGGTAAGATTTACGTACCTCCTCTAGTTTTGGAAAGTAAAATTTCTGAACTCGAGAATACTCTTACAGAAGAAAGACTTTTGATGGACTTAGAACAAACTGTATTTTCAACAGTGTTCAAAGATACTGATTTTTCTAAGTTCTCTAAGGCTTTAAATTCTGATGACAGATCTGGCTCACTTGAGAATGATCTTAATTTCTTAAACTCTGATGGTATTTTGAATGATTGTGTTGCTCAATTTGATTTTACCTCTAAATTTCCTGATCATTCATCTTGTGTTGTTAATTCTTTTGGATTACCCAGTGTGTTTGAAAAAGGTGAAACATCAACGAAAGTTGATAAATCAGTTTCTGTGAAATCAAAGAAAGCAAAAGGTAAGAAACAAAAATCTCAGCTTTCACAGAAACCAATCCCCACTGGTAAGCCAAAGAAGAAGCATTCTCTTAATTCTCATCATTATAACTCTAAAGTTTCACATGTTTCAGATTTGAGAAAGCAAAGGGTTGGAGTTAAGACTGCATGGATACCGAAACTGAAGATAGACGAGAAAGCTAAATCTAGTTCTAGTTTTATTTTGAATAAAAAGACTTCTAGTAAAGATGATGTGATTGTGAATGTTGCTACTTTTAAATCTAATCTTGTTGATTCTCGCAAGAAGTACTCTATAAAGCAATTATTCCAGTTAGCACCATCAAATAAAAAGTTTTTAAATTATGGTGAATGTGATTATGCTTCTCGTAAATTTTCTGATGTTTGGTATGGTTCATATAATGTTTCATCTTATCGTTATCATTCATCTTATCATGATTATGGTTTTCAAAGAATAAGCGGGCCCAATTTTAAATGGGTGCCAAAATCAAGTACTAACAGTGGAAGTCACATTTTTAAATGGGTGCCTAAACCTCTTCTTTCCTGATTTGTGTTGTGCAGACCCGTCATATGTGGTACTTGGATAGCGGGTGTTCCAAGCATATGACCGGGCAGAAGAGTATGTTGTCTAATTTTACAGACAAATACTGCGGCACGGTTCGTTTTGGGAATTATCAGTTTTCACCTATTCTGGGATATGGTGATGTTGTACATGAAAATCTTACAATCAAGAAGGTGAGCTACGTTGAAGGCTTAGGGCACAACCTATTCAGCATTGGTCAGTTCTGCGACAAAGACTTAGAGGTTATTTTCAAGGCCAAGACATGTTCGATACGCACTGAAGACGGGAAAGAACTCTTGGTCGGCACTCGCAAGTCAAACCTCTACACCATCAACTTGTCAAAGGTCCAGGATGACAATCAGGTCTGACTACTATCAAAGGCCTCGATGCAACAAAGCTGGTTATGGCATCGACGACTTTCTCACCTCAACTTTCGGTACATCAACAAGCTGGTCAGTGGCAAGCTAGTGAAAGGTCTTCCAGAACTGAAATATGAAAGAGAACATCTGTGTGCAGCATGTGAAAAGGGAAAGATAAAGAGATCCCCACACAAACCAAAGCCTGAACCGAGTACCAGCTCTCCTTTAGAGTTGTTGCATATGGACTAGTGCGGTCCTATGCGAACGCAAAGCTTAGGAGGAAAGAAGTATGTGCTAGTTATCGTGGACGACTATACGCGATACACTTGGGTTAAGTTTCTACGGTCTAAAGATGAGACTCCCGATGTTCTCATTACGTTTCTGAAGACAACCCAAGTCAATCTGCAAAAACAAGTCAAGATTCTCAGGACTGACAACGGCACAGAGTTCAAGAACAAGATAGTTGAAAAATATCTCGAATCGGTCGTGATATCACATCAATACTCTGCTGCTCGCACGCCTCAACAAAATAGAGTCGTCGAAAGGAGAAATCGTACACTTGTCGAGGCTGCTCGGACAATGCTCAACCAATCTGACTTACCTTTATTTTTGTGGGCTGAAGCTGTATGGACTACGTGTCACACTCATAATCGCTCCATGATACACCGCTGATTTCAGAAGACTCCGTATGCGTTGATCAACAACCGAACACCAACCATTAAATATTTTCATGTTTTTGGTTGTAAGTGTTTTGTTCTAAACGACAGAGAGAATCTGAACAAGTTCAGTGCTAAGGCGGATGAAGGCATCTTCGTTGGTTATTCCTCTACATCTACTACATACCGTATTTACCTGAAGAAGTCGAAGATTGTGATCGAGATCGTTAATGTTACATTCGATGAGGAAATGGCTTCTGAGCACATCAGCTCAGAACCCATAATTACCGGAGTATTAGCTTCTGGACCAACCAGTCCAGGACCTGCACCTCATGAGAACAAATCAGATGACTCTTCTTCGTCTACTTCTAAATTATCTGATTTGGAGTTATTATTTGAACTGTTCTATGATGAATTTCATGGTTCTAAATTGCCTAACTCTGTTGTGGTTGACAGGATAGAAGACTCGATGACTACTCATCCGACCACTTCCGATATCTCTACTAAATTTGGTTCCCCTATTCAGCAAGAAGTTCCAGTTCAAAAGCCTACTCCGACAGTTGAAGTTGTGACCAACACCGCCGAGACAGAAGTAGCTGACTGAGTAGGATGTACTGTAAGGACTGATCATCAGATTGGCCAAGTTGTACCTACTGCAACTTCTGCAACGACTACTTCAACTGAAGCCCCCGGTAATTCTGAACCATCTGAAGGAGATACCAGTGGATTCCTAGATGCGGACAATGATCAACATGCATCTAATCCACTCCCTCATGAACATAAGTGGACCAAAGAGCATCCGATACATCAAATTATTGGAGATCCTTCTACACCGGTGCAAACAAGGTCGGCAACATCAAATCTATGTTTGTATGAATCCTTTCTGAGCAAGATCGAGCCTACACGCGTATCTGAGTCCCTTGCCGATTCAGATTGGGTAACTGCGATGCAAGATGAGCTGAATCAGTTTGAAGCACTGAATCAGTCAAACAATTTTCAACGGGGATTTTTATCAATCAATCTAAATACATTCTGGATATTCTTCGGAAGTTCAAAATGGAAAATTGTAAACCGATTGGTACCCCAATGGCACCTGGTACTAAGATTGGCACCAATCTTTCGAGAAAGGCTGTTGATGTTAGGACTTATAGAGGGATGATAGGTTCTTTAATGTATCTTACTTCTAGTAGGCCGAATATAATGTTTTCTACATGCTTATGTGCTAGATATCAGGCCAATCCTAAAGAATCCCATTTGTCTGTTGTAAAGCGGATCTTCAGGTATCTGAAGGGGACTACAGATCTTGGTCTGTGGTATCCTAAGGATACAAGCTTTGAACTAACATCTTATTCAGACGCAGATCATGCTGGTTGCATGTTAGACAGGAAAAGCACCTCGGGTCATATACAATTCCTTAGAGATAAACTCGTCAGTTGGGCTTCAAAGAAGAAATTATGTGTCTCCACATCAACGGCCGAAGCGGAATATGTAGCTGTTGCTAGCTGCTGTTCTCAAGTGTTGTGGATGAGAACACAACTGCGAGACTATGGATTTCATTTCAATAGAATTCCGATCTATTGTGATTCGAAGAGCGCTATTGCGATTACCGCTAACCATGTTCAGCATACTAAGACCAAACACATAGATGTACGGTATCATTTTATAAAAGATAATGTAGAAAAGGGGACAATTGAACTTTACTTTGTAAAAACCGATTATCAGCTTGCAGATTTGTTTACCAAACCTTTAGACGAAAAGAGATTTAATTTTCTTGTCTCAAGACTTGGTATGCTAAATCTTAAGACCTAATCGGTAGTTACCTATTAAAGTTTCTTATTGTATCTCTTTATCATTTCTTTATTATTATTTCCGCATGATACCTGCTCTTTAACAGTTTGTTCATGATCTCAGGGGGAGTGTGAGAAGTATTTCATTGACGGTCAATGTTAGTTTGAGGGGGAGCATATTTAAATACATTATGCTTACTGATAACTTTTAGTGATGCATGATTCTAGGGGGAGCATACAAGTAAAGAGTATGGCTATGACTTCTGATTACTTCTGATCAGAACTTGTACACTAAGTGTTTTACTGCTTTATGTCATTTCAATTTCAGTGAATAAAGTTACTTTGACTAGACTTTTAGACTTTTGTAGGTTGAGAGATGCTTCAAAGATCATATCTTTATGACTTTAAGCTTGACTTCGTGAGATGTAAGACTGCACTTAAAAGGTATAATTCCTTATCTTCATCTCATTTATGGTTGAAAGAAGGACAACTTTCAATCATAAGAAAACATGTTCTTAAATGTTCAAACCACTTCCCGATTCTCAAACAGATTTCTTGAATTGGAAGTGTGATTTTAAATGTTTTCTGATTCATCTTTGAGCTATAACTGATAAAGTTAAACTATCTGAGCATCATATGCTTCATAGGAAAACATGGGATCAGTGTGCTAGGACTTCATTAAACTTTCATGGATTCATGTTAACCAGTGTTTCCTACCCCAGAAGTTAATCCTTTAGTGATTGAATATGAGGAGTCAACAGAAATGAGTGTGGGATGTGTGATGAGAGAATATGTCAAAAGAGAGTTCGGTTAGCTGTGAGCTTAAATATTAAAAGAGAGAGGGTGAGAGATCAGAGTAAAAGAATATCAAACTCTGCACCAACTACTTTCTGAGCCGGGCAACCACATTTCTAATGCTTGACATTTCTTTGGTGAACATTATTGAAACAAACAACTAGCCCATGCCAACTCTTGATAAAATCCCACCAGCTACTCATTTTCTTCTCAACAAGAAAATGTTTCATTTTCAAAGGGGACGCAACACATATGCTATCTAATTTTCATTTGGAAAATCTGGATATTGAAAATAAGGAAGTCTGCCCCACCTTCACACTTCATTCATGCACATTGAGTTTGTGTTTAACTAACTGTTGTCTCAGTGGTTTACACATTTTGAGCCTTATAAGCAATCATTATATGCTTAATTTATTCTATCACTTGCACGAACACACAAAGAATTTGTTTCTTTGTCATAACGTTCATAGAAATTACCTTTGTGGTTTTTCGATTATTGAATGGAAGCCCTGGGGGAGTGAACATCATAAAAGCTCCTTTATATTGTGTATTTGTTACACACGGTGACTTTGTGTTACTGACAGGCAATTTTAACTGATTCATTTGTTGATTCAGGTGTTACACTTCATTTTCTAATTTGTCTAGATTTGCAAAGATCTGGATGAACATCTTTATGAATTGACGGATACTCAGTGGTTCTGTTTGCAAGATCAATGGTGGAAGAAATTTCTTGAAGACATGTTTTGATGAACTCTTTGCTCTTTTCATCAAAAAGGGGGAGAAGTGTTAATCAAGAAATGGAAGATATTCTGAAGATATGTCGAAATGAAGAAATTTTCTTTGAAGATGATTTGCTGAAGCATTCCGAGCTGAAACTGGAGATAATTTCTTTCCAAAAGATATTCTCATCGATTGGGGAGATTGCTACATTCTGAAGACAAAGAGGAAGATTATTTTTTTCCTGAGCTTAAAGAATGATCTTGATCCAAAGGGGGAGATTGTTAAAGCACATATTTATTGGATTCAAGATCATAATTATCTGAAGATGGAAATCTGAAGTCAAAGCTGATAAAGTCGTCTCAACAAATAGTCTAGGGTCCTTTTGTAATAAATAGTCAAAGTTTGTTTACGTATTTTATTTATTAGTTAGTTTTAATTTTAGTTAAATTAGTTTGTTTTAGGTTGTTGGGCCAAGCATTGCAAAGCCCATTACAAAGCCTTGCAAAGCCCATTAGGCTTAGTTAGCCTATGTATAAATATGATTAGGTTAGTTGTAATTAGGGTTAAGGATCTTAATTAGAGAGAATCAATTATTGAGAGAGGTTAGTGTGGTGGTGGTGTGCGCCGTGATGAACAAGAAGCAGAGAGAGTTTTGATTTTATCAAGAACACTTGTAATCCTTTGAATCAATTGAATAATCATATCAGGTTTGCATTATCGTTGTTGCTTAATTGTTTACTTGTTTGAATGGTTACGTATTGGGACACACAACTTGGAATCTAAAAAATTTCATCTGTTAAGCTCTTTGACTCCCCCTACACAAATGCACTAAATATGACAATTCAAGTTATCAGTCGTATAAAGAATCAGATACTCCCCCTCGAAAACAGATATGATCTTTCAGAAAAATTTTCCTTTTTCACTCCCCCTAGAAAAATGCACAAACCCATTAAAACAAATATATATGAGAACACAAGGATTGAAACATCAATGTAGAAAGAAAAATATACTGAATATGTATTTTGAAACAACTAAATATATAAAAAAATTTAAACACTAAACAAATTAAATTCTACTTAGTAAAATATCACAGATTTATCAATCAGTTAAAATCAAGTATATGTTTTTGGATACAGATACAAGTTTCATTGCATATCAGGTTAAAACATGTTCAGTTTCAAAAACATTCATCAATCTATTTAGTGTGCCAGAATGCGAACTTCGATTAGCTTCAAGAAAATGCAATTCTAAAAATATAATAGAGAACTTTGCATGTACTCACACTAAGCTATCAAGAATTAAGATTTTCACAAATTTATAGGTTTATCGCAACTCAAACATATCACCAAGTATCATGAGATGTGTGCTCATTGGCATCTTTTAGCATTGTGCACATTGGCATCTTCACATGAGTGTGCTCTTTGGCTTTCTTTTAATCAAAAAGTTTAGTAAGTAAAGAACATGCTGTAAACGTAACTTTCTATCTGACCCTATTGCAGGATTTGGGTCAGCCGCTCCTAGACCAATTAGCCTTAGGGGACTAGGTCTCAAGCACCCCTTCGAACTTACTCTCCCAGATCAGAAAGACTACATCGACATATTCTAAACCCATTCATACCAGTAGAACATGACTTTCGATCTGATTCTATAGAAGGATTTGGGTTCGATCACTCCCAGATCAATTGACCTTAGGGGACCAAATGACAAGCATCCCACGGAACTTACTTTCCCAAACCAGAAAGGTCACAGGTACAAACTTTTAAACTTAGAGATTTCTGTATTTTATATATATATATATATAATGCATCTCAATCACTCAGTTTTACATCTAAGTGCTTAGCCCATATTTTCATTACAATCCATAATTCAGACTTTTTAGGATTTCCAAGCATTGTAAACTATAAATATTCCGAATCACGTATCTTTAAAGCAGAATGCAAAAAGCTTCAAACATGTTACTGACCTTTAGATTTTAATAAGACTTGAAATTTGAACATATAAAACTTCAATATAAACAAAGCAACTTAAAAATTTATTGTTGACACACATTTTATTCAAAAGAAAGAAAAACTGTAAAGCTTTTACTTTATAGAATAAAATTTGTAAAGATTTAAATTTTAAAATTCAATATGCCAAGTTTGAAAAAATTACATTTAAGACAAATGTAAAGAATTCGGCAAATTGATATTTAGTTGGAACAAAATAAAATTCAATAAAACCTTCTTTCACAAAATGTGTAATATTTGTGTCTCATAAGAAAAAAAAATTGGGTTGTACAAATTCAGGTTTTAGATGAATTTGCTCAGATTCTTTGAAAAACACATGAGAAAACTGACATTTGTCTTAGTTAGAACGAGTCCTAAACTGACATGTTTAGAATTCGAAGTCCATTGAAGTACGGGTTCTAAGCTAATGTACTTAGAAACCAATGTTCTCTTACTCCCCCCTTGACATTAGATGTCTGCAACTTAGAATCAATCTGTGATTTTGGTACCCACTTGTATTTGGGTCCATGAAAATTAGTTGCAGTTCGTGTGGGGAATAACTTGTTAGATTTGACATAAAAGGCACGAGAAAAATTATCAGAATGATGAACATATTCATTAATAGAAGACAAAGCATAATCATCTGAACTAGAATCAGAAGAAGAATATGTGACATCTTTTGAAATTCGAATCATTTGCTTTATTGAGTATTTCGAAATTTTATTACAGAAAGCAAATGAATCACTTATATAGTGTTTGTCTACATATTTATCCTTATCAGTCGTAGAATCATCTGATGTCCGCTTTACTCCCCATATCTGCCTTGAATGTGTGCTCAAAGTCCTATCTGAAAATTTTGAATCAGAAGAGTTAGAATTTTCAGAAATAACAGTATCTTGTTTCATTGACTTCTTTGACAGTCTTCTTTTATGCTTTGGTTTGTAATAATCATCATTTAGCGTAAGAGATTCATCAAGAATTTTCGATTTAATATTTGAATCAGAAGAAGCAATTTTACCTAAGAGACTCAACTGATCAACCAATAAATTTGAACTTACCTCGGAGTCAGAAAAATTTTGAGAAAAGATTTCAGATTTTAGAATTTCCTTTTTGTTTACTTCAAAATCAGAAGAAAGGCCAGAAATAGAATCTTGTTTTTGAGAAAATAATTTTTCTTCAAGACTTGATGTCATGTAAGAAAGAAATACCTTTGATTCAATTTCTTTTTGAATATTTTGATCTTCATTTTATCTTCAAGGTCAATGATTTTACCTTCTAATACTAATGGAGAAGTATATATCTCTTAGAATCATAAAAGCTTGGAGAGATATTTTCCTTATCAGATTTAGTGGCATATATATCAACATAATCATCAGACACTGAAGACTTAATGGAAGATATATTATTTAAAATTTTTCTGCCTTTCTTTGATTTATCAGGAAAATATTTGGCATTTTTGCTTGTATAAACAAAAAAAATTTCCTTTTTCTTGTTATTCATCCTTTTCTCATTCTCAATTTCTAACACTTGTTTTTCATTCATCCAATCAATTTTAAATTGAGGAGCATATTTAGTAAGAGTTAGATAATCGTATTTATATAAATAGGGGATTTTTCTTTCGCATTGTTTAAATAATGTGGATTTTCAAAACCAAGTCCCCATTTTTTTTATAGACTCATAACTCCGTGGTTTGTTCAAATAAATAGTTTGTTCAGATTGATTCCTTCGATATAGTTTTTCTTCCAACTCGTTTATTTTATATGAAAATTTATCTTTTAATTTGGTCATTTTAGTCAAAGAAATCAAGATAAGTCATATTTGATTTTTCTAAATCATCTAATTTCTTTTGAAAGATGTCTTTTGTACGAGCTAAAATAGATTTTTCATCTTTCAAAGAAATTTGTAATTTATCAATCAAATTTGACTTTTCTAAATTTAAATGCTTTTTAGATAATAACTTCGAACGTAAATCATGTAACGCAGTAATAATAATGTTCATCTGAGAAAAAATAAAAGTGTAATCAGAAAGTACCTCATCTTCATCAGTTTCATCATCATCACTCTGATCATCTCCGATGAAGCACATATGAGCAGACTCAATAGTATCGGCTTCGTCATCGAAGTGATTCAACCCAAAATCTTCTTCAGATAATAAAGAAGTTCCATTCTCTCTCTTTTCTGCCAGTTCCAATTTCTTTCTGTAATAAGCAGAATCCCGAACCACCTTTGCTCGACACTCCTTTGAAATATGACCCGGCTTTCCACAGTTAAAGCATGCAGTATCTTTCTTAGCCTCGACAACTTTGACATTATGAGACCCAGAAGTGAAGCGAAGATTGTTGGAACCCGAATGAGGTTGGAACTTCTTCTGACAGTGTAGAGAGAGAAGGATCATAGATTTCTGAAGTGCCTCGCCATCATCATCAGTGGCTCCATCATAAGCATTATCAGACAATGCTTGATCAGCCAGACGGCTCGTTATAAGTGCAACCGGGTCCACTGTTTTCTTATTCTTCTTGTCAATTTTGGCCTTTTTCTCTGTGACTATGCACTCATCTGTCATTAGAATCTCGTAAAGCTCTTGGATTTGCATCGAAGATATCCTGACATCATTCCTCAATCGATGACAAGATTTGTTCCATTCCGGTTGAAGTGCATTGAGGAATTTCAGATTTGTATCCAGCTCAGTCTTTTCCACTTTTATCTTGCGTAGATCATTCAGCACAGAGCAAAACCTGTCAAAGATAACCTTCAGAGACTCATCGTCCTTTGCCTTAAATTCCTCAAAATTATTCATGAAGCGTGTCTGGAGTATTTGTGTAGCAACTGATGACCCAAGCATGATCTTTTCTAATTGAGTCCACATCATCTTTGGATCATGCTTGAAACAATCAATTCGATTGTAAATGAAGTTAGGCAATGCTAGCATAAAATTGGACTTTGCTTCTCGATCGGATTTTTCGCGTTTAACCTCTTTAGCAGTCTAGGGAGTGTCATTTTTAGGTCTAATGAATGGTCCTTGAGTAAATGACGTCATCATATTTTCTCCGTTAGCTTGACGCTCAATGAAGTTAATGAACCGATCTTGCCACTGAGTGAACTCATTTTCATTGATTAAAACACGTGAACGAGTATCTGTTCCCAATTGCATCATAAGATCATTCTTGTAAAACTGAGCTTGAAATGCAAACTTTGCAGAATCCATCAGAAAGTTCAAAAATAATCCAAGTCTGGAAGCAGAAAATTTGGCGTAAACAGAAGTTTTGCGTGAACAGTGACTGGCGCAAATTGAGAATTGCGCGAACTGAGGATGGCGCAAACTTAGCTTTGCACTAGACAGATGTAGCGCAAACTTGACTTTTGCTTTAGAAGAAGTCGGCGCAAACTAGATTTGCACGAAGTGATGATAGCGAGAACTTAAACTTTTCGTGAGCAGATAATGACGAGAACCTGACTTGCGTGAGACAAGGATGGCGCAAATTATGATTTGCGCGAGGCTTTGGTGGCGCAAAATTTGAGTTTGCGTGATGTGCTGATAACGCAAAATAGACATTGCGTAATATGATCTGGCGAGAATCTAGCTTTGCGTGAGATATAGTAACTCAAATATACTTTGTGCGAAACATAGAAGACACAAAACAGATTTTGCGTGAGCTTAATATGGCTCAAACTTTCACTTTTGTGCAATGAACTTAGAACCCCTCAATGAACTGGCGCAAAGTCCCTGATGAACTCGCGCAAACCTTATAAACCCATGCAAAACACAGATCTGGCGCAAAACGATGAACAAACTCAGAAATCTTCTAAAATCGACTACAAAACCAATTTTAAAGAAAAACTCTCACACAGAAAAGTTCAAAAACAACTTTCTAACACTTTGAATTAAACAATTCGATCACAAAACCACAAAATCGATAATTCTTGAAACCAACAGAACGTTTTCGAATATTTCCAGAAAATCAATAATTTCTCAAAATTGAAGATCAAAAATAGAATTTCTTGAAAAATGATGTGAATCAAATATGTTCTACTATAAAAATCGAATCCAACAAACCAAATTTCATAAAAATTCGTTCTCAAACCAGTATGAATTTGATGAAAAATCAAAAAATGAGATTTTCTTGAAAAAATCAAGAAAATCGATCAAATTTCGTGATTAAACCATAAATTCAAAATTCAAAACAAGTTTCTCTCAACTCTCTCATATTTAGAACAGCTCTAGTACCAATTTATAATCCCAAAATCACTAAATCATAGAGAGAGAAAGTAGAGAGAGAGATTGAAAGGGCAGAAGTCTGTATTCCATTGAATATGCGTTAGAATCCTTACAACCAACAAGGCCACAAGGGACTTAAATACCCTTGGTTAATATAATAATGAATAAGCCTCTAAACACAGTATTAGACCAATCCTATAAATACAATGATTACTATAAAATCAGATTTAACAAAAACCTTTTCAAGTCATCACAGTCTGTGAATATTAATCTTCCCCTTTATGATAAAATGACAGCCTTCGTCCTTTTGATCTGAGTATCTGTCAATTCATAAAATGTATATATCAGAATCTTTTCAAATTCAGATATAATAAGAATTGTAATCCTGAATCAACAAATGATACAGTTAGTATGCCTGTAAGTAGCACAGAGCCACTTTGTACAACGGATGTACATTGGAAAGAAGCTTTTGTGATGTTCACTCCTCCAGGGCTTCCATTCAATCATTGAAAAACCACAAAGGAATTTTTTATGAATGTTATGACAATAAAACTTATTCCTTGTGTGTACGTGAAAGTGTATGAATCATTGAAGCTACTTATGCTTTTTCAGGCTCAAATTGTGTAAACTGTTGAGACAGCAACAAGTATTACACGGACTCAATGTGCATGAAAGAGGTGCGAAGGTGGGGCACACTTCCTTCTTTTTCAATATCTAAATCTTCCGAGTGAAGATTAGATAGCATATGTGTTGCGTCCCCAAGAAAAATTGAAACATTTCTTTATCGGGAAAGAAATGAGTGGTTGGTGGGGAAATTGCAAGATTTGGCATGGGTTCACTGCCTTTTCCAATGATGGTCACCAAACAATGTGAACCAATCAATAGATATGGCTGCTCGACACAGAAAGTGGTTGGTGTAGAGTTCTGATATTCTTTTAACTCTGTTCTCACACCCTCTTTCTTTTGAACATTTAAGCTCACTTCTAACCAATCTCTCTTTTACATTTTACCGCTCCACACACTGTGAAAAACTCAATCGATGAGTTATCTCCCCCACTCTTTGCTTTAAAACCCCTCACCCCTCAATCACTCTAGGATAACATCCGGGGTAGGAAACACAGTCAACGTGAATCCATGGAAGTTCTGTTAAAGCTCTCACACTGATCCCATGTATTTTTGTTCTAAAAAGAATAGTTTCCCTACAATTTAACTTGAACAATTAAGCACATGATATCATTGTCATAAAAAAATGTATGCTCATTTAGGATATAAATGAAATTTTAGCATTTGAACTTTCAAGGTCTCTCAAAACAAGGATATTGAATGAATGAAATGCACTCAAGAGAATTGTTTTGAGAATCTGACAATGTATCAATCAGATCAAATATCATGAATATGGTGTTAGTGCATTAATTGTATCCAAGATTTAGTGAGAAAAGTCTTGTATAAAGCCTTGTATTTGAGAAGTCAATGGAAGTCAATGAAAGTCATATTGTGAGAAAGTCAACATAAGTATTAGAGATGTTGAAGTACTTGAGAGTTTGTTCAAGTACTTGAGAGTTTAGTTGGATTACTTGAGAGTTTCATAGTGGGTATAAATAGTTTGTATGCTTTGTTAATCATGTAACACTAAGAGCTTTACATTGTAATATCAGAATATTTCTCTCTCTACTCTCTCTCGAGTTTTTGATACTGTCAAACCTTATATTGAGATAGAATTGCTTGATTTGAATCTGGGAAATACAATTTCAATTGGTATCAGAGCATACCAAACTGTTTCAGAAAGATTTTCACAAGAAAATCAGATTGAAATCTGAATTTTTAGATCACACAGTTAAATGTTCTTAAAAATGTCAAGAATAAAATGAAATTTGATCATTTTCACATATTCTCATGGAATTGTTGTTCTTTAATTGTGAAATTGGTTTAATTTTTCATACTATATCACATATTAATCTGTGAAACATACTGGATTGAATGATTGGATCAAATCTGGAAATTTTCAAAATGTTCAAGAACATACCGTCAAGTTTATATTCACTGTCGATTTGAATTCATATTCATTAGTCGTGATTAGATCATAAAATTGATTCCAATGGGTTCTATTGGTTTTAGATAATCATTTTCGTTCACTCAATCTCACAAATTAACCACAAAATCAAAACTGAATTTTGCAATTTTTTTTTGTTGGTATCGAACAATGTATCCTTGCAGATTCACTATGATGTTGATTCTTCGATAAATTTGCTGTTAGAAAGTGTTTGGGATTGGATTTTGATTGTATTGATGCATTATTTAGATTCAATTTTACAGATTTGAACTGAATTGAATCAATTCGTGAAGCCAAATGAAGAACACGCAGAGTTCTTGAAGAAGACGCACGTCAAACTATTGAATCTTGCGAGTTCAGATTTATGAGTCATGCGAGTTTCATCAAAACACGCAAGTCACTATTAGCGCGTTTCAGTCTCAATTCGATTTGCGCGTTTAGGCACTTGCGCGTTTCAGACTCAGTTCAATTTGCGCGTTTCATATCATTCAGTTTGCGCGTTTTGGGAAAATCGATTTGCGCGTTTTACAGTTTGCTCGTTTTGTGAATTTCAATTTCACTTGATTTGCGATTTCAAATTCAAATTAACATGTTCGATTTCAATCGACTTGCATTTCAATTTCAATTGATCCGTTAAATTTCAATTGACTTGGAATTTCATCTTTAATTTGCAGGTCGAGTTCTGCATACATGTCATCAAAGTTGGTTTGCGCGTTTCAACCAAATTGGCTTGCGCGTTTGATTACAGTCTTCCACGAGTTTAAATTGACTTGCAATTTTATTTTCAATCTGCACGACGAGTTTGAGATTATTTGGTTTACAAGTTTGAGATTATTTGGTCTGCGCGTTTGAAAGAGATTGATTTGCACTTATCTTGCAAGTAGAGTTTGATATCATCGATTTGCTTCACAACCTGTAGAGTTTGAATTGATTTGCGCGTTTGAGAAATTCAATTTCAATTTCACAGTCTATGCGAGTTTCACAGAACACGCACGACACAGGATTCAATTTGCTTCGCACAGTTTGCAAGTTTCTAATTTCAATTATGCGAGTTTTCAGATTACATGACCTGTTCCAATTGTTTGTAGATTCAAATTGTAGATTTTATTGATTTATTTCAATTCACGGGGTATGTATACATTTGATTAGAACCATTGGGATTCTAATTGAGTTCAATGTGTTCCATGAAAGTTTTTGGTCAATCGATTAGTGAGTTTCACACAGTCCAGTTTTGAAGCAATATGTATCCACCGTTGAAGCCAAAAAGGGTGAGCTTGTAGTTTTGTGTGAAGACTTGAGGCAGGAAGGGATCAACACTAAAGCAAAAAACTCTAAGCTAACAGAAAAGTTTCACACAGTCCAGTTTTGCAAGTTTAAGTGGTCTGTGTTTTTAAACCTTGACTTTTGAGATCATTGTAATCGAAATTTTTCAGTCCAATTGACTTGCTGAGTTTGTAATTTTACACAGTCTGAGAGTTTTAATTTCATTCCATCTTGCGAGTTTCAATTTCAGGCTTATGCAATTTCAGAACACGCACAACACTGAGTTTGATGCTTATGATTGTCTTGCGCGTTTAAATTCACACTGACTGCGCATTTGAGTTCACTCAATCTATAAGATCAAACAAATGTGATCTGTGATTTTCAGGTTACAATTGAAGCATGCGTTTTTAAATCATTTTGATCTACACGTTTATGAAGTATCTACAAGTTCCAGCCCAGTTTTAATCCACACAGCTTGCGAATCCAAGTTACTTGCAAGATTCAGATTAATGTAGCCTGGTATGCAAATTCATACTCACTTGACTTGTGATTTCAACATCCACTTAATCTGCACAGTTTGTATGTTTTGAGTTTGTAATTGATTTGCACAGTTTGTAAATCAGTTTGCACAGTCTGCAAGTTTTAATTGTGAAGTATCTATGAAGTTCAAATGAACACAGAATACATTCATAGTTTGAGTCTGCACAGAATATTCACAGTTTGAATTGAACAGTCTGCACAATTTACTGTTTGATATGCACAGTCTCAATTCAATCTGAATACAGTTTCACTTGATCTGTGTTGATTTGTGTGTTTGTTACTGTTTGAGTTTGTTACTGTTTGAAAAACAGTTTGCACACAGATTGGTCTGTGTTTATAGGATCTGTGAAATACAGTTTTATGTGATCAAAGTTTGCATATTCACACATTTAACAAGTTCACACAGTCTTCAACTGGTTTTTCTAGTGTAAACACATATTTACACAGTCTGTGTAAAAAGTTCGCATTGTTTAGATTTGTGTTTCAGTTTCAGTTTAATTTGTGTGGTTTATGATATGTTTTAAACACAGTTTACATTATCTGCACACATCTGCACAGTCTGTGTGTTTTTAGTTTAAATGGTTTGTGAGTTTTGTTCACATGGTCTGTGAGTTCTAATCAGTTTGATCTGCAGATTTTGGGTTCAAGCATCTGCAAGTTTTAATGCAGGTTCAAAGTGTTTGTGAGTTTTAAACTCATTCTGTCTGAACAGTCTGCATTTTCACAAAGTCTGAGTCTGCACAGATTAGACAGTTTATAGTGTGGTTTGTTTCAGTTCAAACATGCACACTTGACTTGCAGTGATTTGTGTTTTGTGAGTTTCAATTCAAACTGTCTGCTGATCATTTGGTTTGCAAATTTTACAGATATATACAGACAAGTATCTGTGCATTTGTGATTAATCCATCTGTGAGTACTAGTCTTGGGAATTTTTCAAGTGCAAGTTTCAAGCGGTTTGAAAAATACAGAGACAGAAAATTTTTCAGAAATTATTTTTTTTGCTGATATAAGTTTGACTTTCAGTCAAATTTTCTGAACTGTTTGGGAACGATCTTTCACATCAAGCTAATCATTCAAGATGTTTTCTTCAGGCAAACATTCTACAGAGAGAAAGCGGATGATCAACAACAAAGATTTGGAGCATATCGTTTTAATTCCACATATCATTGACACATCTGTTAAAATAGAGACTATTTCAGATACATCAACTAAAATAGAAACAGAAACTATTATTAAAGATGGTTCATCTGAAATAATAGATATATGTCCTATTATAGTAGATGGAAATGACAAGTCTCAAATTTTAAATAAATCTAAATTGTCAAACACCGATAATACTCCTGTTTGTGCAAAATGTATTGATTATTCTAAATCTGTTGCAGGTATTATCAGTGAAAAAGAGAAAGAGATAAAAGAGAAAGAGAGAATTGTTGCTTTAAAAGAGAATATTATTCTAACATGTGAGAAAGAGATAAAGCTCAAAGATAGAAAGATTACGAATCTTCAAAGCCAACTAAAGACGACCGAACAGAAATTATCAGATTTGCAAGATGAATCAGTCAAGCTTCAAAACAAGTTTAAGGCTTTCGAAGAAAAGATATCTGTCTTGGAGATATAGAATGCTGAATTGTCAAAAAGTATCCAAGCAGATAAGGAAAAATCAAATTTGGAGAAATCTTATATTCAAAAGCTATCTGAACTTTCTAAGAAAGCTGACCAAGAGAAGAAAAATCTTGAGCTTAGATGTATTAAACATTCAAAGCAAGTGTCTGATTTTGAAAAAGTTTTAATCACTGAAAGAGACACATTTGCAAAGAAAAGACAAGTTCTTGAAGCTAAAATAACTGAACTTCCCACGCAGATTTCTACTTTTCAAGACCTGCTCGAAAAAGAAAGACAAATCTTCAAAGAAAACAAAAAGTCTTATGAGCTTGAAAAGAAAAACACGGAAAAAAGAAATACTGGGATTTTCAAGGAAATATCTGAAAAATCCAAGAACTTGGAAAAGAATTTTGAGCAAGAACGTTCACATTTTGAATCTGAAATATCTAAGCTCACATCCATATTAACTGCCATGTCATCAGATTATCAACAAGAACAGAAGGCCAAATCTGATTTGAAACAGAAATTTGACACACTTTCAGATGAAAGAAACATTTTGACTAAAAAGATAAATGACTTAGAAGCTGCAAACATTGAATTGTCTGATAAAGTAACAGCTGATGTGATTGATCAATCACATGTTGATAACTCAACAGAATCAGTCTGTTCTTTCAAAATAGCTTCAAGTTCTATTCATGATAAAAATGTTTTCAAAAAGAACAGTGTCAAACCTAAAATTGTCAAATCAAGTCAGATTCGACCATCTAATCTATTCTATGACAAATCTGTTGATGGTTCAGCAAATTTCTATGTTAAATCTCTTGGAAAGCAATCTAAGAAAAATTAGATGGTCTGGCGAGTGAAGGATTCTTCAGAAGAGAAGAAGAAAGACAAAGCATTTGCATCCACATCAAATGACAAAATGAATAGAGTGCATAATGGTAAATCTTTTGGTAATCCTGATATGTTTTACTCTACTAATCACTTGATCAGGGTTGCTTAGAAGAAAATCTGTTGTTCTTACTGTGGAGCACATGACTTTGTAAGTAAGAATTTTGTCAATTACTGGTATGGTTCTTATTATGTTACCCCCACAAGAACTGCAACTAACATATCAGAACCCAAATACCAGTGGGTAACAAAAGCTAAAACTGTGTTGCATGCAACCAAGGTTTAAGGGGGAGCATAGAACAATGGCTCTTGAATAACATAGTTCAAGACCCGCACCTTAATGTAAAGACTATGGCTTCTAAACACTTCAGTTTAGAACCCGGACTAATGTCATTGTGGCTTCTGATCACATGACAGATCAGGACCCGTTCTTTAATGTTTAAAGATATGGATATTGTGCAAATATCCAAGGGAAGCTTAAAAGAAAACAAATCATGATATATTGATTAGAGGGGGAGCTTAAAAGTAAGTATCTTCTAATCCTAGATCTCTGATTGTTTGAAAGAAGAACAACTTTCAAGCATGAAAAACGTTTTCTGAAATGTTCAAACCACTTCTGGTTCTCAAAAGATTTCATGAATTAAGAAGTGTGATTTCAAATGTTTTTCATTACTGAGCGTTAATGTTTAACTGGCTGTGTGTTTCCAAAGATCAATACTTGTGTATTATCTTTTCTATATACTGTCAAGTATTCACAGACATCGGTTCAGTACTTCATTTGAATTTGTTATTACCATGTCTCATAACGACCTAATTTTTCGATGGTAATACTCCCGTTTGCTTTCAAACGTTGTTGAGCATCATTCATCATTTCAATATTTGTGCTTTCATTGCTAAAATTGTTTATATTTGTTCATATAAACAAAATATCCAATTCTTTGATACCCTAATCATTTCATTTGATCTGATTGATACATTGTCAGATTCTCGAAACAATTCTCTTGATTTCATTTCATTCATTCAATATTCTTGTTTTGAGAGATCTTAATTGTTCAAATGCTCAAATTTCATTCTTAATTTTAAATGAGCATACATTCTGACAATATTATCATTTTGAGCTTAACTGTTCAGTTAAACTATTGAACAACCATTCTTTATAGGACTTACATGGGATTCATGTGTGAGCTTATAAGAACTTCCATGGATTCACGTGTACCAGTGTTTCCTACCCAGGAAGTAATCCTAGAGTGATTGAGGGGTGAAGGGTCAAAATCAAAGAGTGGGGGAGATAACTCATCCGGTTGAGTTTTTCTCATTGTGTGGAGCAGAAAAATGGAAATGAGAGTTTGGTTGGAAGTGAGCTAAATGTTAAAAAGAAAGAGGGTGTGAGAACAGAGTTAAAAGAATAACCAAACTCTGCATCAACTACTTTCTGAGCCGGGCAACCACATCTACTGATTGGTTCACATTCTTTGGTGACCATCACTGAAAAAGGCAGTGAGCCCATGCCAACTCTTGCATTAACCCCACCAGCCACTTGTTTCTTTATTAACAAAGAAATGTTTCATTTTATTTGGGAACGCAACATATCTGCTATCTGGTCTTCACTCGGAAGATTTAGATATTGAAAAAGAAGGAAAGTTGCCTCACCTTCGCACCTCTTTCATGCACATTGAGTCCGTGTAATATCTGTTGTTGTCTCAACAGTTTACACAATTTGAGCCTTATGAAACACAATCATTGTGCTAAATTCTTTCATACACAAGCACGAGCACACAGAACTTTTTTTTCTGTCAGAACATTCATAGATAAACCTTGTGTTTTTCAATGATTGAATGAAAGTCCTGGGGAGTCATCATCAAACCAGCTCCTTATATTATACATTTGTTTTACACAGTAACTTGGTGTTACTGACAGGCACTTCTAACTATTTCATTTGTTGAATCAGGGTTACAACGTTCATTATATCTGGATTTGAAAAGATTCAGGTATATACAGTTCATGATTCAGCTATTCAGATCAAAGGGCAGAAAATGTCAAATGTATCTCAAAGGGGGAGAATATTTGTAAAAGGGGAGATTCAAAGAAAGTGCTGAAATTGAGGATGTTTTGATGATTATGGTGCTCACAATCATCAAAAAGGGGGAGAAATATACAAATATCAATTTCAAAATCATCAAAGGAGATATCAAAAGGTGAAGATAATTCTGAAAGATTAAATCAGATGAATGTTTTGTCAAAGAATTCAGAAGATGATTTCTGAAGAAAGATGATTCGAGAAAGTTTGTTCTTCCAAATATGGTCAAGAGATCAAAGAGCTGAAGATACAAAGTTCAAATATTCCTCGAAGTTTCAAATTTCAAAGATTTCAAAAGATTCCTGAAGATTTCAAAGAAGTTTAAAGATTTTTTAAAAGTTCAGATGTTTCAAGACTTCATATGATTCATTTCATGACTTGTTGACTTTCCAAAGCTGCAAAGTGTTAAAGACTTTTCAAGATTCTCCAAAGACTGAAAGACTGAAGATTGTTAGAGCTTCAAAGTTGTCAGAGATAAAAGTTGAAGAATCAAGCGCTGAAGACGAGTGTCAATTTTTTTTAAATCTTGAATACAAAGGGGGAGAATGTTAGTGCATTAATTGTATCCATGATTTAGTGAGAAAAGTCTGGTATAAAGCCTTGTATTTGATAAGTCAATGGAAGTCAATGAAAGTCATATTGTGAGAAAGTCAACATAAGTATTAGAGGTGTTGAAGTACTTGAGAGTTTGTTCAAGTACTTGAGAGTTTAGTTGGATTACTTGAGAGTTTCATAGTGGGTATAAATAGTTTGTATGCTTTGTTAATCATGTAACACTAAGAGCTTTACATTGTAATATCAGAATATTTCTCTCTCTACTCTCTCTACTCTCTCTCTAGTTTTTGATATTGTCAAACCTTATATTGAGATAGAATTGCTTGATTTGAATCTGGGAAATACAATTTCATATGGACATGAAATGGTTGCGGTATCAAAGAACTTGATAGTTTGTTTATATGAACGAATATAAACAATTTAGCAATGAACGCACAAAGATTGAAATGATGACTGATGCTCAACAATAGTGGAATCAAACGAGGGTATTACCATCGAAAAATTGTTTCGTAATGAGACATGGTAATAAAAAAGTCAATAAGAAGTATTGAACTAGTGTGTATGAATACTTGACAGTATATAGAGAAGATAATACACAAGTATTGATCTTTGGAAACACACGGCAGTTAAACATTAACGCTCAATTATGAAAAACATTTAAAATCACACATCTAAATTCATGAAATCTTTTGAGAACCAGAAGTGGTTTGAATATTTAAGAAAACAATTTTCATGTTCGAAAGTTGTTCTTCTTTCAAACAATCAGAGATCTATATCAGAAGATACTTACATTTAAGCTTACCCTCAAATCATCATAGAATGATTTAGATTTAGATAAGCTCCCCTGGATATTTGCATAATATCCTTATCCTTAAACATTGAAGACCGAGTCCTAAACTGATGTTTTTAGAAGTCTAAGCCCTTTAACATTGAAGACTGGGTCTTGAACTGAAATATTCAAGAGTCATACTTCTTTAAAGTACAGGTTCTGAACAGAAGTATTCAGAAGCCTATATTCTTTAACATGGAATATCAGGTTTTGAACTACTTTGTTCAAAAAAAACATAATATTTGAACATTGAAGATCCGGTCCTGATCTGTTGTAATCAGAAGCCATACAATTTTACATTGAAGACCGGGTTTTGAACTGTTTTGTTCAAAAGTCGTTTATTCTTTGAAGTCCGGGTTTTGAACTGCTTTGCTCAAAATCCATAATTTATGAACATTGAAGAATGAGTCCTAAGTTGTTGTACTTAGAAGTCATACTATTTGACTTTGATGTCCGGGTTTTGAACTGCTTTGTTCAAAAGCCATAATTTTTGAACATTGAAGATCGGGTCCTGATCTGTTGTAATCAAAAGCCAATCTCTCACTCCACCAAAACCTGTGGTACCTGCAAAACAGATTTAACCGGTTTTGGTACCAACTAGTATTTGGGTCCTGGTTGGTTAGATTTAGGAATCCACTTCTCATTAGATTTAAAACTTTTAAATTTACTTTTCTGAGAAGTAATTCTGTAAGTTCCATACCAATGACGAGAAAATTCTCTTTGAACAAAATCATTTTCTCTACTGTAAGAACAACAAATCTTCTTTTGAGCAATCCTGATCAAATGATTAGCAGAATAAAACATATCAGGTTTACCAAAAGATTTACCTTTATATGCATTGTTCTTCTTGGTTTTGATGTGGATGCGAATGATTTGACGTTGTTCTTTTCATCAGGAGAACCTTTCACTCTCCACACCATCTGTCCTTTCTTGTAAGAATTCTTTTCAAGAGATTTTACATAAAAGCTTGCTGAATTATCAACATATTTGTCATAAAACAAATTAGATGGACGAATCTGAATTGATTTCACAATGTTTGATTTGACACTATTCTTTTTGAAAACATTTTCATGAATGGAACTTGAAGCAATTTTAAAAAAACAAATTGATTCAATTGAATTATCATAAGGTGATTGATTAATCACATCAACAAAAATCTTATCAGATAATTCAACATTTGCAACTTCAAGATGTTTTGTTTTTTTAGACAAAATGTTTGTTTCAGAAAAAAGTGTGTCAAACTTCTTTTCAAATCAGATCTTGCCATCTGTTCTTTTTGAATGTCTGATGATAGAACATATATCTTTGATGTGATCTTAGATATTTCGCTTTCAAAGATTTGACGTTCTTGCTCAAAGTCTTTTTCTTAGTTCTTCTTTCTCTCAGAAATTTCCTTGAAAATCACATCATTTTTCTTTTCAAACTTTTTCTTTTGAACATCAAAAGACTTTTTCTTCTTTTGAATGATTTGTCTTTCCTTTTCAAGTAAGTCTTGTAAAGTAGAAATCTTCTTAGGAAGTTCAATTGCTTTATGTTCAAGAACTTTTCTCTCTTTTGCAAAAGTATATCTTTCAGTTATTACAATCTTTTCGAATTCTGATACTTGCTTCGAAAGTTTTAAGCATCTTTGCTCCAAATCCTTTTTCTCTTAAAAAGCTTTCTTAGAAAAATCAGATAGGTTTTGAGTGTAGATTTTCTCCATATCACCTTTGATTGTATTTGCATTTATATTTTTCATTATATCAGCATTTTTAGCTACCTATGCAGATATCTTCTCTTCAAAAGCTTTAAACTTTGTCTATAGATCAACTGATTCAACTTTAAGTTCTGATGATTTCTTTTAAGTTGTCTTCTACTTGCTTTGAAGAGTGGTTATTTCTTTCTCTTTCTTTTTAATTTCTTTCTCTCTTGCCTTGATGATACCTGAAAAATCAGATTTAGAATTATTAATACATTTTGCACATTCAAAAGTTTTCTCAAAATTTTGCATATTTAGAATTAAATTTCTTTTGTGTTTGGAGAGAACGGAGGTGCCTATGGATTAAGTATGCTATGAGTTTTGACATCATACGTACTTAATTCAGAGACATCTGGTTTTTGAACAATGAAAGAGTCGAAGCTGAAATTTTCGTTAGGATCATTGCTCTGGGTTTTCTTTTCTGTTAAAGAATCTTCATACATTTCTTTATCCTTATCCAGAACAGTTTTGAAAGATGTTTTTGATTCAGAGTAAGAAATGTTCCTGAATTTTAGATTTCTGAGTTTTGATCCTTCAGAAGTTTTGATTCTTTTGAAGACATTTGAATTTTTCAGAGATGGGAAATCAGACTTCTCGATTTTTCCAATACAGGAAGTATAAGACAGGGATGTTATCATTTTTCCTGTAAATGGATCCATTTCATTGAATCCTATGCCTTGAGTATCCATATGAGAACTTATATTTATATGCACATATTGTGCATCTTGATAACTCTTGATTTGTAATTCCTTCTTTTCCGGAGATTATTGTTAAACCTCTCTTTCTATTTGAAAAATGTTAGTTAAAGCAACAGAGTTGAGTCTTTCATACCCAGATCTCTTTACTTCGTCTTCTTTTTCCTTTAGAGTCTTTTCAAGTTCTTTATATTTTTCAGAGAAAGATTTTTCTTTTGTCCTCTGAGATCTTTCAAGCTCTGATTTTTCATAAAAAAATTCTTTCTTTTCAGCTTCAAAAAGATCTTTCTCTATTTTGTAAAAATTCTGGTCTTTTAAGACTTGTTTTCTCTTTTCTTTTTCTTCAAAAAGATTTTTTTTAGGCTCTGAAATTCATCAGTTAGTTTGAGCACATCTATTTCAAGTTCAGATTCGGATGTAGATGGCAAGTGTACCTTTTCAGAAATGTCTTGTGATGATCCACCAGACAGATCATCATCTGCTACTACCATTCCACAGAGATTGGATGGATCTAATTCTCCATCAAAGGATAAGTCAGAGAGTCAGTCTTCAATATCTGCTACAAGTACCCTTTCTTTTACATTGTACTTGTATTTGTTTTTGTAGTAGTCTTGATCTTTGATCAGTCTACCCTTGCAGTTGGCAGAGAAATGACCTGCATTTCCACACCTGAAACATCTTCCATCATTTTGGTTAGTAGGAAGAGCACTACTTTTGGTTTCTGAGATGGTTGTTGAAAGTATCTCTATGGTTGATGATATTGTTGTGGTTGTCTCTGATATTGAACAAGTTCTTGGTATGTGTACTGAATGGCCTTCTGATCACTGAACTGTGTTGATCTTGGTTCTGCATGGTGTCCTTCTTTTTGAAATCCTCTCCTATATCCTCTGTTATCTCCTTCATCTCTCATCTTCTCAAATCCCTTTTCGCCAGATCTCTTGTTAAATTGGTGAGTGATTAAAGCAAGAGATTGAGCAAAGGCATTTATGTCCTCGTCTTCTTCATCATATGAGTCTGATTCTTTGACTTCATCTGCAATCATGGCACTTTTTGACTTCCTTTTTGAATCTTTTTCATAAAACTTTTCTTTTCATCCTTTTGATCTTTTGATTTTACTATCATTGGGATTTTCTTTTGAAAAACCTTTATCCTTGGACATTAAAGCAAGAGGTCCACCCAAATAAGTTTATCTCTTTTGTTTAACAACACTTTTCTCTTGAGCAACAAGAGTGCCATAAATGTCTGTAAGTGTCCATGATTCAAGATTTTGATTTGCTTGAAGTGACATAGACAGCTGCAACCATTCATCATTTAAGCTCTTCAAGAAAAGTACATTGTTATCTTCTTTGGATCTTATGACCCCACACTTTCTGCATTTATTGATCAAGACACTAAACCTGGTATATGTTTGTTTTAAAGTTTCTTCAGATAGAGCTTTAAAGTCATGATACTCATTAACGCATTATGTCCTTCTATTAATTTGCGTTTTAATGCCTCCTTCAAGTTGATTTAGCAATTGGTCCCAAATTTCTTTTGCAATGACACATGAGTCAAGTTTTTTAAAAATGTCATTTGGTATGGCCATGATTAAAAGTCTAACATCTTTTGAGTCATTCTCCATTTTTTTCAGTTATTCATTAGTAAACCCCGTTGTCTTTTTCTCAAAATATGCATGAATTTCTGCAGTTGTTGCTGTTGCAGGAACTCTTGGAGCCAAAACCATTGGTTGGATAGGTCCATGATTGACATATCTCATAAGATCTTTGTCCATTCCTTCTAGAAAATTAACCATCCTAATCTTCCATTGATGATATTCATCTCTCAGAAGAGTAAGAGGTTTTGTTAAAGATCCAGCAGTGTATATGGCACTAATGCTTTGATTTGCCTTTTTTGCAAAGAAGAAGATGATGATGGTTTAGAGAAATTAAAGCTTGAGATCTAAAACCGAAGCTAAAGTTGTTTAATCTTCAACAAGATAGAATACTATTAGTAGTTTTCAAACCTGAAACATATAATGTTCTTGAATAAATAGGAGTTTAAATGAACATGCACAGAAATGAAAATTGAATCACAAGACAAGTATCAATTCGAGTAAACCAGATTTGATCTTAATTGATTTAAGAAAATCAAACAAGCTCTGATACAATTGTTGGATCCTAGAGTCTTGCGTAATGATTTAAACAAACAAACATAAGAAATTATAGCGAAAGCAAAGATTGTTTAAACCATATTGTTTGATCTGTACTCATAGTAAAGAAGATATAACCAAAGAATAAATAATTAACAAGCCAAATATTCACTGAATAATAATGTAGATAATCAAGAACACCATAAAGGTGGTTTAAATCATACAAAATCTTCTAGTACAATTCACCATACAAAAGAGTATTTCTTTATACAAGTAGGTTAAGGAAAAGCACACTTTACACAATGAGGCGCACGTCCTATTTATAGGACTAAAAAGGTGAACATTGTACTTTCCCGACACGAAAGATATGTGTGAACAGTAATCTACCTAAAAGGTAAATCTTATCTTTCTGATGACGTTTTTTCTGAACTTGTGTCGATACTTGTAAGAATTCTCAACATTAACCTCAAAGAGAATGTATTCAGAGCTCTGATGCAGTACCTCTGATGAAGCTATCTATGAAGTCCTTTGTGCTGAAAAGTCTATATTTTATGAAAAGTCTATATTTTTTGAAAAGTCTATATTTTATGATAATTGATTTTGAGAATCGAATTTTGCAGGTTTGAATTCTTAGATCGGTTTTATGAATTCCATCAAGAACACGCAAGTGGTCTTGAAGAACACGCACACCACAGTGATGGATTTCAATCTGTGTTTTGCGAGTTACACAAAACACGCACAACACTGAGTTTATAATCTGCGAGTTTCATTTCATGGTTGTCTGCGTGTTTCAGATTTTCATTTGATTTGAGAGTTTTGCAGAACACGCAAAGAATTGAGTTGAAAACATACCTTTGTTCTGCGAGTTTGAGAAAACACGCAGATAAGCATATGCGCGTTCTACAAACCCGCAAGGCATTACATGCGAGTTCCAGTTCATGATTTCATGTAGCCTGCGTGTTTATAAAGTCTACGTGTTTTAAATTCAATTCAGTCTGCAGTCTGCGATTTTAGTAAATTCTTAAACCACAACTTGCAAGTTTCATGAACACAGCCTTACTTCTCGTGCGAGTATCAGATTTTTTTTTTTTAAATTTTGTTTCAATCTCGATGTCATTCAAGTGGGTCTACATAATCGTTGTTTGTATTCCATTTAATCTGTTCTAATCTATTCTCCTTGTGTTTTAGAGCACAACACCGCTTTCAAAATCAATTTTGGTCAAGAATCGAGCAAGATATCGAGGTTTGAAGTCTCGCCAGAGCATCGCCGGAAAAACGGGATTCACCAGAATCCACTTTTAGTTGTCGTTTTCGATGTAATAAGTCCATATCCTTGCTAACATAGTGATTTACATGAATTTTCAGGTACTTACAGTCTTCAACAGATCGAAAGAAAGGTCGCCAGAAAATACATATCACCGAATCTCTTCACATCGATATACAGACCAACACTCACTGCATGATCGAAATATTTTCGTTGGAGTCGATTTATTTTTCCTCAAGGATCATTTTGCAACCAACCTCACTCGATTTGGTCAAAAAATGAAGGAGATACATGTGTTTGAAATCTGCAAATCGTTGAATGAGAGATATAATGAACAGTACTAACGGACTTCCGTTAAGTCTGTTAGTTTTCTAACAAATTTGGGCCTAGTCCGTTAGTTTGTTAGTTTTTCTTTCATTTCAGTCCTTTTTTCATTAATTCATTGTTAGTTTTGATTAACTAGTTTGTTAAGTTGTCAGTTTTGGTCCCTGTTATTAGAATTGTTAGTTTTTCCGTTAAATTCTTTACATTTTTAGTCTTTTTGTTAAGTGTTGTTAGTTTTGGTTAAAGTCTTTTAGATTTTGGCAGTATTGGTACCTCTAGTTTAGATTTCTATTGTTTCTCATGTTTAGCCCTTGTAGTTTTTAATTTCTGTTTTTAGCACTTTTAGTCCCTAGATTTTATATTTTGTGTTTTTTTGTCATTTTAGTTCTCGTTTTTCGTCGAGTCTTAGTATTTTTTTCAATTTTAGTCCTCGTTTTTCGTATTAGTTTCGTATTTTGTCGATGTTAGTCCCTATTTTCATATTTTCTTTCATTTCTAGTCCGTTTTATGTCGTTTTTGAGCTTATCTGATATTATTTCATTTTGCTAATCCAAGTTTGACTTTCAGTCAAATTTTCTGAACTGGTTCTACAGGCAAATATTCTACAGAGAGAAAGCGGATGATCAACAACAAAGATTTGGAGCCTGTCATTTTAACTTCACATATCATAGTGGATGGAAATGAAAAATCTCCAACTTTAAAAGGATCTGTTTCTGAGACACATGGTATAGAGGTTGAACGAGACAAACGGAGAATTCAGAATGCAGCTTTTATCAAACAAATTCAGGAGTTGAAATTTAATTTGTCAAACTCTGATAAAACTCCTGACTGTATAAAGTGTACTAAT
Source organism: Arctium minus (assembly GCA_954870635.1). Lineage (NCBI taxonomy): Eukaryota > Viridiplantae > Streptophyta > Magnoliopsida > Asterales > Asteraceae > Arctium > Arctium minus. The sequence goes on along the minus strand of OX941080.1, from coordinate 117,245,189 downwards.
ACTGTTAAATCTAATTCTACAGGTATCATCAGTGCAAAAGAGAACGAGATAAGAGAGAAAGAGAAAGAGAAAGACATAAGAGAGAAAGACAAAAAGATTAAAGAAAGAGAGAAAATCATTGTTTTAAAAGAAAAATTAATTGTTACAAGTGAAAAGGAATTAAAGCGGAAAGAGAGAAAGATTGAAAATCTTCAAAGCCAACTGAAGACAACTGAACAAACGTCATCTGCTCTACAAGCTGAATCAGTTGAGCTTCAACACAAGTTTAACGCTTTTAAAGACAAAATATCTGCGTTGGAAGCCAAGAATGTTGAACTATCAAAAAGCATCCTAGCAGATAAAGAAAAATCAAAACTGGAGACATCTTCAATTCAACAGATGTCTGATTTTTCAAAGAAAACACTCCAAGAGAAAAAGGATCTTGAGCTTAGATGCATAAAACTTTCTAAACAAGTGTCGGAATTTGAAAAGATAATAATAGCTGAAAGAGACACTTTTGCGAAAGAAAGACAAGTTCTTGAAGCTAAAATAACTGAACTTCCCACACAGGTTTCTACATTACAAGACTTGCTTGAAAAAGAAAGACAGATTTTCAAAGAAAAGAAGCAGTCTTATGAGCTTCAAAAGAAAATTGCCGAAAAGAGAAATACTGGGATTTTCAAAGATATTTCTGAGAAAACCAAGAACTTGGAAACAGATTTTGAGTAAGAACAATGGCTCTCGAATAATTCAGTTCAAGACCCGGACTTCAAAGTTAAAAGATTTTGACTTCTAGACAAAACAGTCTAGGACTCTGTGTGTCCCAATATATATTCATTCAATCAAGTAAACCAATAAACAACACAATTAAACAAACTTGGTATCGATTAATCAAATGATTCCACAGGTTACAAGTGTTCTTGATGAACAGATATCTTTCTCTCTGCTTTTCTTGTGTACGGCGCACCACACCAACAGCCTCTCTCAAAAATTAATTTCCTAATTAGCTCTCTAACTTCTCCAACCTAATTAACTCTAAACAAAGTTAATTTATACTTAGGCTAACTAAGCCAAATGGGCTTGGCTTGCTTGGGCCCAACAACTAAAAACAACTAATAACAAAAATATAAAGCCTAATAAATAAAATACGGAAACATACTTTTGACTAATTATTACAGAAGGACCCTAGACTATTTGTTGAGACGACTCTATCAGCTTTGACTTCAGATTTCCATCTTCAGATAATTATGATCTTGAATCCAATTAATATGTGCTTTAGCAATCTCCCCCTTTGGATCAAGATCATTCTTTAAGCTCAGAAAATGTAATCTTCCTCTTTGTCTTCAGAATGTAGCAATCTCCCCAATCGATGAGAATATCTTTTGAAATGAAATTATCTCCAGTTTTAGCTCATAATGCTTTAGCAAATCATCTTCAGAAAATTTCTTCAATTCAGCATATCTTCAGAATATCTTTAGAAATTCTTTCATTCTTTCAAAAACTTTTGATCTACCCATTTCTTGGTTGACGCTTCTCCCCCTTTTTGATGAAAATAGCAAAGAGGTCATCAAAACGTTTCTTCAAGAAATGTCTTACATCACTGATCTTGCGTATAGAACCACTGATTATCCATCAATACATAGATATGTGTATCTAGATCTTTGCAAATCCAAAAAAGATAGATAAATAAGGTAACACCTGAATCAACGAATGAACCAGTTAAAATTGTCTGTCAGTAACACAAAGTCACTGTGTGTAACGAATACACAATATAAAGGAGCTTTTGTGATGTTCACTCCCCCAGGGATTCCATTCAATCATCGAAACACCACAAAGGTAATTTCTATGAACGTTATGACAAAGAAACAAATTCTTTGTGTGTTCGTGCAAGTGATAGAATAAATTAAGCATATGATGATTGCTTATAAGGCTCAAAATGTGTAAACCATTGAGACAAGTAGTTAAACACAGACTCAATGTGCATGAACGAAGTGCGAAGGTGGGGCAGACTTCCTTCTTTTCAATATCCAGATTTTCCAAATGAAAATCAGATAGTATATGTGTTGCGTCCCCTTTGAAAATGAAACATTTTCTTGTTGAGAAGAAAATAAGTAGCTGGTGGGGTAATGTCAAGAGTTGGCATGGGCTAGTTTCCTGTCTCAATAATGTTCACCAAAGATATGTGAAGCATTAGAAATGTGGCTACCCGTCTCAGTAAGTAGTTGGTGCAAAGTTTGATATTCTTTTACTCTGATCTCTCACCCTCTTTCTTTTAATCTTTAAGCTCACAGCTAACCAAACATTCTTTTAACATTTTCTCTCATCACACATCCCACACTCATTTCTTTTGACGCCTTACACTCAATTACTAAGGATTAACTTCTTGGGTAGAAGACACTGGTTAACGTGAATCCATAGAAGTTCAAATGAGTCCTAGCACACTGATCCCATGTTTTCCTTTGAAGCATATGATGCTCGGATGGTTTAACTTTAGCAGTTAAAGTGCATAGATGAAGCAGAAAACATTTAAAATCACACTTCCAATTCAAGAAATCTGTTTGAGAATCGGGAAGTGGTTTGACCATTTAAGAACATGTTTTCTTATGATTGAAAGTTGTCCTTCTTTCAACCATGAATGAGATGAAGATAAGAAATTATACCTTTTAGAATGCAGTCTTACATCTCACGAAGTCAAGCTGAAAGTCATAAAGATATGATCTTTAAAGTATCTCTCAACCTACAAAAGTCTTAAGGTCTAGTCAAAGTAACTTTATTCACAGAAATTGAAATGACAGAAAGCAGTAAAACACTTAGTGTACGAGTTCTGATCAGAAATAATCAGAAGTCATCGCCATACTCCTGTGACTTGAACGCTCCCCCTAAAATCATGCATTACTAAGAAATTGATCAGTAAGTATAATGCATTTAGTATTTCTCCCCCTCAAACTAACATTGACCATCTATAAGATACTTCTCACACTCCCCCTGAGATCATGAACAAACTATTAAAGAGCAGGTATCATGCAGAAATAATAATAAAGATGTCATATAGAGACACAATAGAAAACTTTAATAGGTAACCAACGATTAGGTCTTAAGATTTAGCATACCAAGTCTTGAGACAAGAAAATTAAATCTCTTTTCATCTAAAGGTTTGGTAAACAAATCTGCAAGCTGATAATCGGTCTTTACAAAATAAAGTTCAATTGTTCCCTTTTCTACATTATCTTTTATAAAATGATACCGGACATCTATGTGTTTGGTCTTAGTATGCTGAACAGGGTTAGCAGTAATCGCAATAGCGCTCTTCGAATCACAATAGATCGGGATTCTATTGAAATGAAATCTATAGTCTCGCAGTTGTGTTCTCATCCACAAGACTTGAGAACAGCAGCTAGCAGCAGCTACATATTCCGCTTCTGCCGTTGATGTGGAGACACATAATTGCTTCTTTGAAGCCGAACTAACGAGTTTATCTCCGAGAAATTGGATATGACCCGAGGTGCTCTTCCTGTCTAACATGCAACCAGCATGATTTGCGTCTGAATAAGATGTTAGTTCAAAACTTGTATCCTTAGGATACCACAGACCAAGATCTGCAGTCCCCTTCAGATACCTGAAGATCCGCTTTACAACAGACAAATGGGATTCTTTAGGATTGTCCTGATATCTAGCACATAAGCATGTAGAAAACATTATATCCGGCCTACTAGAAGTAAGATACATTAAAGAACCTATCATCCCTCTATAAGTCCTAACATCAACAGCCTTTCCCGAAAGCTCGGTGCCAATCTTAGTACCAGGTGCCATTGGGGTACCAATCGGCTTACAATTTTCCATTTTGAATTTCCGAAGAATATCCAGAATGTATTTGGATTGATTGATAAAAATTCCCGTTGAAAATTGTTTGACTTTCAATACGAGAAAGAAGTTCATCTCTCCCATCATGCTCATCTGAAAACGTGAAACCATAAGGTTTGCAAAGTTCTTACAGTACTTAAGATTTGTAGAACCAAAAATAATATCATCCGCATATATTTGAATAAGAATGATATCGCCTTTATCCTTTTTAATAAAAAGAGTGGTATCAACCGTACCTTTTGTAAAACCTAACCTGACCAAGAACTGAGATAGAATATCATACCAGGCGTGAGGAGCTTGTTTCAGTCCATAAAGAGCTTTATCTAAGATGTAAACATGGTTCGGCTTATCTGGATTTACAAACCCTTCTGGCTGTGAGACGTAGACTTCTTCCTTGAGTACTCTATTCAAAAAAGTTGTCTTCACGTCCATTTGATAAACGGTGAAGTTCTTGTGAGCTGCATAGGCTATAAACATCCGAATTGCCTCTATCCGCGCCACTGGAGCATAAGTCTCATCGTAGTCTATCCCTTCCTCTTGCCTATATCCCTTGGCAACAAGTCGTGCTTTATTTCGGATAGCGGTACCATCTTCATCTTTCTTGTTTTTGAACACCCATTTCGTACCAATGATGGTTTTACCTTGCGGTTTGGATACGAGTCTCCAGACTTTCAGTGCTTCAAACTGATTCAGCTCATCTTGCATCGCAATTACCCAATCTGAATCGGCAAGGGCCTCAAATACGCGAGTAGGCTCGATCTTGCTCAGAAAGGATTCATACATACATATTTTTGATGTGGCAGACCTAGTTTGCACCGGTGCAGAAGGATCTCCAATAATTTGATGTACCGGGTGCTCTTTGGTCCACTTATGTTCATGAGGGAGTGCATTAGATGCATGTTGATCATTGTCAGCATATAGGAATCCACTGTTATCGCCTTCAGATGGTTCAGAATTAACGGGGGTTTCAATTGAAGTAGTCATTGCAGAAGTGGCAGTAGTTACAGCTTGGGCAGTCTGTTGATCAGTCCTTACAGTACATCCTACAGAGTCAGCTACTTCTGTCTCATCAGTGTTGGTCACAACATCAACTGTCGGAGTAGGCTTTTGAACTGGAACTTCATGCTGAATTAGGGAATTGGATTCAGTAGAGATATCGGAAGTGGTCAGATGAGTAGTCATCGAGTCTTCTATCCTGTCAACCACAACAGAGTTAGGCATGCGAGATCCAAGAAATTCATCATAAAACAGTTCAAATAATAAATCCAAATCAGATAATTTAGACGTTGACAAAGAAGCGTCATCTGATTTGTTCTCATGAGGTGCACGTCCTGGACTGGTTGTCCCAGAAGCTAATACTCCAGTAATTACGGGTTATGAACTGATGTGCTCAGAAGCCATTTCCTCATCGAATGTAACATTAACGCTCTCGATCACAGTCTTCGACTTCTTCAGGTAAACACGGTATGCAGTGGATGTAGAGGAATAACCAACAAAGATGCCTTCATCTGCCTTAGTACTGAACTTGTTCAGATTCTCTCTGTCATTTAGAACGTAACACTTACAACCAAAAACATGAAAATATTTAATGGTTGGTGTTCGGTTGTTGATCAATGCATACGGAGTCTTTTGGAATGGACGATGTATCATGGAGCGATTCTGAGTGTGACATGCAGTTGAAACAGCTTCAGCCCACAAAAATAAAGGTAATTCAGATTGGTTGAGCATAGTTCGAGCGACCTCTACAAGTGTACGATTTCGCCTTTCGACGACTCCATTTTGTTGAGGCATGCGTGCAGCAGAGTATTGATGTGATATCCCGACCAATTCGAGATATTCTTCAACTACTTTGTTCTTGAACTCTGTGCCGTTGTCCGTTCTCAGAATCTTGACTTTTTCTGCAGATTGACTTGGGTCGTGTTCAGAAATGTAACGAGCACTTCGGGTGTCTCATCTTTAGAATGTAGAAGTTTGACCCAAGTGTATCGCGTATAGTCATCCACAATAACTAGCACATACTTCTTTCCTCCTAAACTTTGCGTTCACATAGGACCACAAAAATCCATATGCAACAACTCTAGTGGAGAACTGGTACTTGGTTCAGGCTTTGGTTTATGTGGAGCTCTCTTCATCTTTCCCTTTTCACATGTTGCACATAGATGTTCCTTTTCATACTTCAGCTCTGGAAGTCCTTTCACCAACTTTCCACTGACCAGCTTGTTGATGTACCGAAAGTTGAGGTGAGAAAGTCGTTGATGCCATAACCAGCTTTGTTGCATCGAGGCCTTTGATAGTAGACAGACCTGATTGTCAGCCTTGACCTTTGACAAGTTGATGGTGTAGAGGTTTGACTTGCGAGTGACGACCATGAGTTCTTTTCCTTCTTCAGTGCGTACTGAACATGTCTTGGCCTTGAAATTAACCTCTAAGTCTTTGTCGCAGAACTGGCCAATGCTAAATAGGTTTTTCCTTAAGCCTTCAACGTAGCTCACCTTCTTGATCATAAGATTTTCATGTACAACATCACCATATCCCAGAATAGGTGAAAACTGATCATTCCCCAAAACGAACTGTGCCGCAATATTTGTCTGTATAATTAGACAACATACTCTTCTGCCCGGTCATATGCTTGGAACACCCGCTATCCAAGTACCACATATGACAGGTCTGCACAACACAAATCAAGAAAGAAGAGGTTTAGGAACCCATTTAAAAATGGGACCTCCACTGTTAGTACTTGATTTTGGCACCCATATAAATTTGGGCCCACTTTGCCTTTGAAAACCATAAACATGATAAGACGAATGATAACTATGAGATGAGACATTATAAGAACCATACCAAACATCATAATATTTACGAGAAGCATAATCACATTCACCATAATTTAAAAACTTTTTATTAGATGGTGCTAACTGGAATAATTGCTTTATAGAGTACTTCTTGCGAGAATCAACAAGATTAGATTTAAAAGTAGCAACATTCACAATCACATCATCTTTACTAGAAGTCTTTTTATTCAAAATAAAACTAGAACTAGATTTAGCTTTCTCGTCTATCTTCTGTTTCGGTATCCATGCAGTCTTAACTCCAACCCTTTGCTTTCTCAAATCTGAAACATTTGAAACTTTAGAGTTAGAATGATGAGAATTAAGAGAATGCTTCTTCTTTGGCTTACTAGTGGGGATCGGTTTTTGTGAATGATGAGATTTTCTTTTCTTACCTTTCGCTATCTTTGATTTCACAGAAACTGATTTATCAACTTTCGTTGATGTTTCACCTTTTTCAAACACACGGGTAATCCAAAAGAATTGACAACACAAGATGAATGATCAGGAAGTTTAGAAGTAAAATAAAATTGAGCAACACAATCATTCAAAATACCATCAGAGTTTAAGAAATTAAGATCATTCTCAAGTGAACTAGACCTGTCATCAGAATTTAAAGCCTTGGAGAATTTAGGAAAATTAGTATTTTTGAACACTATTGAAAATACAGTTTGTTCTAAGTCCATCAAAATTCTTTCTTCTGTAAGAGTATTTTCGAGTTCAGAAATTTTAATTTCCAAAACTAGAGGAGGTACGTAAATCTTACCTTCGATGGGTTTAGCCTCCAACTCTTTTACAGAATAGCTCTCAAAATAATCATTTGAAAGAAATTTTGATTTATTAGAACTATAACTGTTATTCAAATTTTCATAGCGAAATGGAAGTTGAACTTTAGCTGTGTTCTTTCTTTTATCATATTCCTTGGCTTTATCTTTTTCAGACAGAATAGTCCAAAAGGGTTTGAGTTCCTGATGTTGAGGAGCCAACAACATGAACCCAAAGTCATAAAGTGCAGGCACTTCAGATATACCCTTTTTGAGATGATGTGGGTTCTTGTAACCAAGTCCCCAAGTATCAGGTTTCTCTTTAGGTTTGTTCAAATGAATAGTGTGTTCAGTTTGACCTAAAGAATGTAATTTCTCTTCCAAAGCATTCACCTTGTCTATTATAGAATTCTTTTCTTTTGAAGTAGTAAAATACCTTTTAGAAATCTCTATATACTTAAACTCACATTCTCTATACTTATAAACAGTTTCAGATAACTCTTTATGAATTATAGTCTTTTCTTTAGCGCAGGTGTCTATATTTTTGTGCAAAGTTTCAATTAATACATTTTTCTCAGCAATATCATTACTAAGTTTATGTATAGATTGATTTTTCTCATTGATGACACCTTTCTCACGCTTCAGTTTAGACTCTAATTCTTGGAGTTTAGACATCATGGATTGCATTTGGTTCAGAAAATCAGATTCAGTTAAGTTACATACCTCATCATTGTCTCCATCATCATAATCAGCTTCAGCTTTTGACTGGTTCTTCCCTATCAAACACAGGTGTGCTGTCTCGTCCTTCTCTCCTTCTTCAGATTCCTGGTCTGAATGGTCGAGCCAGTATTCATCCTCGACCATCAATGCTTTTCCAGCCTCTTGTTGCTTGGCTAGAAGCATCTTGTTCTTGTAATATTCGGAGTTTCAGACTTTTGGTTTGCGGCATTCCTTGGCAAAGTGACCGAGTCTGCCACAGTTGTAGCACTTCATTGGTTCTTCCTTCTTGAACTCTTCGGCTCCATCCTTCTTCTTGTCTTCTGGTCTCTTTTCTTCAACTTTCTCCTTATGCTTGTAGTTATTCGGACCAGACGAGTACCTCTGACTGTTGGAGTTTGGATTTTTATAGAACTTCTTTTGGAAAGCCTTGGTTAACATTATCATGGCTTCCTTCAGTTGTTCACAATCATCAGAGTCAGACTTTGCCTCACTATCAGCTTCTTCAGATTAAGATTCTATCACCTTCTTCTTCTTGGACTTTTTCTTGACCATAAGAGCAACTGGATCAGCAACTTCTTTGTCAGCCTTCTTCATCTCAGCCTTGAGTTCATCCACCTCTTCCTCATTCTGTTTTAGGATTTCATAAACTTCATGAAGTGGAATGTCGTTCAGATCTTTCAACTGCCTCATCTGTCTGGTGAATCTCTTCCACTCTGGCTGAAGGTTGCTGAGAAATTTCACATTCAGCTCAACTTGAGATTTGTTGATCTTGTTCTTGCTGAGCTCATTCAGCAATGTGACAAATCTGTCATAAGTGGCTTCGAGTGATTCTCCATCTTTGGCTTTAAATTCTTCATAATTATTCAAGCAGTTGGAAACTTTAAGCTGGTTGCCGACTTTTGATCCAATCATCATCTTCTCCAATTGATCCCACATTTGCTTGCCGGTAGCATTGTAGTTATCAATCTTGACGTATATTTCATTTGGTATGCCTTGGAGAATAAATGATCTTGCCAGCTTGTCACCCTTGTGTCTCTTCAGCTGATCTTCAGAATATTCACCAATCGGTAATTTATACTCTGTCTCTTCTTCTTCACCATTTTCTCTGGCTACAGTGAGAACTTTGGTCGGAGGTGTCATGATTCCTTCTTTCATAGATTTTCTGATATAATCTCCCAAATCATGTCTATCGATGAAGTCCAAGAATCTGTCCTTCCATTGTTCGTACTCCCCCTTGAAGAGTACTGGTGGCTTCACATCTGTTCCAATAGCAAAAGCTTCCCGAGACATCTTTACTTATACGATTAGTAATCAAACTTATCTGGTATTGAAAAAATCAACTGGATGAGATCGTTAGAAATCAAGATAAAAACCACACTCAAAATTTTTTCAGAAAAATAAATTTCCAAAAATAGATTAAAATCAGATTAAATTTCCTCTTACACAGTATAAAGCACAAATAAATTAAACACAGTTAAAACTGGTGCAAAAATCAGATATTTGTCAAGGACAGAGATGCAAAGGACGGTTTACGCTAGAGGCAGGTCGCGCAAAGAGAGGTTTGCACGATGAACGGGTGGCGCAAAGACTGAGTTTTCGCGAGCAGAGAGTGGCACGAAGAAGAGGTTTGCGTGACAAGCAGGTCGCGCAAAGTGAGATTCTCATGAATAGAGGGTCACGCAAAGTGTGATTTGCGTGAGACTTGGATGGCGCAAACAAAGGTTTGCGTTTCACTTAAGTGGCGCAAAGCTTGCTTTGCGTGAGAAGAGTGCCGCACAAAGTGAGAGATGACCGGACACTTGTTCGACCGGGGAATTGCAACGACCGGTAAGATGTTACGACCGGTACTTTGCTTGACCGGTATGAACAGTGGACCGATAATATGTAGAGGACCGGTAAAATTCGACCGATAGAAAGCTTTGACCTGAATTAAGCTTCGACCGATATAAGAGATACTCGACCGATAAAGTATAGACCGATATAGTTCGACCGATAGTGGTCTTCGACCGGGGTGGACGTGTGTGTACCGGTCGACCAATAAGGTGTGGTCGACCGATAGTAAAAGGACCGATAGAAATAATCGACCGATATTAATCAAAGACCGTTAAAGTGTGTTACGCAAACCAAGTCGACCGATATGGACAATATGAATGTCGGGCGACCGGTATTTTCTTGAAGTTCTTCGACCCAAAAACCAAAATTCAGTCCAGAAAGCAATCGAAAACTCAAAATTACACTACCAAACTTTGCCAATTCGATAGATTAAACAACTAAAACAGATTGCAACAATTATTTTCAATAATAAACACTCTATGAAGGATTCGATTTCTGAAGAAGTGTCAAACTCGTGAACAAACCCAGAAAACAAAAATCATCACTTTGATAATCAAAATCGATGCAATATTCAAATCAACCAATACCCAATCATGATAATAGACAAAACAAACACAATCCAACCAATAATAACTTGAATGAACAATTATACAATAAAAATTATGAATCTTTGACAGAAAAATAGAACTGAACAAAAGCTTATTCAATTCAATCTGTTTTGCTCTGATACCAATTGTGTGTCCCAATATATATTCATTCAATCAAGTAAACCAATAAACAACACAATTAAGCAAACCATGTATCGATTAATCAAATGATTCAACAGGTTACAAGTCTTCTTGATGAACATATATCTTTCTCTCTGCTTTTCTTGTGTACAGCGCACCACACCAACAGCCTCTCTCAAAAATTAATTTCCTAATTAGCTCTCTAACTTCTCCAACCTAATTAACTCTAAACAAAGTTAATTTATATTTAGGCTAACTAAGCCTAATGGGCTTGGCTTGCTTGGGCCCAACAACTAAAAACAACTAATAACAAAAATATAAAGCCTATTAAATAAAATACGGAAACATACTTTTGACTAATTATTACAGAAGGACCTTAGACTATTTGTTGAGACGACTTTATCAGCTTTGACTTCAGATTTCCATCTTCAGATAATTATGATCTTGAATCCAATAAATATGTGCTTTAACAGACTCGTTCTTCAAAGTTCAAAGAACGTTGGCTTTTGAACAAAATAGTTCAAAACCCGGACTTAAGTGTCAAGATTATGGCTTCTGATCACATGACAGATCAGGACCCGTTCTTAAATGTTCAGATAAGGATATTTTACAAATATCCAGGGGGAGCTTATCTGACCTAAATCATTTTGTCATGATTTGAGGGGGAGCTCAAAGGTAAATATCTTCTAATCTTACATCTCTGGTTGTTTGAAAGACAAACAACTTTCAAGCATGAAAAAAGTGTTCTTAAATGTTCAAACCACTTCTGATTCTCATAAGATTTCATGAATTAAGAAGTGTGATTTTAAATGTTTTTCATTTTGAGCTTTAATGTTTAACTGACCGTGTGTTTCCAAAGATTAATACTTGTGTATTATCTTGTCTATATACTGTAAAGTATTCACACACATCGGTTCAGTAGTTCATTTGATTTTGTTATTACAATGTCTCATAACGAACTATTTTTTCGATGGTAATACTCCCGTTTGATTTCAAATATTGTTGAGCATCATTCATCATTCCAAATTTGTGCTTTCATTGCTAGTGTTTCCTACACCGGAAGTTATCCTAGAGTGATTGAGGGGTGAGGGGTCAAAATCAAAGAGTGGGGGAGATAACTCATCCGGTTGAGTTTTTCTCATTGTGTGGAGCGGTAAAATGTAAATGAGAGTTTGGTTAGAAGTGAGTTAAATGTTAAAAAGAAAGAGGGTGTGAGAACAGAGTTAAAAGAATATCAAAACTTTGCACCAACCACTTTCTGAGTCGGGCAGCCACATCTACTGATTGGTTCACATTCTTTGGTGACCATCATTGAAACAGGCAGTGAGCCCATACCAACTCTTGCAATTACCCCACTAACCACTCGTTTCTTTCTTAACAAAGAAATGTTTCATTTTCTTTGGGGACACAACATATCTGCTATCTAGTCTTCACTCGGAAGATTTAGATATTGAAAAAGAAGGAAAGTTGCCCCACCTTCGCACCTCTTTCATGCACATTGAGTCCGTGTAATACCTGTTGTTGTCTTAACAGTTTACACAATTTGAGACTTATGAAACACAATCATTGTGCTAAATTCTTTCATAACACAAGCACGAGCACACAGAAAAATTGTTTTTCTGTCAGAAGATTCATAGATAAACCTTGTATTTTTCAATGATTGAATGGAAGTCCTCGGGAGTCATCATCAAACCAGCTCTTTAAATTGTACATTCGTTGTACACAATAACTTTGTGTTACTGACAGGTATTCCTAACTATTTCATTTGTTGAATCAGGGTTACCAAGTTCATTTTATCTGAATTTGAAGAGATTCGGGTATATACAGTTCATGATTCAGATACGCAGATCAAAGGATGGAAAATGTCAAATTATCATAAAGGAGGAGATTGTTACATTGAATACAAAGGGGGATGATCAAAGAGAATGTTGAAATTGAAGATGTTTTGATGATTATGGTGCTCACAATCATCAAAAAGGGGGAGACATTTACAAATATCAATTTCAAAGCCGAGATATCAAAAAGTGGAAGAATTCTTGAAGATTCAGTTTCAAAGACTGAAAAAGAGACAAATTTCTGAAGATGATTCGAGAAAGTTTGATCCCTCGAAGTTCCAAAGTTTTAAAGAGTTTCAAAGTTTTGTTCAAGACTTGTTGACTATCCAAAGATGTAAAGTGTTAAAGACTTTTAAATATTCTTCAACAACTTCAGAAAGAGCTTCAAAAGTTCAAAGTCGTCAAAGATAAAAGTTGAAGAATCAAGCACTGAAGACTAGTGTCAATTTTTTTAAATCTTGAATACAAAGGGGGAGATTGTTAGTGTATTTTATTGTATCCAAGATTTAATGAGAAAAGTCAAGTCAAGATAAGTCAACTAAGTCAAAGTCTGTAAAGTCAATATGTTGTTTAGCATTGAAAGTGTTTTATCTTGTGTTAGTATCCTTGGTATAAATACCTTGGTTTATAATAGTTGTATGTAGTGAGTTCATTGTACGCATACTGTTAGATATATGACTATTGAATGATTTCTCTCTCTACTCTCACTCTAGACTTTATATTGTCAAATCTTGATCTTGAGATATTACTTGATTGTGATTTGGAATTACAATATCATATATCTCTAAACTGCCTTCAGAGGTAGACTTGGCTTTCTTTAACAAAGTGGGACTAACAGGAATCATCTCTTTTCAGCTTTTTCTATTCTCCCCCTTGATTCTTTGAAAAACTTTAGTGTTGTGTATCTTCAATATAACTCTGCCTCCCCCTTAAATATAGCTCTTATTTTTCAAAGTTTCAACTTTAATACCAGATTCGATGTATGCAATAACCTCGACTGAGTGCACTCAAGACAACTTTTATCTCTTGAAATTCAACACATTCGTTACTCCCACAAGAAAGAAATGTCTGAATTTTGCGTGGCAACCACAATGCATCTTCGGTTTATAAAAACGAATTTGTCTTTGAACCACGGGTTGAATAGGAATTCAGCTTAAGAACTTATTCTAATTAGCTTGTAGGAGGAATCATTTTGTAGAAAACACTACTAGGCAAGGGTAGAAGAGATATCTGATAAATGTTCAACAACTGATGAAGAATGCTCATTTTCATAACACATTCCAGAGCACTGAATGAGTAAACCCATACCTCCTTTCTTCACGAATCAGCTGAATGATTTTAAGCACTCAAAAGTCTGGATCACAACTAAAGCACCAGAACAATAATTGCAAGCCCTCACAATTATGATTGATCAGGTCAGAAAAATGATTAAGAGAACTCAAAGGTCTAGCATCATTAAGAAAACTCCATAATGATGATTGCAGATACTCAAATTTCTAAGCCAATCCAATAAGAGACTAAATCCAAACGCCCAATGTCTGAAAATCTTGACTGGCATGAGCTCTGTAAAAATCTTATCAGTTGCTAAAGATATGTGACCAACTGAAAATAAGAGTGATGCCACATATGTGTTACCCGAAAAATCTCAAGAACAGATGAAATTGGCAAACTTGTCGCAAAATTGTGTGTGAACAGCAACTTGTCGCAAACCATTATCATGAACTTGTCACAGACTTACTTGTCGCAAACCACTGAACATTGAAGCATACTTGTCGCAAGTGGCATGAGTCGAGAAGTTTACTTGTCACAAAGGCTTACTTGCGAGAACCTGCTTGTTGCAAACCCCTTTATACGAGTTCAATACTTGTCGCAGAGCACACCTTGCGAGTTCCTACTTGTCGCAAGTGCTTGTTTGCGATATCTGCACTTGTCGTAATTTCTTAAATCCAAGAAGCATACTTGTCGCAACGGCCTATACACGAGAAGTCAACTTATCGCAAACAACATGATACGAGAAGTAACTTGATGCAGACCAAAGAATCTGAGTTATTCCACTTGACACAAACAAAGATGTACGCAAAGTAACTTGTCGCAGGAGGAAGGATGCAACTTGTGCACTTGTTGCAACTCATTACTTGCGATAACCACACTTAGAAAAATTTGATATGCGTCAACCTCGGATGAATCTTGCGAGTTCTTCAGATGAACTTGTGACAAAAATGGATCTTGCGAGACGTCGAGTATGGAATCAAAAAATCATCTTAACTTTCACATTTCTTCGATTTTTGAGAAGAAATTTTGTACACATGTTCGAAAAACCCTTATGAACAACTTTGTAGTTGAAGATATTATCTAAATACCAATCTATAATCAAGTTCGATCTCAACACAGTGAATTCTATTTTTCGAACCAAAAACTCACAAAATCGCCCAATTCTTCTAGATCTGTTGAAATCACTCATTGTGATTGATTCAAAATGGTTCGGATCTATGCATTGAATTAATATACCATCAAATCTCCATCAATTTAACTCCAAAATGAAGAATTTGAAAAACATCAAACACTGTCCATCGACAAAGTTCACCGTTCCAATGAAAAATTGTGAATTTGATCTTTTCGATGAAAGATTCGTCGATTAGGCTCTGAGACCACTTGTTAACCAGAATTCACAACTAATTCAATGTAGAAATGACTAACATGAGATAGATTAGGAAGGAAATGTTGTATATTCAAAACCTAGAGAGATAGAGAGAGAGAGAGAGAGAGTTTCTCTCTCTAGAAATCCTCAATATCATACACAACTACATTGTTGAAAAACACTTACAAACAATTACAGCATAAGTCCTATTTATTTTTACCCCAATCAACCCATGTATACAAATATTCCCAAGCCCAAAATTCTAATGACAAGGCCTAAATACAAAACGTAAAAGACCTATACAAAACTTTCATATATGGACATTTTATTTCGTAATAAAAAACATGCATAAATATCTTGTACATTGTGTTTTAGAATTTTTATTTAAGAAATTTTCAATTTTTGTAACATACCAAGAATTTAAAGAGCATGACTAAGATAACACATATTTATATACAATCTTAGAACCAAAACTTTAAACTTGCCAAAAGAATCTATGATTGAATATCAGAGACAAAGTAAAGCTCAAAATCCAATGTTGTTAGCCAGAGAAGAGTAGAAATCCAGTTGTATCCATGAATCTATTAGTCTTGATAGACACACTCATCATCAAGAAAAGCCATTGATCGAAGAAAAAATGAAGAACAAATAAAACCATCAGATACCAAGGGAAAAAGAAAAGGAGCAGAAAACAATCAAGATACCAGTAAATAACCTTTATGCTTTCTGTTTAGTGGATGTTTCTCGAACAACAAACCTGCAAACTTCAAAAATCAAACTTTGGTTATGAGAAAGATACCGTTTATCAAGCAAAATAATACCATTAAATCTCGTTTAGTGACTCATGTAAAGATTGCAAAAATGAAAATGAAGACAATAGACATACGTATATAGAAGTTACTAGTCATTAAAACCTAAAAATCAAAGTGGGATGAAAAAACATGTGACAAAGAATTTTGGGAAAACTTGCCTATAAGATTTATTCATTACAAAATTGAAGGATATAGTGATAAACATAATTAAAAGACAAAGAAATAAAATCACTTGTGTAGAAAAAATGAATCGGCTAGGGTTTTGGATAACAGTTATGGCGGACTCTTGTAGACGGTGTCCATCTTGAAAGCACAAGGCTAAGAACTGAAGCGTGGAAGAGGAGGAATATGGTGGTGTAGAGCAAGAGGGATAGACGTGAAGGATTTCATGGATCGTACTTTGATGTTTTACATTTTGGACTTTGAATTGAAATTAGGAAAGTAAGAGTTGTAGAAGCCAATGTCTGAAGAGTGAATCTTGCAAATATAAAGGTTATGCATTCATTACATGTATATTATGCAAAATAACATGTAATTAGGATATTTTAAGAATTCATGCATAAAATAGTTGTACATAATGCATAAGATGTTGTCTTTAAGAGTTTTGGTGTAAATGCTTTTTAATGTAGTATAGATAAATACCTAAAACCCTAAACCCTTTTTATGTCATCACTCAAAATTCTGTTTCAAGAGATCAAGTGAATAACCTCTGTTTCAAAATATTTCTTCTTCTCAAATGGCCTCTCAACTTGTTGGAACCACTCTACCAAAAGATACGTCAAGTTCACTCCTTCTAACAACGTTGGGCTACAAGAAAAACAAGATGAAAATCAAGATTATCACAACATGATCGATTTCTTGGCGAAGAGTCATGTGAACTATGCTCTTACTGTTTCTCCACCATCATCTCATATGAGTACTTTTCTTCTTGGAAACTTCTAGTGTTCTTGCGTTCACTCAACCATTCATGATACCATCATTTATTCTGTAATCAGTGACAAAGATGTCATTATTACGCCTGATTATGTTGCCAAAGTACTCCATCTTTCATTATCTACAGAATATGAGAGCCTGTGTTTTGACGAATAACTTGAAGATGATCTTCACATTCTGGAATATCACTCGAAGGAAGATACCAAAGATGCTAGTGCCGCTGGGACGATTGTCCTCAAACATATGTCCAGGTTATGACAATTTTTATTTACTCATCTTGTTTAATGTCTGAATACAAAAACCGGGGGATATGATCAATCTTCAAGAAATGTGACAAGACTACATGCCCTAATTTTTCAAAGGAATATCAATTTTGGGAAATATTTTTTTGATGAATTAGTCAGAAAAGTGACAATGAAATCCACAAGGAAAAACCAAGTTCCATGTGTTCGATTTCTAGCACTCCTTATTGCTGACAAACATGGACAAGACATCTCAAATCCATCCAAAGAAAATCAAACCATTGATATCAACCATATCACTACCAACATCTTCAGAAAGAAGTCCAACTCATCCGAACCAGAGATACCTCCAGGTATGATTTCTTTTACTAGAGCTTCAAGACCAACTTGGAACTCTTCTGTGGATAGAGATGCAACAAAACACTTTTTAATAGAAAAAATTGCATCTCTAAAAGAGAAAATACCCAAGATGGCCTCTTCTCCCTCACCTTCTTCCACACCATCCAAGAAATCTAAGAACTCGGATACCTCATCGAAAAGGTCTTCAGATTCCACTACACGAGTCTTCGCAACTACTTTCGCACCTTCTTACAAAAGAACTATGAATCCGAAAGAACCTCAGAATCTACCCAAGTTCCACTTCCTTTCACTCAGAAACGAAAGTTACAATCCTTAGCTAAATCGGGAACTTCAAGGAAGGCCCCTTTAATCCAAAGGACCACTATCTAAGATATCCAAAGGCTCTCAAAAGCCTTTAGATAGTAAGATAGGCCACTCACGGTACATGGAATTTGCTCACCTATCTAGCTCCTGAATATATTCCCAACAAGATATTGTTGTAAAAATGGGATTGCCTGAAAAGTCCATCATAGCACCTTTGTTCGCTAATGATATGACAACGTATTCACCCTAAATCCAACCACATTTGCTCACTGCACCTTCATATCCTTCCACATTTACACTTTCACAGTCCAATGAACCTATAGTTCCAATAAGTAAGGGAGGACAATTCGAATCCCATGGATCTATTAAAATATATACATGGTTCACAGGAACTGCCTAATATTGGCAATATGGCTCAATCAAAAATAGCAACAGTTGCTCAATCTCCAATCATCTTATCTTCATACTCATCTAAGAAAGAGGATCACAATGCATTAAGCTCTCAATCAATGAGTATTCCTATTTCTGTCAAGAATCAAGATACAATCAGATTCTCTTTCCCTCATGAAACATGTCAGCTCGTCTTCACTTCATCAGATGCAATTACACAAATCTGATTCAGTGACAGAGCTCAACCATCGACTTCAACTGATCCAGGTTTTGGCCACCTCCATCAAGTCAGAACTCTCAGTGCTCTCCCAGCTCAAGTTATTGATCTACTAAGCGTGTTCAATCAAGATAATCAGTTGTAGATTTCATAGTTTGCCTCTCTGTCTTCAAGAATCTCTTAGATCAAAATTGATTGCTTGAAAAAAAATGTAGACAGTCAGATGAGAGTCTCAGGAAGCAGGCTGAAGAACACCAAAGTGCCTTGAGTGAAATACTCAAAAAGATGGAAGCTCTTGAAAAGGCTCAAGAACAATCAAACAAGATATTACAAAATGATTTCAAGGAAAACACCAAATCCTTAAGTCATATTGTATATGATCTTGAGTCAAAACGAAACAAAGATGATCGTCATCAATACAATATAATCTCTCTCACCTCAAGATCTTGGAAACTCTGTCAGATTTACGTATACAGAGTTAGAAAATCATGCAAGAAAGACATATCAAGATGAAATAAGTGAGTGTCTCATTTCCCTTCACAACAAGGTGGAAAATCAAGAAGGATTGTTGCGTGATATCATTGACAAAATTACTTAGATTCATATTGGGGACGAACCAAGCCTCACACATACTTCAGTGGTTAGACCAAGTTCAGATAGAGACTTGATTTACAGTTACTAAAAGATGAATCAACAATATGAGCGATCAATTCAATCATATTGTTTTCCAACTTAATCAGGCCCTATTCCATTCGAGTGCTAGTGGGGGGAGAAAAGTTTGGATTCCACTAGCACTAGATCGGAATATCAACCTGTTAGGTCAAGTTTTCAAGCATAACTAATCAATATGAGATTTGACCATGAAATTTTAGAGAGAGGGTAGAGTGAGCAAAATCCTTTAGTCGTATATCTGACAATTATAATGTGTACAATGCTTACAAGTCTCACACAACAGAAACTCTCATATACCTATTAAAACCAAGTATGCTACCTATACAAACACTCACACTAATACAAGGGTTGACTTTACAATAGTTTGAAACCAATTGACTTTTCATGACTTTGACTTTTCCACTTAAATCTTGGATACAATTATACACTAACATTCTCCCCCTTTGTATTCAAGATTTAAAAAAATGACAATAGTCTTCAGCTCTTGAATCTTCAAAACTTTTATCTCTGACAGCTTTAAACATTGAAGCTCTGACAATCTTTAAACTCTCAACTTTTGAAGAATCTTGAAAAGTCTTTCACAAAGTCTTCAAATCTTGAACAAAACATTAAGTTCTTGAAACTTCTTTGATCTTGAGGCATCTTTCAAAACTTGTATCTTCATCTCTATAATCTCTTATCAGTCTTCGGAAAACCAACTTTCTTGAATCATCTTTGAAACATCAACATGAAATTCTAGAAATTTGAATGGAATCAACTTTCTCCATTTTGATAAACTTTCATTTGACTTGACAACATTCGTCTGTCCTGAAACTTTCAGATTATCTCCACCTTTTTCTTCAGAATATCTTTCAAACTTTACTCAATCTTTCATTTGACTGGAAATTTCTAAAATTCTCCCCCTTTTTTGATGATTTTGTGCAGCAAAATCATCAAAACCTTTTCAAGTCATCACAGTCTTTGAATATTTATCTCCCCCCTTTTTGACAAAATGACAGTCTCCGCTCTTTTGATCAGTGTATTCGTCAATTCATTAAATGTATACACCTAAATCTTTTCGAATTCAGATATAATGAGAATTGTAAACCTAAATCAACAAATAATACAGTTAGAATGCCTGTAAGTATCACGGAGCCACTTTATACAACGGATGTACATTAGAAAGGACTTTTTTAGATGTTCACTCCCCTAGGGATTCCATTCAATCATCGAAAAACCACAAAGGAATTTTCTATGAATGTTATGACAAGAAAACATATTCCTTGTGTGTACGTGAAAGTGTAGAATGATGGAAGCTACTTAAGGTTTTTCAGGCTCAAAATGTGTAAACTGTTGAGACAGCAACAAGTTTTACACGTACTCAGTGTGCATGAAAGAGGTGCAAAGGTGGGGCAAACTTTCTTCTTTTCAATATCTAAATCTTCTAAGTGAAGACCAAATAGCAGATATATTGCGTCCCCAAGAAAATATGAAACATTTCTTTGTCGAGAAAGAAATGAGTGGTTGGTGGGGTAATTACAAGACTTGGCATGGGCTCACTGCCTTTTTCAATGATGGTCACCATAAAATGTGAACCAATCAGTGTGGTTGCCCAGCTCAGAAAGTGGTTGGTGCAGAGTTTTGATATTCTTTTAACTCTGTTCTCACATCCTCTTTCTTTTAAACATTTAAGCTCAGTTCTAACCAAACTCTCTTTTACATTTTTTCGCACCACACACTGAGAAAAACTCATTCGGATGGGTTATCTCCCCCACTCTTTGATTTAAAAATCCCTCACCCCTCTATCACTCTAGGATTACTTCCGAAGTAAGAAACCCTGGTTAACGTGAATCCATGGAAGTTCTGTTTAAGCTCTCACACTGTTCCCATATAAGTCCTAAAAAGAATGGTTGCTCAACAATTTAACTTAAACATTTAAGCACAAATATGATATCATTGTCAAAAATGTATGCTGATCAAGAATAGAAATGATAATTTGAGCATTTGTCCTTTGAAGATCTCTCAAAACAAGAATATTGAATGAATGAAATGAAATCAAAATTATTGTTTTGAGAATCTAACAATGTATCAATCAGATAAAATACCATGAGTATGGACATGAAATGGTTGGGGTATCAAAGCACTTGATAGTTTGTTTATATGAATGGATATAAACAATTTAACATTGAACGCTCAAATATTGAAATGATTATTTATGCTCAACAACATTGAATTACAAAAAAAGGGTATTACCATCAAAAAATTGTTTCTTTATCAGACGTGGTAATAACAACATCAATATGAAGTACTGAACCGGTATGTGTGAATACTTGACAATATATAGACAAGATAATACACAAGTATTGATCTTTGGAAACACACGGTCAGTTAAACATTAAAGCTCAATAATGAAAAACATTTAAAATCACACTTCTAAATTCAAGAAATCTTTTGAGAATAAGAAGTGGTTTGAACATTTCAGAAAACATTTTTCATGTTTGAAAGTTGTTCTTCTTTCAAACAATCAGAGATCTAGATCAGAAGACACTTACAATTAAGTTCCCCCTTAAATCATGATAAAATGATTTAGATTCAGTTAAGCTCCCCCTGGATATTTGCAAAATATCCTTGTCTTTAAACATGGAAGACCGAGTCCTAAAATGATGTGTTTAGAAGTTTAAATCTTTTAACATTAAAGACGGGGTCCTTATCTGTTTTAAATCAGAAGCCATACTCTTGGACGTTTAAGAACGGGTCTTCAACTGATAAGTTACATTTGACAGGTTTCGGTACCTACTAGTATTTGGGTCCTGGTAAGTTACATTTAGGAATCCACTTCTCATTAGATTTAACACTTTTACTTACATTTTTCTGAGAAGTTATTCTGTAAGTTCCGTACTAGTGTTAAGCAGATTCTCTTTGAACAAAATCATTCTCTCGACAGTAAGAACAACAAATTTTCTTTTGAGCAATCTTGATCAAATGATTAGCAAAATAAAACATATCAGGTTTACCAAAAGATTTACCATTAGGTTCATTGTTCTTCTTGGCTTTGAATGTGGGTGCTGATGATTTGTCCTTCTTGTCATCAGAAGAACCTTTCACTCTCAAAACCATCTTTCCTTTCTTATAAAAGTTCTTCTCAAGAGATTTAACATACAAGCTCGTTGGACTATCAACAGACTTATCATAAAATAGATTGGATGGTTGAATCTGATTTGATATGACAATTTTATATTTGACACTTGACCTTTTTGAAACATTTTCTTGAATTGAACTTGAAGCAGTTTTGAAACAACAAGCTGATTCTGTTGAATTATCAAAAGGTGATTGACTAATCACATCAGCAGAAATCTTCTCTGACAATTCAACATTTGCAACTTCAATTAAGTTGTTTAATCTTTTCGGACAAAATGTTTCTTTCATTAATGTTAAGTCAGATTTTATAGTAATCATTGTATTTATAGGTTTGGTCTAATACTGTGTTTAGAGAGATTTTATCTGTTGTATTAGCTAGGTTATTTAAGTCCCTTGTGGCTTTGGTCTTTGTAAGGAACTCACGCATAACTCAATACAATCCTACTTTGCGCTTTCAAACTATCTCTCTCTAAGATTTGGTGACTTTGGGATTATCAATTGGCATCAGAGCTGTTATAAATCTGAGAGAATTGAGAGAAACGATTTTCGATTTTGAATTTGTGATTGAATCAGAAAATTTGATCGATTTTCTTGATTTTTTTTCAAGAAAATCTCATTTTTTGATTTTTCATCAAATTCGGACTGTTTTGTGAACGAATTTCTTTGTATTTTGGTTCGTTGGATCTGATTTTAGTAGTAGAATGCTTTTGATTCACATCGATTTGCAAGAAATTCTGATTTTAATCGTCAATTTTGAGATTTTTCAATTTTCTGGAAATACCGTTGAACATACTGTGTATTTTCAAGATTTCAAGATTTTGTGGTTTTAGATCGAATTATTTGATTCAAATTTTTTAGAAACCTGTTTCAGAATGTGTTTGTGTAAGAAAATTTCATCAAATTCTGTTTTGTAATCAAATTTGGAGGTTTTTTCTTGTTTTTCATCGTAATTGAGCCAGTTCATATGAGTTTGCGCCAGATCTTGATTTTGCGCGAGTTCATATGAGTTTGTGCCAGTTCTTACTAACATTGCGCTAGTTTATCTCAGGTTTTCAAGTTCAGAGTTCTCGCGAAAAGGTTCTTTTGCGCCATCTCTTCATCGAGCAAAGTCAAATTTGCTTCTTCCTCATTTCAAGCAAAGTTAATGTTTTCGCTATAAGTTCTTCACGCAAAGAAAAGTTTGCGTCACCTTTGTATAGCGCAAGTAAAGTTTATGCCAAGAACGTTTCGCGTAAATCAATTTTGCACCACCTCTTACTCAAGCTTATAAAGGTTCTCGCCAGCTCATCTAACGCAAAACTCATTTTTGCTTCTGCTCAAGCAAAGTGAAAGTTCTCATCAACATCATCTCACGCAAATTTAAGTTTGTGCCAGCAACGCTTCCCGAAAATCTAAGTTTGCATACATTCCACGCAAAGTGAAAGTTCTCGCCATCCTCAGTTCGCGCAATTCTCAGTTTGCACCAGTCATTGCTCGCGCAAAATCTAGTTTGCGCCACCCACTTTTTAGCGCGAATCATAGTTTGTGCCAATTTTTCTGTGTTCAAGACTTAGCATTTTCTGAAGTTTTCCATCTATGGATTCTGAAAAGTTTGCGTTTCAAGATCAGTTCTACAAGAGTGATCTCATGATGTCATTGGGCATAGAAACTCGTCCTCCTGTTCTAGTTGATGAAAATGAGTTTACTCAGTGGCAAGATCAGTTTCTCAATTTCATCGAGCGTCAAAAGAATGGAGATGACATGATGAAGATTCTATCTGAAGGATATTTTGTACAACCCACTCTGGCTAATGGATTATCAAAGCCTACCAAAGAGTATACACTCGATGAGTTGGTGCAATATAAAGTCGATCGTGATGTAAAGGCTAATCTGATGCTAGCTTTGCCAAATTCTGTCTACAACATGATTGATTGCTTCAAGAACAATCCTAAACTAATGTGGGCACAACTAGAGAAGATTATGCTTGGATCTTCAGTTGCAACACACCTTCGGCATACACGCTACATGAACAACTTTGAAGAATTCAAAGCCAAAGATGGGGAGTCACTAAAAATGTTTATGACAGATTATGTGCGGTGATAAATGATCTGAGGAAGATAAAAGTGGAAAAGACTGAGCTAGGGACAAACCTGAAATTCCTTAATGCTTTGCAACCAGAATGGAATAAATCTTGCCATCGCTTGAGGAATGTTGTTCAAATATCTACTATGCAAATCCAAGAGATGTACGAGATTCTGCTGACAGATGAGTGCATAGTCATAGAGAAGAAGGCCAAACTTGACAAGAAGAATAAGAAAACAGTGGACCCGGTTGCACTTCTAACGAGCCATCTGGCTGATCAAGCATTGTCTGATGATGCTTACGATGGGGCCATTGATGATGATGGTGAGGCTCTTCAAAAGGCAATGATTCTTCTCTCTCAACACTATCAGAAGAATTTCCAACCTCGTTCCAACAATCTTCGCTTCACTACTGGGTCTCAGAATGTCAAAGTGCCCGAGGCTAAGAAACCTGCTGCATGTTTCAACTGTGGAAAGTCGGGTCATATTTCTAAGGAGTGTCAAGTGAAGAAAGTTCGGGATTCGGCATATTATCGGAAGAAATTGGAACTGACCGAAAAGAGAGAGAATGGAACTGCTTTGCTAGCTAAAGAAGAATTTTGGCTAGATCACTCCGATGATGAAGCTGCTAATATTGAGACTGCTCATATGTGCTTCATCGGAGATGATCAAAGTGATGATGATGACACTGATGAAGATGAGGTAATTTCTGAGTTTGATTTCACTTTTATTTCTTCACAGATGAACATTATTATTTCTGCTTTACATGATTTACGCTCGAAGTTATTATCTGAAAAGCATTTAAATTCAGAAAAATAAAATTTGATTGATAAATTACAAATTTCTTTGAAAGATGAAAAATCTATTCTGGATCATGCAAAAGAAATCTTTCAAAAGAAATTAGATGATTTAGAAAAATCAAATATGACTTATCTTGATTTTTTGACTGAAATGACCAAATTAAAAGATAATTTTTCAGATAAAATAAATGAGTTGGAAGAAAAATTATATCAAAGGAATCAGACTGAGCAAACTATTTATTTGAACAAAGCACGGAATTATGAGTCTATAAAAGAAAAATGGGGACTTGGTTTTGAAAATCCACATTGTTTAAACAATACGATAGAAAAATCCCCTACTTTATATAAATACGATTATCTAACTCTTGCTAAATATGCTCCTCAATTTAAAATTGATTGGTTGAATGAAAAGTAAGTGTTAGAAATCGAAAATGAGAAAAGGATGAATAACAAGAAAAATGAAATTTCTTTTGTTTACATGAGCGAAAATGCCAAATATTTTCCTGAAAAATCAAAGAATGGCAGACAAAGTTTAAATGATATATCTCCCATCAAATCTTCATTGTCTGATGATTATGTTGATATATATGCCACTAAATATGATAAGGAAAATATATCTCCAATCTTTTATGATTCTAAGAGATATACTCCTCCATTAGTATTAGAAGGCAAAATCATTGACCTTGAAGATAAAATGGAAGATCAAAATATTCAAAAAAAATTGAATCTGATGTTATTCTTTCTTTCATGACATCAAGTCTTGAAGAAAAATTAATTTCTCAAAAACAAGATTCTGTTTCTGGCCTTTCTTCTAATTTTCAAGTAAATAAAAAGGAATTTCTAAAATCTGAAAACTTTTCTCAAAATATTTCTGACTCCGAGGCAAGTTCAGATTTATTGTCTGATCAGTTGGGTTTCTTAGGTAAAATTGCTTCTTTTGATTCAAATATTAAATTGAAAGTTCTTGATGAATCGTTTACGCTAAATGATGATTATTATAAACCAAAGCGTAAAAGAAGAAGGTCAAAGAAGTCAAAGAAACAAGATAATGTTATTTCTGAAAATTCTAATTCTTCTGATTCGAATATTTCAGATAGGACTTTGAGCACTCATACAAAGCAGATATGGAGGGTCAAGCTGACATCTGATGAACCTACAACTGATGATGATAGATATGTAGACAAAATCTATAAAAGTGATTCATTTGCTACTTGTAATAAAATTTCAAAAATACTCTATAAAGCAAATGATTAGAATTTCAAAAGATGTCTCATATTCTTCTTCTGATTCTAGTTCAGATGATTATGCTTTCTCTTCAACTGATTCTTATGTTCATTATTCTGATAATTTTTCTCATGCTTTCAATGTTAAATCTAACAAATATTTCCCCACAAGAACTGCAACTAACAAATATGAACCCAAATACAAGTGGGTTCCAAAACCAAAGATTGTTTCTGAGTTGCAGGCACCTAATGTCAAGGGGGAGTAAGAGAAAGTTGGCTTCTAAGTACATCAACTTAGAACCCGTACTTCAATGGACTTCGACTTCTAAACATGTCAGTTTAGGACTCGTTCTTCAATGCATTAAGCTTCTGGACTAATGAGAAACTGTGAGTACATCTACTTAATTCCGCTGCATATATCTTTGACTATGATGTTGTTCCAGTTTTTCTCATATTTTTTAAGACTCTGAGCAAGTTCAACTCACTCTTGAATTTGTACAAGCCAAATCTTTCATTTGAGACACAAATTTATTATACATAATGTGGAAGATGAAATTATTGAATTTTATTTTGTTCCGACTAAATATCAATTTGCCAAATTATTTATATTTGTCTTAAATGAAATTTTTTTTTTCAAACTCGGCATGTTGAATTTAAAAGTGTAAATCTTTACAAATTTTTATTCTCTAAAGTAAAAGTTTTATAGTTTTTCTTTCTTTTGAATAAAATGTGTGTCTAGGATAAATTTTCAAGTTGCTTTCTTTATATCGAAGTTTTATATGTTCAACTTTCAAGTCTAAAAAAAATCGAAAGATCAGCAACATGTTTAAAACTTTTGCATTCTGCTTTAAAGATATGTGATTCGGAATATTTATAGTTTACAATGCTTAGAAATCCTAAAAAGTCAGAATTATGGATTGTAATGAAAATATAGGCTAAGCACTTAGATGTAAAACTGGGTGATTGAGATGAATTACATATATAAAATACAGAAATCTCTAAGTTTAAAAGTTTGTACCTGTGACCTTTCTGGTTTGGGAAAGTAAGTTCTGTGGGATGCTTGTCATCTGGTCCCTAAGGTCAATTGATCTGGGAGTGATCGAACCCAAATCCTTCTATAGAATCAGATCGAAAGTCATGTTCTACTGGTATGAATGGGTTTAGGATGTGTCGATGTAGCCTTTCTGATCTGGGAGAGTAAGTTCCAACGGGTGCTTGACACCTAGTCCCCTAAGGCCAACTGGTCTGGGAGCGGCTGACCCAAATCCTGCAATAGGGTCAGATAGAAAGTTACGTTTACGGCATGTTCTTTACTTACCTAACTTTTTGATTAAAAAGATGCTAAAGTGCACAAGCTTAAAAGATGCCAAAGAGCACACTCATGTGAAGATGTCAATGTGCACAATGCTAAAAGATTCCAACGAGCACACATCTCATGATACTTGGTAATATGTTTGAGTTGCGATAAACCTATAAATTTGTGAAAATCTTAAATTTTGATGGCTTAGTGTGAGTACATGCAAAGTTCTCTATTATATTTTTAGAATTGCATTTTCTTGAAGCTAATCGAAGTTCGCATGCTAGCACACTGAATAGATTGATGAAAGTTTTTGAAACTGGACATGTTTTAACTTGATATGCAATGAAACTAGTATCTGTATCCAACAACATACACTTGACTTCATTTGATGGATTATTCTGTGATATTTTACTGCGTAGAATTTAATTTTTTTAGTGTTTAAAATTTTATATATTTAGTTGTTTCAAAATACATATTCAGTATATTTTTCTTTCTACATTGGTGTTTCAATTCTCGTGTTCTCATATATCTGTGTTAATGAGTTTGTGCATTCTTCAAGGGGGAGTGAATAAGGAGAATATTCTGAAAGATCATATATGTTTTCGAGGGGGAGTATCTGATTCTCTATATGAATGGTAACTTGACTTGTCATGTTAAGTGCATTTGTGTAGGGGGAGTCAAAGAACATAACATGTAAAATTTTCTCATTTCAAGTCAGATTTGCGCCAACAGTTGGTAGCGCAAAACTCAACATTGTGCCACCTTCATCTCGCGCAAAACAATCTTTGCGCCACCAACATGTAGCGCAAAACTTCCCTCTTTCTCCTTTATTCTGATTTTGCAGATCTTAAGTTGTCTCATCTCCAACATTTACATGACCAAGTTGATCCAGATCATCAAAATGATGAGGGGGAGAAGTTAAGGAGAAGTTAAAGAGACAAAGAGTTCAAACATTTATCTGTTGATCAAGTTTAGTTCAAGATTCTATATTTCCTCAGCAATTAATTCTTTTGCTGTTCCAGCTCCGACCACCACATTTCATTCAAGTACATTTGAAAAAGGTGTGTCGTCTACAGCACAAGTTGATGAACCGACCGTTCTTTCAAGTTTATTATATACTGGTCCAGTCTTGTCAAGACAGCAAAGGCAACATAGTTTGAAAGATGCTGAGAAAAAAAAATTAGTCAAGAAAGATGCTTCGCTAAGTCGCTTAGATGGTCTGAGTTGATTTAGAAGATTGATATTGAAGACCACAGCGCCAATGATTACTAAGGGGGAGATTGTTAAGTCAGATTTTATAGTAATCATTGTATTTATAGACTTGGTCTAATACTGTGTTTAGAGGGTATTTAAGTCCCTTGTGGCTTTTGGCTTTGTAAGGAACTTACGCATAACTCAATACAATCCTACTTTGTGCTTTCAAACTATCTCTCTCTACTTTCTCTCTCTATGATTTGGTGATTTTGGGATTATCAATTAAAAAGTGTGTCAAACTTCTTTTTCAAATCAGATTTAGCCATCTGTTCGTTTAAAATGTCTGAAGATAGAACAGATATCTTGGATGAGAGCTTAGATATTTCAGATTCAAAGATTAGACGTTCTTGCTCAAAATCTTTTTCAAGGTTCTTGTTCTTTTCAGATATTTCCTTGAAAATCCCAGCATTTTTCTTTTCAGATATTTCAAGGTTCTTCTTCTTTTCTTGGAAATATTTTCTTTCTTTTTCAAGTAAATCTTGTAATGTAGAAATTTGCTTAGGAAGTTCAATTGATTTATTTTCAAGAACTTGTCTCTCTTTTGCAAAAATATCCCTTTCATTAATCAAATTTTTTTCAAATTCGGATACTTGCTTTGAGAGTTTTATACATCTTAGCTCCAAATCCTTTTTCTATTGAGAAGCTTTCTTTGAAAAATCAGATAGCTTTTGAGCATAGATTTTTTCATATCAACTTTAATTGTATCTGCATTGAGATTTTTTATCAGATCAGCATTCTTTGCTTCAAATGCAGATATCTTCTCTTCAAAAGCCTTGAACTTGTTATGTAGATCAACTAATTCAACTTTTAACTCTGATGATTTTTGTTCAGTTGTCTTTAGTTGGCTTTGAAGTTTGGTTATCTCTTTGTCTTTCACTTTAATTTCTTTCTCTTTTGCCTTGATAATACATGAAAAATCAAATTTAGAATTGTTAATACATTTTCCACATTCAAAAGTTTTATCAAAATGTAACAATTTAGCTTTAAACTCATGAATCTGATTTAGAAGAACTGAATTATGATTCTTTAATTTATCACGTTCAACTTCTATGGCAAGTATTCCAGACATGTATATAATAGCAACATCTCTCACTGATAGTACATCTTTAGACATCTTAATATCTGAAAATTTTACTTCTAAATGATCGTTAACGAAAACCAGAAAAATTTATATCACTATCAGAAATATGTTTCCCTCCGCAGACTTAGCGGGTGGGGTCAAGGGGCAACGCCCTTGCGGGGTCGAGGGGCAGCGCCCCTAGAGAAAAAAATTTCTGACATCTTGAATAATATTTTTGAAATGATCGTCCAAAATATTCAGATAAAAATTTGACTTGAAAATCAAACTTGAACAACACTTGAAAAGATCAGAAAAATTTCTAAGGCAAAAACTCGCAAAACAAGTAAAATCGCATAACACTGTTCACTTTACTACGCGGTAACAAGGTTATGCGCGTTTCAAGGTTCGTGCTAGAAGGGATGTGCACGTTTTTTAGCTTCTCGCAGATAAGACTTGCGCGTTTCAACACTTCGAAATTTTTTTGACAATTAAGAACTCGCAGAATGCAAACTCGCAAATCAAATCAATTCTTAGACAAAACTCGCAAGCTGTTTCGTGCGTGTTTCCACTTCTCGCAAAACACACTTTGCGCGTTTTGGTTACGAACTCGTAGAAAACAAGAAAACATCAAAATTCTTGCCGGTTTAGTGACGTGCGTGTTCTTCACTTTAAATCTAGCGTGTTCTTCAAATCTAGCGTGTTCTTCATTTTTGTTCACGGATTTAATCCAAAATCTTTAATATCTACAATTAAGACTTGAATTTACATAGTTATGATCGAAATAACAACTAGAACACATTTCTAATGAAAGATTTTGATTAAAAACAATAAGAAATGAGTAGATCGATCAAGCACAGTTTGACATTTTCAAAAACCAAAAATTACAAAGATTCAAAATTGGATGTGATTCTGTTCGAATTTCTAGATGAAATCTAAACAAGAAAGGTTCTAAAATAGAAATCGAAAACTATGGAACCATTTTCTTGTAATGAAATCGATTTTTCAAGAAAATTTTGATGCAACAGTAAATTTTCAAAAAAAATTCATGCGAGTTCTTCGTGGAATAAAAAATATGATCAAATCAATGCAATTCAATCAATCTAAATATGATGGTATGCTCTGATACCATATGTTAGGTCAAGTTTTCAAGCACAACTAATCAATATGAGATTTGAAAATGAGATTCTAGAGAGAGAGTAGAGAGAGAAAAATCCTTTAGTCGTATATCTGACAATTACAATGTGTACAATGCTTACAAGTCTCACAAAACAGAAACTCTCATATACCTATTAAAACCAAGTATGCTACCTATACAAACACTCACACTAATACAAGGATTGACTTTCCAATACTTTGACACCAATTGACTTTTCATGACTTTGACTTTTCCACTTAATTCTTGGATACAATTATACACTAACACAACCATCTCATGATTCACCTTTTGGTGAAGATTTTGACTTGGAACCAATTGATCCGACAGATGAGATACAAAAAAGCAATGTTCTTGAAAAACCTATGCCTCAAATTCAGGTGGAGGAAACTTTAAAAGACACTCAAGAAGAATTTCAGAATCAAGAATTGGATACTTAGGATGTTGCTTAAGAGAATCCTCAAACAAAGGAGGAGAAAACTCAAACCAAGGATGCTCAAATTGAGGAGGAGGAGGACCTCTAAATCAGTTCACCTGTAAAATAGTTGCAGGAAATATATTGTTTGACTCCGACTCAGACTCCATATTCTCATAATCGGATTTTGATACCAATTTAGTAGTGTTTGCTTCAACTACCACTCAACCAGAACCTTCAGTACCTGTTCCTCCACCAAACTCATCTAGAAAGGTACCCGATTCTAGAATGTCTTGTTCAATTGTCGATAAAGGGTAAGGCTTTTTGACTGTTGAAATAGAGGAAGAATCGAAAGGGAAGAAGAAAGAAGAGCAGAGTCAAAGAATCAATTTGATAGATGCTCTTCGAATGTCTCCATCACCTCCTCCCAGGACAAACATTTATGATCGAAATCTATCCATAGAAGACCTAGCTACAGTCAGAGCTCTTCAGCAAGAAAAAGATGAACAACTTGAAGAGTTCAACATAGTCTTTTCAACAAGATGTCTAAAACCAGGGAATACTTTAGCCATTGATATTGGATGTAAGAAGTCTGGATTCAAGGAACCACTCATTAAAGTCAGTCTGGAAATAGAAGAT
This sequence comes from Arctium minus, assembly GCA_954870635.1. Taxonomy (NCBI): domain Eukaryota; kingdom Viridiplantae; phylum Streptophyta; class Magnoliopsida; order Asterales; family Asteraceae; genus Arctium; species Arctium minus. Next base: position 117,213,053 of record OX941080.1, on the reverse strand, counting down.
CTTACCAAAAATGATGAAGACATACATTGGCTATGTATTTATGGATACATTGAGTGGTTGGAAGTCATTAAATCCATTCAGCTAAGTAACAGTATGTAGAAGCAAGTTGTTATCAATTCAGCTAAGTAAGAGTATGTATAATCATTAAAGTCATTCAACACATTAAAGAAGTCCTTGAAATTAAGAAAAACTTTGGCTTTCAGGCTCCAACTATCTTTGAAAGTACATTCCAAACTTTTGAAAGATTAGTTTCATCCGTTCCACAAACAACTTCAATATCTCCCTATGTTCCTCTCAAGATCCAGGTTGATGATAAAACTATTCAGTCCTTGGTGATGACAGGTAGTCTACCGTTAACTTTGGTAACCTTGATTTCACTCTTCCTTCCGGAGATCCGATGCCCCAATGAACTGTCATGTTTCTTCTGGTTGCTATAATGTATTTATATGCTCCTTTCGAAGATATCAGATTCCAACGATCAACTGAACTTCCTCTTGCCAACACACAACACCTTCAATCTCTATTGTGAATTGTGCCAACCAATGAGTTGGGAACAGAGGGACAACTATCAATGTAAGCTTCAGAACAGAGATGGACAACCAGTCAAATATGTACTTCAGAACTGAGATGGAAGACCAATACAGAGATGGACAACCAGTCAAACTATCACCAACGGAGTCAAATATGTGCTTCAGAACAGAGATGGACAACCAGTCAACATAGAAATGAAGTATGAAGACCTCATCTTTGAAGAAGAAAATTATTAATGTAAGCTTTCACTATGACAACTATCATTATGCTTAATTTAAATGAAATTTACATTTCTATGTTATTGTTTTCACCTTAATTTCATTTTAGATGTATTACCCTTTGTAATTTGAAGAAAAGAAAACAAAAGAAAATAAAAGTAAGAAAAAAATAGAAAAGAGAATGGAAGAAAACAAAATAAAAAGGCAAAAACAGAAAAAGGCAAAAAGAATCCAAAAATGGAGCAACATAATATATGAGTTCGGATATCTCTCTTATGAGTTTTGGTACCATTTTAATTCTATGAATTTTGTTTTAAAAAGACATATATTTGTATTATTGACAAATAGGGGGAGATTGTTAGTCTCAACCATCGGATTTGTGAATAATACAAATTGATATCTGATCACAAAACATCAAAGACTAGTTGAAGAAAGGTCAAGATAGTCACCAAAAACGATTGATTTGTCATCTAGCCGATAGAAGACCAATACAAGTTATATAGTCAACTAGTAGTCTAACAAATACTTCTACTGGCAATCCGAATTTTGAATTCCAAACTTGTCCAACAAGTTTGGCTCATCAACTCGCCGAAACTCTCATCCTAGTATGGAACATGCAAAAGCATGTCAACCAATGTAAGTTCTAAAACATTATTTAATTAGTGTTATACTTCATTTACTGCTCCCTCGGCATACAAAGGATGTGATGGGTTAACAAGTGTCTACATCAATTACAAAAGGCTGAAATGAAAAGTGTAAGCATGCATAGATCATCAAATAAGATGAAGAGTCATGTTAACATCGAAGGAGAGCATTTAATGTAATGGAGGCTATAAAAGTTGTTCATTGTTATTGTTTGCAAATCACCCGTTTTGAAAGAACATCTCTATGAAAGTTTCAAAGTAAATTCGGCGTCACAATCTGAAAACTATCTTAGTCTTTCAGATCTGAAAGCGAATTTTCTTTCTTCTCTCTTTCAATGCTGGTAAATTTGTCACAGTAAGATAGTTTAGGATCACAGGTTTTACCTTTCTAGCTTCTCAATTAAAAAGTGAAAATTTCTTGTGTTTGTATTCAACCTTCCTTCCCTTCTACAAACACCTTAGGTGTAAGTTATAGTGGTATGAGACCAATATATATATATATATATATATAAATCTTTTTTATGAGTATTATATATATATATTAATATTAGTATTTAATAATATTTTTACCATGTTTAGTATTTTATTTATTTTGTATTTTGTATTTTAAATTGTAAATTACATTTAGTTAAGTTAAATTTTTATTAGAAAATATAAAATAACGTACACAGAAAATATAAATAATTATGATAGTATTTGGAAAACCCGTTACTTTTATTTGAAAATACCTTATCAATTGCGCAAAGGGGTCATCGAATAGCTGGAAAAAGTCCGGACTCACTTACAAAAAGTATAAATAAAAGCATATCATTTTCGCATGAATGAATACTCTATAAATTATTTTAAAAATCAGTAATGATATTTCTTGATTGTATGTTATAACAAAAAAAATATATAATAATAAATAAATGTATATTACATTATACCGAGGCCTAATTAGCATCAAATAATTCCAAAATAATCATCATTTCGATGTATAAACAATTTTATTGAATAGATTTCTTAAATCCTAGTTAATGGTAATAGTTATAAATGCTCTTTTCTTGTACTTTAATCTTCTAATATAATGTGACTAGCTATTTATTTATATGATGTTTAGAATTTTATTTAACAAATCTATTAAACTTTATAATCTTATGATACAACATGATAAAATAAAATATGACATTATATATTGTTACTTCAATTTTATATATTTAATTACACATTAATTTAATTAATTTGATCCAGTTATATATTGTCGGGTTGCTTGCATATATAATTAAAAGTAAAACAAAGTGAAACCAAAGAATCTCGATGGTAGCATGCTCCAATCATCAGCTCCATATGGACTTGAATTGAAACTGTCAACTTTGGTGGTCTCAATGGTTTAAACTTTTCTCCAGGTCCCATTTTCCAAAAGAAAGATTAAATTTTTTTTTGATTTCTTGAATTTGTTTAACTAAAAGAAATTACATCAAATCTTGAAAATTATTTTTTCCAATTATTATCTTAGCTACTAGCTAGTGGTCGTAACTCCTTAGAGCATCTCCAATGGTAAATGTAATGACTTGATGAAAGACTTGATAAAGACTTAGGGGTTGTTTGTTTTTTAAAAAAAATCTCTTAATGACTCTTAAGTCTGGATCGTTCAGATCTTTTTACACACCACCTCTAATTAATAATAACTAAAATAAGACTTCAGACTTTAGACGTCTTAAAAAACAAACGGCACCTTAATGTCAAATTTCATTGTTGGAGTAAAAACTTGATGAATAGCTTGACATGGCAAGACTTGGTGGATATCAAGTCTTTGAGCAAAAGCTTGAAGAATAGGCAAGTGTGTTTTTTGGGGTTTATCTCTATTAAAAATGAATTAAAAATACAAAAAAAAACTTTTGAAAGACTTGACCATTGGAGTAGTAATTTGAAGATGACTTTTTGATGATGTGGTAAATAGATCAAGTCTTTAAAAGACTTGACCATTGCGGATGCCCTAAATAGAGGGTTATTTGATTTATTAAGGGTATAAGAGTATTACAACAATACATTATAACATCTAACTTATAGTCAAAAAGTACATAAAGATTTCTAGGTTAGTATTTATATATAAAAGGCACTAACATATTTAGTATATACTAGAAGCGTACTCGCACAATACAGCGAGATACATCACGATTTTAATTTTTCATTTTATTTTTTTGTTGATTTACAATACGATTTTGGATGGTTTTGAGAAAATGATAATGTTTTTTTATAAATTTGTTTCATTTAGGCTTAATGATATAATGTTTTTTTATATAAAAAAATTAAGTATTTTGTTAGAATTCAATGATTATCTTATATATTTTAATGACATTTAGAAAAAATAACCAATTACATATTTAATAAAAATTAAAACAAAATTATAATAATATAATATATTAATTAATATTGATATATGGAAATGTCTGCATAAAAGGAAGACCCTGCACATACCAAATTGGTGTATGTTAAAAGTCTGCAGTAATAATATGTATCGTGTTCTTTGATACTTGTAAATTAAAAGATTTTTAAAATCTTGCATAAAATGATGGTACCTTGTGCGTAATAATTTGTATTTAAGAGTTTTTTTATCCGTTCTTTATAATATAGTATAGATAGATATTATTAACGTGTATATGATTCTTTGTTGATTTAATAGGGGAATGGTAATACTATGCATAACTACCATAACCGAACTCTTTGAGGAATGGAGGGTTGAAGAGATAATTGCTAAATACATGATTATACGTTTCCTAATCCTACTCAAACTAGGATTTGATCCCCAACTTAACCTCCCTTAAGTTAATAATAGGGGTTCAACTCCACTCTAAACTACACACCAAAGAGTTGTTTGTTTTTTTAAATTTTTTTTTTAATGACTCTTAAGTCTGAATCGTTCAGATATTTTTACACACCACCTCTTATTAAACATAACTAAAATAAGACTTCAGCTTTTAGACCTCTTAAAAATCAAACAGCACCCAAGTACTGTTCTATCAATTCATCATAGGTATGACAGAGTTAAATAGAATATCAAGCATCTAAACCTTCACCTTAATCAAAAAATAATGTTGATATCTTCTAAACACTACAATTTTTTTTTGAACGGCCTAAACACTACAAAATAAAGAGGTTTTATCGACGGATTTTTCTGACGGGTCTTCTTTGTTTTCTAGTTACCCTTTTAATACCATACATTTTTTCATCGGTGAAACCTATTTACTTTGTAGTTACTGTCAAGTAAGTTATTTTTACTTGTGATCTATAACTGTTTTGATAAGAATGATATCAAATACCTCTTTCTTTTTAATCTTCTAATCCAAGGAGAATTTACATGGATATATAAAGCTCATATTTTAATGTATGTAATGATGTTCGTATTTGGTCTTGTGTCAAATAATTCAACAATATTCTATTGACATGGACTAATTCCATTTAAAAATGTGATAGAGATCGGATAATCCAACATACTCGTATTTAATTCTTATCTTTGGTGGAAAGTGCCTCGAATTGGGATTTTGTAAGTCTACTTTCTAATTATTTGATAAAATAAAATATAAAAAAAAGCCAATTAAGAAAACAATTATCATATACTTGTTCATTTTGATGACAGGAGTGACGATTAGAAGGTCCACATCAAGCATTAATTCTAGTTGAAGAAGTCAAAAATCAACGTCCCAACAAGCAAATTCGTAATACAAGAGAACGTATTACATTTTCTCTACTCTGCCATCAACCTTCAGATGTCAAAGAACATGGCTCAAGAGAACGTAACAGACATTTTCTCTACTCTATCTGAAAATGAAGAAGAGATGACATCTATCAACAATGAGTCCAAGAATCTGAAGGACTCTGTGGCTCTCATAGCTGGCAAAGGAAAAATCTCAAGTTCTGGTCCAGTATCTACTTCAAGGTCAAAGAAGAAAATACCTAAAGCTTTTGTTTCAGAGGTTACTGAGTCCGACTTTGCTTCAAGTGATGAAGAACTGGAGATTGACTCTGTTGATGATATACAAAGGTTCTCTGAGAACTTAGCCATGATAACTCGTCAATTCAAGAAGAGCTTTGGCAAGAAAAAGTACTATTCAAAGCCAAAGTACGAAGAATACAAGAAAGCGAAGTCTGAAGCAAGATACAAGCCAAGGCATGGAAGGAGAGAGGAAAGAAGAGAAGACAGGAAGGAAGATAGAAGAGAAGAAAAGAGAGAGGAGAAGTGTTAGATCTAATTTTATAGTAATCATTGTATTTATTTCCTTTATCTGTCAGTGCTTATTATTCTTTTCTGTCTTGTTAGTGCCTTGGGGTATTTAAGTCCCCTTGGCTTGTTTGGTTGTAAGAACTTTTACATTTTGAATACAAGTTACTGTTTCATTTGAGCGTACATTTTCTCTCTCCAGATTCTCTCTCTACAGATCTTGTGATCTTGGAATATCAATTGGTATCAGAGCAATCAAGATCTTGAGAGGATTGAGATTAGTGTAATTCTGTTACTGATTTGTGTGGATAATTCGAAAATTTGATCGATTTTTTTGTTTTTCAAGAAAAATCTCGTTTTCTGGATTTTCACCAATTTCAGTCAATTCTGTGATCGAATTGCTATGAATTTGATGTTATTAGATGCATTTTAGATAGTCGATCGAGTTTGTTTCTTGTTGTTTTGCATAAAAACGTGATTTGGTGCTTCGATTTTGAGATTGAATATATTCTGAAAAAGTCGAGTTATGTGTTCTGTTATTTTTGATTTTTTTTTTGTGATTTGGAGTGTTTTGATCGAAATTGTCAATAGAATTGTATTAAAAACTTGTTTTCGATCAATAGTGTGAAATTAGTTTGGGTTTAATTTCATTGTTATGATAGAAATTGCAGATTTATCTTCGAGTGTTAGTTTGCGTGTGTTCAAGAAGTATGCAGGTCATTCATCTTACTTTGCGTGTTATTCATGAGTTGTGCGGGTTGTTATTATAGTTTGCATGTTATTCATAGATATTGAAGAATGCTTGTGATTCAATAAGTATGCGCCTCTATCATATATTCATTGTGTATCTAACTTTTAGGTGTTAGTGTTTGTCTCAGGTTTTCGGTTCTCTCTTGGAAACGCATAACTCTCGTGCGTATTTGTCAAACACACACAGATCACCAAGTGCGTGTCCTTTTGAATTCATAAAACTTCAAGTGCGTGTCATTCTGCACACGCATATCATCAAGTTCGTTCCCCGTTGAACACGCATATCATCAAGTGCGTTCCCCGTTGAACACGCATATCTTGCGTGTCTTTCTGAACACGCATTGCTTCAAGTGCATGTCTATCTGAACCCGCAAAGCATCAAGAATACGCATAGTCCTTATTCAGTGTGCGCTCCTCCTATCACCCGAAAAGTCCTTGTTTGCATGTCAACAAGGACTCGAATAGTTTCTTCTGTGATTCAAGCCAGAAACGCAAACCTTGGGTTTGCGGGTCTTCAAGACTTGGTTATTTTTCTAAAATACCATATTTCTTCAAAATGTCTCTACAAACTCAACTTTACAAGAATGACCTCATGATGTCGTTGGGGTCTGATACTCGTCCACCTGTGCTGATAAATGAGAACGAATTTGAACAATGGCAGGACCGGTTTATTAATTTCATCCAAAAGCAACCAAATGGGGAAAATATGATGAAAGCTTTGACTGAAGGTCCCATGGTCAGGCCAATGAAAGTGATACCAGCTATTGGAAACACTCCAGCTACTACTGTAGAAAAAGCCCTGAGAGAATATGAGGCTGATGAACTTCTAAGATACCAAGCTGACAATCAAGCCAAGTCGAATTTGATTCTTGCTCTACCAAATTCCATCTATAATAGAATCGATTGTTTCAAACATAATCCTATGCTGATGTGGACACAACTGGAGAAAATTATGCTTGGGACTGCAATGTCTACTCAGCTTCGTTAGACAAGATACATGAACAACTTTGAAGAATTCAAGGCTAAGGATGGGGAAAGTCTGAAAAGTGTCTTCGACAGGTTTTGGACTGTTATTAATGATCTGTATAAGATCAAGGTAACAAAGAATGAGATGGAGACAAATCTGAAGTTCCTCAATGCACTCAAACCTGAATGGGAAAAATCCTGTCATCGGATGAGGAATGATCCCAGAATTTCCAAAATGCCCATTCAGGAAATGTTTGAAATTCTGATGTCTGATGAAGCCATGGTACTGAAGAAGAAAGCTAAGCTGGATAAGCAGAAGCCAAAGACTGTGGATCCAATCGCTCTTTTAGCTAGTCAAATGGCTGAGCAAGTCTTGACTGAGTCTGCTTACGACGGGTCAACAGATGACGATGGCGAAGCATTGGAAAAAGCCATGATTCTTCTAAGTCAGCACTATCAAAAGAAATATCAAAAACGGTCCGGTTCAAACAATCTTCGTTTCTCATCTGGATCAAAGAAGGTAGAACCCGATACTACATCAAAGCCTTTCTTTCCCAAAGAAAGAAGATAAGAAGGTTGTGACTTGCTACAACTGTGGCAAACACGGGCATATTTCAAAGGAGTGCAGAACGAAGATTGTGAAAGATGTTGAATTCTATAAGAAGAAATTAGCTTTGGCTGAGAAGAAAGCAAGTGGAACAATTCTGTTGGCTGAGGAGGAATACTGGTTAGACCACTCAAAAAATGAAGCTGATAATGAAGAGACTGTTGCTATGTGTTTTATTGGAGACGACAACAGTGATGATGAGGATGAGGAGACTTCAACCGATGAATCTGAGGTACCATCTGAGTTTGATTTTAATTTCATTTCTCACAAATGAATGTCATTACAAATGCTTTACATGACTTTCGTTCAAAGCTTCTATCCGAAAAACGTGAAAATCAAGAAAAGTCTGTTCAAATTGAAAAATTGAAGATTTCTCTGAGAGATGAAAAAGCTATTTTAAAGTTTACAAAAGAGAAATTTCAAGAAAGAATAGAAGATTTAGAAATTGAAAAACAGACTTCTCATGATTCTTTGTCTGAATTGTCAATTTTAAATCAAGAGTTTTCGGATAAAATAATTGAATTAGAAGAAAAGCTTTATAAACAAAAACAAACTGAACAAACAATTCATATGCATAAACCAAGGAGCTATGAGTCGTTAAAAGAAAATTGGGGTCTTGGATTTAAAAATCCTCAGTTTTTAAAGAAAGCTAAATTTGAGATTCCCAATTTTTATGATTACGAATGTCTTGGTCTTTCACAATATGGTTCTCAATACAAACCTCTTTGGACAAGTGCTAAAGAAACTACATTTGAGGAAGATAAAAAACGGATAAACAACAAGAGAATGGAAGTTCCTTTTGTTTACACTCAAGAAAATGCAAAATATTTTCCTGAAAAAGTAAAGAAGAGAAGACAAAAGTTAAACATTGTTTCTTCTACTAAATCTTCTATATCTAATGACTTCTTTGATTTAAATGCAGCTAATTCTAATAAGGACAATATATCTCCAGTACCTTATGATACTAAGGGATATATACCTCCATTAGTATTAGAGTGCCAAATTTTTGATCTAGAAGAACAAATGGAAGAACAAGAGATTTTGAGAAAAATTGAAAACGATGTCATTTTTTCTTTTATGACATCGAGTTTTAAAGAAAATAATTTTGGTCTTCTCAAATCTTCCATCAATTTGTGTTCATCTGATGTTTCTTGCTCTGAGGTTTGTCCAAATCAATTAACTGATCAGTTTGGTTTTATTGATAAATCTTCTTCTTCTAAGTCAAATATTATATCTGAAATTATTGATGACACTTTTACGTTAAATGATCTTTTCTATAAAACAAAGCGTAAAAGAAGAAGGTCAAAGAAGAAAAAGAAGAAAGAGTTTGATATTTTTGAAAATTCTAACTTTTCTGATTCCTCTATTTCAGATAGGCCTTTGAAGAAGTCTGTGAAGTCTGTTTGGCTAAAGAAACAGAGATCTGAAGAATTTGTTTCTGTAGAGGATAAATGTGTAGATTTTCTTTGTAAACAAGACTCATTTGCCTTTTGTAATAAAACTTCAAAATATTCTATAAAGCAAATGTTTCAAATTTCCAAAAATGTCTCACATTCGTCTTCTGATTCTAGTTTAGATGATCGTGCTTTCTCTTCTGATGGTTGTGATTATTTTTCTGATAATATTCCTCGTGCTTCTAATGTCAATTCTGTCAATTATTGTTTCCCCATACGAACTGCAACTAACAAACACGGGCCCAAATACAAGTGGGTACCCAAATCTTTATCTGATTTAAAGTTGCAGGCATCACATGTTAAGGGGGAGTAAGAGAAATTTGGCTTCTGAGTAATTCTGCTTAGGACCCGCACTTCATAGACTCGACTTCTAAACACAACAGTTTAGAACTCGTTCTTCAATGATTAAGCTTCTGACTTAATGAGATACTGTGAGTACATCAATTTTAATTCCGCTGCATTTATCTCTGATAATGATGTTATTCTAGTTTTTTTCTCAATGTTTCAAGAATCTGAGCTTGTTTATCTATCTCATGAATTTATATTACCCAAATATTTCTTTTAATATGAGACACAAATTTATTTTCTTCAATGTAAAAGATGAAATAGTTGAATTTTATTTTGTTCGAACTAAATATCTATTAAAAGTTTAAATCTTTACAAATTTTATTCTATAAAGTAAAGTTTTACATTTTTTCTTTCTTTTGAATAAAATATGTGTCTAGGATAAATTTTCAAGTTCTTTTGTTTATATTAAAGTTTTTATATGGTCAAATTTCAAGTCTTACAAAAGTCGAAAAGTCAGCAACATGTTAGAAACTTTTATTAATGCTTTAAAGATATGTGAGTCGGAATTTTTATAGTTTACTTTGCTTAGACTACCTAAATGATCAAAATTATAGATTGGAATGAAAATATGGGCTAAGCATTTAGACGTTGATCTGAGTAATTGAGATGAATATTAAATTCTTAAAATACAAAAATCTCTAAGTTTAAAAGTTTGTACCTGTGACCTTTCTGGTTTGGGAAAGTACGTTCCGTGGGATGCTTGTCATCTGGTCCCCTAAGGTCATTTGGTCTGGGAGTGATCAAACAGAAATCCTTCTATAGAATCAGATCAAAAGTCATGTTCTACTGGTATGAATGGGTTTAGGATATGTCGATGTAGCCTTTCTGATCCGGGAGAGTAAGTTCCAAGGGGTGCTTGACACCTAGCCCCCTAAGGCCAACTGGTCTGGGAGCGGCTAACCCAAATCCTGCAATAGGGTTAGATAGAAAGTTACGTTTATGGCATGTTCTTTACTTAATAAACTTTTTGATCAAAAGATGCCAAAGTGCACGAGCTTATAAGATGCCAAAGAGCACACTCATGTTAAGATGCCAATGAGCACACATCTCATGATACTTGGTGATATATTTGAGTTGCGACAAACCTGTAAATTTGTGAAAGTCTTAATTTTTGATGACTTAGTATCAGTACATGCAAAGTTCTCTATAAGATTTTTAGAATTGCATTTTCTTGAAGCTAATTGAAGATTCGCATGTGAGCACACTGAATAGATTGCTGGAAGTTTTTTGAAACTGAACATGTCTTAACTTGATATGCAATGAAACTCGTTCTTGTATCCTACAACATATGTTTGATTTCCAATGATTGATAAATTTGTAATATTTTACTCTGTAGAAGTTTATTTGTTTAGTGTTTAAAATTTTATATGTTTAGTTGTTTCAAAATTTAAATTCAGTATATTTTTCTTTCTACATTAATATTTGATCATTGTGTTCTCATAAATATATTTTAATGGGTTTATGCATTATTCAAGGGGGAGTGAACAAAGAGAATGAATTTCAAAGATTATATCTGTTTTTGAGGGGGAGTGTCTGTTTTTCTTTACATGAATGCTATCTTGAATTGTCTTATCTAGTGCATTTATGTAGGGGGAGTCAAAGAGAGCTTAAAATTGTAAAAAAATTTCCAAGGCAGATTTGCGCCTCCCACATGACACGCAAACCTTGCTTTGCGCGTCCCATGTGGAACGCAAACCTTGTTTTGCGCTTCCTTCATGAAACGCAAACCTTGGTTTGCGCCTCCAACATGAAGAGCAAACCTCCCTGTTTTCTCTGTTTCTTTGTTTTTGCAGATCTTACGCTGTCTTGTCTCCAACATTTACATGACCAAGTTGATCAAGATCATCAAGGTCATGAGGGGGAGAAGTCAAGGAGAAGTTAAAGAGACAAAGAACTCGATTGATTATCTGCTGATCAAGTTTCGCTCAAAGATTCTATTCTCTCAGCTACAACTGATTCTTTTCGTGTTCCTGCTCCGATCACCACAGTTCATTCAAGATCATTCAAAAGAGGTGCATCGTCTTGAGCTTAAGCAGCAAAGAAAATCTCAATCTGAAAAATGCTGAGAATTTTTTTTAAAAAGTCAGAAAGCTTCTTAAAGAGGCTTTGTTGGTCCGTGCTGATTTAGAAGATTATTTTTAAAGACCAAAGCGCCAATGATTACTAAGGGGGAGATTGTTAGATCTGATTTTATAGTAATCATTGTATTTATTTCCTTTATCTGTCAGTGCTTATTGTTCTTTTCTGTCTTGTTAGTGCCTTGGGGTATTTAAGTCCCCTTGGCTTGTTTGGTTGTAAGAACTTTTACATTTTGAATACAAGTTACTGTTTCATTTGAGCGTACATTTTCTCTCTCTAGATTTTCTCTCTACAGATCTTGTGATCTTGGAATATCAAGAAGAAAGAAGAAAGAAGAAAGAAAGGATGAACCGGGAGATGCTACAACTGTGGCAAATTTGGGCACTTCTCCAGAGACGGAAAGTTCAAGAAGGTAAAGAACTCAGAATATTATGCAAGGAAGTCACTCATTGCCAAGAAAGCTGAAGAAGGAAAGGTGCTTATGGCTGAAGAGGAAAACTGGTTGTTCCAATGTTCTGATGACGAGGAGCAGGCGCACTTCACCCAAGTTTCCTACATAGCAAAACTGGATGGTGACGATGAAGCTTCTGAGGCACATTCCGAATATGCAAACTCTGAGGTAAGTGATAATTCTGAACTTATTGAATCTCTGATGGCCCAAATATATAATATGAAAGATGAATTTGCTTTATTGAAAGGTAAACTTAGCTCTACACATCAATCAGTGTTGAGTTTTCGTGATGAAAACGCTTTGCTAAAAGTTGTTGTGGAAGAAAAAGAAAAAGAAAAGGATGGTTTAAAAGCTGAAAAGGAATCTTTAAAAAGAAAAATATCTGGCTTAGAAAAGGATCTCGTAAATCTCAATGCTAAAAAGGGTGAATTTAAAATCAAATTTGAAGTTTGTTTTCAAGAAAGAAATGAAGCTTACACCAAGATTAAGCAATTGGAGGATATTTACATGAAACGAGGTCAGACTGAGCAGAATTTAAATCTGTTAACCAATAAACTCCAAGATGAAAGGTTTTATAAACTCAAACCAGGATTGGGTTTGCCAATGAACGATGTTTTGAAAAAGGCACCGGAGCACTTGTATAATTTTGATAAACTTGGCTCCACAATCAGACCAATTCCTAACATTCGTGCAACCTTTGTTGAAGCAAGTACTTCTAAACCTTTACAGAGAACAAAGGTAAAGAAGAAATGAGAGAAAACAAGTCTTGTGACACTGATTCTCAAAATTCTTTTAAATCAGTTGGTTTTAAATATAGTGATTTGAACAAAAGCTATGAGACTCGAAAGATCGAATTAGCTGAGTTTGATTCACTGTTTACCACATCTTCAAAAGAATCAGTCAGCAATGACACGGTTCCACCTGAGACTGCATGCAAATATGATGAGTATGAATCAGATGTTGATCCATCAACTATACCATCAGTCTCAAATCCCATTGCTTCTAAACCTTTACTTGTTGAAGAGATTGAAGAAGAAACTGTCATCACGAATGGATCTTGTTCTAAAAATGACAAAATGGAGTTTATTGAAAACATGACCGAGGAAAGGTTTTCTGAAATGATGAATGCTTCAGACTCTGATCCTGTTTCTACTGCAAAGGAGCTAAATTCTGTGAGTGATCATACATCTGAATTGATGAAGCAAATTGAGATGTTGCAACAGTCTCTTGCTGAGGTTGAAGATGAAAACTTTGATCTCAAATTTAAACTTGAAAAATCTTTGAAAGAAAATCAAGAGCTTTGAACAGAGATCAATGATTTGAAAATTACTTTGTTTAAGAATGCTTCAAATGATAAACAGATGTTCAATGATCCAAGTTGGAAGGTAAGAACTAATCCAGAATTTGATGCTCCTGCAAAACCTTCAGTTGTTTACTCTGATTGTCCTGAATATCCACCTAGTATCTTTGACAAAGGTGAGACTTCAAGTAACTCTAGAAAAGAACCACCCTCTAAGATAGAGACTAACAAGATTCCTGTTTCTGTTTAAGATATAAAAGGAAATGGAGTTGGGAGGAGTAAGAAGAATAAAGATGATAGGATGAATAAAAATGATAGTTTGACTTTTAGTGAAACTTCTGTTCCAAATAGTTGTACTTCAGATAGTGATGTTTTGAAAAATAATTCTTTTTGTTAGATCACAAATTTATTGGATTCAAGATCATCCAATCTGAAGTTTTCAACCTAAAGCTAACGCTGAAAAGTCGCTCTCGATATTAAGTCTAAAGTTAGTTTGTAATAACATGTCAAAGTTGTTTATTGTATTTTATGTTTGTCCTAAATTTCTTTTAATAGATATTAGGATATTAGTTTAAATATCTAGATATTAGTTTAGATATTATGTTTTGATAATATCTTAGTTAGATATTATTATGTTAGTAGTTGTTAGGTGAGATATTAGAAAACATATCTCACAATCTCAACATCTTAGAAATCGATCAAACACTGTTCACAGAGAGAAACAGTGAGAGCTTAAACAGAGAAACAATATCAACCTTTGTAATCCGCGTTTGTAATCTAAACAGGTTGGTAAATCGTATCTTGTTTGTTGTTTGATTATCTGGTAAACGATCGTGTTCAATCACACGGACTCACAATTGGTATCAGAGCTTAAACCAGATCAAAATCAAATTTTCAAGAACTCTCTGTGTTCTTCATTTTTACCACTGTATCATCGATCAATCTTTCAAACAGTGGTTGTTTTTAAAATCGAAAAGGTTGTGTGTTGCACTAGTTGGTTAGTCGATCAAACTGTCAAAGTTTGGTGCTGTATTTCAATTTCTAGATAGGTCAATTTGGTGATTTACAGACCGATTTATCGAAGAAGCACACACCGGTCCACACCGGTTACACGCACACCGGTCGAAATCCATCGGTCTACATCGGTCGAAAACTCTTATCCGGTCGATACAATTCCACACCGGTCGCTGCACATTACCGGTCGCATACACCGGTCATATAACGATCCGGTCGACCACATTCCCGGTCGCAAGCAATTGTCCGGTCAAAGTCATCAATCCGGTCAACACTCCTTTGAATTGAAGCAAGAGTTCGGTCGACATCAAGTCCGGTCTCAACCCCGGTCGAACACATCAAAGCATAAGCTCGATCAACATCTAAATACCGGTCGAAGGTATACAGTCCGGTCACACATCTCCACACCAGTCGAAAAACTTCCCCGGTCAAAAAACATCACTCCGGTCGAGTGTTTTGCGTCAACAGTTCATCGCGCAAACCTGCACTTCGCGCTACCAACGACTCGCGCAAACCCTTGTTTGCGTCACCCACCTCTCGCCCAAATCTTCTTTCGCGCGACCCACTTCTCACGCAAAGTTTGCTTTGCGCCATACACGTCTCGTGCAAACCTTCCAGTTTACGCGACCCACTTCTCGCGCAAAACTATTTTGCGCCAGCTTCTTATCACGCAAAGTTGATTTTTGCGCCACCTTCACTTAGCGCAAAATTGTGCTTTTGCTCCAATTCCAGACTTGGTTAAATTTGGAAATTTTTATTTCTGAATTTTATCTGATTTTATTTGCATTAACGATCATATCTGTCAAGTTCTTTTATTACAGGAATCATGGATCATGATGATTTCTTTACTCCACCTAAAGAGAAAAGTTTGTCAGATAAAGTTTCAGATCTTAAAGACAAGAATCAACTAGACCAGATGTCTATTTCGAAAGATTTTTTATTATCTGGAACTGATATGAAACCTCCTGTTTTAGTCAGAGGAAAATATGAGTAGTGGAAAATCCATTTCTTAGACTTTATTGACAAACATGAATTGAATACTTATATCAGATTATCTTTGCAGGAAGGGATGATGAAAATTCCAACCAAGTTCAATTCTTCTCGAGGAGCTTATGGATTTATGGAAATGAAAGAGGTTCCAGTATACCTTAATGAATACACAGATGAGCAGAGACGGAGACATGAAGCTGATAAATTTGCCAAAATTCTTATTTTGAAAGGAAGTTCAGAAGAGATTTCTATTCAAATAAATAGCAAATGGGCTACAGCAAAACAATTATGAGATCAACTTAAAGGTAAAACAATATTGTCTCCAATAGAAAAGGTTAAGGTATTGGAAGCTGAGAACTCTGAGTTAAAAGGACAGATTTCTGATTTGGAAGCTAAAATCCAGAAGCTAGATCTTGTTTGGAGCAAGGAGAAGATTAAGAATCTGGAGGATGCTAATGCTGAGCTTCAAAAGAAGAGTATTGAGGAGAAGAAGGTGATTGAGCTTAAATGTATGAAGCTTTCTCAACAAGTTAGTAACTTTGAGAAAGTAATCATTTTGGAAAGAGATCAGTTTGCCAAAGAGAAGAAGGCATTTGATCAGAAGAATGTTGGATACTTAAAAGAGATATCAGATGGAAGAAAGGGTGCTAAGAAGGAATTTGAAAAAGAAAGAAGCACCTTTGAAGCTGAAATTAGGAAGCTTACCGAGAAGCTATCTGTACTGTCTATGTGTGCACAGAAAGAGAAGAAAAAGAAGTGTGAGCTTGAGACGAAGATTGACCTTCTTGTCAAAGAAAGAAACAATTATTCTTCAAAGATTAACGAGCTTGAAAATATTATTTCAATGGTGGTGGTGACTGAGCACAAGACTCCAGAGTCAATCGTCCACTCACCTCGAGATGATTCAGCTGATTCAGAATGCTCATTCAAGTCAGCTACAAGTTCAACATTCAAACCTATTTCTTCTAAAAGGTCAGTTAAATCTTCTAATCAGATTCGTAGTTCAAACCTTTTATTTGATAGAAATATAGATGGTTCAGGTACACATCAAAGAAGGAAAAACAGCTACAAAGAAGCTGAACTGGTCTGGAACAGGAAACCAGTTGAAGCAAAGAAGAAAGATGAGCTGAAATGTAAAAACTCATGTGTACATACGCATAATGCCAAGAAGAACAATGCGCGAAAAGGTAAACCTGATTTTGTTTACACGAGAGATCAATTAATCAGGTTGTCAGGCAAGAAATTCTATTGTTCTTATTGTTGTACACATGATCCTGTTCATAAAATGAGTGACCATTACTGGTATGGTTCTTACTCAGTTACCCTCACAAGAACTGCAACTAACACTCATGGACCCAAATACCAGTGGGTACCAAAGAAACGGGATGATTCTGTGTTGCAGGTTCTTACTCAGTTACCCTCACAAGAACTGCAACTAACACTCATGGACCCAAATACCAGTGGGTACCAAAGAAACGGGATGATTCTGTGTTGCAGGAACCTACTATCAAGGGGGAGTAGGAGAATGAAGGCTTTTGAACAAAACAGTTCAAGACCCGCACATCAATGTCAAAGAGGCTTCTAAGTAAATCATCTTAGAACCCGTACTTCAACGATGTATGGCTCTTGAATACAACAGTTCAAGACCCGCACTTCAGTGATCAAAAGACCTTACTCCTGTGCTGATAAGAGATTGTACTCCAATACTCGAATGAGGAAATCAACCTTCAAGGGGGAGTACATATTTGTCTGAAATTTTAATGCATATCTTTTTAAATGACATATTTTTAAATGCATAATTTCAGGGGGAGTAAAAAGGTGATGACTTCTGATTATTTCTGATCAGAACTCATACTTTCTTTGTTTTACTGCTTTTTGTCTTTTTAATTTCAGTGAATAAATTTGCTTTGACTAAGACATAAGACTTTTGCAGTTTTTGAGATATGCTTACAGGATCATATCTTTATGACGACTTTAAGCTTAACTTCATGAGATGTAAGATTGCACTCAAAAGGTATCATTCCTTATCTTCATCTCATATATGGTTGAAAATTGGACAACTTTCAATCATAAGAAAACATTGTTCTTAAAAGTTCAAACCACTTCCCGAATCTTAAATTGATTTCATAATTTGGAAGTGTGATTTTAAATGTTTTCAAGATCTATTTGTGCTTTAACTGAAATAGTTAAACCAAATTGAGCATCATATGCATCATAGGAAAACATGATTTCATTGTGCTAGGACTTAACACAACTTCTACGGAATCACCTTAACCAGTGATTTCTACCCAAGAAGTTAATCCATAGTGATTGAGTGTAAGAAGTCGAAAAGAAATGAGTGTGGATTGTGTGATGAGGTATATCAGAAAAAGAGTAAGCTAAATGTTTAAAAGAAAGAGGGTGTAAGAACGGAGTTAAAAGAATATCATAACTCTGCACCAACTACTTTCTGAGTCGGGCAGCCACAATTCTACTGTTTCACAACTCATTGGTGATCATTATTGAAATAGGCAACTAGCCCATGCCAACTCTTGATCAAACCTCACCAGCTACTCATTTTCTTCTTAAAAGGAAAGTGTTTCACATTTTAAAAGAGGAAGCATCACATTTATTATCTGATTTTCATTTGGAAAATCTAGATATTGAAAAGAAGGAAGTCTGCCCCACCTTCGCACTTCAATCATGCACATTGAGTCTGTGTTTAACTTACTGTTATCTCAGTGGTTTACACAATTTTGAGCCTATAAGCAATCACTTGTGCTTAATTCTTTCTATCACATGCACGAACACACAAAGAATTTGTTTCTTTGTCATAACGTTCATAGAAATTGCCTTTGTGGTGTTTCGATGATTGAATGGAATCCCTGGGGGAGTGAACATCATAAAAGCTCCTTTCTAATGTGTATTTGTTACACACAGTAACTTAGTGTTACTGACAGACATTTTACCTGATTCATTTATTGATTCAGGTGTTACACGATTATTTTTCTGGATTTGCAAAGATCTGGATGAATATCTTTTGAATTGACGGATCAGGGCTCCTGATGAAATACATTTCTTGATATATGTTTTGATGAAGTCGTTGCACTTTTCATCAAAAAGGGGGAGAAGAGCCTACCAAGAAATGTGAAAGATCAAAGGTTTAGAGAATTCTTCCAAGATAGAATGGAGAAGAGCTAACCAAGAAAAGATTCTTCAAAGTATTCTAAAGACATACTGATCTGAGAGAAATTTTCTTTGAAGATAATTTGCCTGGAGATTACTACAAATTGAAGAGAAAGAAAGAGATTGCATCTTCTGAGCTGAAAGAGAAGACCAAATTGCTAAATCATTTAGGTAATGATCTTGATCCAAAGGGGGAGATTGTTAGATCACAGATTTATTGGATTCAAGATCATCCAATCTGAAGTTTGCAATCTGAAGCTAACGCTGAAAAGTCGCTCTCGATATTAAGTCTAAAGTTAGTTTGTAATAAAATGTCAAAGTTGTTTATCGTATTTTATGTTTGTCCTAAATTTCTTTTAATAGATAGTAGGATATTAGTTTAAATATATAGATATTAGTTTAGATATTATGTTTTGATAATATCTTAGTTAGATATTATTATGTTAGTAGTTGTTAGGTGAGATATTAGAAAACATATCTCACAATCTCAACATCTTAGAAATCGATCAAACACTGTTCACAGAGAGAAACAGTGAGAGCTTAAACAGAGAAACAATATCAACCTTTGTAATACGCGTTTGTAATCTAAACAGGTTGGTAAATCGTATCTTTGTGTTGTTTGATTATCTGGTAACGATCGTGTTCATTCACACACGGACTCACAATTGATGGACATGAATGTAAGATTTGTTCCGATAAATCTAAGTTTATGAATTTTGCTCAGAAGAATCTATATTGCAAACACTGCTGGGATAATTCTTTCAAATACTACTCCCCTCCTAAGTCCAAAAAGTGTAAAAGAAAAGCTAAACTAAACCTTAATTCTAATTCTTTCACACAACCCAAAGTGTTTCGGGCTAAGGTTGCCAATCCTAGATCCAAAAAGCACTTTCAGGAATTAAATGTTAAAATGGTTTGGAAATGGGTTCCAAAACCCCGTTATGAATGGAGAGTGAAAGTTAAACATGCTGATATTCCTTAATTGCTTGGTGCTAACCGCGAAGGACCCATCTTGATATGGGTACCTAAGCAAAACTAATTGTCTCTTTTGCAGGCCTGTCGATTGTGGGTGATAGATTCTGGATGTTCACGCCACATGACAGGATTCAAGCACCTCTTGCATAACTATGTGGAGGAGCCTGCCGGAGCAGTTCGTTTTGTAAATTCTGAAGTAGAAGGACACGTTAGAGGATATGGAATGCTGGATAATGGAGTTGTGAAGATTCAAAGGGTGTTATATGTTGAAGGACTTGATCATAATTTGTTTAGCACCAGTCACTTCTGTGACATGAAATATCAAGTTCGCTTCACAACAACTCATTACTATCTTGAGGATCCCGATGGTTACGAAGTCTTCAAAGCTAAACGCCATGGAAATCTATATTATGTAGATTTTCCAACTTTGTCTGCCACACGTCTAGTATGCCTATTAGCCAAAGCATCTAAAGCAAAATCATGGACGTGGCATCGCTGCTTGTCTCATCAGAATTTCAGATCAATAGCTAAGATACAGAGACAAGGTATGGTCAAAGGTCTACCATAAATGAGGTTTGAGAAAGACTCACTATGCTATGCATGTGAGATAGGCAAAATGAAGCGAAGCTCATTCAAGTCCAAAACTGAACCATCAACCTCATCTGCACTAGAACTTCTTCATATGGACCTTTGTGGCCCAATGCGAACAGCGTCTATCAACGGCAAGAAATACGTCTTAGTAATGATAGATGACTATTTAAGGTATACATGGCTCGAGTTTCTTCTCAACAAGTCAGATGCGCCAGAATTGATTATAGCTTTTATAAAGCGCATTCAAGTACGTCTTCAATTGCTAGTCCGAACTCTTCACAGTGACAACGACACGGAGCTCAAGAATGACACCTTGCAGAGTTATCTTATCTCTGTGGTAATTTCACATACCTTCTCCGTAGCCTATACTCCACAGCAGAATGGCATTGTTGAACGGAAGAACCACACTCTTGTTGAAGCTGCTCGTACTATGCTTGCATATTCTGATCTACCCATGTATCTTTGTACCATGATTTCTTCTATGTGCAGGTTTGTTCAAGTGACAATGGCTTCTAATCGCTTCTGATTAGAACCCACACTTCAGTGCATTATTTTTTTTCGTTTGTTTTCTATTCTGTTTAAAAAAAAATTCTCTTATTATTAAGTTGAGGGGGAGCTTATTAGACAAAGAGCTTATTTTGCCAACCACCTTTAGTTGTCAAAACAACTTATGTTTTTGATTTCTCCAACATTTTATTCTTCATGTTTGTAATCCTTTGTGCTTACATGTACAAAAGGCTGTTGAACAACACGTTCTTTTAGGAAAATACAAGGGATTCAGTGTGTGAGTTTAACAGAACTTCCATGGATTCACGATAACCAGTGTTTCCTACCCAGGAAGTATTCCCTGAGTGATTGAGGGGAGAGGGGTCAAAAGATTTGAGTGTTGGTGTGTGAAGAGGTAAAATGGAAAAGAGAGATTGGTTAGAAGTGAGATTTAACAGTTTAAAAGAAAGAGGGTGAGAGAACAGAGTAAAAGAATATTAAACTCCGCACCAAACTTCTTTCTGAGCCGGGCAGCCACATTTACTGATTGGTTCACATCCTTTGGTGACCATCATTGAAAAAGCCACCTAGCCCAAGCCATCTCTTGCATACAACCCCACCAGCTACTCATTCTTTTCTCAAAAA
Organism: Arctium minus; assembly: GCA_954870635.1. Taxonomy (NCBI): domain Eukaryota; kingdom Viridiplantae; phylum Streptophyta; class Magnoliopsida; order Asterales; family Asteraceae; genus Arctium; species Arctium minus. The sequence goes on along the minus strand of OX941080.1, from coordinate 117,191,641 downwards.
GAGAATGTTTCACATTTTCTGGGGAAGCAGCACATATGCTATTGGTTCTTCATTTGGAAGATACTAATATTGAAAAAGAAGGAAAGTTGCCCCACCTTCGACCCTTTCTCATGCACATTGAGTCTTTGTATAATTTGTTGCTGTCTCAACAAGTTTACATACTTTGAGCCTAAATTGAAAAGCAATCATCGGTGATTAATTCTTTCATACACATGCACAAGCACACAGAAATTTGTTTTCTGTCAGAACGTTCATAGATAACCATGTGTTATTCGATGATTGAATGGAAGTCCTGGGGAGCCAACATCAAAACCAGCTCCTTATATAGTAACTTTGTGTTACTCAGTGACTTTGTGTCACTGACAGGCATTCCAAACTGAGTCATTTGTTGATTCAGGGTTACCACATTCATTTTATTTGAATCTGAAAAGATTGAAATAATCACTTTCTCCATTTGGAGAGACTGCTCTCATTTCCACACAGGGATCTATACATGAAGATAATGCTTAATTCATGTCTATGCAAAAAAGGGGAAGATTTTTTTGCTATGTTTTGATGATGATGATTCTCACCATTCATCAAAAAGGGGGAGAATAATCAAGAAAGGGGGAATACAAGAAGAATCTTTGACTGAAGTTTCAAAGATGTAAAAGTGTCTAAACTTATTCGATTCATCAAAAGTCTGATTGAAGATGATCGTCAGAAAGACACTTCAGTTAAAGAAAGACTACAAGTTTTCAAGAGAAGAGAAGACCCGAAGACAATTACCAATTTTTTTTTAATCTTGAATCCAAAGGGGGAGATTGTTGGATCATAAATTGTATTTAGTTGAAAGTTATTTGTTATTGGGCCTCAAGCCCATTAGGCCTATACGGCTTAATATTTAAGGTTTTAATTGTTAGGTTTTAGGTTAATCCTCGATAATAATCATAATTAAGAAAGTTAGAGGTAGTCGTAATCTGTAACCTGTACGTATCAAGGTACCAAGAACACACACAAGGTTTTCATTGATTAATCAAGGGATCGTGGTATGTTATTCTGATTTATTTATCTCTTGATCTGTATTGTGTTGTGTGATTGTTTATCAACTAGTTATTTGGGTTTAACAATGAGCATCAGACTCAGTCGAGAAAGATGGTACATCCGAGTGATGGGGAGGCTTGGAAACATTTTGACAAGAAACATTCCAATTTTTCTCAAGAGATCGGGAACATACCGCCTTGGATGCGCATGAAAGAGTGGTACGCCCACCTGGCTTTGCTTATTCCCGGAAAGAAGAGCCCAGACAGAATTTGGATGTATTTCTTCGACCCTTGATCAACGAGTTGAGGATGTTATTTATGTGGGTATTTATACCTATGATGCTTATTGTAGGCCGAACTTCACAATGAGTGTCATACTGTTGTGGACGGTTAGTGATGGTTAGTGACTTCCCTGCTTATGTCATGCTTTCTGGTTTGAGCACGCATGATAAGTTAGTTTGTCCATATTGCATGGGCTATGCATGTGTGTTCCAGTTACGAAGCGGAGGGAAGTCATGTTGGTTTGATTGTCACCGCAAGTTTCTACCAATGAGTCACACGTTTATGTGTGACAGGATACGATTTCGTAAGGGACATGCTAAAAAAGCCGATCCACCCTTAGTGCCAACTGGGGACCAAATATGGAATCAATTATGTACCCTTCCTACGGTTTATGTTACATTGTTTACCTTTAAATCCAACTCTCTATCTAGTTTGTTGGGCAAAATTTAATATTGTTTAAGTTAAAATGTTAGTATATTATATATATATATATATATATATATATATCTGTCTAGTTTAGGTTGCCATTTTTGGGAAAACATTAGTGTAACACCCTAAATTTTAGAGGAATTTAAAATTCGAAAATTCGGCAATATGACGGCTAAAATAGGAGTAAAACTTGAATAATTCACCAATGACATTTCAACCAAAAATGCCATCCCAAAACAGGGAACTAAGTATGACGATTACAACCCAAAAATAAATCAAAGTTAATTTCAACAACCTACTAATCTAGACACGATTAAATCCGGATTAAATTCGGGTGTTCACTCTTTACTCCTCCAAAAGTATATCAAGTCTAGATTGGTTGCGCCTCTCTATAACTTCCCAAAAATGTTACTATCCTCCGACCACTCTTCCCTCAAGCTCGGGGGAGTCCCACCGCTATAATGACATGTCATACATGACATTTTAAGAAAAAGTGTTAGGCTAAAGCCTAGTGAGATCAAGCATTTATATTTAGAAATAATCAATCATAAACTGAAGTAAGATAAGTGGATTTATAATAATAATTATATAACCTTTCACCATAAGCATATACCTCTTGGGTTAAAGGGGAGACCCACTTACTAACACAAGTGACAGAACCCAAGAGTATGCCACTTGACGAGTTAGTAAAACCAATACACATAAAAATACACGCAAGTAATGTTAGGTTCGGTAGCTTTAAACGTACACCCGTGGAAAGTCAACTTCCACCACATAGGGTCCTTACGTTGAGATCCTCATCTAATATTGCGTATTAGCACGTAGGACTTATAACCCAATCCGATGCCTAAACATGCCTCGATGTTGAAAACTAACATCCCATCACCGGCCAAATATTACAAACAATTATGGGGTCATGACGCCCAATGCAAGCAATTATACCAAATCGATGCCAATACAACAAATAAATAATTCCCACAATCATGATACCAATAAGATGCTAAAGCTAAGCTCCAAAGTGGTTGCTTATCAATTTTCCAAGAGGTTCCCATATATTACCATTGACTAGTATTTTCACATTTAAAACCATCTTATCCCAACACTCATTCAATTGATAAACATCAAATTCTCAAACCCTAGTTTTTGGTTTAAAGCACATAAACTTGGGGACAAAGGAAAATATGTTTATAATACAACAATTCACAAGTGAATCCAAAATATAAGTCCATTTCCTTGAAAACCTTGTTTATTCAAATAAACCCTAAAATCTTCAAAATTAGGGTTTTGGTGAAAACTTACCCAACTCAAGAATTTGAAGATGGAATTACTTAGTAGGTCAAAACTCATAGTTTTACATGTATAAAGTTGTAGGCAAAGATGAACTCACCTTAGTGGCTTTTAAATGAAAAAGCCAAACCCTAGAATGGTGATGATGATTGATGGAAGCTTGAGCACCGTAAGACTTCCTTCTTAAATAACCTAGAACCACATTCAATGATCTCAACAATCAAAAGGTTGGAGGTAAATGCAGAGAGATGGATTTAGGGGAAGAAAACTTACCAAAAACGCAGAGAGAAATCGGCTAGTAGAAATCCCAAAATCTGATAAATGGGTACAATTTTCGGGCTTCCCTAGCGATAGTGACATTTGTCACAATCGCCAACTTTGTATCGAGAGTTGTGGTGTTGCCGCGAGAGTGCCTCGGAGAGAGTGACTAAGTCACAATCGCCGGGCACAATCGTCCGATCTGTACCGTAAGTCCTCCTCTTGCCGCGATAGTGACATGCGATTATGCCCTTTGGCATAATCGTCGGATGCCCAAAATCTCGAAATTTCAAACGTTAAAAGTCCATCGATGTTCAAGATTACAAAAATGAAATTAGACATAACACATGGGAGGTCCAAACATATAAAATGGACTCTTGAGGTTGAATATCAAATTACCATATTTGAAATTTTTCGGGTGTTACAATTAGGATTGTTTTAGTTTAAATGTTGGTATATATATCTCCATTTTAGTTTGGGTTGCTATTAATTGGGCAAACGTTAGGATTGTTTTATTTGAAAACGTCCCATTTACAGTCGGTATGATGTCGAAATTGACTTGTGTTTTATACCACAGGGTACATATCAAACCAATGTCACCCAATAATAGATGAAGAATTGTTGAAACAATCGGTCAGGGGAAGCAAGAAAGGCCGACTATACGGCTTTGGGAACACATCTGATCTGAATTTGATCTTGATTGGATACCCTCATATTGATATGCGAGTGGTGCATCGTCTTTTGGTGCGCGATTGTTTAACTCTTTTCTTTTGATGTTTATCTATTTCATATATAATTCTTATTAAAAAATTTAATGTTTCTTGTTTTATGTTTTGTAGATTCAAGGATTAGAAGAGAACTTTAAGTAGGAGATGGAGGAGATGCACCGAGCAGAAGAGGTCCGCAAGAAGCAACAAGTTGGTGACCAGGTTAGACTAGTTAACCCAAAGTCACTTTCCTTCGATCCAGTTTCCTCTGTCGCAGTTTCTGCCGCCCCCACCCCAGAGTCTTGATGTTTGGTTGTTATGAACTATTTTATTTGAACTAACGTACTTAATCTCCGTTTCTCAAACAATTAAGACAATTTGTATTATTCCACCCAAATAACTGATGACAGACTTTAATTAATTTATTATTTGATTTACAGTTTTTAGCAGTTTTTTTAGTATTTACAGAATTTTAAAATTTTAAAATCAATTAATTTTTTTTGTATACAGTTAATTTCCGGCAGAATATCCTTCGCTGAAATTTTCCAATTAAAAAGAAACTTCTTTAACTTTCCAATTATAATAAAAAAACAAATTTTCCGGCTGATTTCCGACGGATTTACGGCGGAATTTCCGTCGGAAATTTGTTTCTTCCTGATTTTACTATTTTTTAATTTTTTTTGATAAATAAATTATAAAATATAAATTAATTAACCGGCCGCCGTCCGAAACTTAATTAATCTGATTAAGAAAAGTTGATTAAGTGAGTTTCTTTAAGAAAATTGGTAAAAAACAGAAACGGATATATCCGTCAGAAATGGTGAATCCATCGGAAATTCGTCGGAAATGTGATTCTGCGGTGGGGGATCTTGCGACAGTTGAATCCGCCCGGAAATCCGCTGCTCGTAGCCATTTCCGACGATTTTTCCGTCGCAAAAAGACCATCTGTCTTGTCGTGAATATAATCACCATATGGTGCTTTCTTGTTTGCTATTGCTTGGGAGATGGCGCTGTGATAGTTTGGGTTTTGACTCTCTTCTCCGTCACACTCTTGTCTCCTTTGTTTTCAACACACATGCAGTTGTCACCACTTCTTCCTTATTCGTTTCTTGTTCAACTTCGATCACTTCATGATCATTCTGTAGTAGTGTAGGTAAAAGTAATTAATGTTATACACAACAAAATTATAGTTTGTGGTAGTATATTTAGACTTTTAAACATATTCTTGAAATGAGAAGTCAAAGAAAATGCCATAAAATATTTAAATGTTTAAGTTTCTGTTTAAATATTCTAGCTATTAGAATTCGGTACCATCATATTTCTTTTAGCAATCATTTTGGGATTGGTGGAGCTAGACAAGAAGGGGAAAGGAACTTGCTTATTTTTAAAGGTGTATGTATTGAGGCGTTTGGTCACCATCACAAATTCCAGACCCAAGTCAACCAACCTTGATCATATGAGACTACATATATGGGTAACCTCCACAAATCATGTCTAGCTCAGTTGGTTTCCCCAAGGGCGGTAACATCCTTGGGGGGTTGTGGATGGTATCCCAATCTACCCGGGTTCGATTACAAGGGGAGTCAATTTGAGGGCATGAGGAGCACCCAGTCCTTGGGTCGGTCCAGTCGTTGACTGGGCTGCCCCCAGCCCGGTCTTAGACTGTGGTTGGGCTCTAGGTTCAGCGTAAGCTGGGCCGGGACAACGGCAGATTAGTGGGCTGCCCGTGGATGCCCGATACCGCTAGGGAGGTGTGCGCGCGTGTGTGCGTGTGTTCGTGGTAGTTGTTCGTTGGTTCGATGCCACTATGCCTTACAAAAAAAATAAAAAATATATATATGGGTAACCTCCATGGCTCCCAGGGTTTTTAAATGAAACTATTTATATGGAAACATGACTCTTTGTTTTTTGCTTTCTAATTGTTTTGTTTGTTTTTTAAAGTTGGCCAGGTGAAGGTGTGCCCTAGGTAATCAGTTTACAGTATGTCAATCTAAAAGCAAGTACCAGAGTGCAGATTAATTTGACAAGAAGAAGAAGAAGCATTTTTATTGTAAACTTGTTATGGATAGAGTCACATTGAAATGAGTCCGATGGTGCAGAAAGATCATACATCAATTTTGCAAATTTGTTTTTTGCATCAAAATGATTTTTTTAGCCATGACGTGGTGTTGCGGTGATATATCTTTTTATAATTAGGATTGATGACCATCAGTTGTACATTAATAACAATGAAGACAATGTAGTGATTTTTTTTTCTCAATCTATATGTTCAAGTTAGATATGACTTATGAATTAGAGACCACGGTATTTAATGTTAACAGGTATAAAAAGAAATTTTGTTTATTGTTTTCTTCTTTTCTGCAATAAGGTAGCGACACCAACTTCTAGAGCGCCTTTACCGTTATCTTTTACATTTACTTCATGATATTGTTCACTCTCACCCATTCTTTAATTTCCTCCATTCCATTTCGGTGCAAGTATTGCATGGTTTTTTATTTTTACGATGAGAATCTAATGTAAGCATTGGTAGCTTTGGTTGCTCTACTTTGATGGATCCTGCAATGCGAAAGGTTGTGTCTTGAATTTGTGATCTTGCAAACATGTGTTCTTTGACTACATGAGATTATACTTCGATTATGTTCATCATCCCCCCTGTTAGACAATTCTGCTCATCGATATTCATGTGTCTTGCTTCTACGAACTAAAGATGATGATCATTTTTAACGATTTATATATGTTTTTTAAGTTGCAGGTTTAAAAATGTGGTGATCATTTTTCAATCTAAAATATTACAAGCAACAGTCGCATAACACCAATAAACTCAAACAACAAACTCACACACATAATTGATCATGGATTAGTAGGTTTAGGGGTGGCAAAATTAGTTATAGCATCTTAGTTGTAAGAATTCTTTAAAATCAAGCCTAAAGAGGTTTTGGCAAAATGGTCATAGGTCTTATGGGTTCTAATGTGAATGGTCATATGTCTTATGGTTCTAACGTGTTGAGATTTTTTTTAACTTCATCTAGCAAAATGAATTATTAAGTTTGATTCGAATGATGTGAGACTTGTAAAAAATGAATTTGATCATAAAAGGTTTTTCATTGACAGAATTTCATAGGACACCAATGAAGAACACTTAAAAGAAGGTTTCTCAAACCTAATTTACAAGAAATGTTGTCATGCTTTGTGGAGGCACACAACTAGTAATATTGTAATAGAAGGATATAGTTGATTAATAAATATAAAAATAAGAGTTGAATTCTTGTGGAGAGGAGGCATAGGCATAGCCAGGGGTTTTATTCTGTCGGTTAAATCGGTTTTTAGTTTATTTGGTTCGGGTTAATTGGTTTTCAAATCTTTTTAAACCTAACCAATAATCAAACCAAATAGGATTCGGTTTAATTGGTTTTGTTTAATTGGTTTTCAGGTTATTCAATTCGATAACTGGTTAAACCGAATAAAGATTTATGTTTTTTCGTTGGACACTTGCTTCAATAATTCTTGAGAATTATGTGTCTGTTGCTTTTAATATGCAAGTGTATCATACATTCATACTCAAGAGTTGACTTATATTAGATAAAAAACAATATTGATCAAAAACCAATATTTACCAAATGACATTATTTTTCTTCATGTGGCGTAAATCAACCAAAAAACATATTCTAATAAAATAAACATAATCTACTATCCATAAAAAATGGGAAAATGACTGAAATAGCACATTTTCCCTTGCCAAATTAAAGGAATAGCACAAAAAAAAAATTAAAAAAAAGAATTTTCCGATTTGACACCCTTCTTCGCAGGTGACCTGTCGTCGGCGAAAAAAAAAAGGTGCGATCCACCCGCCGGTGGTCGATTCCTAATGCAACACGTGGAAAGGCTAGACCAACTGTGACATATATCACACACTCGACTGACCACCTCTGCAACTCTCGGTTTTCGGCTCATTTCGCCGACGACGAAATGGGATTTTGTGCCTTTTTGCCAATGGGTGACTAAAGGTGGTGATGGAGCATGATGTGATGGGACACTGCCATGGAATAACATGGTTATAGAGGTACTTTTGACTTTTCAACGTTTATGGACAAGATAGTACCATCAGCGAAAATCAGATTGTGATGTTTAGGGCTGACGTCAGCCCTAAAAGATGGGGTTTTTTGTTATTTTTTCTTTAGCTAGGATTCCTGTTTTTTGTGTTATTTTCAAAACCTGATATAATTTTTTTTTCCATATATATACAACACTTTGTAATTGAAGGCAAACACACATTTGAAACCATCTTCAATTTTCTCATCTTCAAGTTTTCCCTATATACACCTTTGAAATCTCTTCTCATATCTGAATCAAATATGAATTCTCGTCCTACTGAAATTGTTAGCATATATCTTCAGAGTGGCGGTTCGTTAGTCAAAAACAACAATGGTGTTACGAAGTACATTAATAGCGATCTGAAATGTTTATTACCTTTGCCTTCCCCCTTAACATATTCTTCATTGTTTAAGCGGGTGGCGAAAAGATTACGTTTAGTTAATGAGTTCAGATTATTTTGCGAAAACCCTCTAATGGGTGGTGAGATCTTCTCGTTTAATGTTGAAGAGGATGTTCCCGAGTTGGCATACGTGGTCAACAACATTTTGCCACAAACTGTTGAGAACTGAAGATGTGAACAAGTCTTTAATGCTGCTAGTTCAGAGTTAGTACTGCCAGAGGATCTCAAAGTTAATACTGCTAGGTATTACTACTTCTAGTAGAATTAATACTGCTAGTCAAAGTTAGTGCTGCTTGAACAAAGTTAGTACTGCTTAGCTAGTTAGTACTGCTAGTGGTTAGTGCTGCTTAGTAGTTAATGCTGCCAAGATTAGTAGTTAATGCTGCCAAGACTCAGTTAATGCTTCCAAGGTGATCAAGGTGATTAATGCTGCTTCTAAGATAATTTGAAGATAATGTTGAAGAGATAGCATCTGGAGATAAACATGGAAAGCTTGAAGATAATTATGAAGATTATTTTGAAGATCTTTTTATGTTTAGTAATTATCTTTTATTCTTCAATATATATATATATATATAGATTTGTTTAGAATAGCGAAGTAATTTTTTTAGTGAGAATAATTCTGAGTTTTTGAGATAGAGAGAGAATCAACCTCAAGGCATCGTTACTAATTCTAGAGAAATAGAATTCGTCTTGAAAGAGCCTGTTCTTCAAGATTGAGGTTGTGAGTGAAAAGCTTGTAACTTGAATCATTAAATAAAGTTTACAAGTTGATTGTGATTCACTGTTTCATTGTTTTTCTGTTTATTGAATATTAAAGTGTTTTTCCGCAACTTCTTTAATATTGTTTCTGAGTATTCATAATTCTTGTTGAGAATTCGATCCTGACAAGTGGTATCAGAGCCTGTTCTCTCAGAAACATTCATTCATTCATCATGGAAAACTTTGCAGAATCAAATAGTACTCTTGTCTCTAAGGTTCCAATGCTCAATCCCAATGAGTTTGACATGTGGAAGATCAGAATCAGGCAATACATTCTCCTGACTGACTACTTAATGTGGGATGTCATTGAGAATGGCCCCTCTACTGAAGGCCAGATTGGACCAGATGGGAAAAGATCTCCACCAAAGACAGATGGTGAGAGGAAGATCAGGCAGACAGAGATGAAGGCCTTGAGCACTCTGCTCTTGGCCATCCCCAATGAATATCAGCATCAATTCTGCAACTGCACTGATGCTCAGATTCTCTGGAATGCTCTAGAGAAAAGATTTGCTGGAACTAAGAGCACCAAAAGAAATCAAAGGGATGTTCTGAAGCAGCAGTATGAGAACTTCACTTCTTCAAAGAATGAGTCTATGACTCAAACTTTTGACAGGTTCAACAAGCTTATTGGTGAACTGGCTACCGTTGGAATGAAGATGGAGCAAGATGATATCAACAGGAAGTTCCTCAGATCTCTTGGGGATGAATGGACTATGTACACTATCTCATATAGACAGAGTGACAATCTGGAAGAGAAGGAACTAGATGATATGTATAATGATCTAAGAGTTTTTGAATCTGAGGTAGAAGCTAAGAAGAAGCCCACTGGGTATATTCATAATGCAGCACTTCTATCAGCATCTACTGATACTACTGCCAACCCTGAAGCAGTTAGTGCTGCTAGTGGAGTGAATTCAAAAAAAGGCACTGAAACTGTCTTTGAAGCCTTTTTGTCCAGTCACAGCAACAACTCCTTGATTAATGATGATCTAGAACAACTTCACCCTGATGATCTGGAGGAGATGGACATTAAATGGCAGATGGCCATGTTATCTATGAGGGTGAAGAAGTTTTTTAAAAGAACTGGGAGGAATAATTTCTCTCAAAGAAGAGAAGATGGAGCTGGTTTTGACAAGACAAAGGTGGAATGCTATAAGTGCCACATGAAGGGACACTTTGCTAGAGAGTGCATAAGTGGTGTGCCAAATAACAATCACCAACAAGCTCAGAATGGAGGCTACAATCAAAACAAGAACTCTGCTCAAGCCCTTGTTTCTCAACAAGGAATGGGGTTTGACTGGAGTGACCAAGCTGAGGAATCCATTCAGAATCAAGCTCTTATGGCAGAGGTGTCTGATCTCCCCACTGAGGTAATTTCTAATCTTTGTACTCAATCTTGCATAGACACTGTCAAAAGGTACAGGGATCACAACCAAAACATGTGTGATGACCTCAAAAGATTAGAAAAGGACAGAAGAGATTATGTGTTGATAGTTGAGAGGTTTGAAGAACAAATCAGAGGCTTCCAAGCCAATGAACTTCAACACTCTTATGACACAAACTACTGGAAGTGGGAAAAGAATGAGTTAGAGACCAAATTGTCTAAGTCCAAAGAAAAGAATGATAAGTTGAAAGAAGAACTAGCTAAAGTTAAGCTTGATATAGAAAAGTTTTCATATGGTTCAAAAGCAATGGATTCTTTTCTAAAGGCTCAGATTCATGATAAAATGAAGCCTGGTGTTGGATACAACAACACACCCCCTCCTTACAACAACAACTACATCCCTCCTACATCAGACTTGTTAGAGACCAAGGAGAAAAAGGACTTGTCTGAGGAAGCCTTTAAGATAGATCCTTTGGATGAGGTGGTTGTTGAGGATATGACTGAGAAAGAAGCCAGTGAGAATGGGAACAATGCTGTGAGTAAAGAGATACCCTTAGAAAACAACATTATCACCAATGAGGGATGTGGAAAAACTTGGGTCAAGTCTAAAGAGATAGAGAAGACCAAAGGAAAGGCCAACAAGGTCCATTACAAACAGACCACTGTTGTGAATCTTGGCCCTTGTAAACAGTGTGCTTGCAATAAAACTGAGAGCCTAAATTCTGGTAAAAAGAGAGGTAATCAAAGAAACTGGAATAATCAATGGGCTCAGAAACAAGGAGTTGATCTGAGTAAGATAATCAGACCAAAACCTTGTTTCATATGTGGTAAGTTGAATCATTTGGCTAAGCACTGTTTCTTTAACCCTATTAACCAAAATATGAACTTTCAAAGATTTATGCAAAAACCTGTTGGTTATAGGAAGGCTGGAAAGAAACATGTGGCTAAGAAATCTGTTGAAACCAAAGGCCAAATGAAGAAAAAAGTTTTAAAAGAGAGTATTAAAATGTGGGTGCCTAGAAGCACTAAAACTGTGAGTACTGCTACATCAAATAGTACTGCTGACAGGGATAGTGCTGCCAGAAGTAATACTGCTGCTATCAGTATTAGTACTGCTGAGAATATTAATGCTTCTAACACTGCTAGTACTTCTTCAAAGGTAACTACTGCTAACACAGTTACTGTTGCTAACACAGTTACTATTGCTAACACAGTTACTAGTTCTAACAAGGTTAGTACTACTAAGCATGCAAGTGCTGCTAATGCAGTTAGTACTTCTAAAACCAGTACTGCTTCTAGCAAAAGTGCATTCAAACCCATTATTGTGACAAAGTACTCCAGCAATGAGGAGTCAAAGTTTAAAAATCTTGTCAAGAAGGAATGTAAATATTTTGATAAGAAAGGGGTACCCAAGACCACTTTGGCTTGGGTTCCTAATCAATACTAACTGATTTATCTTATGTGCAAGGCAACCAACAGCTTAAGGGGAAGAGCATGTTGCTCTAGGCACATGACAGGCAACATGTCATGCCTTCAGGATTTCAAGCATATTAAAGGAGGACATGTTGCATTTGGAGACAATCTTGCAGGTGGAAAAATAAGTGGAAAAGGTAATGTTACAAAAGGTAAGATGACATTTGAGGATGTCTACTATGTTGATCAGTTAAAGTACAACCTGTTGAGTGTATCACAGGTTTGTGACAAACAACATAGTATATTATTTACCAATACAGAATGTATGATCCTTGTTCCAGGATTCAAGGTAGTTGATGAAAGCATGATACTACTTAGAACTCCAAGAAAGGACAATGTTTATTGTCTCGACATGGAAAATGTTTCAAGTGATTCATCCCTGAACTGTCTTGTTTCAAAAGCTTCTGTGGATGAATCCTCTCTTTAGCACAGAAGGATGTGTCACATGAACTTCAAGACAATGAACAAACTTGTTAAAAACAACCTTGTAAGAGGTTTACCATCAAAAGTCTTTTCATGTGATGATCATTGTGTTGCTTGTCTTAACGACAAACAACACAAAACTTCTCATAAGTCCAAAGAGTTAAATACAATTTCTTCTTGTCTCCAGTTATTACATATGGATCTGTTTGGTCCTACAAATGTGATGAGCATAGGGAAGAAATCATATTGCCTAGTTATTGTTGATGATTACTCTAGATTTACTTGGGTATATTTTCTAAGGACTAAGGATGAGACAAGTGGACTGATCAAATCCTTTATTCTAAGAATTGAAAACCAAACTAATCAAAAAGTAAAAGTCATTAGATCAGACAATGGAACTGAATTTAAAAATCTTGATCTAAACACCTTTTGTGAAGAAAAAGGCATTGAGAGACAATATAGTGCCCCTAGGACTCCTCAACAAAATGGAGTTGCTGAGAGGAGGAATAGAACACTAATAGAGGCTGCTAGATCTTTGTTGGCTGATTCAAAACTGCCAATTACTTTCTGGGCTGAAGCAGTTAATACTGCCTGTTATGTCCAAAACAGAGTTCTAGTGGTCAAGTCAAAGAACAAGACACCTTATGAGCTCTTAAATAAAAGAAAACCCTTTATTGGATTTTTTAAACCATTTGGATGTCCTTGTACAATTCTCAATACCAAATCTCACTTAGGAAAGTTTGATAGCAAGGCAGATGATGGATTTCTTGTGGGTTACTCATCTCAAAGTAAGGCCTACAGAGTTTTTAATACTTCTTCTAGAATAATTGAGGAAAGTGACAATGTCAAATGCAATGAGAACACACCAAATCCTATTGGGTCTGGTCCTCAGTGGCTGTTTGACATTGATTCACTAACTAACTCTTTTGGTTTCAGTAGTGATGATTATGCAGGTTCAAGCAGTGGAGGATCAGGGACTACACAAGTTCAAGACAACATACCTCAGTCTGTGATTTTTCCCATACCTACAGTGGATCCTGTTGAAGACTGTGAAAAGGAGCCATCTACTGAACCAAATCAGAGTGAAGAAGAAAGAAGAGATGAGGAGAGTCAAGAAAATAAAGAACCAGAAGTAGCTGCTGAAATCACTTCAGTTGAGTTGAATGACACCAATCTAGAGGTGGGACTCAATGAAGAACCTAGTCATCAAACAAGAACACAAAAGAATCATCCTCCTCAGCTGGTAATAGGAGATATCTCTTCTCCTATGATGACTAGAAATCAAAGCAGGCTGCAAGATATGCAAGACCAACAGCATACAGTGCTTTCTTGCTTTCTATCTCAGCTTGAGCCTAAGAAGGCTTGTGATGCTATGAAAGATTCCAGTTGGATAGAAGCCATGCAAGAAGAGCTGCTACAATTCAAGCTGCAAGATGTTTGGAATCTGGTAGACCTTCCTAAAGGTCAAAGAGCAATAGGCACAAAATGGGTCTTCAGGAATAAGAGAGATGAGAGAGGAATAGTAATAAAGAACAAAGCAAGGTTGGTGGCACAAGGGTATACACAAGAAGAAATAATAGATTATGAAGAAGTATTTGCACCAGTGGCTAGGATAGAAGCAATTAGACTGTTCTTGGCCTATGCTTCTTATATGAAGTTCAAAGTCTATCAAATGGATGTAAAAAGTGCATTTCTATATGGCTCAATTGAAGAAGAAGTATATGTCTGTCAACCACCAGGGTTTGAAAACCCAAGCTATCCAGACAGAGTATACAAACTGAAGAAAGCACTTTATGGACTGCATCAAGCACCAAGAGCATGCTATGACACTCTGTCATCCTATCTCTTGGAAAATGGATTTGAAAGAGGAGTCATTGATAAAACTCTGTTCATCAAGAGAAAGAAGAAGGACATCTTGCTGGTCCAAATCTATGTGGATGATATCATCTTTGGATCCACAAGAGACAATATGTGCAAGGAGTTTGAGGACCTAATGCATCAAAGGTTCAAAATGAGTTCCATGGGGGAGCTTACTTTCTTCCTTGGACTCCAAGTCCAACAGAAGTCAGATGGTATTTTTATTTGTCAGTCCAAGCATGTGCAGGACATTCTAACCAAGTTTGGTTTCTCAGACTCAAAGCCTGCCAGCACACCTATGGAGACACACAAGCAGATAACAACAGATCTTGAGGGGGAGGATATGGATGTTCATCACTATAGATCCATGATTGGCTCTCTCATGTATCTTACAGCCTCTAGGCCAAATATAATGTTTCCAGTCTGTGTGTGTGCTAGATTTCAAGTTAGGCCAAAGCAATCACACTATCAAGCTGTTAAGAGGATATTCAGATATCTCAAAGGGCAACCTACATTGGGACTTTGGTATCCTTATGACTCATCATTTGACCTACTTGCATACTCAGATAGTGACCTAGGTGGAGCAAACTTGGACAGAAAATCCACTTCTGGAGGATGCCAGTTTTTGGGTGCAAGACTAGTATCATGGCAGTGCAAGAAACAAACCACAGTGTCCACATCTACAACAGAAGCAGAGTACATAGCAGCTGCAAGTTGCTGTTCTCAAGTCTTATGGATTCAGAATTAAATGCTGGACTATGGGGTAACCTTTCTACACACTCCAATATTTATTGATAATAGCAGTGCTATTAGCATTGTTAATAATCCTGTCAAGCACTCAAAGACAAAGCACATTGAGATCAGGTATCACTTTATAAGAGACTGCAATGAAAAGAAGCTTATTCAAGTTGTAAAAGTTCATACTGATAATCAGTTTGCTGATCTATTCACCAAAGCTTTTGATGTGGGTAGATTCACTTTCTTGGTAACAAGTGTGGGAATGATCAACTTTGAATAAGCTCCTACTTAAAAAGTGATTCAATACCTGTATATAGTTTATGCTTGGTGTTACTAATCTTCTTTCTCAGTAAATGTATAGCAGTCCTCAGTTCATCACAAGCTTAAAAGTGTAAGTATGGTTAATACTGCCAGTGCAATGTTAATACTGCTCTCAGTTAATACTGCTAGTTAGTTAATACTGCTAGTGGTTAATACTGCTCTCAGTTAATACTGCTAGTTAGTTAATACTGCTAGTGGTTAATACTGCTCTCAGTTAATACTGCTTTCAGTTAATACTGCTAGTTAGTTAATACTGCTAGTGGTTAATACTGCTCTCAGTTAATACTGCTAGTTAGTTAATACTGCTAGTGGTTAATACTGCTCTCAGTTAATACTGCTTTCAGTTAATACTGCTAGTTAGTTAATACTGCTAGTGGTTAATACTGCTTTCAGTTAATACTGCAAGTTAGTTAATACTGCTAGTGGTTAATACTGCTTTCAGTTAATACTGCTTTCAGTTAATACTGCTCTGTTAATACTGCTTTCACTAAATTTTTAGGGTTAATACTGCTTATAATCCAAAAGCTATAAATACCCTTTCCCCGCCTAAACGATCATAACGACTCTTTGTCTACTGTTCATCTTCTCTCTCACTCTTTTCTCTCAAGTACCCAGTGCTCGCTAGGCAAGAATCCTTGCGTACAGATGGCTTCAATGGCGTTTATTGATGAGCACAACGAGATAGCAATGCTCCAAAAGCCAAAACAAGCCGAAGGTTTTCACCAGATAGTCGATTTCCTGAGGTCAAGCCACATCGCTCATGCTCTCACGGTGTCTCCTACCATCTACGTAGAGCATCAAAGGCAATTCTGGGCCAATGCCACTACTAGCACTGAAAACGGAGTGTCGTGCATCAAAACAAGGGTTTGTGACAAACCCTTGACAGTTACTGAGGAGCCCATTCGCATCTGTCTATGTCTAGACGATGCTTCAGGTATATCTTCTATTCCAAATGAGGATTTGTTTTTAAACCTCACCAGAATGGGGTATGAAGGCGAAATGGGGATTTTTCAAGTTTTTCAAAGCTCAATTTTCACCCCAATGGAGGTTCTTTGTTCATACCCTGATGCACTGTGTTTCTAAGAAAACTACTGGCTGGAGCCAATTCAGCAGTCCCATTGCCTATGCTTTGGTATGCTTATCTACTGCTAGAAAATATAACTTTTCTTTGATGATCTTCAATGATCTTGTCTCAAACCTGGACAACAAGAAGACTTTCTTCATGTATCACAGGTTTGTACAGGAAGTTATAACCAACGCATTGACGGATATACCTCACTTTGATGAGGTATATGTACCTAAACCCCCTAAAGGCAAGGTCTTCTCAAACATGAGAAGATCTGCTAGGAACTCGGAAGGAGTTGACACCCCATTGTTCTCAATAATGATGGTGGTGTCCCAACCACAAGAAGGTATGGCCTCAGGGTCAAGACCCTCATTAGGCCAACCCACTGAGAGCCAATCCCAACCTTCCCTCTCTCAAATTTGTCCTCAGTCCTTTGCTGCTAAACCCACTCCTATGATAACCAAGACTTATGTCAAGAGAAAGGTACACAAGGCTCCTTCCCTTGTTGTCCCTACTATTAACCAAGAGCCTCAAAGCCCTCTATTGGAGCATTCTCCAATAGAGAATATCCAAAGGGAATCCAATAGGGTGTCTCCCAACCCTGAGGAGGTGCTCTCTAAGGAGATGGATGAGCATATGGGTGAGAAGGCTGCCACTACTTCTGCTAGCACAGAGAAGGACAATGGTAACATCTCTAAGACCTTCCCCATGGCAACTTTGGGTGAGAAATCAACCAAAGGACCCCGGTGCCAAGAAACCAAGGGGGTAGTTGGTGCTTTTGCTAGGCAGAAGGCCACTACTACAAGATCCAAGGATCCCTCAAGGATGGGCAAAACATCCGAAAAGGGTGAGGACAGATCTGAAACTGATGAATTGATGGCAAACTGTTCCAAGGATCCTTCAAGGGTGGGTAAAACACCTATAGAAGGTGAGGATAGCTATACTTACTTGGAATTGATGGAAACAATAGCCAACATCAATGTTGATGTGGTTAATCAAGGAAAGGAAATCAAGGCATTGCAACAAGTGGTCATCTCCCAACAACAGCATATTTCAAAACTCAAGCAACTGGTGAGAAAGCTCATTGCCAAGAAAAGAGGAAAACAGTTTGTTCTAAGGAGGAGAAAGGGGGCAACCAAAAAGGAAAATGAGAATGCTTCCAAAAAGGGGGAGAGTTCAAGCTCAGAAAAGTTAGATCAACAGATTGAAGGGGAGTTTGTTGAAGCACAGGGAGAGTTTGTTGAAGAAAAAGTTGAAGGTGTAATAGAAACAGAAAGTGCCAAAGCAGCAGAAACAACCCCAGCAGCAGAAACTGTTAGTGCTGCTGAAACTACACAAGCAGAAGTAACAGGGTTAACACCTGAAGAGGTTGAGGTAGCTGAGATGCTTGTAAAAGCAAAGAATGACACTCCCAAAGCAAAGGGAGTGGTCATAAATGAAGGGCGAGCAAAGATAACAGAAAATAAAGACATGGCTGCAGATGCAAAGAGAAAAGGGAAAGAAAAGATGATAGAATCTGATCAACCAACCAAAAAGCAAAAGATGGTTGAGTCAGATGAAGCATTAGCCAAGAAACTGCAAGAAGAGTTAGATCAAGCAGAGAAAGAGCAGGTTGAGAAGGACAGAGGGATAGCCAGAGCACTAGCCAATGAATTAAATGAAGCATTTCAGAAAGGGTTGGAAACAGAGAAAGCAAAGCAAAGAGCAATGAGCTTGAGAAAGGCTATGATGGCCAGATCAAGTGCAAAGAAGAAAAGGCCTTCACAGACTTACCTTGCAACTCAGGAAAGAAACAAGATGATAACTTTCTTGAGGAGTGCAATTGGTGTGAAGAAATAAATGTTTGTAAAAATGACTTTTGATCAAGTCAAGGGCTTATATGAGAAAGAAATGGGAAAATTGAAGAGTAATGAAAAGGACAGAGTGGAGTTTGAAAAGAAAGCCAAGGAGAGACATGATGTGAACATTAATCAACCCTTCCCTGAAAGTTAAGAGGGAACTCCTACAAAAGAAAAGGTAGAGATAAAGGAAGAAAAGAAGAAGGAAGCTACTATAGGGCAAAGTCAAAGGATTCTGAAGAGAACCAAGATGATGGCTAAAAGAAAGAAAACTGACAAGAAGCCCAGAATAGAAGAAGAGAAAAAGGTTGCTGAAGAAGAAGAGGCACCAAAGAATGAAGAAAAGAGAGTTGAATCTCAGGAAGTACCACAGAGTTCAGATGTAAATATGTACATGGTGGTAATGGATAAAATTTCAAAGCCTATCACAGCTGAACCTGTTGGAGTCAAACCTCCTGAAGTCATCCACTGGGATATTATGATGGTGGATGGTAAAGAGTATATCAGATTGAAAAGAAAGGATGAGAAGTACTATGTGTTTGCAACATGGAACAAAATTGTCAGAGAATGTTCAAGATCTAATTTAGAGGAGATGTATGAAGTTGGTATGAAGTTACATGTAGATCAGCTGAAAGCTCCAGGGCTACCAATTGTGAAGCTGGTTATGGAGTATTTGTGCATGTTATTCAATCCAGAAGCAGTAAAGCATTTAATCAGAGATGTGTTTAAAACTGTTAGAGGATGGACTCTGTATGAAAGGAGTGGAGTCTATGAATTGGCCTTGGATACTTTTCACATGGAATAATACTTGGTGGATGGGGTCTACAATCACACACGTCTAAAGCTTCATGCCATGTTAAAGAAGAAGCTGGGTTGTGCACCAAATTCAGAAATGGCAAAGTACCTAATTCAGAGAACTATCAATCAGAGTATGGGACTGGATCCTAACCTTGGATTGAATCAATGAAAGTTTTGGAAGCATCTGAAGAACTTGACTTCTCTTTCTAAAAGTCAAGTTAGGGGGAGATTGTTGGGAACTGAAGATGTGAACAAGTCTTTAATGCTGCTAGTTCAGAGTTAGTACTGCCAGAGGATCTCAAAGTTAATACTGCTAGGTATTACTACTTCTAGTAGAATTAATACTGCTAGTCAAAGTTAGTGCTGCTTGAACAAAGTTAGTACTGCTTAGCTAGTTAGTACTGCTAGTGGTTAGTGCTGCTTAGTAGTTAATGCTGCCAAGACTCAGTTAATGCTTCCAAGGTGATCAAGGTGATTAATGCTGCTTCTAAGATAATTTGAAGATAATGTTGAAGAGATAGCATCTGGAGATAAACATGGAAAGCTTGAAGATAATTATGAAGATTATTTTGAAGATCTTTTTATGTTTAGTAATTATCTTTTATTCTTCAATATATATATATATAGATTTGTTTAGAATAGCGAAGTAATTTTTTTAGTGAGAATAATTCTGAGTTTTTGAGATAGAGAGAGAATCAACCTCAAGGCATCGTTCCAAATTCTAGAGAAGTAGAATTCGTCTTGAAAGAGCTTGTTCTTCAAGATTGAGGTTGTGAGTGAAAAGCTTGTAACTTGAATCATTAAATAAAGTTTACAAGTTGATTGTGATTCATTGTTTCATTGTTTTTCTGTTTATTGAATATTAAAGTGTTTTTCCGCAACTTCTTTAATATTGTTTCTGAGTATTCATAATTCTTGTTGAGAATTCGATCCTGACACAAACGTTGACGATTTTTGTAGTCTGTGGTGGTGAAAATGGTGGAGATGGATCTGGTGGCATGATCAATCCTACCCCATATGGAGGCAGCGGTGGAAACCCATATTTTTATAGAAAGCAACCAGATAGTTTCTTTCCATCTACTGGTTATCAATAGTTCCAACAAGAGTTCCCACAAACGTTCACACAACAGTTCCCACACATCCCAACTTTGAACCTTCGTGCAACCATGACACTAACCTCATTCCAGATTTGAACGAGACTCCAGATTTGAACGAGGGGGACATAGAAGACGAAGTTGCCATTGCTTTTGAGATTTTGAATATTCCACAAGAAGAAGACGAAGACGATACAGACGATCGTTTAAGGGATGAGGAAATTGGGATAAGGAATAACTTTTGGGGTATGCCTGAGCCATTACCCTGCCCAACCCTCGTTTTAAAACTTAGAAACCCCATGTCTTACCAACCTACATCACATGTGAAATTTCTACAGACGTTCGAGATGAAAGAAGCGTTGAAGCTTGCAGTAGGGTTAAAATGCCTTTACGAGAAATTCCAAGTGAGGGTAAAAAGATCAAATCCGAAAAAGTATGAGGCAGTTTATTGCGTCGAAGGTTGCAAATGACATTTAATGATGGTTGTTGTCGATGATAACAGTCCCCTATTTCAAGTAAGAAAACTCCATGACGAACTCACTTGTTCAAGAACCCAAGTCCACCCCAACAATGGTAATGCGACACCGAATGTTTTGGGTCATGTTTTGCAAGGGAGTTTGAAGGAATGTAGGAGATTATATCGTGGAAACCAAATCATCGAAGACATCAGTCAACGCTTCGGTATAAACATCTCGTACAACCAAGCATGGTGAGCAAAGATGCATGCGCTGGAGATGTTGAGGGGGAGCCCAGAATCATCGTTCGCCCTGCTCCCGGTCTATTGCCACAATCTGAAACTACACAGTCCCTGGACAATGAGTGAAATCTCCTTGGATGTTGCAGGACGGTTTGATATGCTGTTCGTGGCACTCGGTGCTTCGGTAAAGATTTTTAATTAATTTTCTGTAGTTTACAAATTGTTTAAGGTGCATACATGTGACTTTAAGCACTTGCAGATCCGGTCGTTTTTGTATGGTCTACGACCGTTGCTCATAATGGACGGTGCCCATCTGAAGGGTAAATATGTTGGCACCATGTTCCTGGTGGTTGCAATGGACGAGAACAACCCGATCGATCCCCATTGCGATTGGAGTGGGCAAGACAGAAAGTGGCCCCGCTTGGACTTGGTTCTTAAACAAAGTGAAAGAATGCATTGGTGAACCAGCCAACTTAAAATTTGTTACTGATCGGGCAACTTCTATCGATTTAGCCATCAGAACGGTATTCCCAAATGCCCATCACGGTCTGTTAGAGCATAAATCTGTTGGATACAAGATCAAGAATACTGAAGGTCAAAGTTGAGAAAGTCAAAGCTGCTAAAGTCAAATCTCATTAAAAGTCAAAGTCTATTTGTAATAAGTCAATGTATTTTGTATTTTGTATTTTCCTTGTATTAGGTTTTAGTATAAATAGTTTTTGTCTTTGTAATTTGTAAGTGTGAACTTAATTAGTGAATATTCAGTTGCATCTAGAGAGAGAAAATTAGAGAGAGAAAGAGAGGTCATTAGAGAGAGTTCTAGAGAGAGATATTGTAATCTTGAAATTGAGAAGTTAATCAAACAGGTATTTGATTCTTATTCTTGTTTGTTTGATTAAACTTTTATTAGAAACTAGAATCTGGAACAATCAATTGGTATCAGAGCAGATCCAAATAGAAAAATCAAGAAATTCAAGAAAATTCGTTTTTACTGTTCATCGTGTCCAGATTTGATTCTGAGTTTGAGTGAGTTTTTAGAGTTGTAATCGATTAGGTTTTGTTAAGAAAGTGAAATCGATCGAGTTTGTATAGAAAGATTTGTCTATTGCACTGTAATGAATTCGAATTTTCGAATTTTTGTGATTTTTGTAAACACGAGTTCTTGACACTGTTCTTATTCAGAATTGTAATTTTTGTGTTTTTGATCGAAAAATCAGTGTTAGTTTTGTGTTCGAGTTGTTTAGAAGGTCAAATTGTCGAAGTTTCAAGTTGGAATTCTAGGCAGAAATAAGTTTTTGGTGAATTTGGACGTTTTTAGAGGAATGCGGGTTGTTCTTGAGTAATGCGAGTCTATCATCGGATTGTGCGGGTCATTCATCAACATTCATAAAAGTTTTTCAGAGGAATGCGGGTCATTCAAAGTCCAATGCGTTTGTTTCTCGAAAGCTTGATATACGGGTGAAACTTGACACGCATATTGTGTAATGCGTTTGCTTAGTGACACGCATAACAGAAAGTTACGGTTCCTTTGTGACACACAAAGTAAAGGAATGCGGTTCCCTTGTGACACGCAAAGTAAAGGAATGCGGTTCCTACCTGACACGCATTAGCGGGACCCCTGTGCTAAGTCTGCCTAGGGGGACATAGTTCTTTTTGTGATTAAAATTTCTGATTTTATATTTCAAGTTTTCTGTATTATCTTGATTGTTTCATTTGGACTAACGATCAGTTCTAGTTTCTTATTGATATATTTCTCAAACAGGTTAAACAAGATGACTTCCAAAGATGCACTTTCAATTGGAACTGATGTGAAACCTCCAGTTTTATTCAAAGGTGAATATGAGCAATGGAAAGACAGATTCCTGGATTTCATAGATCGGCATTCAAATGGAGAGAATATTCTACTGTCTATCACCGAAGGTCCAATGGTTCCAATAACAGTTCAAGTACCTGATGTTGACTCTTCTGATAGTGAAGATGGAACTGAGGAAAGAGAGCAAAAGATGAAAACAGTGACAGTGGATATTTCTCAATATTCTGAAGAGCAGAAAAGCCGATACAAAGCAGATAAACAAGCGAGATCACTACTTCTTCAAAGCATCCCAAATGAGATCTACATCAACATTGACAGTTATAAAGCCAATGCTAAGAAGATGTGGGATCAGTTGCAAAAGATGATGATGGGATCAAAGGTCGGAAACTAGATGAAAGTGGCGAACTGCATAAATAGTTATGAAGAGTTCAAAGCAAAGGAGAATGAGAGTCTGGAAGATACCTATGAGAGGTTTGTGTTGCTTCTAAATGAGTTGACAAAGAACAAAGTCAAAAAGAAGCAGTTGGAAAACAATGTTAAATTTCTGAGCATCTTACGTCCGGAATGGAAAAAGCATACAAGAAGAATGAAGCAGATGAAGGATTTGAATGAAATTCCACTACATGAGGTATTTGAGACCTTAAGGCAGAATGAAGAAGAGGTTGAAGAGAAAAGAGCTGAGAAGAAGAAGGCAGAAAAAGTTCCTGATCCGATTGCTTTAGTAGCTGGAGAAAAGAAGAAAGAAAAGAAAGAGAAGAAAAAGAAGAAAGTTCTTACATCTTCTGAGTCAGATTCTGTTTCAGATAGTGATGATGGTGAAAGTCTGAAACAAGCTATGTTGTTGTTGACCCGTGCCTTTCAGAAGAAATTCTACAAGAAGCCGAGATCAAATTCTCAAAGGTATTCTTCTTCAAGTTCAAAGAACCATGAGCACCGAGTGAGAGTGGAAGGAAAGAGACATGAAGAGGATAGATATGTTGAGAAGCAACCGGTTGAGAAGAAGAAATTTATGAATGATTACACAGCAGCTGAAAAGCCAGCAACTGAATCAATCAAGTGCTACAATTGCGGCAAGATGGGTCATTTTGCAAAAGATTGTCGAAAGCCGAAAGTTCGCAACTCTCAGTATTATCAGAACAAGTTGCTTTTGGAAAGACAACAAGAAGTGGGTGTTGCTTTAATAGCCGAGGATGAATTTTGGCTTGATCATTCTGAGGATGAAGGTGAAGAGAAAGAAGAAAATGCTCATATCTGTCTCATGGGCAAAGAAGTAAAGGATGACGAGTCAGATGATGAGGCAGTTGATGAGGTATTAAATTTAACTGAAAAAGATTTTATTACCAAAATGGAAACCATAATGGTTGAGCTTCAAAATTTACAAAATAATCTGAAAAAGGAAAAAGAAAGAGTTGCTAAAAAGAACAAGAAGATCTTTGAGCTTAATACGTCTGTTATTTCAAACAAAGATCTGATTGATTCTTTACGCAAATCTGATTTTGATTCTAAATCTAAAGTAGATTGTTTTGAAAAGAAGATTTCTGAGTTTGAAGGTAAAGTGTCTAAATATGAGTTTGAGAAAAATGAATCTGCACTAACTGTTTATAAACTGCAGGTTGAAAACAAGAATTTGAAAAAGAAGGTAAATGGCCTGGAAGCAAAACTTTATGCAAGAGGTCAAACAGATCAAACCATTTTTCTCAATGCACCTAATGAAGAGGCTGATGTCAAAGAGAAATGGGGACTTGGTTTTGAAAACCCCCATTATCTTAAGAAAGCCATCAGAAAACAGCCGGCACTTTATAACTATGATTTTCTTGCTTGTGCTGGTAAACATACTCATTTAAAACCCAAATTTGTTACCAAATTGTCAGAAGAAGTTGAGGACCAAGAAACTGAAAATAGAAAGAATAAAAAGAAAATGCAACTACCGTTTAACTATGAAAAGTTAAATGATAGTTATCTTTCCAAAACACCAAGAGTTATTTCAACTGACTATTTTGTTAGTTATTCCGCTTCTGAGATGAAGGCAAAACCTGTGATTGCAAAGGTTTATGTTCCTACATCTATTCTTGAAAGAAAAATAGTCGAGCTTGAAAATGTTTTATCTGATGAAAAACTTTTGGCTGATATTCAACAAAATATATTTTCTACAGTTATAAAGAACACTGTTTTTCAAACTAAATCTACAAAGTGTTCTACAGTTTCTAAGGCATCTCAATCTTCATCTGATAATTCTGATGACTTATTTGAGTCTGCAAATGATTTTCTAAATTTTGATGATGGGTGCATGGAAGAATTTGATATGTTTGATGTCAATACTACACTTCCTGATCATTCTACTTGTCTTAAAAATGATAAAGTGTTACCAAGTGGTGTAAATATTGTGGACTCATCAACTAAGGTTGGTGAATCAGTTTCTGTAACTGCTGATTACTATGCTCAAGGTAAGAAACATAAGAAACAACGATTACAGAAACAGAAATACACTGGTACACGAAAGAATATTCAGTCTCGGAAATCTGCTTTTCCTAATAAATCTATATCTTATGTTTCAGATTTAAGGAAGAAAAAGTTGAAAGCTCAATCCGAATGGAGACCAAAACGGAAGGAGGATGAGATAGTGGAATCAGTTTCTGATAATACTTGTAATAGATCAGTGAGTAGTGATACTGATGTGATTGATCAAATTGCTTCTAATAATCAAAACCTTGTAACTTCTTACAAGAGATATTCAATAAAGCAATTGATTCAATTGTCTCCTATTACTACTACATCTTATCCTTATTAGAGAAATGATTTTGATTATTCTCATAATTCTTCTAATTGGTATGGATCTTATCATGTTAATTCTTCGAGATCAAATGTTTTTCAAAGAAAAGGAGGATCCATATTTAAATGGATACCAAAATCTTGTGTTAAACTGTTAGGACCCGTTTTTAAATGGGTACCTAAATCTATTGTTGCCTGATTTCTCTTGCAGACCCGGCATATGTGGTACTTGGATAGTGGATGTTCCAAGCATATGACTGGGCAAAAAGCTTTATTGTCTAACTATACAGAGAAATTCAGTGGCAATGTCAGATTTGGAAACGATCAGCTTTCACCTATCTTAGGATATGGTGACGTCATTCAAGACAACATAACGATAAGTAAGGTGAGTTATGTCGAAGGTCTGGGGCACAACTTATTCAGCATAGGTCAATTCTGCGATAAAGGGTTAGAGGTCAACTTCAAGTCTAAGAGTTGTTCAGTTCGTACTGAAGACGACACAAAACTCTTGGGTGGACATCGAAAGACAAACCTCTACACCATCAACTTGTCCAAAGTTCAAATTGACAATCAGGTATGCTTGATGACAAAAACTTCACTGCAGCAAAGTTGGCTCTAGCATAGACATTTATTTCATTTGAACTTTCGTTATATCAACAAGCTGGTTCGTGGGAAATTGGTAAAGGGACTTCCTGAGCTGAAATACGAAAAAGAACACTTATGCGCAGCTTGTGAGAAGGGTAAGATGAAGAGAGCCGCTCACAAACTGAAGCCTGAACCAAGCACTAGTTCTCCGTTAGAACTGATACACATGGATTTATGTGGTCCAATGAGAACTCAGAGTTTGGGTGGTAAGAAATACGTGTTGGTCATTGTGGACGATTACTCAAGATACACGTGGGTCAAATTTCTTCGATCAAAAGATGAGACACCTGAAGTTCTCATTTCATTCTTAAAGACGACCCAGGTGAAATTGCAGTGACAAGTCAAGTTCCTTCGAACTGACAATGGCACAGAATTCAAGAACAAGATTGTTGATGAATATCTCGAATCAGTTGGGATTTCACATCAGTATTTTGCTGCTAGAACGCCTCAACAAAATGGAGTAGTAGAAAGACGTAATCGGACGCTAGTCGAGGCCGCTCGGACTATGCTTAGTCAATCGGATCTACCTCTATTCTTGTGGGCGGAAGCTGTGTCGACTGCATGCCATACACAAAATCGATCCATAATTCACCGTCGATTTCAAAAGACTCCTTATGAGCTGATCAACAACAGAACACCTACCATCAAATACTTTCATATATTTGGGTGTAAATGTTTTGTGCTTAACGATAGAGAGAGTCTGAATAAATTCAGTGCTAAGGCGAATGAAGGCATCTTTATCGGTTATTCTTCAACTTCTGCTGCATATCGTGTTTATATAAAGAAGTCAAAGACAGTTGTGGAGAGTGTCAATGTTACATTTGATGAAGAAATGGCTTCTGATCAAATCAGTTCAGAACCCGTTATTACTGGTGTATTAGCTTCTGGGCAGATCAGTCCAGAACCTGTGTCTACAGCTACAAATTCGGATAACGCTTCTACATCTACTTCTCATTTAACTGATTTAGATTTGTTATTTGAATTCTTTTATGATGAGTTTCTTGGATCTAATATACCTAAATCTGCTATGACTGACAGGTCTGAAGATACAAGCTGTCATCATCCAGTCACTTCAGATATTATTACTAAACAAGCTTCCCCAGTTCAAACAGAAACTCATATTCCTATTGTTACTCCTACAGTTGAAGATGAACAAGCAAATGCTGAGCCAGAAGTAACTATTTCAGTTAGGTGTACTACATTGTCTACTCAACAGCCTGTTCCTGTTGTCCCAACTGATACTTCTGCAACTGATATTTCAACTGAAAACCCTCCTCCTGTAATTCAAACTGAAGATTCTGCAAGTGGATTTCAAGATGATGATCATATTCAATCAGTATCTACTCCACTCCCACATGAGCATCGCTGGACCAAGGACCATCCATTACATCAAATAATTGGAGATTTTGACAAGCCTGTTCAGACAAGGTCAGCGACTCTTAATCAGTGTATGCATGACTCATTCCTCAGTAAGATTGAGCCAACTCGAGTATCTGAGGCTCTTGCTGATTCGGACTGGGTATCTGCAATGCAAGAAGAGATCAATCAGTTTGAAGCCCTAAATGTTTGGAGACTGGTTCCTAAACCAGAAGGCAAAACCGTGATCGGCACTAAGTGGGTATTCAAGAACAAAAAGGATGAAGATGGTGTCGTCATCAGAAACAAAGCTAGACTTGTTGCCAAAGGCTACCGGCAAGAGGAAGGCATCGATTATGACGAGACATATGCTCCAGTAGCGCGCATAGAGGCAATCAGAATGTTTCTCGCCTACGCCGCTCATAAGAACTTCACAGTCTTTCAGATGGATGTGAAAACAGCCTTTCTGAACGACATTCTTAAAGAAGAAGTGTACGTGTCTCAACCTGAAGGGTTCGTCAATCAAGTCAAGCCAGATCATGTATATATCTTGGACAAAGCCCTTTATGGATTAAAACAAGCCCCTCGAGCCTGGTATGACGTCTTATCCAAATTCTTGTTCAAGTCTGGTTTCTCTAAAGGTAAGATTGATACCACTTTATTCATAAAGAAGGAAAAAGCTGATATTATCCTTATTCAAATATATGTTGATGATATAATATTTGGTTCTACTAATCCAAAATATTGTAAAAACTTTTCTAACCTCATGGTGTCACGTTTTCAAATGAGTATGATGGGAGAGATGAATTTCTTTCTCGGATTACAAGTTAAACAGCTTTCTACGGGGATTTTTATAAATCAATCTAATTACATTTTGGACATTTTACGGAAGTACAAAATGGAAAATTGTAAATCAATTGGAACCCCGATGGCACCTGGTACTAAGATTCACACTGATCCTTCGGGTAAAAGTGTAGATGTTAGAACTTACAGAGGTATGATAGGATCGTTGATGTATCTTACTTCGAGTAGACCAGATATTATGTTCTCAACATGTCTTTGTTCTAGATATCAAGCTGCTCCCAAAGAATCTCATTTGGCCGTTGTCAAACGAATCTTTAGATATCTGAAGGGGACTGCAGACCTTGGTCTGTGGTATCCTAAGGATACAAGGTTTCAACTGACTGCATATTCAGATGCAGATCATGCAGGTTGCATGTTGGACAGAAAGAGTACTTCTGGTCACGTTCAATTTCCTGGAGACAAGCTCGTTAGCTGGGCATCAAAGAAACAGTTATGCGTTTCCACATCGACTACTGAAGCAGAGTATGTAGCTGCTGCCAGTTGCTGCTCTCAAGTCTTGTGGATGCGAACACAGCTACGAGACTATGGATTCAAATTTGATAAAATTCCAATCTACTGTGACTCGAAGAGTGCGATTGCCATATCTGCTAATCCTGTCCAGCATACGAAAACCAAACACATTGATGTAAGGTATCATTTTATTAAAGATAATGTTGAAAAAGGAACAATTGAACTTTATTTTGTAAAAACAGATTATCAACTTGCAGATTTATTTACCAAACCCTTAGATGAAAAGAGATTTAATTTTCTTTTCTCTAAGCTTGGTGTGTTAAATCTTAAGACGTAATCGGTTGTTACTTACTAAAGTTATGTATTGTTATTTTTCATCATTTTCTTTATCTTTATGTCTGAAAGATATCTGCACTTTATTTGTTTGCTCATGATCTCAGGGGGAGTTAGAGAAGATTTTAGATGATCTACATTCATTTGAGGGGGAGCAAAACTAATTTCTGCATTATACATTTTAACTGACAAATTTTTTGTGATGCATGATTTTAGGGGGAGCCTATAAGTCAAAAGGAGTAAGATTATGATTTCTGATTACTTCAAATCAGAACTCGTACATTAATCGTTTTATTGCTTTATGTCATTTTCTTTTAGAATAAATTTTGTGAATAAATTTTTGACTAGACTTTGAGACTTGCAGGATGAGAGAAGCTGACAAGATCATATCTAAATGACTACAGCTTGACTTTCTGAGAATTAAGATTGCGCGAAAAGTTAATTTCTTATCTTAATCTCAAATATATCTGAAAGAAGGACAACTTTTAGGTATAGAAAACATGTTCTTAAATGTTCAAACCACTTCCCGATTCTTAAACAGATTTTATAATTTGGAAGTGTGATTTTAAATGTTTTCATTTTATTTTTGTGCTTAATCGATATACAAACCGTGTGTTTTCAAAGATAATTACTTGCGTATTGTCTTTTCTATATACTTTCAAGTATTCACACACACCGGTTTGAATTTTTGTTCAAAATGTTCTTACCATGTCTTTAAATTGAAACAATTTTTCTTCGATGGTAAGACACTCCGTTTGTATTCAAAGAATTTTGAGCGATATTTCATTTTGAAACGGTTTTTCAAGAATGTCTATATTTTGTTTCGTATAGACAAATATCTGTTATTCTTGACCATAAGCCTTAATTGATATATCATTCATTTCTGATCATTTTTCATACAATGTCAGATTTTCAAACAAGTCTTTTGCATTCATATTCATTCATTCAATATACTTGTTTGAAAATACTTCAATGTTTAAAAATGCTCAAATATTCATGACTATATTTTATGAGCATATATTCATTTGACATTTGTATTTTTGAGCTTTAACTGATATAGTTAAACCATCTTGAGCAACACATGCTTATTAGGATTATATAGGTTCTTTGTGCTAGGAATTAACTGAACTTCTATGAAATCACGTTAACCAGTGATTTCTACCCAAGAAGTTAATCTCTTAGTGATTGAGTGTGAGGAGTCAAAAGAAATGAGTGTGGGTGTGACGAGGTAAAATGGAAATGAGAGTTTGGTTAGATGTGAGATTATTGATAAAAAGAAAGAGGGTGTGAGATCAGAGTAAAAGAATATCAAACTCTGCACCAACTACTTTCTGAGTCGGGCAACCACATTACTAGCATTTCACAATTCTTTGGTGAATGTTATTGAAACAGGCAAATAGCCCATGCCAACTCTTATTTAAACCCCACCAACCACTCATTTTCTTCTCAACAAGAAAATGTTTCACATTTTCAAGGGGACACAGCATATTATCTATCTGGTTTTCATTTGGAAAATCTGGATATTGAAACAGAAGGAAGTCTGCCCCACCTTCGCACTTCAATCATGCACTTAGAGTCTGTGTTTATCTACTGTTGTCTCAGTGGTTTACACTATGTTGAGCCTTATAAAATCAATTTTCGTGCTTAATTCTTTCTACACTTGCACGAGCACACAAGGAATTCGTTTCTTTGTCATAACATTCATAGAAATTGCCTTTGTGGTATTTCGATGATTGGATGGAAGCCCTGGGGGAGTGAACATTAAAAAGCTCCTTTATATTGTGTATTCGTTACACACAGTGACTTTGTGTTACTGACAGGCATATTAACTGATTCATCTGTTGATTCAGGAGTTACATGTTCTTATTTTGTTCGGATTTGAAAAGATCTGGATGAATACTGGTTGTGGATCACAGAATCAGAGGCTCGTTATCAGATTAGAATGGTCAAAGACATTTCTTGGAAGCAAAGTTTTGATGATCTAGATGCTCCATTCATCAAAAGGGGGAGATGGTATGAAGAAATGTTAAAGTTTTTGAAGTTAAAGGGAGATGGTTTCAAAGAAATGATAAAGATTTGAAGATTTGAAGATGATCAAAGAATTTCTGAAGTTTTGAGGAAATTTTCTGTGAAGATTATTTGCTAAAGCATTCGAGCTGATTCTGAAGATAATTTCTTTCCAAAAGTCTGAAAGTGTTCTATGCAAGCTTTGGGGAGATTGTTCATCATTTGAAGACAATTTTGGAAAGAAGACTATCAATGAAAAAGGGGAGATTATTTTGACAGAGCTTAAAGTGAAGAACTGAATTGCTAGATCTTTCAACAGTGATCTTGAATCCAAAGGGGGAGATTGTTAGAGCATAAATCTGTTGGATACAAGATCAAGAATACTGAAGGTCAAAGTTGAGAAAGTCAAAGCTGCTAAAGTCAAATCTCATTAAAAGTCAAAGTCTATTTGTAATAAGTCAATGATTTTGTATTTT